>JAPQWN010000003.1:95636139-98036139 GCA_028538565.1 Umbellularia californica
AAACCGCTCAAAATCAATACCCTCGTCCGTTAATGATGCATCAGATTTCACACTTCAAGCCAACTTTTAATTCCACTCCCATTGCTTTGTTAAACTGTGTTTTAAATGTGATAAATCCGTTAAACGATTTAACTCAGGTTAAACATAAGAACCGCCTCTTACCCCCAGTGATAATGAGATGCCGGTTCTTACTCACTATAGCCACCTTCTTTCCTCACCCAAGGGCCGTGCTACCTCACCAGAGGTCTATTCCTTCACTAGAGGGATAGGATCCCAGTGCCTAAGTTGGGTTAAAAAAAAAAAAAAAACCTCAGGTCTAAGTGGAATTTAGTACGAAAAGTAATAAATGATAAAAGTTAAATATTAACAGCTTAAATTTCAAACGTAGGCCCTACTAACAGCTGGCCTTAGAGAGCTGATGTCAACTTTCCAGTGTGTTCCCTTCTGTCAAAGTCTTCCCCTCTTTCTTATAAAGCCCGACTTCTGCTACAAAGGCTGTCTTTCCTTTGTTCCTCAATTTGTAATGGAAGATTGGAAACAGATATTATAAATAAAGTATCTCTTTCCAGTCTCCCACTACAAATAAAGTATCTATTTCCAGTCTTCCATTACAAATAAAGTATTTGTTTCCAGTCTTCCATTACAAATAAAGTATCTATTTCCAGTCTTCTAGTCTTCCATTACTAATAAAATATCTGTTTTCAGTCTTTTAATACAAATAAAGTATATGTCTCCAGTCTTCCATTATAATATATTAAGTTAGGAGATTTTGGATTCAGTTTTAACTGTCGGTTGTCCCTCTATGTTAAGATGTTTTACATTCTCTCCCCTTAACTACCCACTTATATCTTTATCTCATCAAACTACCCAATACTCTCCACTATAGTTCTATTTTTTCCTCTCTTTTTTTAAGTCTCTTGTTCCACTCCATCTCTTCTTCTCCGTTTCTCCTTTGTTTTCTTTTTCCATTTATTCAACTTACTTAATGTATGAAAAGAGGTAATCCAGATAACCTTTTTAATGTACAAATATTTAATTTATAATGCATGCATATACCGTGTTGAGCACGGGTGATTGTGCTAGTTACAAATTAAGTTAATCTTCCATTACATCCGAACTGGTGAATAATTCTGTCATTCTCTATATTGATTGTAACTTTCATTTGGATTTCAACATGCGACAGAATTTTAAATGTCTAGCTAGTGCGGTGGGCTAATGAAAAAAAAATAAACCAGTAGATAATAACCAACAACAGTAAGAGGACTATTACATTATCTACATGAATTGCTCCAAGTTCTGAAATTCTAAATGCTATTTATGGCACAAGTTTGCTTGTTTGGAATTGAACTCCTGCAGTCTATGAAATGTACTCTCAAGAGTGGCTGAAATTGTAGAAATGAAAAGCAAAAGTCTAAATAGTCATCAACTAGTCTCTCATGTAATGTATGATGAATGAAGGGAGATGGAAAATGAATGCCCAACCATCAGTCCTCTAAATCAAATCCTATAGAAGTCAGGTCACATCTACATCTTGACCTTATATGTTTTATCACTTACTTCTTTAATAATTCTTCGTTAGAACCTATTTTTTCAGAAGCAATGTTTAAAATCTATTTGTATTGGCCGATTATAACCAGTATTGGCCATTAAAGATAATATAAATATGTCTCAATCTCGGTGCCGGGATGCCAAAATATCCCCAAATTATAGGAAAATACCGATCGAGTCATCAAATTATCGATCCTAACTGATTTATCAACTGAGAATGAAATTCTTGGCCAACTGATAAAGGTCAGTTTTTTTTTTTCTCTTCTCATCTTCTACACCATTTCACCCCATTTCAAACAAATTTTCAAGTTTTCAGTAGTTCTAGTTATTTCTTCTATTTCACTTCCAACACCTTTCAAGCCATCAAAACACTTTTTTTATTTTGTGGATTTCTGGTGCGAAAAAATCACGTACAACTCTACCAATGTTAGTATTTCGTGTTTTTTTTTTAATTTTAATATTTTTTAGAAATACCTATAAATAATGATTGCATGTCCTCGAAAGTCACAACTTGCTTGATAATTGAGTGATGACTGATAGGTATACGGTATATATACAAACTTTATTTTCTTAAATCCCACACTAATAGATAGCTAATAAGTCATAATTATTGCTGTTTTTTTATAAAATTTGTGATATTCCAACTTATTATGCTATATACATCTAAATCTATTTAATTATAAACAAACGTGTACAATTTTAAATAAGACATCAATACAAGATGCCATGAAGGGGACCGATAATTGTTAATTGAATTTTTTTTCAGCATTTTAAATTATTATGGATTTCTCGGATATTTTTTTTCAAAATGTCTTGGACTAAATAAAACTCATGCTGCAATGACCGCAAACCACAATTGATACCGATACCGTATCAATTTTTTTGAAGCAACCAACACTGCGATGGGTACTATAATTTTAAACCACGCCGCTGCAAGAGTATAACTTTATGCAAACAAATGTATACCCTTAGTAATCAGACTATTGGATGTATCCTTGGCAACCAGACTATTGAATATCCAATGAATTAAAATAAAGCCTCAATTATCCAGATAACATAAGACAATCAGTAATATTAAAAGTTCATAATTTCAAAATATTCTCCTTAAAAAAGAAAAATAAATAATAACTTCCCTTTCCACTAAATAACAAAAATAAACATCATCTAACAAAAAAGTTAAAAAAATCCCCTATCAAATCTGTAAAAACAAAAGCTTATCATAATTACCCATTTTATATTATACTGTCTTGATCAATTATTTCAATTCACCATACATCGAAACACGTTAGTGTGAGGTAATTACATTTGTTTCTTATGTGACAGTCGCAGTTGTGCAGGGGCAATGATTTTCACCGTAGTGGGAAGGATAAGAAGAAAGCAATCAATTAAATGTGACCCACTTTGAATTTTCGAAGGAGGCAGTTCTCTTGGCTGGTCAATTGCCTAGTGGAAGGTGTAAGACCCCGCCCGAGTTAATCAAGATTAACTCTAATTAATCGAAATTAATGCTAATTAATCAAGTCTAATTGGACTAATGATGGTTAATGCCTCAACTCGATGAGATTAGTCTTAAATGAACTTAATGAAGGGATAATGTAGAGATTAAGTGAATTGGATGAGTTTTAAACCTAAACTAAGAAAACAAGACCTTTTTCGTAAATACAGAGTTATACGTATTCTGTCGAATACGGAAGCTCTTGTTACCAACGCGTGTATCTCAACGAGTACGTTAACTTTCATAATAGACTCGAAGCCGTTTGACGAGGATTTCGTCAAGTGGCCCTTCATTTGACTCGAAATGAAATAAGGATAAATGTGAGGGGGTTTGAATGTAGAAGAGGCTTATATTGGAATGAAATGACTCCATTCGTTCATTCCACCACAACCGAGCCCTAGCCAGCCTTCCTCTTCTTCTTTCTTCCATTTTCTCTCCGTTGAATGTGAAGATTGGAAGCTTTGACAAGTGATTGGAGTGGAGTGAGCTACTCCATTCATCTTCATCTTCTTCTCCCAGTCGTTTTCCTCCATTTTTGGAAGTGAAGAGCTTGGAGAAAGATCTCAAGGCCTCTTCCATTGAACTACAAGTAAGTGTTTGGAACTTTTAATGAGTTTTCAAGTTCTATTGAATAGTGAGGGAAGGTTTCTAGAATAAATAGCTTAAGGGTCGTGCATTTTCGATGTTTTATGGATTTAGGGTTGAGATTTGGGGATTTTGAGCTCAAGCCAAGCTATTAAATAGGGCCTTGAGTGCATTGACTACAAGAGGCAAGTATAAACATCTTTTTGTGATTAATGTTAACCATTGTAGAAATTTGTAGGATTTCTATGGGTTGAATGTAGAGATTAATGGATATTAGAAGTATTATTGTGAATGGATGATGTGTGAAGATGAAATAGAAGGTTATAGAGGTTACTCCTAGTATCCATACATTTCCTTGGATTCTTATTGATTGATTGGAGAGACTAGAGTTTAAGGAACTCAGTTTTCAGAGATGCTTCAGAAGTTCTGAAGCTCAAAAATGGGATTCTGGGTGGGTTTCGGCTAGCCGCGAGGCTAACCGTGAAGCTAACCGCCGGAATCCATAAAATGGGCGAGCTTCTGGAAAGCTAACGGTCATATTTCGGTTAGCCGAAATCCATATTTCGGTTAACCGTGAGGTGACCGCAACCTGACCGAAATCGAGTCAGATTTCCTGTCAAAAAGACAGCTTCTGGAAAGCTAACCGCTAAAATTCCGCAAGGTAACCGTAAGGTGACCGAAAATCGAGATAGAAATGTCAGCTTCTGGAAAGCTGATCGTGAGCTAACCGCCGAAATTTCGGCTAGCCACCAATCGAAATTCGGCTAGCCGCCAAGTAGGTTTCGGCTAGCCGCCAACTGAGTTGCGGCTAACCGCCGAGCTGACCGATATTGGCCAACACATTAATTGTGAGTGAAAATTTGGCCAATCGATCGGACCGGGGACTCAGTTTGAGTCCAGTGAATTTTGGAATTTTGCGTAAGTTTGGAGCACTCCTTGTGAGTATAAATGCTCCCTTGATTAGTTCAAAGGTCAATCATGAAGTAAAGTGAAACTGTTAAGAATTAAAGATAATGAAGGAATAATTGCATAGTTAACTGATTGTGGTCTAAACTTCCATGGGTGTTAACTATGGGGATTATAATGCGCATATCAAATATATAAATGTGATGCTCATCAAGAATAACACGGGCATTGGTAACCGTTGGTTATACCTATATGGTTGTTTAAGATCGAGATAGCGTTAAATAGAAATATGATTGATTAGTGAGTTCCTCATTGTAACACTATGTTCCAATCTGATGAGATTGGTATCACTATTATTCCATTCTCTTATTATTATGGGAATCATGGAACTGAATTGAATCCAAAAGTGGATTGCTCACTAAAAAGTATTGACCCTTGAGTCTGGCACTACCTAGCTATTGTTTTAGAACTTTAAATGAGTTCAATGAATGAATAAATGAGACATATGTCTAATCCTACTGCAGTAGATGGATTTAGGGGAGTTTCGGAGCTCCGTGGTGATGCTAGTTGTCCCTGGCCCGGACACTAGTAAGTCCCACTAAATTCCGATCGTATCTATGAGTATTGATCGATGCCTTCCGTTTGAAAGATGAATTATTCCTTTGAGGGAAGATGGTAATAATGAATCCTTCATTTGAGGGAAGATGGTAGTAATGAATCATTCCTTTGAGGGAAGATGGTAAATGTAATGAAATGAATGCTATGGTAGTGGCCACCCTATACATATCTACATGATTGACTTTCATGCCTACTTATTGTTACTGTAGGGACTTTCTAGACTTATCTAGAATTGGAACTATTATTGATATATTGAATGAGTCTAACTCATGAGTTAACATGCTATTGTAAGAATTGTTTATACATTGTTGAACTGTCGTGTTCACTAGTGTTATTGATGGCATTACAGGCCCGTTTGCCATTGCCGGTGCGGCAGCGCCCCAGGCGGAAGCGGAGGAGACCGCTCAGGTTCCTCCAGGAAGACTGAACGAATGGAATGGCCGGGATACCGTTTGATATGGGTATCCGAGAGCGAAACAGAGATCGGAACATTTTGAGTGAATATTTTGAGAAACAATTGAGAGATTATTCTTTTGTATAATCATTTTGGTATGTAACTAATTGACATTGTATAATGTTTTGGAAAAGCACTGATTGACAGGTAAATGGTTCAAATGATACATGTATAAAGGACATTGTTTTGTATACATGAAAATGGTAGTTGATCTTGTCAAATATAATTATTTCCGCAGATTGTGTATTTGACAGGTTTATTGAGATTGTTATCCCTTGTGGATTTCGTTTTAACTACGGTTAATTCGAGATTTACGGGAGTAAGTATGGGCTCACGGCTCGGGGTTACCGGATCTCGGGCCCGGATTGTGACAGAAGGTGAGGAGGAGAGTGTGTTACATCTTTATATAGAGGGTGTAACATCCCAAAGACAATTACAGAGAAAAGGGAGTATCAAGTAAGAGCTTCATCTTTCTTTTCATGGAGTGGCCACCGGTTCTCTTGTTTTTTGTATTTCACTTGTGGGTTTATGGGTGTTTTGGGTGTTCTCACGCAGAGAGTGCTCTTTTGGAGCTCATGTCCTCCATGAATCTCTCAACCGATGTAGCAACTTCCAGGGGAATACGACAATATTGTTGTAGTTTTGTTTTTTGTAAGGAAATATCTTTAAGTCCATTACTTGGACTAGAAGTCCTTTCCTTTCCCGAATTGTGGTCATTATAGGAAATCTGTTTTCTTAGGATACATGCTATTCCTTACACAAAAAGGTTTCTTAATGAGATGTATTCCATAACAAACTCTACCTTGATGGATGGTTGAGATTAAGTCTATGGAAACCCTGATTGGAAATTCGGTCCTCTTTTCACCTATAAAACAAAGCCTTTCGTCCATCACAAAGGCATTCACGAAAATCAACACATTAAGGTTTTATAGGCAAGGAGAGAGAAACCGAAACCATTCATATAGTCTCTTTCTCGACGGATCACAGCATCAATCAGCAACAGCACCAGACTGCAGGATCAGAAAGCTCTCTGCATCAGGATGTCTGGAGGTACTCTTTAATTTATTTAAGATTAAATCCTACACGTGATTATCATGCTGTTCACGATCTTAGGGTTCATGTTAATAATAGTATAACATGTGGTATCAGAGCATGGTTTTAGAACACATGATCGTCCATTAATTAGGATAACTATGCATCGCCATAATCGGCAAATATAGATCCGTTCTGACTCTGTTTTGCAGCAATTTATCGATCCAACTATTATGGCCTGCATGAATGGTTTATATTTATGTTATTCCGCAATTTTTTTTTTTTAATTTGGGCACGACTGTTTGATCGTGATTTATTTAAGTTTTGAATTTTCAATTTTGTATAAACTCCTGCGTGAGTAAAAATTCAATGTAATAATGGAGGAGATCAGTAACTGGTACGTCATGATTAAAAAGGATGTTGTTTCGAGACTGAAGATGACGTTTTGAAGCAGTCGAAGATAAAGACAGATGATCAAAAAGAAGGACAGAAAATAGGCCATATAGTTGGATCATATTTTCATAATAATTCCGTATTATGTTGATTATCATTAGCATGTTTCTTCGTAATCGATGATATAATGCCTCAAAGAGCCGGAGGACAGCCCTCGGGGCTTGGCCTTTTTACCAGTACTTTTCATACAATGAATGATCTATCCTGAATGCATGCAATATATAATGTTTATATTCATATTAAGCCTTTTTTATCACCAAAGTTGTATGCTTAGGGTTAGGTCTCACCACAGTGACCCTAACAATTAAATACTGGAATTTGGCCCTAAAAGTACCATCATCATGTTTACATTACATATTGTTCAAGAAGGTATGAAGCATTTAGTCGCCCACAGGCGGATTATACTCATACAATTGAACAATAATTAAGGAGTGTTTGTTCCTAATTAAAATTAACATCACTCATTTACATTACCTTGAATATGACGACCTTAGATGGTATAATGCGTAGAAATTATGGTGACTACCCACAGGAGCACCTAAAGTTTTGTCGTTTATATTCATATATTATGCGTGTGTTGTCTTATTTTTATTAAAGCCTTATTGTTGTATCTCTATTGCAGTTCTTGCAACCACTAATCTCACTTCGCATGCTACCTCTGTCACTAAGCTCAATGGAACCAACTTCTCAGAATGGAAAGAGCAAGTTGAGTTTACATTGGGGGTACTTGAACTGGATATCGCTCTTCGTAAAGATAAGCCAGCTTCACTCACTGATAAAAGTACCCCTGATGAAACAACCTTCTTTAATGCCTGGGAAAGGTCTGACAGACTAAGCACTATGTTTTTGCGAATGACTATTGCCACCAACATAAAAACATCCCTTCCTACACCTGAGAATGCTAAGGACTATATGAAGGCCATTGAAGCTAGGTTTAAGACTGCAGACAAATCCCTTGCTGGGAAACTAATGGCAGATCTTACAACCATGAAGTTTGATGGCACCAGATCAATGCATGAACATGTCATTGAGATGACCAACCTTGCAGCTAAACTAAAGAATTTGGGATTATCAGTGGATGAGGCATTTCTCGTCCAATTTATCCTAAACAGTTTACCTCCTCAGTACGGGCCTTTCCAAATTCACTACAACACTATTACGGAAAAGTGGACAATGAATGAATTGGCTAACAAACTGGTTCAAGAGGAGGCCAGGCTGAACCAACAAGGAATTAAAGTAGCTCATCTCGTTCAAGAAGCTGGACACAAAGCTGGGAAAAAGCATAATTCAGGCCAGAAACGGGCACCACCCAGATCTAATGAGGCTGGTCAGAACCCCAAGAAGAAAAAGAAGGAAAACTTATGCAAATTTTGCAAGAAACCTGGACATTTTCAGGCAGACTGCATTAAACGTAAAGAATGGTTCGAAAAGAAAGGTAACCCTATGGGTTTCGTAAGTTATTTCGAATCAAATCTTACTTATGTTTCTTCTGATGCTTGGTGGATTGACACTGGTGCTAATGTTCATGTTTCCAATTCAATGCAGGGATTCCTTACGATCCAAACCATAAACCCAAGTGAGAACTTCCTTTTCATGGGAAACAAAGACAAAGCTCCAGTTGAAGCTATTGGAACTTTTCGTCTTGTTTTAGATAGCGGTTATCAGTTAGACTTATGTCAAACTCTTTATGTTCCGTCTCTTTCCCGTAATTTGGTTTCTGTAAGCGCACTTGATAAAGTTGGTTACTCTTTTGAAGTAGGAAATGGTAATTTCAGTTTATTTAAAAATTCTAGTCGTATTGGTTCTGGAATTTTGATTGATGGGCTATACAAGTTTCATCTTGATAGTCAACTTGCTGAAACCCAACTTACCCTGCATTTTAAGGAAACAAAACGAAAGTCATCCAAACTCGACTCTTATTTCTTGTGGCATAAAAGACTGGGTCACATATCCAGTGAAAGAATCAAAAGATTAGTAAAAGATGGTGTCCTTCCGGATCTAGATTTTACTAATATTAATGTATGTGTGGATTGTATTAAAGGCAAAACAACAAAACACACAAAGAAAGGAGCCACAAGAAGTACTGAGCTTCTTGAAATAATACATACAGACATTTGCGGACCCTTTGATGTTCCAACCTTTGGAGGAGAAAAGTATTTTATTACCTTTATTGATGATTACTCACGTTACTGTTATTTATACTTATTGCATGACAAATCTCAGTCTGTGAATGCTGTACAAGTGTTCATTACTGAAGTCGAAAGGCAATTAGATAGAAAAGTGAAAATCATAAGGTCAGATAGAGGTGGTGAGTTTTATGGAAGGTATGACGAAACAGGACAACATCCTGGACCTTTTGCAAAACTTCTCCAAAAACTTGGAATTGTTGCCCAATACACAACGCCTGGTTCTCCATGGCAGAATGGTATAGCTGAAAGGCGAAATCGTACGTACATGGAAATGGTTAGATCAATGATGAGTCATGCTAACTTACCTATATCCTTGTGGATGGATGCTCTACGCACAGCTGTTTATATCTTGAACAGAGTTCCCAGTAAGGCAGTTCCAAAGACACCTTTTGAACTGTGGAAAGGATGGAAACCCAGTTTACGACATCTCCAAATTTGGGGTTGCCCAGCTGAGGCTAGAGTCTACAATCCACATGAAAAGAAATTGGACCTTAAAACAATCAGTGGTTACTTTATAGGTTACCCAGAAAAGTCCAAAGGATTTAGGTTTTACTGCCCTAACCATAGTACGAGAATTGTTGAAACCGGTAATGCTAGATTCTTTGAGAATGGCGAAATCAGTGGGAGTAATAAACCTCAAGATGTGATCATTCAGGAAATCAGGGTACCTATCCCTTTACCCTTTATTCCGAAAGATGTTGGCAATCCTCCTGTTGTTGAACCATTTAACAATGAGGAAAATCCAATAAATGATCAACAACTCCATAATGAGATTGTCGCCAATGAACATATGGATAATGCACCAGAGGAACCAGCATTAAGAAGGTCTCAAAGACAAAGGAGATCAGCTATTTCCGATGATTACATGCTTTACCAAGTAGAATCTGGAGAAGGGACAATTAATGACCCGGTTTCTTATTCACAAGCCATTAAGGATGTTAATTCTAGTAAATGGATTGATGCCATGAAGGATGAATTGAAATCTATGAATGAAAATCAAGTCTGGGAAGTTGTTCAATTGCCTCCAGGACACAAACCAGTTGGCTGTAAATGGGTCTTCAAGACCAAACGCGACTGCAAAGGCAATATTGAACGCCATAAAGCCAGACTTGTTGCCAAAGGTTTCAATCAGAAAGAAGGTATTGACTATACTGAGACTTTTTCCCCTGTGTCAAGGAAGGATTCTCTTAGAATTATCATGGCATTAGTAGCTCACTATGACCTCGAGTTACATCAAATGGATGTGAAAACTGCCTTTCTTAATGGAGACTTGGAAGAAGAAGTCTACATGCGTCAACCTGAAGGCTTCATCATTGAAGGTCAGGAAGACATGGTCTGCAAACTTAAGAAATCAATATATGGACTGAAACAAGCTTCGAGGCAATGGTACCTAAAGTTTCATGAAATCATTACTAACTTCGATTTCATAGAAAACATCGTTGACCCTTGCATATACCTCAAGATCAGTGGGAGTAAGTTCATATTTCTGGTTCTGTACGTTGATGACATATTACTGGCCAGCAGCGACCTTGGTTTATTACATCAAACAAAGGACTATCTCTCTAAGCATTTTGAAATGAAAGATATGGTTGAGGCTTCCTATGTGATAGGAATAGAAATATTTCGTGACAGGTCACTTGGTATTTTGGGATTGTCTCAGAAAGCATATATTGACAAAGTTCTAGAGAGGTTTGGCATGATGACCTGTTCCTCTAGTCCTGTTCCACTGCATAAAGGAGACAAGCTTGATCTTTCGCAGTGTCCACAGAACGAATTGGAACTTAAAGAAATGGCAAAATATCCTTATGCTTCTCTTGTCGGGAGTTTGATGTATGCACAAGTCTGTACAAGACCTGACATTAGTCATGCTGTTGGCATGCTCGGAAGATTTCAGAGTAAACCAGGAATCGCTCATTGGAAAGCTGCAAAGAAAGTACTGAGATACCTTAAGGGAACAAGGAATTACATGCTCACATACAGAAAATCAAGTCACCTACAGGTGACTGGTTATTCAGATTCAGATTTTGCTGGATGTCCTGACACCAGACTTTGCACTCTTGGCTATGTGTATCTCTTATGTGGAGGTGCAATATCATGGAAAAGCCAGAAATCTGAGTTGCTTTACTCATCCACCATGATGGCTGAGTATGTCGCATGTTACGAGGCTGCAATTCAGGGAACATGGTTGCATAATTTTATCTCTCAGTTTGGAGCTTTGAATTTCATCTCTAAGCCATTAACCCTTTACTGTGACAATGAAGCTGCAACCTTCTTCTCCAAGCATGACAGGATATCTAAGGGATCCAAACACATGGACCTTAAATATCTCTCACTGAAACAAGATGTTAGATTACAGAAATTTGTCATTGAGTCTATACGTACAGATTTCATGGTCGCAGACATATTCACGAAAGGACTACCTCCAAAGACCTTTCAAGGACATACTGAAAGCATGGGTCTTGAAGATAGTTCTTAATTATCATTTTCTGGCTTTTATTTCTGTACTTATATTTGACATTTATTGAGCTCTTAATGTAACTCTACATCTGCTATTTCTGTTTTTCCATTGTGTACATTTTATGTTTGGATAAATGATAAACAGAAACAGTCTTTCAACATAGACATTATGAGACCATTACATATATCTCCTATTACGGTCTAGTTATGCCGGTTGTCACTGCTGTAGTACATGGAAGTAAGCATGTTGCAAAATAATGTGTGCACACCATGACTCCCATTGACCACTGAATTAGCCAAGACACTTATGATAACCGACTCACGAAATGTTTAGCATATAATGCGCGCCTTATGATTCCTAAAATGAAAAACACTAAAGGATCTTCCTATCGACCAAGTGGGAGACTGTAAGGAAATATCTTTAAGTCCATTACTTGGACTAGAAGTCCTTTCCTTTCCCGAATTGTGGTCATTATAGGAAATCTGTTTTCTTAGGATACATGCTATTCCTTACACAAAAAGGTTTCTTAATGAGATGTATTCCATAACAAACTCTACCTTGATGGATGGTTGAGATTAAGTCTATGGAAACCCTGATTGGAAATTCGGTCCTCTTTTCACCTATAAAACAAAGCCTTTCGTCCATCACAAAGGCATTCACGAAAATCAACACATTAAGGTTTTATAGGCAAGGAGAGAGAAACCGAAACCATTCATATAGTCTCTTTCTCGACGGATCACAGCATCAATCAGCCACAGCACCAGACTGCAGGATCAGAAAGCTCTCTGCATCAGGATGTCTGGAGGTACTCTTTAATTTATTTAAGATTAAATCCTACACGTGATTATCATGCTGTTCACGATCTTAGGGTTCATGTTAATAATAGTATAACATTTTTGTCACATGCGACTCCAGCACGGGGCGAGTGATAGAACTTGACCTTCAGGTCCTAAGGCCTCTTGATCCAGACTTAGGAGATTGGTATCTAAATGCGAGCTTGCTACTTCCATTTGATGAATTGAGGAGCCTTAACTTAGGTAATACTATAATGAAGGGTCTTATAGACGAGCATGGTCGCTCTCTCTCTCTCTCTCTCTGTCTCTCAATTGACACCAGAAACTAAAATAGCATGATATTTCAAATTTCTTTTACCAGAATGCTCCTATGGGGACAGTTCCATGAGAATGACAACATGTGAGGCCCACTTGATAGCCTGGGACCTCGGATCGAATGGGTTTGAACCCATCAGAGTGGATTGGACCCGAGTGTTGGATAGAGGGTCAAGATATTTTTTTTTTTAGTTAATATAAAGCTAGGATGGATAGAATAATCTGATAGACTTCACAATTTTATACATAGGTAAGCCACATCCAGATCTTTCGGTCTCCATCTTCGACCCCATGAGGCTGTCTACATGGAAATCCGTGGACCTGTCAATAGGAAAGCACGACCCTCTTTTAATGTATTAGGACTTATTAACCTATTTAACAATCAAAATTATTTTAACTTTTACGAGATTAATACATTAATTTTGAGAAAGGCGCTAATATTTGAAATCCTCACGATGTTAGCCCAAGAGAATAAAATTCTAATAATGAGATCTATTACATGCTAAGTGGACGAACACATACAGTTCGTAGTACCAAGGAGAACTGTTGCTTATTTATTTTTTTGGGGAATTTAAAAAAAGAAGTATAAATTTTTTGGCTCATTTCCAAAAAAAGTACATGAAGATTAAATCTTTTAAACAAAGTATAAAAGTTTTCACAATTCATTCGATTAAGTCCTCTCCATAAATAAACGACAAAATATCCTTTTTTATAATAGATTTTTATCTTTTCTTACCCTCTTTCCTCTTAAAAATTTGTTATTTTGATTTTGATGATCATAACCATCTAATGAAGCTAGTTTTTGTCATTTAGAATCCCCTTTTCTTAACCATCTATGCATGAAGGTAGTTGAATTGGGCCACACTAGGTCATTTGGATTGAACTTGATCTTTTCTCTTAAATGATTTATTAATGATAATATTTTCCAAATGACATAAGGGTATTTTTGTTATTTTTAGAATTCATTTACAAAGGACTTGATTGAAAGATTGATTGTGGGAAACTTTTATACCTTTTTGAAACGTTCAGATCTTCATTTTGTGTTTTAAAATGAGCCAAAAGTTTTATACCTTTTTGAAAATCCTCCTTACTTTTATATTTTATTTTATAATTCACAAATTTTTGAATTGCTCATTGAAAATAATATATGGTATTATTTTATTTTTCATACCTGGGTCTAATGCATAGGACTTGATCACCCTACTCCGATGGCCCGAACTCTTCCCCAACTTGAAATCCAAGCATAGTATTATATTATTTCATAAAAATATTTTTATACAAAATAATATTAATATAATATAAGTAAGCTAAAAGAATAATATATCCCTATATTTTTCCTCGGGTAGGCCCTTGAAAGATTTTTTTTTTTTTTTACCCCCATCGCTCATTTCTTCGGTCTGTTCAATAAAGTGGGCACGTTAGTGTAGCTCATTTCCACAGTAAAGGAGGTAGTTTTATGCAATTTTCCGTAAAACTACTTTTTCACCACGTCAGCTTTTTCATTCTTATGGAAATAGACTTCCTATTGGGGATGGGAAGTCCATTTCCACATAAAACTAACCCCTCATTTCCTCACTCCCACACCCACTCCACCCGGCCACCCTCTTTCTTCCCTCTCCCCTCCCAATCTCACCCACCCACATACCGACCCACCCAGCCGTTAGTTTTTACTAAAAAAATCCACAGCTACAACAAATAACTTTCGCACCAATTCATCGAAGAAAAACTTTTTGCACCAAATATGAATTTCTAACTTCCTCAGAAAACCTTTTCCTAGGTATATATTTAAAAACCATCAAGTTTGCCAATGTGGCAATTTATTTTTTCCATGGAAGTTGTCTCTACACTCGGCCACCCTCTTTCTTCCCCCTCCCCTCCCGACCTCACCCACTCACATACCAACCGACCCACCTAGTAGTTTTTACTAAATAGTAGTTTTCACTGAAGAAACGCACAGCTATACCAAACAACATTCGCACCAATTCATCGAGAAAAAACTTTTTGCACTAAACATGAATTTCTAACTTCTTCAGAAAACCTATTCATAGGTATTTAAAAACCATAGAATTTGCGGACGTGGCAATTTCTTCTTTCCATGGAAGTTGTCTCTACACAAACGTGTCCAACAAGTCCCTAATCTTTTTCTACTTTTTTTTTTTTACCCAAACACTAGGAGTGAGAATGGTCATTGCTTTGGTACAATGGTAAAAGTTTCAGGTGCATGACGTTTGTTTGAGACATGCGAGTAGCCACTTTGAACAAAATTGCTTTAGGTTAGGTCTATCTTGCTCCAAACAGGAATGGCCTTTTTTACACATTAGGAGTGAGAATTTACACTTGCGAGGAGGGAGGAACTCGCACATGTGAGTAGGCTTGTCAATGGGGCAGGTATGGGGCGGGTCGCCATGCCCCATCCCCGCCCCGGTAATAAATTTCCCATCCCATACCCACCCCATAACCGGGGCAGGTATGGGGATGAATCCCCATCCCCGCCCTAGTCAGGTTGCGGGGAAACCCGCCCCACCCCGCTGACCCGAACGGGGCGGGTAATTTATGACCCGACCGGGTCGGGTCAACCGGGTCGGCGGGTTTTCCCCTCCCGGTTGGCAAGCCCGGCGACTCCCTCTTTAATTAGATAATTAGGATTTTGTGAGTGGTAGCCTTAGGGGATCCAGACCCTGCAAATTGCACCAAATTAAGCAGCCCACACTATCTAGTTATTTGATGAAGTTTCCGGGTCACAGCAAATCACCTGAATTTAGATGGAAGTTTAGGCTGGGTGCATGATATGTCTAAGCCTAAATTGATTTACTATACAAACCCCTATTAGTGCCCATTTTAGATTTAACCTCGGCCATATTTTGTTAGGGGCCTGTATCTATTTGCCCATTTGATGTTGAAATGGGTTGTTTCCCATTTAACTTTAGCCATATTTTGTCATGGGCCCCATCTAATATTAATCACTGGACGACCCATTTTGATGTCTGTAATCAAATCAAACCATGGTACGTGGTAGGATATATCAAATGTTGATTCTTATGATTGGAGTCATTTAAAGATGGTAAGCTTTGGTCACAGATTCTAATATTGACAATCACTGTAGGACCCGCCTAATGAAGGTAATCACAAGGGAACCCACCTAACTTACAATTTTGAAACCCACTTAGTACTAGTAATCCACAGGGTAAAGACCATTCAAATGTTGGTAATCATGAGTCATCAAATGCTGGTTATCATAGGACCCACATGATTTTCATAATATTAGGGGGACCAATCTAATGTTGAGAATTATAATAAGACCCATTCATTATTGGTAATCATCATAAAATAAAAGGGCCATATTTTAAAAAAATCACTAGAACCATTATATGATCCCTCATGAACTCATATATAGATTATAGACGGAGCAATGTTCTCCGAGCTCACTGAAAATTTATCATATGCAGTCCGGCTCATGAGACCCATTATACTAGACAATGGTATATTGGTATATGGTATTCGTATATTGGAATGTTTTGTAAAATATGAGTAAAAAAATAGTATTTTAGGGGACTGTATTGCAAAAATGGTTATAACTAATTAGTATTAATGCATGATACATAATATCCTATGATAAAATTATATACTTGAATAACTTGATACATTAACGTGTACTAAGCATAGATACATAAATGCATAACACATTATATACATAGGGTTTAATGACTACTATGGTATAACTGTATAAGGTTTAGGGTATAAAGTTTAGGCTTTAATGTTTATGGTTAGTTTAAAACTGAAAAATTGTATTTGTACATTGGATTAGTATGCTACAAGATTAACTCACTCATAAGTCATTTACTTGAGCTTTTAATTAGCATATGGTTTAGAGTTTAGGGTTTATTACATTAAGTTGGATAGTTTAGGGTTTGGGGTTTAGAATTACATGTGAAATCTTTTATTCTAATATACTTTGTGTCAAATGTCAATTGTTAATTTCAAATACTTATTAGAAATACTAATAGATTACTCATAATACTATATTAGATGAATTACAAACATGAAATATACAATAGGGTTTAAGCCTTAAGGACTACTAGGGTATAAGGTTTAGGCTTTAATGTTTATGGATTAGGGTTTAGGGTTTAGAGTTTAAGTTTCATGTAACTAATCAATTTCATATATTTGTGTGAAATCTTTTATTCTGGTTTTCTAATGTTGACACTTGTCAATTTGATATACTTATTAGAAATACAAATAAATTACCCATATTAGATAATATATTACTTATTTACAAATCATTACATATTACATATAATTAATTTTTCTACAAGAATTAATTATAATCTTTTTTTGAGAAGAATTATAATAATTACTATATGTTTACATATATAATATGCGTAAATTTACATATAATATTATATATATATATAAATATATATATTCGGGGCAGGTATGGGGCGGGTCGGTCGGCCCCATCCAAAATCCAAAAATTTTTGGCTTACAATTTCATGTTTGGGCCAGTATCAGGTTCGCTCGAGCGGATCCAAGTTCGCTCGAGCGGACCCAAACAGAACCTTCATCGCACAAGGGCACCTAAAGTTCGCTCGAGCGGACACTTTTTCGCGTCAGGCAGTAACTGGTTCGCTCGAGCGAACTGTCCAGAACTCCATTTCTGGAATTCGAACATTCACTCTTTCACTCCCCTTTCCAACTACCACCTGCAACTACATTCAAGGATCTCCTATCCTTTCCTCATTCATCATTTAATACACAAATAACACTTCTATTCTATCATTAATACATCATGAAATCCATAGAGCTCAAACAAATCCATAAATCTCCATTTCTAACAATAGGGTTTGAGAACCCATCTTTATAACTCAAAGAAAACTTGGATACTAGCATGTTCAATCATAAAGAAGCATTTATACTTGCCTTTTAAAGCCTATTAGCAAGAAATCCCTTGATAGCTTGACTTTGAGGTGAGAAATCCCCAAATCCAAACCCTATTTCCATAAAAATATGAAAGACACAACCCTATAAGTCATTTGTGTTAAATACTATTCCAAAATACTCAATAGGCTTGGAGAATCCTAAGACCAGGTTATCTACTTACTTGTAGATCCAAGTTCAAGAGGTCTTGAGCTCTTCCTCAAGCTTCAACACTCCAAAAATGGAAGACAAGCCAAGGAAGGTGATGAAGAAGGTGATGTTTCTTCAAAACTTGCTTGAGACACTCCAATCTCTCACTCTCTCTTGATGAAGAAGGATGGGAGAAGGGAGAAGACCAAGGGTGTCTAGGGTTTCCTCTACAATGGAATGAGGAAAGAATGAAGTAAAAGGAGCTTCATTCCTTTTTATATAAGCATCCTTTTGCATTTAAGTCCATGCCACTAAAGTTATTTACGTTCTGAGTCAAATGAAGGGCCACTTGACGAAATCCTCGCCAAACGGCTTCGAGTCTATTATGAAAGTTAACGTACTCGTCGAGATACACGCGTTGGTATCAAGAGTTTCCGTATTTGACAAAATACGTATAAATCCGTATTTACGAAAAAGGTCTTGTTTCCTTAGTTTGAGTCTAAAATCATTCAATTCACTTAATACCCATCATTATCATTTCATTAGGCTTAATTCAATCATTTGAGACTAATCTCATCGAGTTGGGTCATTAACCATCATTAGTCTAATTAGACTCGATTATTTAGCATTAATTGCAATTAATTAGAGTTAATCTTGATTAACTCGGAGCGGAGTCTTACACAAACTGCAGACTAAACAAGCATACTGGTGGTATTCCCTACTTCTAGTACAACCAACATGACTTGATAGAAGTGGATCTCTCCCACAATCACTTATTGGAAAAATTTCCAATTGGGTTATTAAAAAACAAAACAAGCTTAGTAACCTTGAATCTCAAGAATAACTCCTTGTCGGGGACCTTTCATCTGCCACTCGGTAGCAATGGCTCGGCTATGAAGTCATTGGATATCTCTAACAATTACTTCACCGGGCAACTTCCTTTCAACATGGGGACTTTCTTTCCACGCCTTTTGGACCTTACAATGTCAAGAAATTCTTTTCAAGGAAGCATACCTCCTTCAATTGGTGACATGGGGTGGTTGGGGAGTTTGGACTTGTCACACAATAACCTGTCAGGAGAAGTACCAAATCACTTGTTTGACCATTACGTTTCCTTGGAAATTTTGATGCTATCCAATAACAGTTTGCAAGGCAAGATATCTTCAAAAATATTTTCCAACCTAACAGACTTACAATACTTGTATTTGGATAACAATCATTTCATGGGGACAATTCCGCCTAGCGTATTCAATGCCTCACTTTTAGGACTGGACATTGGAGATAACCAAATATCGGGTAAAATTCCTAGTCCACTTGGAAACCTTTCACCTTTTTCTACACTCATCCTTCGCGAAAATCGTTCGGATGGTATGATTCCATACGAGTTTTGCAAGCTCAAGGAACTCCGCTTTTTGGATCTCTCTAACAACCATCTATCCGGGCCAATTCCATCTTGCTTCAACTTCACAATTCTTCAGCATATGCACTTGGAGAAAAATGCATTTTCAGGTTTAATATCGAAGGCACTATCAGGATGCTTGTCTATAATATCATTAAACATCAGATATAATAACATGGTTGGTGTTATTCCAATTTGGATTGGTGGACTTTCAAAACTGAGGCTACTTCTTCTTAGAGGAAATAATTTACACGGGCATATTCCAACTGAGATATGTCAACTAAAAAATTTAAGTTTGTTGGATCTTTCCTACAACAATCTTTTCGGGTCATTGCCATCATGCATCAATAATTTGACATTTGGAAGGTCAACAATCCTAGATGATGCATTCCGTGTGAGAGGAAATGAAACCCTTCGCATGAATCCTGATTGGTATCCTTTTGTTGATTATGAAGTGACTGACGAGCAAACGCGGGTGGAGTTTATAACCAAGCGTATACTAAATTCTTACAATGGTGGCCTTCTCAAATTTATGTCTGGAATTGACTTTTCATGCAACCAACTGTCTGGGGAAATCCCACTTGAATTGGGACAGCTAAGCGGGTTCCATTCTTTGAATTTGTCCTACAATCAACTGAGTGGGCGACTACCAGCAACCTTCAAAAACTTGACACATAGAGAGTTTGGACCTTTCTTACAACAGTGTCACGACCCGGGCTCGAGACCGGACTAATCGGGGCCTAATCCCCGGGTCGCGAATCCAACATACTTACTCCCGTAAATCTCGAATTAACCGAAGTTAAGACGAAGACTCACAAGGGATCTAACATACATACCTGTCAAATGTACAATTTTGCGGAAACATATATATACATTAACAATAATTGACTTTACATTACAAGTAAAGTTCACATATACAAAATATAATTCAATAAAGTCCACCACTGCATATTCACAATACAATGCAGGGGACATCTAATTACATCTCAAAATGATATACAAAAGTATCTATCAATGATTCACAAAATAATCTCCAAAACATTAATAATCAACGCCCTCCGAACTATGCCCACTCCGCTAAACCTCCTGAAGGTATCGGATGGGCCTCCTCCGCACGCGGCGCGGCCTCTGCAAGGCCGGGATGGGCAACTGGGCCTGTAATGCCATCAATAACACTATGAACACGACGGTTCAACAATGTATAAACACATTTATGATAACACATGCTAATCTTGTCCATTATCAATATAACAACTCTAGACAATTACATCTAGGTTAATGTAATATCATGTACAGTGCAGTCCATTGATACTCAATGGCTAAATTTACAAATACAATAGTGTTACTATCATTCAGTTCAACGTCTTCCCAAAGGAAGCATTATTCAATTCATTTCATTTATTTCATGTCATTTCGTTTCATTTCGTATCTTCCAACGGAAGAAACTTAAGCACAAGGCGGAAGGGCAAACCGTTCATGGCCTGGCTTTATTTCACTTTTGTTTAATCAATTTAATTAAGCACAAGGCGGAAGGGCGAACCATTCATGGCCGAGGCTTCAATATTGTTTCAGTTTCCTTACATGGCTTATCAATTCATTGATTTTTCAGTCTATATGTGGGATCTACCAGTGTCTTGATTAGAGATCACTGGCATCACCACGGAGCTCCGGAACACCCCAATCATCTGCTGCAGCAGGATTATTCATTATTCATTGCATTTATTCATTATTCAATGGTTCATTGTATTTATTCATTGTTCAGTGGTTCATTGTATTTATTCATTGTTCAGTGGTTCATTGTATGCAGTCATTATAGACTCAAGGGGATTAGATGAGTCTTTAATCATTCACGGTCCTACTTGTCTCTATCCCAAATTTAGGCAATTTATAGGTGTAATTATTAGTTACTAAATGCACGTGTTATTTTCGATGGACATCACATTTTCATTTAATATGTGCATTTAGTCTCCAAAAATTTTCCACCCTCAATATCAAAATCCAAAATTTTTGCTTACAATTTCGTATTTGGGCCAGTATCAGGTTCGCTCGAGCGGATCCAAGTTCGCTCGAGCGGACCCAAACAGAACTTTCATCGCACGAGCGCACATAATGTTCGCTCGAGCGGACACTTTTCGCGTCAGACAGTAACTGGTTCGCTCGAGCGAACTGTCCAGAACTCCATTTCTGGAACTCCGAACATTCACTCCTCCATTCATTCATTTCAATCACCATTTGCATGCCCATTTAAGGATCTCCTATCCTCCCATCATCCATCATTTAATACACAAATAGCACTTCTATTCCATCATTAATACATCACAAAATCCATACAAATCACATTCAACCTAATCTCCATTTCATAAGAAAGAAAAGGGGTTTTGAGAACCCATCTCTAATAACTCAAGAGAACCTGAAGATTAGCATATTTGATCATAAGAAAGCATTTATACTTGCCTTTAAAGCCTATTAGCAAGAAACCCCTTTGATAGCTTGACTTTAAGATGAGAAATCCCCAAATCCAAACCCTATTTCCATAAAAACACAAGAAACACTATCCTATGAGCTAATTGGCTAGAAACCATATCTAATTACTCATTATAACTTGGAAACTCACAAAAATGATTATCTACTTACTTGTAGTTCTAAGGAAAGGAATCCTTGAGCTTTTCTTCAAGTTCCAAGCACTCCAAATGGGGAAATAAGATGAGGAAGAAGATGGGGAAGAAGAAACCTCCTTCCAACCACTTGACAAGCCTTCAATCTTCACTCTAAATGGGAAGGAATGAGAGGGGAGATGAAGAGGAAAGAAAGAAAGTTGCCTAGGGTTCTATTGCAATGGAGCTGAGTGGAAATGAACTCAAGGAAGTTCATTTTAAGTCTTATAAGGGACATTTTGCAGTTAAGTCCCCATTATCAAGACTATTCACATCTTGCGTCAAATGGATGGTCATTTGACCAAATCCTCGTCAAATGACTTCGAGCCAATTATGAAAGTTAAATTACTCGTCGAGATACGCGTGTTGGTATCAAGAGTTTCCGTATTCGACAAAATACATATAAATCCGTATTTACGGAAAAATGCCTTATTCTCTTGGTTTGAGTCTAAAATCTCATTCAATTCATTCAATCCCTTTCATTATCATTTCATTAAGCTTAATTCAATCATTTGAGACTAATCTCATAGAGCTTAGTCATTAGCCATCATTAGCCTCATTAAACGTGATTAATTAGCATTAATTTCAATTAATTAGAGTTAATCTTGATTAACTCGGGGCGGGGTCTTACAAACAGATTAAATGGAACGATTCCTTCTGAACTAACAGAGCTATATTATTTAGCAGTTTTCTCAGTTGCTTACAATAACTGCTTAGCTGATTTATGTGGTGTGCTTGGATGTCCTAAGCGGAGGACGGGATTTATCGCTGTGTAGCACTTCGCTCACGAAGAGGTCGAATCCACAGAGAACGGACTAAGGTTTCAGCTCTAGAGGACTTCTTTTGGTCTAGAGTGACCAACTTTTGTTCAAGGATTGAATTGATTCTAGGCTAAGGACTAATTAACACTGCAAAACTAATTGAATTTGTTAAGCTGAGAGATGGTTCAACCTAGGGTTCAATTCACCCGGGATTACATGATTTCATCTTCCTTTCCATTACGCAGGTTAGAAATTGAGCAATCCAATTCTTACCTGGAAAATTCCTTCGTAAAAATCAAATATCAATCCAATTGAATAAATTCCAAAGAGATTCTAAACGTTCTAATCAATAACCTGAGAGTCATCGACCTAAGCACCAATTGTATCACCCTAGATGAACACAATTGGTAAAAGGCTTAACATCTCAGTTAAGATTTCTGAAAACAGAACATCAATGGAAATTATCTTTCATCATTAAAGCATGAGCAGGAAGAATAACCATGTAAAACCCAGGATAACTTCCCCTTAGACTAAACCATCTGAGATTCTACCCCTCCATTAATGGAGAAGTCTAAATATAAATTAAATGAAAGCAAGAGAATAGAAAGAACAATATTAAAACATTACCTCTATCGAAAACTTGAATTAAAAATGAAGAATTCTGTCTTACTACATGTGCTTAGCAAACTTCAACAACGATTTTCAATGGAAAACTCCCTATACATTCATCTATCAAAGGAGGAAAGAAAAGGGGGCTGGAAAACCAAGACTATTCCCAGATAACCCTAAATGTCGAGTTACAATGCTTTATATAGGTCCCAAAACTTTAATTACAACAGTACCCCAAAAAGTGAAATCCGAGTGTTCTACCGGTAGAACTACCGGTAGAAGTCGTTCTACCGGTAGAACTACCGGTAGACAAGTGCACAGCTGCTGTCCATCTCTCTGCCTGATTTTCGGCCATTTCTACCGGTAGAAATTGCGGTTTAACCTTTTCTACCGGTAGAAATTCCGGTTGGACGAGTAGAACTCCATGCCTTCAGCTCACTGGTTGAATTTCAGCATTTTCTACCGGTAGAACTTGCGGTACAAGAAGCTCTACCGGTAGAAATTCCGGTAGAAGAGTGAAATCTCCTTTTTGCAGCTTTTCTGTCCAATTTTTGGACATCTCTACCGGTAGAACTTCCGGTTGGAGTATAGAAGTGCAAGTTCTTGCTCTTTGTTGCTCAATTCTTCGAAGTCACTTGATCCTTCAATCTGCACTTGGTCTATTCATCATCCCAAAAGCTTCATTCTTCACTAATTTCCTGCAATTGACCAAAGACCAACA
This sequence comes from Umbellularia californica, assembly GCA_028538565.1. NCBI lineage: Eukaryota > Viridiplantae > Streptophyta > Magnoliopsida > Laurales > Lauraceae > Umbellularia > Umbellularia californica. The sequence continues at coordinate 95,660,195 of JAPQWN010000003.1, forward strand.
CTCGTGCAAAATTATATGAAATCAAAGGAATTAAACACGAATGAAGGTGGTGGAAGGGAAATTAAGTCTCTAATTACTTAACAATTAGGTACTTATCACACCCCCCAACTTGGACTTTGCTAGTCCCTAGCAAATGAAGAAGAAGTTATCTTTTTGTACAGATGATTCTCAATTAAACATGGAAATACATGACTTATGCCCAATTGATGCAAATGTCTAAGGCCATGAAAACATTCAATCAAGATGTTCAATTTAAAATGAGTTAGCCATCACATCCAATTTGATTCCAAATCTCACAAAAGCTCATCACTCAAGTAACTGTCACACATTTGAACGAACATATCCCATAAAAACCTAATCTCACGATACTATCCTAACATCACACACATACAAAACAACACAAGAGTAGCATATAATTCAAACACGCATGCCATGTTAATGGAAGTAATGACACAAACAGATTAATCAAGGACTTTAGGATTGAATTGAAAAGGGTTATCAATGAAAGTTTTAAGACCAAATGGGGCATGGCCTTACATGGCTTGGGTCAACTACCCCATGGCCATGCCCCTCACAATTCACTTGACAAAAAAAACAAAATGAGGCAATTGAAATACCACCCGCTGCTAAACTAAGACCAACCATCACCCTAGACAATTCATTCACTGACTAATTCTTCAGTATCATCTTCAGTATCATCTTCATCTTCATCTTCATCTTCATCCTCCTCATCATCATCTTCTTCTAACTCTGCCTCTTTTCCTGCTGCAGCATCACCATCACCCTTAGGCTGGCTCGGGCCTGCCTCTGCCTCTCTCTGGGGTGACACATATGGCTCAGCTCCTTGTGATACGGCAAACTTCATCAGATACTCCTGCCGGGATCTCTGCTTCTCCATTTCTTGTCGAATCTTTTTCTGCCCATCTATGCAGTCATCCACGTTGCACCCAATCCACTTCAATAAATCCTTCATATAAGTCTGAAAAGATGAACCCTTCACTTGCTTTGGAAGGGACGAAGAGGGCTGAGCTGCTGCTGGAGAGTCCCGTTTTTGTGATCGGGCTTTCGCCATGGTTTTAACAGTGATTGCCCCCCTATCACTAGGCAGAAGCCGGTCATCTGGACCTCTTTCCACCTTCTGATCCAAACATATCTTAGTGATGAGACAAGGGTATGGGAGGGCTGCCTTAGCTGTGCTCTCTTCCGGGTATCTCCTCATCTGATTGTATATGAATTGAGCTACATTCAGCCCTTCATTTGGGCTCCAGATTACCCAAAGCAATTCCATCTCCTTCCTTCCCAGCATCTTCTCATCACCTCGAGGGAAGATGTTGTAATGCATGATTTTATTCAACATTCCTGCTTCCCCATTCAAATTCCCAACTGTGGTTGTCCCTTCTACCACAGCTTCTTCTCTCAACACCAATTGGGCATAGGGAATTTCCAAGGAGACATTTTGAGGGTTAGGGAATGTGATCTTCTCCCTAGCCACAGGGGTGTATCCTAGGACTTTTGCAATGATATATTGGTCCACCCTAATCCTTGTTCCATTCACCATGGCAACAATTTGCTCACCCCCTGCTATAACAAGCTCCATAGACTTGTAAAATTGACGAACGAGGTTAGGAATATACCCTGTGAATGCAGTGTCCATATACTCTAGTTTGCTGCTAATTATTGCTCCGAAGCACTCTCCATTCCCAAGTTTCCCCACATCAACTCTACGTTCGATGACAAAGGCCTTCTTGTCAACTTTCTTCTCCCATTTGATTTGATCCGCAGTTTTCTGAGGAGGAGGAGGAGAAGACTCCCTTGGTCTTTTTTCTGCCCTTCTCTCACTTCCCCCTGAAGTGCTTCCCTTGGATTTCCTTACTTTGGCAACTGCTCCTTTCTTTGGTGCGCCCCCAACACTCGGATTTTTTGTTCTTGGCATGGTTAGGGTTTTGGAGAATAAGGAGGGTGGAATGTAGAATGAAAAAAAAAGGGTTTGTGGAGGAGAGATGATTGGAGTTGATGAATGTATGGCTAAAGGGGGAAGGTTGAAATTTTCGGCCAAAGTGGGTTTCTTAGGGTTTTGGAAGGTTTTAATCCGATGAAGGAGAAAGGAATGGAGATGGGATTAGAAGTTTGGACGAGTTTGGCTGAAGATTGGGTGGATCAATGGAGGATTTGGAAGTTTGGGGCTAGGGTTTTTGAGAAGGAAGGTGTTTCCGCCAGAGAGAAAGGTGAAGGAAGCAAACGAAATGAAAACAGCACGAGGGCAAGATATATATCCTGAGTGCCTGGGCCCGCATTCTCTACCGGTAGAAATACCGGTAGATAATTTTCTACCGGTAGAACTACCGGTAGATAATGTTCTACCGGTAGAAATACCGGTTCTGTCATAGCATTCAAAAGTCCACACTCTCTGCCAAAATTTCCAGTTTTTGAACCGGTGTTTCTACCGGTACTGCTTTTCATTCTTCCTTTTCTACCGGTATAAATACCGGTAGAAATGCTCTTCTGTTTTTTCTGAAACTTCACCTTCTCTGCCTCAATTTTCCATTTCTAAACCGGTGTTTCTACCGGTACTGCCGTTCATTCACCATCATTTTTCAAACTTTATTTTTTTTTTTTTTTTTTTTTTTGGTTGAATGAATGACTACAAAGCCACAACTTTCTTCCTCTGATTTTAATATCTGCAGTCGTAAGCCTCACTTATAGTCCTTCGAAGCGACTCATTAACGAATTTCACCAACTATGCAACGGGCTACTGAAAGAGCAGAAGTCTCATTGAATCCATCTTCATAAAATGCCTTCATTTCAGCCACTCAAAAACTCCACTACAAAGGAATAGAAGCTCAACTCCACTGTAAAGTTATTCTTATATATATCACAACCAAATCCAATTTTCAATAGGCACCCATTTTTCTCCTGCAGAAATTCTTCACACCCCCCATTCCTCCTCTACACCGGTCCCCTAAGTTTTAGCACAAGAATAGTAGGATAAGGAACATGGCTCAAAAAAAGGGTACAAGGGTGACTCTTTTCTGGTTTCATAGACAACAAAATTTCCTTGTATTAACAGTTTGTGCCACCACTTCCAAAAGAGGTAAAATGAATGCAATTCAACGCTACAAAAGTGTGAATTTGCAAGTGTGTGGAATCTAATCTATCACTCAAGCACTCTAAAAAAAAGGATATGGTATGAATTCAATTTAATGTGATGATCAACTCGACAATCATTCAACGACACCTAATTATCACAGAGGGCATAAATCATGTAATTCACGGAAGTTGAATCTCCAAATGAGAATTTCGATGAAATGAAAGCAAGGCTTGGATTAACACTTTCTAAATACTGAAAAATGAACTATATTCATGTATGAACAAGTATCTATAAGCATGAATGAATTTCATGCCTCTCCCCCCCAACTTAAACAAAACATTGTCCTCAATGAATAAAAGAACTAAGAACAAAGGGAAAAGAGAGGAATGAAGTTACCAATTTACCAAGGTTGTTGTTGTAGAACGAATAACCTGCCAAGACTTAACAGCAACCATTGGTTAGAAACAAAGAAGGGGTAAGCACCGATGGCGTACCCAAAAGAAAAGAAGTTCCACTTTTCATTGGTCTTTTAAAGTCAGATTCCAAGACATCACACGAAAGAACGATGTGATACGGAGTAGCATCATCCGCTATTTATTTGAAGATGCAATTAGGCCAATCATGCACACAAACAAGATAAAGACATCAAACAGAGAAAAACAGAATGCATGCAAGCTGGCACAAACAAAGTCAAGGAAGATTAAGAACTAGTGGGTTCCGGATAAACCGGATCCACTAACTCTTCCACAGTTTCATCTTTTACAAAATTCTCAAGAAATGGCTTAAGCCTTTGCCCATTAACTTTGAAAATCTTACCATCATTTTTATTAAAAACCTCAACAGCACCATGAGGGTAGATTTTGTGCACAAAGTAAGGCCCAGCCCATCTTGAACGCAACTTTCCCGGGTGGAGATGAAGTTTTGAATTATATAAAAGGACCTTTTGCCCCACCTCAAAGTTTTTCCTCACAATGTTTTTATCATGAAAAGCCTTGACCTTGGATTTGTAGATATTAGCGTTCTCATAGGCTTCTCTCCTCATCTCTTCTAATTCGGTCAATTGGAACTTCCTAAGGACACCTGCCTTGGGCAAAGAGAAATTTAAAGTCTTGAGAGCCCAGAATGCTTTATGCTCTATTTCGACCGGAAGGTGACAAGTCTTGCCATACACAAGCCTATACGGAGACATCCCTAAAACTGTCTTGTAGGCCGTTCGATAGGCCCATAAAGCATCAGTCAACCGAGTTGACCAATCCTTCCTATTAGGATTCACAGTTTTCTCTAAGATGTGCTTGACCTCCCTATTGGCTAATTCGGCTTGCCCATTGGTTTGGGGATGATAGGCAGTGGACACTTTATGGGTGATCCCATACTTGGCCATCAAGGCCGCGAAGGGACGATTGCAAAAGTGAGTGCCCTGATCACTAATCATGGCTTTCGGCATCCCAAACCGAGACAGAATATTTTCCTTCATGAATTTGACCACAACCTTGTGGTCATTGGTCTTAGTGGGAATAGCCTCTACCCACTTAGACACGTAATCTACAGCCAGAAGGATGTAGAGGAATCCATACGAACTCGGGAAAGGACCCATAAAATCTATACCCCAGCAATCAAAGATCTCTATGATAAGCATGGGCTGAAGGGGCATGGCATTCCTCTTGGAAATAGCTCCTAACCGCTGACATTTAGGACAAGACCGACAAAACTCATGGGCATCTCTAAAAAGTGTGGGCCAGAAGAAGCCACACTGCAAAATCTTTGCAGTGGTCTTTCTTGATGAGAAGTGACCCCCACACGCCTCAGTGTGGCAGAATGACAAGATACTCTGTTGTTCCGACTCAGGGACACACCTCCTAATAATCTGATCAGCACAATACTTGTAAAGATAAGGATCATCGAAAGCGTACTTTCTCACCTCCACTAAGAACCTTCTTCTCACTTGAGAAGTCCAGTCAGTAGGAAGCTGCCCTGTCACGAGATAATTGACGATATCCGCATACCACGGACACGTCGACATTGAATATAACTGCTCATCGGGAAAAGAATCAAGGACCGGAAGATGGGATGACTTATCCTCGAACTCAAGTCGCGAAAGATGATCCGCAACGACATTCTCAACCCCCTTCTTATCCTGGATGGTGATATTAAACTCTTGGAGCAGCAAGACCCACCGAATGAGACGCGCTTTCGCGTCTTGTTTGCTCATCAGATACTTGAGCGCTGCGTGATCAGTAAAAACAACAATCGGGGAACCTATGATATAGGATCTAAACTTATCAAGAGCAAAGACCACAGCAAGCAGCTCTTTCTCTGTGGTGGTGTAATTGAGTTGAGCATCATTCAGGGTTTTGCTGGCATAAGCAATGGCATAAGGGACTTTATCTCTTCTTTGACCCAAAACGGCACCAATGGCATAGTAACTAGCGTCGCACATCAACTCAAACGGAAGACTCCAATCCGGGGCTTGCATAATAGGTGGAGAAGTGAGGCACGCTTTCAAAGCGCTGAAGGCTTTCTCGCAAGCCTCGGTCCAAACAAATGGTGCCTCTTTGGTCAAAAGATTGCACAAGGGGCGTGCAATAGCGCTAAAAGCACGAATGAATCGCCTATAGAAACCACAATGACCTAAGAAGGATCGGATATCTTTGACACATTTGGGTGAAGGTAATTGGGAGATCAATTCCACCTTAGCCTTGTCCACTTCAATGCCTCTAGGAGAAACTATATGGCCTAATACAATCCCTTGTGTCACCATGAAATGACACTTCTCCCAATTCAGGACTAACTTCTTCTCCTCACATCTTTCTAGGACTTTTTCTAAATTTTCTAAACATCCCGCAAAGCTATCTCCAAAAACAGAAAAATCATCCATGAATACCTCCAAGAAGTCCCCGACCATGTCATCAAAAATACCCATCATGCACCTCTGAAAGGTGCCCGGGGCATTGCACAACCCAAAGGGCATGCGCCTATAAGCGAAGGTCCCAAAGGGACAAGTGAACACGGTCTTCTCCTGATCCTCTAAAGACACTTCAATCTGATTATATCCTGAATACCCATCCAGGAAGCAATAGAAAGTATGATTAGCAACTCTTTCTAAGACTTGATCAATGAAAGGAAGAGGGAAATGGTCCTTCTTCGTGCTGGCATTAAGCTTTCGGTAATCGATACAAACTCTCCACCCCGTGGCAACTCTAGTAGGGATTAATTCTCCTTCTTCATTAGCCACAACAGTTACCCCTGCCTTTTTAGGCACTACCTGTATAGGACTCACCCATTTACTATCAGCTATAGGATAGATAATCCCAGCATCAAGCAATTTCAGAATCTCCTTCCTAACCACATCTTTCAGAACAGGGTTTAATCTACGCTGGGGCTGGCGGGAAGGTTTGACATCATCCTCTAAATGAATCCTATGGGTGCAAATCAAGGGACTAATCCCTTGTAGATCAGCTAAAGTCCACCCAATTGCTCTCTTGTGCCTACCTAAGACCTCTAACAGCTGGGTCTCTTGGTGTTCCTCAAGAGAAGAGGAAATCACCACAGGATATGACTCGTCGACACCAAGAAAAGCATATTTTACCGAAGAGGGTAAAGGCTTCAACTCAAGCGTAGGGGCTTCCTCACTACTAGGCATAGACTTAGCTTCCGATTTCGGAAGCTCTTCAAATTTTGGTGCCCAATACGCAGCACCCTTGACTTCCTCAACCTCATCTAATAGAGAATACAAATACTCTACCTCAGGGGATTCAAGAAACTCCCTCTCCTCTTGGGTCAAGAATGTCTCTAAAGGATCTGAATAAAAGTGTGTGTCCACATGTTCTTGAACCAAACTCTCTATTAAACTCACCTCATGTATCTCCTCATCATCTCCCAATTGGGAGGCAACATTGTAGATGTTCAGATCAAGGGTCATGTTTCCAAAGGTGATGGACATGTTCCCATTCCTAACCTTGATGACTGAATCTATGGTGGCCAGGAAAGGACGACCTAGAATGATAGGGGCTTGATCACTAACCCCTAGATTTGGACATGTGTCCAACACAATGAAATCTGCGGGATACACGAAACTCCCTATCTGAACTAACACATCCTTCAAAATCCCCTTAGGGACTCTAACACTCCTATCTGCCAACTGAAGTGTAACCGAGGTGGGCTGAAGTTCCTCCAACCCGAGTTGGAGGTAGACTGAATAAGGCAAAAGATTGACACTTGCCCCTAAATCACACAAAGCTCTCTCTATCTTCTTTCCCCCTATCTCTACCGAAATGCAAGGACAACCAGGATCCTTGAATTTGGGAGGAAGAGAACCAGAGATGGTGGTACTGACGTTGGCTGCTAGGAGGACCTTGTTTTGATGCACGAACTTGCGCTTGTAAGTGCACAAGTCCTTAAGATACTTCGCATAGACAGGAATGTGTTGGATAGCATCCAAGAGCGGAATGTTGAGCTTAACTTGAGAGAAAAGCTCCTTAAGAGATTCTGCAAGATCTGGTTTGGACTTACCTCTCAACCTCTGAGGGAAAGGAGCTGGGGGTTGGAAAGCTTGGACTTTAGGATCTTGAATGGTAGAAGTGGGGGACTCATCTTTCTTAATTTCATTGGACTCATTAGATCTCTTTGAAAGCTCATCCCTAGACTCAGAATTCTTAGGCTCCTCCACTTCATGCGAAGCAGGAAGTGCCATGGAAGTAGAAACATCAGGTTTAGATGGCTTGGGAGAGATGGTTTTATCAATGATCTTACCACTCCTCAAAATGGTGACAGCCTTAAGTTGCTCCATTTGAGCATCCGACTCACCGGAATCAGCCACAAAGTGCTGGCCTTGGACATTAGGGATAGCTTGGGTAGGCAAGGCACCCCTTGTGGTTTGACTAGCACTCACCGCATTGGTAAGTGTAGTTAATTGAGATTTGATGTTCTCTAGGGTCCGGTTGTTCTGCTCATTGATGGAAGTCTGACTACTCAAAAAGGCTTGGAAGGTGTCTTCTAGACTTCTCTTATGGGGAGGCTGATATGGAGCATGACCTTGAGGGGGTCCTTGTTGCTGAAAATGTTGATAAGACTGGGATGGAAACTGCTGCTGAGATGGGAATCTCTGCTGCTGATACTGTGGGGCAGATTGGAAGAATTGCCCTTGACCTTGATTAGACTGAGGAAATTGCCCTTGATTCTGATAGGGCTGCGACTGAAAACTTGAAGAATTCTGATTGTGGGCTTGGGGTGGGTTGTCCCTCCACCGAAAATTGGGATGATCATTGTATCTAGGATTGAAGTTCTGATATTGGTTAGATTGGAAAGAAGACTTCTGCTGGGGATTCACAGCATTGACATCAGATGGAGGGTTACCATGGAGTAACTCCTTGATGGAAGGAATGGTTGGACAATTGTCTGTACCATGATCATTCTGTGAACAAATTGCACACAATTGATCCACTTGGGCAACTGGTGTAGGATTAATCTCACTAACTCTTTTCAGCTCTAAACCTTCTATCTGACGGGTAAGTTGAGCTATCCTTGCACTCAAATCCTCCTTCTCACTCAAAGTAAACTTTCCTGCACTAGGAACACTAGGAAACACATTTGGAGTTGTTCTATCATTGGGATTGGTGGTGTCCCAAACCTGATATTGCTCTGCCAAACTCTCTAAATATGCATAGGCTTCATGAGGTTCCTTGGCACGGAAAGTACCATTGCACATCATATCAATGAACTGTTTGTTTGTTGAACTCAATCCTTCATAAAATATTGTAACCAACTCAGGAATGGTAAAACCATGATGAGGGACCAAGTTCAACGTCTCATGGAACCGATCCCAACATTGATGAAAAGACTCTCCACCTTTTTCAGCAAAACTCTGGATATTTTTCTTTAAAGCAATTGTTTTCTGATGGGGAAAGTATTTTTTATAAAACTCTCTTTGCAATTGATCCCATGTGGTGATTCTTACAGATCTCAGATTGTTCAACCAATTTTTGGCATTCCCTTTCAAGGAGAAAGGAAACAACCGAAGTTTGGCTGATTCTCTTTGAGCTGCAGGACACATGGTTTCAATTATGGCATTGAACTCTTTAACGTGCAAATAAGGCATTTCAGATGTCATTCCATGAAAGGTAGGAAGATGAGTCAAAATATTTGGTTTGACCTGATATGCAATTGCACCCTGAGCTTCATCTACAATGCAAGATGGAGCATCAGTCCACCTAGGGGTCAAGTAATCATCCATTGTCCTAGGTGGGACAGCTTGATTATGTTGATTATGGGGGTCATTATCATTCTGTCGATCCGCCATTGTTTCAAAAGAAGGGTCGGGCAGGGGAAGCTCAACAAAAATGTCGATCCCTGGCCAATCGGTTATAGGAACTTCTGTAAGATCTACTCTGACCAATCTGTTGTGTATGTCCCTACGGTAATGAGAGGACATATAACACAAACAACCCCAATTATCAAAATAATCAACTAATCCTAAAGGAAAACTAAAAAGAAAAGAATAAGAAGAAATACTCACAAAGCTGTTTTTACCTTAACTGCCGTTCCCCGGCAACGGCGCCAGAAATGCTTAGCTGATTTATGTGGTGTGCTTGGATGTCCTAAGCGGAGGACGGGATTTATCGCTGTGTAGCACTTCGCTCACGAAGAGGTCGAATCCACAGAGAACGGACTAAGGTTTCAGCTCTAGAGGACTTCTTTTGGTCTAGAGTGACCAACTTTTGTTCAAGGATTGAATTGATTCTAGGCTAAGGACTAATTAACACTGCAAAACTAATTGAATTTGTTAAGCTGAGAGATGGTTCAACCTAGGGTTCAATTCACCCGGGATTACATGATTTCATCTTCCTTTCCATTACGCAGGTTAGAAATTGAGCAATCCAATTCTTACCTGGAAAATTCCTTCGTAAAAATCAAATATCAATCCAATTGAATAAATTCCAAAGAGATTCTAAACGTTCTAATCAATAACCTGAGAGTCATCGACCTAAGCACCAATTGTATCACCCTAGATGAACACAATTGGTAAAAGGCTTAACATCTCAGTTAAGATTTCTGAAAACAGAACATCAATGGAAATTATCTTTCATCATTAAAGCATGAGCAGGAAGAATAACCATGTAAAACCCAGGATAACTTCCCCTTAGACTAAACCATCTGAGATTCTACCCCTCCATTAATGGAGAAGTCTAAATATAAATTAAATGAAAGCAAGAGAATAGAAAGAACAATATTAAAACATTACCTCTATCGAAAACTTGAATTAAAAATGAAGAATTCTGTCTTACTACATGTGCTTAGCAAACTTCAACAACGATTTTCAATGGAAAACTCCCTATACATTCATCTATCAAAGGAGGAAAGAAAAGGGGGCTGGGAAACCAAGACTATTCCCAGATAACCCTAAATGTCGAGTTACAATGCTTTATATAGGTCCCAAAACTTTAATTACAACAGTACCCCAAAAAGTGAAATCCGAGTGTTCTACCGGTAGAACTACCGGTAGAAGTCGTTCTACCGGTAGAACTACCGGTAGACAAGTGCACAGCTGCTGTCCATCTCTCTGCCTGATTTTCGGCCATTTCTACCGGTAGAAATTGCGGTTTAACCTTTTCTACCGGTAGAAATTCCGGTTGGACGAGTAGAACTCCATGCCTTCAGCTCACTGGTTGAATTTCAGCATTTTCTACCGGTAGAACTTGCGGTACAAGAAGCTCTACCGGTAGAAATTCCGGTAGAAGAGTGAAATCTCCTTTTTGCAGCTTTTCTGTCCAATTTTTGGACATCTCTACCGGTAGAACTTCCGGTTGGAGTATAGAAGTGCAAGTTCTTGCTCTTTGTTGCTCAATTCTTCGAAGTCACTTGATCCTTCAATCTGCACTTGGTCTATTCATCATCCCAAAAGCTTCATTCTTCACTAATTTCCTGCAATTGACCAAAGACCAACACTCGTGCAAAATTATATGAAATCAAAGGAATTAAACACGAATGAAGGTGGTGGAAGGGAAATTAAGTCTCTAATTACTTAACAATTAGGTACTTATCAATAACCTGTCTGGTAGCACCCCTGATATGAAATTTCAGTTTTCAACCTTCAATGAAAGTAGTTATGTCGGCAATCCACTTCTTTGCGGACTACCCTTGAATAAAAGCTGCATCTCCACCACTCCCAGTATCCGGGCTCCTACAGAAGAAGAAGATGATGGTGACAATGGCCTTGTTTACTTCTATGCTTCATTTATTGGATCATATTCAGTTTTTCTTCTGGGGACAATAGCGGTCCTCTATTTCACCTCCCAGAGGCGTGCAGTGTGTTTTCTTTAAATTGTTGACTCATGGTGTGCTTTTCGTCTGTACAAACTCTATAAGCTTTTCAGTTGTAAGTGAAATGAATTATCTATGATGTGGGATTTTCACATGAAAATAATACTGAGACATATTAATCGAAGAAATGCGGTTGATGGGCTCAATGCATCTTCTCCTTTTTAATCTTCTTTAAATATATGGTGTTAATGCCAAGTTTAAGCACAATAAAGCGAGTAACTAGCTCATGTAAAGGCATGTATACTTTTTAAAAGATATCACTCTATCCACTTCTATTATTTTCTTATTAGCCGTATCTCCCTCATGGTAAAAGAAGTTCCAATGAAGAAACATTAAAGTGGTGATGGATGAAATTAAGATAGGAGGAGATGTACTAGCTAGGTTCCTGACTTTACAAGGTGATGGCTAGATGGGTTCCTGACTTTACAAGGGTGATGGCTGGGAAAGCAATACTTCCCACCAAAGAGGATTTAAGTTGATGGCCTTTGGTGAATCTCCACCATTATTTCTTCAATTTTTGCCACTTTGATCAAAGACATTTCTTAGATTCGTAGGCATTCCAATTGTACGTAGCATGAATAGATTATAATGTGGGTCAATTCGTTTAATTTGATGCATAACCCACATAATTATCTCCCTAGTACTGGTACTGTACCCAAGCGTTGGGTATTGGGGTTAGTTGCTGTTAACCTTAATTATCTAAAAAGGTATCATTCTCTGGGAGGAAGGAAAAAAAAAAAGCCCCTACCCTCATTCGGATGAACTCATAAGGGCACACTGTCGAAGAAGCACTAAGGGCAAACCTGCTATGATGGTGTGATGGGTGGGCCCACGTATAAATTGCTTCCTTTTGGGAGACTTGAACTCGGCCCTGAAAAAAAAAAAAACAGAGAGTTTCCTGATATTGCAAGAAAAAGAGAAGATTCATGCTCTGTCAAAAGGCCTTTCTAGCCTGTTTTTTTTATCAGTTGGAAATATTGTTTCTTGCAAGATCTTTGCAAAAACATCAACTATTTAAATTCAGTAAAGAGTTTTGGCACAATTATTGAACTCCTCTTGTGAAAATTTGAATACATTATTTTGTCCCGAACAATGAGGCCCACCGAAGAATGGCCTCCCAGAGATGAAGAGAACTCCTACAGCAAATGACTTCACACATGCCTCAGTCAAAGTCAAGTCTTCAATGGACAAAGTCAAGTCTTATCAGTCTTCCACTACTAAGTCTTCCACTACTAAGTCTTTTGACTCTTCTAACTAACTCGAAATCAGGAGAGAAACCATTTCCACTACAAAGGGCCAGTCTTCCACTACAAAATCTTTTGACTCTTCTAACGAACTCGAAATCAGGAGAGAAATCGTTTCCCAAAAGTATCTTTGGCATTATGCTTGGAACACCTTATTACCATATATGCCTGTCACTATGCATGCCGCACCCGGAGGCTCTCTTATCTCATCCGAGGTCTACAGTGCTCGGTGAAAAGTGTGAATTATCCCCAAAAGTTTGGCGATCCTCTTTATTGGGCCCCACTTTGTAAATGTTGACATCCAAAATAGAAGGCCCTTGCATGAACTCTGGCGAAAATTCACTCAAATCAAAGGAAAATCTGGTGATTAGAAATATCTCTCTCTCTCTCTCTCTCTAACTCGGATAATCTTGATGGACGTTTAACGGGTGAGGAATCCAGCACTCAGTGCAATGTGGAGGGTCCACAATCCCACGGAGTACTGCAGGATACAATAGTATCTCCAGGTGGGATCCATATGCTGCATGTAGATTAAGAAAGGGTGTTAAAACAATTACTAATTACACATCAGTGCATAGTTGGCCACATCTCATTACAAAATGTGATAGGCATGGATTGTTGGACACAGACTTGAGTGTCCTGCGGTATAAAAATGGAAATTGCAGAGATATCTAGGGTAAAATTGTGTATGTCAATAGGAAATAGAGGGGGTGAATTTGTTGAAAATAGTGTATAATCGACAGGTTGGCCCCGATTGAAAATAGTCTTCCCAAGATTAATGTTTATATTCCGGGCATGTAATAACACTTTTAGTGCCTCAGCCGAGTCGATGAGTTACCACTGTCTTTCTTGTATTTTTTTTCTTTCAGAAAGCCGAGTAAGTATTTCATGAGCTATTTAGGGCCATGTAACATGGTCATGTAGGAATTCACTTTAGTTCATGCAACACATTAATGCCTCGGGACGGGCTCCCGTGCAGTGACGATATACCATAATATGATACAGCTGCTGCCTTGTAAGACCCCGCCCCGAGTTAATCAAGATTAATTCTAATTAATTGAAGTTAATGCTAATTAATCACGTTTAATGAGGCTAATGATGACTAATGACTAAGCTCGATGAGATTAGTCTCAAATGATTGAATTAAGCTTAATGAAATGATAATGAAGGGGATTGAATGGATTGAATGAGATTTTAAACTCAAACTAAGAGAACAAGGCCTTTTTCCGTAAATACGTATTTATACGTATTTTGTCAAATACGGAAACTCTTGATACAAGCACGTGTATCTCGACGAGTACGTTAACTTTCATAATAGACTCGAAGCCGTTTGGCGAGGATTTCGTCAAGTGGCCCTTCATTTGACTCAGAACGTAAATAACCTTAGTGGAATGGACTTAAATGCAAAAATGATGCTTATATAAGAGGAGTGAAGCCCTTTTTATTTCTTTCTTTCCTCCTTCCATTGTAGAGAGAAACCCTAGGCACCATTTTCCCTTTTCTTTCTTTCATCCTCCTTCATCAAAAGATATAGAGATTGGGAGTATTTCAAGTGGGTTTTGGAGAAACATCATCTTCTTCATCTTCTTCCTTAACTTGTCTTCCATTGTGGAGTGTTTGGGACTTGAAAGAGAAGCTCAAGAACTCCCTACTCACACTACAAGTAAGTACTTGGAGCTTTCAAAGGATTTTCAAGTTATAATGAATGGTTAGGAGTGATTCCTAGCTCATTTAGCTCATAGGGTTTGTGTTTTTCATGTTTCCATGGAAATAGGCTTGAAGAGGGTTTCATTTGGGGGTTTTTGCCTTAAAGTCAAGCTATCAAGGGATTTCTTGCTAATAGGCTTTAAAGGCAAGTATAAATACTCATTTATGCTTCAAATGCTAGTCTACAAGTTTTATTGAGCTATGATTTGCAAGAGTGGGTTTTCAAACCCTCTTTGTTGTAGAAATAAGATGTTATGGATTTGTTTGAGCTCTATGGATATTATGATGTATTAATGATGGAATAGGAGTGCTAATGGTGTATTAAATGATGAATGAGGGGAGGATTGGAGATCCTTTAATGTATATGCAAATGGTGGTTGAGATGAATGAATGAAAGAGTGAATGTTCAGAATCCGGAATCTGGGTTCTGGACAGTTCGCTCGAGCGAACAAGTTACTGTCTGACGCGAAAAGTGTCCGCACGAGCGAACATTATGTGCGCTCGTGCGATGAATGTTTTGTTTGGGTCCGCTCGAGCGAACTTGGATCCGCTCGAGCGAACCTGATACTGGCCCAAACATGAGATTGTAAGCAAAAATTTTGGATTTTGATATTGAGGGTGGAAAATTTTTGGGGACTAAATGCACATATTAAATGAAAATGTGATGTCCATCGAAAATAACACGTGCATTTAGTAACTAATAACTACACCTATAAATTGTCTAAATTTGGGATAGAGACAAGTAGGACCGTGAACGATTAAAGATTCATCTAATCCCCTTGAGTCTATAATGACTGCATACAATGAACCACTAAACAATGAATAAATACAATGAACCACTGAATAATGAATAAATGCAATGAATAATGAATAATCCTGCTGCAGCAGATGATTGGGGTGTTCCGGAGCTCCGTGGTGATGCCAGTGATCTCTGATCAAGACACTGGTAGATCCCACATATAGACTGAAAAGTCAATGAATTGATAAGCCATGTAAGGAAAACTGAAACAATACTGAAGCCTCGGCCATGAAAGGTTTGCCCTTCCGCCTTGTGCTTAAGTTTCTTCCGTTGGAAGACACTAAATGAAACGAAATGACATGAAATAAATGAAATGAATTGGATAATGCTTCCTTTGGAAAGACGTTGAACTGAATGATAGTAACACTATTGTATTTGTAAATTTAGCCATTGAGTATCAATGGGCTACACTGTACCTCATATTGCATAAACCTAGATGTAATTGTCTAGAGTTGTTATATTGATAATGGACAAGTTAGCATGTGTTATCATAAATGTGTTTATACATTGTTGAACCATCGTGTTCATAGTGTTATTGATGGCATTACAGGCCCAGTTGCCCATCCCGGCCTTGCAGAGGCCGCGCCGCGTGCGGAGGAGGCCCATCCGTTACCTCCAGGAGGTTTAGCGGAGTGGGCATAGTTCGGAGGGCGTTGATTTTGAATGTTTTGGAGATTATTTTGTGAATCATTTGATAGATATTTTGTATATCATTTTGAGATGTAATTAAATGTCCCCTACATTGTATTGTGAATATGCAGTGGTGGACTTCATTGGATTTTATTTTTGTATATGTGAACTTTACTTGTAATGTAAAGTCAATTATTGTCAATGTATATATATGTTTCCGCAAAAATGTACATTTGACAGGTTTGTATGTTAGATCCCTTGTGAGTCTTCGTCTTAACTTCGGTTAATTCGAGATTTACGGGAGTAAGTATGATGACATCGCGATCCGGGTTAGGCCCCGATTAGTCCGATCTCGGGCCCGGGTCGTGACATGCCTCCTCCAATGATATAGGTCCACGACACCATGAGAATAAGAGAACTCAAATGATCTTTTCACTTACTATTTGCTTACGTCCTGTTTAAAAAACATTCATTTATTCCTAAAATACACTTCTCTTAATTTCTCCTCCAATCTCCTCTCTCTCGGAACCTGTTTAAGCAGGGGCCCACTATTCATCATTTAATTCGTCCCAGCTTTCATTTGCTTGAATTTTTTCGTGGGCCATACAAAATCCTCTAAATCAATTTAATAGAACTTGAGGTGATGTCATATTTCTTCTATTTTAATCAGTTGAAAATTTATTTAAAATGTCAATATACTTTTTATCATTTAATTGCTTGATTTTTCATTTATACTGTGCCACATATGTTTTTATTATTTAATAAATTAATTTTTAATTTAAATTTTCTATATATTTTCATCATTTAATTTTTGTGATTTGCAAGAGTCTTCAATAATAAAAGAGAACAAGGAGTCTTCAATAATAAAAGAGAACAAGAAATCCAAGTTTTAATATGATAAATCCTAACATGGAAATATTTATGTTTTGTAGCTCCGTGGAGCTTGTGCTCCATCGATGTGAAATTCAAGACAGGGCTATTTGATGGATCTAATGTCAAATGCAAGCTATGATAGAAATAAATAAATAAGAATGTTATTCCATTATATAAGCCTCGTAAAGAACTTTCGTGCGAGGTAGTTTGATGGGCCTAAATATCAAATTTAGGGTCAATTCTAGGCATCCAACCTCTTCATCGGCGGCCCATAAGTTTAATGACTTCATATAATAAAATTTGACCCTATGATCTAATAGTCTAGTCCATTTAGATTGGTGCAAACTCAACAGACTCAGTGTAATTATAGGGGAGGATTTTGATGTTTCATTTTGAAACAGTATCCAGTTGGGCCCCACATGCTACCTCGCATGGATTCCTTTTTGTAAGTTGTGTACCCAAATATCAGCCGATAAATGAATATGTTTTTTAACACCATATAGGCCATGCCTTTTGAGCTAATATCAATTATTTATTATCAGTTTGTTTAATCCTTCTTTGTTTTGTAGTGCTAAGAGTTTTTAAGAAAAAAGTAATCAAATAATAAAATATAATTTATAATTCTTTATTTACTTTTAAATCATGCAACACATAAACATGGAAAGTGGCAAAAATACAATTCTAATGGATCTTAAGTTTCAACCCAAAACTTGAAAGTCATAGGTAGGGATCATGGCTAAAATCTTTACATTTTATTTCAATCAAGATCTGAATTTATGTCATGAAAATTAAGAAACAACTTGATCATAGAAAGTGTAATAACCATTACCTCTGTTGTTTAGAATCACTTTATTGATAGGAAAATCATTTGAAAATCAGATGACATAACGATGGCCTCCCTTTTTTCTGAAGTGGGAGATATCTAAAACTATTTCGTCATTTTATTAGATTTTATAATTACATACATTATTAGATAAAAAAAACAGAGTTTGTCAATTTGATGGTGGGTCCCAACACCAAGTGTTGTGACTTCGAGCTATTTAGATATTAATTTAGGTTCCATTGGACTTAATAAGGCAAGGTGGACGATCCAATAAGCACCGCCTCTAGATACAAGTTTTTATATTATGTTGAGAGAGACAATGAAAAAAAAATTAAGCTATTAATTAATAAAGAAATATGCTGCACATTTCTAAATAAATAATTATATGATTAAATGATACAAATATGTTATAGAATTTTAAAGATATTTAAGAAGTTAATTACTAAAAGGGTTTGATGTCACTTTAAGATTTATTCATTACTTTTAGTGGATTTTGTATGGCCCACAAAAAAAAAATCAAGCATATGACAACTGGGACGGAATAAATGATGAACAGTGGGCCCCTGCTTAATCTAGCCAATGCCAATGGGGTTCCGCAACAGAGATGAGATGGTAACTATGAGAAGGGTATTTTAGGAATAAATGAATGTTTTTTAAACGGGACGCCGGCAAAATACTAGGTGAAAAGATCGTTTGATTTCTCCTATTTTCATGGTGACGTGAAATAATGTCATTGGAGGAGGCAGGAGCTGTATCATATTATAATATAATGTTACTGTATTGGGCCAGTTTGGCACTTTACTAATTCAATCAAAAGCCTCCATTTTTCAAGGAAGATGTCACATCAAACAATTTTATTCAAAACTCTCCCCATCTTTTTCATACAAAATGTCAAAAAGCAATTACTTTTAAACACTAAAATATAAAAAAACTCCACTTTTTATAAAAAAAGTTAAAAAAATTCAATAACAAACAAGGAAAAATAAAATACCACCTAACCCTGACTTGACTAAATTATTAGAGTTACCAAAGTCGTCAGTGGAGGTACTTTTCACACTGCCTTTAAAGTTTAAAAAGATAAGCCAGTGTGAATGCCAGCGCCAGATCACCATTTTCAAAGGATGATCGTACATACTAGTGAGGTCTACTGACCCCACCAATCCAAATACCACCGTAACCCTGACTTGAATATATTAGTAGTGTTACCAAACTCCTCAGTGGAGGTACTTTTCACACTGCCTTTAAAAAGATACGCTAGTGTGAATGCCATCGCCAGATCACCATTTTCAAAGGAGGATCGTACATACTAGTGAGGTCCACTGACCCCACCAATCAATTTAGTGCATGCAACAGATTCATGCCTCAGTGGAGCTAGGTAATTTTCACACTGCTTTATCTTTGAATAACAAATTAACACGGCAAGCTACTGTGGCACCAGAATGCCAGCGACAGATCACCATTTTGAAATGAGGGTCGTACATGCTAGTGAGGTCCACCGACCCCACCAATCTAGTGGCTGAAATGGGCTGAAGTTTGTTCAAGTCCATAGTTATATTTATGCCTGATCCAACGTATGTGCTGAGTTGGTGGTGGTGGTCGTGAGGAGGATTCGGAAAATTTAATTGTAAAAAAAAATCTAGAGGGAACAAATATGTGATAGGAAAACTGAGAATCTTCTATGATATTGGAGGGTTCTAAAAGTTTTCGAGGGGCAAATGAGGGGGGCCTGATTCTATTACTGTTAATAGTAACAATTACCATTATATTATTTTACATAATAAAATATGTAATTCATGCACCTAGGACGAAGATACCTAAACCACTGATCCACCAATGGGTTGGCTCTATTTTTTTTTCTTCTTTTTTTTTTTTCCTTCACTTTTTTCTTGGGCAGGAGGCACTATATCATGTTTGTTTGCATTTAGCTAGCTTAGAGTCCTGATCCCATAAGCCTTTGACTTGGAGGAATGGGTTAAAGGAGGGGGCTGTGTATTAAAAACTCCTCAAACTACATTTCATTCTAGTGTATCAATTGGCCCAGAAGCTCCCTCTAATTGGAGTTGGTTTTATGTTAAAATTGAGCATTTGATTAAAAATATACATGATTTATAGAATCTAATTCATATTCGGAAAAGGCACAACAAAACTAGTGTTTGTTCTAAAAAAAAACAATCACATCTCTCTCTCTCTCATTTCTAGGATCAGAAAATGTAGGCTTGGCCCTAGTTGCCCTAAATCCTTACTCGGGATTCTCGATTTCGTCTCTTATAGGGGTTTTTCCATATGCCTGAAATCCCATGGAGATCGAGGTCCACATGATGGTAATTCGGACCGCTCATCTTGAATCCCATTCCCTCCGGTGACAATATCCTCAACTGTCACTTCACTGGGAGGTCATCCCATTGTTTGACTGTACACAATATCGATCACGGGATTAAGGTATTTTATTAATAGTATATAAGATTGGGCTAATCAAGTTATCAGTATGGTGCACAATCTAACCGTGGGACAAAATCCTATTGAAGTGAGGATTGAAGATACGTCATTGAAGGGGTTAGGATTCAAGATGAACGGTCCTGATCATCATCGTGTGGCCTCCACCGTGGAGCTCCATGCATACAAGGAAAGCCTGTAACAGGCGAAAGGCTCCAAAGTCGTGCCCATTCATGGCTGACCCTTTGCCAACCTAGGTGACATTTAGGACGCACACATTTTAACAGGCAGGCGGGCACAACCCTGCAACTCTTGCGAGCAAGTTTTTCAGGTTAAAAGAAGTCTTCTTGTCGACATCTTCCCCACTGTAGAGCCAGGAGAAAAGAAAGCACCTAGGTTCAATTGATTGGTTAGAAAATAAAAAATTGCATGTTCATTGTACAGTGGAACTTGAGAAGCACGGGAGAAGCATCTGTTTGAGAGCTTATATATAGCATATCATTTGTGCAATGTAAGGAAGCTAAGTAACCTTAACATCATTTCTATGGAGTGGCCACAGGTTCTCTGCTTTTGGGCTTTGGTCTTTGGTTTTCAGCTGTTGTTATGTGGAGGTTTCGGAGGTTTTGAGAAAGAGAAAAGTGCTCTTTTGGAGCTCAAACTCTCCATCAATCATCCAAACGGCACTTCTTTTCCTTCATGGGGGGGAGGGACTGATTGTTGCACTTGGGACGGAGTGACATGTAGCTCCCGCACAGCACGAGTGATTGAACTTGACCTGTCGGGAAGCATAGACACTGATTTGGGAGATTGGTATCTGAATACTAGCTTGCTGCTTCCCTTTGAAAAATTGCAGAGTCTTGTCTTAAATTTTAATTCACTGAAGGGTTTTATTGATGGAGAAGGTATGTCTCTCACCATCCTGACATCTTTTAAATTCTGTTCATGTACACTTCACATATCGTGAATTCATGTTAGAGGAAGAAAAACAAAGGGAATCACAAAATTTTTCTAACCAGAGGTTTTAACAAAAATGGCCGCTATATTTTTAGACAACCTAAAAAAGGCGCATGTCTTTTATGTTTTTAAAAGGATAAATTAGCCACATGTCCCTGAACTTTGTCATTTAAAGGCTCTAATATAAAAGGCTTTCGGTTAAAGCCTGTAGTCCATGTAGCTGGAAATATTTCATCTAAAGGTTTCTAAATACGCCAGATCACACATTGGCTTTACTGATTTGCCCTTGTCACCGCCTCAACACGTCATGCATAACCGTCTGAATATGTCACCTGATTTAAACACTCATTTTAAGCACGATCTTTTATGACTGATTTCCCATGTAATTTCTTGTAGATCAAGTTTTAAATCTCAAATGGTAATGGCAATCGATAGTGACATGTACAGAAAATCTCCTTTATAAAAGAAATCCATATGCACTCGTTCTAGGCGTGAGGGACAGATTCTGTGACCTTCAAGTTTTCAAAGTAGACTTTTGCGAGGGACATATTCTGCAACTTTTTAGTCTAATTTAGCATATGCAAATTGAATCAAAGAAATAGGGTTCAGATTAATCCGAATCAAAGAAATAGGGTTCGGGTGATTTAGATTTCGATTTATATCCCCAAATCCTTTTCTTCTCGTTTTTTTCAATCGGGATGAACAATGAGAAGTTCTGTTGAGATTTCCCATATTTCAACGAAATAAGTGTTGCTTACAATGCATCGTCCTGTTGTTTTTGTTTTATTTTTGTGTAAGATCCAGTCATGTCATTCGTTATAAATTTATCTGAGTTTATATGACAAACTCAGATAAATTCATCACAAATTTCATATAAAGAGTCGAGAAGAAACTTTCATTGCTTGATTTTTTTAGTACAAAATGTATAGAAGGCACCTTTGTTTGCTTGAATTTAAATACTCTCTCATCACCCCCAGCAAATCAAATCGTACAAAAGTAATGGTCCCATTAACATCTTCACCTTAAGCAGACAAGTAATGTGCATGATCTGGCCCAGAAAAATATTATTAGTCATTTGGAATACTTCAAATACCCAGAAAATAATGCAAGTTGCTCCGGTCTATCATAGCCTGGCCTGGGTCCACTCCATTCCCCTATTTGTAGCAGTTAAACATTTGGGGCTGAAACTCAATCATGACCCATGCCATGGGCCAAACAATCAAATCCCGCCCAAATTGAACTATCCACGAGGACTGCTCATTTGCTTTCAAAAATTGATGAACACACTTACAGTCGAAAAACCTCCTGTCAATTTATTATATGTTATCAAAAGTTTTAATATGACTAATAATAGTTTTTCATGTTTTTTCTTATTGAGTCAAGTGAAGTAAAGTTGATTTTGAAGAAAGAATAAAATATAAGTGAGTTATGATAATATTTTGTTTTTAGTTGTTTGTTATGGGATCTTTTTGACTTTTTGTATTAGAAACTCGAGATTTTTAGTAGATAAAAGGTGGTTGCTGTTTTAACTTTTTCAGAAAAAGATGGAGGGAGTTTTGAATTAAAGTGCATTTAATGTGATGTCTTGTCTGATAAATGGAATCTTTACTCTACTTTTACTATGTTAGTAAATTACCAAAGTAAGGCTATTTTCAAAGCAATCCCTGCGTGTTTTGGACAATTTCATTACACCAGTTGACTCAAATCGTGATGACTTCCATTTTGTTATCTGCTCACTCAATCTTTTTAAGTGGAAATACCTAGTCTGCCCTTCACCCAACAAGGACGAGCCATGATAAGAAAATATCATCAAACACAAGCTATGACCCTAATGTGACATAGATTTGGTTCATCGTTAAGTTACATATTATAAAAATAACACAACAGAACAAATAGAAATTTGATTATAAAGTTACTTCATCATCATCATTTATAGCCTCTATCAAACGAAGATCAACTTGTGGATCATTTTGCTCAGAGCGTGACAACAACAAAATATGAGTGAGATTTAAAACATATTTTAGAATTCATTTATAAATTAATTAAGAATCACAAAAAATAATGTCTTGAAAATAATTGATTATTTTAAAAATATCTAAAAAATTTATAGATAGAAATAGTGATAATTTAAAACTTAAGATTTAGTTTATTGTATGTTTTTTTTTTCCCAATTTTACTCACAATGAACTCCAACTAATGGGGTTGGGACTAAAGAAAGCCTACACAAGTGGGAAGGAGAGTCCAAAACGTGAAATGATAAACCGATACAAGTGGCAAGAATGACATAACCCAAGATTGATCCTTGAATAACAAAGTGACAAATGAGTTGCCAACCAACAGACCAACCCCTAGTTGTCATAAAATTGCTAGGAAATTTGGATACTTAAGATTAAAAAAAATGGTAGTAAATTCAGTCAAACTTCTAGGAAATGGGACAAGCTAGTCATTTAATCCAATATTCTGTATATCTGTTGGGTTAAAAGTCCAAGACTTAATGGGACCCGTGGAACTACACGCCCTCCATCTACCAATCGCTTTCAAATTTTGGTCCCTGCCTTTTCATTGCATAGTTCCTTTACATGGGCAATTGAGAATCACTCCCCACATTTTTTTTTTCTTGCAAGAAGTCTCAGCAGTCCTGTTTGGAGAATTTTGAGGATATTCAAATATTGTACTCCATATGAAAATTTTAAAGTTCTTACGACAAACCCAGCATTTTCAATTGCAAAGGCGATTACCATTCAAAAAGAAAATTGCTTAAGTGGTTGAAATTTTGATAATTCTAAATGTTATTTGTGACTTTTTAGATGGGTTGGAATTCATGATTGCAGCTAGCATTTTGAAATGCTAAAGGGTCTATCTGTTTGCAACCATTTTAAGATTTCTTATTTATGCCCATAGCATTAGCATTTAGAAATTCGGATTTGTAAGAATTTTCTCGCCCTTGAAGATCTCTAAAACGAGTGGTAGTATTCAAAATTCCTATCGACATGCTTTGCATTTCTATTAGGAATGTTCCGAAGAAATTTTTTTGTCCAAAATACTTACAACCAAACAAGCCTGTGAAGAATTTGTGGAATTTCTTGACCCTCCTGTAGAGAAAGCTCAGTTCTCTTCAGCAAGTTCGGGGATTTACCCAAAAAAAAAAGTGTGGAATTTTGAGTTTGCTCTTTAATTAAGGGGTCGCTCACTCCCACTTCTTGGAGCCTAGGTCATAGGTAAAAACTCCTAATGGTCTTCCAATCAGGGCGGACCTACATATAGGCCTAGGGGTCCATGGCCCCCCTTAAGTTTTCAAAATGTTATTTTTTACCAGTAAATTTTTTATAATTTTTTATTTTTCCCCTAAAATGTTAAAATTTTTTTTAATAATTTTCATTTGGCCCCCCCTACTTCTATTTTCTGGGTTTGCCCCTGCTTCCAATGAAAGCTGTCTTTCTCTATCCTTTTCATTCTTCTTCTTCCATTACAAAGTCCGTCTTCCCGGTTTCTCTTTCAGTCTTTCAATTAAAAGTGTCTTCCCCCCGGTTCTCCCCTCTTCAGGAACCGAAGGTTGAGTCCATTTGTGCTACCACCTAGGGGCCACAGGGGTTTTACCCGGCTTCTCTCTGGGCCCGGAGGGAATAGTCCAGCCCAAAGGGTTGGGAACCCTCCATTAGCAAATAAAAAAAAAAAGTGTCTTCCACCATCTCTTGTCAAGTGATAGATTGAGGAAAAGAAATCTGTTTCGTAGGTCGGCCTATCCAACTAATGGAGGCTTTGAATTTTCCACCTGCAATCGATCTTTTCGATTGGTTGTGTCTTACAATATCTTGAGTACTGAGACATTAAAATGAGACGGCAGAAACTATGTTCTCCATTTCCCATTCTCAACTCTCCAGTTCAGATTCACCCTGCCTCAAACTAATGAGAAACTTCTTGACCACTTTACTTTCGGGAATTGGTTCCCCCAAGTTGAAACTATTGTTGAATATATCAATAAGTTTTACATTGAACTCATCGAAAGTCCTAGATTCCTTTATTTTTAAGGATTTGAAAACGGCGGTAAGGTTTTGGAACTTGGTTTGTTTAAACCTATCGGTATTCGGTACCCTCATGTACTTTTTGAAGGATATCTGACGCTTTGTCAGCCGTGGACCAAGAGGAAATCTTGCGAAACTCCGAATGAGTAACACCATTATAGATGGCATTAATAGCCTTGCTATTGCAATTATAATCACTTTTCCTCCTTGATCCATTTAAATTTGGGTTTGGGAACAATTCTCCCATCTGCTTTAATTTCGGATGAAGGATACACATCTTCAACACAATACCAAACATCATCATCGATAGATTTCAAAAATGCTATCGTCTGATCCTTCCAATACACATAATTTGGCCCAATCAACAAGGGAGGCTTTTTGGTGGAGGATCCCTCTTGGTTGAATTCCATATTTTAGATTTGATTGATCGTTTCACACAATATCTTAGTGTGACCTGCTCTAATTCGAAGGATTGAAAACCCCAAACTCTAGGGTTTAAGGTCCCAAATCAAATCTCTAATATGCAATTCAAACAACACAAACAACCATCACAAATTCAACAATCAAACGCTACAAGGGAGACAACGATATACGTGGAAAAACCCAAACACGGAAAAAAACCACAGGCCCTGGAACTCGGTCGAGGAAAGAGATCAAACACTAACAATTCAAAGATTACAAGAGAACTTACAACCCCTCCCAAGTTGAACAGTAACCTAATGGCTGCAGAACCTCATGCCGGCGCCTCGCCGTTCATCTTCTCCGATGCTTGGCTCTACGTCTTCGACCTCGAGCGAGACAAAGATGGAAGGTATCGACTCTAGAGATGAGAATCTCAGCGCAAAAGGAATGAATCTCTCTAGAGAATGAAAAACCCTCTCAAAAAGTTAACGACCGTCCTTGGAATGTCTTCGAGAGATGATTAGGGCAAAACATAACAGCCTGTATATAGTATGACCACTAGGGTTGGCCCAAAATAGAATTCTGTTATGAACGTTTGAACTCTTTAATGGAACATTTGAATGTTCGAAGCAACTCTCGAGGCCTTCAGCACACTAGACGTTCGAACTTCCCCCCATAGCGTTCGAACTCTTGAGGTATTGGAAAAATGTCTTGAGAAGCACTTGCAAGCAACGTTCGAACTTTGATCCTGAAGGGTCGAACTCTTGAGGTCTTGGAAAAATGGCTTGAGAAGCACTTGCAAGCAACGTTCAAACTTTGATCCTGAAGGGTCGAACTCTGGAGCTCTTGGAAAAATGTCTTAGAAAGCACTAGCAAGCAATGTTTGAACTTTGATCTTGAAAGTTGAAACTCTAGAGCTCTCGAGAAATTGGCTTGGAAGGCCCTGGACATCAAAGTTCGAACTCTTGTGCTGAGAGTTCGAACTCTACTCTTTGGATTTTGGCTTGGAAAGATCTAGCCACAAACGTTTGAACTCTTCTACTGAAAGTTCGAATTCTGCTCCAAACCGTACGTTCTAACTCTGCTTCAGAACGTTCTAACTCTGGAGCTTTCTGGTTTTTGGATTACAACTTGTTCTCCCATGAAAATCTTCAAGTGATGAGAATTTTGCAGTCCATTCTAGAAAAATGAAAAATACATAGATCAAACCCAAGTTTTGTCCAATCACATGAATTATTCCAACACTCAAAACCTTACAGCCTTGGTAAAAAGCCGTAAATTTATAGGTTATGAGGTTTGGAGCTCATAATCTTCAGCCTTTTTAAATAACCAACGTAACCTACACTACACCACACAATACTCATATGTAATTGCTTATTAGAAAAATATCAAAAATAGTTAGTCGAAGCGGAGACCCTAACCATATGGGTCATGTCTGTGCTTAGCTCGGATTACTGTGCTAGCAGTATATAATTTGTGCAAGTGCTAGAAGTGAACAAAGCACGGTGCTCTTTAGCAAGTTTGTAGATTTTCTTCCACAAGTGCGTAAATTTCAGTCTCTTCTTTAATGAAGCTGTCCCACTGCTTGGAGTGGGACTTCTATAGATGAAAATTCCTGTCGAAGTCTTCTAGTGAAGTCAATCTTCCTCCATCTTTCTAGTCTTCTCTTACGAAGTCAGTCTTCCCCAGCCTCTTTCAATCTTCTTTCAATTAAAATTCAGTCTTCCACTGTCTCTTGTAAGGGATAGATTGAGAAAGAGAGTCCGATTGATACAACCGACTTTTAATTTTCCACGTACAACCCATCTCTTTGATTGGTGAAGTGTCTAAATATTTAAGTCCAGAGACTTCAAAATGAGTGCTTGAAATAGAAACACCTGCTCTAGCTACAATTCGGTATCTACCTACCAATGTCATTTCTTAAAGTTATGTTTTACAGAAAAATTTTCTCCCTCAATCCCAAACGCATCCGAGTGGGTCCTACAAGCTGGACAAAATAGTAAAGTGTTCGGTCTCAATGGCTGCTGGACTCTGTTTTTTGTTAACTTTGAAATGCTCGGTCATAATAATAATTGCAACTTATCATCCCTCTTCACTGAGTGGTGTACAATGAGCACAGTAGTTGTTGTATAGCCGCCCCCCTGCAAAGTATATGATTAATGTTAATATCTTCTATTTAGTGGAAGTTTCCTTTTTCTTTCAATCTTAAAATCTTAGAGACCAAATAAAAAATGATCTCTTTGTACAATTGGTTGTCCAAGGCCCTCATGCTCTTGTTTCGTCACATGTAGTTGAATATCCAATGCCCAGAAAACGATAGTTAAAGACTTAAATGAAGCAGCAATGATAGATATGTTTATATATCCTTCCGGCTCTTGAAAGACTGCGTGACACATGCGAAAGATCATGGCCCCTGTTACATGATCACGGTAGTAGAATAATGGAAGCAAAGAAGAAAGAAAGCAATAGGATGTAATGCATTAGAATTTTCAAACAAATATCACTTTGATTTCCTTGTGGAAAAAGAGGAGGACAGGATGTGTTACAACATATATTTATAGAAGGATAGCAGTGATGAATAGAGCATAAAGTAAGATTCATCTATCTTGTCATATAACAATTTTATTTCTTTTGTTTCCTTTCTAAGATCCATGAAATTTTTTAATGCGTGAATATTTTTATTGCAAGGTTGGCTATATCCGTACTTAGCACGGGTTATTATGCTAGTACATATTACTATACAGACATATTTGTATACATATTAATGCCAAGATAATAAATTCAACACCATCTTCTTCATCATCATCATAATCATCAAAGCTTTCTCCCAATTATGTTTGGTCTGTTACGTGAGTTTTAATTCTCTATTTAGATCTATCCTGAGAAAAATCTTTGGGTTGGTTGCACTTATTTAGATATATTGTTACTTCTTCCATCTACCTCCTCTTTGGCCCAGGTTATGCTTGGGGGGCAATGTGAGTTCTTTTGACGGCAGGGCCTGCTCGAGACAATTTGAGGCCTAAAGCAACAATTCCAAATGAGGCCTCAAATGATCTATTCTTCTCTCTCTCTCTCTCTTTTTTTATAAGTTTTGAGTGCCCGGACTCTTACTTTATTTATCGTTTGTAAATTATAACCACTAATATTTACAAATAAAACAATGACTAACTATAATAAACATAAAATACAAGCTTGGAATTAAAAAAATCCTAAAAGCATAGAACAATAGGACCTGATATAGTGATTTGTCATTGTTGGCCACAAATATTGTAGATGTAAATGAGTTTCGAATTTGATGTAGTTTTTTCAATATGAAGAGAAATTTTTTTTTTTTGAGTTAGTGAGTTATGATTAACATATACTATTAAAAATATATTAGAAAAAAATACCCACATATATTATCAAAATATATCCACATATATTATTAAAAAAAGACAAAACTAAATAAGTAAACCCTTAAAGAAGATTTCTTTAGAAATAATAAAAAAAAGAATTTATAGAGAAAGAGGGAGAGGGTGAGAGAATTAAAGGTACCTAAGATGAAAAGGCATTGGTGGGGATTAGATTTTTGGTAGAAACGTTTTAATATGGAAAGAGAAACAATAATCTAGAAGAGAAACGTTCATTTGAAAAACCTCAGGTGAGATGGTAAGGAGGTTGAGATTTGTTGGGATTTAAAAAGATATTGTGTAGAGAAAAAGAAGAATGACAGTTGGGTTAATACCTTTTTGGAATGTGAAAAAATGGCTTTATTGAGATGTGCTACTAATTACTATTATGAGCCCTTATTTTTTGGGGAGAAAAAAAAACTATGGCAGTTGCTTTATTATTTGTTTAGAATGTGAAAAAATGGCTTTAATAGGATGCGATACTATGGGCCCTTATATTTTGGGGGCGCTAAAGCAAGGGCTTTTCTTGCCTTATGGTCGAGCCACCCCTGTTTGACGGGTCCTATGAATCTTTAGTCATTGGATAGGAACATCCGCAGGTAAATATTTTTCATCATATTATTATATTATTATCTTTATCAAGGCTTTTAATGTCATATTTCAGCATATCATACTTTTTTTCTTCTTCTGCTAGATGGTGAAATAAGTAAGTTAAATCGTTGATAAATATATAATACTATACACGAGTATTTAAGAGTAGATTGAGTGGACTCGACCTGATTACCAATTGAACTTGAAAAAGGGTCCTTACCCAACTGTTTAGATCTGGTCCTGTTGCTGGCTGTCTAGTTCCTCTGATATTTTTGGGTCCCTATTCTATCTTTGTCCAAACTGGTTTTGTGGCATTCTTCCAATTGATCTTTTCATGCTGTCTAGTAAGCAAGGCTTTCGAACATTTCTATGCTTCTCTTTCCTGGGCCTCTTTTCGGCCTCTGTATTCTTTTGAGGCTTGAGGCCTTTTGGCC
The DNA here is from genome assembly GCA_028538565.1 of Umbellularia californica. Lineage (NCBI taxonomy): Eukaryota > Viridiplantae > Streptophyta > Magnoliopsida > Laurales > Lauraceae > Umbellularia > Umbellularia californica. Next base: position 95,689,900 of record JAPQWN010000003.1, read on the forward strand.
TTTTGTTAGTACAATTATTTTCATATTACCGAAAGAACAAAAAAACGAAGGGGAGCTCTTACACCAAATTATATGCACCGCGTTATTTTTATTTCATTTTTTATCAACAAAAATATTAGAGTAACTGCACGTAGATTATCATCCACTGATGTGTTGCCCCTTCAAATATTTAATGGTCTTGTTCACGTACTTAAGCAGGATAAACATTGACGATCTCTATTGTCTTGTTGATCCTCCTTTAGATTTGCAATTGGTATCTGCAAGGTTTAGAAACTTTCACTAAATTAACCTTTAGGACCTTTTTAAGTGTATTAAATTTATTGGGAATTCAACGCATATGATTTGTACAATAAGTAGTTAAAAATGAATATCATAAGTAAAATTTAAAAAATTAGCATAAATAACCTTTCTTTTCATGTAAATAGAATCAAAGAAAAATGAGAAATGAATAACCAGCTGCATCCTTAATTATTTATTTCCCATCTTCCTTTGATACTAATTCTGTGAATTTAAGGAAAGTTTATTTGATGCCCATTTTAGAAAATTCACTTTGATATTTTTTTTAACCACTTATGGAAAAAATCATATTTGTTCAATTCATATATATCGTAATGCGAACAAACCTGCCCTTAGGACCTTCTTATTTGCATGAATATGTAAGAATTTCTGGTCATGTGATCTCCACAGATGGATTATCAAAGAGGTAAGGAGTGAAAGACAAGAGGTGAGGAGTAAGGAATATAAGGAAGCAATGTATATAAGATCTTTACTTTCCTAGAATTTGAATTATTATGGTGATGGCTGCATATTCATTTTTCATCTTCCCTTGATTCAATTCCCAATTAAAAGGGAGCTTATTTGACCATCCTTTTGGACACACACCTTTAAATCATTTTTAACCACTTATAGATCCTTGGAACTCAATTACAGGAAACAAATAGGGTGTTATAACTATAATCATTTACTTAGTATTCAGAAAATTATGATGAGGTGGTCACATTTTCATATGTAGCACTCAATAGATCGTCCAGATTGAGCAAGCTTGAGGAGCTAGACCTAAGTTACAATTCCCTAAACGAAACAATTCTACCATTTCTAGGTGCACTCAAATCCCACAAGAAACTTGAAATTGGAGAAAAGATATGCCCAAATGTTTTGCTAGCTGTTGTTGTCATTAATTTCTCTTAGCATTTATTGTTCTTCGTATTCTCATTATGATTTTTCAATCGGTGATTCCTCCAGCCATTGAAACTTTGACTTCTCTAAGGACCATTGACTTTGCATGGAATCGATTCAATGACCCGCAATCTATTCAAGGTAGGACGCTCTTTCTTATTACTGATCATGAATATTGGTCTTACAAACCATCTTTAAATTGAATTTAAAATTTAGAGAAAGCTGATGTGTTTTTTTCAATCCCTCTAGCGTTCTGCAAATCGAAAGACCTCCAGAGGTTGGATCTTAGTTATAATTATTTTAAAGGACCTATTCCTTTATGTCTCGGCAATTTGACAAGCCTTCAGCTTCTAAACCTCTCCAACAATGGATTTAGTGGGATGCTCCTAACATCGACAACTGGAAACGATGAGTCCCAAGGCCCTCTTCCTATTAAAGGTATGCCCAAATGTTTTGCCTTGATAATGTTGTCATTTATCTTACATGTACTGTTCTTACTGTTCTCATTGTGATATTTCATCGGGCCAATTACTCTAGCTAGCCATTGAATTAAGGCATTTGACTTGTATAATGGATCATCAATTACTCTCGATCTATTCAAAGTAGGAACCTATTTCTTAGTACTCACAAATATTAGTCTCATTTTTCTTTACATAACATCTTTTGTATTTTAGATTTAGAGAAAGATGACATTTGTTCATACAATTGTTCCTCCAGGATTGTGCAAATTTAAAGACATCAAATGGTTGGATCTTAGTTTTAATGATTTTGAAGGAAGTATTCCTTCATGTCTAAGCAATTTTTCCAACCTTCAGCTACTTGACCTCTCCAACAATGGATTTAGCGGGAAGATCCCAGCATCGACATTTTCTAATGTAACATCATTGTCATACATTTCTCTTGCTAAGAACAATTTCTCAGGAATAGTTGAATTCAGATCATTTGCTCATCTTTCCAAGCTCAAGGAGTTTGTTCTTAGCTACAATGACTTGGAGGTTGAAACTGAATATCCAATGTTGAATTCTACATTTCAATTGACAGTGCTAGGCTTATCCAACTGCAAGCTAAATAAGGACACTGGCGGTGGTATTCCTAACTTCTTGTACAGTCAACATGAGCTGATGATCGTGGATCTCTCCCATAATCACTTATTGGGAAATTTTCCAAATTGGTTGTTAGAAAAGAATCAGAAACTAGAAGTCCTGAATCTCATGAATAATTCCTTATGGGGAACCCTTCTTTTGCCTCTCCATTGTAATCACACGGGCTTATTAATTTTGGAAATGTCTGAAAATCACATTAGTGGACATATTCCTTCCCATATTGGATCTCTCCTACCAAAGCTTCAGCTGCTTAATATGTCAAGAAATTCTTTCCATGGAAGCATTCCTCCTTCAATCGGCAACATGAGAGGTTTAGCGACTTTAGACTTGTCGCACAATACCTTATTGGGAGAAATACCAGTGGACCTAGCTGCAGGTTGTGTTTCCTTATCGACTCTGAAGCTATCTAATAACAGTTTTCGTGGAAAGATATTTTCAACATATCTTAACATGACCAATTTGTACTTCTTATATCTGGATAACAATCATTTCGTGGGGACAATTCCACCTAGCCTATTCAATGTCTCGATGCTATGGAGATTGGACGTTGGAGACAACCATTTATCGGGTAGGATTCCAAGTCAAATTGGAGGCATTTCCAGATTCTCAACAGTACTCATCCTACGTGGAAATCATTTTAATGGTTTGGTTCCATTTGAGATTTGCATGCTTCGTTATCTTCAGTTTTTGGACCTCTCCGACAACAGCCTATCTGGGCCAATTCCATCTTGCTCCAACTTCACTGAGCTTAAGTTTATGCACTTGGAGAATAATTTGTTTTCTGGATTTATACCTAGAGCACTATCAAGTAGCTCATCCATGATATCATTAAACATCAGACATAATTACATAGATGGGGTTCTTCCAGTTTGGATTGGTAGACTTTCAAGATTGAGGATACTTCTTCTGAAAGGAAATAATTTACATGGGCATATTCCAAATGAGCTATGTCAATTGAAAAATCTATGTTTGCTGGATCTTTCCTACAACAACTTGTTCGGGTCACTCCCATCATGCCTCAATAATTTGACATTTGGAAGGTCAATATTTCTTGATGATTTCAGTTCAGGTGGAGCTTACTTATTTTTTACTCCTTCATTCAATGTGTATGCACTTGACATAATTATTTCAGAAGCAACGAATGGACTAAGAGAAGTGGGATTCATAACCAAAAGAATGGAAAATTATTATAAAGGTGGCATTCTTAACTACATGTCTGGAATTGATGTATCTTGCAACCAGCTTACTGGGGAAATCCCATGTGAAATGGGACTACTGAGTGGGCTTCATTCTATGAACTTGTCCTATAACCAATTTGCTGGGCCAATTCCTGCAACCTTCAAAAACTTGAGCCAAATTGAGAGCTTGGACCTTTCTCACAACAAACTGAATGGAACAATTCCTCTTGAACTAATAGAGCTAAATTATCTAGCAGTCTTCTCAGTTGCCCACAACAACTTATCCGGTAGGATCCCAGACAAGTCTCAGTTCAGCACCTTCAATGAAAGTAGTTATGAAGGCAATCGACTCCTCTGCGGACCACCACTGAGCAGAAGCTGCATATCGACTGCTCCCATCAACGAAGCTCCTGAAGAAGATGAAAACGAAGATGATGACAACATTGTTAGCTTCTATTGTTCACTTGCCGGGTCCTATCTAGTTTTTCTCATAGGGACAATAGGTGTCCTCTACTTCATCTCTCAAAAGCGTGCAATGTGCTTTCTTTATGTTGTTGACTCATGGTGTGCTTTTCGTTTGTACAAACTTTATGGGCTTTTCAGTTGTAAGTAGCATGAGTCAAGTATAGTGTGAGATTTTCATATGAAAATAATATTAAGAAATAAGCAGTTGGAATATCAATTGAAGAACGATGGTTGATGAGCCTAGTGGTGCACATATAATATTTTTTTCCTCATAAAAGATATGATGTTTATACTAATTTGAAACTGAGTAGAAAGGGTAAGCAATTCATATAAAGGCATGTGAATTTTTATTAAAAGATATCAATATAAATTCCCCTAATACTTTTCCTTTTCACTTTATCAGCCTCTAAATTTTCGTATTTATTAATCAAAACAGAGGAGAGCAACAGAAAGATAATGGACCGGATCAGAAGTGGTTGAAAATGTAAAAGACAAAGTGATACGAGAATCGAGTGTATTGATGGAGCAAAGCTCCTAACATCATTGCAAGCATACCTTTGACAATGGAAAGTCAATTTAATATTCTCCGGCAGGTATTGTTGTATACAAGACAACATCCTTGAAGACATGAGATCTCCACCGATTCTATATTTGGTCAATGAGCCTTATCATGATGACTCGTCTCTATTGCTTAATAGAAAACTGTTAGTCCCCGAGATAATTGATGGGTTGTATTGTTGCAGTATGGGCAGAACGACAATACACCATGTGGTTCAGTGCCTGGCTTAAGCAGATGGTTAGGGCTCACCTTGAAAAAACTCAAACCATTTATAATCTCTAACACCCATTTTATTGTGTAAAATTCAAAGTCAATTTCAGTGGACCCACCATTAAATTGACCACTGGATTTTAGATCTGTGCCCCTCTTCTATTTCTATCTAGGAAACAGAGAGAAGTCGTGGAAGTTGAATCATGTGTTCCAGATCTAGCTAATTCAGCAGCGTCCATATTACTTATTCCCTTCCCATGTACTTAATCCAGATATTGCACCATACTACAATGCAACGACGCAAAAGAAGAGAGATATAGATGGCCCCTGGATAAATCTATAGCACACGGCATGGAAGAGCGATATGTTGGTGGTGGGGGCCGGTTGGGGCTAGCCCCAACTCGGAAAAGGGAACCATCATACATCTAACTACCTTAATCACCCAAGTTAGCTCTTAATTCGTAAATAAGGTCATTCCTTGCTCTCTATGTGGCCCACCAAATGGCAACAACACATCCCTGAGAATCAGAAATTTATGTAGGAGAGGGAATCTGTAAGACCCCGCCCCGAGTTAATCCATATTAACTCTAATTAATTGCAATTAATGCTAAATAATCAAGTCTAATTAGACTAATGATGGTTAATGGTCCAACTCAATGAGATTAGTCTCAAATGGACTTAATGAAGTAATAATGAAAAGATTAAGGGAATTGAATGAGTTTAAGTCTAAACTAAGAGGACAAGACTTTTTTCGTATATACGGAATTTATACGTATTTTGTCTAATACGGAAACTTCTGATACCAACACGTGTATCTCATCAAGTACGTTAACTTTCGTAATAGACTCGAGATCGTTCGACTAGGATTTCGTCAAGTGGCCCTTCATTTGACTCAAAATGAAATAAGAATAAATGAGAGGGGGTTGTAATGTAAGGAGGCAATATATTAGAATGAAATGCATTCATTCAAGCATTTCAAGCTAAACCCTAGGTTCTTTCTCTTCTTTTTTTTCCATTCTCCTTCATCAAAGAGAGAGTCTAGGAGTGATTTAGAGAGGGGTTTTGAGGAGTTCATCTTCAACTTCATCTTCTTCCTCAAGCCTTCTTCTTCATTGTTGAAGTGATAGAGCTTAGAAGGGAACTCAAGATCTTTTGTTTGGGACTACAAGTAAGTAATGGTTCTTCTCTTAGGATCTACAAGTTACATTGAGTAGTGAGGAGAGATTTCTAGCACAAATAGCTTAAAGGTTGTGTATTTGCATGTTTATGGATTTAGGGTTTGAGATTTGGGGGTTTTCCTCTCCAAAAGCTAGCTAAGCAAAGGACATTGAGTGAGTTGGCTTTAAAGGCAAGTATAAATGCTTCTTTATGATTGAACATGCTAGTATCCAAGTTTTCTTTGAGTTATAAAGATGGGTTCTCAAATCCTATTGTTAGAAATGGAGGTTTGTGAATTTGGTTTGGTTCTATGGATTTGGATGCTTTAAATGATAGAATAGAAGTGTTATTTGTGTATTAAATGATGGATGAGGAAGGGATATGAGATTCTTTAATGTATATGCAAATGGTGGTTGAAATGGATGAAAGGAAGAGTGAATGTTCAGAATCCGGAATTTGGGTTCTGGACAGTTTGCTCGAGCGAACTAGTTATTGTCTGATGCGAGAAATGTCCGCACGAGCGAACTTTAGGTGCGCTCGTGCGATGAAAGTTCTGTTTGGGTCCGCTCGAGCGAACTTGGATCCGCTCGAGCAAACCTGATACTGGCCCAAATATGAAATTGTAAGCGAAAATTTGTCCAATCGATCGTGGGACTCAATTTGAGTCCAGTGGATTTTGGATTTGGCGTAAACTTAAAGCACCCCTCGTGAGTACGAATACTCCCTATATTAGTTTTAAGACTAAACGTAAGGTGAAGTGAGACCGATAAGAATTATGAATAATAAAGAAGAGATCTCATAGGCAATTATTGTCGACTAAACTTCCGGGGTGATAATTAAGGAAACTTGAATGCACACGCTAATACTACAAATGTGATGTCCATCAAGAATAACACGTGCATTCGGTAACCAATGGTTATACCTCATCGGTTGTTTAGATTGGAGATAGAGTTAAATAGAAACAGGGTTGACTAGCAAGTCCCTCATTGTAACTTTGTGTCCCAATCTAGTGAGATTGGTATCACTATTGTTCCCTTCCCTCGTCATGATGGGAATCATTGAATGGAATTAAATCCAGGATTGGATTGCTCCCTGAGAAACATTGACCCTGAAGTCTGGCACTACCTAGCAATTGTACTAGAACTCTATTGAGTTCGATGAATTAATAAATGAAAGAAATGACTAATCCTACTGCAGTAGATGGATTTGGGGCGTTCCGGAGCTCCGTGGTGATGCTAGCTGTCCCTGGCCCGGACACTAGTAAGTCCCACTAATTTCCGATCGTATCTATGGATATTGATCGATGCCTTCCAATTGGAGGATGAATCCTTCCTTTGAGGGAAGATGGTAATGATAAATCCTTCCTTTGAGGGAAGATGGTAATGATAAATCCTTCCTTTGAGGGAAGATGGAAAATGAAATGAATGAAATGACAATGATTGCTATGGTAGTGACCATCCATAAACAGGTTCACAAGATTGACCTTTATAGTTGTATATTGTTATTGTAGGAACTTTCTAGACTTATCTAGAATTGGAATTGTTACTAATAGATTGATTAAGTTTGACTTATGGACTAACATGGTATTGTGAGAATTGTTTATACAATGTTGAACCGTCGTGTTCATTAGTGTTATTGATGGCATTACAGGCCAGATTGCCCATGCCGGTGCAGCAGCGCCCCCGGCGGGAGCGGAGGAGACCGCTCCGGTTCCTCCAGGAGGTTTGAACGAATGGAACGGACGGGATACCGTTTGATACGGGTATCCGAGTGCGAGAAAGGATATTATATTTTGGGAATTGTTTTGTGAAGTCATTCTTTTTGTATAATCATTTTGGGGATGTAATTAATGGTTATTATACAATATTTTTGGACATACACTATTTGACAAGTAAATGATGGATATGATACATGTATAAGAAACGATATTTTGTATACATGTAAATGGTAATTGATGTTGTCAAGTAAAATGTTTCCGCAGCCTTTGTTAATGGACAGGTTTATTGTGAATGTTATCCCTTGTGGATTTCGTTTTAACTTCGGTTAATTCGGGATCTACGGGAGTAAGTATGGGCTCACGGCTCGGGGTTACCCGATCTCGGGCCCGGGTCGTGACAGAATCTAATGAGCATCATCCATCAAACAGATCACTTATCTGCAGTGTCATTAGCATTAAAAAGATGAGACCCAAAAAGGCCAAGAGGCGACCCGACCCAAACCAAACCACTCGTGCAAATTTATAATGAAAAGAATGTTCTCAAAGGAATCCCACCCCTTCTCACACAGGGCAACAGGAGGCTTTTTTTTAAAATCTTTTTATTTACTTAGTGGTAATATGTATATTAAGAGAGGAAAAAAGAATACAAAGGCAAAATTCCCCATAAGAGCCTTACAAGACTAATAATCTCAGGCCACGTAAGGGCCAAAAGAAAAAACTAAGAAAGAAAGGAGCCCAAGGCAAAAGGAAAACAAGGAAACAAAACAAAGGGCAAAATAAGGGGTCAGGGAATCTGATTTACAAAATTATGAACAAAAAACACCATATCAGCAGAGGTTACAGAGAGGAACTCGAATGGGCAATGCAAAGACTGTCTTCGGAGTTTAGTGGAGAAATTCAGTTGCCGTTGAAGTTTGCATCATTACGAGCATTCCGAACGGAGAAAAGGAGGTGGAAGAAAAGTTGATACAACAATTTTCCTTCCAATTCCATCTTTATCAGTGGAAAAGACATGTCATAACTGGCCAGCAGAATGAGGGTGGAGGAGAGGCTACCAAGCACTTGAAGAAACAAAGACCACAATTCCTGAGGAAAAATGCAGTAAAAGAAAAGGTGAAGATCTGTTTTGACATCAGCATAGCAGAGGGGACATCTGGGAGCCAAATTGATGCCAACTGATTGAGCCCAAGCTTGCGTGGGAGTTCTCCTATGAAGAAGGTGTCACGACCCGGGCCCGAGATCCGGTAACCCCGAGCCGTGATCCCATACTTACTCCCGTAAATCCCGAATTAACCGAAGTTAAAACGAAATCCACAAGGGATAACACTCTCAATAAACCTGTTAATTTCACAAACCTGCGGAAACGATTTCACTTGACAATAGCAATTAAGATGTACATGTATACAAAATAATGTTCCTTATACATGTGTACTATCCATCATTTGCCCATATGGTACCTTCGATGCCACGGAACTCAGTAGCTCCTCTCTTTCGGAATTGCTCATAAAGGACATTAGGATCCTTTTCTTTAGATTACCACCTGCATCCCCACATTAGGAGGTGGTACAGGTGGAGCTTGTAACTGAGCACGTATTTGAGCTTGCATCTGATTCTGCGTTTCCAATAAGGAGGCTATTTGGGTTTGCATTCCCATCTGGGCCTCATGGCTTTTGGCCATCTGCTCTCTATGTTGGGCTTGCATAGCCACCTGAGCTTCATGACTTTTGGCCAGTTGCTCTCTATGTTGGGCTTGCATTGCCACTTGTGCCTCATGGCTCTTCACCAACTGCTCTAGTATAGCAGTCATTCTCGCATCAGTATTCGATGGTTGTGGAGGAGGTGCAGAACCATCATTAACGGGAATTTCAATAAAGTTATCGCTCCCCGATCCAGATGCCATCTGAAAACAATAAGGAAGGTAAGATACACATCTCTACCCTTCCATAATATACACATCACATGTAGCAAAGACAATAACACAAATCCAAGAGTGGATTTGTACGCAACTCAACGTTCCTCACAACGTCCTTACAGTTCTCTAACTCTTTTAAGTTTTCTCTTGTTCTTAACTTTGGCTCTGATACCATACAATAAGTATGTCACGACCCGGGCCCGAGATCCGGTAACCCCAAGCCGTGATCCCATACTTACTCCCGTAAATCCCGAATTAACCGAAGTTAAAACGAAATCCACAAGGGATAACACTCTCAATAAACCTGTTAATTTCACAAACCTGCGGAAACGATTTCACTTGACAATAGCAATTAAGATGTACATGTATACAAAATAATGTTCCTTATACATGTGTACTATCCATCATTTGCCCATCAAATGGTGCATGTCCAAAACATTGTGCCACGACCATTAATTACATCAATGACCATTAATTACAACCCAAAATGATTATACAAAAGAATGACTTCACAAAATATTTCCAAAATGTAATATTCTTTCTCGCACTCGGATACCCGTGTCAAACGGTATCCCGGCCATTCCATTCAATCAAACCTCCTGGAGGAACCGGAACGGTCTCCTCCGCTCCCGCCGGGGGCGCTGCTGCACCGGCAAGGGCAACCGGGCCTGTAATGTCATCAATAACACTAATGAACACGACGGTTCAACAATGTATAAACAGATATTGCAATAGCATGTTAACCCATAATTAAACTCGTTCCATCTATTAATAACAGTTCCAATACCAGATAAGTCTGGGAAGTCCCTACAATGGGACGTGTGTACATAAAAGCTAAACTTGTGGTCATACATTGGGTGGACACTACCATAGCATTCATTTTCCATTTCATTTCATTACCATCTTCCCTCAAAGGAAGGATTCATCTTCCAAATGGAAGGCATCGATCAATACCATAGATATGATCGGAATTAGTGGGACTTACTAGTGTCCGGGCCAGGGACAACTAGCATCACCACGGAGCTCCGGAACGCCCCCAAATACCATCTACTGCAGTAGGATTAGACATTTGTCTCATTTATTCATTTATTGAACTCATTTAGAGTTCTAGTACAATTGCTAGGTAGTGCCAGACTCCGAGGTCAACATTTCTCAGTGAACGATCCAATCCTAGATTCGATTCAATTCAATTCAATTCAATTCAATGATTCTCTTCATAGTAAGAGAAGAGGAGGATAATAATACCAATCACACTAGATTGGGATACATGGTTACAATAGGAATTGCTGGACAATTATGATTCTATCTAATTCTTTCTTAGATCTAAACCACCATATAGATATCGCCAACGGTACTAAATGCATGTGTTATTCTTGATGAACATCACATTTATATTTAGTGTGTGCATTATAGTCCCCGTGGTTACTATCCATGGAGTTTAGACCACAACTTATTAACCATGAAGTCCTTCCTTCATTATCCTTAATTCTCAATCATTTCACTTTACTCCACGATTAGTCTTCGAACTAATTTAGGAAGCATTATACTCACAATGAGTGCTACAAACTTTCGTAAAAATCCAAAACTCACTGGACTCAAACTGAAATTTTTTTACTAACATTCTTCCCTCGAATTTCTATACTTAATAGTCCTTAAATTATGGTACACTTAGTTCTAGGACTCATTTATAGTCCATTCTTAATCATAAATAAGGTACTGGCACAATTAATCGCCGATCTCAATCGGACTCAAAATGAGCCCTCCGATCGATCGGACCTTCATCGGACTGAAACCACGTCCAGTTAGTGACTGGTCCGATCGATCGGCCTGCAGGTCCGATCGATCGGACTGAAAACATGTCCAGTTAATGACTTGTCCGATCGATCGGCCTGATGGTCCGATCGATCGGACCTGGGACGAAACCCTTCCAAAAATCAGTCCGAAATCTGATTCTTCTTCCTCTTTCTCTACTTCTAATACATTCAAAGCTTACAACCAATTGGGAATCTCCTAATCCCCTCCTCATCCACAATCCATCAATAAAAACACACATTTAATCATTCCATTCATTCCATAAACAACTCAAAGCTCAATATCAATGTATAAAAATCTAAATCCATGGAAACTATAAGTATTTCTACATTGATTAACAATAACTACAACCAAATGCTTATACTTGCCTCTCTTGAAGATTAGCTACCCAAAGTCCTCTTTGTTTAGCTTGTTTTGAAGATGAAAACCCCCAAATCTCAAACCCTAAATCCATAAAGCATGCAAATACACAACCATTGAGCCATTTGTGCTAGAAAGCTTCATTAACCATCCAATGGAACTTGAAAATCATACTAAAGTACTCATCTACTTACTTGAGGTTCAAAGGAATGGATTTTGAGACTTTCTCAAGCTTTTCACCTCGACAATGGAGGAAGCAATTTGGGGAAGAAGATGAAGTGGAATGTCAACTCTTCAAAACCCCTCTTTGAATCACTCCAAGCCTCACACTTGATGAAGAAGAATGGAATAGAAAGGAAGAAAGTGAACCTAGGGTTTGTCTTGAAGAGAAATGAAGGAATGAGCTCATTTCATTCTAATATAAGGCCTCCTTACACTATAACCCCCTCTCATTTATTCTTATTTCACTTTGAGTCAAATGAACCCTCACTTGGCCCATTTGAGGTCAAATGGGACAGCGCCTATTACGAAAGTTAACGTACTATTCGAGATACGCACGTTGGTATCAAGAATTTCCGTATTCGACGAAATACGTGAAGATTCGTATTTACGAGAAAGTCCTTAGCCCACTTTATCTAAGTCTAAATTCATTTTAACCAACTCAAATCCATCCAAATTCATTCCATTATACTTAATGCATCACTTGAGACTAATTTGTCTCTCTTTGGTCATTAAACTTCATTGACCCAATTATCCGTGCTTAATTAGCATAAATCTTAATTAATTAGCATTGATTTCGATTAATTAGAGTTAATCTTGATTAACTCGGGCAGGGTCTTACAGAAGGCGCCAAAAGAAGCAACCTGTTTTGGGCTGAACAAGCTTGGCAAATTTAGAATTAAGAAGGAATCTTTCCGGGACAGCCCTTATCAAACATTTCCACCCAATGACGATAATTCTATGAAGGAGGGGAAGCTTCTATTGGTTACAATATCTAATAGTTCAAGTGTGAGCGCTAAAAATTATCCGATCACATGATTAAAGGGTGACGTAGTAGTCACTTTACAGGTCTTCAAAAAAGGGCAGACCTCTCATCTTCTTTTGGGGAACAAAAAATGTAGATCTTAAGAATATCCTCTATATCCAACCAATTGTTGAAAGTTCTCTTAAATTTCTCTAAATCCCAATTTTAGTTGCTGTCTACTTGTCTAAAAGATTACTAATAACCAGATTCAGATTAGAAGTTGGAGATATTGGTCTCCGAAGGCCCTTATCACATGGAATTCAATTACAATTTAAAATTAAAATTTTATTACGTGTAAGTACGAAGAGAATGCATGTTATTCCCTGATGAATATTTTCTTGTACAATAAATTTTCACCTTTTTTAAAACAAGTGTATATAAAACAATTAGATAAAACTCCAGCAAATATCCAAATAAAAAAAAAACTGAGAAATATTAGAATTTAGAATGGTGAACAAAAACCCAATAAGGCCTAAACCGTGGAGAAAGGGTTTCAGAATATGGAAAGTAAATTTGGATTATGAAATTTGATCACTTCAGAAATCCAAACATTCTAAAATTCTGTCATATCCCTGCATCAAAGATCCCAAGTTCAGAGCAGGCCGTTCTCAAGGTTATTTATTGGCCGGGCCTCCAATGTCAAGGACCACTTTCAGCTGGTTGGGCCAGGCTGTTCAAAGTTTCAGTTCTATTAAGAAAGGGCCTCCTGATCTATAGGTGCTAGGCACACAAATGAGAATCTCAAGAGGCAGGGCCTTAAACAGGAATCACATTAACTTAGGCCAATGGAACTAGAATTGACCTGAACATAAAATGGGCCAAGATTTAAACCAAAGATCAACCTGCTTAAGTTGTATCAGGCCCTATCCAGACCAAGTAGGCAACAGTGTTTTAGCCGGAACCATATGGTGATTGGTAAAGCCCAGGGACGTGACAAGAAGGCCTAAACCTTGGTGAAGGATCTCCACTCGCAAAAGAGATCTAGATGACATTCATCTACAAATGCTGGAGACCGAGTTCATCCATTTCTAACCATTAATTACCGCCCATGAGGACTACTCTGAGCCAACTGTAGAGGGCAATTGCTCGGCAAACTCGTTTATGAGGTTGCCATTGAACATTTGAACCAGGCCTGTTGTGATAAATAACAATTTGAATGGGCACAGACGGACCAGCTCAAAATTGGGGGCTAAATGAACTCAGGGGCAGCCTGTTGACAGCCCTATCTATTTGGGTCAGCTACAGGGATGGAGGATCCAGGTTTTCCATGACAGGGTGCAGAATGAAACAGGCCCAACTCAAACCGGAGTTGCCCAACTCAATCAAAACCCAAATTCAGATTAGCCATTTTCAACTTTGGTCGAGCTCTGGCCTAAAAATCCAACACCTAATTTGATCTTAGATCCTAAATTCAGGTTGGGTTGAGATTCAGTCTTGGGTTGAATATATTGTAGAGCATGCGGATAGCTTCAAAACTAGTACCTGCACAAGGAGACGATATAACCACATTAAAACACTAGTTGTTCATCCCTTTTAGCTTGATTTCTTATGATCTTGACCAAGAAATTGTTCTGCTACTTGTTCTACATGAATTTCATACGGTCATACCTTATCATTCCAAACTCATAATTTTATGTGATGCATTGCTCTACCTATTTATAAGTATATGTTTGTCTATATATTTGTACACCAGTGTCCAGATGAGAATCACACACATGATTCATATGCGTAGCCCACCTTATTTTCAAAGCCATTTAATTCACCCATGATCAAGTTGTCCTTCTTCACATCTATTACCTCTTTGTGAGTAGTTCAAGCCCAAATTTAAACTCATCCAACCATTATTCATCATTGATTCAACTGTTTGCATTCGAAGGAGATGAAGAGGCCTTTGAGCGAGCTACAACAATTCATTGCGAACACATCACAGCTCAATTTGCTGAGTACTAGCAACTCAAAAGCATGGCACCCCTATGTATTGGCACTAATTCATATCTAACGTACCCTAATCATAATTGCCCTCACCTTAAGCTTGATCACTAGTAAAATATATAATTTCGCTTCAACTTTTATTTTAACCAGGAATTTTTTATGTAATCAATCTAATTGCAAGCCCAACTTTGATAGAAGTAAAATATTTCCTAGAGCAAATGTAAATAACATGTATTTTGAGTGGTTTGAATTTTGGATGTGAACCCTAGTGACAGACATATAGCAAGGGCTCAGAGGAATTAGTTCAAAGAAGAATTAGTTCACCGAATTTGACTTACTCGAACTTCGAATTACACAAATTGAGAAGCCATCAAATGAACCTACTCTGTTAAATTGTATGACAAGCTAAATCTCAAATTACAAATTCAAGACTCGATGGCAAAGTACTTGCACAAGAAAATGATACCCACATCAAAAGTTACAACAGTTTGAAACTGGCACTAAAATTCAAGTCTTCCAGCTTCATTTCTCATATGATCTTGATCAAGAAAATATTATTCCGCTACTTGTTCTGCATCAGTATCATATCCTACAATTATAAACTTATAATTTTATGTGATGCAGTGCTCTGCCTATTTATTAGTATGTGTGTCTATATATTTATATACAGATATCATGTTGAGAATCACACACATCATGTGGCCCTCATTATTTTCAATGCCATTAATTTAGTTCAACCATGATCAAAGTTATCCTCCTTTGCACTTATCCTATTTGCGAGTTTTTCAAGTCCAAATTTGAAACTCATCCAACCATTATTCACCATTGATTCTATTGTTTGCATTTGAAGCAGATGAAGAGGCCTTTAAACTATGCATAATTCAATGTGAACAAGTACTAGCGAGCAAATCTCACATAGTGTTCTAACTTTAGACCAATATAAATTCTTTAGTGGTTCCCATATATATATATATATATATATATATATATAGGGGCCAGTTCTCCTAAGCTGAAGCTTAAATAAGGTAAGCTGTGGTAAGCTCAATTGTGCGATGGGGCCCACCTGGGGACCTGGATGGGGCTGGGGGGATTTCAAAGACTCCCTGAGACCCTCCTTCATGCAAAGAATCAACATCAACTGTGATTTCTATCATCTCCATCTGGGAACCAAAAGTTTAATGGTCAAAGTCCATTCGGATCGGAACACAGTCGATCCAACAGTCTAGTAAATTCGGAATTCACCAAAAGTTGGTGGACATGCGCAATTTAGGGGGAGTCGTGTGTTTGGTCCATTTGGATGGACCAAGAGTGGGATCCAGAAGAGTTAGCTTATAGAATCTTGTCATAAGCTTAAGCTTAAGAGAGAGTGGCCTTCTATATATATATGGGAAATGCTCCTATGAGAGACAGTCTCACCAACTCGGTGAGAGATGGGTGGGGGCCCTCACTTCCATATCCACTCTCACCAACTTAAATGCAAGGACCCCCAACCTAAATGTGAGGGCCCCCACTCATCTCTCATAAAATTGGTGAGAGTGTCTCTCATAGGAGCACTTCCCTATATATATATATATATATATATAATATTCATGTCCATCCATCCCTCACCATAGGATGAGGGACACTTCCATAAATGAGGATTTTCAAGTACAAAATTGAATTTTCAAGTACATAGGGTGAGGTACACTTCCTTGTCTTCATGTGCAAAAAGGGAAAGTGCTCTCACCCTATGGTGAGGAATAGATGTACATGAATGTTCCCCTATATATATATATTGGAAATATTCATATGCATCTATCCCTCACCATTTTTGGTGAGGGACACCCCTTTTGGGTGTGTTTCAAGTACAAGAGGGATGTACAAAGTGCCCCTTTTGTACTTGAAACACCCTCAAAAGGGTTGTCCCTCACCATTTTTGGTGAGGGATAGATGCACATGAAGATTCCCATATATATATATATATATATATATATATATGAACTCCTATGTATTAGCAGTAGCACTAATCCAAATCTAACTCCAATCTTAATTGACCACACTATAAGATTGATCCCTAGTAAAAAAAAAGATTTTACTTTGATTTTTACTTAAACCATGAATCTCATATGTAATCAATCTAATTGCAGTCCCAATTCTAACTCTGATAAAGGTAAAATTTTGCTAGGGTAAAGGTAAATAACAGAGGAGTCCGGATCATCTGTTTCACAGAAACAAGGCCCACTTACCAACTGCCACGTGTAAAGAAGGCTGACTTGCTATTGACTTTCTCATCTTGCTTGGAATATGAGGATGAAAAAGGAGGATCTTTTCCATAAATAAAAAAAATGTTTCATCTTCTCCACCATCACCATGGAGTGGGTTTGGTTGGGTTTTAGTGACGTCTCTTCTTCTTAAGTTAGATGATACAGTGAACCAAAATAACAACTAAATACAGTAGCAAATTGTAATGTAGAAATATAATTCACTTACTGTTTAAAAGCAGCGACAGAGTATTTTTGTCTGAAGTTGAGAAGTACTGTAACTCGCAGATGAATGATGATCAAGGCTAGTGTTATACACTATGTCATTAAGATAAAATTCGCCATCGCAACGGTGCTTACGAGCTCTACAGCGTCCGTCTCCAGGATACAATGATCAATACCACACAGTTGCAGCACTACAAACTGTATGTCTGGCGAACCAAAGGTGCAGCAGCAGGATTCTCTCTCTTTTACTATGAACAATGACTCGAATATGCAATGCAACAGCAGTGAATGAATGATCGAAAAGTCATGAACGAGATGCATATAAATAGCTTCAATCAAGTCTCTTCAATGGGGGTAGCATCTGTTCAGAACAGTGACTGTTCAGTGAACAGATGCATTTTCTTTGGACACACCCTTTCAGATGCGAAGTGACACACACCACTAGGGACACATCCAATTTGCAAAAAAAAAATTATTAAATAAAATTTCTCCAAAAAATAAATGGGTAGTGGGCGCGCCCAAGCCCAAGCCCGGTTCGGTGCGGGGCAGGGCGGCCCGCGCATGTGGTGGTGACCCCACCTTGATCTAGGTCCTCCCTCCCCCACAAAAGTGGGATGCCCCTTGGGGCTTATTTTATACTACTAAGGTAAGTATATATATATATATATATATATATACCCAAGGAAAGTTTTGCTCCCAAGTAATGTGGAATGCAAGTTCACCACTTCCTTTGTTTCCATATTTAACATGTTCAAGTAGTGGTGTTTATGAGGCAATTTCTCATTCACTCCTTAATGGATTAGAGCAACCCAATACATGTAATTAATCTACTCATGGAGTAGAATACATTCCCATGTATTCCCACAAAAAAGGATAAGTGGGTCCTACTTAATTTTTTGCTCAAACTTTGACAAAAATAATGGTGCTCTAGGCCATTTTTCCAACAGTCTATTGGATGGATATGAACCAGGATCTTCTCATGAGTTTTATGAAGGCAAGAAATTTGATGATCCTCTTGGATTTATATGACGACTTTTTTTTTCTTTTGGCCACCCCTGTTGGGATGGATGTCCTATCAACATGAAAGTAACTTTTTCCTACTGAGCAAGAAACAAGGACTTTTGAACTTGGAGAAATGATGGATGTGTTTGTATAATAGTCTTCTTGCTTTTGGAAGATTTTGTCACAAGCAAAAGATCATCACAGCCCTTCTTACAAGAAATGCTGTAAATTAGTACAATAATAGCATGAAACCTTTTTCTATGCACTCACATGCCAATGAAACCGTGGGACTGTTTCTTTACTTGGAATTCAGAGAGTTTCAGTCCCCAAAATTTGTGAATGCCCTAAAACAATGGAAATTTTAAATCCTCTTTTTTATTTGAGCATTCTGGGAATTTCACTAAAAAGCAAATAGATGAGAATCTCAAAATTATGCCAGGGCATTTGAGACAGGTGGCTGAAATTATAATATTCTTTCAAAGAAATAAAGCAGATGGACATAGTCCAATTGAGGATTTTTCTATTGGTCAGATCACCCTAAAATCTCAAGTCAATTTTACCGTAGAAAATGAGAATCACAGCATTTATTTAAAGACGGATAGCAGTGAAAAACGAGAGCTTCATCAAGTAAGCTTTGTCTTTCTTCTCACGGAGTGGCAACAAGCTCCATACCTTTGGGTTTTGTTATTTGCTTTTCAGTGATGCATTTATGGATGTTTTGGTGTATTTCCAAAGAGGAGAGTGAACTTTTGGAGACAAAATCTTCCATTGATCCCCTGAGCTGCTGTTATCTTTCTTCATGGAGACCAGGGACTGATTGTTGTACTTGGAAAGAAGTCACATGCAACAACAGCACAGGGCGAGTGGTTGAGCTTGATCTTTCCCGCTCAAGGTTTTGGAATCTGTTGGATTTGGGAGATTGGTATCTAAATGCCAGCTTGCTGCTCCATGTCACGACCCATGCCCGAGATCCAATAATCCCGGGCCGTGAGCCCATACTTACTCCCGTAAATTCCGAATTAATCGAAGTTAAAATGGAATCCACAAGGGATAACATTCTCAATTTACCTGTCAAATACACAAATTTGCGGAAACATTTATATTTGACAATATCAATTTACGATTTACATTTATACAAAATAATGTCCTTTATACATGTATCGTCCTATTATTTATTTGTCAATCAGTGCATATCCAAAACACTATGCAATGACAATTAATTACATATCAAAATTGTTATACAAAAAAAAAAAAAATAACTTCTCAAAACATTTCCAAAATATCTTAACTCCTTTTCGCACTCAAATACCCATATCAAATGGTATTCCGACAATTCCATTCGTTTAGTCCTTCTGGAGGAACCGGAGCGGTTTCCTCCGCTGTCGCTGGGGTCGCTGCTGGACCGACAAGGGCAATCGGGCCTGTAATACTATCAATAACAATAGTGAACACGACAATTCAACAAAGTACAAACAGATCTTGTAATAGCATGTTAGTCCATAAACTAAATTCATTTAATCTATTAGTAACAATTCCAATTCTAGACAAGTCTAGAAAATTCCTATAATAACAATATGTGAAATAAAAGTCGATCCGGTGAACAATTATAAGGTGGTCACTACCATAGCATTCATTTTCATTTCATTTATCATCTTCCTTCAAAGGAAGGATTCATCTTCCAAATGGAAGGCATCAATCAATACCCATAAATATGATAGGAAATTGTGGGACTTACAAGTGTCCGAGCCAGGGACAACTGGCATCACCACAGAGCTCCGGAACGCCCCCAAATCCATCTACTATAATAAGATTAGTCATTTGTTTCATTTATTAATTCATTGAACTCATTTAGAGTTCTAGTACAATAGCTAGGTAGTGCCAGACTCAAGAGTCAATGTTCTTCCAATAATCAAACTAATTTTGGATTCAATTCAATTCCAATAACTTTCTTCATAACAAGGAAGAGAATAACAATAACAATAACACCAACCTCATTAGATTGGAATACAACGATACAATGAGGGAATTACTAATCATTTACGATTCTACTTAACTCTATATTAAATCTAAACAATCATTTAGGTGTAACCATTGGTTACCAAATGCACATGTTATTCTTAATGGACATCACATTAGTATTTTTAATGTGTACATTCTAGTTCCCGTAGTTATCACCCATAGAAGTGTAGTTTTTTCCTTTATCGTACTTAACTCTCAACAATCTCAACTTACACCATGATTACTCTTAGAATTAATTTAAGGAGCATCTATAATCACAAGGAGTACTCCAAGTCCATGTATCGATTGGCCAAAATTCCATTAAAACTAATGTCTTGGCCAGTATCAGGTTCACTCGACGGTTACCTGGCGGTTAGCCGAAACTTGGTTGGCGGCTAGCCGAAATTTGGCTGGCGGCTAGCCGATATCTAGTTGGCGGCTAAGTTCGGTTAACTGACATACAGCAGTCAACTCACGGTCAGCTTTCCAGAACTTAGCTTTCTAGCAGGGATTTCTGACGTAAATTCGGTTAACTTACGGTTACCTTGCGGCTAGCCGAAATTTCAATTTCGGCTAACCGAAATCTGGCGGTTAGCTTTCCAGAGACTCACCCTTTTTTTTTGGATTTCAGAGGCTAGCCTCACAGTTCGAAATGCACCCAAAAAGAATTTCTGGAGCTTCAGATTTCTGAAGTAAAACTCTAGGAATTGAGTTCAATGAACTCCAATCACTCCAATAATCCATAAAATCGTAGGAAGTGTATGTACTTTGAGAGTAACCATTGGAACCTTCCATTCCCTATTCATACATCATCCATTCACAAACAATACTTCAAATATCCATTAACCATTTCAATCAACCCATAAAATTCTATAAACTTCTACAATGTTTACTACTAATCACAAGAAAGTATTTTTATTTGCCTCTTGAAGTCCACTAACTCAAAGCCCTTTTGCTTAACTTGCTTTTGAGATGAAAACCCCCAAATCTCAACCCTAAGTTCCATGAAAACATAAAAATACACAAATCTTTAAGCTATTGTGCTAGAAACCTCTCCTCACTACTCAATAGAACTTGGAGATCCTAAGAGAAGACCACTACTTACTTGTAGTTCCAAGCAAAGAGATTTTGAGTTCTCTTTCAAGCTCTACACTTCAGAAATGGAGGAATCACTTGAGGAAGAAGATGAAGATGAAGCTACACTTCTTAAAAACCTCCTTGAATCACTCCTAGCCTCTCTCTTGATGAAGGTGAATGGAAGAGAAACGAAGAAGATGAAGGGGATGTCTAGGGTTTGAGTGAAATGAGTTCATCTCCTCATTTCATTCTAATATAAGAGGTTCTTACACTAGAACCCCCTCTTCCTAAGATTATTTACATTTTGAGTCAAATGAAGCCTCCTTTGGTCCATTTGAGAGAAATCGCGCCTATTATGAAAGTTAACGTACAATTCGAGGTACACATGTTGGTATCAAAAATTTCCGTATTCGACGAAATACATGAAAATCCGTATTTACGAAAAAGTCCTTAGCCTACCTTATTTGAGTCTAAACTCATTTTAACCAACTCAATTCCATTATTCTCAATGCATCATTTGAGACTAGTTTGTCTCTCTTTGGTCATTAATATCCATTAACCCAATTACTCATGCTTAATTAGCATTAATCTTAATTAATTAGCCTTAATCACGATTATTTTGGGTCGAGGTGTAACACTCCCCTTTGAAGAATTGCATAGCCTTGACTCAAGTCATAATAGATTGAGGGCTCTAGTAGATGACGAATGTTATCTCTCTCCTCTCTCTCTCCCAAACATGATTCTTTCTTCTTTTCACTTTGGCGCATGTAACACTTGACTGCATCATGACGTAGTGATAAAGGAACAAAACCAGGGAAAGTTTCTTTGAAAAAAAAAAAAACTTTAATTTTTGGAGGTTCATTGATGTCTTTACTGTTAGGTTGTTAGCTATGTAATAATTAATTTATTACAATCATTAATCTATTGCAGGGGTTTTACAAGAAGTAAATTTCTGTCTTGTAATGCCTTATACTTTAACCCCCAACGCTTTCATTTTATTCACGACTTGACCCCACATTCATTTTACTCTCCTTCTCATGCAAACAATATAGGCCCTTAATGGTCTTAGCCTAATTTGCCGAGCAGGAACAACCTAATAGGCTAGGCCATTTAAAAGCTCAAAGTTTCCTTAGTCCGGATCAGAAACTGAGTGTAGGCCAAAGAGTTATAAACAATTTGATTTACAGGTAAGTTAAGTGCAAGATAATGACGATATCACTTAAAAGTTCAAAAGTTGTTCCTTGCTCCAGACCCGAAACAGAGTGTAGGTGAATGAATTATAGCAATTAGATTTACAGGTAAGTTGAGTTCAAGACAATGAAGTCCTCATAACTGACATCAGGGCCTATTAGATTCAAAATAATGCAATGTTTACATGTATGACGTGACATTAACAAGTTTTCAAACTTCTCTGTCGTTTTTCTTTCGGGTTAGCACAAATTCTGGAATGTATTCACATGATGGTTAATGCTGTGGTGATCATGATAATAATGATTTGAATATGTCCATGTAGATCATGATCCTTCCAGATTTTCTATTGTTGAATGGTCCAATCCATTTGAATAAGCCTCAGAAATTGTGGTTTTATAATATATAAAAAGTCTAAGAAACAAGGATGGGTCAATATTTCCTTGTGAATCATCCTGAAATTGTGCATCCAATTTCACCATTGACGTCAAACTGGACCTCATTAATCTACCAAGGTCTGTAAAATATCACAATTTAACATTTTATGGTTATAGGCTTAGCCACCAACTCAACTGGTAGGAAAAACTTGGTGTCAAGTTCTCCATTCTCCAATTTTATGTGCAGCATTTGAGAGATGGTCCAAATCGAGTAAGCTTGAGGATCTTTTCCTGGGTGACAATCGTTTAAATGAAAGCATTCTACCATATTTGGGTGCAATGGAATCCCTTAAGGCTCTTCAACTTCAGAAGAATAGATTAAGTGGTTCACTTTCTATTGAAGGTACGTTTATTTCCTATGACGCTGTAAGATGTCTCCATTATAATTTTTATGATTTCCATTTCAAAAGGATGCAGATTGGAGGTGTGAATCTAATAAGAAAAAACATCATGATCTAATGAGAATCATTGGGCCAATTCCTCTGCCCATTGAATCCTCCATGTCAATCAAAATTGACTCTATGACTTTAATCTATTCATTGGAAGAATTACTTATTTCTTAGGCTCCACACACCAAGTTTTGAATTTAAAATTTAGAGAAAGATGACATGCATTTCTTAATTTCTCCAGGATTGTGCAAATTAAAAAACCTCCAAGAGTTGGATCTGGGTGCCAATGAAGTCATAGGAACAATTCCTCCATGTCTCAACAATTTGACAAACCTTCAGTCTCTTGATCTCTCTCATAATGGATTTAGTGGGAAGATTCAGACATCTCTAATTGCTGGCCTAACATCGTTGTCATACGTCTCTCTTTCCAACAATAACTTTTCAGGCTTATTGATGCTTAGCGCATTTGCTCACCTATCCAAGTTCAAGGGGTTTGAACTTAGCAACAATGACTTGGAGGTTAAAGCTGAGTGTCCATCTTGGAATCCTACATTCACGTTGGAAGTCCTCAGCTTATCCAATTGCAAACTGGACAATCGTACTGATGTTATTTCGAGCTTCTTGTGTGGCTAAAATGACTTGACACAAGTGGATCTCTCCCATAATAACTTATAGGGACAATTTCCAATGTGTTTGTTAGAAAATAACCCAAAACTAGCATACTTGAATCTCAGAAATAACACCTTCAGGGGGACCTCTCATCTACCACTCTACAGCAATAACACGACCTTGTTACAACTAGACATCTCCAATAATTACATCAGTGGACAACTTTCTTCTGATATTAGAACTCTCCTTCCAAACCTTCAGTCACTTAACATGTCGATAAATTCTTTTCAAGGAAGCATACCCCATTAAGTTGGCAAAATGACAAGGTTACGCACTTTTGAATTGTCAGATAACAACTTCTCAAGAGAGATACCAGAGCATGTAGCTTCGGTTGTGTTTACATGCGGTTTCTTCGGCTACGTAATAACAATTTGCATGGGAGGATATTTTAAACATCTTTCAACATGACCAACTTGATGTACTTATTTTTGGATTACAACCATTTCATGGGGACATTGCCACCTAGTGTTTACAATGCCTCGCTTTTGAAAATACTAGACATTGAAGATAACAACATATCAGGCAGAATTGAAAGTAGAATTGGAGACCTTTCAGATTTATCGGCACTAATGATACGAGGAAACTATTTTGATGATATGGTTCCATTCGAGTTATGCAAACCTACGAACCTCTTTTATTTGGACCTTTCTGAGAATAGTCTATCTGAGCCAATTCCATCTTGCTCAAACTTCACAAATCTTTGGCATATGAACGTGGAGAAGAATGCATTTTCTGGACCGATACCAAATGCATTGTTGAGAAGCTCATCCATTATGTCATTAAGCATCAAAGATAATAATGTAGTTGGTGTTATTCCACCTTGGATTGGTAGGCTTTCCAAATTGAAGCTGCTTCTTCTTAAAGGAAATAATTTACAAGGACATATTCCAGTTGAGTTGTGTCAACTCAAAAATATAAGTTTGTTGGATCTTTCTTACAACAATCTTTCTTGATCTTTGCCATCGTGCATCAAGAATTTGACATTCGGAAGGTCAATATTTATAGATGGTGCATTCAGACGAAACGGCAATTTATCCATTGCGGGTATATCCATTTATCCTGTGACTATTGATGTAACAGCAGTGGAGTTTTTAACCAAGGGCATCATAAATTCTTACAAAGGTAGCATTCTTTTCTATATTACTGGAATTGATTTCTCACATAATCACTTATGAGGGGAAATCCCACTTGAAATGGGACAACTAAGTGCGCTCCACACTTTGAACTTGTCCTACAATCAATTCATTGGGCCAATACCAGCAACCTTCAAAAACTTGAGGCAGATTGAGAGCATGGACCTTTCTCACAACAGATCGAGTGGAACAATTCCTGAACTGACATAGCTATATTCTTTATCAGTCTTCTCAGTTGCTTATAACAACTTATCCGGTAGGACCCCGACATGAAGTCTCAGTTTGCTACCTTCACTGAAAGAAGCTATTGCGGCAATCCGCTCCTTTGTGGACCACCACTGAACAATAGCTGCATATCCACTACACCTACCATCAAAGCTCCTGAAGAAGAGGAAGATGTCAGTGACGAAAATCTTATTAGCTTCTGTGTTGCATTTGTTGGATCGTATTTAGTTTTTCTCTTGGGGACAATTGCAGTCCTCTACTTTACCTCTCAAAGGCATGCATTGTGCTTCCGTTATGGTGTTGACTCATGGTGTGCTTTTCATTTGTATAAACTCTATTTGATTCTCAGTTGTAACTAGTATGAATCAGCTACAATGGGGGATTTTTCGTATGAAATTAATATTCAGATAAGAGCAATTGTAAAATGTGTGGGTGGTTAAGAAGTAGTCCATTTCATCTTGGCTTAAACTTGTCTATTCCAATGCTGGAACCAGCTCTTGAAACATAACTCTCACAAATTTCATATAGAGAATCGAGAAGAAATTGTCATTGCTTGATTTTATGAGTATAAGTGTTTAAAGGCACCTTTGTTTGCTTGAATTTGAAGGCTCTGTCATCACCCCCACTAAATCAAATCTTAGAAAAGTAATGGTCCCATTAACATGTTCACCGTAAGCATGTAAGTGATGTGGATGATCTGGCCCAGAAACATCGCATTAGGCATTCC
Organism: Umbellularia californica; assembly: GCA_028538565.1. Lineage (NCBI taxonomy): Eukaryota > Viridiplantae > Streptophyta > Magnoliopsida > Laurales > Lauraceae > Umbellularia > Umbellularia californica. Next base: position 95,715,816 of record JAPQWN010000003.1, read on the forward strand.
GAATACTTCAAATGCCCAGAAAATAATGCAAGTTGCTCCGGTCTTTCATAGCCTGGCCTGGGTCCACTCCATTTCCCTATTTGTAGCAATTAAACATTTTGGGTTGAAACTCAATCATGACCCATGCCATGGGCCAAGTAAACACAATCAAATCCCGCCCAAATTGAACTGTCCATGAGGACTGCTCATCTACTTTCAAAAATTGATGAATGCACTTGCAATCTAAAAACCTCCTATCAATTTATTATATGTTATCAAAAGTCTTAAAAAGAATAATAATGATTTTTCATGTTTTTCCTCGGGAGCTACTATATACACAGCAGGAGTTGCTCCCTACACATCCATCCATAGAAACTTGATAGACCCATCTAAAAAAGACAAACACCCCTCCCTTTCTTCCCTTCCCTCTCCCTGCTCGATAGCCCACTTCCGCCCACCTCCCTCTCTCTCCCTCTACCTCTCCTTCTCCCTCTCCCTCCTTCTCTTTGCCTCACCTTCTTCCTCCCAGTCTCTCTTCCCTCTCCTTCTCTCTGCCTCTCCCTATCCCTCTCCATCTCTCCTTCTCCTTCTCCCTATCCCTCCATCTCCCAGCACCCACCTCCGCCCTCTATCTTTCTCTCTCCCCCTCCTTCTCCTTCTCTCTCCCTCTGCTTCTCCCCAATTGCCGTCCGTCCCCTCCCTCTCTCTCTCCCCCTCCCGTTCTACCACTTGGGGTTGAACAAATGAGTATATTATTCGGATACCGAGGGTGTATGCGAACTCGCTCTTGGGTCCTAACCTCCTTGGTTGGGGTAAAAAAAAACATAATATTAATGAAATTTAAAACATATTTTAGAATTCATTTATAAATTAAGAATCATAAAAAATAATGTTTTGAGAATGATTAATTATTTTAAGAATATCTATTTTTTTTAAATCGTAATAGTGATAATTTAAAACTTAAGATTTAGTTTATCTTATGTTTTTTTTTTCCAATTTTACTCACAATGAATTTATTAAAAGATTGGTTCTTTGACTAGTTTAAAAGGTTTGACGGTTCTTTACCCAAAAAAAAAAAATTTTTTTGATGGTTCCACATCATAATTCACTTGATCTAGCCAAGGACAATCAATTTTGGTTTATTCAAACTAGAACATGAAATGGTTCCGATTTAACTTGGTTGCCTGTCTTGTTTGGTACCCAACTATAGTGGCTAGCACGAGGAGAACCTCCACAAGTTGGAAAGAGAGTTCAGAAAGTGGGGTGATAAACCCACACAAGTGAAAAGAGTGGCATAACCTAGAATTGATTCCTGAGTAGGGGTGAAATGGGGCTGCAACCAAGAGAGCAACCCCTAGTTGTCATAAGACTGCAAAGAAGCATGGATACTTGAGTCAAAACTAGTAAATTCGGTCTAAAACTTGTGAGGATATGTGATAGGCTTGAGCCACCTGCAAGTCATTTTTGCTATTAGACATGTCTAGTCATTTCATCCAATATTTTGTATTTTTGTTTGGTTAAAAGTCCAAGACTTTTATCAGGACCATGGAACTACACACCCGCCATCTACCAATCAGCTTTGAAAAGTTGAAGCGAGGGCTCTTTTCTCCTAAACGGCCTAGGTCAAATTTGTAGATCCTTATTGCGAATCACTCCTATCAAGGTCAATGTCCACCCTCGCTCCTGAGCGGTCATAATTGTGGTCAAACCCTCAGCCTCGCCCTCGCCATAAAACTATTGTTATGTCATTTCCTAACACCAATTGATTTTGGGATAAGTGGCAGCTCAATCAATCGATCAAACTCACAAAACGCGTGTCCCAAAACCATTTGGTGATAGGAAATGGATCAATTCAGCTACCGCTTATCCCAAAATCAGTTGGTGATAGAAAATGGAACAACAACTGAGTGGTCATAATTGTAGTCGAACCCTCGCCCTCGCCATAAAACAATTGTTATGTCATTTTCTATAACCAATTGATTTTGGGATAAGTGGTAGCTCAATCGATCGATCAAACTCACAAAATGCGTGTCCCAAAACCAATTGGTGATAAGAAATGGATCCATTGAGCTACCACTTATCCAAAAACCAATTGGTGATAAAAAAAAAATGGAATAAGAAGTCCGATCGATCGAGGGGCTGACATCCCAATTTAAGTCCTATTTGTGTTCTAAGTCTAAGGCACGAATTTAGGGCTATAAATAGGGTGTTGCTCTCAACCCAAAAGAGGGGTGAGAGAGAATTATTCTCTAGAGCCATTGAAAGATTGTTCTGATTGGCTGCTTTAGAAGGTTTTGTTGCTTCTACTTTCTTGTAGAAGATAGCTCATATTGGATGACAATGTACGAGGAGATCAAGTAATTAGGAGAACGGTGTACGGTGGATGCCGTGGCAGTAGATTTTGTGCAAGAACAACTATAGTCCTTAGGTCGAGGTACAGACTGAGGTAAAGGAGCTGTGAGTATATCTTCTAACTGTTCGTAAATTCTTGATATCTGGTTCGTGGTTTTTCTCCCTGAATAGGGTTTCCACGCTAAATATTATGTCTGCCTTCTTGTGGTGTGTGATAGGTAGGTTGCTATTTCTATATTGTTTATTTGGTTATTTCTGCTGCATGTTGATTGGTTAATTAGAACTAGTATCCATTTCTTTTTCTTTTTTCTTGTAAGAAGTCTGAGAATTCTTGTTTGGGAAATTTTGAAAATTTTCAAATATTGTCCTCCATATGGAAATCTAAAATTCTTACACAAACCCAACATTTTGAATTGATAAGGTGTTACCATTCAAAAGAAATTGCTAAGGAGGTTGGAATTTCGATAATTCTAAAATGTTATTTGTGACTTTTTAGGTGGATTGGGATTCATAATTTCAGCTAGCATTTTGAAATGCTAAGAGTCCGTCTTGTTGCAACCATTTTAGGATTTCATATTTATGCCCATAGTAGTACCATTCAGAAATCCGGATTTGCAAGGACTTTCTTGCCCTTGAGGCTGTCTAAAACAAATAGTAGTATTCAAAATTCTTATGGACATGCTTTGCGTTTCTATTAGGGATATTTGGAAGAAAAAAATCTGGCTTAAATGCTTACAACCAAACAAGCCCAAAGATACTAACCATGTTATTATCAGAAAGTGTGGAATTTCTTCACCCTACTGGTGAAGAAAGCTCGGTTCTCTTCCGCAAGTTCAGGGATTTACCAAAAAAAAAAAAAAAAAAGTGTGGAATTTTGAGTCTGCCCTTTAATTAAGGGATCGCATACTCCACTTCTTGGAGCCAGGGACATTCTGGGTAAAACTTCATATCGGTGTTCCAATGAAACCGGTCTTTCTCCATCCTCTTCAGTCTTCTTCCATTACAAAGTTGGTCTTCCCGGTCTCTTTAGTCTTTCAATTAAAAGTGCAACTTCCACCATCTCTTGTCAAGTGATAGATTGAGAAAGACAAATCTGTTTCATAGGTCCCCCTATCCAACTAAAGGTATCTTTGAATTTGCGACTTACGATCGATCTTTTTGATTGATTGTGCCTAAAAATATCTTTAGTTCTTAGCCTTCAAAATGAGATTGAGAACCAATGTTTTCCATTTCCCATTCTCAGCTTTCCAGTTCGAATTTCCTTGCCTCAAACTAAAGAGAAATTATTGAGGCTTTATGGTGGACTCATCAATTTAAATTTTAAACCACTCAAAAATAAATTAATGCTCTTCCTTGTAAGGGATATGGAAAAGGTTCGCTTTAATATATTTCTTTCCAACCTACCATAAGAAAGATCATGCATAGATATATAATTGAAAAAAAAGGTCGTGTTTTATCCGTAGCGGACCTCACCTGTTTAAAATCTAAATCGCTTATACTAAATGCCTCTCCTGTATGGTATTTAGCAAAATCTAACTCTAATATATTTTGGACTCATCATAAGATCGATCATGTATTGATACAATTAATAATGTATTACCAAAAGAAAATTCTTGAGCTTTATACATAACCAGTCTAAAGGTGAGCCCGTCTTCCATGAGAGTGAAATTTGGTAAAAGCCCATACAAGAGGTGGGTATTTGTTTTGAGCAATTTCTATTTTTTTAATAGGTAAGCCCAATTATACATCCCAATAAATCTCCTTCTGTTTAGTTTTGAGCGATGTAGATTTTTTAATAGGTAAGCCCAATTGTACAACCCAATGAATCTCCTTTATGTTTCCAAGTTACACTAGACTTATCTTGGATATGTGTCTCGTTGTTGCTCAAAAGCTAAAAGATATGTATAGTGTATGTGGGCACGCGAGTTCAAGTCCTTTGTAGATTGCAAAATTCTTGCATCATACTAGGAATTTTAACATATACAAAGAATGCACAATCCAAACCAAACAACCACACCTAGAAGACAACTCCCACAAAGACTTGGACTTCGACTTCTAGCATGGCTTTCTCTCCTTTCTCCTTGAGGCAAAGAAATGTGGAAGTCGTCGTTTCCTACTATCATCTTGCTTATGTGGAAAAAGAGAAATGCTAGGTGTCTTGAAGGGGTCCAATTATCAACGGAGTCTATAATAGTTAAGATAAAGTTTTTAGTAGCTAATTTGGCGTCGGTCAACCCTTTTACATGGACTTCCGGTGGACCAAATTATGTTCAATTGGAAGGATGTAGCTTCTTTTTAACTGGATTTTTGGATTGTTGTCGTGTCTTGGAGTGCTTTTGGTAGGTTGTAGTAACCATGTCAGTATAGCTCTCTTGTATGCAAGCTTTCTTCAATGAATTTAAACATTCAAAAAAAAAAAAGAAAAAAGAAAAAATACATTCAACTAGTTTCTAAGTGCTGCCTTTGCAAGAATTCTATAGACTCATATGTCCATCTTTTCTTCCCATGCACCTTTGCCAAACTACTTTGGCTCTTGATTCCCAGTAGTGGTGCAGGTTCCATCGGCCCCAATGAATTTTTCAGCCTTGTTGATTTGGAGAGTCCTCTCTTCAAACTACAACCTTGTTGCTAAGTTGGGAATGACCATGTATTTATTTACTGTGCTTTTGGGCACGTTTGTAGTGCGGAATTTAATTTCCGCTGTCCTCACTTTTTTCATGGAAAACCAGATACACAAATATCCCTTTGTGATTTGGAAAACTAAAAGGGGTCATATTTTTAAGAAAACCATATCTCCTTTTCTATAGATTAGGACCTCTTGCAGAAGTTGCTCTCTCTCTCTCTTGACATGTTATCCATACCCTTCAACGGTCAGCAAGCTCTATCTTTTTTTTTTTTTTTAAGTGCAACCTCCACCAACTTAAAGTGACTTCTTTTTTCCGGGTTATATACCTGTACATGCTATGGAATCTTTGTGATTTTAAATCAAGCCTCCATAAGTTAAAGGTAGTATTGGGGCTCTTCTTTAATATACACTCACCCTTGAGGCAATAAATAAATAAAGGGGAATATTCATGCGCATGCTTCCGTCCATATAGTGAGGGACAAATTTTATGAGGCCCACTAATCAGGGGAGTTATGGGAGATGGAAAGAGACATCTTTTTATGGGCCCATATATCAAGGTTGGGGCCAATCTCATGCCTCTAACGCTTCATCCGTGGTCCACAAATTTAACAGCTTTATATTAAAGAATTTCTTTTTATCCTAGATCCAACGGTTCAATCCATTTCAGATAGGTGAAAACTCGATGGATCTAGTGTACTTAAGGCGGTTCCATGCGTGTACATGGTTTAGATGTATCATAAAGTCGACCCCACTATGTTGTCCCTAACCATAACATGGGGAGGGATGGATGCGCGTAAATATTTTCCATAAATAATTAATTGATTATCTTGTCAAAGTGATCCATCCATGTCTAACAAATATTCATTAATATCCTTTCATGCAAGAAACGAATCATTAATATGTCCTATCTCTTTCACTTCTAAAAGAATCATTAATATGTCCTCTCGCTTTCTCTCTTAAAAGTGATAGCACAACCTCTCAAACCCGTAAAATGTGCTAGAGTTACCTAGGGTGTCTATTCTCTTAAATTTTTTTAGCTAGCCATTGATACCATAACCAGAGCCCACTCCTCATTACTCCCCTTCAGGTGGAACCCGATCGGCGCAGCATTTTTTTTTTTTTGCTCCGAGTTGTTCCTCCTGTGATTCGAACCTGCGACCGGTTGGCTATGATACCATCTTGAACTTCTTTAGCTAGCCATTACTACCAAAACGTCGAGGTGTTTGTTGAGACAGTGGAAATACTTTTCAATATATTCCACCCCTAGTTTTTTATCAAGTTAAAATCGACCTAGCTTTTCATAACCTTATGTCTATATTGCCATGGTGTTGTGATTTGGACCTGGGGATATAATAATATATTGATGACTTAAAATCTTCTATTTTATATAATGGTCCACGTGCATACGCCAAATGTTTTCAAATTTTTACTTCTTTTTATAGAGGAGGATTTTTCCTTTTTTTTTTTTTTTTTTGAGGAACCAACTTTCCATGGCATTTATACAAACGTGCATATTAGCAAATATAGAATGTTGGGGAATTAATTAGGGTATAAACACGCATGATCAATCAATCAAAACCACAAGCAATCACAAGATACACAAATTTACGTCACGGGACTATGAAGATTTCACTATGTATAATTGGACAACTCGTTATAACAATTCCAAACCTTCTAATACTTAGCCTATTCTCTCTCCATAGCTCTTGATCTTGCTTTTACATCTGCCCCCACGTGGTTTGTAACCACAGGAGAGAGAGATCTCACCTCTCTCCATACGAGTCTAGGATCGTTGATTATATTAATATATAATTTTTGCAATTTTAGTCTGAACAAAAGCTTCGGTACAATAACCAAAATGCCCCTTACTCTAAACATGGTCACTGGCCCAACTCAATGAATCAATCCAATCAAACTGGAATACAAAATGTAAACCTAACGTAAGTGTCTATATCCTCCCAGCTCTTGAAAGTCCTGACGCATGCGAAAGATCATGGCCTTGTAATTGTCACAAGATCACGGCCTTGTAATTGTCACAAGATCACTGTAGAGTGGAAAAGCAGTCGGACGTGGTGCATTAGAATTTTCAAACAAGGCGGCAGTAATTGGTTAGATAATATTAAATATCACGAAGAGCAGGATATGTTACATCATCAAAAAGTCTACTTGTCCCGGATTTCATGTCCCGGGACAAGCACGACTCCACACAGAGGGGCATTTTGGTCATTTTTGAAAATGACCAAAATGCCCCTCTATGTGGAGTCGTGCTTGTCCCGGGACATGAAATCCGGGACAAGTAGCATGGCTCTTACATCATATATTTAAAGAAACGGTTGGAGGGACCCGACATGTTACATCATATATTTATGGAGATTTGATATTTCACAGCCCCTTAAACACTTAATTTTTAATTTCATAATTAAAATTCAGTAAATGTCACAGAGTCGTGTGACCCGTCTGATACACCTTCTCTTTTTACTTTTTTGCCCTAAATTTAATGAGATAATGGGAGTTTAGAAAACCATAATATCATAGGATACAAATGTTGGATATCATGAAATCTAGGACAAAAAAGTATTAAAAAAAAAAGTGTAGTAGAGTCGTTTGAGGATTAAGTATTTAAGGTGCATTGAAATATCAAATCCACTGTATTTATTTAAAGAAGGGTGCATTGAAGAAGAGAGCATCAAATGAGATTCATTCTTCTCCTCATGGAGCGGTCACCGGCTTCCTACCTCTCGGTTTTGTTCTTTGCTTTTCAGTTATGGACTTATGGATGTCTTGGGTGTTTAGACAAAGAGAAAAGCTCACTTATGGAGCTAAAATCATCCATCAATCACCCAAATGGCACTTCTCTACTTTCATGGAGAGTTGGGGCTGATTGTTGTAGCTGGAAAGGAATCACATGCAGCTCCACCACAGGGCGAGTGATAGAGCTTGATCTTCCTAGAACTAGGGACTTTGAGTTGGGAGATTGGTATCTGAATGCCAGCTTACTGCGTCCCTTGGAAGAATTGCGCAGCCTGAAGTTGAGAGATAATTGGCTAAGTGGTTTGATAGATGAAGAAGGTATCTCTCTCCCCCTTCAACATGATAGATTTTTAATTTCATTCATGTAGATAGAGAAGAAAACAAAGGAAAATCTAGAATTGATAACAAATTTCAAATGCAATGAAAGATGACAAATGTCACCTTGGGCCTGTTTGAAAGCTGTAATTTGTTTAAATTAAAACGGAGAGCAGATGATTCGTTTCGACCGTTTTATTAGAGACAAATGATTGATTACCTTTCAATAATAAATAGTTTAAATTGAATTGCTCTTAGGTTGTATAAATCGATATCATATCTTGATGATGAATCTCAGCTGGTGATCTTGTAATCTGGGGTTTTCCTCGAAAAAAAATAAATAAAACTCTGAGCATCATCCTCTTTCATCCATACAATTATCTAGATCTAGTGGGCCAGTTGGCTGAGACAGAGCCAAGAAATATATTTCAGGCCTTGGTTTAGGAGGTGGAGGATTTGGGTGGAACAGTAGAGAAGGGTGGTGGCGCAGCTCTCGAGCTCCAGGAGCAGATCGATGGTGAAATCTTCTTCAGGGGAAGATGATGAGGGAGACGGAGAAGGAGAGGCCTTGTATGCCGCAGAGTATTCCTGGTGGTGAGGGTAAGTACATAGTGGATGGATTGGAACCGGACCTGTTTAACTATCGGATCCAAAACAAGTTTTGGAACTGGAGTCAGGACCCAAACCTAGGTTATAACAGGTCGGAACCACTAGATCGTCGGAGAATAGAGACCCTATTTACACCCCTAATTTTTTGTAGAGATCAAAAGATTTAAAACTTTTGTTAACAATAGCTTAGATCGGCTAACCACGTGGCGGATGCGCTTGCCAAATAGAGGATCGATAGGATTTATCCTTGGGAGGGTATGGTTTTGTAATTGAGGTGTGAGAAGGGGTACAATGTTCTTGTGCCTTGTTATTCTTTCTTGTTTTTTCTTTTTGCATTGTTTTCTCCTTTTAATGAATAAGTTTGTTACCGATAAAAAAAAAACAACATTTTTTAGAGGAAGGGAAGTAGGCAGTAAAGAAAAAGAAATGTAATTAGATTATATGAATATAAACAACAATATATCAATCCATATAAAAGAGTAGGCATGCTCATATGTTATACTTTGCTAATATTATTATTTATCTCACAATTATTGTTCTTACTCATATTTCTTTTGCCCTCCGGAAAGAATTGGCTATGTTGAGAAATCTGGAGGAGTTGGTTCTAGGTGGCACAAATTTCAAGGGGCCTATCCCACCTGCCATTGGATCTTTGACTTCTCTTAAGATCTTAGATTTGAGCAGTAATAGACACAATGATCCACAATCTATTCAAGGTAAGAGGCTGCTACTTATTACCTACACATATTGATGTTTGTTTCCTTTGCATGCCATCTTTAAAATTTAAGATAGGGAGAAAATGACACATATTTCTCATTTTCTTTAGGGTTGTGCAAATTGAAGAACCTTCAAGAGTTGGATCTTTGTTGCAATGAATTTGAAGGAATGATTCCTTTATGTCTCGGCAATTTGACAAATCTTCAGCTGCTTGATCTCTCCTACAATCGATTTAGTGGAAACATCCCTGCATCTCTTACTGCTGGCCTATCATCGTTGCTGTACTTCTCGCTAGCTTATAATAAATTTTCGGGTTTGTTTGCACTTAGCTCATTTGCTCACCTTTTGAATCTCAAGGGGCTTGAGCTCAGCAACAATGACTTGGATGTTGAAACTGAATATCCTTCATGGAATTCAACATTCCAATTGAAATTCCTTGGCTTATCCAACTGCAAACTAAACAAGTGGACGGGTACAATTCCCAGCTTGTTGTACTACCAGTATGACTTGACAGAAGTGGATCTCTCCCATAACCACTTATCGGAAACTTTTCCGATTTGGTTGCTAGAAAACAATACAAGGTTAGAAACCTTGAATCTCAGGAACAACTCCTTCTTTGGGACCTTTAATCTGCCACTCCTTAGCAACAACACCAACATGATGTTATTAGACATCTCCAACAATCACTTTAGTGAGAAACTTCCTTTCAACATCGGAACTCTCTTTCCAGATCTTTATTTACTCAACATATCCAGAAATTTTTTTCAAGGAAGCATACCTCCTTCTGTGGGTGACATGACATCGTTGGAAAGTTTAGACTTTTCACACAATAACTTGTCAGGAGAAATACCAGATAATCTATTCGACGGTAGTTTTTCATTGAGAATTCTGAAGCTAACTAATAACAGCTTGCATGGAAAGATACTTTCAACATTGTCCAACTTGACCCATTTGAGATACTTGTGTCTGGGGAGCAATCATTTCATGGGGACAATTCCACCGAGCCTATTCAATGTCTCGCTTCGAGGACTAAACATTGGAGACAACCAAATATCGGGTACAATTCCAAGTGAGATTGGGCACCTTTCAGATTTGAATGCACTCATCCTGAACGGAAATCATATTGATGGTGTGGTTCCACTTGAGTTTTGCCAGCTTACGAAGCTCCACTTCTTAGATCTTGCTGCCAACAATCTATCTGGGCCGATTCCGTCTTGCTTCAACTTAACAAATCTTGAGTATATACACTTGGAGAAGAATGCATTTTCCGGATCAATACCAAGTGCACTATCAAGAACATCGTCTCTAATATCGTTTAACATTGCATATAATAACATTATCGGTGTCATTCCAAGTTTTATCAGTAAACTTTCAGAATTGAGGATACTTCTTCTTAGAAGAAACAATTTACATGGGCATATTCCGGTTGAGATTTGTCAACTGAAAAATTTAAGTTTGCTGGATCTTTCCTACAACCGCCTTTCTGGACAATTGCCATCATGTATCAATAATTTGATATTTGGAAGGGCAGTACTACATAATGCTTTCCATATAAGTCAAATCTCTTACTTAACGATTCCTACTTTGAATATATCTCAACATGAGAGTTATGCGATGGTGTACAGTTATAGCATTATAGATTCTACTGTGGCTGATGATATAACAGAGGTGGAATTTATAACCAAGAGCATCGTAAATTCTTATCGTGGTGGCATTCTTAACTACATGTCTGGAATTGATTTGTCATCCAACCAACTTACTGGGGAGATCCCACTTGAAATGGGACAGCTAAGTGGGCTCCATTCTTTGAACTTGTCCTACAATCAATTCACTGGGCCAGTACCAGTGACCTTAAAAAACTTGAGCCAGATTGAGAGCTTGGACCTTTCCTACAGCAGGTTGAATGGAACAATTCCTTCTGAACTAACGGAGCTAAATTATTTATCAGTCTTTTCAGTTGCTCACAACAACCTATCTGGTAGGGTCCCGGACATGAAGTCTCAGTTCAGTACCTTTACTGAAAGTAGTTATGAAGGCAATCCACTCCTTTGCGGACCACCACTTAACAAAAGCTGCATATCAACTCCTCCCATCAGTGAAGCTCCTGAAGAAGATGAAAATGAAGATGATGACAACATTGTTAGATTCTATGGTTCATTGATCGGGTCATATCTAGTTTTTCTCATCGGCACAATCGGTGTCCTCTACTTCACCTCTCAAAGGCGTGCAATGTATTTTCTTTTCTGCTTTTCGTCTGTACAAGCTTTATAGGCTTTTCAATTGTAGATAACATGAATCAAGTATAATGTGGGATTTTCACTAGAAAATAATATTGAGACATAAGCAGTTGGGATATCAATCAAGGAACGCTGGTTGATGAGCCTGGTGCATATATATTATTTTTTTCCTCATAAAAGACATGATATTTATACCAATTTGATACTGAGTAAAACATTCATGCAGAGGCTCCTTATTTGGTGCTCTGTTTCTGGCAGTGGGGCTCCTTATTTGGCAGTTGGGCTTTCTTTCTGTCTCCCAATTGGGTTTGTCTGAGTTGGGTGGAGCTGCTCCTCTTGTCCTGTTACCAGCTGGGTTTGTTTCCTTTTTGCAGGGTTTTATTTGGCTAGACCCCTCCTGTACAGGGGAGTCCTGTCTCCTTTTTTTTGTTTTCTTTTCTTTGGTGTAGTTTTCTTTCTCATTTTTCTAGGGGTTTCTGCCATTTCTTTCGCTTAATACAAATTTACCAATTAGAAGGGAAAAAAAAATTTTCATGTAGAGGCATGTAATTTTTTTTTTTTAAAAAGACAACAATATAAATTCCCATAATATTTTTCCTTTTAGCTTTATCGCCCTCTAAATTTTTGTGTTTATTAATCAAAATAGAGGAAAACAATATAAAGATAATGGGCTAGATCAGAAAATGATCAGGGGGCGCTCCCAAATGTTTGAATTGATGCATGGGCACTAAGTGGTTGAAACATGTTGGTCCCCAGGACAAATGATGGGTTGTATTGTTGCAACTCGAGCTAGTTGGTTACCGTTTAGCAAAGGGCAGTCACTGCATTGTAATATGGTGCAGCATCTGGCCTAAGCACATGGTTTGGGCCCACCTGTAAAAATTCCAAACCATATATCATCTCTAACAATCATTGTATTCCATGAATGTAAAAATTCAAAGTGGATTTTAGTGGACCAACCATTAGACTGTCCACTGGAGTTTTGATATGTGCCCCTCATCTCTTTCTATCTTTTCCCGCTTTGCATACGGCCCACCAAATGGCAACAACACATCCATCAAACAAATTTAAACAAAAAAAGATCGCACCTCATGTCTTCTTCTGGGGAACAGAAAATGTAGATCTTAAGAATATCCAACCAATTGTTGAAAGTTCTCTTAAATTTTTCTAAGCCCCAATTTTAATTGTTGTCAAAAAGATCACTAACAACCAGATTCAGATTAGAAGTTGGAGATACTAGTCTCCCAGGGCCCTTATCACATGAAATGCAATTACAATTTAAAACTAGAATTTTATCACTGTTGATGCTATTTGATATAAGTATGAAGACGATGCATGCTATTCTTCCTTGACGAATATTTTCTTGTACAACAAAATCTCACATTTTATAAAGAGTGATAAAGAGCGAAACACATGCATATAAAACAATTAGATAAAATTCCAGCAAATATCCAAATAAGAAACCGAGAAATATTAGAATTTAGAATGGTGGACAAAAAGTCAAGAAGGATCCAATCATAATATTTTATCATCAAGGTTCAGAATATGGCAAGTAAATTCGAATTATGAAATTTGATCATTTCATAAAATCAAAGATTCTAAATTCAATCAAATCCTCGCATCAAAAAAGTCAAGGACCACACTATCAGCTGGTTGGGCCAGGCCTGTTGAATGTTTCAGTTTTATTAAGAAAGGGCCTTAAGATCCATAGGTAACAGTATTTTAGTATTTACTACTATATTACTACAGCTAACTGGAACCATATGCTGACTGGGAAAGCCTAGAGACCTGACAAGACTCCCTAAACTATGGAGAAGGATCCCCAGTCACAAAAGAGACCAAGATGACAATCCTCTGCAAATGCTAGAGACTAGGCACATCCATTTCTAACCACTAATTACTGCCCACGAGGACTACTATGGCAGGTAAATTTGTTTATAAGGCTGTCGTTGAACTGGGTCTGTCCGTCATAGATCACCGTTTGATTCGCTGAGTACGAGCCACTCAAAAGCATTGTACCCCTAGGCATGAGCACTAGTTCATATCTAACTCTAATAAGAATTGCCCTCACCTCAAGATTGATCATTATTAAAATATAGAATTTACCTCAATTTTTATTTTAACCATGAATTTTTATACGTAATCAATCTAATCGTATGCCCAACTTTGATAGAAGTGAGATTTTTCCTAGAGTAAATCTAAAAACAGATTTTTTGAATGGTTTGAATTTTAGATGCGGATCCTAGTGATAGACATATGGCAAAGGCACAAATGAATTAGTTCATCAAATCTGCCGTACTCAAACTTCAAAGTACACAAATTGAGAAGCAATCAAATGAACCTACTCCATCAAATTTTATGATAAGCTAAATCTTGGATTACGGATTGAGGACTCGAAGGCGAAGTAGCCAAGTTAACTATGCATTCACCCTCACCTCTTTAATAATCTGCTGTTATAACCCATTTAGGAATTCAATTTCTTGCAGATTATTGTGCTCCTAGGGCACATTTGTGCAGGCTAATTTTTGCGGAAATGTAAAGGTAGGGTCTATTTCTATGCCGTGTGTTCCCTCTTTTTTTATCATTAATTATGTCCGGATTGACTCTCTGCCGAAAATTCTTAATTCTTAGATTCTTTCTCCTTGAGATAAGAAGCATGAGTCCAAACAAAAAACACCCCCCAGCCCATGTTTCAAAGGAATTTAGCGAAGTGTTTGAAATTAGATTGGCAAGATTTCTCAAATTTCAGCCATGAGCAATCAAAAGCAACCTTGAAAGGGTTAATTAAAGACCAAAACAGCCTCCTACCGACTTGGAAAGGACTTGTTGAGTTGGTATGTGTCTTCTACCTATCAGCTCCACAAAGATCACGACCCTTCCTAGAAGACTCTAACATGGACTTGTAGTTGTAGCCCACTGGATTAACAATTTCATCATCAAATCTTCAGAGGATCAAGTTATTTGTAGGATCCATTGATGAGGCAGTGACATCTCTTGCGGATGTGACAGTCATACAGTATCCCTTTATTGCACGGCATCCATGAGAAGGATAGTACATGGCCTCTCACCATAAGAGCAGAAGCAAACCGAAGTAAGGTGACGGATGCTCATCATCGTGACAATTTAACCAACGAATGATAAGTTTTCACCTTCATGAATACATAATTGATTTAATGGTCCACTCCATAGTTATCTAGATTGTTTTAGATCCCATTTTGGTTTGACCTCTAAAGTGAAAAGTTTCTGTTGACGTAAAATTTTAGAGAATTTTTCTAAATTACATTTTGGAAAAATTTAAAAATAATATATATATGTATATATATGTAGAAAAATAAAAAGTAAAACAAGTAATATGGATTTAATCCATTCTAGTAAAATCTTTTGGAATTACATTTTGGGCAAATATAAGAAATATAAAGAATATATATGTATAAAAATTAAAAAAATAATTATGAAAAATATTATTTCGGTCCGGATTTCGGTGGAAATGGACTGAAATTTAAAATAAAAGGTTTTGTGCGAACTTTCATTTCGGCCATTTGACCGAAACGAAAATTTTCGGTCATTTTGGCCGAAACGGTAAGAAATTAATAACTATTGTCCATTCCCATTAGATGAATGCAAAACTTGGGATAGATGACCATTATAAAATTTTTATTCTATGGTTGACTTGGATGAAACACTAGGTGGGCCCCACTAAGTGTTTAGATCTTAATGGAGGATCTAAAGAAGCTAAATAAAGTAGGAGTGATTTAAAAAAAAATTTTTTTTTTTTTGGTCGAAAGAGTTGAAATAGATCTTAATGGAGGATCTATTGTGGATGGATGAGTTTTCTTAAAAAGATAAATACAATAGGGGTGAGTTAAAAATAATTATTTTTTTGGTAGAATTAGATCGGTGTGAAGGAAATGGTGAAAAAGGATGTTGACTAGTGCGAGTATTGTGAGAGGGACAGTTATGAAAATAATGTAAACTTGCTAAATGTAAGGGTATTATTGGAAAGAAACCTAGCTGGTTAAATGCATGTAAACACGAGAAAATCAGAGAAAGATGTGTCGTCAATTCCTATTTTTATCGCCTCACAATTGATGGGGGCTCGTCGCTGCACATGGTGCATCCACGATGCATGGTAGGCCCGCCCACTAGTAATATTAGCAGTGACTGCCCCTTTTTTTCTGTGCAGATTCAAAGATTCTTACGTGTTAGCACCCCAATGGGGACCCAATTAATGAACTGGGTTCAAAAGTCAAGTCAGAAATGCAACCATCCTTGATGTTAATGTATCTGGTCGTCCCAGACTTTCACTAATGGCAGGCTGATGTTTCTGCGAAGATTACTTTGGGAAGTAGAAGAGTTTCGTACATCTTTACTATTTTAGTTTAGTCCCACCAAAATTTTCTCCTTCTTTTAAAAGAAAAAAAAATTACATAGTACCCGTGGCAATTTTGTCTTATAGGTCATATATATTAAAGCAATATGGAGGGAAGTAATACTAGGCCTATCAATTTAGCTCGTTGAAATAGGTACCCAGCCCGCCCCGGCCTGTCCCAAGCCAAAAAATACAGGGCTTTAAATAGATTTTTGAGCTCAGCAGGCTGGGCTTGGTCAATAATTTTAAAGCCCGACCAAAATGGGACTGGGACTGGACAAAGGAAGCCCGGCCCATTTAGGCCCGGCCCGGCCTGCTCCAAGCTAATTTTACTATTTTTTACTATTTTTTTATATTTCAGTAAATATGAATTGTATTTTTTGCTTCTATTAATTTCTATTGAGGCCCTTAAAATAGTATCTTTGCCATGATATCATTTTGGTCTTTTAGTCATTACATTATTCGTTAAGGTAAGAATGAAATCAGTAAAGTCTTAGCTCAACTTTCCCTTAGTCATTACATTATTGGTTAAGATAAGAATGAAATAGTAAAGTCCTCAGAACCTCAGTTCCAAAACTTGCATCCCTTACTCACCTTTCCAATTCCAAATAAAATGCAAATCCATAAGATGATTCTTCTTTTTTTCACAATTAGCTCTAGTCCTTTCCACTAAATCTCTAGCAACCCATAGCTACTTAGGTATTTACTCAAACATCAAATTTTTTCTGGGTTTCTAGCTTCATTTTTTTTAATATACCAAGATGCAACCCAATTTCATTACAGCGAACCAAACGCTATCTATGTTTCTGCAAAGATTACTATGGGGAGTAGAAGATTTTTGTACATCTTTACTATTTTAGTTTAGTCCCACCAACATTTTCTCCTTCTTTCAAAAGAAAAAAAAAATTATTAAGTACCAGTGGCATTTTTGTCTTCTACTTTATATATATTAAAGCAATATGGAGGGAGGTGATAGAGAGTGCCACATCAGCACCCATGGAGTTCTCTTATATAGCATCAATGCTTGATGACTCTGACTTCACTGCAGATTTTTTAACCACATTTCATATGAGTAATGTACAATTTGGAAATTTTCTATAAATAATTGCAATAGTTGTCGCAATTGCAATTATAGAATTTGGGAGAACCACAAGACAAACCAAATGGTAATGATCGCCTCATCTAAACCCGAGTGCCAAGTATCGACCCCTATAATTGGCAAAGTACGAAGGTGGAATATCCTCAGCATATGAAGTACACGTTTGTACAAATATTGGTATACACTGGAGGAGCACGGAAGGGCATCCTGTTGTGGAGCACCCCAGGGATGGTCCCTAGGACCTACATTAGGCTTGTTCAGTTGGACTTAATTTGATAGTTTACCATTCCTCCGTATACAAGGAAGAAAAAAAAAAAAGAATGTACAATTTGGAATTTTTCTACAAATAATTGCAATACTTGTCGCAATTGCAATACCAAGTTAACATGATATATTCACTTAGTTGCAGATGCAAGAACCAATCTTATTTGGGTTTATTTCTTTGCATTACTATCCTGACTTATTAGTTGTAATAACCAATCCCATAATTAGATTCACCTCGATCTTCTTAGAGATGTCTCTACGCAATATTTATGTTGGATGTTTCCTCTTGGAAAGGTCTTTACCCAACATTTATGTTGGATGTTTTCTTGTTGACTTAACGTGTGAAAGTTACGTAGAGAATTTTAATGTTTGACAATGACTACTTGAGACAAGTTAGGCCGAGAACTTTAGGGCCTGTTTAGCACCTTACTAATATAATCAAAATCAAGTAAAGCCTCTATTTTTCAAATAAGATGTCACATCAAATGCACTTTATTCAAAACTCCTTCCATCTTTTTCATACAATAAGTCAAAAAGCGACTACCTTTATCCATTAAAATACAAAAAAACTCCACTTTTTCATAAAAAAAAGTCACAAAGATTACATAACAAACAACTAAAAATAAAATAACATCATAACCCACTTATATTTTATTCTTTCTTCAAAATCAATTTTACGACAAGACGACGTGAGACTAGTTGTGTAGAGAATATTAATGTTTGACTTTGATTTGAATTTATAGGCGTCTCAATGTTTTTTTTGGGGGGAGGGATTCCATCTCTTCAGAAGAAAAAAAATCCTATCTCTTCAAAAAAATTCCTTTCCCCATGTGGCATCCCATGAAACCATGTTTGGTCCAAATAGAGGATCCGGATCCCTTTCTGACTCTTCCATTTTTGGAGTCAAGTCTTTCCCTATCTCTTTCGTTCGTTCAATTAAAATCACTCTTCCACCATCTCTTGTGGGGGATTGGATTGAGAAAGAGAGATTCCGCTTAATTCATAGGCCTGGCCAATGCAACTTAAAAGGAAGCTTTGAATTTTCCACTTACAACCAATCTCTTTGATTGGTTGTTGCTAAATATCCAAGCCCCGAGACTCCAAATTAGGTGCTTGGAATTCAAGCACACCATTCTCAAGTACAATTCGGCTTTTTTCCTATTGAAAAATGAAATGTGTATTATTAATTTATTCTCATTTAACTTTTGCCTATAGTAAATCTAAATAACATATATTTTAAGTGGTTTCAATTTTAGATGCGGGCCCCAGTGATAAACATATAGGAAGGGCACAGATGTGTTAGTTCATCGAATTTCTATACTTGCACTTCAAATTACACAAATTGAGAAGCGATCAAATGAACCTGCAGCTTCATTGAAATTTATGATTAGCTGAGTTTCGAATTATAAACCAAGGATTGGAGTGCTAATTATCGAATTGCAAGCTAGGTATACCTTTGCCTTCACCCTCACCTCGTCGAAAATCTTATTAAAAACCATTTTAGGAATTAGATTCCATGCAAAGGAATTATACAGAATGTTGAAATTAGATTGCTATGATTCCACAAAATTCAGCCATGAGCACTCACAGGGAACTTGGGTCTTTTTAAAAAAGAAATTCTAGGGATATTAGAAATATCAATACCGTGAAAAGAGATAATTAAAGATGGAGACGGCTTCCTACCGAGTGGAAAGGACTTAAAAAGAAGTCCTACTAATCGATAAGAGAAACATTCATGTGAAAAACCTTAGGTGAGTTGGTAAGGAGGTTGAGATTTGTTTGGATTTAAAAAGATATTTTATAGAGAAAAAGAAAAATAACAATTACTTTAAAACTTTTTTGGAATGTGAAAAATGGCTTTATTGAGATGTGATACTAATTACTATTATGAGCCCTTATTTTTTGTGGAGAAAAAAAAAATATGCTTTAGAATGTGAAAAAATGACTATAATAGGATGCGATAGTATGGGGCCTTATTTTTTGGTGTGCCTAAAAGCAAGGGCTTTTCTTACCTTATGGCCGAGCCACCCCTGCCGACGATCTACCCCTACCACTTTCAATCTTTCAATTAAAAGTCAGTCTTCCACCGTCTTTTATGAGGTATAGATGGAGAAAGATGGAGTCCGATTGATACAACCGACTTTTAATTTTAATTTCCACGTACAACCCATCTCGCTGATTAAGTAAAAAGTCTATTTGGACAAACTCTATGGACAGAATTTGGGACAAACTGTCCACGTGGCGCAATGTGATTGGACTCTCTCAAAAGTTGAAATGCATTGTCCCAATCACGTTACGCCACGTGGACAATTTGTCCCAAATTCTGTCCATGAGTTTGTCCATATAGACAAACTGCTGATTAAGTGTTGAAATACTTCAAAATGGGTGCTTAAAATACAAACACCACTCTAGCTACAATTCGGCCTTTTTCCTATTTATTTATTTTGGCTGAAATGCAAAGTATATTATTAATGTTAATATCTTCTATTTAATGAAAGTTTCCTTTTTCTTCAAAGTTAAAATCTTAGAGACCAAATCAAAAGGATTACTTTGTCCAAGGCCCACATGCTCTTGTTTTGTCACACGTAAAGTTGAAGAGCCCTGCTACAAGTCCCGGGATTTAATCCCGGGACAAGTAGACTTTTTGAAAGTTGAATATCTAATACCCAGAAAGCGATAGTCAAAGACTTAACTGTAGCAGCAAAGATCGTTGTGTATACTTCTGGCACATGCGAAAGATCATGGCCCTTGTTACATAATGCATTAGAAATTTCAAACAAGGTGGCTGTATGTTACACGCCGACCCAATTTTTTTTTTTTTTGTTTATAGGGTAAGTTTATTGAGAAAGAGAGAAGAAGAACAAATACAGGCCCTAATTGGGCAAAAACGAAACAGAGAAGCAGAGAGAGAGAGGAAAGAAGGAGAAAACAAGGAAGGGGGAAGAGAGAGCCACAGGGGGGGAAAGAAGAGAAAGAGCAGAGAAGAGAGGGCTTGAAGAGACAGCAGCCACTACACTATTTGGGTGATTTTGCAACATTTGAGATTTCTTATTACTAACGCATATCTGGCCGTTAGTAAATTAATAACAGATAAAGTTCCGTTACAAAATTACTTAACCGTTACTAAATTACCCGAATTATTTTGTGACGTTTATCAAGATTTTCACTAACGGATAGTCAACCGTGACTGATGTTAAAATGTAAATCGAAAAATTATTGAATTGAGACGAATTCATTTTGCCGGGAAATGATATGTTTTCCCGGCGACATATTTTCGTCGGCAAAGGTTCGAATTTTCCCGGCGAATTATTATTTTCGCCGGCAAAGGTAGTGTTTTACCGGTGCAAAAATTGTATCGCCGGAAAAGGGTAGATTTTTTGCCAGCGAAACACGTAGATCGCCGGCAAAGTTCACCCTCCCATTATTGGAATCGATAATTTAACTTTTACCGGCGCATTAATTTCGCCGGGAAAGTCTGTATTTATTTTTTAGAGGAATAAAAAATAAGTGGATGTTTTTCAACCTGATCAATAAATGGTAAGGGTTCAGATTGAGCTTCTATATGTTTTGCATGGTGCTCAACCAAACTCCAACCCCACCAAACCCAACCCATTCCCACCCCTACCAAACGCAAACAGGCAGGGCCAGGGCCTGACTTTCAGCTTCAATTGGGAACTGAGCCTGAATATTAGAATTGCAACATGGACAAGTTAGAGATGCTCATGCTACCCCACCTGAATTTCTTGTGGGAATGGGTGTACCACATCGGACCTAAAAAAAAAAAAAAAACTGCACATACCAAATCCTAGCCCGACCCAAAATGTAAATTATGGTGCCAAGTGCAATTGGGTTGGCCTAGGTTTACTTGGATCTAGATTGGACTCTGATTGTGTTTGGTTTGATTTTCGAAGACTGAATCAAATTGAAAGATTGTAATATGGTGTTTATAAGGTGAAGTAATAGACATGTTGGTATGTAAATCTAGTATCCAACTATCCATCCATTTCCCAAACCCATCATCTCTTAGAATGCAGGCCCGAGCCCGACTGAACCCACTTTCACTTTTGATTGGGATCACTCATGTAGTAATGGCCTGACTTGAGTTGCATCCCTATTAATATTTTCTATCTCCCGCTCCCTCGCCCGCGCCCGCTCTAACTCAATATCCATTTCCAGCAGCGTCCCTGGCCTCTTTCTCTAAATCTTGTTCGAAGCTGCCCCCTTTCCATTTCCAGCATCCCTGTTTTCTCTCTTTCTTCATCTTCAACTCTACTGCATTGCCTTCTTACAACCCTCTTTCTCTTTTGCATTAGTGCGTTTGATTTCCTCCACCAGCGTCGACTCGTTGCAGCCCGCCGTCGTTCGAGAAGATGGCCCCCTCGAGATTTGGCTCGTCTCTCCCGGCTCCGTCGAATGGCACGCTATTCCATGTGTCCAGGGACTATCCAAGGCAATCCCGATTCTAGGGTTTCTTCCCTCATCTATTCTCATCCAGCATCGACGGTTCGATTTCAGAGTGGGATCTTTTCTCCTTGAAGCAAAAGGTATGTATTCAAATGCCCCTTAGATCACAATCGATTTACAGTTTTTTTTTTTTTTTTTTTTTTGAGAGGTCTGATTTACAGATGAGGATTCAAAAGGCAGTGCCTCCAATACTAAGGGCCTGTTTGGATAGCTAAAAAATAGAGTAGAGTGAAGTTAAATTGGCCATAGCAGTCTAAAATTTCAACTTTACTCTGTTTGGATGAGTCTGGCCTAATAGATGAAGTAATGTTGTGAGCCACACGTATTCCATTTCACTTCAACTCAAAATACTTCAATTTTCTTGAGTAAAAATGAATTCTATTCCAAACCTTAACTTCAAAATAAAGATCCAAATAGAGTGAAGTGAAGTACGCTATTTTAATTTCAACCTATTTCTCTTCACTCCACTTCACATATGAAATCCACTTCATTTTACTCCACTCCTCATTTATCCAAACAGGCCCTAAAGGAGATAATGTGGAAACAGATTTGAATGTTGAGTCTACTCCTCTGATGTTGGATGATTTGGAGCAGTGCATGTTGTTGACTAAACACCAATACATTCACCCTCAAACACCAATCCCTAAGCCCTAATCCCAATCCCCAAATTCCTAAACCCCTTCCCCTAAACCCTAAGCTAGAAACTTGATTCATAATGCCTAAACCCAAAACCCCCTAATCTGAAACCCATACGCTAATCCCCAATCCATGTCACCAATTAATTGATCTGTCTAGATTAGATGTTTCTTTTGGAATTCTTAACTAATTTTATGCTTGGTTAAAATCAGTGGGTTCTTTCTTTGATTTTCCAATTTTGTGCCCTCATCTTATGCATGATAAATGTTTGAGCATATGAATGTTTCGTAATTGAAAGTTTAAGATGTTCTCTGTGGTCTTTGTTTTTTTTTTTTTTTTTTTTTTTAATTCTTATCCATGTTCTCCTAATTTCTTTGATACACATCCATACATAGTTTCAATAGAGTGTTCAACATGCTCTGTTGCAATTTGAAATTATAAAGTTGGCCATTATATTCTAGTTGTTCGTCTATTGATGAATATAATACAAGTTTCATGCACTCCACCCAAGAGACATGATTGTAGTTAGTGGAATGTAAAGTTTTATTAAGGAGAAGAAACAGAGTAACATCCGAAAGATATAAACTTCATTGATTCCCTGACTAACCTACTAACCAGAAACTTCATCAATGTATTTGTTGGGATTATGGGCAATGAACGTCTTTTGTGTTTGTTTATGTGGTTGGATAGTTGGGAGATTGGAATTTGTCAATTTGCAGGGTTTTTGGAGTGATTACAATGTTAGTTACTACTTGTTGTTCTGTGTCTTTTCTTTTGTGTTGTATTTTACATTTCTATGTTAGTGTGGTTGTGTTTTTATTAGGCTCTTGTAGTTCCCCTCTAAGGTTCTGATTCCTTAGACTATTGATATGCAGTAGCTAAATTTGATGTTAGGATGATAGCACCCATTGGTTATCACTTTTATTTATGTTTACAAGTAATTAGTTGTAGCAAAGAACAAAGCCATTGGGGCATATATATGACTTAGGATATTCAAACGAAAGAATCCTGATTTTGCATAAACCGAGTTTTCTTCATTTGGTTTATGAAGATCCAAGCGGGCCCAATGCATCAATGTTTATCATGAAACGGGTATTGTATACTGTGTTGCAATGAAAATGGCATTGGCATTTGAATGTTGGTACAACGGCAAGAATGTTAGCATTTGTTTTAATTTTGTAATGGTAATGGTCATGTGCTTTCAATGTTGAAAGGATGTTTGAATATTAATATTAAGTGGAATGAATTTTCTTGTTTCATTTTTTGATGATTTTGAAATGGAAATGGATCTTGGGTGTGTATAGTAGTACATTTGGTCTTTGATAATGAAATTAGCAATTTCAATTTATTCATGTGACACAGGTTGAAAGTTGTAATGAACTGATGTATATACAGGAAAAGATAATTAAAAATCAAATAAATAAAAAAATTATTTAAAAAAAATTATTCTCAGCCAGATAAACACCGGAAAAAAGATTTTGAAATTTTTTTTCATAATTTGTAAATCTTTTGCCAGCACAAAATAATGTTGGCAAAATTTTTTCTAAATTTATTTTGAAAAAATAAATCTCTTTTCCTTGCAAAAAATAATGCCGGCAAAAGTTTTCTCTGAAAAATAAACATATTTTCCCGGAGCAAGAAAACGCCGACAAAAGTTTTCTCTAAAACGTAAACATCTTTTCCCAGTGCAAAAAAATGTTGGCAAAAGTTTTTTACAATTTATTATTGAAAAAATAGAAGTCTTTGCCCAGTGAAATAAACTTCCTTTTCGGGCGAAATAGAACGCCGGCAATGTATTGATTTTTCCCAACGATACCTCTTTTCACCGGCAAATGGTATTAGTGGTGTCCCTTTGCCGGCCCCTTGCTGGCTCAGGAGAAATCGCAGGGAATAGTTTTTCCTGGCATTTAATAAACGCAGGCAAAAGTGCACATTGTTGTAGTGGATTTTGGTGGAATTTCTGGATGCTACGGTATAAGGGAGCATTCAGTAAGTCTACCATGTCTGGGAATTTAAAAATTCTCCAGACAGAACTCCTTGAATTTTAGCAAACAAACATGCACTAAAAGAGTCAACCCTTTTAGCTTGATTTCTTATGATCGATCTTGACCAAGAAATGGTTCCGCTACTTGTTCTACGTCAATATCATACTGTCATAACTTATCATTCCAAACTCATAATTTCATGTGATGCATTGCTCTACCTATTTATAAGTATGTATGTCTATATATCTGCACACCAGTATCTAGATGAGAATCACACACATGATTCATATGTGTAGCCCACCTTATTTTCAAAGCCATTTAATTCACCCATGATCAAGTTGTCCTTCTTCACATCTATTACCTCTTTGTGAGTAGTTCAAGCCCAAATTTAAACTCATTCATCCATTATTCATCATTGATTTAACTGTTTGCATTGGAAGGAGATGAAGAGGCCTTTGAGCGAGCTACAACAATTCATTGTGAACAGATCACTGCTCAATTTGCTGAGTACTAGCAACTCAAAAGCATTGCACCCCTATGTATTGGCACTAATTCATATCTAACGTACCCTAATCATAATTGCCCTCACCTTCGGCTTGATCACTAGTACAATATATAATTTTGCTTCAACTTTTATTTTAACCATGAATTTTTTATGTGATCAATCTAATTGCAAGCCCAACTTTGATAGAAGTAAAATATTTCCTAAAGCAAATGTAAATAACATGTATTTTGAGTGGTTTGAATTTTGGATGTGAGTATGTGACCCTAGTGATAGACATATAGCAAGGGCTCAGAGGAATTAGTTCACCAAATTTGACTTGCTCGAACTCCGAATTACACAAATTGAGAAGCCATCAAATGAACCTACTCTATTAAATTGTATGACAAGCTAAATCTCAAATTACGACTTGAGGACTCAATGGCGAATAAAAAGTTACAACAGTTTGAAACTAGCACTAAAATTCAAGACTTCCAACATGGTAAAATTTAATCATGGTATGTGCCAAGACTCGAACTCAAGACAATTTGAATTTCAAAGGAGCAACCCTACCGCTACACCACAAAGCATATTTTTGTTAATAGTTATTAACAAAAACTTAAAATTAGTTAATGAGGAAGGTAATCGGCCCCACTTTGGAATATTGACAGGGAGTTGGAATTTATCTACGAGGTATTTATAAAAATAATTATATTTTTTGAATATTGACTCCTATAAATACTGTTGTTATTATTTTCATACTTATGCATTGTACTTTAAGGATGGGTGATCAAACTTTTGAAATAACTATTTTATATGATTTCCTATATAGTCATTAGTTTTCTATGAAAACCATTTTACAATAAAACTAAACTCAAATGAATATATAATATATGGAATTGATCAACTAAAATAATAAGTTTCATAATTAATAAGAAAATGACAATATTATTGAAAAAAGAAAAGCCTATGACAACAGCGTGGAGCTAAAGAGGAGGTAGGAAACTTTTCATATAATTGATATGCTATCATGTAACTAAGGCATGGAGACCCCATCTACTAAAGATCACAATCATTAAGACAAACATCCTTGCTATTTATGGGATACCTCAAACTTTCACCTCATTATGGGTTATTTCCACGATCAAATTGATTCTCTGATAAAAAAAAATACAAAAAATTGAAGTTTTCCAAATAAAGTTTTTTCTGTGATTTTGTTACACTCCATCCCGAGTTAATAAAGATTAACTCTAATTAATCGAGATTAATGTGGATTAAGTGTGATTAATCAAGATAAATGTGATTAATGAACAAAATGAATCAAATTAGTCACACTTGAATGAATTAAGCATAATGCACAAGTTCAAAAGGTATTGACTTAATGGATTTGAATTTAAACCCGAATTAGTAAGTTAAGGACTTTTTCGTAAATTTGGATTTATACGTATTTCTTCCGATACGGTAAAATTTGATGTCAACATGTGTATTTCGACGAGTATAACACTTTTCATAATATACTCATATTAATTTGACCTCAAATGAGTTACATGGACTTTCATTTGACTTAAATGTATTGCGAACCCAAAAGAAACCAATTAGAATACAAAATGCAAACAGAACCAAAAGGTTCCAAGTGCATTCAAAATACTACTTTTGTGACTGTCAATCTTTTCAGAATACAAAATATAGATAGAAAGACAAAAGTTTCAAGTGCATTCAGAAGAAACAGAAACTGATCAACCCATTCAACCAAAAAGAATTGAACATAATTTGAATTGCTACGTACCCAGCCAACCCATTCCACTACATTCTTTCACAACGATTCCTCCAGCAAGTAACTTGTAAAAACATTTCCCTCCAACAGGAAACCTGTAAAAACATTACACGGTATGGCCATCTGAAACAGTGAAACCAGATATGAGCCTCTCGCTGACACTTGATAGTTACTATCGTTGTTGCTGCTTCTTCAAGGTAACGCGAGTCTGGATCCCCTGTGTCTTCTTCTCCTGCAGCGACGACAATACAGTGTTGCATTACCGTTCACGACAGAAACTTGGCTTTTTCTTCGGTGGTGGTGAAAAATACACAAAATCCCCACTTTCCATGAGGATCTACAACAAAGGCCCCCTTCAAAATCCGATCCTATCTTCTCTACAACAACTGACCACAGTAGGATTTTCCTGCAGAAATCCACTCCATCCATCAAGAATGATCCACTGTATCTTCTCTTTGCACAACTTCCAAAAATGAAAAAGTTGGAAAGTTAGGAAAGGAGGGCCATTCTCGAGAAGCTAGGTAGCGTTTGGTTCGCGTGAATGGAGGTCGGAATGGAATGGTCATTCCGTTTCCAGCGTTTGGTTCGCCAAAAAGGGGCGGAATGACCATTACCTCCGGAATCTCATTCCTTTATGTGAGTGAATCACCATTCCATCCAAAATAGGAAGGAATCACCATTCCATTCCTTTCTAACTTTTTGTTGAGACCAAAATACCCTCGCTTGTAATATTATTATTATATCATAATAATAATGATATAATATCTTTTTCACCCAACTATTATGGGGCCCACCCAAAATATTATAATAAAATATAATAATATATTATTATATAATAATAATAATAATATAATATCTTTTTCACCCAACCATTGTGGGGCCCACCCAAAATATTATAATAAAATATAATAATATATTATTATATCATAATAATAATAATATAATATCTTTTTCACCCAACCATTGTAGGGCCCACCCAAAATATTATATCTATCTATCTATCTACTATTATAAAAGAGGCTATGTTGCATGGTTTTTTCAACCAACCATTGTGGGCCC
The DNA here is from genome assembly GCA_028538565.1 of Umbellularia californica. NCBI lineage: Eukaryota > Viridiplantae > Streptophyta > Magnoliopsida > Laurales > Lauraceae > Umbellularia > Umbellularia californica. The sequence continues at coordinate 95,743,533 of JAPQWN010000003.1, forward strand.
CACCCCCAAATATTATAATATAATATAATAATATATTATTTTGAGAAATTGCGAAAGTTTTCACTACACCTTTGTGGGGCCCACCCCAAAATATTATAATGCAAACTTTTTCACTATACATTGTGGGGCCCACCCCCAAATAGTATAATAAAATATAATAATATATTATTATGAGAAATTACAAACTTTTTCACTACACCTTTTTGGGGCCCACCCCCAAATCATCCACCACAAACAATGCAAATGTGACAGTAGAATCTAACAAGGGTATTTTGGTCAATTTTATGTAAATTTAATTCCATTCCAGGCAGCATTCCAACGTACCAAACGTAGGAATAGGAATCAGAATTTCATTATTGGGTTGATTCCTCAGCGTACCAAACGCTGGAATGAAATTGACTATTCCTGCCTCATTCCATTCCATTGTAATTCCGGTCTCCATTCCATTCCTCCCTACAACCATTCCAGCGAACCAAACGCTAAATGTCATTTCATTGGCCAATTTACTTTCAAAATATCATGAGATATTAATGTATTTAGTCAATTTCTCATGAGACAACTTGAAAAGTTGCTGAACAGGCTGGAAAGCCATTGGATGAAATCCAAACGTTTGAAAATGCATCATGCAATGCGATGCTACGTACACGAGGCGTATACCTGATAAGTACTATATATATAGGGAGAGAGTCCGCTCACCACGGTGCGCAGGCCAAGTTGCTGGAGAGGAGAAATGAGATGTCAAGTGCCTCATGCGTGGACTCCACCCAAAACATTTTCATTTCCCCGCTCTCCATCTGAGGTCAAATTAAAAAACGAGATCGATTTGGCCCTGGCTCGTCTCTCTCTCTCTCTCTCTCTCTCTCTCTCTCTCTCTCTCTCCATTCCCCCATTGCCATCGGTAGCTCTCTCTCTCTCTCTCTCTCTCTCTCCCCATTCTGCCAAGCACGATCCTCATCCTCGCACAATCGATCGTCTCCGGCGAGACGCTCCAACTTCTCTCCAGTGACTTTACCCTTCCCCATCGCTGGCTCTCTCTCTCTCTCTCTCTCTCTCTCTCTCTCTCATTTAGCCCTACCTTGGAACCCATTTTCTTTTACGAGGCACGGATCTCTCTCCCGCCATGATCTCTTTCCAGCGATGACGCGACGATCTCTCTCCAGCGACAAATCGCCTCATTTCCTTCGCTGGATCTCCTCTCTCTCTCCATTTTTCTTTTTCGACGGACTCTCTGCAGCAAAGATGCGGCGATCTCTCTGCAGCGACGCCTCCCCTACCCAGCCTCAAACCCAATCTCCAGCCAGCGAGCAACTCTTCGAGGTATGCCTTTTCTTCCTTCCTTCTTTGATTTTTTTCCCTCTATTTTCTTCTGGAACCCATTTAGCTTCTGTGATTTGTGGGGTTTTGCATGCTAATGATTCTATTTTTTCCCTCTCTCTCTCTCTATATATATATATCTGTGTGTGTGTTGTGTGTGTGTGTGTGTGTATATATTTATATATTCAAGCCATTCAAAATATTTGAACTCCTATGTATTAGCACTAATCCATATGTAACTCCAATCACAATTGACGACACTATAAGATTGATCCCTAGTAAAACAAAGAATTTTACATTGATTTTTGTTTAAACCATGAATTTCATATGTAATCAATCTAATTGCAGTCCCAACTCTGATAAAAGTAAAATTTTGCTAAAGTAAAGGTAAATAACAGATGTTTAGAGTCATTTGAGTTTTAGGTGTGGACCCTAGTGAGGGGCTTATAGCAAGGGCACATACTGAATTATTTCATCCAACTTAATTTCCATACTTGAATTTTGAAATACACGAGTTAAGAAACACACTAAATGAATCAACTCCATTAAATTTTATGATAATCTAAGTTTCAGATTATAAATCAACGACATGCCATAGGCTAAAAGTATACAAAGAACTGAATCTGAAAAAGGGAATCAAATGGAATTAACATGCAATAGTCATTATAGCTTATACTCGCCTTAATTGAAGCTTTGCAAGCTCTCTTCATTAACCTTGGTTTAATGTAAGAAATCCCTAAGTCACAAACCCTACTACGAAATCATGTGAAATGGATCATGAGGATGCATGCATATAGTGTAGAGGAGTCTCTATAACTCAAATTACAAACATAATTCTAGAGGAAGGTTGGATTCCTCACTTATTGGAAGCCAATGAAAAGTTTGGGAAGAGGCTTTTGCCAATTCAAGGATGTGCAGAGATGGAGAAGAAGATGAAGGAGCCAAATTCCTTCATTAATCACACATGCAAGCTCTTGCCTTGAGGGTTTTTGAGGAGACGAAATGGAGAAGAAAAGGGATGAGAGAAGCTCTCCAACATGCAATGAGAGGAAATGATCGTGAGAAAGAGGGATTTGGGTTCTTAAGTGGATAGTTTCCCCATTTTATAAGAAAGCCCTCCTTCCTTTCATGTATTTACATTTAAAGTCAAATGAGAGTCCACTAAAAGACTTTGAGGTCCAATGAGTAAGCGTCCAATACGAATAATGATGTACTCCTCAAAATACACACAATGGAACCAAGATGATATACGAATGATGCAAAATCGGTAAATCTAAAATTATAAAAAAGTCATTGCCTCTACCCAGCTAATTGAGTCTGAATGGGTTCAAACCACCTATTCATGACCCGAGGCCTAGCCCAAAATCATAAATAAGACAGATTTACATTAACAAAAACTTAATTAGTAACTAAGTATAATTAATTTAAATAAAACACAATTAATTAGTGCTAAACATGATTAATTCGGGCCTGGGTGTTATAGCCTATTAGTTTTATGATTTTGCATTGTTTTTCCTTTGTTGGTTTTCTGTGTAAACATAACAGTGCGACGTGGAATGATTAATAAGCTTATGTGCTTCTCTCCTTTTTATCTGAACTTTCTTATTTTTTTTTACATTTTTTTTTTCTTATCACGACTCAAATCATATACAAACATGATTGCTCATTACTGACAAGTTTGTTTTTACCCCTTATATTGATTCAAATCATCACCAGGCATGATTGCTTGCAAGTCTAATCATCAGGAATTAGTTGTTGTTATTACATATAAATCCAAACTATAATTACATATAAAGCCAACATATAAAGAATTATAAATAAGGACTTAAAACTTCTATATTTTGGACATTTTTTTATAAGAACTGAAATATTATAGTATGACTTGGTAAGTAATCTATACTTGAGGGTTTGATGCAAGGAAACTTGAGACTAATACAGTTTCAATTCTAATAACCATGTTACAGTTTTAGATTTTAGAGCATGCTTTTGAGATTGATTGTTTTTCATATGATTCTCTAAATTAGATTCATAATCAAGTTTTCCCCTATTTCGGTACTAGCTTGAATTTTTAATTTTAACTAAGGCTCTAATAATTTGTACTCTTTTATATTAATTTTTTTTATTTGATCCATAGTCAATTTTTTGTTGACTAATTAATTGAGAGTTCTTTCTGCATATTTGGTATATTGATGGATCTACATGTATATAAGATTGGTCTTTTTAATTAGCATGATTCGGATATGGTTCTATATGTTTACCGGTTTTTTGCCCTTTCTTTCTATTTTGGTTATTTCTGATAAAGATATCTATGAATTAGATTGTTTAATTTGGCAATAGATGTCACCAATGTTTATGTGGTGGATTATCAGACGGGGAAATCGGTCCTTCTTCTTCAATGAAACTAATCCCGACCCTGCAATTCTTAATCTTTTCCCAAATACACAACAATATACGCTTCCATTCTCCGGCAGCTATATAGACCTTGAAAGAGTCGCAAATCAGTATAGAGAGACCATCGATCTAAGAATGGAGCCGATCTAAGAATGGAGCCACTCGAAAACGCTATCACATTGCTCCGGATCAACAACAATGGACTCTGATAATATTATCTAAGTTTCGGTTATGAAATTGGCAAAACTAAATTTAAAGAGAGCTAATATGTCAAAATCCCTTTTTTTGAACACCTGTATAAAAAAATAAACATCCAACACATGTAGGACAAAAGTGGAAAACAAAATGTTTGTGTGTGTGAGAGAGAGAGAGAGAGAGAAAAGATGGCCAAGGAAATCGTTAAGTTGTTCAGTTGTGGCTCGACCATTCTAACCAACAATAGGCTTTAGCTCTTCCCAGTAGAACTGTTAACCATTTGAATGAAGAAAAATGTGATAAAAGATTAATCGAAATTGATTCAAGAATAAGTTTTATTTATTTCTGCACGGTACACAAGGCTCATCGTTGGGTGCGGCATCTTTTAAAAGGTTTGGATCTTCACAAAGTATACAGAACCTTTCATATTCAATTTGAAACCCATTGGAGTTGAGAAAAATAATAATCAACGATGGGGTGTTTGAAAACACAATATTTCTAGGGCAAAGCTTATTCTTGTTCCTCTCGTAAAATGAACACATTTAGGAACCATGTTTACGCCTTATTTATATATCAACATGCAAATAAGTGGAAACAAAACGTGATCGTACATAACAACTACTTATAAGCATCGCAGATGAGTGAAAACAAATAATGAGATGACCTGCCAAAAAATTATCATTAATTTTGCTAAGAAGTGTGGATTCTTGAGAAAAAAAGGGCAGTAAATTGGGTCTAAAACTTCTAGAACATGTGACAGGCTGGTGCCCTCACTAGCCTATTATACTTTGAATTTTCTATCTACGGATTAAAATTGTCTAGTCATCTAATCCAATATTTTGTTTTTGGGGTTTTTTTTTCTACAGTCACAACTAACCATCCATTTCCGTGCCTGTGCCCGATAACCAAAGTTGAAATATTTTATCATATATTTTCTGTACAGCGCCATTTTTGTATTATTGAATGCAATATTGCAAAGCTTTATTGAATTATTGCAAATGAGCATTGAAATACAAAGAAAGAAAAATATGTTTACTTTGCTCACCAAAATCAACGGCTAGTGGTGACAGGAAAAACCCCTTTAATTTTGGTTGGGTTTAGACCTTTAATGGGACAGTGGAAATACGAACACCCTCTATCAACAATGGAATATGACTTTTGAGATGCTCCAATTGTTAATGGGGCCCAACTGACAGCTAGCTTTGAAAAGTAGAAGAGAGGGCACTTTTCTCTCACGACGACCTTTTCAGAAATTTTTGTCCCTGAGTCTCTCTTCGTGTTTTAGAGTAAAATAAAATAAAATGGAGTGTTGAACTAAAAAAATAAAGTGGTAGGAGTCGATAATAAAAAGCAGAAAATGATAAAAAAAAAATACTTTTAGATGCACAAAATAATAAAAAAAAGTACTCTAAAAAAGAACAAAATTACAAACCAAGGTGTTTTTCTCCCAACCCTCTCCACTTTCTTTTTTTTTAAATTTGACAATCTAATTTTTTTTACTTTAATGCGTAGTTCCTTTTACATAGACTATTGAAGATTCCATGCTGCAACTTTTCTTCTTCTTTTTTTCTAGAGTTTTGAGAATTCTTGATTGGAGTTTTCAAATATTGTACCCCCACATGAAAATCTAAAACCCTTATAATGTCCCATCCAACATTTTGAATTGCTTAGGGGGTTGAGATTTTGATAATTCTAAAGGCTATTTGTGATTTTTTGAGTAGATTGAAATTTAGAATTCCAACTACAAAATGTAGCATTTTGATATTCTAAGGGCCGATTTGGTTGCGGGTATTCTAGGATCTCTTGTCTGGAACTTTGATGAATTTTAAATGCTATCCTGTAAGGCAAAGTTTTAGAATGCATTTGTGCTCGAGTGGCATTCAAAAATCCGGATTCGTAAGAATTTTGCTCCCCTTTCAAACTCTCTTATACAGAATATTCGAAAATCTCATAAACATGCTTTGCAATTCTGTAAAGAATTCTAAAATGGAATTTCTTGTAAAAAAATACTTGCAATAAAACAAGTCTTAGGGGGCAGTCACTGATAAATTTCTAACTTGAAGAAAAATCCTTGTGATAAATATGATCTCTAAAATGAAATTAGTCTAGGGGCGGTTCAAAGGGGTAGGCCACTAAGGCAACCGCCTAAGGCCCCCCAATGAATAAGGCCCCATTTTTAGAATTATAGCCTAGAAATTAGGAATAATGATTTTAATAAAATTAAATAAAAAAGGCCTAAAAATTTTGGAAGTATAGTTTAGGATAAGGCCTACAAATTAGGAGCATGATATGCACCATCTTCACTGCAAGATAGATTTGAATTGTTTTCAAAATATGATGACATTTTCGGTTTTTTGTTTAGTCTTGTAAGATTAAGGTCCTTTGATAATTGTGTTTTAGAAAAAAAAATGTTTTGATCTTGAAAATTTTCTTAAGCATGACATGCATTTTGATATTGATGGCTTGGATTTATTTTCGGAATTAAAATTTTTAAAGGAAATTGCAAAAACAGAAATTAATACTCCAATTGAAATACTTAATCTAATAAAAGAACTAAATTGTTTTCCAAATTGTTTTATTACATCTAGAATATTACTTACCATACATGTTACAGTTGCATCTGCAGAAAGAAGTTTTCAAAACTAAAGATTATAAATAATTATTTAAGAACAACTATGTCTCAAGATAGATTAAACGGTTTAGCAATTTTATCTATCGAAAATGATTTATTGTCTAAACTTGAATATAAAAGTTTAATTAGTAATTTTGCATCTAGAAAGGCAAGAAGCAAATTTATGATTTAATTTTTATTTTTAATTTTTTTTAATTAAAAGGCCTTATTTTTATGATTTGTCTAACGCCCCCAAAAATTTTGAGCCGGCCCTGAACTAGTCCTATATATAAATTGATAAATTTCGAACTTGAAGAAAAATCCTTGTGAGAGATATGATCTCTAAAATGAAACTAGTCCCATATATAATGGGTGATAGTCTGCACTCTGCACTCTGCTGGTCTCTCCTCTTCACAGAGCTCGGGGATTTTCTTCTGCAAGTGTGGAATTTTGAGTCTGCCCTTTAATCATGAGGTCCCACACTCCCACTTTTTCAAGCATGGGCCTTTTGGTTGGTAAAAATTGGTGTCGGGTCTTCCAATGAAGTTGGTCTTTCCTCCATCTTTCGTTAGTCTTCCTTTACAAGTCTTCCTTATTTAATTAATAAAAGTCTTGGTCTTCCTCCATCTCTCTTCAGTTTTCCTTATTTAATTAAAAGTCTGCTTTCCACCTTTTTTCCGGGGATAGATTCTAGAATTAAAGACAGTCTATCTCATAGGGTGCTGCTAAATGCACCCGCTCTATACACTAGTCTAGGGAACAGGGGTGTCATGGCAGTAACTTTGTCCCCTTGCTTTTCGTCTTCCTTCACGTGTACATCGGCTCTTTTTTTATGCCTACGTAATCAATTTAAAACTGTGTAATCTTTTCAATAATTTTTTTCTTACATCTCCAAAAGAGAATTTTTTGGATTCGCCCCCACCGTTTTAACATCCTTGCATATCAATCCTCTCTAACAATCCTTTTATATGAATTCAAATTACCATACAAAGAAACACATCCCCAATAAAAGTTAGTATTGTATCTAAATCTAGTATGATAGATGATGAATTTTCGGAGATGAACACCTTACAGATCTTTTATAGTCTTTTTTATTAAAAAAGAAATTCTACACTATTACTAGAATTTGGTGAGTCAGTGGACTATACACTATTATCCTCTATATTGTGAATGAGAGGCCATCCTCTCTACAATCCACCAGCGGGGGCCCATTAATGATTTTTAACCCCCTCTGGACAAGTCAGCTCACGATCAATGGATTTCACTCGCATGCAAGTGGGGCCCACCGTTAAAGACTTGCAAGTAGGGCCCACCGTTAGACCACCTGACCGTTTGATACCCCCTCCTAGCAAGTGGGGCCCACCGTTTGAAGACTTGCAAGTGGGGCCCACCGTTTGACCACCTGACTGTTTGATACCCCCTCCCAGCAAGTGGGGACTTGGACACTTATAAGGTGGGGCCATTTGCAAGTCGCCTTCCACCTCTCTATAAAATAAGACACCGGATAATATGAAAATGACCCGATCCTTCTTCTTCGGGACAAGTGATTTAACTAGTTTTGGCTAGGGGTGTATTTCCCAATTTTACACCATCACCTTCCACCTCTCTATAAAGTAAGACACCGCATAATCCAGGAGTGCATTTCCCAATTTTACATCACCCAATACTGAACTTCGAACTTTGAAACAATTAAGAGACCCATGTCTCCTGTGGAAGTCAGGGAGAATAAATTATGTATCTTTTGAAATCATAGATTCAAGAGTTATGATTACATAATCTAATGAATTGTATGGTTTTGATGGTCCGGCGTATGCTGCGTGGGCCATGTGGTTTTCACACCCACCATTTTTAAATCCATCATGCATCTTTTAGGGCACGTTTGTGTAACACTTTTCCGCGGAAAAATGGACGGTTTTCCACGGAAAACCCATTTTTCCGGTGTTTGGTGCTGAATAATTCCGCAGAAATGCTTTCCTACCTCGTCAGCATTTTCCTTGATAATGGTAGAAATGAGTTTCCCATGGGGGGTATAGAAAATGGATTTCCTCGGAAAACGGATTTCCTCGGAAAACTTCTCCATCTTTTCCTCACTCTTGTCCATTTCAATCCAAAAACCCTACAACTCTTTCATTTTTTATTTCTTTATATAAATTATTATTTAATGTTGAATAAATAATATACATGTTATGTTATTTTTCTTCAAAAAATTATATCACCAAATAAGAAATTTTGATTTTCTATAAAGAATCCATAGCCGCACCGAACAACATTAGCACCAATTCAATGAGGAAATTCTTTTTGCACCAAACATGAAAATCTAAATTCTATGGAAATCCTTTTTCGAGGTTTTTATTTTTATGGAATTTGCTGACGTAGCAATTTTTTCTTTCCGTGGAAATGGTGTGTACACAAACGTGCTCTTAAAAACACCTAAGCACCCAATGAGATGGAAAGGGTCGGTGTCGAGTGTGGGGTGTCATGTAAGCACGTGCAAGTGGGGCCGGGAGAGGTGACACGTGTAAGGCGATGATGCTGATAGCAAACAGCGATTGCAACTGAAATGCATGATCCTATCAAATGGCACGGACAGGTGGATGATGATGCTCATAGCAGACAGCAACCAAAGGTACTGCCATGACACCTGTATTCCATAAGTTAGTATACAGAGTTTCACCCTCTCAGGTGGTCACAATCAAGGAAATTATTTTTTAAATGCACCTACAGGCATAGAGTGGGTGCAAATGTGAAATAGGGTGGGTGCATTTAAAAAATCCCTTTTTACTTTTGAGGTCCGGGTTCTGTGCGGTGATGCAACGTATCAATCAATATATTACAACGACTATCTCCGTCAAATCCATAGTTTAAAATTTCGGTTTTGGTCGCGGTATCGGCGGGGCCGAAAAACCGATATGATATAGATATTAGTCGCATATATCGGTTTATCACGGTCGTCGCAGTGTGAATTTTTTTTAATAAAAAAAAAATCACAAAAATATCCAAAAAATCTTAAATATTAGAAAATGCTGGAAAACAATATTTTTTTTTCTATTAGTAACAACAATAAATCAAAATCTTTGTCACTTTAAGTTGTGAGTTCTTTCTGTATCGCAGTTCGCTGTCTTCAGTATTTCATATAAAAATTTAATAAAATTATTTTCAAAATCCTAAATATATAGATCTAGCATATATGTATATAGATCAATCATTTACACATCATACAATGATCATGAATCATTAAAAGAACATATTTATCATGAAATTCCCAAAAAATGGTATATTATAATTCAAATATTAAAAAATCTGAAAATAAAAAAATTGAAAAAAAAATTCAAAATAATGTGTATGAGTAGATTTAGCATGAAAGTATGTAGATCTTACTTCTAAATGAAGAACACAACAGAAGTGACAAACCCAATGATTTCTATACTTCATCTAAAAATAAAAAATAAAAACAACATAATAAAATGCTTTAAATTGATTTTCTCTTACCTTAAATAATATTTTTTTCAAGAAATAGATGTGGGATTTGAAAATATACAAGAGGGATGTGTGATGGAGTGTGGCTGCTGCTCTAAGGCGTAAGGAGATGAGATGAGAGGAGAAGAATATGAAAATGGGGAAAAAGATAGAAAAAATAGGGTTTTATTCATTTTTATGAGATCTCAGCTGATATTTTGAAAATATCGGCCGAGATCTCGAAAAAACCGAGTTGAACTTCATCTTGGCCGATATGGGCTGATATTTTGGAGATATATGGCCCCGAGATACCAATACCAATATCTCGGGGCCATATCGTACCGATATCGGCCGATACCGGTTCATATCAGCCGATATGAATCGGTATCGGCCGATATTTTGATCAATGACCAAATCACAATGTGTCGCATCAGCTTTAAGGTATGAAATCGAGAACAGCTTGTTTCTACTATCTCGCTCAATTAAATCCATTTTATTCAGAAGATGCCCTTTTCAATTTCTTAACAAAAGCATTTTCAATACTACCCTACGAACTTTCAAATATAATGGTATAGAGGTGGGTCTCATGGGCTAAATTCCTAGAAAGTGAGCCTAAGCTATAATATATATAAAGATGGATTTATATAAAAACTTTTAAGGGGCGTTTGGTCGGAGGTCCCTCAAAAGGTGCTCCACCTTGTTACTCTTGGTGGGTATAATTCTCAAAGATGAGTCTTGTGTTGTAATTTTGAAAAGCACGTCCCACACTATAATTTATGAAAATGAGCATTGCGTATGACATAATTTTTAAAATACGGGCTCATGTTTTGATTCCTAAAGGTAGATTTCATGTAATTTTTAAAGACTAACAATGGGCTCACTCCATAATATCTAAACCACTCAAAATTATTATTTTATTATAAATTTGATTATCTAACACCACATACCTTTTACTTATTCAAATGTTTTTTTTTTTTTTGACAAAAAAAAAATATGTGATGAATCATTGTTTGGAAACTTTATTACAGAAAGTGTGCTTATTAACCTGCATTCTACACTTCCTCTCTCACCTGTATTTAACCTCATGCTCTCCAAATAAAGATTTTACTATTGCTCTGATTTATTTTTAGCGTATCGTACTTTTTACTTTTTATTACATCTCAGCTTTACCCATGCACACGTGTGTTGAGCCTGTTTGGTAAATTCACTTTACCAATAAAGTGAGGTAAGGGGTCCTTTTAAGGGACAATAAGAGCAAATTGGTCGAAAAAGAAAGTACCATATTTCAAAAAAATAAATTCCTTTATATTTTAATGTACTTTTCTATATCACTAAATCACAATGGCTATTTTCTTTTTTTAAGAAAAAGTGAAAAAAAGATGTATTTTCATTTCGCTAAATAACAAAATGCAGTTACTTTTTAATTTGACCCCTCTTTTCTATTGTCTCTTAATTTAACCTCTCATCTTTGAAAGTTATCAAACATACCCAAATACACTCCGTAGGGTGTAATGGCATTTGAAAAGGAGGGGCTCCATTGATTGAATGGAAATTACGAAACTGCTAGACTTGTATAGTGGAACTTGTGAAGCCAGGTGAGGAGTGGCTGACTCCCATAGCTTATATATAGCACTTCACTTGTACATATACAATGCAGTGAATAAAGCTAAGCAGCCTTGAACATTACTTCAATGGAGTGCCCACAGGTTTTCTACTTTTGGGTTTTGATATTTTTTTTTCAGCTGTGGGTATATGGGTGTTTAGGATGTTTTGAGAAAGAGAGAAGTTCACTTTTGGAGCTCAAATTCTCCATCAATCACCCAGACGGTACTTCTCTTCCGTCATGGAGAGCAGGGACTGATTGTTGCAGTTGGGAAGGTGTAGGATGTAACCTCAGCACAGGACGAGTGATTCTACTTGAACTTTCCCAATCAAGGGATAGAATGTTGGGAGATTGGTATCTGAATGCCAGCTTGCTGCTTCCTCTTGAAGAATTACAGAGCCTTGACTTAAGTTACAATTTACTGCGCGGTTTCTTGGACGAAGAAGGTATCTCTCTTTCTCCTTACATGATAAGCCTTTTGTTTCTATTAATGTAAAACTTGGATGAATCAGGAAACCTATTCCCAAACTGAAAATTCTATCCTAACCAAGTGAGGGACAGGAGAAATTAGTGAATTTTTTTTTGGGAGTCCTATTGGCACCTCAAAAACTGCTCTCCCTCTTCTTCCCATCCTCCCTCTCCCATCCTCCCAGTCGCCCAGTCGCCGGAGGGGAGGGAGCCCCGGCAAGCAGCCCGCGGTGGAAGCCCCTGCCGACCGGCCGGCCACCCTCCCCCCTCTCCCTCTCTCTCCCTCTTTCTTCCTCCCTTCCCCTCTATTTTCTTTCCCTCTTCTCCCTTCCTCTCCTTCCCTCTCCTTCCTTCCCCTACTCTTCTTCTTCCTCTCCCTCTCCCTCCCCCTCCCAGTCGCCGGTGGGGAGGGAGATCGGCGACCTGCAGCCCGATCTCCCTCCCCACCGGCGACTGGGAGGGGGAGGGAGAGGGAGAGTAGGGAGGGAAGGAGAGGGCAGAAGAAGAAGGGCCAGCCCGATCTCCTTCCCCGCCGGTGACTGGGAGGGGGAGGGAGAAGGAGAGGGAGAAGAAGAGTAGGGAGGGAAGGAGAGGGAAGAAGAGGAAGGGTGTAAGACCCCACCCCGAGTTAATCAAGATTAACTCTAATTAATTGAAGTTAATGCTAATTAATCCCGTTTAATGAAGCTAATGATGGCTAATGACTAAGCTCCATGAGATTAGTCTCAAATGATTGAATTAAGCTTAAGGAATGATAATGAAGGGTATTAAATGGATTTAATGAGATTTTAGACTCAAACTAAGAGAACAAGGCCTTTTTCCGTAAATACGGATTTATACGTATTTTATCGAATACGGAAACTCTTGACGCCAACACGCGTATCTCGACGAGTACGTTAACTTTCATAATAGGCTCGAAGTCATCCGACGAGTATTGACTCAAGTGAGCCTCCATTTGACTTGAATTGAAAATAAGAAAGAGAGAGAGGGTCTAGTTGCAAATTGGCCTTATAAACATTGAAATGAGCCTTGGGTTCATTCCACTGCATTTCACTCAAGAAACCCTAGGCAACTTCCCTTCTTCCTCTTCATTCTCCTCCCATTCCTTCCCATCTAGAGTAGAGATTGAAGGCTTGTCAAGTGGTTGGAAGGAGGTTTCTTCTTCCTCATCTTCTTCTTCAAGTAGTCTTCTTCTTTGGAGTGCTTGGAACTTGAAAGAGAAGCTCAAGAGCTCCCTACTCACAGCACAAGTAAGTACTTAGGAATTTCAATGGATTTCCAAGTTATAATGAGTGGTTAGGCATGGTTTCTAGCCAATTAGCTCATAGGATTTGTGTTTTTGATGTTTTATGGAAATAGGGTTTGGATTTGGGGATTTCTCACCTCAAAATCAAGCTATCAAGGGATTTCTTGTTAATAGGCTTTAAGAGGCAAGTATAAGCTTAATTTGGGTTTACACTTTGTGCATTTCCATTCGATTCAAGCATTTTTCTTTTCTCTTAATAATGTTGGGTTTTCGTACGTTCTACCGGAATTTCTACCGGTAGAAGTGGCTCGAAATTTTACAGAGAGATGAAGAATTGAGAACCCTTAGTCAACCGGAAGTTCTACCGGTATATCCACTTGAACCGGAATTTCTACCGGTACAAATAGTTAAAAATCTGGCAGAGAGCCAGAAAAGGAAAATCCACTTGCTTCTACCGGAAGTTGTACCGGTAGAGCTGTCTCTACCGGTAGTTCTACCGGTAGAGATGTCTACCGGAAGTTCTACCGGTAGACAGACCCGACCCTCTTTGTTTGGGCTTTTTGGGCTCCATGACTGTAGTATTGATTTAAAATTAATTGTGAGTAAAAATTTGTCCAATCGATCGGACCTAACGGTCCGATCGATCGGGGGACTCAGTTTGAGTCCAGTGGATTTTGATATTGAGGGTGGAAAATTTTGGGGACTAAATGCACATATTAAATGAGAATGTGATGTCCATCGAAAATAACACGTGCATTTAGTAACTAATAATTACACCTATAGATTGTCTAAATTTGGGATAGAGACAAGTAGGACCGTGAATGATTAAAGATTCATCTAATCCCCTTGAGTCTATAATGACTGCATACAATGAACCACCGAACAGTGAATAAGTACAATGAGCCACCGAACAATGAATGAATACACTGAACCACTGAACAATGAATAAATGCAATGAATAATGATTAAGCCTGCTGCAGCAGATGATTGGGGTGTTCCGGAGCTCCGTGGTGATGCCAGTGATCTCTGATCAAGACACTGGTAGATCCCACACATATAGACTGAAAAGTCAATGAATTGATAAGCCATGTAAGGAAAACTGAAATAATATTGAAGCCTCGGCCATGAATGGTTCGCCCTTCCGCCTGGTGCTTAATTAACTTGATTAAACGAAAGTGAAACAAAGCCAGGCCATGAATGGTTTGCCCTTCCGCTTGTGCTTAAGTTTCTTCCGTTGGGGAGATACGAAATGAAACGAAATGACATGAAGTAAATGAATGAATTGAATAATGCTTCCTTTGGGAAGACCTTGAACTAAATGATAGTAATACTATTGTAATTGTAAATTTAGCCATTGAGTATCAATGGGCTACACTGTACATGATATTGCATTAACCTAGATGTAATTGTCTAGAGTTGTTATATTGATAATGGACAAGTTTAGCATGTGTTACCCTAAATGTGTTTATACATTGTTGAACCGTCGTGTTCATAGTGTTATTGATGGCATTACAGGCCCAGTTGCCCATCCCGGCCTTGCAGAGGCCGCGCCGCGAGCGGAGGAGGCCCATCCGATACCTCCAGGAGGTTTAGCCGAGTGGGCTTAGTCGGAGGGCGTAGCTTTTGAACGTTTTGAGATTATCTTGGGAATTCATTGATAGATACTTTTGTATATCATTTTGAGATGTAATTAAATGTCCCCTGCATTGTATTGTGAATGTGCAGTTGTGGACTTCATTGGATTATATTTTTGTAAATGAAAACTTTACTTGTAATGTAAAGCCATTTAGTGTCAATGTACGTATATGTTTCCGCAAAAATTGTACATTTGACAGGTATGTGTGTTAGATCCCTTGTGAGTCTTCGTCTTAACTTCGGTTAATTCGAGATTTACGGGAGTAAGTATGATGGCACCGCGATCCGGGCGGGGCCCCGATTAGCCCGGCCTCGGGCCCGGGTCGTGACAAAGGGAGAGAGGGAGAAGAGGGGAGGGAGGAAGAAAGAGGGAGAGGGGAGAGGGGGGAGGGAGACCGGCCAGTCAGCCGGGGCTCCCTCCTCGCCGGCGACTGGGGGTGATTAGATGAGGGAAGAGGGTGGAGGCTGGGAGAGGAAGGGAAGAGGAGGGAGGGAGAGGGAGAAGGGGGAAGGGTAGTTTAGGAAAAATTTATTTTTTTGTCTTTTAGTGTGGTGGGGAGAGAAATATTTATGGTGCCTATAGAAGTCTTTTTTTTTTTTTTTTTTTTTTTATTGATTGATTTGAGGTGACCTATTACTGGGGCTTAGGTATTGAATATATAAATTATAATTATATTGAGCTTTCTCTGATTAAAGTTATAATTTAATGATTATAAAATATAATTTTTAATTTTTAATATAATAAATTATATTGTTTTTGCGAGTTATAATTATAGCCATTAACTTAACTGTCTGGAAAATTATGGATAGATGTTTCTTATTCTCTAATTTTATTTTCAACATTCAAGAGATTGTCCAAATTGAGTAAGCTTGATTGGCTTTTCCTGGGCGATAATAGTCTAAACGAAACCACTCTACCATATTTGCGTGCACTAGAATCCGTCGTTGTTCTTAAACTTGGGATGAATTTTTTTAATATCATTCACTTGCTGCTATTGAAGGCAGAGTCCGGATCCTCTGCAGCAGCTATCATATTGTACCATATGAAACTTTTTCGGAAACTCCATCATGCGGCCCACATATAGATCATCCAGACCTTTCGAGTTGAAATTTATAAACTCCAATGAATCCTTAAGTTTCATCCTCCAAATGGAGTGGGCCCCATGTCCGATTGAGAACCATATTGAGAAATGATTGGGCACTGATGTGCATCACTGCTGATGTGGTGTGAATCACATTTTCATCGTAGTTCTCAATCGGATGGGGGGCCACTCCTTTCAAAATGAAACTTAAGTATATATGATTGGAGTTGATGAAATTCAACTTGAACTGTTTAGATAATCTATATGCGGAACCTACATGGAGTTCAAAAAAAAAAAAAGAGTTACACAAGACACTATAATAGATGATCCAGACTCTTGAGGTATCTTTGGTTACTGCGACGCCCTACAGTGATTTTCCCTCTTGAGAGGATTACCTGTTCTGAGCAGATTGGGGCTGTTTTTTTTTTTTTTGGTCATTGATTGGAGGTTTTGAATCTAAGACAAATGCATTGTGATCCATCGGGAATAATTGGGCCAATTCCTCTGGCGATTAAATCCTTGAGAAATATTAGGGCCTTATGCTTCATGTCAAATGGGTTCTGTGACTCTAATCTATTCATGGGTAGAACTTACTCCTTAGTTATCAAACATTTTGTTTTGGATTTGAAATTTAGAGAAAGATGACATTTGTTTTTTTATTCCTCCAGGACTGTGCAGCTTGAGAAACCTTCAAAAGTTGGATCTCAGTTATAATGAATTTGAAGGAACGATTCCTTCATGTCTGGGCAATCTGAAAAACCTTCTGCATCTTGATCTTTCCTATAATCGATTCAGTGGGAAGATCCCAACATCTTTAATCACTAGCCTTACGTCATTGTCAAACTTTTCTCTGGCCAGTAACAACTTATCAGGCTTCTTGATTCTCAGCTCATTTGCTCACCTATCAAAGCTCAAGAGGTTTGAACTTGGCAACAATGACTTGGAGGTTGAGACCGAATATCAGCCATGGAATACTACATTCCAATTGGAAGTCCTCGACTTATCCAACTGCAAAATAAACAAGAGTACAGGTGGTATTATCAACTTCTTGTACAGCCAGCATGACTTCATAGAAGTAGATCTTTCCCATAATCACTTCTTCGGAAAATTTCCTACTTGGTTGTTGGAAAACAATACAGGATTACAAGTCTTGAAACTCAGTAATAACTCCTTGTGGGGGAACTTTCATCTACCGCTCTATGGAAATAACACGGCCTTGTTAGAATTAGATATCTCCAACAATCACATCAGTGGACAACTTTCTTCTGATATTGGAACTCTCCTTCCAAACCTTAATTTGCTTAACATGTCGAGCAATTTTTTCCAAGGGAGCATACCTCCTTCAGTGGGCAACATGACAAATTTATGGGCTTTAGACTTGTCGAATAATCAGTTGGCAGGAGCAATACCAGAGCAATTGGTCGTGGGTTGTGTTGAAATGCTAGTGCTTGGTCTATCCAATAACAATTTGCATGGAAGATTGTTTTCAACATTTTTCAACTTGACCAACTTGAAGTTCTTATATGTGAGTCAAAATAATTTCATGGGGACAATTCCGCCTAACTTTTTTAATGCATCGGGACTAAAGGTACTGGACATTGAAGATAACCATATATCAGGTAGAATTCCAAGTCAAGTTGGAGACCTTTCAGATTTGTCGGTACTCATCCTACGCAGAAACAATTTCAATGGCATGGTTCCATTTGAGTTTTGCAAGCTTGAGAACCTCAATTTTTTGGACCTTTCTTACAACAGTCTATCTGGGCCGATTCCATCTTGCTCTAGCTTTAAATATCTTGAGTATATGCACTTGGCGAAGAATGCATTTTCTGGACCAATTCCAAATGAGTTGTTGGGAAGCTCGTCAATGAAATTGTTAAACATTAGAGATAATGACATTGTTGGTGTTCTTCCTACCTGGATTGGTAGCCTGTCAGAATTGAGGATACTTATTCTTAAAGGAAATCATTTATATGGGCATATTCCAGTTGAGCTATGTCAGCTAAAAAACTTGAGCATTTTGGATCTTTCTTCCAATAATCTTTCCGGTTCATTGCCATCATGCATTAATAATCTGACATTCGGAGGGTCGATTTGGGAGCATAATGATGGAGAGCTACTAAGCCCTGTGGCCACCTTTTCGGTGGGTATTGGGTTAACAGGAGTGGATTTTGTAACCAAGAGTATTATGAATTCTTACGAAGGTGGCCCTCTTAAGTATATGTCTGGAATTGATTTCTCATGCAATCATCTTATAGGAGAAATCCCACTTGAAATGGGACTGCTAAGTGAGCTCCACTCTTTGAACTTGTCCCACAATCAATTCACTGGGCCAATACCGGTAACCTTCCAAAACTTGAGCCAGATTGAGAGCTTGGACCTTTCCTACAATAAATTAAATAGAACAATTCCATCTGAGCTAACTGAGTTAAAACGTTTAGCAGTCTTCTCAGTTGCTCACAACAACCTATCTGGTAGGACCCCTGACATGAAGTATCAGTTCAGTACTTTCACCGAGAGCAGTTATGAAGGCAATCCACTCCTTTGCGGGGCACCACTGAACAAAAGCTGCATTTCCACCACTCACACCATCCAATCTCCTGAACAGGAAGAAGAAGATGACAATGAAGACGGCCTTGTTAGCTTCTTCGCATCATTTGTTGGATCATATTTTGTTTTCCTCTTTGGGACAATATTAGTCCTCTACTTCATCTCCCAGAGGCGTGCAGTGTGCTTCTTTCATGTTGTTGACTCATGGTGTGCTTTTCATTTGTACAAAATCTTCAAGCTTTAATTTCAATTGTAAGTAGCATGCAGCTATTATAATATTATGGGAGACTTTATGTAAAAATAATGTTCAGACAACAGAGGTCGGAATATTAATTACATAGCAATGGTTTATTGGCTTTATATGATTTACATGCTAATTAGAAGGCTTTCCCTCTAAAAGTCTCACATAGTCATATCCACTAACCATAATATCATATATATGATCTTGCATCTTTCCCTCCTATCTTTTAGCTTTATCACTTCAATTGTTAGTATTTGTCAACTGAAGCATACAGATAGAGGTCATGTCACATAATTCTCGTGATTGATATATCGTTGAGCCTGAGACTAATGATAGGATTCTTATTGTGGCCTATCTAGTCCTGTAGATAGGGTGCAGGGGTGCAAATCAAGTTTGTAGTAGTTGATTACTGTGACAAAATCCAATGGCGACTAATGTACATATTTCTATTAAACTGAAATCGGTGCTGGTTCAAACAGTGTAGATGATACAATTGCAAGAGGTAAACGTTTTTGAGTGATTTGAATTTAAAAGAGGGCCCAATTGAAACAATTCCTACATGCGTGCACACGCGCTCACATGACATACGTATATAGATGCCAAATTTCTATCCTCAACCTTTAATCGAACATATGAAAGGAAACACTATTCTGGAGTGGCCATATATTTGGATTTTGGGCTGCTTGGATTGGGAACGAAATGCTCTTTTAGAAGTATCAATCACCACAAATGTTCCAAGCTTTTCATCTAGTTGGGCCAGGCATGTTCAAACTTTGACCTGAACTTAGGCACCCAAATAAGAACGTCAACAGGTAGCGTCTGAATCCAAATTCACATAAGGTCAACCGACGTCGACTGGAGTACACTTTGACCTGAACTTAGAATTGGCCAAGTTTTAAAACCAATAGCAGACCTCCCTGCGCGGAAACAATTTCAATGGTATGGTTCCATTTGAGTTTTGCAAGCTTGAGAACCTCAATTTTTTTGACCTTTCTTACAACAGTCTATCTGGACCGATTCCATCTTGCTCTAGCTTTAAATATCTTGAGTAAATGCACTTGCCGAAGAATGCATTTTCTGGACCAATTCCAAATGAGTTGTTGAGAAGCTCGTCAATGAAATTGTTAAACATTAGAGATCATGACATTGTTGGTGTTCTTCCTACCTGGATTGGTAGCCTGTCGGAATTGAGGATACTTATTCTTAAAGGAAATCATTTCTATTAGAAATTTCCAAAATGGGAATTCTAGTAAAAAAACGCTTGCATCCAAACAGGCAATAAGGGAATAACTATTAGAAATTTCCATTATACTATATTGAAGACAAGGGTTTTGGGTTTGATTTTGATCAGATTCCTTTCATTTTTAACATTTTTTTTATTGAGCCTCGGGAAAATTCCAAAATTTTATAGGTTGTGAGATTTGGAACTCATAATCTTCGGCCTTTTTAAATAACTAACATAACCTACAATACATCACACAATACTAATATGTAACTGCTTATTAGAATAATGTCAAAAAGTAGTTAGATGAAGCAGAGACCCTAACAATGTGAGTCATGGCCGTGCTTAGCTCAGGTTACCATGCTAGTATATAATTTGTGGAAGTGCTACAAGCTAACAAAGCACGGTGCTCTTTAGCAAGTTTGGGGATTTTCTTCCGCAAGTGCGGAAATGTCAATCTCTTCTTTAATGAAGTGGTCCCATTGCTTGGAGTGAGGGACTTTTGTATATGAAAATTTCTGTCAATGTCTTCTAGTGCAGTCGGTCTTCTTCCATCTTTCTAGTCTTCTATGACAGTCTTTCCAGGGCTGGCTCGAGACAATTTGAGGCTTCAAGTAACAATTTTAAATGAGGCCTCAAATTATCTATTCTTCTCTTTTTTTTTTCTTTTTTTTAAGTTTTGAGTACCCGGATTCGTATTTTCTAATCGACATATTTATCATTTATAAATTATAACCACTAATATTTACAAATAAAACAATGACCAACTATAATAAACATACAATACAAACTTGGAAATAAAAAAATCCTAAAAGCATAGAAGAGTGGAACCTGATTTAGTGATTTATCATTGTTGGCCACAAATATTGTAGATGTAATTGGGTTTCGAATTTGATGAAGTTCTTTTCAATATGAAGAAAAAAAAAAAAAAACAGATTATATTTGAGTTGGTGACTTATGATTAACATATACTATAAAAAAAATATATTATAAAAAACTACCTACATATATTATCAAAATATATCCACATATATTATTAAAAAAAAGACAACCAAATCAGTAAATCCCTAAAGAAGATTACTTTAGAAAAAATATAAAAAAAAGTAGTTATAGAGAGACACTATGAGAGAGACAGAGAGGTTGAGAGAGCTAAGAGTACCCAAAATGGAAAAGCATTGGCGGGGATTAGATTTTTGGTAGAATAGTTTTAATATGGAAAGAGAAACACTAAATCTATAAGAGAAACATTCATCTGAAAATCCTTAGGTGAGTTGGTAAGCAAGTTGAGATTTGTTTGGATTTAAAAAGACATTTTATAGAGAAAACGAAGAATGACAATTGCTTTAATACTTTTTGGAATGTGAAAAATGGGTTTATTGAGATTTGATATTAATTACTATTATGAGCCCTTATTTTTTGTGGATAAAAAAAATTATGCCAGTTTCTTTAATGCCCTTTTAGAATGTGAAAAAATGAATTTAATAGGATGCGATTGTATGGGGGCTTATTTTTTGGCGGGCCTAAAGGAAGGGCATTTCTTACCTAATGGTCGAGCTACCCTGACGGTCTTCCCCAGCCTCTTTCAATCTTTCAATTAAAAGTCAGTCTTCCACCGTCTTTTATAAGGCATAGATTGAGAAAGATGGAGTCCGATTGATACAACCGACTTTTAATTTTAATTTTTTCGTACAATCCATCTCGTTGATAGGTTAAGTGTCGAAATACTTCAAAATGGGTGCTTGAAATACAACGCTGCTCTAGCTACAGTTCGGCTGAAATGCAAAGTATATTATTAATGTTAATATCTTCTATAAATGCAGAGTATATTTCCTTTTTCTTCAAAGTTAAAATCTTAGAGACCAAATCAAAAGGATTACTTTGTCCAAGGCCCACATGCTCTTGTTTTGTCACACCCAGAAAGCGATAGTCAAAGACTTTACTGTAGCCCTTGTTACAGATAGATGTGTATACTTCTGGCACATGCAAAAGATCATGGCCCTTGTTACATAATGCATTAGAAATTTCAAACAAAGTGGTTGTATTGGTTGGATCATATTAAATATCACGTCGATTTCCTTGTGGAAAAAGAGGAGGACAGGATGTGTTGCAGCATATATTTATAGGAGGATAGCAGTGAAGAAGAGAGCATCAAGTAAGCTTCATCTTTCTTCTCATGGAGTGGCCACCGGCTTTCTACCTTTGGGTTGTGTTCTTTGCCCTTCAGTTATGGGTTTATGGATGTTTTGGCTGTTTTTATGAAGAGGAGAGTGCACTTTTGGAGCTAAAATCCTCCATCAATCACCCAAACCGCACTTCTCTCCCTTCATGGAGAGTAGGGACTAATTGTTGTACTTGGAAAGGAGTTACATGCAGCTCCACCGTAGGGCGAGTGATCGCACTTGATCTTTCTTCCACAAGGGCCTATCTCTACAATATATATCAGGTTATGAATGCAATGAATGAATATCAGTCTATGAAGAATGAATGGTATTTGAATGCCAGCTTGCTGCTACCTTTTGAAGAATTGCAGAGCCTTGACTTAAGTCATAATTTCCTGAAGGGTTTTATAGATGAAGAAGGTCTCTCTCTCTCTCTCTCTCTCTCTCTCTCTCTCTCTCTCTCATATGCATGACCAGCCTATTAGGCCCATTGGACGGACGGCGGCCTAAGTGGGCCAGATTTGAGCTTTAATATTTGAAACAATCACTAGAGGGGTTGAGGTTCAATAATTTTCAAACCGACCCAGCTCAACCATGTTCAGCACAGGGTCTTTCCAATATCATCAATGGGTGGATTTAAACTGGTCTAGTCTGAATGGAGGACCAAGAACTGGACCAGATTAAATCTTATCAGCTATTACGTGGACGCAAATATGGGTGTCATGCATACGACCTGGCCCCGACTCCAATAGGCCCAAATATATCTAAACCCAACGCCACCCTTACTGAAAACCTATTATACTATGACGGTTTTGGATTGAATTTTGACCGTCATATGGGATTTTAACAATAAGTTTTTTTTTTTTTTCAAATCTTTCGGGTTCTCTTCCCACTTCTTATGTCAAGCTTTATTTCTTTATTGAAACCACCCATATGTACTTCCCACATTTAAAAGTTCAACGTTTCTTTTTGTGCACAAGCTCCGTTTCTACCCACACTCTACCATTTCTCTTCTACTTCTTCTCCTCTTTCCTTTTTAGGCCACCATCTCTTGGATTACATAAGTAGGTACTCTCATATAATCTTTTTTTTTTCTTTTGTTTTCTTTCTGATATCCATGAGTTTTTTTTATGCCTGAATATTTTTATTGCAAGGTTGGCTATATCCTTACTCAGCACGGGTTATTATGCTAGTACATATTACTATACAGACATATTTGTATGCATATTAATGCTAAAATAATAAATTCAATACCCTCTTCTTCATCATCATCATAATCATCAAAGCTTTCTCCCAACTATTTTTGGTCCGCTATGTGAACTTTGATTCTTTATTTAGATCTATCCTGAGAAAAATCTTTGGATAAGTTGCACTTATTTAGATCCATTGTTACTTCTTACATCTACCTCCTCTTTGGCCCACCTCTTGCCTTTGGTGGGACACAACTTGCCTAAAAAATCTTTTCCTCACTGATGGTTATGCTTGGGGGTAATGCACTTTTAACAACATGGCCGGCTCGAGACAATTTGAGGCCTAAAGTAACAATTCTAAATAAAGGCCTAAATCATCTATTCTTCTCTTTTTAAAAAAGAAAATTTTGAGTGCTCGGACTCTTATTTTCTAATAGACATATTTATCATTTAAAAATTATAACCACTAATATTTACAAATAAAATGGTGACTAACTGTAATAAACATACAATACAAGCTAGGAATTAAAAAAATCCTAAAAGCATAGAACAGTAGTACCTAATTTAGTGATTTATCATTGTTGGCCACAAATATTATATATGTAAATGAGTTTCAAATTTGATGCTGATTTTTCAATATAAAGAGAAAAAAATAGATTATATTTGAATTAGTGAGTTGTGATTAACATATACTATAAAACAATATATTATAACAAAATTCCCACATATATTATCAAAATATATCCACATATATTATTAAAAAAATACAAACCAAATAAATAAATCCTTAAAGACGATTGCTTTAGAAATACTAAGAAAAAGTAGTTATAGAGAAAGACATTATGAAAGAGACAGAGAGGGTGAGAGAGTTAAGAGTACCTAAGATGAAAAAGCGTTGATGGGGATTAGATTTTTGGTAGAAACGTTTTAATATGGAAAGAAAAACATTAATCTATGAGAGAAACGTTCAATTGAAAAACCTTAGGTGAGATGGTATGGAGCTTAAGATTTGTTTGGATTTAAAAAGATACTGCATAAAAAAAAAAAAAAAAGAAGAATGACAATTGCTTTAATACTTTTTTGGAATGTAAAAAAATGGCTTTATTGATATGTGATACTAATTACTATTATGAGCCCTTACTTTTTGGGGAGAAAAAAAAATATACCAGTCGTTTTAATGCTTTTTTAGAATGTGAAAAAATGACATTAGTAGGATAAAATAATATGGGCCTTTTGTTTGAGTGTGTGTGTGTTTTGTGGGGGGGGGGGGGGGGGGGGAGGGACCTTGCCTTATCTTTAGTCGTTGGATGTGAACGTCCACAGGTAAATATTTTTCATCATATTATTATATCACTATCTTTATCAAGGTTTTAATGTCATGTTTCAGCATATCATACGTTTTTTTCTTCTTCTGCTAGATGGTGAACAAGTAAGTTAAATCGTTGATAAATATAGTACACGAGTATTTAGGAGTGGACTGAGTGGACTTGACCTGGTGACCAATTGAACTTGAAAAAGGGTCCTTACCCAAATGTTTAGATCTGGTCCTGTTGCTAACTGTGTAGTTCCTCTGATTTTCTTGGGTCCCTATTCTATCTTTTTCCCAATTGGTTTTGTGGCATTCTTCCAATTGATCTTTTCATGCTGTCTAGGGAGCAAGGCTTTTGTACATTTCTATGCTTCTCCTTCCTGGGCCTCTTTTCGGCCTCTGTATTCTTTTTAGGCATGAGGCCTTTTGGCCTTTCGTTAGTACAATTATTTACATATTACCAAAAGAACAAAAAAAATCCAAGGGAGCTCTTACACCAAATAATATGCACCGCGTTATTTTTATTTCATTTTTTATCAACAAAAATACTAGAATAATTGCACGTAGATTATCATCAGCTGATGTGTTGTCCCTTCAAATATTGAATGGTCTCGTGCAGGATAAACATTGACGATCTGTGTTGTCCCTTCAAATATTGAATGGTCTCGTGCAGGATAAACATTGACGATCTCTATTGTCTTGTTGATCCTCCTTTAGATTTGAAATTGGTATCCCCAAGGTTTGGAAACTTTCACGGTTTCACTAAATGAACCTTTAGGACTTTTTTTAGTGTATTAAGTTTATAGGAATTCAACGCATAGGATTTGTACCATAAGTAGTTAAAAATGAAAATCATAAGTAAAATTTGAAAAATGAGCATAAAATAACCTTTCCTTTCATGGAAAATAGAATAAAAGAAAAATGAGAAATGAATAACCAACCACATCCTTAATTATTTATTTCACATCTTCCTTTGATACTAATTTCATGAAATTAAGGAAAGTTTATTTGATGCCCATTTTAAAAAACTCACCATTGGTATTATTCCTTTTTAACCACTTATGGAAAAATCATATTTATTTAATTCATACATATCGTAATGCGAACAAACCTGCCCTTAGGACCTGTTTATTTGCATGAATATGTAAAAATTCCTTGTCTGGTGATCTCCACATATGGATTATCAAAGAGGTATGGAGTGAAATACTAGAGGTGAGGCGTGAGGGCTATAAGACAGCAGTGTAGATGGGATCTTTACTTTCTTAGAATTTAAATTATTATGGTGATGGCTGCATATTCATTTTTCATCTTTTCTTAATTCAATTTCCAATTAAAAGGGAGGTTATTTGACCATCTTTTTTGGATATTTACCCTTAATTCATTTTTAACCACTTATAAATCCTTGGAACTCAATTACAAGAAACAAATAGGGTGTTATAACTATGGTCATTTACTTAGTATTTAGAAAATTATGACGAGATGGTCTCATTTTTATATGTAGCTCTGAATTATGGTCAAGATTGAGCAAGCTTGTGGAGCTAGACCTAAGTTACAATCACCTAAACAACACAATTCTACTATTTCTGGGTGCACTCAAATCCCTCAAGAAACTTGAAGTCGGAGATAATAGTTTCGAAGGCCCACTTCCTATTAAAGCTATGCCCAAATGTTTTACTATTGTTGTCATTTCTCTTAGCATGTACCATACTTCATATTCTCATTATGATTCTTTGATCGGTGATTCCTCCAGCCATTGAAAAGTTGACTTCTCTAAGGACCATTGACTTTTCATGGAATAGATTCAATGACTCACAATCTATTCAAGGTAGGAAGCTCCTTCTTATTACTGATAACAAATATTGGTCTTATTTTCCCTTACATACCCTCTTTAATTTGAATTTAAAATTTGGAGAAAGTTGATGTGTTCTTTTCAATTCCTCTAGGGTCCTGCAAATTGAAAGACCTCCAAAGGTTGGATCTCAGTCATAATGATTTTAAAGGAACAATTCCTTTATGTCTCAGTAATTTTACAAGCCTTCAACTTCTAAACCTCTCCAACAATGGATTTACTGGGATGATACCAACATCGACAACTGGAAACGATGAGTCCCAAGGCCCGCTTCCTATTAAAGGTATGCCCAAATGTTTTGCCTTGATAATGTTGTCATTTATCTTATATGTACGGTACTTACTGTTCTCATTTTAATATTTCTCTAGTCAGTTCCTCTAGCCATTGAATTAAGACATTTGACTCGTATAATGGATTCATCAATTACTCTCGATCTATTCAAAGTAGGAACCTATTTCTTCGTACTCATAAATATTAGTCTCATTTTTCTTTACATGACAACTTTTGAATTCAAGATTTAGAGAAAGATGACGTGTGTTTTTACAATTGCTCCTCCAGGATTGTGCAAATTGAAAGACATCGAATGGTTGGATCTCAGTTTTAATGATTTTGAAGGAAGTATTCCTCCATGTCTCAGCAATTTTTCCAACCTTCAGCTTCTTGACCTCTCCAACAATGGATTTAGCGGGAAGATCCCAGCATCTACATTTTCTAATGCAACATCATTGTCATATCTTTCTCTTGCTAAGAACAATTTCTCAGGCATAGTTCAATTCAAATCATTTGCTCATCTTTCCAAGCTCAAGGAGTTTGTTCTTAGCGACAATGACTTGGAGGTTGAAATTGAATATTCACGATTGAATTCTACAATTCAATTGATAGCCCTTGGCTTATCCAACTGCAAGATAAGTAAGTATACCGGCGGTGGTATTCCTAACTTCTTGTACAGTCAACGTGAGCTGATGTTTGTGGATCTCTACCATAATCACTTATTGGGAAAATTTCCAAATTGGTTGTTAGAAAATAATCCGAGACTACAATACTTGATACTCATGAATAATTCCTTCTGGGGAACCTTTCTTCTGCCGCTACATTTTAATCATACGAGCATGATTTCATTGGACGTATCAAACAATCACATTGATGGACTACTTCCTTCCAACATTGGATATTTTCTACCAAACCTTGAGCTGCTTAATACGTCAAGAAATTCTTTCCATGGAAGCATTCCTCCTTCAATCAGCTACATGAGATGTTTATTGACTTTAGACTTGTCGTGCAATACCTTATCGGGAGAAATACCAGTGGACTTGGCCAATTTGAACTTCATAACGACTCTGAAGCTATCTAATAACCGTTTTCATGGAAAGATATTTTCAACATGTCTTAACATGACCATTTTGAGCCTCTTATATCTGGATAACAATCATTTCGTGGGGACAATTCCACCGAGTCTATTCAATGCCTCGTGGCTACGGAGTTTGGACATTGGAGACAACCATTTATCGAGTAGTATTCCAAGTCAAATTGGAAACACTTTCAAATTGTCAACACTCATCCTACGCGGAAATCATTTTAATGGTTTGGTTCCGTTTGAGATTTGCAAGCTTCAATTTCTTCAGTTTTTGGATTTCTCCGATAACAGTTTATATGGGCCAATTCCATCTTGCTCCAACTTCACTGATCTTAAGTTTATGCACTTGGAGAATAATTTGTTTTCTGGATTTATACCTAGAGCACTATCAAGTAGCTCATCCATGATATCATTAAACATCATACATAATTACATAGATGATGTTATTCCATTTTGGATTGGTAGACTTTCAAGATTGAGGATACTTCTGATGAAAGGAAATAATTTACACGGGCACATTCCAAATGAGCTGTGTCAACTGAAAAATCTAAGTTTGCTGGATCTTTCCTACAACAACCTGGTCGGGTCACTCCCATCATGCCTCAATAATTTAACATTTGGAAGGTCAATATTTCATGATGACTTCAGTGTACATGGAATTTACGCTGCCATTAATCCTTCATTACAAGTGTTTGCACTTTACATAAGTGCTTCAGAAGCAACAGATGAACTAAAAGAAGTGGAATTTATAACCAAGAGAATGGAAAATTATTATAAAGGAGGAATTCTTAAATACATGTCTGGAATTGATGTATCTTGTAACCAGCTTACTGGTGAAATCCCATGTGGAATGGGACAACTGAGCGGGCTTCATTCCATGAACTTATCCTATAACCAATTCACTGGGCCCATTCCAACAGCCTTCAAAAACTTGAGCCAAATTGAGAGCCTGGACATTTCTCACAACAAATTGACTGGAACAATTCCTCCAGAACTAATAGAGCTAAATTATCTAGCAGTATTCTCAGTTGCCCACAACAAGTTATCTGGTAGGATCCCAGACATGAAATCTCAGTTCAGTACCTTCAGTGAAAGCAGTTATGAAGGCAATCCACTCCTCTGCGGACCACCACTGAACAGAAACTGCATATCGACCGCTCCCATCGGCGAAGCTCCTGAAGAAGATGAAAACGAAGATGATGACAGCATTGTTAGCTTCTACGGTTCATTTGTCGGGTCATATCTAGTTTTTCTCATAGGGACAGTAGGTGTCCTCTACTTCACCTCTCAGAGGCGTGCAATGTGTTTTCCTTATATTGTTGACTCATGGTGTGCTTTTCGTCTGTACAGACTTTATAGGCTTTGCAGTTGTAAGTAGCATGAATCAAGTATCATGTGGCCTGATTTTCATATGGAAATAATATTAAGAAATAAGCTGTTGGAATATCAATTGAAGAACCGTGGTTGATGAGCCTGGTGGACATACAGAGGCATGTAAATTTTTTTTTCAGAATATCAATATAAATCCTCCTAATATTTCTCCTCTTAGCTTTATCGCCCTCGAAATTATTTTAATTATTAATCAAAACAGAGGAAAGCAACAAAAAGATAATGGGCCAGATCAGAAAACGATACGGAGGCCCACCCAAATGATTGATTTATTGCATGGACACTAAAGTGGTTAAAAATGTTAGTCCCAAAACAAATGATGGGTTGTATTGTTGCAACTCGAGCTAGTTTCTTACATTTTACCAGGCTTAAGCACATGGTTGAGGCCTACCTTCGAAAAATCCAAGCCATTTTTCATTTTTAACACCCATGGTATTCCTTGTATATGTAAAAATTTGAAGTCAATTTTAGTGGGCACACCATTAAATTGACCACTGGATTTTAGACATAAACCCTTCTTCTCTTTCTATCTAAGAAACAGAGTGGAAGTTGAATCACTGTTCAAGATCCAGTTGATCCAAGGGTGTCCATATTAATGATTCCCTACCCATGTGCTTAACCCAGTTGTTGCACGATACTACAATGCAGCAATGCGAAGGAAGAGAGATATAGACAACTTCTCGATAAATCTAGAGCACAGGCCAAGGAAGAGAGATATATATATATATATATATATTTGGGGTGGAGCCCCACCTCAGAAGAGGGAACCATCATACATCTGGCTACCCTAATCACTCCTTCGGTTAGCTCTTAATTCCTAAATTACGTCAATTCCTGCTGCCCAAATGGCAACAACGCATCCTTGAGAATCCGAATTCAAGGGAGGAGACGAAATTTGATGAGCATCATCCATCTAACAAATCCACCCATCAGGAGTGTCATTAGCATTAAAAAGATAAGACCCTAGGCCAAGAGGATTCCTACCCCATTTCACATATAGGGCAAGAGGAGTTAATATTTCCAGATTTAGATTTGAGTAGGTATCTTCCAGCATTATTAAAAATTTCCACCCAATGAGGATAATTCTTTGAAGGAGGGAAAGCTTATTACAATATCTAATAGTTCGAGGGTCAGTGCTAAAATTATCTAATCACCAGCTTAAAGGGTGACTAATTAGTAGTCACTTTACAGGTTTTCAAAAAAGGGCTGACCTCTTGTCTTCTTTTGGGGAACATAAAATGTAGATCTTAAGAATATCCACTTTATCCAACCAATTGTTGAAAGTAGTCTTAAATTTTTCTAAATCCCAATTTTAATTGTCATCTAAAAGATCACTAACGACCATATTAGTCTACCAAGGCCCTTATCACATGGAATGCAACTGCAATTTAAAACTAAAATTTTATTACTGTTGATACTATTTGATATAAGTATGAAGAGGATGCATGTTATTCCTTGACTAGTGTTTTCTTGTACAATAAAATCTCGCATTTTATAAAGAGTGATAAAGAGCGAAACACATGTATATAAAACAATTAGATAAAATTCCAGCAAATAACCAGAATTAAAAAACTGAGAAAAATTAGAATTTAGAATGGTGGACAAGAAGTCAATAAGGATCCAATCATAATATTTTATCATCAAGGTTCAGAATATGGCAAGGAAATTTGAATTATGAAATTTGATCATTTCATCAATTCAAAGATTCTAAATTCAACCAAATCCTCGCATCAAAACGTCCCTAGCTCAAAGCAGGCTGTTCTCAAGGTTGTTAATGGGCCGGACCTGCCTCCAAATTCAAGGACCACACTTGCTGCTGGCTGGGCTAGGCCTGTTGAAAGTTTCAATTCTATTAAGAAAGGGCCTCGTGATCCATAGGTAACAGTTTTTTAGGCTTTACTACTCTATTACTGAAGCTACTGGCTGGAACCATATGGTGATTGGCAAAGCCCAGAGTCCTGACAAGACGGCATAAACCATAAAGAAGGATCCCCAGTCGCAAAAGTGACCAAGACGACATGCCTCTGTAAATACTAGAGTCCAGGCACATCCCATTTCTAACCATTAATTACTGCCCATGAGGACTACTCTGAGTCATCGTTGTGGGCAATTGAATTGGGCCTATTCGTCATAGATCATAGTTCAATTCACTGAGTACTAGCCACTCAAAATCACTGCACCCCTATGTATTGGCCCTAATTCATATCTAACTCCAATAAGAATTGCCTTCACCTCAAGATTGATCATTAGTAAAATAAAGGATTTTAATTCAATTTTTATTTTAATCATAAACTTTACATGCAATCAATCTAATTGTAGGCCCAACTTTGACAGAAGAAAATTTTTTCCTGGAGTAAATGCAATTAGCATATATTTTGAGTGGTTTGAATTTTTTATGCGGACCTTAATGACAGACATATAGCAGGGCACAAATGAATTAATTCGTCAAATTTGGCGTACTCGAGCTTCAAATTACACAAATTGATTAGCCATCAAATGAACTACTCCATCGACCTTTATGATAAACTCAATCTCGGATTACGGATTGTGGACTCGAAGGTGAAGTAACCAAATTGCAAGCTAGTTATTCATGCATTCGTCCTCACCTCTTTGGTAATCGTATGTTATAACCCATTTTAGGAATTAAATTCCATGCAGATTATTGAGCTCCTAGGCCACATTTGTGCAATCTAGTTTCTGCGGAAATGTAAAGGTAGGGTCTATTTATATTCCATGTGTTCTCTCTTTTGTCATTATGTCCCAATCGACTCTCCGTGGAAAATACCTATTTTTTAGAAAAAAAATTCTCCTTGAGATAAGAAGCACGAGTCCAAACGCCCCCACCTGCCACCCCAAAATAGACGTTCATTTCTGAGTAAGAGGAACGCATGTTTCCTCTTCCGCTGCGCTCCGCGACATTAGTGTTTGGAACATAAAAATTATACGAAAAGAAATTAGCACCGTGTTTGCAATTAGATTGGCAAGATTCCTCAAATTTCAGCCATGAGCAATCAAAAACAACCTTAAAAGGGTTAGTTAAAGACCAAAACGGCCTTCAACCGACTTGGGAAGGATTCGTTGAGTTGGTACATGTCTTCGGCCTGCCAACTCAACAAAGATAAGGCCCTTCTTAAGACTCAAACATGGAATTGTGGCCCAGTGGCCGTGCAACTTCGATTGGGGCCAACTCAAACATGACTAGCCTGGCCCAACAATTCAGATTACTCATTTTCGGTCTTGGTAAAGCTCAGGCCTAAAGTTCAACACCTAATTTGTACTTAGATCCTTAGTTTAGATTCAGGCTGGATATGTTATAGAACTTTAAATATAAACTAGGTGAGTAATATTGGCTGTCAAAGGACCAAGGTCCAGCCCGAATATACTTAAGCCCAATTACGATAATTGAGGCATTGGAAAGTCCAACGGGCCCAACTGGCAGCGCCACAACCCAGATTTAGGGCCAGAACCCTTATTACTCCGATCAGAAGTTATAACTCAAATCTATCCTAGGAGTTAAAAGGGTTAAACCAAATCCTAATTATCAAATCATGTTCATATGCAATGATTCCAGTATCAATTGAACCCAATAACTACCCATTCTTAGATGCTGTAACCTGTAGGTGTCACCTTAAATCCAAAGCTGAAGTAAATAGGGACAGTACTAACCCTTAATTAAGAATTCGAGTAAGGACCATCCATTTGGGGGTAGGGGTTGAAGAAAAGGGCAAAAACAAACAGCAAAGAAGCGTTTCTAAAGACCATCCATTTCTGGCGAAGGGGATTGAAGAAAAGGGAAAAAAGAACATTACAAATATACGGCTCAGAATTGAATAAAGCACCGATCGGACTCTCAGGAGTCAGCTGCACTTTCCTGCCCCATGTCAAAATAGTAAACAAGGAAGAAATGAGAAGGGACTCTCAGGAGTTCCCTACTGGTAAGATGCGGCAGTCTTCATTGGGTGGATAGGTGTGGCCACATTTTAAATCTGTCCACACCCTTCATGTGCGAGTCCCTATTATCTCGCACGTTCAAGTTAGTCCTCCATGCAAGTGTGAATTATTGTTATCTCACATTTATCAGATGCTCGCTCCTTTCACATGTGAGTTCCTATTACCTCGTATGTGAAAGTCTCGCAAGAGACCCAGCCCCTTAGCGGGTCTATCAAAATAAGTAAGCACGATGAAATGGAACTCATTTCAAGAAATGCCGAAATGACCCATGATGCATCCCATGCGCTCTCTGTAGATTTTTACATTTCATTTAATTGATAAGTTGGTCGGGAGTTCACATCCTTGCAAGGCAAACGGTTCCCACCACAATTGATCCTAATTCTGGAACTCCCCAACAAGTGGGATTCTTGAATCCTCCTTGTAGGAAACCTCAGAAACTCCAAAGGTCATTTGAGAATTTTTTAGGTAGCTGGAATTTTGAGATTTTGGCTAAGAAACATGACATTTGCAAGGAGACAAGCTATCGCATTATGTTCATAAACTCCTAACATACTAAATTATTGTAAAGAATTCTAGTAAAAGAATAGGCCCAATTTTTCGTTATGATTAATAAACTCTAAAACTTTTATCAAGAATTTCTAAATACCATATATGATGTTATGTTATCGATATACAAGTCTAATAGCCAACATTAAGCATAATTTAATTCTTACAGGGGTTACATTTCTTTGCATTTCTCCACCAACACTGCAATTTATATACTTTATCTTTGTGTGACTCATTTTAATGACTTTGAGTGTTAGAGCCTCCTGCGATTTCTGGAATTTCTCATTTGCTTCATTTCTCAGATTATACGCCGACATTGGATCACCTAAAAACAACAAATACCACACTACAAGAAAATTATTCAGTTGGCAGTCATGATCTCTGTTGTTGCTAAGGTCCTGTTTGATTGCAACATATGTTAACATTTTCACCTCATAGAATGCATTGAGGCGATGATGACTTGCATGCCTAGAAAGAGTGACATCTCACCATCTCTTCGGGAAATTTTAACTAGATTAGTGATTTTCTTAGTTCCCTTCTTCGTGAATTCTATTGTTATTGTTTTTGTATTTATCTAAGTTGTAGTGAGGATTTAGGCAGATATTTCTGTGCTTCAAGTGGGCTGATTTGTTAAAAAAAATACTACTTTTAGCGGCGGCCACGTGACCGCCGCTTCAAAAAAATGTTTTTACCGGCTGTCATTTTTACCATTACCGCAGCTAGGAAAAAAAGCACTGCTTTTAGCAGCGGCCACGTGACTGCCGCTACAAACAAATGATTTTTACCTGCAGCCATTTTTACTATCACCGGCGGCCAGGCGTCCCCCTCTAAAAATTTATTTCGTCGCCTTATCAGCCCACGGATATCTTTTACCGGCGGTTGGAGCCACCGCAACTGCTGAGACTTTTATCCACCCTACATGTACCGTCGCTAAGCGGCGGCGTAAAACTTTTACCAGCGGCCAACAGCACTTTTACCGGCCGCTGCCGCTAAAAGCTGCTTTTCTTGTAGTACCTCCTCTTTAATATGAGTACACTTATCGTCCCTAAAGACTCATCTATCTCTTTATAGTAATTCTCATACTTAGTGCCGCTCCCTCATACAAGTTGTTATCAATTGAACCCAAAACCTACCCATTCTTAAATATCGTAGCCTGTAGGTGTCAACTTAAATTCAAAGCTGAAGTAAATAGGGACAGTCCTAACCCTTAATTAAGTATTGGAGTAAGGATTGGGTTTGTAAGTTGGCTAAGTTGCACTTCCCATATAGTGAGGACCATCCATTTGGGCAAGGAATTGAAGAAAAGGGCAAAAACAAACAGCAAAGAAGCGTTTCTAAGGAGTGAGCTTCTAAATGCACACCACATTTTTCTTTGCACACTTGCCATTTTAAAAATAAAATTACCAATATACCCTTGTGAAAAATCTCCAAACTATCCCTTCCCTCTCTCCCTTCCCATGTCCCTCTCTTTCTGAGTGAGCAAAAGCACGCCTGATGGGTTTGCCTTTGCGAATGTGAAGGTCATGGCCGCCTCCCATGGGTCTTGTCGGTAAGAATCTAGAGCATTAGCTAAGACCAAGACAAGTGCATCGCCTATGAAATAGCACGGCGTGGAGAATATGGATGCCCCATCATATTGTATAATGTGAATATATATGTATCGTGAACTTCACTTAGATCACTCACTTACACTAAAGTTTTATAATACAAATTCTACCTTCAGGTTCAAGGGACATCCACCTGTGAGGAATGCATTATACAGTTTTTAGTTATTTTCTTTTTTTTTTTTTTATTTGCTTTAAAAGGTGTTTTTAGAAAATAGTGGGGGATTGTTAGATATTTTCTAAAAACCCACGATTAAAAATAATAAATCTTAAGAGGTACTTGGGATTGGATGTGTCTTTTCAAATATTTTGAATTTGATGTCTTTTCAAAAACATTTGTGCCCATTGGATGAGATGTGTCTCTTGGGCCCATTTGAATGGAAGTGGCCCAATTCCAAGGGATGGCTTCCAACATTATAAATTAAGGTGATTTTCAAGCTTTCTTCATATCATTCAAAATGGGAAGAATGCAGACTTTTCATAAGCAAATTGTCTAAGCTTATTTTCTTCTTTTTTAATTTTACTTTGATTTTAAGGGCAATTCTATATTTCTAATTCTAGCATGCAGACTTCAAATCAGAGTTGGGCATTGTATCCTAAGGACAAAATTTCATTAAATCCACGTGGGTCAGCCACTCTTTGGGGCACACCTTTTTAAAGTCTGAGCCAGTAATCAGCCCTATGACCCATAATATTCACAATATATAAAGTTTCAAGGAAAGAATCGGTGGGCCAACTATTAGATTGATCACATATGAGTACTGACTCACTTCACTTCTCTCTTCTCAATAGAAAAGTAAGGCAAGTTTATCATGTGTTTCAGATAGATTCAAATCCAATGGTGGCCATGTTGCATATTTGAATAATAACTTATAGATTGATCAATACAAAGGGTCCAAGGATTGATGACCAGGCCGGATTTTGAAAACGTGGTCCCCACCGTGAGTTGATGATGGGGGGCGCCGCATTGTAGCCCTGCCCTGGTTAGGTTTGATTCAAATTTAGATTCCAGCTTGATTACTAGAAAATTTGGGTTCGTATTGGCTTCAAACTTAACATCATTTTTAAAAATAAAAGTAAAAACAACAAATAAAAAAAATTAAAAAGAAAAAAGGCAAAAAACTTAAGATCATTGCCTCTTCCAATATCGTGCCCTTGAAAATTGAATGCCTGACATTCTTGATTTTCTTGACACCCATTCCACACCGTCCATTTGTACTCCTACCAAGACAGTTTAATTTTACACCATGGAGCGCCACCAAATCAAGATTCTTTGATTCCAGCACAATGCAATAAAGCCATCAGTTAGGCCAGGCCCCACATTTGAAATCCAACCTCAAGCCAGAAATGATAACCATCCTACCTTGATTTATCATTAATAATGATTGATTGATTTACTCCAATTGTCGCTTCAAAACAGATTATTAAACTCCTTAATTTATTTTTCTCTTTTTCTTTTTAATTGCATGTTTTTATATGATTGATTTTGACAATGGATATATCTCCTCCTCCTCCTCCTCCTCCCCGTCTTCGTTGCTATTTTCTTCATTCTCATGATGAGATTTGATCTTCTATGCATATTTCACATGGGAACCATATGTCCGAAGTGTCAAACAGGTGAAGCACAGACAAAACAAAACTATTGTTAGGGCTCCTGTGCATACGATTCACATGCGGATGGCGAACTCTTTTAAGAATGAGCCCCATATGTACATGGAAATTAACAGTTGAAATGAGTTTTAAATTTGGGTCATTTTTAATTCAGTTCTAAACATGATTGTAGAGGGTTGATTTTGATTTTAGGAGTAGAATAGATGCAATATTCTTAGGCTGACCCTACTCAAATCTAGAATTGATTGCTCCTTCACAAATATTTGCGCCGTTTGTTATGGGCATGCAACACGTTACTACCTCAGTAAACATGTACGACCTTAGGTCAAGTGTCTCCTTCATGTGGCAATAACTAATGAATATATAGCTGTCCATGTGGCAAGGGATTCACCTTAGGACGCAAGTAATGAGATACACGTTATTGCCAGTTATGAGAATTGATTTCACACTCTCTCCTCAGCCACATTATAAAAGAGGATTTATTATTCACTCTCTCAATTTTCTTTTGTTAAAATATTCACCATCTCAATTTAAATATCTATTCTGAAAAATAAATAGCTTATGCATCTTGCGTTTACCTAAATGAGATCCACCGTAAGTAATCCACTTACTTAAGCTATCTTTTTTCTCCATATACATGGGACTTTCTTGCCAATCCACCCTCCTATAGAATTCATTGTTCATCGATTACACAAATGGGTCTCATAGGTGGATAGAATAGTTGGTTCCAAAAGGGTATCATATAAATCTATTGACATTTAAGATCCCTCCCTCCCTCTCACTATACTATTTACACGGTCCCATGTGCCTACCTGAAAATTTGATGTGATCTCAGGTGAAGGATATTTTGGTAATTCAAAAATCATTTTCTAATACAACTAGATTGTGCATACCCTCTAGGATGTACTGGATGGGAGGCGCCTCACCACTAAGCCATGCAAGTCCCTTCACCATTAGCGCTACAACTAGAGATATATCCCTGATTGTTTCAATGGATGGGAGGCGCCTCACTACTAAGCCATCAATGGATTTTAAATATACGTACGTAGTTCAAATTTATATAACATTTAACTAAAAATAGGATTAGTTTAAGTTATGAGAATCACAAATTAATTTATAGAGATTTACTCATATATTATTGAATTGCCATATATGAGTATTTTCTAATTAATTATGTTCTAATATGAATTTATATTTTGATGGTTACACGAAGGGATTTACAATTACAGTTCCATCTACTCTTTTAATTTTTATTATTCAATTCTTAAATTACATATTATTTTTCATATATTATTCAATTTGCATGAGTTCAGATTCTCTTAAATTTTTTAAGTTATTATTTAAAAAAAAAAGTATCTTTCACCGAAATCTACCCCATTGTAGAACAAAACCAAGGAGAAAAGAAATCACTCGAGTGTGGGGTGCCTTTGGCTTTTCAAAAGAATTGGGCTCCATCATTGTATTGTGGAAAATGAGACAAGAATGGGAGAAAAGCTTCTGTCTCAAGGCCTATATATAGCACTTCACTTGTGCAATGCAGAGAATGCTAAGGTAGCACAGAACATTATTTTAATGGAGAGCCAACAAGTTTTCTGCTTCTGGGTTTTGGTCTTTGTTTTTCAGTTGTGGTTATATGGATGTTCTGGATGTTTTGAGAAAGACAGAATCACCCAAACGGCAATTCTCTTCCTTCATGGAGAGGGACTGATTGTTGCAGTTGGCAAGAACTGGCATGTAATTCCAGCACAGGACGAGTGGTTGGAATTTTTCTTTATTATGAACGGAATGAAGGCTTAGGAGACTGGCATCTGAATGACAGCTTGCTGGAGCCCTTTGAAGAATTGCGGAGGCTAGACTTAAGTGGTAATTCAATAAGTGCTTTCATAGATGAAGAAGGTATATATGTCATGAAAAAAAAAAAAAAAATGAGGAGCAGAAAAAAAGGAGAAATTTCCAAAAAGGTTATAGATTTGAAGCGGCATTTTTGTCCATGCATTGCTTAAAACATTAAAATTGGTAGTTTTAAAAAACATGCTTGTCTAAGTTGTTCTCTAAAATTATTTTACATTACATGGGCATGTGAGATTTTTTTTTTTTTTTTGTTAAGATCAGGATGTTTTATAAATCTATATAGTATGATTGTCATAAAAAAAAAATGTGAGAACATATCTCAGAACTACATCTCACGAGACAAAAACTCTAAAAGACAATTGATGATCTGATTGGCAGAATCTTTTGCATTATTAGTTATATGCATTAAACACTTAATCAATGGGGTTTGAGTCAAAATGTAGCCCACTTGGAGGGAGTTGTCTGAACCATTTGTATGGGTCCTGAGTCTGCTTGATTGCATGGGTATACAACTACAAGGCCTATAGATGGTCTCTTTAGTTGT
Source organism: Umbellularia californica (assembly GCA_028538565.1). Taxonomy (NCBI): domain Eukaryota; kingdom Viridiplantae; phylum Streptophyta; class Magnoliopsida; order Laurales; family Lauraceae; genus Umbellularia; species Umbellularia californica. Next base: position 95,782,904 of record JAPQWN010000003.1, read on the forward strand.
TTGAGCTCGCCTCTTTTCTTCTTTTATATAGTGCAAGTTTATTGAGTCCTAAGAGTAAAATAGATGTAATGATTGAAGTTAAGGACAGGTATTTGCACTATTTAACTTCAATTGAAATATCACTTGCATAAATAAAAGTAATACTGCTATCCTTTAGGCGAGATTAAAAAAAATAAAAAAATAAAAAAAAGAAAGACAGTTTCAATAGAATCAATTGCCACAAGGAATAGATCATGTAAATTTATAACCATAAGATTGAAGTTGATGACAGAGATTGGCACTATGTAACTTCGATTGAAATTAGTAAAATTATATTGCGGGATAACGGGGCCGATCCTGAACGGGCTTGGCATGCTCTACCAATTTCCAATCCCATTTTGGCTAGGCTTTCAAATAATTGTCCAACCCAGCCCATTGCGCTAAGATTTTTATTAATGTATTTTCAGGCTTGGAACGGGTCAAGTACCCATTTCAACGGACTAAATTGACAAGCCTAGATTTGATCCTTCAAATCCCGTCGTTGAATGGCCCTCCTATTCTTTTGAATGAGCGTAAGAAACATAGATTGTACAATAATTCTGATGAGTCAGGCCCGCCCAAGTGGCTTATTCTGTCATGAGCCAAGTCTGCGTTAATGGAGATCCGTTTAATCCAATGGAGTCCGAGCCCAAACCCACGATGCCTGGCCACGTCACAGCAGTCCGGGTCGCTTCAGAAGCAGTCAGGCCACGTTCCGCTTTTACCAAGTCCTGCGGAGAATATCACAACTGCCTCGCCAGTCGAGGACACCTCGAAGGCTCCTCATAAACGGCGCTGTAAAGTCGTCCCCATCTGTTAGGGGAAGACTATAAATTTAAGAGCCTCTCGATACTTGAGGGGCAGGCAAGAATCTCTCTTCTAGACCCTCTCCAAAGTTTGTAATCTCTGAAATACTTGAGAATTAATACATCCGGCGATCTCAGCCTTTCCGAAAGTGGACGTAGGTCACACTGACCGAACCACTATAAATCTCTCTCTCATCTCAATTACTGCATTTATTACCTATTAATTGACCGGTGGTGCGCGAAGTCATTTTTCGCATCATCAGTTTGGCGCCGTCTGTGGGAACCGACTAAAATTCTCACGTTAGAATCCTCTTTTTCCAAAATTATGGTGATCACCACAAGATCTGCAAGACGCCCAGAGGATAATCCCTCTCGAGAAGGCGAGAATGATCCTCCACCGACTAATCCTGCCCCAGATGCCCCTGCTCCCACTCCACAACAGATGTTAGAGACTATGCAACAGCTGGTGACCCAAAACCAGCAGATCCTACAGTTCATGCTCACAGCAGGACAGGGAGGAGCACACTTTGGAGGAGCACAGCATGGAGTACCGCGCCCGGGGCACGCAAGGGCTCCACGTCTGGGAGCTCCTCCCCCGGGCGCCCATCCCCTGGGCGCCAATCCCCCGGGCGCCAACCCCCTGGGCGCCCATCCCTTGGGCGCCCAAGGGTTTCCTCTGCCCGCCCCTCCCCCCCTCTTTGGGGTTACGCTGGGGGCTGGGAGAATACATCAGGAAGGACCTCCTCCTCCCAGTGGAGTCTAGTTTGAAGGATTCCCACCTCCAGGAGGAGCAGGTCACGGAGGACTTCTACCTCCGGGGGGAGCACATCATGAAGGACCCCCACCTACTCCCTCTGCTTCTAATAGGGATGGTCCTAGTTTCCAAGAAGGGGAAAGTGAAAACATGGAGGAGAGCAACTTCCATGATCACTCCCGAGGAGCTCCCAATCGCTGGGACGAGAAGATCAGGGAAATGCAGAACCAACTGGGTGATGTCTTCAACGCCATGAAGGCGTAGGCCCCACAAACAGTGGATTACCTAGTCGGGCGGACGGATACACCGTTCAAGCCCGACGTGATAAACTACCCGCTTCCTCCAAGGTTCAAAATGCCATCCATAGAAACATTCGATGGGACGAAGGATCCATTGGACCACCTGGAGACATATAAAACTGTAATGCAGCTGCATAATATCCCTGACGAGGTTATGTGCAGGGTATTCCCAACTACCCTGAAGGGTTCCGCTCGGCAGTGGTTTGCCAATCTAGCCCCAGCCTCCATCGCCACCTTTGGGGAGTTAAGCAAATCCTTCGTGTCACACTTCATCGGAGGGTGCCGCCATCAGAAGCCTGCCACACACCTGCTCAGCGTAAAGCAGGACAAAAATGAGAACCTCAGGAGCTACCTCACTCGTTTTAACGAGGAGGTACTTCAGGTCGAAGATCCCGATGACAAAGTGACAATGATAGCTTTCTTGGGAGGCCTTCGCTCGTCGAGTTTCCTCTTCTCAGTGATGAAGCGTCAGCCAAAGAGCATGACAGAGCTACTAGCAAAGGCCCAAAAATATATAAATGCTGAAGACATCACCAGGGCCAGGCGAGGTGAGTCCTCTAGATCTGGGGACAAGGGGCGGGACAGAGATGAAAAGAAGGAGACGAGCAACAAGCGAAGCAGGACAGAGAGGTTACCTGTCAGAGACCGACTCGGTCCTGCTCCGTAGAGAGACCAAGTAGGTCCTGCTCCGCAGAGAGACCAACAAGCATTCACCCCCCTCAATGCCGCTGTTGAGCACATTTTGCTCCAGATACAAGATGACCCAGCCATAAAATGGCCGGGAAAGATGAAGTCCCCTCCAAACCGCAGAAACCCGGCCAAATATTGTTGCTTCCATCGCGACCATGGTCATGACACCGACGATTGCTATGACCTCAAGAAACAGATTGAGGATCTCATTCAACGTGGTCACCTGCGCCAGCATGTTGCTGGTAGGGGGCAAGCACTACCACCACCTCATAACCTGGAGGACCAGCATCCCATTGGGGAGATCCGAACCATCTCAGGCGGATTAGCAGAGTCACTTTTTGCCATGAAGGGCCACGTCAGAAGGGCTAGGCATCCTGACGAAGCACGCCCATCCAAGGCCCCCAGGCATGGCGATGGTGATACCATATCCTTCTCAGACAAGGACTTGGAAGGAGTCCAGCATCCCCATGACGACCCTCTGGTGCTTACCATGACGGTCGCCAATTTCCAGGTGCGTAGGATTTTGGTGGAAAGCGGCAGCTCTGCGGATATCCTATTCGCAGAAGCTTATGACCAGCTCAAGTTGGGACGGGAAAGGCTGCAGCCAGTGAAATCCCCCCTTATTGGGTTCTCAGGGGAGAAAGTGTATCCCCTCGGGGCAATCACATTGCCAGTCACAGCCGGGATAGCACCCCGAAGCTCTACTACAATGGTGAACTTCCTGGTGATAGACCGCCCGTCAGCTTACAACATCATACTAGGACGACCTGCCCTTAACGCATTAAGGGCCGTCCTCTCCACCTATCATCTCATCCTCCGCTTTCCGACCCCAAATGGAGTGGGGGAGATCAGGGGAGATCAGGTTACAGCAAGAGAATGTTACGTATCCTCAATGAAGGCCAAGAAGACACAAGAGGCGTTACAAGTCGAAATCTTGGACCCGAGGGATGACGCCACCACAGAAAGAGGGGAACCAGTTGAAAAACTTACCTCGGTGGCCTTACATGAAGAGCATCCTGACAGAAGAGTGTACATTGGCTCTTCTCTTTCAGAAGATCTTGTTTGCCGGTTAACAGATTTTCTGAGAACGAACATGGACGTTTTCGCATGGTCACATGCGGATCTTGAAGGGATTGATCCCACAGTCGCCACTCATCGCCTCAATGTCGACCCTCGCCACAAGCCTGTTCGACAAAAGCTAAGGGGCGCCTCCACTGAAAGGGCCCAGGCAATCGATAAAGAAGTCGGGAAACTGATAGAAAATGGAGCGGTCAGAGAAGTAGCATATCCCGAATGGCTGTCAAATGTGGTAATGGTGACAAAAGCCAATGGGAAGTGGCGCCTCTGCGTCGACTTCACGGAGCTCAACAAAGCATGCCTAAAGGACAGCTATCCGCTGCCTTGGATTGACCTCCTCATCGACGCCACAGCAGGACATGAACTCCTCTCTTTCCTAGATGCCTATTCTGGATACAACCGGATCAGCATGCATCCCCCAGACCAAGAAAGGACGTCGTTCATCACTCCAAAGGGGACCTACTGCTACAGGGTAATGCCCTTCGGGCTGAAAAACGCAGGTGCAACCTACCAGCGCCTGGTAAACAAAATGTTCCAATCCCAGATTGGGCGAACAATGGAGGTTTATGTCGACGATATGCTGGTGAAGAGCTTGGCTGCAGCAGATCACATCGACCATCTTCAAGAGACTTTCAATGTTCTCAGAGCCTACCACATGAAGCTGAACCCAGAGAAATGCGCCTTTGGCGTAGGATCGGGAAAATTCTTGGGTTTCATGGTCAACCAGAGGGGAATTGAGGCGAACCCTGATAAAATCAAAGCTATACTCGACATGAAGTCGCCCACTTCCACCAAGGAGGTGCAGCGCCTCAACGGAAGAATTGCAGCGCTCAACAGATTCGTCTCCAAGTCTGCAGATAAGTGTTTGCCTTTCTTCAAAATTCTCCGAAAGGCATTCGAATGGGGACCTGAGGCTGAGGAGGCCTTCGACAATCTTAAGGCCTACTTGGCCGCACCTCCTCTCCTTTTACATGCTACACCGGGCGAGGTGTTATATTTGTACCTCTCCGCTTCCCCCTCAGCAGTTAGCTCTGTTCTGATCAGGAATCACGATGGTGTGCAAAAGCCCATCTACTATGTCAGCAGAGCATACCGAAGAGCCGAGATCAGATACTCGAGGTTAGAAAAACTGGCGCTCGCCCTCATCTCGACTGCTAGGCGCCTGCGGCACTATTTTCAGAGCCATACGGTTGTGGTCGTCACCAATCAGCCTTTGAAGAGAGTCTTGGCAAAGCCAGAAGTATCTGGAAGACTCCTCAAGTGGTCAGTGGAATTGGGTGAGTTTGACGTTCAGTAACAACCAAGGATGGCCATCAAGGCCCAGGCGCTGGCAGACTTTGTCGCTGAGTTTACGCATGCAGAAGGGGAGCCCACCACGTCGCTGCCATCTAGCCCAAAGCAACAAGTCGAACTACCACCCGACGGGGACACCCGGACGGGCGCACATATACCAGCACCGGGCGCCCATGCCACTCCGGGCGCCCCGGCAGCAGCAGTGGGAGCCCAGGCCACCCCGGGCGCCCAAACATCAATGGGCGCCCATACTACTTCGGGCGCCCAGACCCCTCCTGGCACCCCGGATTCGTCAATGGGTGCCCAAATCCCTCCGGATGCCCAGACCCCTCCTGGCGCCCCGGATTCCTCAATGGGTGCCCAAATCCCTCCGAGCGCTCAGACACCTCCTGGAGTTTTTCCTTCACTGCCCCTTTGGAAGCTATATGTTGATGGCTCCGCAACCAGTGAGGGAGGTGGAGCAGGACTCATTTTGATCAGCCCTGATGGTACACCCATCAAGTATGCAGTGAAGCTACACTTTATTGCCACAAACAATGAAGCAGAATATGAAGCACTCCTCTCTGGATTAAGATTGGCAGCAGAAATGGACGTTCGGTCCCTCACCACCTATAGTGATTCATAATTGATAGTCAATCAAGTGAATGGCGAATTCGAAGCGAAAGAAACAAAAATGCAGGAGTATCTTGGCATGGCGAAGAAGCTAGTCCAGCAGTTTCAACATTTCCAGATCTGTCACATCCCAAGAGGTGATAACATGGCTGCAGATGCTCTCGCCAGGCTGGCCTCATCCCTGGAGGCCTCATTTGCAGAACCAACTCTCATTGGGCACCAGTTCGAGCCAAGTAAGTTGGATGTGGACACCACTAACATCAACTGTACAACGGCCGAATCGAACTGGATGACCCCCATAAGGGCATACCTCCAAGAAGAAACAGTACCAGATGATCCCCTCGAGGCCAAGAAGCTCAGAATGAGAGCTTCTAAGTTCACCCTTTTGCAAAATGTACTCTACAAGAAGGGCTACTGCTTACCATTGCTGCGCTGCCTTTCGCCAGAAGAAGCTGACTACGCCCTTAGAGAGATTCACGAAGGAATTTGTGGGAATCACTCTGGAGGACGCTCCCTCGCCTACAAAGCGCTTAGGCAAGGGTATTTTTGGCCGAGCATGGTAAAAGACGCCAAAGAGTTTGTCAAAAAGTGTGACAAATGCCAGCATTTCACAACGGTGCCAAGGCAGCCACCAGAGGAACTGACGACCATTGTGAGTCCATGGCCTTTTTCCAAATGGGGCATTGACATCCTGGGCCCCCTTCCTTTGAGCAAAGGCCAATGCAAGTTTGTGGTCGTCGCCATAGACTATTTCACAAAATGGGTAGAGGCAGAACCCCTAGCGAAAATAACAGACTCGAAGGTAAAGGACTTTGTCTGGAAAAACCTAGTCTGCCGCTTCGGGATACCTCACGCCATTGTCAGTGACAATGCCAAGCAGTTCGATAATAAGCTTTTTAATTCTTTCTGCTCCGACCTTCAAATCAAGCAGCCTCATTCCAGCCCGGCACACCCACAGGCGAATGGGCAGGCAGAAGTCATGGTAAGAACAATTCTCTGTAACTTAAAGACAAGGCTCGAAAGGGCGAAGGGTCTTTGGGTTGATGAACTCCCAGGAGTGTTATGGGCCTATCGGACTACGCCAAGAACTCCTACCGGGGAAACTCCTTTCTCCCTCTCTTATGGGACTGAGGCAGTCATCCCCGTCGAGATAGGAGTCCATTCCCTAAGGGTCTACCACCACGACCCCGTCACCAACGGGGAAGGACTTCGCATCAACCTCGACTTTGTAGAGGAGGCAAGGGAGATGGCTGTGGTCCGCAACGCGGAGTACAAGCGACGCATGGCGAAATACTACAACTCGAGGGTAAAGCCTCGTTCATTCCAACCGGGGGATCTAGTGCTTAAAAAGGTGATCATCGCCACAAAAGACTCCCGTGAAGGAAAGTTGGGACCAAACTGGGAAGGGCCCTATCTCGTCACTGAGGTAGTGAGACCAGGCACCTACACGATCCAGAATTCCGAGGGAAAGGTCCTACCTCATCCGTGGAACGCTGAACATTTGAAGAAATACTACCAGTAACATTTTAAGAGGATGAGAATAGTGAGGGTTTGGGGCTTGATTTAATTTTTACTACTCTGTCAATGTTGTTCAAGCAATGAATAAATAAAACATTCTATGTTTGTATTTTATGACAAAAAGTTGCATGTTCCAAAAGATAGGCTTACGTACAAAAGTCAGGCTACCTGCCTTTACAAAAAAAAAAAAAAAAAAAAAAAGCAGCAAAAGTTCCCCCCTATCCTCTAATCACTCTCATCTCCCTTCTCATCGTCCTCCTCCTCATCATCCTCGCCATCATCAGAGCTGCCACTGCCATCATCATCAGGCGCCTCAGTCGGCAAGAAGCCTGAGAAGTCAAGATCTGGGAAAGCAGCAGAAATCTTCCCTCGAAGCTCATCATAGCCGTCAATAAAGGCATTAGCGAGGTCATTTTCGAGGTCCCTCTCAGCAAGGGCAATCTTCTCCTCAGCCTGAGAAGCCCTCTCGTGTGCAGCCTTCATCTCTGTCTTCACCGCAACCTCTCTGAGCAGCCCCATCTCACGGGTCTCAGCAAGCTCAGCCTCACTGAGCGAAGCCCTCTCACGGGCCTTCACAAGCTCAGCCTCTGCCTTGGCCGCCCTCTCGCGGGCTGTTGAGAGCTCAGTATCAAGCTTGGTCACCCTCTCGCGGGCCGCCATAAGGTCAACCTCGGAAGCCTTACTAGCAGCTTCCATAGCGGTAATCTTTCTTTCAGTAGCGGATAGCTCTTTCTTAACAATCTCATTCTCCCGTTTCACCTGCATGTAAGATTGGGCCCTCAACAACAGGCAGACAGATGCAGTGGAGGACTGAAAAGACAAAGAAATTAGACAGTACATAAGACAAAAAAGAGGACGAAAGTCTGGAGAAAAAGGAAATAGTTAACATTTACATGAGCCAGACCCTCCAGAAATGTGTTGATGACCCCCTCGGTGCCCAAGGCATTAACCTGACAGACCTCGGGGGGCAACACAAATCTCCCTAGTCTTTCCCGGATCGCTCGCGGGTTGCCTAGCATGGGATCAGCCCCAGTCCGTACCCCTGTAGAAGTACCCGCGCGCGGAGGACACAATTGAGGGGCAACTGGAGAGGAAGACTGCGGAGCAGCAGTCTTAGCTGAAGAGGCCACCTGAGGAAGGCGCACCCGAGGCCCCGCCCAAGTCACTAATGGAGAGGCCACCCGAGGGAGGCGCACCCGAGGCCCCGTACGAGTCACTGGAGGAGAGGTCCCTGGTGAGGAGTCATCTGTCCTCGCCACCTTGGAGGGAGGGGTACTCCTACCAGACAGGCAGGCCTCAATCGCTTTTCTGTTTACGGCTGGAAAAAACAAAAGTGTTATTGGGGTACAGCATATCAGGTAAACACACAAAACATTGCTAAAGTTGAAATGACTTACCTTTTCTCTTAGAAGTCGATCCCGGAAGGAGTCCGCCAGTCCTACCCAAAGACGAAGAGTCCGTAGGAGGTCCACTGGTCTTGCCTCTCTCCTTGGGAAGAAGAACTCCCAAGTCCTTATCAGGGTGATCTCTCACCGCTTGCAGCTTGCGCTCCTGCTCCGTGGAGAGTACGGGAGGATCTGCAAATGAGGACATGACAGTGAGCACATGCATAAAAAAAAAAAAAAAAACGCAATAAGAAAGAAAGCAATCAGAAAACGTACCTAGTCTCTTGGCGTCAATCCATCGTGTGGGTACCAAAGGTCGATCTGACTCAGCAACCCACTCTCCACCGATGAAGAAGAAGCGAGATTTCCAATCGTGGCAATTGGAACGCAATCCCGTGAGCAGCTTGCCGCCCGTAGGGGTAAAATAGTACCACCCCTTGTTAGGGGCTGGCGACTCGATCAAACTGTATGCGGCATGAAACTCCAGAGGAGAAGCATCCTCTTGATGTACTCTCCTCCACAGCGCAAGGAATCCGAGCATAACTCTCCAGCCGTTGGGTGCTAATCGCCCCGGAGTTAAGGAAAAATAATGAAAAATACGACAAATGGGAGAGGATAATGGAAACCTTAACCCGGCCTCGATCATCTCCTCATAGATGACAATGTCACCAGAGGAATCATCACAAGCTGGCTCGTCCGCTTCAGCCCGGCGGCACAGCACAGTAGGAGGGATACAAACAGCAACCCTCAAAAGGTCACCGTCAGTTTTGAGCACAGTAAAGGTAGTACTCACCTTGGATCCGGCATCCTCAACAACGACTTTCCCTTGATACTTTTTGGGATGATGCAAAATTCTGCTGCATACATTGCTAGCGCACGAGCCTCCCATGGTCACCCCACGCCCAGCGCCCGTGGCGCCCGCACCTGACACAGTGGACCCACGCCCGGCGCCTGTGGAGCCCGCACCTGTGGCGCCCGCGCCTGGCACCGTCGCCCCATGCTCGAAGCCAGCAGTGATCGCCCATACGGGGCCGTCTATGCTCAAGGACGCTGCTGCGCCCATCATCGCCGCCCGTGGAACGACGCCCGGCGCCGCCCGAGGGCGCATGACGTCCCTGCCCTGGACGCCTTGGCCCACTGTCGACTGTCGCAAATCTTCAACGCCTGCGCCCAACGTCCGTGGAGTTGCCGCCCGTGGCACAACGCCCAGGTCGGGCGCCGCTTGCACATCGCTGGCGCACGGCGCCACCGGTGGGTGCACAACGCCCCTATCACTTGCGAAAACGCTGCCCGCGTCACCCCTGCCGAGAGCTGCTGTACGACCGACGCCCTTGCCGCCCTCGGCGCCCACATCCAAGCTGCCCGCGGCAGTGCCAGCAGTGCCCGCGACACCCGCACCGGCGCCGCCTGCGCACGCAGCACCCATGCCGCCCGCGGCTGCGCCAGCAGCGCCCGCGACGCCTGCACTGGCGCCGCCTGCGCACGCAGCACCCGCGGCAGCGCCAGCAGCGCCCGCGACGCCCGCACCGGCGCCGCCTGCGCACGCAGCGCCCATGCCGCCCACTGCGGTGGTCTGACCAGCGCCAGCGCCCGCCCGGGCAGCGCCCACGGGATCCTCGCCCACTGCCGCAGTCTGGCCGGCGGTCCGTGCTGTAGTCGCCTTGCCCGCCAGGCCGGAATCCGTGCTGGCGCCCACCTGCTTCTTCTCCATAGTGATTCTTGTTGCAGTGGAAGAAGATGGTTAAAGGCAAAGAATGAAGATGGGTTCTCTTGAGAATGGGAACAGAAGAATGAAGATGGGTTCTCTTGAGAATGGGAATAGTTGAAGAAGGTGGGGGTGGCTCTCCTCTCTTTCGAAGGGCTTTTATAGCCTAGGGTTTCACAAGCCCCACAAAACCCAGGATTACCTAGGGTTAAAAAAAAAAAAAAAAAAAAAACCCCAAATATAAGAGGAGTCCCACGCTAACAGGACTCTCCCCAAAATTCTTCTCCTCAGGGCCTGGGAGGAACACAGGAAACTGGCAAGGAGAGGAACGCGGCAAATAATCATTTGAATGGGAAAGAAGCCCGGATATTCAAAATGCCCCCCTTTCAAAGCTTCTTTGGGCGCGGGGCATTGAAGGGCAAATGATGAGTCAGGCCCGCCCAAGTGGCCTATTCTGTCATGAGCCAAGCCTGAGTTAATGGAGATCCGTTTAATCCAATGGAGTCCGAGCCCAAACCCACGATGCCTGGCCACGTCACAGCAGTCCGGGTCGCTTCGGAAGCAGTCAGGCCACGTCCCGCTTTTACCAAGTCCTGCGGAGAATATCACAACTGCCTCGCCAGTCGAGGACACCTCGAAGGCTCCTCGTAAACGGCGCTGTAAAGTCGTCCCCATCTGTTAGGGGAAGACTATAAATTTAAGAGCCTCTCGATACTTGAGGGGCAGGCAAGAATCTCTCTTCTAGACCCTCTCCAAAGTTTGTAATCTCTGAAATACTTGAGAATTAATACATCCGGCGATCTCAGCCTTTCCGAAAGTGGACGCAGGTCACACTGACCGAACCACTATAAATCTCTCTCTCATCTCAATTACTGCATTTATTACCTATTAATTGACCGGTGGTGCGCGAAGTCATTTTTTGCATCATCAAATTCCATTGTGGACCATCCTGAATTATACTTTGACTAGGGCTACTTATCAACTGGTCTGACCTGAGCCCTACCATAGCCAACACCTTTGTGCTGGGCTTAAGCCTAAGTTTTTGGTACATAATCCAGGGTTCGACCTAAAATTTAGGCCCATTTAATACACCAGACGGGATTGGATTCAAGCGACCCAACCATCTAAGCTCCAACGTAGGATAGTTACCAGAAGGCTCTTTTTATATAAAACCCAGTATCCACCCGGGTTTGGGCTTAACTTTTATCAAGTGCCCCAGGCTTGGGCCAATGATTAAGAAATCAAGTTGGGCCTGATAATGCTCAGCCCGCCTTACCCCTCCATGAACATCCCTACTTTTGACACAGTATACTTATGATGTTGTAAGATGTTCTTCATTTAATTACTTTCTGCATTATAACTTCTCTTTTTTTCTGATTTTTCTTTTGGGAAGGATTGACTACTTTGAGAAAATTGGAGTGGTTGGGAAGAAGTTACTTCTTAGTCCCTACACATTGTGTTTTGAATGTAAAATTCACAGAAAAGTTACATTTGTTTAACTTCTGCAGGATTGTGCAAATTAAAAAACCTCCAACAGCTGTCTCTCAACGATAATGAATTTGAAGGAACTATTCCATCATGTCTCCGCAATCTTACAAACCTTGAGGATCTTGATCTCGCCAACAATGGATTCAGTGGAAAATTCCCAAAGTCTCTAATTACTAGCCTAAGATCATTATCATTCTTTTCTATTGAAAATAATGACTTTTCAGGCTTATTGATGCTTAGCTCATTTGCTCACTTGTCCAAGCTCAAGACGATTGTGCTTAGCAATAATGACTTGGAGGTTGTAACTGAATATCTACCATGGAATTCTTCATTTCAATTGGAACACCTCTTTTTATCCAACTGTAAACTAAACAGGCGTACTGGTGTTATTCCCCACTTCTTGCACGGTCAACATGACTTGACACAAGTGGATCTCTCGCATAATCACTTATCGGGAAGATTCCCAATTTGGTTGTTAGAAAACAATACAAGATTAGAAATGTTGGATCTCAGGAACAATTCCTTCTCGGGGACCTTTCAACTACCACCCAATAGCAATAACAAGACCTTATTCTCATTAGACATCTCCAACAATAACTTTAGTGGACAAATTCCTTTTGACATTGGAACTCTCCTTCCAAAACTTGGTTGGCTTAACTTGTCCATAAATTCTTTCCAAGGAAGCTTACCTCCTTCAATGGGCAACATGACAGAGTTCGTGACTTTAGACTTGTCACATAATAAGTTGTCGGGAGAAGTATCAGAGCACGTGGTTGCGGGTTGGGGTGACATGCAGTTTCTTAGGCTTTCCAATAACAATTTTTATGGGAGGCTATTTTCAGCATATTTCAACATGACAAGCTTAGGGTCCTTGTATCTGGATCACAATAATTTTGTAGGAACAATTCCACCTATAATTTCCAATGACTCAAGTTTAAACGTATTGGACATTGAAGATAACAACATGTGGGGTAGACTATCAAAACGAATTGGAGACCTATCAGGATTGTCAACCCTCATCCTAAGTGGAAACCATTTTGATGGTATGGTTTCATCCGAGTTATGCAAGCTTATTGAACTCTCTCTTTTGGACCTTTCTGACAACAAGCTATCTGGGCCAATACCATCTTGCTCCAACTTAACAAATCTTATGTATATACACTTGGAGATGAATGCATTTTCTGAGATAATACCAAGTGCCCTGTCAAGAAGCTCGTCCATAAAATTGGTAAATGTCAGGGATAACCACATAGGTGGTGTTCTTCCTACTTGGGTTGGTGGACTTTCGCAATTGAGGATACTTCTTCTTAAAGGAAATAATTTACATGGACATATTCCAATTGAGCTATGTCAACTCAAAAATCTAAGTTTGTTGGATCTTTCTTACAATAATCTTTCTGGATCATTTCCATCATGCATCAATAATTTGTCATTTGGAAGGTCAGTAGTTTTAGACGGTGCATTTGTAATAGATGACAGTTCAGCAATGTATTTGACACCTGGTGAGATAATAGTAGCGGAGTTTAGAACCAAGAGTATCAAATATTCTTACAAAGGTGACATCCTTAATTACATGTCTGGGATTGATCTCTCATGTAATCATCTTACGGGGGAAATTACGGTTGAAATGGGACAGCTAAATGGGCTCCACTCTTTGAACTTGTCCCACAACCAATTCACTGGGCCAATACCAATAACCTTTAAGAACTTGAGCCTGATTGAGAGCTTGGACCTTTCTTACAACAGATTGAATGGAACAATTCCTTCTGAGTTAACAGAGCTAACTTATTTAGAAATTTTCTCAGTTGCTCACAACAACCTGTCTGGCAGAACTCCTGATATGAAGTCTCAGTTTGCTACGTTCAGTGGAAGTAGCTATGAAGGCAATGCACTCCTTTGCGGAGCTCCGCTGAGCAAAAGCTGCATGTCCACCACTCCTACCATCCCAGCTACTAAAGAGGAAGAAGAAACGGATGACAATGAAGACATCCATGTTAGCTTCTATGCATCATTTGTTGGATCATACTTTGTTTTTCTCTTGGGGACTGTATTAGTCCTCTACTTCACCTCTGAGAGGCGTGCAATGTGCTTCTTTCATGTTGTTGACTCCTGGTGTGCTTTTTATTTGTACAAAGCCCGCGATATCTTCGATTGTAAGTAGCATGGAGTTGATTTAATGTGTGATTTTTATGTGAAAATAATACTCAGACAAGAGCAGTTGGAACTGTTAAAAGAAGTTATATTCATGGTTTTGATTGAATGAATTCTCTGATTCGTGAGTCACGCTCACCTTTCGTACGAGAACCTCCCACCATAGAAAACATGAAGGATGAGGTCAACCTGATTTTATAATTGTATAATAAATAAAAATTGAAATAATCTAAAATATATATTAAACAATAAAAAATCTTTAAAATGTAAGATTCTAACATTTTAGCTCGTTTTAGAAAAACAAGTGCTTAAAATTAAATGTAAATAATGAAAAACAATTAATCACTCTAAAACAGTTAATCACGCTTTATAAAATTAAAATAATAATAGTCTAAAGATTTAGATTTAGTTATTCAAAATTCTTTCTCCAATTTTACTCATTAGGTAAGTCTTAGAAGATTGGCAAAATTCGATGATTTTAGTGGTTTGAGGGTTTTACTTCATGGTTTGAATGATTTGGCAAAAGAAAAGCAGATTCTGGTTGAATCGAACCAGAACATGTAGTAGTTCTAATTCAAACAGTATGGACAGCTTAGTTCTATTTTTAGAATATGGCTTCCACCATCTCTTTTATTTCATTTTTCTTAAAGATTAAAAGGGATCGATTTCATAAGGTTGACCACATGCTGGTGTGCTAAACAAGGCCAAAACAAATTTAATTGTGTGGGTGGCACTTTCCAGAGATCCCAAATTGTTGAAGTTGTGGATCCACCATTTTTTATCTACAACAAGCTTTAGCATTATTAACTAATGCAGCAAGAAGAAGGATATTGTCCATTAGATATTATTTTTTGTGCAACAATGGAGTTTGTCGTTTGGTTTTCTAAATTGTCTATTTGATGCTTAGACGTAGTTTACTCACACCCCACTCACCCACAGAAGGCTGTACGAGTATAAAATTTCAAACCAATCACAATTTAAAGCACCATCAGATCAGATAAACGCAATTTAGTGTGATCAACTTAATTAATATTCCCCCAGATCAAATGCTTGTTTTTCAAAAGAAAACGAAAAACACATGATACTAATAGTTCATCCTTACTTTGAAAGAGTATCATCAAGTGATGCTCGCCATCTTAAGGTGTTCTTTTTTTTGTTTTTTTTATTTTTGGTTGATACCCCTGCTATAAGGGGGCTGAGTCCCAAGACACCCACACAAGTGAGAAGGTATCACTATGTCAGAATTTGGCCGTCGTTTAACAAGATGAATGACAGCCTTCACGTGTTTACGGCAGTCATAAAAAAGACAGTCGTCCCTAATTTCACTAGGTCTTGTGTGACGAGTGGCATTGTGGCGCAATAGCCCTATTCTTTTATTAGAATTGAGAGAACTCACGTTTGGAGAATTTGTGATTCTCTAAAAATTGTTCTCTGGAGCTTCCAAGAATGCTTAACGACCTATTTGTTTGCCATGGAATAAGGTAAAGGAGAGTTGAATTAGAATCTAACTATTACATTTTTTTTCTTTTCTTTCTTTTTTTTTACTGAAAAAACATATAGAAACTAAGATATGTTGTGTAAGCTTGTTCGTTTGTTGGATAAGCTATCCTTACATGTCCCTTTCAATCAGCCCCAAATATGTTTTTGAGTAAAACAGATGCAACCTTCTGTCTACCTTGAAGTCCATCTCTTTTTTGGAGCCTCTAGGCACTACCATTTCAATAAGTTATTGGATTCAATCAGTTCTAGGCTTGATGGATGGAAAGTCAAATGCCTCTCCTTTGTTGGCAGGTTGACTTTGGTCGAGCATGTGCTCTCCTCCATTCCTCTTCACACCTCCCTTGTCATTCCTATCCCCTCTAGAACTTGCCTGCAAATTGAAAAGCTCATGAGGAATTTTCTATGATCCTCTAGCCTTGATAAAAAGAGGAGTAACTTGGTGAAATGGGATCAGGTCTGCGTGCCAAAAGAAGAGGGAGTGTTGGGTCTGCGCAAGGTGAAGGAGTTTAATGAGGCCTGTTTGGTGAAGTTGGAGTGGTCAGCGGCAACCTCGGACTCTCTATGGGCTTCTTGGTTTAGCGGCAGATACTTCAGGTAGTCTCCTATCTGGTTCTCCGGCAACCCTAAGGCTGGGTCTAGTATCTGGAAAAGGATAAGATCCTTGGCAAAAGTCCTTCAGCAAGGCAGTCGCTGGGCTCTGGGGAATGGCCACTTCATCCTGTTGTGGCTATACAATTGGATAGATCATGATCGACCCCATTGCTCAAAGATTCCCCCTCCTCCAATTCTCAGACAGTGATAGGGTGGCAGACCTAATTAAAGACAATTCCTAGAGCATCCTAGCTACCATTCCAGCAGAGTTTCAATGCTTCCTCCTCTAGCATACGAATCAAATTGATCTCCTTAGCCCTTCAACCCCGGATAAACTTATTTGGAAGGATTCTGCTTCAGGGGTCCTGTCTCTTAAACAAGCTTGAGAATTATTGAGGTCCAGAAAAGTAGCAGTTCAATGGCATAGGCTAGTTTGGAACAAGTTCATTAACCCAAGACTTTCTTTCTTGAACTGACATCTTCTCCTTAGGAAAACCCAAACTGATTCTTGGGCAATGCTCAAAGGCACTTCTATGGCTTCTAGATGTTATTCTTGCCACTGTGAAAGAGAATCAGACTTGCACATCTCCTTCTCCTGTCCTATAGCCCACCAGCTATGGTCCTGGCTATTCAGTCTAGTGAACACTCCTACTCCTCTTCCTCTTTCACCTTCTTCAGTTTGGGCCGCTTTCATTAAGGGTGTAGATGCCAATGGAAGAAAATCAGTAGCCGCTATTTTCTTCCAAGCCATCTATACCCTTTGGTTCTTGAGAAATGAAGCTAAGCACCGCAGCAAAGAGGCCTCCTTGGAGAAAGTGCAGAAAGTCTTCATCCACGGGGTGAAAGCGCAGAAAGTCTTCATCCACGGCTGCAGTGGTATGTTCTGCCTCTCTTCAGGTGTGGCCTCTCCCTCTCATCCTATATTGAGGGCCTTAGGGTGGAGAGACTCTCCCTCCTCTCTAGGCTGATCTTTCTCTCCCAGTAGTTTGGCTCAAAAGTAGTAGTCATTGCCGCTTTTTGGTTCCCAGTAGCTTCTGGATATCTTATTGCAGTCTCCGGCTGGAGAATCCCTTCTCTCTTCGTTCTGAAGCCTTTTGGGTAGTCAGTTCAGCTTAGTTTTTCGGTTGCTGGCTTTTTTGTTAGTGGTGAGTTTAGCTTCTTCCTTTGCTGTGTAGTGGTGATCTTCAGTGGTGCTGTGTGCTGTGTGCCTTTTCTCTCTTGGCAGGCCTTTTCTATTTTCTCCCTCTGTTTGGCAATCAGGTGTGTTGCTTGCAGTGGCGAGTTCAACAGCTTTGTTTGTGGGTGGGTGTTATGGTACCCATTGCAAGGGAGCCAGAGGTATAGTAGTTTGGGAAGAGCAGCTGCATGCATGGGAGGATCATGGGTTCTAAGCGGTTGCAGAAGTTGAATTAGTCCAAGCTCCACGTACAGGTGGTTCCAGCAAGTGGGGATAGTTGTTAGTTGAGGATGCCCAAATGTAGGAAGCACTATTATGTTAGTCTTTTCAGATCTCTGTTATTTCTTTTATGTATTTAAATTCAGTAATGTAGGAATGAAAAGGCATCGAGTAGCTATCAGTAAAGTTTATTGTGGAGGTTATCTTATCCTCGAACTTGAGTTTCATCCCATTTCAAGTTTGTTTCTTCTCTTCCCATCTTCCTTGTTCTTTCTATCGGGAAAAATAGGAAAGAAGGGAAAGAACCGGTGGAGGGCAATGCTTGAATCGCCCACTTTCTGGGAAGAACATAACAGTTTGGTATCAGAGCCGGACGATCTCGACGGATGTGAAATGGAGGACAACCGAATCTCGAAGCTGGAAAGTGACATGGCCACATTCAAGACAGACGTCCAATCCCAGCTGCAGCAGATTTTGGCAGCCGTTAACAACCAGATGGAGCACTTCGCGGTGACCCAAAATCTGAGAGATACAGAAAGTTCATTCGGATCTTTTAACCATGGGAACAGGCGAGCAAATGGGGAAGCTTCGACTGGTGGTTATCTCCCTAGGCTGGTAAAGCTTGAATTTCCACGATACCATGGCGAAGAAGACCTGACCAGCTGGATTTGCAGAGCCGACCAGTTTTTTAACTTCCACCGAACTGCCGAGGAAGATCGTGTTCCTCTTGCTTCGTTTAATTTGGAGGGTGATGCCCAGCCGTGGTATCAAATTTTGAAGAAGAAGAGAACCCAACTCTCATGGGACGAGATCAAAGAGGGGCTGCACAGTCGATATGGCCCGAATAAGTTCCAAGACTTCTACGGTGAATTCAGCAAGTTGCAGCAGTCCGGAACAGTGAAGGACCACCAGACGCAGTTCGAACGCCTCTTGATACGGATTGGGACTCTTGAAGAAGAGCACCAGATAGGGGGGTTCGTCAGCGGGCTGAAGGAGAACCTCCGGGCTGACGTACAGGCGAGCAGACCCAAAACCTTGGAGGAAGCAATCAGATTGGCTAGGCTTTTTGAAGCCCGAAACCTGTGAATAAAGACAAATTCCAAATTCTGGAAATTGCTTTCTTAGAATAGTGAAAAATAAGTTTCCACTAGCCCAAGACTCAGAACCAAAGTTGAAGAAGAACGAAGAAATTAGTATATCTCCAGAAATGAGGGAAGAACAAGACCTTTATTATTATGGAGAAATCTGAGTTACAAGCTACAATCAAAGTCTTACATAAGAGAAAATAGGAACAAGCCTGCAATGGTAATTATTGTTGGACTAGAGAAGGGTCTAGAAACTCAAGGTAGGTGGAGGTTTGGAAGGTTCAAGAATTCTAACTTAGTGGTGAGAAGGTGAAGGTTCTAGATGTTGGTAGAAAGATTCAAAATGCAAGCATGTTCTACAAGTTTCTAGGTACATTAAACCTCACTACATCCCTAAAAAATAATTACCAAAAGTTTACTTTAATTTTTTAACACTCCCCCTTAAAGTGAACTTTTGGAAATAATTCCAAGCTCTGCACGAAGATTCTCGAATGGTCCCTTGGAGAGAGACTTTGTGAAGATATCTGCAATGTTGTCCTTGCTCCGCACCTCCGATACTTCAATTGTTCCATCAAGCACCTTCTCACGAATGAAATGATGTTCGATCTCAATATGCTTTGTTCTTGCATGACACACCGGATTATTAGCCAACTTTATAGCACTTTGATTGTCACCAATAAGTTTTGTAGATTTATGAATAGGTGAAAATACATCTTCAACAAGCCGACGAAGCCAAATGCATTCTTGAGCAGCAAGAGTGGAAGCCTTATACTCCGCTTCGGTAGTAGAAAGCGAGACCGAGTCTTGCTTTTTACTACACCAAGAGACACATGCCGAACCACAAGAAAACACATACCCAGAGGTAGATTTTCGATCATCCAAATCACCTCCTAGATCCGCATCCGTGAACCCAAGTAGAGAAAATTCAACCCCTTCCTTATAAAGAAGTCCCATGTCATAAGTTGAATTCACATACTTCAATATCCGCTTTGCAGCATCAAGGTGAGATTTTCGTGGCTCTTGCATATAGCGACTAACAAGCCCAACGGAAAATGAAATATCTGGTCTTGTAATAGTCAAATAAATTAGACTACCAACAAGAGCACGATAAGGTCGAGGATCCGACAAAAGTTTACTTTCATTACGCCTAATTTTAAAGTTAGGCTCAAGAGGAGTGGAGCAGTACTTGCTTTTATTTATTCCAAACCTGTCAACAAGCTTCTTGGCATAGCCTTCTTGAGATAGAAAAATCCCATCCTTCACCTTTTTCACTTCCAAGCCAAGAAAATGACTTAACTCTCCCAAATCTTTCATCTCAAATCGAATAGAAAGTTCAGCCCGAAGCTTTGCAACCTCTCGTTCATCATTGCCGGTAATGATCATATCATCCACATATAGTAGAACAATCATGTGTAATGATCCTTGCTTCTTTACAAATAAACTAGAATCTGAGTTAGAAGCAAAATAACCACAAAACTGTAAATACTCAGCAATCTTACCGTACCACGCCCTCGGAGCTTGTTTAAGACCATAGAGAGCCTTCTTGAGTTTGCACGCATAATCTGGGTGAGTTGAAGAAACATAGCCAAGAGGCTGCTCCATGTAGATTTCCTTATCAATTTCGCCATATAGGAAAGCATTCTTTACATCAAGCTGATATAGCTTCCAACCAAGAGATGCTGCTAAAGAGATCACAACCCGAACAGACGTCATCTTTGCTACAGGGCTAAAAGTCTCTTCATAATCTTCTCCATATACTTGAGAGAAGCCTCTTGCAACAAGCCTTGCTTTGAATCTGTCAATGCTCCCATCTGCTTTCTTTTTTAATTTGTACACCCATTTGCAAGACACAAGCTTCACATCCTTGGGTTTTGGCACAAGATCCCAAGTTTCATTTTTTATAAGTGCGTGCATCTCTTCTTCCATGGCTTCCTCCCATTCTTTAACACCTTTTGCTTCATCAAAAGAAGATGGCTCATTTTCATAAATAGGACCAGCACTAAAGCAATGACAAGTGCTTACCAGATTACCATCTCTATAACGAATTGGCTTAATGACTTGCCTTCCGGACCGAGTCATTTTTGGAGCATTTGTTCCCTCCAAGTTAGCATTCTCCTCTTGCTCCACCTCGCGAGAATTAACTTCGCTCCCCCTATCACCAGACTCCCTTAATTCTAAAGAAGAAAGGCTTTTAGATATTACTGGTGATGACGGTGATGATGAGATACTAGAAGAGGCAGGAGCCGAAGAAGTCACTGGCAAGCTCATGGGCAATTCTTCATGTTCTTTAATTGTTGAAGGAGCACCAACTGAGACACCACCGGGGCTATAGTAAGAGGAGATTTCGTCAAACACCACATCCCGAGAGACTTTACATTTGAGAGTTTCAGGGTCCATGCATTTCCACCCTTTTTTTCTTTCATCATAACCGATGAATATACATTTTCTCGCCTTGGCATCCAATTTGAATCTCTGTGAATCTGGAATATGAACATAGCAAACTGAACCAAAGACCTTGAAGTCTTTCACATTGGGCTTCTCGTTATACATCATCTCATATGGAGACTTCATATTAATCGGGCTGAGAGGAATCCGATTAATCACATAAGCTGCACAAGCCATACCTTCTGCCCATAGGACTTTGGGTAAATTTTTGGCATACAACCAGCTCTTGCACGTCTCGGTGAGATGCCGAATTTTCCTTTCTGCTATGCCATTTTGCTGAGAAGTGTCAGCACAAGTAAGCTGCCTCCGGATGCCATGCTTCGAACAAAAGATATTGAACTCCCGAGAAGTATATTCTCCTCCATTATCGGTCCTCAACAATTTGATCTTCCTTTGGAGCTCACCTTCAACCTTCTCTTTAAATTCCATAAACCTGAAAATCACTTCAGATTTTCTTTTCATAAAATACACCCAAGTGAATCGAGTAAAATCATCAACAAAGACCACCATATAGCGATAACCAGAAAAGGTATGTGTACGAGTAGGACCCATCACGTCACTATGAATAAGCTCCAATGGTGCCTTATATCTTGTTCGGGATCTATCAAATGGAAGGCGATGTGCCTTACCATATTGACAGCCCTCACATAGTTCTCCATTACTAAAGGTAGTAATATGAGGCAAACCATCAACCAGATTTTTATTCACCATGACTTTTAACTTATCCATATTTAGGTGACCCAATCTAGCATGCCAAAGAGAAGCATTATCATTTGTGCTCATTTTATCAACATAAGAAGTTGAAGCAGATAGAATAAATAAATCTTTAACTCTCTTACCGGTGTGGACGACATCCCCTTCTACCTTGGACACATTTCGGAAAAACTTTACCTCGTTAGGCCCGAACAAAACATAGTGACCGGAATCCACCGCATTAGCCACCGAAAAGAGATTTTTTTTTCATACCCGGTACATGATAAACACTCTTTAGAGTGATAGGATCACCATTGTTGTTAAAGGTGATGGTACCTTCCTTCTCTACCGGATGAACTGTATTATCCGCGGTGATAATAGCCTCATTACCTTCAAAATTTTGAAGACAAGAGAACTTGGTGTCGTCGCCGGTAAGATGATGACCGCAACCGGAGTCCACGATCCAATCTTCCTTAAAGTTGATGGTAGCACAAGCATTAACTGAGGTAGTTTCCGCTGAGAAACAATTACCCCAATTTTCTTCGACCTCGCCATCTTTATCAGCTGCATTGCCACCCTTCAGCTTCACTCGGCAATTTTTCCTGATGTGCCCAATCTTATGACAACGGTAACATTTGATACCGCTTTTGTTGCCATTCTCGATCCTTGATGGCTCTCCATCTCCATCTTTCTTTTTCTCCTTCTCTTTCTCTTTTTTGTAAAATTTCTTCTTTCCAGAGAACAAGGCATCACCTTGAGAAGATAAAGAAACCCCCGCCATTTGTTGCGCTAAAGACTCTTGAGAAGAGAGAAGATTCTCAAACTCAACAAGGGATGGCTCTTGAGCCCACCCTTGAATAGAGGTAACAAAAGGAATGTACTCCTTTTTTAATCCACGAATAATATTTCTTTTCATCCGCGCTTCCGAGATAGGTTCCTCCGGATCAAGAGAAGAAATTTCTAAACAAAGATTTTTAATTTTCAAGAAAAATTGAGAGATAGAGAGATCACCTTGAGTAGTATTTGCCAACTCATTCTCCAAATACTGTAGCCGAGCAACATTTTTCTTGTTGAACAACCCATTAAGGGTATTCCATATCTCAGACGCCGACTTACACCCAACTATATGATCGAACAAATCATGAGAGATAGATCTCTTCAACACGAACTCCGCCTTTGCATTAGAAGTCCTCCACTTCTTTACGACATCGGCATTATCTTCCGTGGGTGTAGGAGCCACCTTATCATCTCCACCAACAACCTCCCACAAATCTTCTCCAAGAAGATAAGATTCCATGCATGACCTCCATACCTTGTAGTTAGATTGATTGAGCGCCTCAATCCCAAGGCCAACAACTCTTCCGCTTGAATCCATTTTTGGAACGCCAACGAACTTCTTCACCAAGAGTGCCTTGAGAAGATTCCAACTTAACACTCTTATGGCTCTGATACCATGTGAATAAAGACAAATTCCAAATTCCGGAAATTGCTTTCTTAGAATAGTGAAAAATAAGTTTCCACTAGCCCAAGACTCAGAACCAAAGTTGAAGAAGAACGAAGAAATTAGTATATCTCCAGAAATGAGGGAAGAACAAGACCTTTATTATTATGGAGAAATCTGAGTTACAAGCTACAATCAAAGTCTTACATAAGAGAAAATAGGAACAAGCCTGCAATGGTAATTATTGTTGGACTAGAGAAGGGTCTAGAAACTCAAGGTAGGTGGAGGTTTGGAAGGTTCAAGAATTCTAACTTAGTGGTGAGAAGGTGAAGGTTCTAGATGTTGGTAGAAAGATTCAAAATGCAAGCATGTTCTACAAGTTTCTAGGTACATTAAACCTCACTACATCCCTCAAAAATAATTACCAAAAGTTTACTTTAATTTTTTAACAAAACCAGTCCTGGAAACGGCCCGTCTCGCAGGATATGAGAAAGGCAGCACCCAGCCGATCTGCGTCCAATGACGGACATTCATCCCTACCAGCTAAAAGGCTGACGCCTGCAGAAATGAAGGATAGGAGGGAGCGTGGTCTTTGCTACAATTGCAATGAAAAATTCAGTCCGGGACACCGTTGCAAACAACTGTTTGTCATCGAAGGGATCTGGCCGGAAGAGGAAGAAGGTCTAGAGCAGGGTGTGGGGGAAGAAACTGCAGAGGAAGTGCCAGAAATCTCTATCCATGCCATTTCTGGTACCCATGCCCCTCAGACCATGAGAATTCCGGGCAAAATCGGGAAGCAACCCCTACAAGTTCTCGTGGATTCAGGTAGTACACATAACTTCCTGAATTTGCAAGTTGCAAAGAGGGCGGGAGTAACGGCCAGTACAGAAAGAGTCTTTGAGGTGGCAGTGGCTAATGGGGAGAAGTTGCGTAGCGCAGGACGATGTAGAGGCGTCTGTTTGACCTTGCAAGGAGAGCCCATATGCGTGGATCTATATCTTCTTCCCCTCGTCGGATGTGATGCGGTGTTGGGAGCCCAGTGGCTTAGCACTCTCGGTCCCATCCTGTGGGATTTTTCTAAGCTAAGCATGAAGTTTTCCAATGGAGGGAAGGAGATCTTGCTGCAAGGAGAGGCTTCGGCAGAAGCCCAAATCGTGGGAGAAGAAGAAATGGGTCGTGAATTGAGGAAACAGAAAGAGGAAGTAATTCTGCAGATATTCTCTTTAGAAGGTAAGTTACCATCTAGCAACCAGTGTCTTGATTCTCAATTGGCTAGATTAATGCTTTCCTTTTCTGATGTTTTTTCTGAGCCAAAAAGCCTACCCCCAAACCGAACCCATAATCACCAAATTCCTTTACTCCCTGGCAATGGGCCCATTTCAGTGAGGCCTTACCGTTACCCACACTTCCAAAAAAATGAAAATGAAAAATTGGTACAAGAGATGTTGGATGTAGGTGTGATTAGACCAAGCCAAATTCCTTATTCTTCTCCTGTACTCCTCGTTAAAAAACAGGACGGATCTTGGCGATTTTGTATCGATTACAGGGCCCTCAATCAAATCACTGTCAAAGATAAATTCCCTATACCTGTAATTGATGAACTCTTAGATGAATTGTGTGGGGCCGAATTTTTCACCAAACTGGACCTGAGATCGGGCTACCACCAAATTAGGATGCACCCAGGAGACATTCAAAAAACAGCCTTTAGAACCCACCATGGTCACTATGAATTCTTGGTGATGCCTTTTGGGCTCACCAATGCACCGTCCACATTTCAGTCTCTGATGAACGAGATTTTTCAAGCCCACCTAAGGAAATTCATCCTTGTATTTTTTGATGATATTTTGATCTATAGCCAAAATTGGACCGACCATCTAAAACACCTACAGACCACCTTGTCCATTCTTAGAACCCACCAACTCTTTGTAAAAAAGGAAAAGTGTTCATTTGGCCAGAAAGAAGTCAGATATTTAGGTCACATGATTTCAGCTAGTGTAAGACCCTGCCCCGAGTTAATCAAGATTAACTCTAATTAATCGAAATCAATGCTAGTTAATTGGATTTATGCTAATTAAGCACGGATAATTGGGTCAATGAAGTTTAATGACCAAAGAAAGACAAATTAGTCTCAAGTGATGCATTAAGCATAATGGAGTGAATTTGAGTGGATTTGAGTTGGTTAAAATGAATTTGGACTTAGATAAAGTAGGCTAAGGACTTTCTCGTAAATACGAGTTTTTTTTGCGTATTTCGTCGAATACGGAAATTCTTGATACCAACGTGTGTATCTTGAATAGTGCTTTAACTTTCGTAATAGGTGCGATCCCATTTGACCTCAAATGGGCCAAGTGAGGGTCCATTTGACTCAAAATGAAATAATACTAAACATGAAGGAGTTTTAGTGTGAGAGCACCCTTATATTAGAGTGAAATGGAGAGAGGAGTTCATTTTCCTAACCCTAGACTCATCTCCACCTCTTTCTTTCCCTTTCCTTTCTCCATCATCAAGAGAGAGTTTAAGAGTGATTAAAAAGGGGATTTTGGAGAGCACAACTCCATCTTCATCTTCTTCACCTAGTTGCTTCCTCCATTGTTAGAAGTGTAGAGCTTGAGAAAGGTCTCAAAATCCATTCCTTTGAATCTCAAGTAAGTAGATGAGTACTTTAGTATGATTTTCAAGTTCCATTGGATGGTTAGTGAAGCTTCCTAGCACAAGTGGCTCAATGGTTGTATATTTGCATGTTTTATGGATTTAGGGTTTGAGATTTGGGGGTTTTCTTCTCCAAAAGCAAGCCAAACAAAGAGGACCTTGGGCTAACTAACATTTAAGAGGCAAGTATAAGCATTTGGTTGTAGTTATTGTTAATCAATGTAGAAATACTTGTAGTTTCCATGGATTTAGATTTTTATACATTGTTATTGAGTTTTGAGTTGTTTATAGATTGAATGGAATGATTAAAGGATGATTAAATGTGTGGTTTATTGATGGATTGGTGTGAAGAGGGAGATAGAAAATTTCCATTAGATTTGTAAACTTTAAGTGTATTAGAAGTAGAGAAGGAAGAAGAAGAATCAGATTTCGGACTGATTTTTGGAAGGGTTTCGTCCCAAGTCCGATCGATCGGACCAGCAGGCCGATCGATCGGACAAGTCATTAACTGGACATGTTTTCAGTCCGATCGATCGGACAAGTCGCTAACTGGATGTGGTTTCAGTCCGATCGATCGGACCTGCAGGTCCGATCGATCGGAGGGCTCATTTTGAGTCCGTTTGAGATCGGCGATTAATTGTGCCGGTACCTTATTTATGATTAAGAATGGACTATAAATGAGTCCTAAAACTAAATATACCATACTTAAGGACCATTAAGTATAGTAAATCGAGAGAAAGAATGTTAGTAAAAATTTTTGGATTTTTACGAAAGTTTGTAGTACTCCTTGTGAGTATAATGCTCCCTAGATTAGTTCGAAGACTAATCGTGGAGTAAAGTGAAATGATTGAGAATTAAGGATAATGAAGGAAGGACTTCATGGTTAATAAGTTGTGGTCTAAACTCCATGGATGGTAACCACGGGGACTATAATGCACACACTAAATATAAATGTGATGCTCATCAAGAATAACACGTGCATTTAGTACCGTTGGCTATATCTATATGGTGGTTTAGATTTAAGAAAGAATTAAATAGAATCATAATTGTCCAGCAATTCCTATTGTAACAATGTATCCCAATCTAATGTGATTGGTATTATTATCCTTCTTTTCTCTTACTATGAAGAGAATCATTGAATTGAATAGAATCGAATCTAGGATTGGATTGTTCACTGAGAAATGTTAACCTTGGAGTCTGGCACTACCTAGCAATTGTACTAGAACTCTAAATGAGTTCATTAAATGAATAAATGAGACAAATGTCTAATCCTACTGCAGTAGATGGTATTTGGGGGCGTTCCGGAGCTCCGTGGTGATGCTAGTTGTCCCTGGCCCGGACACTAGTAAGTCCCACTAATTCCGATCATATCTATGGTATTGATCGATGCCTTCCATTTGGAAGATGAATCCTTCCTTTGAGGGAAGATGGCAATGATGAATCCTTCCTTTGAGGGAAGATGGTATATGAAATGAAATGAAATGAAAAATGAATGCTATGGTAGTGTCCACCCAACGCATGACCACAAGTTTAGCTTTTATGTACACACATCCCATTGTAGGAACTTTCCCAGACTTGATGGTATATGAAATGAAATGAAATGAAAAATGAATGCTATGGTAGTGTCCACCCAACGCATGACCACAAGTTTAGCTTTTATGTACACACATCCCATTGTAGGAACTTTCCCAGACTTATCTGGTATTGAAATTGTTATTAATATTATGGAATGAGTTTGAATTATGGGTTAACATGCTATGGCAGCATCTGTTTATACATTGTTGAACCGTCGTGTTCATTAGTGTTATTGATGACATTACAGGCCCGGTTGCCTTTGCCGGTGCAGCAGCGCCCCCGGCGGGAGCGGAGGAGACCGTTCCGGTTCCTCCAGGAGGTTTGATCGAATGGAATGGCCGGGATACCGTTTGACACGAGTATCCGTGTGCGAGAAAGAATATTACATTTTGGAAATATTTTGTGAAGTCATTCTTTTGTATAATCATTTTGGGTTGTAATTAATGGTCATTGATGTAATTAATGGTCGTTGCACAATATTTTGGACATGCACTATTTGATGGGCAAATGATGGATAGTACACATGTATAAGGAACATTGTTTGTATACATGTATATCTTAATTGCTATTGTCAAATGAAATCGTTTCCGCAGGTTTGTGTAATTAACAGGTTTATTGAGATTGTTATCCCTTGTGGATTTCGTTTTAACTTCGGTTAATTCGGGATTTACGGGAGTAAGTATGGGCTCACGGCTCGGGGTTACCGGATCTCGGGCCCGGGTCGTGACAGCTAGAGGGGTGGCGGTTGATAATGAAAAAATAGTTGCAATGGTGGGATGGCCCAAGCCCACCACTCTTAAGGCAATGCGCGGGTTTTTGGGTCTCACGGGCTATTATAGGAAGTTCATTCAGAACTATGGAAATATAGCCCAACCATTAACTCAAATGTTGAAAAAAGGGTGTTTTCTGTGGAGTCCCTAGGCTGAAATGGCATTTGAAAAATTAAAAAGGGTCATGACCCAAGCACCTGTCTTAGCCCTTCCTGATTTCACACAGCCATTTGTTGTGGAGTGTGACGCATCAGGTGCAGGTGTAGGTGGGGTCCTAATGCAGCAAGGACAACCCATTGCATTTTTTAGCTATGCTCTGAATGGAAAAAATCTCTTGTTGTCCACTTAGGAGAAGGAAATGCTAGCCATAGTGTTGGCAATTCAAAAGTGGAGGCACTATTTGTTGGGCAGGCAATTCATCGTCAAGACAGATCAAAAGAGTCTGAAACATTTTTGGGAGCAACGGATCACCACCCCAGCCTAGGAAAAATGGCTCGCGAAGCTGATGGGTTATGATTTCATTATTTCCTACAAAAAGGGAAAAGAAAATGGGGTGGCAGATGCTCTCTCACGATGTATGGGTGAGGATACAAATGAGGTCGAATTTTTCGCCATCTCATCGCCAGTCCCGGAATGGGTGGACGCCATAAAGGAAGAATATGTTTCAAATCCAACTTTGCAAAAACGGTTGGACGAGTGCAAGGCTGGAACAGCCCACC
Source organism: Umbellularia californica (assembly GCA_028538565.1). Lineage (NCBI taxonomy): Eukaryota > Viridiplantae > Streptophyta > Magnoliopsida > Laurales > Lauraceae > Umbellularia > Umbellularia californica. Next base: position 95,811,564 of record JAPQWN010000003.1, read on the forward strand.
CTTCATGGAAGTTTAAAAATGGGCTCCTATTCTTTAGGGATCATATTTATCTCTCAGCTGACTCTGATTTGGTGCCTAAGATTATGGAGGCAATGCATTCGGGAACTCATGAGGGGTATCACAAAACCCTCCATCGCATTCGGCAAGTTTTCTATTGGCCCGGGCTGAAGGAAAAATTAAAAAACTTCATCAAGGAATGCGATGTGTGTCCGCGGCATAAGCTAGAGAATACCAGACCAGCTGGACTCCTCCACCCTCTCCCTATACCCATGCAAACATGGAGAGATATATCCATGGATTTCGTGGAAGGACTACCAATTTCGGAGGGGAAGTCAACCATCTTCGTGGTGGTAGACAGGTTATCGAAGTATTCGCATTTTATTCCCATTGCACATCCATATTCAGCCACCACTGTGGCCCGAAAATTTTTTGATAATGTCTTCAAGCTCTACGGGATGCCCAGCTCTGTGGTGTGTGACCGGGATCCAGTTTTTACAAGTGCTTTCTGGAAAGAATTGTTCCAGCTTCAAGGGACTCAATTCAACTTCAGTTCTTCGTATCATCCACAGACTTACGGCCAGACCGAGGTCGTCAATCGAACCCTCGAGATGTATCTGCGTTGCTTTACTAGCAACCGACCAAAAGAGTGGGTCCGCTGGTTGACCTGGGCAGAATACTGTTACAACACCAGCTACCATTCGGCCATCAAAAGAACACCATATGAGGTGGTATATGGTCAGATGCCCCCTACCCTATTTGACTATGTACCAGGCACAACTAAGCTGGATGCAGTAGAGAAAGAATTAAAGGATAGGGATCAGGTCCTGGGAGAGCTCAGAGACCAATTGAAGGAGGCGCAAGCTCGCATGAAGCAGTAATATGATTCACGCCACAGTGCCAAGGAATTTCAAGTTGGTGATCAAGTATATTTAAGACTTCAACCGTATCGGCAGGCATCGGTATCCTTACGCAGAAATCTCAAGCTCTCTCCGAGGTATTATGGACCATACAAAATTATTCAGCGCATTGGACCTGTCGCATACAAGTTGCGGCTACCAGAAGGGTCGAAGATTCATCCTGTGTTCCATGTCTCGTTGTTAAAGAAACATATTGGGGGACATGTCCTAGTGCAGCCGGTGCTACCAACAATTCAAGGTGACAAAGAACTTCTATTGCCTACACCGCAAGTCATCATGGAAAGAAGAGTTAGGCGCAGACGTGTGGAAGTGTTAGTTCATTGGAAAGGACTTTCACCAACAGAGGCAACTTGGGAGGAATTGGAGAATTTCAAGGCCAAGTATCCCGGATTCACCCTTGGGGACAAGGGTGACGCTTAGGGGGGAGGATTGTTATGGTACCCATTGCAAGGGAGCCAGAGGTATAGTGGTTTGGGAAGAGCAGCTGCATGCATGGGAGGATCATGGGTTCTAAGCGGTTGCAGAAGTTGAATTAGTCCAAGCTCCACGTACAGGTGGTTCCAGCAAGTGGGGATAGTTGTTAGTTGAGGATGCCCAAATGTAGGAAGCACTATTATGTTAGTTTTTTCAGATCTCTGTTATTTCTTTTATGTATTTAAATTCAGTAATGTAGGAATGAAAAGGCATCGAGTATCTATCAGTAAAGTTTATTGTGGAGGTTATCTCATCCTCGAACTTGAGTTTCATCCCATTTCAAGTTTGTTTCTTCTCTTCCCATCTTCCTTGTTCTTTCTATCGGGAAAAATAGGAAAGAAGGGAAAGAACCGGTGGAGGGCAGTGCTTGAATCGCCCACTTTCTGGGAGGAACATAACAGTGGGTTCTGCAACAAAAGCTTCCCTGAGTAGATCAGTGCTCATCTAAGGTTTGGGGATGTTCTTTGATCTTCTTTGTGGCTTTTCCATTGATTTTCTGTCCTCTTTGTATAGTGTTTTCTCCTTGGCCGGTTGGCTTTTTGGTGTAGGCAATTTTTTTGTAAGCCTCCCATTACTGGTTTCTCTATGTATCTTTGGGGTCTTTAGCCCTTCTCCCTCTTTTTCTTCAATATAATTTAACCTTAAAGCAAAAAAAAAAAAAAAAAAATCAGCCCTCCTTTACTCTTAACTCCATAGCAAACAAACATGCCCGAGTTTTCAACCGTCAATGCACCGAGTTTTCTTGACGATATAAGTGACTTTGAGAAAATGTTAAAAGGGAATTTGAGAATTCCAAAGGGATATAAGTGACTTTTAATTTCTTGAGTCAATGCTCCGAGTATTCTTACTTTGTTACTTATCATATGATTAAAAAGCTGCTTGTGGAATCGATCAACTCGGAATCAACTCTTTCTTTCATTCTTTTTGCCTTTTTCCCCTCCATGGTGGGGCCTATCATCTGGGTCCTGGGTGCGCAAGGAAGGTTTTTCGAGTCGAGTTTGAATCTTTTTGTGTGTCTCGGTCAAACTTGCCGTGAGTATGGATCTTTTTGTCTGTCTCACTCAAATGAGCCTTTCATGGGGAGCATCTGGATTCTGGACACTAGTCCATTTTTTTATATTTAAGTCTGGACACTGGTCTTGAGTCATTTTGAGACATTATTTCACCAAGGTCGGCATCTGAAAATTTTACCATGTTGTCATCCTTGGGTAGCCAGGTGACATCCCTGGTTAACTCGTATAGCATCACACCCTAGACCGAAAGAAGAGTACAACTGAAATTTTCAAACGCGGCGACTGTATTTGTCTCATATGAGGTTCCAAGTTAATTCCATGGACAAAGTGGGAAAGGAAGTCTGTGTTAGAGCTCACAAATAGAGTGTGGCATTTCATTTTCAAATGCAGTGGAGAGAGCACGGGAGAGAATCAAGAAAGGTCGTCAACTTTTTTTTTTTTTTGGATTTGACATATTAATCCCCTTTAAACTCTACATCTCCAATTTTATGACTAAAATTGAACTACTTGTAAGTTCCGAGTACATTCAGTAATAGTTCAGTGTTTAGAAGACAGATTAGAACACAGTGAATTTAACAAGTAGTAAATACAATAAGAAGTCACTCACTGTTTGAAGACAGAAACAGGGTGTTGTTTCAGAAGTTTTGTAAATCACAGGTGATCAAGGCTAGTGCGCAGCACTATTTCCTTAAGACAAAAATCGCCCCCGCAATGGTGCTTACGAGCTCTGTAGCTCTGTCTCCCAGGATACAGTGATCTATCACACACAGTTGCAGCACTACAAACTGAGTGTCCGGCGAACCAAAGGTGTAGCAGTACTCTCTCTTCACAATGATGACTCGAATGCAATGCAACAGCAGCAGAAAATGGATGCCAAAAAGCATGTACAAGATGCACTTAAATAGGCTGAACAAGTCTCTTCAATGGGGGGGTTGCATCTGTTCAGAACAGTGACTGTTCAATGAATAGATGCAACTTCTCAGGACACACCCTTTCAAGGGCGAAAGGACACACACCACTAATCACTAGGGACACATCCCATTTGCCAAAAGAAATTTTATTTAAATAAAATTTCTCCAAAAATAAACGGGTAGTGGGCCGAGCCAAGGCCCAACTCGCGCGTGAAGCCCAAGCCCAAGCCCGGCCCGGTGCGGGGCGGGGCGGCGCGCGCGCGTGTGGTGGTGACCCTACCTTGATCTAGGTCCTCCCTCCCCCACAAAAGTGGGGTGCCCCTTGGGGCTTATATTATACTACCAAAGTAAGTATATTTATACCCAAGGAATGTTTTGCTCCCAAGCAATGTGGGATGCAAGTTCACTACTTCCTTTGTTTCCATGTTTAACATGTTCAAGTAGTAGTGTTTAGGAGGCAATTTCTCATTCACTCCTTAATGGATTAGAGCAACCCAATACATGTAATTAATCTACTCATGGAGTAGAGTACATTCCCATGTATTCCCACCAAAAAGGATTAGTGGGTCCCACTTAGTTTTTTGCTCAAACTTTGACAAAAGTAATGGTGCTCTAGCCATTTTTCCAACAATCCCCCACATGAATGAAATTGACTGTAAGCAATGAAATGATATGCAGACACACAGAGAGAGTACAATTGGAAATCATCTGTATAGAGAAAGGTAGCTGGTGGCCTTGAACCTTCCCTTGTGAAGTACTATCGGATTTACTGGTTGAACAGTGAACATGATGTCTTGAACTGCTCAGCCTTTGGCGTAAACCAAGACAATAGAGTTCACACAGAATCGTCCCGGACACATTTGGTTCTCATGATTGTGTTCATTTTGGCCCTGAACAATGCCTGGTTTCATGAGTGCTTTAGAGAATGTAGCCTTATCATTCTCATAGAATCGGCCCAGTTCACACCTACATAGGTGATTCTTATTAAGAGTATCCTGCTATACCCCATCTGATTATCCAAGATATAAGAATCATTAAAAGCTTGCTTATCCTATTTACCGCTGCAGGTATCACTATTAATATCATAGGAATGAGCAGGAGATGTTATCTCCATAGTGATATCGTGAAGTTACACACAATTCGGTTGTCCCTTTGAACCTAGATCTTGGGATCTCCAGTCAACTAGGTAGGGTTTCCATTATGGCGACTTTTCATACATAGGCTTTAAACCCATTCCCCTCGATGAACGATGTACTTGCTCTCTTGCTAATCCTTTTGTAAGAGGATCTGCAATGTTATCAATGGACTTTATGTACTGAATTGTCATAATGCCATTAGAGAGCAGTTGTCTCACGGTATTATGCCTTCGACGAATGTGTCGAGACTTACCGTTATACATTTTACTTTGTGCCCTTCCAATTGCTGATTGACTATCGCAATGAATGCAGATAGGAGGCACAGGTTTTGACCACATTGGAATATCTTCTAAGAATTGACGAAGCCACTCAGCTTCTTCGCCAGCTTTATCCAATGCAATGAACTCAGATTCCATAGTGGATCTAGCAATGCAAGTTTGCTTAGACGATTTCCATGATACCGCTGCACCACCAAGTGTAAATAAATATCCACTTGTGGAGTTTGAATTTTTGATATCGGATATCCAGTTGGCATCACAATAGCCTTCAAGTACAGCTGGATATTTAGAGTAATGCAATCCATAGTTTTGGGTGTATTTTAAATATCTTAAAACCCGAACTAAGGCCTTCCAGTGGTCTGCTCCTGGGTTACTTGTGTATCTACTCAATTTACTAACCGCATATGCAATGTCTGGACGAGTACAATTCATTACATACATTAGGCTGCCAATTATTTGCGCATATTCTCGTTGTGATATACCTTTTCCATTATTCTTGGATAAATGGATACTAATATCTATAGGTGTCCTTGCTGGACTGCTATTATCTTGATTATATTTCTTGAGTATTTTCTCAATATAATGTGATTGAGATAATATCAGTCCATCCGATGTTTTAGAAATCTTAATTCCTAATATGACATCAGCAACACCCAAATCTTTCATATCAAACTTATTGTTCAACATCCTCTTGGTAGCTTGAATGATTGCATTATTGCTACCCATAATGAGTAAATCATCAACATATAAGCAAATTATGACACAGCCATTGTTAGTGTTCTTGACATACACACACTTGTCACATTCATTGATCTCAAACCCATTTGACAGCATTAAATTGTCAAATTTTTCATGCCACTGTTTTGGTGCTTGTTTTAATCCATATAAAGATTTGACAAGCCGACAAACTTTCTTAGTTTGACCTTGAACATTAAACCCTTCTGGTTGTTCCATATAGATTTCCTCATCTAAGTCACCATTTAAGAAAGCGGTCTTTACATCCATTTTCTGCTGCTGTTGCATTGCATTCGAGTCATCATTGTGAAGAGAGAGTACTGCTACACCTTTGGTTCGCCGGACACTCAGTTTGTAGTGCTGCAACTGTGTGTGATAGATCACTGTATCCTGGGAGACAGACGCTACAGAGCTCGTAAGCACCATTGCGGGGGCGATTTTTGTCTTAAGGAAATAGTGCTGCGCACTAGCCTTAATCACCTGTGATTTACAAAACTTCTGAAACAACACCCTGTTTCTGTCTTCAAACAGTGAGTGACTTCTTATTGTATTTACTACTTGTTAAATTCACTGTGTTCTAATCTGTCTTCTAAACACTGAACTATTACTGAATGTACTCGGAACTTACACTACTATCACCATAGTTATTTGACTCGGCTCCACTTTTTTCTCTTCATGGGATGCAAATGTAAAAAGTTAAATAAAAAAACCCTTACATTAAAAATCTAGACCGTCTTCTTATCTAGACCTAGATTCCATGATATCATGGGTTTTTATACTTTTTACATTCAGATCCCATGATATCATGGAATTAAGGATGGGAAAGTAAAAAAAGTTGGGGTTTCACTTCCCTTTAACTAGGAGTATGCACTCTTGACTCTGATCTTTAGAGAGGGTCTCACTAATGAAGATTCATTAGCACGGCCCCAGGTTTTCTTTGAATAATTAAACCACCGACGGGTCCAGATCCAATAAGAAGTGCCAAAGGTTGTATGCCCTGTGGTGTGGTCCCTCCACATTCAGCTGCACTTTCCTAACCCATCTCAAAACAGTAAACATGGAAGAAATGGAACTCATTGAAAAAAAAGCTCCATGTAGAATCCTATAAGATGCTATCTCTAGAGATTAGCTCAATGCCAAATTTAGCTTTCTTTTAATGATGGTTAATGACCTCCAAAACTTCTTATCACGAGTTCTAAAATGCTTTTGTATGATGTTACGTCAACGAGACTCTAACCATTCTTGCCCTACTGCCCAAGGTATGATTAGGTTCTCTTATCTGCGTGTGTAAGTGGTCCTATACCCTGTGTATAGGAGTTTACTCCTATGTTAGTCAGCTCTCTCAAGACCCAAAAAACGCAAATTATAACTGCCTATGTCAAGCATTATGCATTTCTTCGGTGAGAATATTTTTATTCTAGAAGCAGGTCCATAGCTGAATTTTTTGAGTTGGGCACTTTAGGTACTTACCTAAACATTAGTCCATGTTGAATTAAATCTATTTTCTCAAATGCCAAACCATTGGTGCCTCTGAAGGGCTGTTGACAATCTGGGCCTCACTTTGTTATGGCACAGTGTTTAACTCGTTGGGGTAGGCCTATAAAATCGACATTTCTCGTAAGACAAACCCGAGACATTGATACAAGGCCCATCTGGAATCTAGTTTCCAAGTTGCCACCATGATATGTTGATTTACTAGATTCAGGACATTGATACAGGGCCCATCTGGAATTGATATCTCATGTAATCGTCTTACAGGGGAAATCCAGTTTGAAATGGGACAGCTAAATGGGCTCCACTCTTTGAACTTGTCCCACAACCAACTCAATGGGCCAAGCCCAATAAGCTTCAAAAACTTGAGCCTGATTGAGAGCTACAAAAGATTGAATGGAACAACTCCCTCTGGTCTAACAAACCTAACTTATTTAGAAATCCTCTCGGTTGCTCACAACAATCTATCTAGCAAAACTCCTGATATGAAGTCTCAGTTCACTGCGTTTAGTGGAAGTAGCTATGATGGCAAATTGGCAGGGCACTCCTTTGCGGAGCTCCACTGAGCAAAAGTTGCATATCCACCACTCCTACCACCTAGCTCCTGAAGAGGAAGAAGAAAAGGATGACAATGAAGACAACCTTGTTAGCTTCTATGCATTATTTGTTGGATCATACTTTGTTTTTCTCTTGGGGACAATATTAGTCCACTACTTAATTCACCTCTCTGAGGCATGCAATGTGCTTCTTTCATGTTGTTGACTCCTGGCGAGTGCTTTTTATTTGTACAGAGTCCTTAATCTTTTCGATTGGTAAGTAGCATGGAGCTAATATAATGTGAGATTTTTATATGAAAATAATATTCAGACGAGCAATTGAAATTGTTAGAAGAAATTATATTCATGGTTTTGATTGAACAAGTCACGCTCTCCTTATAGCAATAAATGTACCATAATACGTACGATGAGGGATCGCTGCAAATGAACCCAAATTTGACACGATCTAACTATTCTTCACGGCCGATTCTTTCATTTTTTTTTTAGGAGGAACGGTCTAGTGTAGTCGGCACTTCAGACATTATTTCTAAGTTTGGAATCTATAAAAATGTAATAAAATTAACAGGACATCATGTCAAAAGATAACATGTTGTTTAGGGCCGCCATGTAATTCTGACAATCTATTTTTTTTATAAATAAGATAATTAAAATAAATAATGACATTGATCTTTGACGTATACCTTATTTATGATACTATTTTTGAAAATTCATCCGATAATTTCTAAGTGCCCTATCTATGAGAATGTAATAATGGAGCACTGATATCTTGTTGAACGATGGCATATTGTTTAGAGAAATATATAATATCTAACTTTTTATTGGTATGATGATTAACTAATAAAATGGGATTTTCTCATGTGACATAATTGATATTATTATTTTTTTCAAATTCATTATTTCGTGCCACATGATCATTTTCCAGTTGAGTGTAGAAAATTTTTTGTAGTGACACTCAAGCTATGTATGAGAAGCTTTTTCAGGTGGATTGAATTCTTGACCCAAGCCTTACATATAGATTGAACTGTGTCCGTCATTTCTGAGTCCAAATTTGGAAAAACAAATGGTTTGAGTTTAAGTTCGTTTTGCAATCCGTCTACCAGTGTTAAACCCAATACTTGAGTAGTTATGTTTGATCCAAATTTGAGATTTTCACCTTGTTTACTAGAAAGGATGGGTACCTATTGGATCCAAACTTAATATCCATTTCCTACAACTAATCTTTAGCCCCAAAAATTGTATTAATGATCCTATTGAACTCTATCGATGGTGGTGTATTTGAAAATTGATTCGATGAAATTCTTGATTTTAATCGATTGGAACCGTCGGGTAATTGAAGAACTGAGGACCCATTATTTAATTTCCTAACTAAAATGCAAGCCAGATTTTCAATTGTGGGCCCTGCTGGGGGGTGGTTGGGTTTTTGTTTGCTCGGCCTTTCCACTGCACAAGTCCAGGTCTTCCTCCGCGTATTCCGGTGTTCCACTAAAAAGTCAAGTTTTCCACTGCAAAGAATAATTTTTCTCTCTTTTCGGCGGGGTGGGGGGTGGAAAGTCTTTTTAAATTGAAAACATTGGACAAGTCGGGGAGTGGGGGGTGTGGAAAGTCTTTTTAAATTGAAAACATTGGACAAGTCGGGGGGTGGGTGGAAAGTCTTTTTAAATTGAAAACATTGGACAAGTCATTGAAAACATCAAGGATGAGACCTGATTTTATAATTTTATAATATATAAAAAATTGAAATAATCTAAAACATATTTTAAATTGAAAAAAACTTTAAAATGTAAAGTTCTAAATATATATACATTATTTCCTACCTAGTAAAAGTCTTTAAAATGTAAAATTTGAAAAATGTATATATATTTTATTTCCTACCCTAGCTAAGGGGCCAGGTGGGACCCAATGCAGCCCACACATGTGGGAAGAGGAACCTACGTATCTAGAAAGACTGGCATATAGATCCTTAGGTAGTTGGGTGACATTTGGAGTTGCCAACCAACTAAAAAAACACTGTGTAGTCATCCTGGGTAGACCCACCCGATCTAAGATTGAGGTCTACACTTCTTTCATATTTTCCCTTGAGTTCAATATTGCCTTTGGTCATAGACATAAATCCAGTGAGAATGATGCATCTATGACTTTAGATGGACGCCTTTATTTAAGGTTCCTTAGTAATGGAGCCCACTTATTAAAAATGTATATTTCTCAGAACAAATGTTTCCCTCTTGGACGGGCCATGCCAGATTTCAAATTAATTGGGGTGGTTCTGTAGTCACATTTATAATGCATAGAGCATATAACTTTTTTTAATACAGTATATTATACTTGATAGACTTTTATTGGGCCAAAAATATATTTGAATAAACTTTTGTCATATCCAACGTAAAATGGACTCAAATTTATAAACGGATCAGAATTTAGAAAGGCATTTTCAGGAGCGGTTCAGATTAGAAGACTGAAAGAAAAGTCCAATTTCAATTTTCAAACTCGGCGACTGCATGTGTCTCATATGAAAGGTTCCTAGTTAATTCCTTGGACAAAGTGAGAAGGTTTAAGAGTGTGTTAAGAGCTTAGAAATAGAGAGTGGCATTTCATTTTCAAATGCAGTGGAGAGAGCAGTGAAGAGTGCATCAAGAAAGGTCATCTATTTTTTTGCATGGGGTGGACATCAGTTTGCTGCTTTTGGGTTTTGTTTGTTTTTCAACTGTGGGTTTATGGATGTTTTGGGTGTTCTGATGAAGAGAAAAGTGCACTTTTGGAGCTAAAATCCTCCATGAATCACCCAAACGGCACTTCTCTTCCCTATTGGGAAATGGGGACTGATTGTTGTAACTGGCATGGAGTCACGTGCAACTCTAGCACAAGGCGAGTGGTAAGACTTGATCTTCAATACACTAGGTCTTGGGATGGGGGTTTGGGAGATTGGTATCTGAATGCCAGCTTGCTGCTTCCCTTCAAAGAATTGCAGAGCCTTGACTTGAGCCAGAATTCAATAAGGGGTTTGATAGATGGAGAAGGTATGTCTCGCTCCCCAGATTGATGGCACTTTTTCTTTATCTTCGATTCATGTAATAAGTACTAGTTGTCAGCTTGTTTATCTTAATTGATGCCATTTTATTATTTAAACTTGGCTGTGGTCGGTGTTTTAAAATCATTGGAACCTCGCCCTAGTGTGATCGTATGAATTGGAAGTAGTCCCACATTTGATGCAGAGCACTTCTTTAGGACTCGAGTTCGGTCACGGAATTCGATTCCTAGTTTTGTTCCATCTCATCTCTTTTTAGAACTCCCGACTCTATTCAAGTTTTCTTTAGTAAAATCTCTATTCAAGTTGCACCATATCCCATGATATAATGGGATAGTCCCAGCCCCCAGGATCGATATCATGGGATTTATCAATTTTTGTATCATACATTTTTGCAACAAGCAAATGAATTCAATTTTTATAGAAGTGGGGAAATGACATTTTGTGAAAGGTAAATACACATCTTACCACCAATTCTCAGGTTCTATTATTTAGAAGAAAAAAAAATCCCCTAAGTTGCTGCATAAAAGCCATGACATCATGGGACAGTCCAATGATATCATGGGAATTATCGATTTATGTGGCACACACTATTCCCATGATATCATAAGATCTTATGCAAAAAAGTTGAAAAAAATGTTAATGAGAGTCAAGCGACTCTAATGATATTATCTAAATTCTCGTCATGAAATTGGGAAAAATGGATTTAAGGAGGATTAATATGTCAAAACCCCTTCATTTAAGGGCATTCCTGCTACCACTACATGCCACCAATCATCATGGGGATATTGGTCGCCATCGATCGCAGTAAAGACGCCAGTAAAGGAAAGGAGGAGAAGATGAAGTTAGTGGGTAGGGTTTAATTTGTTTCAATGAAGGGTGATTTGGATATTTTAGAATTTTGAGGAAAAAATTCATCGGGAAGTACCTTAAAATGGCTAGTTGTCCTTAATAGAAAACTTACTGGAAATTTCAGCCCTAATTTGAAAAAAAATTTAAGCTTTTGTACTTTTTTAAAATAAGATAAAAACTTAAGTCCTTAAGCCTACTTAAAATAAATTGTTTGCTCTTTTTTTGAGGATCCATAAACTAATTGAATTTGGCATCCATGGATTGACAAGGAACATTTAGAATTATGATCTTAGCCATGAAGAGAATTATAGTATGGTTGCAAAACTCAGGACTTGAACTCGTCTCGTCCAATGCAAAAACTTTTACTCGGATAGAGTTAACGTAGTAGCTCAAGAGAGTCATGTATTTTTTAAAATAATTTTAAATATGGATCAAGTATTTATAAAATATAAATATACATTTATTCACATGCATTCATGTTAATGAATTCAAATTAATAAATTTATATTTACAAGGAAAATATTATAATAAGAAACTAAATGTAAAGATTGCATATTATATATTTTTCAGTCCAAATATCGAATGTAAAATATCAAATATAAGTTTCAAATTACATTCCAATCATCATTTTTAAATTGTAGACTCATGGATACTTACTTAAAAATAAATATTAACTATTTAAAATTGAATCTACGTATCAAATGATCAAATGTAAATAGCTTATTAAACTGAGGCAACTCGGCCGAGTCTCCCTTATATTTGACTCGGTCCTTCGTCAAAACGAGATGACTCGAGAGAATCAAGAGTCAACTCAGCGAGTTTTCAACCATGAATTATAGTGATATGCCCTCACTCTTATATGCAGCGTTCAAGAGATTGTCCAAATTGAGCAAGCTTGAGCAGCTAGGGCTAAGGTTCAATAATTTAAATGAAACAATTCTACCATATGTGAGTGCACTCCAATCGCTGAAGATGCTTGATCTTGGATTCAATAAATTCAAAGGTCCACTTCCTATAGGTATGTTCATGTGTTATATCTTGCTAATTCTTTTTATTTCTCATATAAGTATTGCTCTTACTTTTCTCATTATGTTTTTTCATTTGGCGAATTCCTCTAGCCATTGAATCTCTAGGAGACTATGACTTATGTTATGGCCTTTTGCTTGTGAAATGGACTCAAAAACTTGCATTGTGTTCCAAGTAGAAAGCTATTTCTTACTATCTACACATGTTGATGTCAATCACCCTTATGTCATCTTTTAAATTTAAGATTTAATGAGACATAACATGTATTTTTCATTTTCTTCAGGATTGTGCAAATTGAAAAACCTGCAAGTGTTGGATCTCAATTTCAATGAATTTGAAGGAACAATCCCTACATGTATCAGCAATCTGACAAACCTTCAGCTTATTGAACTCTCCAACAATCGATTTAGTGGGAAGATCCCAACATCTTCGATCGCTAGCCTAACATCATTAGTGTTCTTTTCAGTTCTTAATAACAGTTTGTCAGGCTTACTTACACTAAGCTCATTTGCTCACCTTTCTAAACTCAAGGTCTTTCAACTCAGCAACAATAACTTGGAGGTTGAAACCGAATATCCACCATGGAATTCTACGTTCCAATTGACCTTTATCGGATTATCCAATTGCAAGCTAAACAAGCATGTGGGTGTTACTCCCAACTTCTTGTACAACCAACATGACTTGATACAAGTGGATCTCTCCCACAATCGCCTATCGGAAGAGTTTCCGATTTGGTTGTTAGAAAACAAAACAAGATTAGAAATCCTGAATCTCATGAATAACTCCTTGTGGGGGACCTTTCATCTGCCACTCCATAGCAATTACACATATATGTTATCATTAGATATCTCTAACAATGACATTAGTGGGCAACTTCCTGTCACCATTGGAACTCTCCTTCCAAACCTTTCTAAGTTTAACATGTCAAGAAATTCTTTGCAAGAAAGCATACCTCCTTCTTTCGGGGACATGACAAGGTTAGAGACTTTAGACTTATCACACAATAACTTGTCAGGAGAAATACCAGTGCAGTTGGGTACACATTGCTATTCCTTGGAAGTGTTGAAGCTATCCAATAACAGTTTGCATGGAAATGTATTCAATGCATATTTCAATCTAACGTGGTTGAACTATTTGTATTTGGATAATAATCATTTCATGGGGACACTTCCACCCAGCTTATTCAATGCCTCACTTTTAGGACTGGACATTGGAGATAACTACATATCAGGTAGAATTCCAAGACAAATTGGAGACCATCCATATTTGTCAACATTCATCCTACGCAAAAATAACTTTGTTGGTATAGTTCCATCTGAGCTTTGCAAGCTTAGAAGACTTCTTTTTCTAGACCTCTCTTTCAACACTCTGTCTGGGCCAATTCCATCCTGCATCAACTTCACAAAGCTTGAGCATATGAACTTGGAGAAAAATGCATTCTCAGGAGTCATCCCAAGTGCACTATCAAGAAGCTTGTCCATAATATCCTTGAACATCAATTACAACAACATAGTTGACGTTTTCCCGGTTTGGATTGGCAGACTTTCAAAATTGAGGATACTTCTTTTCAAAGAAAACAATTTGCATGGGCATATTCCAAGTGAGTTGTGTCAACTGAAGAATTTAAGCTTGCTAGATCTTTCCTTTAACAACCTTTCCAGGTCATTGCCATCATGCATCAATAATATGACATTTGGAAGGTTAGTACTTCTTGATGGTGCATTCCATATAGAAGGGAAAAAAGCCTACACCGATCACCAACCCAATGGCCCTTATCATCTCATTGATTATGAGGTGACTGACAAGCAAACAGAAGTCGAGTTTATAACCAAGAGCATCGTAAATTCCTACAGTGGTGGCATGCTTAACTATATGTCTGGAATTAATTTGTCAGGCAACCAGCTTACTGGGGAAATCCCACTCGAAATGGGACAGCTAAGTGGCCTTCATTCTCTCAACTTGTCACACAACCTCTTCACTGGGCCAATACCAGTAACGTTCGAAAAACTGAGCCAGATTGAGAGCTTGGACGTTTCCTATAACAGGTTGAATGGAACAATTCCTTCTGAGCTAACGGAGCTAAATTATTTATCATTCTTCTCGGTCGCTCACAACAGCCTATCTGGTAAGGCCCCTGACATGAAGTTTCAATTTTCGACCTTCAATGAAAGTAGCTATGATGGCAATCCATTCCTTTGCGGACCACCTCTGAACAAAAGTTGCATATCCACCACTAATACCATGCAAGCTCCTAAAGAAGAAGAAGAAGATGACGGTGATTACAGCCTTGTTAGTTTCTTTGCTTCATTCATTGGATCATATTTAGTTTTTCTCTTGGGGACAGTAATCGTCCTCTACTTCATCTCCCAGAGGAGAGCAGTGTGCTTCCTTCATAGTGTTGACTCATGGTGTGCCTTTCGTTTGTACCAGGTCAGTAAGTTCTTCGGTTATAAGTAGCAAGAATCAACTATAATACTAGATTGAATAACTGTGGTTGAAATATCAGAAAAAAGCAGTTGAAATATCAATTGAGTAACTGTGGTTGAAGGTCTTGGCATGTCTTTTTTATTTTTTATTTTTTATTTTTTTCTTTTCAGTGTGACGATTTTGATAGTGATCCAACTTTGATTTTAGATAAATTTAGTCCGCACAAATGGTTGAGATCTGATGTTGGGTGATTTGAATTTAGAAGTGGGCCCAGGGGCGGACCCAGGATTTCATCGTGGGGGGGGGGGGGGGGGGGGGGGGGGGGCAAGCTTAAATAAATATATTTTAACAAATCCAGATAGCTAATATTTTTTTATATTTTTTCTGGACATACATTCAAGTTCAAGCATGATAAATATATTAAAATCAAAGGCTGGAAGTTTACCTGCAGCAGCACAGCCACAGCCACCGGCGCACACGGCACACAAACTAATCGTCTGATCTCTAATGACTTTGATTGGATCAAGCCGGCAGGCAGTGGAGCCGGTGGGCGGTGGAGTAGGCCGGCGGGCAGTTTTGTGAGATAGGCGGTCTGTAGCTTTCTTCTTTAGTTCTTTCTTTCTTCCTATTAGAATGTTAGGGAATAGGGATAGGGACTTTAGGGTTGATGCAGCAGAAGTCTTTCTTCTCAAGTTTCAAGACCCAAACCAAACGGTTGTCCATCTGAGGAATTGAATGGGTTAAGTTATTCATCGACAAATCAGGGGCTGTTAACTTAATTGCATTATAATTTACAAAGGGAAGAAGGACTTATGAGTTTCCCTTTTTTGGCTTTGGGACTTGGGACTTGGGACTTGAGGAGATGGATCAAGGCCATTACAATTTGGTCTTTTCTTTTATATATATATATATATACCTTGTGCAAACAATTAAGGGGGGGCCAGTTGTTATAAAATTATTGTATAAATTAATTAAAGCATATTAATCTTAGGGGTTAGTGATTTGAGAGGGGGGGCCATGGTCCCCCTGGGCCTACTCTTGGGTCCGCCCCTGAGTGGGCCCAATTGAAACATATATACATCCCACATGTCATATCTTTTAAAAAATATGGAACAATACTTGAAGTTTCGAACGAATTACAATACATGAAATTGAGATGTATGCTTATATAAATAGTACGCATATTATATGAATATATGCTTAATACGATTATCTTCATGAAAATTTCTTTGTATAATTTCAAGATGAACTTCTTAAAAAGAGGAATTTACCGGAAAAAGTCCTTTTAGATTTGGTGAAGACCAAAAAAGTCTTCAAGTCTCAATATCAACCAAAAGGGCCCTGAACGGGGATATCCCTGCTCGTTTCTTCTTTTTATTGACGTTTTGCTCGCAGCAATATCGCAAATCATCTATATGAGCAGGGATATCGCCGCTCATTTCACTCCGATATTGAAGTTTGAGGACTTTTTTGGTCTTTACAAAGTCTAAAGAAGGTTTTCTGGTAAAACCCTCTCTTAAAATTCTTATTCAATATTCTAAATCACACACCCACCCACCCACACACACACATAGATATACATACAGCCATATATACACATAAAACTGTATAAACTACTATTCCCTAGTCCTAGAAATCTCAAATCACACATATATGCAGGTATATATACAGATATACTCAATAGATGCCGAATTTATGTACTTAACCTATTATTAGAAAACCTTATTGTGCCTGAATGTAATTAATTATATATGACCCATTGAGGTATTTCATCGATCTCTACGGTTGGAATTGTAATCATATTTTTAATCGTCATTCCCTTTTCTAATTAAGTACTTGGTCTTATTTAGACTAACAATGTAACATCTATGTTTAACATATTTGTTGTATACTAGTCCAACATTTCCCCCGTTGGCTGGAGTACCCAAAAAATATATATATAAACTAATCCAGTCCTTCTCGTGAAAGCCCAGTAGATAAGATTACATATGAAAGGAAACACACCTCTGGAGGAGCCATGTATGTGGATTTTGATCTTCTTTGTTCATTTTCTGCATGGTGCCATTGGGCAGCTTGGATGAGGGAAGAAAATCACTGAGCCATCACAGAGGATCCAATATTCGTTGGTCAATCCATAAGTAGGGCATTCAATGATCTGGGCTTGGGCTTAGTAGAACTGAGAATTTGAATAGATGAGGCCATCAGGCATGGCCTGACCACTGAAAAGTTTATATGGGTCTGAAGGAACTAGGACCCAGCCCTTTGATAGCACTATCTTCAATGGATGGGGTGAAACTTCGCATAGGCCCATCAAACCTGACTGACCATACCCAACAAAAACCCAAATACAGTCAGCCATTTTTGGATTTGGTTGAGCCCAGGTTAATTTCAACACCCGATTTGTACTTAAATCCTTGGTGGCTCGGTTGGATTATATTTAAAACTTTAGCATAAACTAGATATGTAAAATGGTACTGTCAATGGACCTAGGTTTAGCCCGAATGTTTCGAGTCCAGTATGTTAATTGAGGATTTGGATTGTCAATGGGCCCAACTGAAGCCCAGACCTAGATCTTGGCCCAGAACCCTTAGCGTGCCTGAGCCAGGCCTCAGACTTTAGTCCCTTTGGACTCTAGCTATAAATACGTATATTTACTTTTATACTTGTGTTTTAAAAGACATAGAATATTCTTTTAAAGTGGTTATTTGAATAGTTTAAAGTGAGCTCTTTCGCTAAAACGGGCCTAATTCCAGCTTGGACCTTTACGAGCAACCCATGTTAGATCCGTACACTTCGTTTCTAATGGGGCACAAGCTCAGGACCAGATCGGTCAGGCCCAAATCCAGCCTGTGGACAATCCTGGCATTTCTGAATTGCCCGTCGGATTCAAAGTTGTGTCAAGTTGGATAGAACTCAATTCCTGGTCCGATTTGGTTTTGGCAGTCGTAGAATTTGGGTTGTTTTGGGATTTTTAACCAATAGAAAGTTAGAATTGAGTTCTCCCTGCTTTAGATGTATCAGGGTCTACTCTATCCTTAAACAAGTTATAATTGAGTTCCAAAACCACAGCAGTTTTACCCGGCTCTCTTTGGGCCCGAAGGTATTAGTCCGGCCCAAAGGAATGGGATACCCTCCATTATCGAAAAAAAATGTTTTACTTTTATAGCTTCCAGTTAATGTGAATGTGCATATCTAAGATAAAACAATCATCATCATCATCATCGTCATTATTGTGGCGTTATCTCAACTGTCTGTGATCAACTTTTATTTAGTTATGAGGAATTCCCGATAGATTTATTGCTTAAACACTACTTTCTAAAGACATGAATTCCACACTGAGGCCACGGGGGATTTACTCGGCTCTCCCTGAGCCTGTAGAAATTTGACCGGCCCAAACGGCTCGGACACCCTCCGTAATAAAAAAAAAAAAACCCACTTTCTAAAGACATGATCAATGCTCATTTGGTTGGCAACTCTAAATGTCACACTGCTATCTAGGGACTTCCAACTTATGTGGGCTTTTCTTTCCACATGTGTATGCTACCTTCCCGCTTGTCTAGGCTACCTAGGGTCCCAGCTCCCTTTGCTTAGGTTAAAAAGAATGATGATAAAGGAAAATAAATAAAATAAAATAAAATAAGACAACCAGTGCATTTCCATTTAATTTGGCCTTCCAGAATCATAGTACCCGTTGCCAATAATTGCAGTGGGAACATGAGACCCCATAGAGACTTTTAGACAGAAAATGTTTAGGAAGAAAAATTCTTCAAAACCCAATCATATGATTTTATGCAGAGAACCCAAAGTCCTCACATTTCAAATGGAGCCATCACAAATCACCACCACTTAAAATGAGAAGATATATATAGATTCCATTTCATTCCCTTGATTTCTCTCTCTTTAAAAATGACGATAACCATGGCCATGGGACTATGATCTACCAAATGAGGATATGCCTTTTGCGAGTTGTTAGTTTTGTCCCTATGTATAAAAGAACAAGTAAATTGCAACCTCTACTCGTGGTGGGCCAAATATCAAATGGGCATATATTAATAATCACTTGTCCTGTTTGTTTTGATGTTTGGTATTGACATGATGATATCTGTCATTGCGTTAGCATTACTCACATGAGTGCACAAGCCCTTGGATCTAAAGATATTATCCTTTTTTGGGTACCCCCAAGCCAATGACAGATATGGAGTAAGGTCTTTTTTTGTGTGTGTGTTGGGGGGGGGGGGGCGGGGGGGGTATGTACTTCCTTTACTTTGCCCTCAAAATGATGAAAGGGTCCCAACTTGGAAAATGGAATGCCAATGAACGAGCACAACAAAATAATAATGAGAAAAGGGTCCCAACCTGAAAATAATTATCCCAACTCAAAACTTACCCAGGTATTTAGATCAAAAATTATTACTCAAATCCAACCCAAAAGTTAAAAGTGTTAAATCAAAACCTAATTATCAGATCGTAGTAATGTGCACCGTCTCCGTTATCAGTTGAGCCCAAGCCATACCTACTTTTCAACAGAGTAGGTGTCAACTTAAATCAAAAGGTGAAGTAAATTTGGTTCAATCTGAACCCCGAATGAGCAATTCCGTTAAGACTTGGGTTAGTACGTAAGTTGGCCGAGGAGTTGAGAAACACAAGACACCCCAGCGGCAAGAAAGTTTCATCTCATACAATTGAACAATCAATTCCTAGGCTGATAGGTTATCACCTTATTACCGTACCACAGACCCATCTAGCTAAAATAAAAAAAGATAGGCTGAGCAAGTTTCACTTCCTTTTAATTAGGTGTATGTGTTCTTGACTCTGATCTTTTGAGAGGGTCTCACTAATGAAACTTAGCACGGCCCCAGGTTTTCTTTGTAGGACAATTGCATATATATGGTGGAGAATTGAACAATTATAGCACCAACGTGTCCAGATCCAATTAGAAGTGCCAAAGGTTGTATACCACGGGTTGTGGTCCCTCCACATTCTACTGCACTTTCCTAACCCATCTCAAAACAGTAAACATGGAAGAAATGGAACTCATTTCAAGAAAAGCTCCATGTAGAATCCTATGCTCTGTGACCCATAATCTGTAGATTCTGTACATTGCATTTAATTGACAGGTTGGTAGCGCATAAATATTCTTCCAAGGTAAAACAGGTCCCACCATAAGATCCTATCTCTAGAGATTAGTTCAAGGCCAAATTTAGCTTTATTTTAATGATGGTTAATGACCTCCAAAACTTCTTTTCAAGAGTAATAAAATGCTTTTGTATGATGTTATGTCAACAAGACACTAACCATTCATGTCCAATTGCCCAAGGAATGATCCGAATGTTTTTTTCTCTACGTGTGTAGGTGGTCTTATCCCCTGTATATAGGAAGGAGTTTACTCATATGCTAGTCGGGTCTCTCAAAGGTCCAGCCACCTTGGCTGGTACCATTGCCCATGTCAATCATTATGCATTTCTTTGGAGAGAATATTATTCTAAAAGCACGTCCATACCTTAATTTTTTGAGTTGGGCACTTCAGTAACTTTAGGTACTCACCTGTCTCACCTAAACATTAGCCCATGTTGAATTAAATCTATTTTCTCAAATGCCAAACCATTGGTGCCTCTGAAGGGCTGTTGTGGGCCTATAAAATCGACATTTTTCCTAAGACAAGCCCACGACGTTGGTACCCTCTCAGCCTCTTCAAAATAGAGAAGTCAATCGAACCGGGCCCATCTGGGATCTAGTTTCCAAGTTGCCACCATTAATTGATATGTTGATTTACCATATTCAGTCGTGGGCCCCAATGATGGGCCAAGGCCCAAACTCTTATTGCCTCTAGGATGATCCTAACACTCTAATCAGCAGTTTGGAAATGGATGGTTAAACAAATATGGAGATAATCAATCAACTTGCAACTGTTTAATATTCAGGTTGATAGAATGGTCTTCTCCTGGAGATTGGTGGCACATGATAAATTGATATGCAAGTGTATGGGGGTGGTTGCTCTAGTTTAAATATTGTTCCAAAAGAATCATATGTTTTCATTCCAAACTCATAATTTTATGTACATTTGCTCCCCATCTTAAAATTGATGCATTTTGCTCTACATGTTTATTTGTATGTGTTTATAAATTTGGACATAAATAGTTAGATGATAACTGTTGGCATGGTTCTTATGTGTGGTCCACCTAAATTTCAAAGCATATCCTCCCTTGCACCTACTGCATCTCATAAATTGTCGAAGTCCAAATTTGACACTCATCCCACCAACCATTGCTCATGGTTGATTCTTTTATTTGTCTAAGGCAATATAATTCTTACCATAATTTCTTCTTTATAAATGAGATGATTAAAAATGATTTATGAATTATGCCTTAACTATGGTCATTGTATAAAAAATAAAAAATAAAAATAAAAAAAAAAAAAAAACATTAGTTATTTCTAACTATCCAATCTATGAGAATGCAATGGAACAATGACATTGTATAGGGCAATATAATTCTTATTTTTTATTGATAAGATAATTAGAAAAAACTAATAAAGCTGTTTTTTTTTTAACGTATGACCTCTTTTTTTTTTTTTTTTGAACCAATCTTGGGAGTTGGGAACCAAGAGCCTACACCACAAGTGCGAGGAGAGGAAGACTAGAAAGTGGGAAGAATAGCCCACATAAGTGGGAAGAGAAGCATACCAAGGTCGGTCCCTCAATAAAACCAATGTGGTAAGGCCATCACTAAGGCCCCACATTTGAAATCCAACTGATAAAAAAATCAATATCCTACTTTAAGTTATAATTAAGTAAAATTCTACTCCAACCAAAGTTATATCCATCTCAGATTTTTCCATAAAAAAGGATTACTTTACACCTCTCTTCATTATTTTAATCGTATGTTTTTATGTGATTAATTTAGTAGTGAACAAATATCTCATCATCAAAATCATTACCAAAGCCTTGTCTCAACGATGTTGCAACAGACTACATGAATTATGTTTATCCATCTAAGAATTCATGTTTGGGGATATATATCTTATTGGAATAAATTTAATTAACTTAGGGTCTATTTGGTTTATGATATTAAATAAATAAGAATTGAAAGACTTCTAATCTAAAAATTGTTGAAAATGAAGATACATATATGAATTTTGAAAAAACACCATCAAACTATCTTTTCTCTAAATTGAATTAAAGGGAGACGGAAAATGAAGACCACCAGCGGCCGCTCTAGTAATTCAATTCCTATAAAAGTGAGGATTGCATCTATATGCCCATCTTGCTCTTTGATAGTCATTGGCAGAGTTAATTTGAATATAGATTCTATTCTATTGATGTAATCTGCAGGCAACATCGGCAAGGAGAATCGGGTCTCCACCAAATCATTTCTTTCAATTATACTCCATCTATAGGGTGTAAATTAAAGATGAAAGAGACCTGTGATAAATGCCACGTGCCCTTCCTTCTTTTCCTGGAATCTAGTTTTTCTCAAGAATCTAGATGGCCCAAGTGAAACTTATGTGAAAGGGAATAATAATAGATAAGGTGAAGATAATGTGTGTGGCCTTGTTTCACTTGGACAGGTTTCTCTTGATAAGCATCATTATTCCGCAGCACTAGCCATCCAATGTCCTTTATCCATCGCTCAGTGTTTGGAGAATCAACATCACCCTCATTTCATGAGGCCCACCATCACATCCCACAAATTTCCATCACATCCCACAAATTTAAAGGCTGAACTGAACATTGGCTGTTTTAGATTTTTTTCCCCCCTCCCCTTTCTCTCTCTTACCTTCCAAAATCAGACCCATCGGTAGGGGTGTTCATGGCCCGAGTGAGGGCGGGGCTGTGGCATATCCAGGCTAGACCAGACTTCAAAAACACAAACCCATAATCGGAACCCAACACAAGCCGTAAATGCCAAGCCCGAGCACCCATTTAGACGCCAAACCAGTTATCATTTGTTTGGGATTTCTACCAATTGTTTGGACAAGTTAATCACTAAATTACAAGAATTCCTTATTCTGGACAGGCTGGGTTTGGCTTTGGGCTACCATCACTTAATCCAAGCCCTCCCCAAATGTTAAAAATGCTCAGATTAAATATCCAGATTAGGCCCGGCTGATGAACACCCCTATCTACCAGGCCACCAGACTTGAGCATTCAGTAGTGGGCCCACGTGCATCATAGGGATAACAAAAGAAAATAATTCAATCTTCTTGAATTGGAGAGGGGTAAGAAAATTCCTAGAGGGAGACAAGATGTTTCTTTCCATGTCACCATGCAAGGGGAGAATATTGAACTTTTCCTTAAAAAATAGAAATTAAAGAGAAGGAAAGTTCACATGGAACTTCCTTCTTCTTGACGCATATATCAGTTTAATACTTCTTTCCACTATAATGCATGTATGTGTACATGATTCCATCATCATGATAGGGCGAAAAGAGAGCATCCTTGCTACGCATCACCTTCTATACCTATCTTCATTTTCTTTCACAGTGATGCTTAGGAAGATGCTTCCACAGTAAGTTTCAAAATTATCAAGTAAGAAAGAAATACTAAAATATAGCAGAAGCAAATAGTAATTAGGTTTATAATCTCAAATAAAAGTTTAAATCAAGTCTAAGTCTATGGCAATCTATGCCATGATCAAGGGAAATGGTGACGCATGTATACTCAACTCATAGATGTCTAAAAGACATCCTCTGGGGCCCACTTGCTAGCTGTTGAGGAGCCTCATCCCCAACCTCTATGATCTCTTGGGTAATGGCGTTGACGTGGTCCTCTCCTGTAACCAGTGGCGGATCCAGGATTCAAACTCACTGGGGGCACAATTAAGTAGTGGGTGCCCCCGGATTTTTTTTTTTGGGTTATTTATATAGGACGAATATAATGTAATAGTTTTAAGCAATAAAACAAAGAAATCTTTATTTATCACAATTGTTCCCTACAAGTTTTCATATTCTGAAAAAGTTCTATTACAATATCATTAGTAATAGTTCCAAGCAACTCTTTTTCTATAAAACATACAAGACAATCATTCATAAATTGATTACTCATTCGATTGTGCAAATCTGCCTTGACAATGTTCATTCCTGAAAAGCATCTTTCAACACTTACTGTTAAATTACAGACCTTGCTTTCCAATTTTCACTCTCGGCTTTGTGCCTTTGTTACACAAACACAGTTATTTGGGGAAGGATAAGGCACATGCGCTGATGTGCACTTTGGGTGAATCGCACGATGCTGATTATTGAGGAGCTTGTGTTCTGAGTCGGTGAAAGTGAAGGAGAGTTGGAGAGGGCGGTATACTCTGCAGTCTTTACCTCTGATGCCCTAATAGTTGAAGAATGGGCCTAATAATATGTATAAAGAATGGGCCTAATATTTTTTACTGGGGGGCTGGTTACATGTCATTGGGGGCCTGGTTACATTGGGTCTAACTTAGTGTGTGTGTGTGTGTGTGTGTGTGTGTGTGTGTGTGTGTGTGTGTGTGTGTATATATATATCCAAAAATCCATTGGGGCCCAGCCCCCCAGTGGTTGTGAACTGGATCCGCCACTGCCTGTAACGCCAAGTGTAGCACCATTAGACTATGTTAAGTAAGGTAAACAAGAATAAAATATAGCATGCATATCAAACAAGTAAGATTGATAAGATAGATCATATGATGTCAAGTAAGGAAATCTAGACATACATAATGTGTGAGTAAGCATGATACGTAAGAAATCAAAGATGACAAGTGCATAGACTTATATATCATAACTAGATGGCAAAACCACATGAGCTATATTATCCCACATAAACATGTAAACATAGTCACATGAAAGCATGGCATAACATAACATAAATATGAGATACCACTAAGAGGCATGGGGCCCGGATACTCCATTGTGGACCTGAGGTACCGATCAAACCCCCATAAAAATACCATTTGCAGAGGTCCATGAAAATTAACTAAACTCGCATCCAGCCAATCCAACTGGGCTAAGCTCGAAGTAAATTGGTGCAAACTCAAGGGATAGAATGTACATCAAATATCATGGTGTGACATAACTTGAGCATAAACATATACATATGTAAACATGGATTAGTACATGACGATAATCATAAGTGCGTAACATGACACATCATATGAACATACATAGATACATAATACATAAGGAAACATATGACGTAAAACAACAAGGGCACATGAGCTAAAGCAAATAGACACGAAATAGCATGTATATATCATGCAAGAGCACTAGAAATGAAAATGAAATGCATGCATAAGGATTATATACGGAATCAAAGATGCATGA
This sequence comes from Umbellularia californica, assembly GCA_028538565.1. NCBI lineage: Eukaryota > Viridiplantae > Streptophyta > Magnoliopsida > Laurales > Lauraceae > Umbellularia > Umbellularia californica. The sequence continues at coordinate 95,836,690 of JAPQWN010000003.1, forward strand.
CAAGCCAATCCTTAGGTTTTAGAATACTCGTAGGTTTCACCGTCTAACAATGTGTAGGCTTAAGGTTTCCAACATCATTGAGCTACAAAAAAACCCTTGGCATTACATCATTTAGGATGTCAAATACCTTAAGATAACACCTTTAGTTCGGGGTAAGAGAAGACCAAGAACGAGTTTCCATGAAAGTGTACGTGTGTTCAAACAACACCCTCTAACATTAGAAATCCATTGGGCTTAAATTAAGGTTCAAGGATCTAATACTAAGGTTCAAAACTAGGTCCATAACCACCTAAAAAATCTTATTAAATTGCTTCCAATATAACCACACTTTGTTCACCTAGGTATGATGTGGGTAGCATAAGTTATGGGGCTAAATTCATTGGCTTGAGTATCCCCTAACTTTCCTAACCTCTGATCATAAAATTATATTGGCCAATGAATTCTACATTTCAAGAGCTTTCCAGGGATATGTAGAACTCCAAAATTGGACATATAAACCAAAAGTTATGACCTTTTGAAAATTTATAAATTCGGTGAAGAATCTGCTCAAATTCGGTTGGCCAAATTGTTGACTGAATTTATGACCTGAAATTTAGCATAAATCATGAACTCTATACTTGAAACTCTCTATTCGGAGTGGGCTCCTTCCCCTACCTCTCACAATCTTCCAAACTCATTTCATATGCACAAAAGGAGTTTCCAATACCCACTCCAAACCATCAAACACATTCCCAATCAAAATAAAACTCAAAAGAAATATCAAGTTATTACTACACCCATTTACAAATTTTAATCAAATTAGAACAATGGACAACATGAGCTGAAATTTGGTAATCTAATATGAGATCCATTACAAGAATCATAAATAGAGAAAAACATACATATTTTATAAATGTTTACTTGCCTTATGTGCTTGCAACACAAATTTATAGAATTCCAAACTATACCCACTCAATACGAAGCTCTAAGCAAAAACCCCTAAAATGAAAGCTCAACCAAGCTCCTACAATGGTGAAAATTGAAGAAAGAACTACAAAATCAACAAGTATTCACTGCTAAAAACCTCTAACCATTGCTTGGAACAATAGGGAGTGATTTGGGAAAAGTTTTACTTACCTATGGAGTGGAATGGAAGAAAAAGAACAAATGAGAGCTTGAAGAAGATGAAACTTGTAGAAAATGAGTTCTTGCTTGAGGAATATGAAGGAAAACGCTCTCAAACATCTCTATTTGGTATTTGGTAGTAAGGAAAATGATGAAGAATGGGTAGGAAATGAAATGAAAGAGATGGGGTTTAGGATTTTAGCTAGCCTTTTATACCATGAAGTTATAATATTTGAAGAAAAGTCCAAAAATATAATGAAAATTTATAATATAGGGCTTTTGGCTTCTAAATGGGTCTAAATGAACTCAAATGAGTTGGGTCAAAATATAGAAATTTAAAAATGACTAATGAACTATAAGATGCACCCAAAATCCTTGGAAAAATAGAAAACACACGCGCAGGACCCAATAAACCCAAAATACCCAATAGTCATAATGCTAACTAGTCAATAGTCAAACCCCATTCTAATCTACCTAATCAAGTCCAAATACATTCAAAACATACATTAGGCATCTAATTAAAATTAATTAGACACTAAACATGATTAGGGTAGGATCAAGATATTACATCAGGTGTACCACCAATTCACTAGTATATGTTGGAAGTTTTTTTTTTCCTAATGAGATCATTATCATGATTGGCCAATCATTGGCATGTTTGTGCAACCACTTTTCTTTTCTTTTTTTTTTTTTAAGACAGTAACAAAAGATCTTGTTAAAAGAGACGAAAGATATAAAGGGAAATAAGGAGAAGAGTAAGAAGGTACAACAAAGATGTACCCCCACTCACCCAATAATCACAAAACAATTCCCTGCCATGGGGTAGATCTCTCAACTCTCTATTTTGCCAGAACATCTGCCATAGAGTTGGTTGATCTTGACTCATAGTGAAATGCAACATTGATGAAAGATGATAGAGTACAAATTTCATTGAAGAGTAATTGGGATTTCCAGGGATTCACCTTCCAGTTAGACACTCATGAAACTACATTCAAATAGTCACTCTCCACAATAAGTATTTCATGAAAAGATATTGAGAAACACCGAGGAGCTTCTAAGATAGCTTGCACCTCCGATTCATTAGAATCACAAACACTAACATGCTTAGAGAACATAAATAAGACTTCCATTTTGTCTCTATATGTTTCTACAACTACTTTTCTAAGAAAGGGAAAATAAGTGGCCCCAGGGAGAGAGCACAAGTTCGAGACCGCAACCTTCGGTTCTTGAGCAATGGTCCTAGCCCCTTGTGCTAACCCTCGCAGTTAGAAGGTACCAAGTTTATGCACTATCAACTTGATGTGTGAAATATATAATCATATTCTCTCCCCATTCCCATGATCAATCCAATGAATTATATCACAATCTCCTTACTGTAGAATCAAGTGCATTATCACATTTAAGTAGAACGTAGATTGAGCCATTTGGATTAAGCAGAAGTAGACCCCACAAAAGTTAAATTGAGTCATAACTATGTGTGGGCAGTGCACCATATGAGGGCAGCATGAAAACATTTCTGAAACAAAAGGCAGCCCATCAAAGTGTCCCTCACTTGTTTGGGGTAATGTATGGATGCCCATTCCTTGGATACGTGCAAATGTCTGGAACTATCTAAAACATAGTGGGACTTCATGGGACCCACAAGAACCGTGGTGAGCTTCAATGTCTAAAGATGATAGGGACCATCTACTTTGCGGCTGGCCTTGCTTCATGGACGATCCTAACCTAATTGCCATGGATTGGTGGTTAGATCAAATGATCTTATGAAAGCAACGTTTGCCTCTGACCTTGACACACTGAAAACTGCTTTTATTTGATTTCACCAATTGATCACTTTGTCAAAGAGAGGACATGCGGATGTGATGGCCCACTTGCTTTTTTTTTTTCAGAATTTTGACTTAGCCATCTACCCACAATTAGATTGTTTGCTTGTCATCAGATCTAAGATAATGATTTCAAGCCGATTATGTTCTACTGACATTGAAATGTGTAGAAGCCTCTGTCCCACTCCCGTATCCACGTGATGGAGCACCTCCATTGTTAGGAGAGTTGTTCTATCAATCCTTGCAAGCATGTACTGACAAGCTTTAGGATATGGCTCTCCAATCCAAACGGTCTAGAGATTCAAGGACTACATCTTAGATAAATTGACTTAGGGCTTGTTTGGCGAGTCTTATTTATTTAGAATTAGTTTAGCCGATTGCATTTTATAGATCAGTACAATTAATATAAACTATAACTATGATTCAATCTAATCCAAATGGAATGATAGATTATATATGACAACCTTATCACTTGATAAATCCAATATACTCTAAATCTAAGCTAAGACAAAGTCATTCCCAACCTTCAACTTGTAAAAGTATTCTAACTTAAGAAGTCTGTTGTCATAAGGATGAGTTTGTCTTAAACCAAAATTATAGTATATAGATTAGTTTATGGTTTGATTAAGGGTAAATTAGATTAGAGCTATGATGTGATTAGGTTATCTTAATTGGACTCTACAAATAGCTATTTGTTGTTTTCATTGAAAAACTATGGGGATTTTATCCAAGAATCAGTCCTTAAATTTCCATACATCCAAGATCGGCTTGATGCCATGGAAATCAACTTGATTAGACATGGTCCTAGCTTTGATACCATACATAAATTTAGGGACCACATTTTGGATCAATTCACCATGGTTCTTCATTGAGAATAGCAGATGACTATTCATAGAGTGCATCTAATATAACCTATTTACACCATAACTCTAATCTTAATATATAACAAATCAAATTTGATAGCCTAATCACATCAGAAGTCTCACCTAATCTAAGCTAAACTCAACATCATCCTAACAACCTTGTTTAAGTTAGAATATTCTCAATTATAATAATATGTAAAAGTTATCAGGACAATTTTTTAACTAGTTGATCAAGATACATCTCAATTTCTCAAGGCACCAATGCAATTTTCTTAGGTCCCTTCTAGATAGTTAGAGCTCGCTCTTAATTACCTCTAATCCAATTTTATATAGAACTTTTTAGGTTTAAAAAACAAAATAAATGAGGCTTATTTTTCTCACTAGATGGGTGAGTGGTTTATAACCCGGAATGCAGCCTACTCATCTAGGGCTCGATCTCTAGAAAGTTGTGTGAGATGAGATACCCTTCCACTAGAGTGTCTCATGTTTGTCAAATAAATGTGGCTTAGGAATAACTCAGGCTTTCCCAAAGCATAACTCATTTGCACATAATTGATGTTAACTACACTTAAGAACAGTAATAGGATCCTAATTGGCCCCTCAGTTATCATGTACCCAAAGTTATAATGAGTAATTAAGACAATTTCATTGACTTGCACACAACTGAAAAAAGTAGGTATGGTGCTTTAGGCAGGAGCCAACCCAGGTGCTCCCTTTCTCCTCCCTTTCTCCATAGGATCTAGAAAAGGCCCCTGTGAAGAAATGAGCTTTCCAAAGAAATTAGCTCCAAAGAATTTATTGCCATAATATAGTTTGTTCCATATAATAAAATCTTTCTGAAATGCACTCTTAAACCTGAAGAAACCCTCTTAAAAAAACTTGATCAAGACTTTTCTCTAAGAGATGTTAAATATAAGAATAAATCTAAAATATAAAATAATATCTCCAAAGGATCGTTCCCTGGGTCCTCTCATTGTGTGTGCAGATGTTCCTTTCTCCAACAATTGACGGGGTTTCTAACCGATCTCGAGTGGTTTAGCCCCTTGACCAGGTATAATAATAACAACAACAACAACAATATTATTATTATAATTAAAAAAAGGGACACGTGCCAAGGTCAAACAGTTGGGTCCGAGACTACATCATACATTCACCCAACCCAATTTAATTTACGATATAAAATTGAATAAAAGTCAAACATTTCCACCATATGATAAACCAAATGAAAGTGTTATTACTTCTGTCCGTTTTGCTGGAAAATATAATTAAACCTTTCAATCTCAAGACATTAATAAGTGTTGTTTATGTAAGTAATAAAATGAAAAGAAAAAAAAAAGAGACATGTGGTAGCAAAAATGTTTATTAACCTTTGTATGGCAACATTTGGCTAACCTTCTTATGTCACACACTTTTGCAATCTGATCTATATATCTTTCCACAATATGAATTTTACTTTTGGATCTCTGTATGTAATGTTAAATTTGTTGACATAGAATACGTAAGCATATTTTCTAAATATGATCAATTATGCAGGCTAACGGTCCACTAAGAGAAAGGGTTAGGCCGAAGAGGTTGTTGATGGAGGTAATAAAAATATATTTGAAAAAGTGAAAATTATTTGAAGATTTGGGATAAAACTGAATGGAAGAACAGAATTCATGTAACCAATTCCAATATATTTGAGACAAGACTTTGATGATGATGATGATGATGATAACTTTTTAAATATGATCAATTCAACTATACGCATCACTCTAGTTGAATAAAATAGCGAGAAGGCCACTTGCAAGGATGGATTGGATTAAGTAAAGTTTGGAGACACAAAGGCTTAATTAAGCGCTAATATCGACGTTACTTTGCTTGTAGAAATATAATATCACTTATTACATTAAAGAAAGAAAGAAAAATATAAACATCCCACCTAGTAATTCTGTTTCTAGATCTGAGAAGACCCCAAACCTGTACCAATTTTAAAATGACCAGATCAAATCTGGAAAGCTCAATCCAATCCACCATGTCCTAAAAATTAAATATTTGGGCATTTGATGAGACAGTTTGATTCTATGAGTTGTTCACACATAAAAATCAGCTTATTCGACAATGACAAGGATATGATTAGTGACTGCAAACAGAAATACAAAAGCAATGTTAACTAGGGCCTACACAGAGTGGCAAAAATGGGCCACCAATCGGACGGTTAGGATGGTCCTGCCCCAAGATCATTTAAACCAGACGACAAATACTCCAGAGCATGGATAGGTCGTGCGCTCTGCATCTTCATTTTCCACGTGTGAATGATGATGTTTATCCATTACCGCCGACCGGTATAAAGTACACAAAACACATGACACAGCATAATTTAATCCGTGCTTATCCTTCTCACCTCTCTATTACATACCAAATTTGCCATATAATTGCCAACACACTCACTCTTGAGTGTTGGCAAAGTTTTTGTTTACATGCAGCAAAAAATCACTTTCATAGAAAATTTCCTCTTCAATGGAAGAAAGAATTTCCCGGCCACTTTCTATAGAAACTTATTTTCCGAGAAATCGTGAAAAACTTGGGTCATCTTTTTTTTATGGAAAAAAGCGGCTGCACCAAATATATAATTTACTTAATTTATAAAATTTAATTTCTCCAGTCCTCACTTTTTTTTTTTCAAGAAAACTAGAAAACTGACTAAACAAACGTGCTAATAGTTTCACTAATGTGCCAAGAGATCGAGTCCTCAAGTTCAAGAAATACTCCCTGCCGGCAGTCTAAAATACTAAAAAGGAGAAGAAGAAGAAGAAGAAGAATTGCCTTGATTATGTGAAAACTTGAATGAACATTTTTAAGATAGCTAGGCCAGGCCCAATATGAGCTAGTATGCTCTCGAAAAGCCATCCATTCTCAAGAATGTAGGCAGCATATAACAAATCTGATTTCGGATCGCCTACATTTCTTGTGTATTTGTGCAAAGCCGTGGCTCTTCTGGGGCTTCTATTTCCAATGTAGGGAGGTGGGACTCCGGCTCTATTGTAGCAAGGAAAAATAGCATAAAATGGAAGATTCCACCCAATTTTTGTTGGTGCACAGAACGGTAAAAAGAAGACGCCGGGCTGCTCGTTTATGTGGAAAAACCCGTCACACAAACATGCCTTTCGAGATTTGTAGAGAGCTTTTATCCTTTCACCCAGCCAAAGGTGATGAAAGATGCCCCACCTCCTTAATCCAAATATCTCAAACTTGTGCTGGCCTATGTATTTGGTCTTTGGAATATGGGGGCTAAATTCAAATGTAACTCATAAAAGAGATCTTATTCAGGTCTCTTTGTTTGTAAGAAATTGAATTTCTGATAAATTATAAGAAACCTATTCTTACAAGTGGCTGAAACTAAATATCCTAAAAACAAAGGAAAAAAGAATACTCGCCATCATCTGATCTCATGGGACTTGACTCGTTTAGAAGCTAGTGATGCTTAGGATGGGCCTAGATTTAACTCTGACATGAAATTCAAGTGAGGGTCGAGTCTGGGCTTCAAGTACTCAACTTTAACTTTAGTGGGTCACTTTTATTTATCAACTCCTGCCCACTACCTTGTGGGGCCTAGCTAAGGCAACACCAATTCAAGGAAAGGTGAATCCAAAGCCACAAAGTTGCATCTCATGAGAGGGTGTGTAGGAACAGAAAAAAAAAACCACATTTGACATGGTTTCTAAATGTTCACCAAGGGCAGCATTGTGTAGGAAAAAAAAAAATTTCTACACAAGTTGGAAATAATAAGGATTAGATATGAACAAAACAGAAGTAGGCCAAGAAGACATGAATCAAAATAGTAAAGATGGATACCAACAAGTGCAGATGATGCTAATAATGTGCATACTTCATATATAGCAAGCACTAAAACTCAATAATGACCTTCCATGGAAGAGGGGACTAAGTTTTCATGTGCATGCATCAAATAATCCTATAGTCGCTAAAATAGAAACATATATTTCTTGCTGTTACCGATGTAACTCATAAAATACAAAGCTGCTGTCTTGAAATTATGTTCGAGACAAAGCGAACCCAGACTGTGATTTCCTAACCCGAATTGGTTAACTTTGTTTATTCCTCCAACCCACGCCAACCCCACAAACACCAGCCATGGCAAAAAACTGAGAGCCCAGTCTCAACCTTCCCTGGTCCCACCCTCTCTCACAGTACAACTCACCACCCTATTTGCAATCTAGACAGCCAAACAAACACCAAGCGACAAGAGAACTTATGGGCTACAGTCCAAATAAGTACAGGTTAGCTTGCACACAACGCACCAATCTTCACGTCTCTGAGCCCCTTACTGTGCTGGATCCATCAAGGTGGGTCGGTTTTCGATTTCATCTCATTCTATCTATCGTGTCACATTCATTCATCACAGAGTGGACCACATTCAGGGTTTAAGAAAGTGGGACCCACTTTGCAATGTGGGTCCCACGTGATCCATGGTTTTGGATCTACTGCTCTTGCGCGCGCGCACGTCCACAATTTAATTCTCAAAGTGGCCAGCCATGATATGAGCCTAGAGGCTTGAATTTTAGACCATGCCATTCGAACAATCTTGTCCATTTAAGAAACAATGAAAAAAAATCCACTAGCCTAGAGGCCCTAGACACACTCATGCTTGAATACTCGTATTGGCACCCTAGTTTCACACACATATCTAAAGATGGCTAGCTTGATTTTCAAGTCGAATGGCCTATTTCTTTACTAAGATTCAAGAAAAAGTTTTGTTATATTGGGTGTTTTTTTTTTTTTTCACATGATAAGACACCTTGCCCTTTAACATTTGAGATGTCAGGTTTCTTTAACCATAAATTCTAATTTCTACTACTTAATAGGTCTCAAACGATCTTTTGAAAGAATTTGAAATTCCTAGGTGTATGAATACTTGGAATTCTGATAAAAAAAAACAGGCGCCAAAGCATCACTCGTAACCAGTACCCCAACCTAACAAAATAATAATAATAATAATTATTATTATATATATATAAAAAAAAAAGGATGTGCCAAAGGGTTTATGTTATGATCATTCAAAATGGGGTGCAATGTTCTGAGTGTGGCCCATTCGATGTGGGTCCCACTTTTCGAGTGGTTTGGATAAAGAGAGTGCGTGCTGGTGGGCGTGCCCATGAGAAGTACAATTCGGAGTGGTCCTCTGGCCTGTTATCCATCGGGAAAAACCCTCACGCCGTTCGAAAAGCTTCTGCTCAGACCGTTTCAAAACCTCCCCAAAAGGAAAAGACCCGTTAAAGAAAATAAACGGAAAAGTTTGAAAAAGATAAAGATAAAGATAAAAAAGAGCACAGGGAGCAGATGGTTTCGGATGCCAAACACAGCTAAAATGCGCCATATGAAAACTATATGATCCCTCCTCCTCCACAAAATTATATGATCCCTTATCTTTGCCGTTAATCATAAAGGGCCACCTTGGATTTGATCATATCTTTTAAACTTTTCAAATTAGCAATCTCTACCTATAATTGTACTTCTTTACGTACCATATTTGATACAATGGACTTATTTTATCATGTGCTCTTGTACCTTCCAGTCCATTTTAATGGGTGCTGTTGTTAAGAGTATACACGAATCAGATTGGTACGGATTAGGTTAATCCGTCACCAATTCGTTACCTACGGATTAATGGATTTGGAATTCATCACCAATCATGGCTGTTAAAAACCGATCCGTTCCGACCCATGTCGGATCGGATCGAATCAGATTGGTTTAATCCTTTCAATCCGTTGAATCTAATGTTTAAAGAAAATTTGAAGATCATGCTCTCAAGGTTAGGGTGAGATTTAGTCTAGGGTTTCAACTGTTATACTTATATATAAAAGTGAATTACATTTTGATCCCTGAAGTTTTTTCTTCTTTTATATTTAGACCTCTTAACTTATATTTAGACCCCTTAATTTTTTTTAATTTATATTTAATGCCAACGGATCAGATTGGATTGAATCCGCGAGTTGTGGGTGAAATCTGTCACCGATTTGTTGCTAATGAATCATAAGATTTTCAATCCGTCGCCAATTCGTTTACCTTTGGATTGATTAAAAATATGTAGATCGGATCGGATTAGTTTTATGGATCGGTGGATTTTTTGTGCACCCCTAGCTGTCATCACGACGAGGCCCATAAAATTAAAGACCAAACCTTGGAGAATCATTTGAAGGAGCACTCCCACCACAGGAGAAATTCTCGTCGGCTACAAAATATTTATTTTTAGACCTTGGAGCGTGATCTTCGAAATTCAAGATCCCGTTGCTAGCAAAAAAATTGCATTTTTAGAAATCTCAAAAAATGATTTTAAATGTGATTAAAATTAAAGAACCAAAAGTGAAGATACACGAATGCCCTTCAAATAATTTATTCTAAATAAGTAGGAAGACACCTCAATCTCTATCTTCCTCGTAGGAGATTTTACGCGAGTATAAGTGTAGGAACCACCTAATAAATTCGATATCATCCTCGTGGTATTTGATCCAATAGGATTAATCTTCATAGCGCATGCGCAATCCCACAATACACGTGCACCAGGAGAATTTTGGAGGTGGTAACATACACCATAGGAAGCAAACAACTCCATATCTTATGCTAGCGAACCAAGACTTGGGTGGGTGGGTGGGTGGGCTTAGCAAGGCTACCATGTTTACGTTAGGACCAATTTCACTATATTTAAGGGATAGGGATCATTAGTTATCTTGAGAATATACCATTAGCCGTTGGTTCATGGGGCCCACGAAATCAAATTAATCATAATCTGCGTGTGTTAATTATGATAGCCCGGGCCCCACTCTTCCCACCAATAGAAGGCTGCGGGACCACGGATTTTGATAGCCCAGCGGACACGGACTACAATATCCTACTCTCCTTCCCTTTCCCCCTCTAACCGCTGCGGCCTATATAAACAGCAGAAAAGAAGCGGCGAGGCATCGAAGTGTAGCGTAAAAAAGCAGAGAGAAACCCAAAACCCTCGCCGTTTCCTTTTTCCCTCCCTTTTTTTTCCCGTTTTCCGGCCGCTTTCGCCGGACGTAATCCGTCCGTTTCCGCCATCTCTCCTCCCAGATCCGCCATGGGAGCGGCGATTCTCTCCGATCTCCTTACGGAGATCCTGATCCCGGTGGCCGCTGTCATCGGAATCGCATTCTCTCTCATCCAGTGGGTCATCGTCAGCCGCGTCAAGCTCTCTCCGGAGCGGCCTTCGGCGAACAACAGCAGCAAGAACGGAGGATACACCGACTATCTGATCGAGGAGGAGGAGAGCCTCAACGATCACAACGTCGTTATGAAGTGTGCTGAGATCCAGAGCGCAATCTCGGAAGGTTCGTTTCCTTGCTTGCAGATCTCTCGTTTTGTAGATCTGGACTGGTTTGATGCTCTTTCTCCTCTCTAGATCTCTCGGTTCTACTCGCAGATCTTGTTTTTGATGCGTTTGGATAGGGCTTATATTGCGATATTTTGCAGTTTTTTTTTTTTTTAAGCTGGCAGTGTTTTGATGTTGTTGTGTTGCTACTTGCTAGGACTATTTTTTTGATACAAAGTTGTGGTTTTTGAAGTTTTCGGACTTGTTTGATCGGTTCTGATTTGAAAATTGGGTGAGATTTATCCCTTAAGCTCTAAAAACTCCATCTTCTTTCTGAACAGGGCTTAGATCAGAGCTTAAAGCTTCAGAATTGCAAGATATGGTGAAAAGCTGGGATCTTGCAATATTTCTCTGCTTGATATTGCAATAGTTTGAGTTTTCTTTCTGTTTTCTAGTTTTCCCAATGCTGTGGTGTTGCTGATTGCCCTTGTTTTCACCAGATTTTGAGGTTTTAAAATCTTAGACTGCGTTTGGTAGGTCTGATTCAAAAAAATTCTGTGAGATTTGATCTGGTAAATTCTGTGATGTGGATGAAAGACGGAAAGATACAGTACTCTGTCTTCGGTCTCATCAAAGCTCTAATGTTGCAATATCTGGTAGAAAGCTTGAATCTTGCAATATTATCGTAAGTCCTTCCACCGTAATACGTAGCTGGAAGTTCAGTATTTTAATACCTCGGCCTCCGCCCAAATTTCTTGGAGGGGCTGCGGCTGTGAGGTTTTATATAGTATACTACGTCTAAAGGCATGCTCAATATTTTAAGACATATGGTAGAAGGTGGAAAGCATTCATCTTCTCGATCGAGGTAATAATTTGGTGTTTGCAGTAAAATAATGATGGAATATTCAGCTGTCCTGCCATCTAGCGTGTCGTTTTGTTTTTTGTTTTCAATCTAGTATGTTAGTTTCTGTTTACTATTCACATTTCACTCTCCTGATTCCTCTTCGTGTTTATTTGTACTAAAATAGGTGTAGGGTTAACACAAGGAGAGTTAAATGTAGTTTCCCATGCCTTTGTAATTTTTCCTTTTTCTCAATAGAGGAGGATGGATAGCTTTCTGTTCCACTACCACCTGAATTGTTTGTTCTGGTTCCTTTTATGTGTATTTGCCTTAAAATAGGGTTAGGGTTAAGTGATGAGATCTAGATCTACTTTCAGCATCTTCTTTGTTTCCTTCCTTTTTCTTATGATTGAAGGTAAGGTGGCCTGCTATACCACCTGAATTGGTGGTTTGTTGTCATCTGTCCATGCATTTGATTCTTGTATGCAGTTGTAAGTTCTCATCCAGTAGTTACCACCAACAATAGGTCACTTGATAATTCCAACTCCATGAGGAAAGTGCCTGCTTGATGTGTATTGTTGGGTGGGAGCTGTTTTTGTTTAACTGTCTATTAGAAGGCTCTAGGTTATCAGCTGGATGGATGGATGGACTGATGCATTTTGATTTTTATGATTGAACTTGATCAAATCTATAGTTTAAAAATGATGAATGTTGCCATTCTTAGAGGGCCAGTGGGTTTTGGAAACTGGTCCTTTCCTTTTATTATTGTTATAGATCTTAAGTGGAATATTATTGCTGCTATATAATCCATAATTTTTCTTTTTTCCGGGAGCGGGAGCACACCAAGAAAAAGGGCTCTGTTTTGTTCTCTTTCCTTTCTGTGAATGGTGGCAATCATCTGAGCTTTATTCTATGATTACTAAAGATTTTGGTTAGTTTGGTTGGACCTAATTACTACAATTGTGTATGGAGGATGCTGAATGGCTTTTGTTTCCACTTTCGTTTTATATAATGTTATTTATCACTGATTCAGTATACTGAGATAGCTGATGTTTTTATTTACCAACAAAAGAAAAAAAAAAAAAAAGACAGCTGATGTTTTACTGATGTAGCTAATATTATACGCTTTTTTTTTTGGTAAAAGGCTAACATTTTACTTGTTGGAAAATCATCCTGGTTAACTTCAGAGTTGAAAACAAATCATACCGACATGAGCTCTGTTGTAGTGCGGTGACAAAATAGCAAGAATAGTTACAGTATTGCACTTTCTTGTATCTATGGATAGGGGAGTAAAGAAATTTAAAAAGTAATTGGTTCTCCTCACTATTGAAGTTTTTTGTCCATAGTGCATATTATCTTTTTTCATTTTTGATCAAATAATCACTGGAGAGGTGTGTTATAAATGAAAATTTTAAAAGAAAGAGAAAATTTGAAATCACTGAATGCGTGTTTTTATTTATAAAATCTGGTGAATCAATGTGCAGGAGCGACTTCCTTTCTTTTCACTGAATATCAATATGTTGGAGTCTTTATGGTTGCTTTTGCAATTCTTGTTTTCCTATTCCTCGGCTCCGTAGAGGGATTCAGCACAAAGAGTCAGCCATGCACATATAGCAAGGACAAGATGTGCAAGCCTGCTCTTGCTAATGCCATCTTCAGTACTGTATCCTTCTTGCTTGGCGCCATAACCTCACTGGTTTCTGGTTTTCTCGGAATGAAAATTGCCACATATGCAAATGCTAGAACAACACTAGAGGCAAGGAAGGGTGTTGGAAAGGCATTCATCACTGCATTCAGATCTGGTGCAGTTATGGGATTTCTGCTTGCTGCAAACGGCCTTTTGGTGCTTTACATTGCCATCAACCTCTTTAAGTTGTACTATGGAGATGATTGGGAAGGTCTTTTTGAGGCCATCACTGGTTATGGACTTGGTGGGTCTTCCATGGCTCTTTTTGGTAGAGTTGGTGGCGGTATCTACACAAAAGCGGCAGATGTTGGTGCAGATCTTGTGGGTAAGGTTGAGAGGAACATTCCAGAGGATGACCCAAGAAACCCAGCTGTAAGATGCTTCATTCCGTGGAACCCGTGCTTGTTTTCCTTGTGGCATTGTGTTCAACTTCAAATTACCTTTTTATTTAGTTTATGTTTATGTTTTTAAACATTCTTTCAGGTGATTGCCGACAATGTTGGTGACAATGTCGGGGATATTGCTGGAATGGGATCAGATCTTTTTGGCTCCTATGCAGAGTCTTCTTGTGCTGCCCTTGTTGTTGCCTCTATCTCCTCTTTTGGGATCAACCATGATCTTACTGCCATGTGTTATCCCTTGCTCATTAGTTCTGCGGGTATCGTTGTTTGTTTGATAACTACTCTTTTTGCAACTGATTTCTTTGAAGTCAAGGCAGTGAATGAAATTGAGCCAGCATTGAAGAAGCAGCTAATCATTTCCACTGCTTTGATGACTGCTGGAATTGCACTCGTTACTTGGATAGCCCTCCCATCATCCTTCACAATCTTCAATTTTGGAGTCCAGAAATCTGTAAAGAATTGGTAAGTGCTTGTTCTCTTCTTTAATTTTGAGTGTCAAGTGTGATGCTTATCATGGGTGTTTTAAATTCTTCGTGTGATTCTTATCATCATCAAGAACAACAGCGACAAAGCTTTTTCCCATGAATCTGGGGGATTCTTGATACTATTAGTATTTAGGAACTTAATCTTTATTTGGATTGTGCAGGGAGTTGTTCTTCTGTGTTGCCATTGGTTTATGGGCTGGACTGGTTATTGGTTTTGTAACTGAATATTACACAAGCAATGCTTACAGGTAATTATTTCAAGATGTCTATTCTTCTCTTGTTTTGCATGGTTCAAGATGCCTATTCTTTTCATCAAGCTTGCATCTGTTTGCCATATATTTCTAACACCCCATCTCTTTTCTTTTTTGTTTCTTTTTTTAATCGCCCAGCCCTGTGCAAGATGTTGCTGATTCCTGCCGGACCGGAGCTGCTACTAATGTTATCTTTGGGCTTGCTTTGGGATATAAATCTGTCATTATTCCCATATTTGCTATTGCAGTCAGCATTTTTGTGAGTTTTAGCCTTGCAGCTATGTATGGAATTGCAGTGGCTGCCCTTGGAATGCTGAGCACCATTGCTACTGGTTTGGCTATTGATGCATATGGGCCCATCAGCGACAATGCTGGAGGCATTGCTGAGATGGCTGGCATGAGCCACAGGATCCGTGAGAGAACTGATGCCCTTGATGCTGCAGGAAACACTACCGCTGCAATTGGGAAGGTATGGACCGTATGGTGTTATATAACTTTGATTTAATCCTCGTCTGCTTTGAATTAACTAAGGATGGTATGTGATCATGGTCCATCTCATGGCATGTGTGTATAGACGGTTTCAGATACCAAATTGCAAGTGTTTTATCAATATTTTCACAGGAGCTGCCTAAATGTGTTTATATGCACTTCTTAATACATTAATTTATTTTTCTGATATATATATATATATATATTTTTAATTTTAACCGAGCCTAGATAGATCAGGTAACCGACACACACAAAAAAATAAAATAAAATAAATAATAAATGAAACCATCCTAGTATCACCTTGCTTTTAGCGTCCCAAGAGCCACATTGTGACAGTGGAAAGTTGTGCTGGCCCGTTAGTTGTGAGCATACATTGTCGTCTTGAACAGATTGACATGTTCTTGATTGGCACCACTCTTTTGCTATTCAAATAAATACGTCTACAATTTAGATAGTTATTAATGCATGTCCCTGCTTAGCATAGCATCTAGCAAAGTGCAAATGTTTCATTTGAAAAGGAACTGTTTTTCAAGAGTTACTTTTTTTTAGTGGTTATCCTGCATCCAAGTACACATCAGCTGGTTGGTTCTGATATTCATTCAGCTTATTCATTTGTGTGAAGTGTTGGTATTTTTCTGTTTATTTATCTTCCCTAAATTTGCGTGGCTCTCTGGTCCTGATCCTCTGTTTTGTAGGGATTTGCTATTGGCTCAGCAGCTCTTGTGTCCCTGGCACTTTTTGGCGCCTTTGTGAGCCGTGCAGGAATTTCAACTGTTGATGTTCTGACCCCGAAAGTTTTCATCGGGTTGATTGTGGGTGCTATGCTTCCATACTGGTTTTCAGCCATGACCATGAAGAGTGTGGGTAGTGCTGCCTTGAAAATGGTGGAGGAGGTGCGCAGGCAGTTCAACACCATACCTGGGCTCATGGAAGGAACTGCCAAACCTGACTATGCTACCTGCGTGAAGATCTCGACAGATGCGTCACTCAAGGAAATGATGCCTCCTGGTGCCTTGGTTATGCTGACACCCCTCATTGTTGGAACCTTCTTTGGTGTAGAAACTTTATCTGGCGTCCTTGCAGGCGCCCTCGTTTCTGGTGTACAGGTAAGAGTCTATGCTGGAAATCTCGTGTTTGCAGTCTTCACTTAGTTTTTTAAGAAATTTGCTTAGCTGATTTTCCATCTTCCTTGTTCGGTTCAACAGATTGCGATCTCTGCATCAAACACTGGTGGTGCATGGGATAATGCCAAGAAGTATATTGAGGTAAGTTCTCTTTTTGTGGAATTTTTATGCTGGAGAGAACTCCTATGTTTTGAACTCTTTCGATGTCATATTTCTCCAGTGCTTTGAACTCTTTCCATGTCATATTTAGGCCTTCTCTCTCTCTCTCTCTCTCTCATGTTTAAAATTTCCATTGCTCTCGAGGTCAAGATGATTTTTTTTTTTGAAGTCTATTTTCTCATACCAAAATCTCCCTCTTCATTTTTATTGAATTAGAAAACAAAGTCTGAGAACTGACTTACGTAGGCAGTAGAAGGCCCCATTTGAGACACGCAATATAAACTGTTAGCAATTCCATGGGTATGTTAGTATGGATCCAGAGAACCGTCTTTATAATTTGGGGTAAAGCAGTGACTATGAACTGTCCATTGTTGACCCTAATTCGGTAATTCCTTAAGACTTCTATCTGGCTACCACTTGCCAGTACACTTGGAACAAAGCTCGGTTTATCTACTTCAGATGTTTTCACATGTTGGTTCGCATAGATTTTTGTGACACAGGATCTTATTCTTTGGAATTGTTTCCAGGCTGGAGCTTCGGAGCATGCCAGGACCCTCGGCCCCAAAGGATCCGATCCACACAAGGCTGCTGTCATTGGTGACACCATTGGGGACCCACTTAAGGACACCTCTGGGCCGTCACTTAACATTCTCATCAAGCTCATGGCTGTGGAATCCCTCGTGTTTGCACCTTTCTTTGCCAGGCATGGAGGCCTGCTCTTCAAGATCTTCTAAAAGCATCAAGACAAAAAATGAAGTGGTTTCTTTCTCTGGTAGAAAAAAGATGGAAGTTATTTCTTCACTTGGTTATGTAGTTCTAAACTAGTGGAGATTACTTTAGTGCCCATGTTTCTCTAGCTTGAAATGGGCAGGAAAAATTTTCCTCTTTTTGATGGTAAGAGATGGTGGTTCTTCCTGTAAGAGCAGTCATTTCCGAAGAATGATTGGGCTCCCTTTTTATGTGTAACATCATGGGTTTCCCTTTAAACACAGAGAATGCTTCTTGAAATAGAAAAATTCTGTTATTTCTGTTTGTTGAGCTTTAAGATGAATGTTTGGACCACCCCTTGGTTTGAAAGGTGAGGAACGAAAGGTATGTGTTGAATCTGTTTTGCCTTTTTTATTTCTTAGGGACGTTATCATTAATCTTGGGTGACTCATGCGACCTAAAGGCTACAGGGCAAGTTCATCTAAACCTTGCTCATATGAGTAAGATCAGCGTTATTTGCATGCAGAGTAAAGATTGAAAGGGCTCTTAGTTTTGGTTTTGCATTCTTGGGCTCATTTCCCTTTACTCAATTCCATGTGGAATGATTCTTGAGGTGCTGGTTTGATCCTCTGGACTTGATCTTGTACGTGTTCCTTGGCCCCTTCCAAAGAAAAAGTGTACTTGTGCTCAGGAGCTGGGGCAGAACTTTTTTCAACAGGCACCTATGATGAGGTGTTGGGTATCTATAATATTCCTTGCTGACGTAGCCCACCTTCGCTTCACACTGTTGGATATTGGCTAAGATCATCTGATAAAGAATAGGAAGCATGCCAATGTATAGCAGGACATCTGCAACAGGCCTACTTGGAAAAAGTGTCCTTGGACCAGGAATTGATGATTACTTTTGGATTGTGGGTGCGTAGGACCACTTCTCTTTGGTTTGTTTCTCTTGTTTTGTGCTATTTACTTTCTTTGAGGATCTCTGATCTTTTTGGGTGGGGTTTTGGCTTCAATGAGAGAAGGAAATCAGAAGACAGGTGTTGGCTGGTTGATTGAAACTGAAATGAACAAAACCTGTAGCATGGTTATGGATATGCAGGAGTTGCCACAGGGTTGAACATTTGGAAGGATTGATTGATATTTATAGCAATACCAAAATTTCCATTTGACGACTACCCAAACAAAGATTGTGGGATCATCCCTATAATCCACCTGTATCTTGATTTTGTTTTTGTCAGAACTGCCTACACCCACACACATTAAAAGAAAATTAAAACTAATTAAACTGATTGATAATATGATAGGAGATTAACTGAACCATTCACCTTCTAATTGGCTCTGATCGGCTCCAACATTCGAACAATCAATCTGATGAGATTGTCTCATCACCGTTTGACCGATGAACTTTTCTCTAATATCATTTCTCTCTCACTGTATACTACTAGTGATCTGATTCAACATTGAGGTTTAAGGGGAGATGGAGCTCTGTTATGACAAATGAATAAGATTCTAAAATAATAATAGCAATGATAATATAAATAAATGAGTGACAAGTATCCCTTCCATAAGATATACTATGATAATTCCCATGTGAAGGAAGAAGTATCTACCCTCTGATTGCCACATTTTGTTGTTTTATTCAAGTATGTCCTACAGGCTTAAATTAAAATCTTTTCTTTTTTCTTGTCATTGTCAATGGAATTCCAAAAGGATTATCAGATTTCTTTTCGTTGTCGTTCTTGATTAGAAAAAAAGAAAAAAGAAAAGTGCAGCAAAGCACTTACTGATATTATCAGTAGATCATCACTTGCCCTCTACAAGAAAATCCTGGCCCAACCACTGCTTATGCGCCACCTGTATTCCATGGCAGAATGCAAGAACACAGAATCTAAAGTGGCCCCTTATTTATCAGATGGTATAAAGTTTCGTGGCCGAGAATGCTGGCAAACTCCATGGGAGTTTGAATTTTCTTTGCACTTGGATAATTTGAATTCATATACTAACTGATTCGTGAACTTTATAGTATATTTGTGGGCCCGCTTGGCATCATTCTAGGAATGTTTCATTAACGAAGGAAAACTTGCTTTGTAGTCATTTTTTCTAATTAGCTGAAATGATCCATAAGGAAGTCCACGGTACTAACAAAAAAAAGAAAAAAACAAAAATCAGTTACTATGTCCTTTTTTCCGTTTTTGTTGATCCTGCATAAACTATGGACTGATGCTTTGCAGAATCTCAGGAAACACTTTCCCGGTTTTGGCAAATTGAAGTAGCTGCCACCAAGAACACAGGTGTTTGGACAGGAAGCTGACTTTCCATTAGTATGGATTAGAAGTGCTCCTTTTTTTTAACTTTTAGAAGATAAGATTAGTAGATAAGATTAAATATTAAATTTATATAGACTTCTATTTCTTCATCTATAGATATGGATATAAGCATGGGAAAGAGGACAACAGAATGATAATGAAAGAAGTTGTTTTGAAGAGTTTTGCAGAACGACTTCTTACACACTTCTATTTCTTCTTCTTTGTGCAAGTTCACACACATACATACCAACACCCATCCATTTCTAGGATGACCAACACACTGAAATGAAGCACTGAAGCAATGGCTGATCACCCACACACTTCTATTTCTTCATCTTTGTGCAAGTTCACACACACACATACCAACACCCATCCATTTCTAGGATGACCAACACACTGAAATGAAGCACTGAAGCAATGGCTGATCACCCACACACTTCTATTTCTTCATCTTTGTGCAAGTTCACACACATACATACCAACACCCATCCATTTCTAGGATGACCAACACACTTAAATGAAGCACTGAAGCAATGGCTGATCACCCACACACTTCTATTTCTTCATCTTTGTGCAAGTTCACACACATACATACCAACACCCATCCATTTCCAGGATGACCAACACACTTAAATGAAGCACTGAAGCAATGGCTGATCACCCACCTACAGTCGCATAGGACATAGCTCATATCTGACCACCTACTTTTCCTTGTTGCTACCCAGTTACCCACGAGTTGACATGCTACAGGTTATTTGTCCTTAATTTTATTGGATCTTAAGCATTAAAAAACCTCTACATGCTGCGTGGTTGTGGCTGTGCCTGTCCCTGTTCCGATCTAATAACAAAATCAACCCAAACCCCATTAAATTTGGGGCAAGTTTGAATTGAGCTCATTTAAGCCTACATCAAGAACACGTGTCATGAAATCAAGCAAGTCCTACGAATCTTTCAACCTTCGATTGGATCTCAATAGTTCCAATGGAATTGGATACGTCACACAAACAAGAAATTAAAAAGCGAAAAAGAGATGGCAGATGCTTCAATATTTATGGCTCCAATACCCTTCAGACATCCTCCCATCTACTAAAAGTTGTTGGCAACCCACCATTCCAACCCTTGAGATGTGGCCAACATATGAGCCTAAAAGATCTTCACAATCTAAAACAATGCACTACGAGTCCAATTCCATTTACACCCTGTCAATATTTCCAAGGAGTCCTACACATAGGGGAAAAGGTTTTAAGAGCATTCAGTCCAAAGCCTCAACCATTTTTTTTTAAAGCTAAATCACATTACTATTATAGAGAGGTGATGTATTAATATAAATAACATGGAACAAAAAAAGGTTCGGCCAACATGACAGCAAATTTCCTAACTATTTCAAGACAAACTTTGACACTTCCCCTCTCCTACCTCAAAAGCCTACAAAAGAGAAAATAAAGAGTTTACCATCACTGACCATTCACTTCCTCTTCTTAGCAGGTGGTTGGGGCACCTCGTCGTCCTCTTCCTCGTCCTCGTCCTCTTCCTCATCCTCGTCCTCATCTTCACCATCATCATCATCATCCTCGTCATCATCCTCATCGTCTTCGTCGTCACTTCCGCCTTCACCATTTGCCTCGACTTCATCATCAGGATCATCATCATCGTCCCCCTCATTATGTCCTTCATCACCTGACAAATCATCCTCACCCCCATCATCGTCTTGCTCCTCTGCATCGTCGTCGTCGTCATCATCATCATCCGTCTCACCATCATCCCTATTCTCAGGAGCAGTTCTAGCTGTACTTCTACTGAGGATTGCTAAAGTATCCCTGCAAACAATATACACTATAGTTATAGCTGGGGAGCAAAATCAATTCATTTGATATTGATAAGCACCAAAGAAGGAAAACAAAGGAAAACAAAAAAGAAAAAGAAGTAATCCATAGGTGTAAACAGAAAAAAAAAATACCTTTCGTTCACATTTTCAACCTCTCTTGGCAGCAATGTCAGTTCCTTTGATAGCAATCCCATCTGAAAGAAATTTAATTTGTAAGAACAAAATTCCATTGCTGAATCCTGACTGGATTTAAAACATGGGTAATAATACAGTCTCCCAAATCATCACTCAAACAAGTTTCTACAATCCTACATGGCAATATTTCATTGTCAATATAGTTTGAATACAGCAATGTTCAATGTAGCAATATATTAAAACTTGATACCGACAGCATAGCACCTGGTACTTGCACATTAGCTCACAACATTTGCTCTACCCCTAAAAACAACGAAAGGTATCTTCGACTCTGTGCTCCTGAACCAATAGTCTTTTGGCTTAACTAAAGTCATCTCTCTTAGTGGGAACACCCACAAGCACCACATGCACAAACTGAGGCACTTCCGACATATGGATTGAATATTGAAATGCTTGGCAGAAGGCAGAAACCCAACAACATTTGGCCTTCTGCTAAAATGTATCAAATTGCCACTTGCACATGACAAGAAAAAAAAATCTGGCAAAAGGAGAAACTGCAAGGGAAACTGAAAATTTTTCAGAAAGTGAAATAATTAAAATGCCTCTCAAACCCCTCTTATCTCCCTCCTTTACTTTATCATTCGCCACAAAATAAGCTACTTTATGTTTCTTGAGGGAAGTCTAAGGATGACACACATCAAATCAGTGTGGCAACAAACACAGCAGAGACAAGTCTTTGCATATTCTTGCATGCAAGGGAAAAGTATCAGAAAATCAAGCTGTCATCACAATGAACCCTCAATGTTTAACCATAAATATCTTACAAGCTCATAAACAAAAATCATACACCATAGCATATGCAAACTTACAATGCAGAAACTGTATAGAACTTACCTACTACCCAAATAAAGCAGGCATGTAAAACACCAACTAAATTCATGCAAATTGGAGTAATAACCATCTCTGAAAGACTGGAGAACCAAACTAACAAGAAACAAAATAATTCTCTGAAAGAATCCACATCTCAAACCAATATGAAATCCAAATGAAAGGACATGCCATCTATGGTAACACAGCCCACTTCCAGAAACCCAACAAACAGCAGCACCCTAGTTCTCCAAATTGGATCCCAGTTCCTAACATAAACTATATGCTTAAAATGTCCCATCAGGTAAAGCAATCACAATTCTAGAAACTCTAGAACTAGAGAAAAATCTTCACAAGGATCGCCAAAACCCTAGTTAAAGAAAAAACCTAGTTTCTAGGCCAAAGGAAAAAAATTGGAAATCAAAACCACAACAGACCCAACAGTGGTTGTAAAAGCAGCAAGAGGAACAATCATATTCAAAGCCCTGCAGCTTAAGAAGGCAAAACACGAGAACAATCTTCCAAAACCCTAGTAACCAAACTCTAAACCCTAGACTTCTTCACACAAAGTCAAACACCATACCATAACTCTGAAGCAATAAGCAAATAAAGTACCCATCTTTCGACAAATTCACTATTGTCTGTAGAGACCTTACCCGCAAAATCAAGCCCTAGCTTCAAAAAAAGAAAAATCCCCTTTCTTTACAATCAACCCTCTAAAGCAGAGGAAAAGCATACCTAACTCCCAGCAAGTAGACTCAGCCCCTTCAGAAAATCCAAAAATACATGTATCTACAGAAAGCCCCCTAAAACACAGATCATAACCTTAGCACCAAAGCCCAAATCTTCCAAAAGAAAACAAACCATGAATGACCCCATAACAAAACCATGAGTGAACAACACTGATCTATATAGACCTTACCAGCATCATCAAAACCCTAACCCAGATCATAAACCCTACTTCCAGAGCACTTATCTTCCAAAAGAAGACCAAAAAAACAACACAGACCCACAAGGAAAACCATCAAAACAAAAAACACTACTCCTTTCCATTGACCTTACCAGCATTATCAAAACTCTAAAATTTTCTTTTGTTCAAAAAAATAACACCCTAAAACCAGATCATAAACCCTACTTCTAAAACCTTAAACTTCCAAAAGAAAAACCCAAAAATCACACAGACCCACTTCCAAAATCATAAAAATAAAAAAATAAAAAAATAAAAAACACAATCCTTTCCATAGACCTAACCAGCACCATCAAAACCCTAGATTTAAATAATAATAAAAAACCCAACCCAACCCACATCATAACAACGTCTAAACAACTGAACCCATATGATTATCTGAAAGAACATTAACAAAAAAAAAAAAAAAAAAAAAGTAACAGAATCAGAAACTAAGATAAGGATAGAAATCCATACAGCCAAGAGAAACCACATAACAGATTTTTCAGCAACTAAGGCAGTCTCCACCACAAGAGCTTCCATTACTGAAGCTACCATCCTCTCCAAACCAACCTCTCCATTCCTGCAAAAGACCTCCATCTCCATTGCAGATGAAATAGAAACCCTAAAAAAGCAAAAACCCTAATTTGGGTGAGGAAGAGAAAAACCCTAGGAGAGAGAGAGAGAAAGCACCAAAAACCCTAGTTAGAAAAGTGGGAGCTGAAGAGATGCCATGATTCCGAGATTTTAGACAAAAGCGAGGGGCAAAATGAAAGAAAAAGATAAGATGTGCTTGTGCTTTTGCTCTTTCTCAAAGTCTCAATATTACAAACCCTAGGGTTCCTTATTATATTGCAGGAACATATGGTCATCGGCCGAGTACTTTGGGATTTACTCGATCCAGAGTCTTCATATGTGGGGCCCATATTATTGTGATCCAGACCGTTGATCTGATGGGACTTGCTTTGATTGATAATATCTGGGATTTTTGCTTTGGTTGTATGGTTGGAAGTTTATGATTGTTACAGATGAAGATGGACGGTTAGAATGTTTCATGTATTGTTACCGTTGCTTTTAGGTTTTCTGGTTGGGAGGGTAAGATTTTCATGTGGATGAGGTGTTTGCGCCTTCGATGGTCCATTGTTTAGTTGGCTGAGTCAATAGTCCAGGTCACTAGCCCATGGATTCTTTCTTGATGACAAAATCTATCCTATGTTTGGAATATATCCTT
This sequence comes from Umbellularia californica, assembly GCA_028538565.1. NCBI lineage: Eukaryota > Viridiplantae > Streptophyta > Magnoliopsida > Laurales > Lauraceae > Umbellularia > Umbellularia californica. Next base: position 95,861,262 of record JAPQWN010000003.1, read on the forward strand.
GAGGTTGGGTTTTAAGATTGGGGCTCATACAGTATACCAATTAGGAGCATCCATTGTGAATCAACATTGTACCAACCACCAAGTTTGATTCTACAAAAAATAAATAAATAAATAAATAAAAATATCCATTGCATTTCCTTTACTTAATTAAGAAATGTTTGACCTAAAGGCCAAAGTCATATGTGGCAATCAAATCCTCGAGGGTGCTTCATCGATTATCGGAATATTATAATTGTCATTGATATTTACTTTTCTGAATTAAGAAATGTTTGACGTAGAAACCAACGTATATTTGGCAATTAAATTCTCAAGGATTCTTCATTTGTTATCTAAGGTCACACTTGGCAACTAAATCTTTAGAAAAAGATTTTCGGTTTATCTAAAGTTGTGGTAAACCCATGTTTGGTAATTATAAATCTTTTAGAATTTTGACAAATGGATTTCTTCATTGTTAGGATTTTCATATCCGACCACCCCCTATAAGATTTGAGAATCCTCATATAAGTGGATTTGCACACCAACTTCTATTTTTCTCAGCTAATATGAATTGATACACACCAATATTAATGTGAAATCCTCATCTATACAAATCCAAGCGATGAATTCTTATTCCAATAGTGGTGAAGAATCATAAGATCTATGAATTCCTTGCCTGTTACCAAACATGCTCAAAAGCATATGTTTGACTATTGTGAATAATCGATCTTTTTTTTTTTTTTTTGCTATCAAAGGGTTTCCAACCTTTTGGGCTTGACCAATCCCTCCGGGCCCAAAGGGAAGCTGGGTAAACTCTCATGTAGCCCCAGTGTGGTAGTGCAGTTTCGAACCTACAACTTCCGGGTGCAAACCGTGGTCCGAGAAAAAATCCTCTTTTTTGAAGGTATTTAGGTCTGACCTTACTCCATAAGATTTGAAATTTTGCATACTTGCACACTATTACTAGTTTTCCTTCCATACACATCTATATGCACCAATGTCAAAGTGAAATCTTTCAGCTGTACAAATCTTAGTGATGGATTCTGATTTTAAGGGCAATGAGAAATTCTCAAATCTACATATTTCTCATAGATTCCTCACTTGATAACAAATGTGCTCAGCATTTCAAACATTGTGCTATTTTTTACATAGGCAATGATTTTCGACTGACCTACGTACTATAGTGATAGCAACTATCTAGATGTAGTTAGCCCCAAGGGGTTGGTCGAGTAGTTAGAACCATAATTGCTCTCTCTTCCGAAGTTAGAGGTCTTTGTATCGACTTTTGGTTCCCCCATTCTTTAGGAATCGAAGGTTGAGTCCACTAGTGCTACCACCTTAGGGCCATAGGGGTGTTTACCTGGCTTCCCTCTAGACTCGGAGGAATTAGTCCAGGTCAAAAGGTTGAGAACCTTCCCTTAGAAAAAAAAAAAAAAGTGTAGGCTATGGGAGTTCCAATTTGGCTAATATATGTTGGAATTGACAAAAATTTCACTCAAATATAAATCAGATTGACTAGGTGTATAAAATTGCAAGTAAGTATTTCCCCAGTCAAAATGCGGCATATCACTTTGAATGTTAAAAAACCTCTCTACTTGAGCATGTGAGCACCGTTTCTCACGAGACCCACTTGGAAGGCGGGGATTTATGTGAGGAAAACTCGAATCATCATCACAACCACTTGATCAACGGCCAATAAATTTTTCTTCTTCAAAATGAGTACATAGCCTAACAATCCACCCATTCGGATGTGTGCCAAACCTAAGATTGGAGAATATTAGAGGGTCCTTGTTTTATTATCCATTCAGATGCATCACAGGCGTGCCCCACTAAGTATTTGGCGCCCAGTGCCCGCTATATTGTGAGCACTAGTGCTCACCTGAGATTTTTTATAAATAATACATGTGAATTCGTTAGATATGCCAATGATACATAAATGAACACATTCCAATGTATTTTAAAAATCACCATTTTCACATGAATAAGCGAGTGCATCCAATGGTTTTAGGTGTATTTGGAATTTATAGATTTTTTTTCTTAAATCCCTCAAAACCCATAAAGAATTAAGATAAGAATTTTAATCTCTTAGCCATTTTTAGCCATGTAAAGAAGATGAGCGGTTTTGGATCATGAATTGGAGGAGGCCCATAGAAGTCCACAATGTAATGTGTAGACTTTTCACAACTTTTTCAAAATCCATGAATAAAAAAGATAATAAGTTTGAAATTTATTTTTCCCTATGTAGAGGATATGAACGGTTCGGAACGTAAATTAGGGGCCAACAAGAAAAAAATGAAGGTTTTTGATGGGCCCCATGGGGGAAAATCACCCTAAATTGCAGCATGTGAAATGGTTTCACACAATGGGGTTGTGGAAAGGGCCTCATTTTCACACTTAAATTATGCACCACATGAGTGAATGTTGCAAACAAACATGACTAGTGGTGATACCAGGAAATATGACTTCAAAGTTCGGAGCCATTATGAAAAAGAAAAACAAAAAAAAAAAAAAAGAGAATTTCTTGGGAGTGTGAATATGAAAAACTTTTAAATTCCAGTAACGAAACAGGTCCTTATGAAGACCCAAATGGGCCTTCAACCATCTCCTCACTCATATGGCTTTATTTGTTGGATTGAATACCTGACAGATGGACAGTTAAAAACAAGCACATTTTACCACCAAAGAATTAAGAGCTGTCCTTTTAATTTTTACATCTCTGTATATCTTATCAAATGCATACCATATTTAGCTGTTCATATGATCTCAATTCTTCGGACTACTAAATCAAAACCCCACACACATAGCCCCCACAGCAAATGAAGTGTAAGCTCCTATTAGAGGCATTGTTTGAAACTACCTCATGAGAAGTAAAATGAGGGACAACGAAGCATTCAACATCTTAGGAGCTCAACATTTTAGGGGATTAAAGATCCCCCTAATGTCAAGAGCTCCATGAGATTACCCCTTCAAAATCCATCGATAGGGTCCAACTTTGAGTTCCAAACTACTAAAGCTGGCTAGTAATATGGTGTTAAGCTAAGTTTCACCCAAGTTTTTTTTTTTTTTTTTTTAAGGGTCAATCACATGTGAACATAGTGTGAATTACATGTAGGGATGTAAATGGGTCCCCGATTCTCCCATTACCTGGAAGTTCTGACCCGTTAATAAACCGGGTCTGGGTCCTTATTTAGGCCCCGATAAGTAAATGGGTCCGGGTCCGACTCCACCTTGGTTCAAAATCGTGCACCCAAGACCCGATATATTACCTAAAATTTTAAAAATATCTCCTAAAAATCAAAAATTTTTAATATCATTCTCTATCTAGATCCGGATCCATCTTATATATGGTTCTAGTTCTGGTTCCGGAGCCAAGAAACGGCTACCGAAAGGGTTCCGGTTGCAGGCCACCATGGACCCAGACCGGAACCAACCCGTTTACAACCCTAATTACATGTTCTACAAATTGACTTCTTAGACAGTAGGCTCAACTCTCTCAACTAAAAAACGACCTCTTATTTCAGTGGTAAGAGGCGACACTCCTTACATGGCTGCCCGTGGTTCGAACCCGGCTGTCACCTTCCTTCACCCGAAAGCTCCCTTACCTCGGGTCGTATATAAGATGCAAGACAAATATGGGTTGTCTAAGCTAGCCCTAACTTCGGGCTTGGGCTGACCCGGCCCATGAGCATCCCTGCATCTCTAACCTGATTAAGGCGCGCGTGCACAAAGTACATGCTCTCTCTCACTCTCAGAGTCTCTTTTGCATTTCTTTAGGCACCTTATACAACAATAATACAATTCCAATCAATGACTACAAAATTCAAAATCCAACGGATATATTTCAGCAGTTACGCCCTTCCCTCCAAGCAAACATTCATATCTGCTTTCCATTTCAAAACCCAACAGTCCAGCAATGACTATATTAGCTCCTTATGCAAGCAGAAGCTCTTCAAAGAAGCTCTCCATGCTTTCGATTTCATGCAGAACAATACCCATTTCGAGATAAGCCTCAGCACCTATGCCCATTTGATCTTAGCCTGTTCTTCTTTGAAATCTCTCGGAAACGGAAAAAGGGTCCATGCCCATTTGTCGAAATCGGGTTCTCAACCTGATGTTATTCTGCATAACCATATAATCAATATGTATGGGAAATGCAGGTCGTTGGGCGATGCACGGCAGGTGTTCGATGCAATGCCTGAGAGAAATGTGGTTTCTTGGACGTCGATGATTTCCGGGTATTCGCAGAATTCGAGAGAGAGGGAGGCAGTTGAGATGTACTTGAGCATGAGGCGTTTGGGACTTGAGCCTGATCAGTTTGCTTTTGGAAGTATGATAAGAGCATGTTCGGGTTTGGATGATTTGCAATTTGGGAGGCAGCTGCATTGTCATGTGATGAAGTCTGAATTCGGGTCTGATCGGATAGTTCAGAATGCACTTATTGCTATGTATGCAAAATATGATAGAATTGATGATGCCTCGGACGTCTTTATACGGATTGAGACAAGGGATTTAATTTCATGGGGTTCAATGATTGCTGGATTTTCTCAGCAAGGTCATGAGTTAGAAGCTTTATGCCTGTTCAAGGAAATGCTGTCTGCAGGTGTCTACTGCCCAAATGAGTTTATATTTGGGAGCGTTATTAGCGCTTGTAGTGGCATTTTTCAATTGGAGTATGGCAAACAAGCACATTGTTTGAGTATAAAATTTGGGTTAGAAAGAGATGCTTTTGTAGGCTGCTCACTCAGTGACATGTATGCTAAATGTGGATGCTTGGATTCAACTAAAAAAGCTTTCTGTCAGATAGATAGGCCAGATACAGTTTCGTGGAATGCAGTTATTGCTGGGTTTGCTTACAGCGATGATGCTAATGAGGCTATGTTCTTCTTTTCTCAGATGAGGAATTCAGGTCTGAATCCAGATGAGATCACTATCCGTTGCCTACTTTGTTCTTGCACATGTTCTTCTTCTCTGAGTCATGGCCAACAAATTCATTCCTACATCATCAAGACAGGCTATGATGCAAATGTTCCTGTTTGTAACACTTTGCTTACCATGTATGCAAAGTGCTCGGACCTTTCTGATGCATTCAGAGTCTTCAAAGAAATGAATTATAGTCATGATTTAGTTTCTTGGAATGCGATCCTCACAGCATGTATGCAACATGATCAGTTTGACGAGGTTTTTCAATTGATAAAACTGATGCACAGCTCTGAAAGCAAACTTGATCAGATCACCTTAATCAATGCATTGGGTGCTTGTGCGCACTTTGCTTCTCTAGAGACGGGAAACCAGATTCATGGTTATTCTGTGAAAATAGGACTTGAGGTTGATCTTGCTGTCGCGAATGGCTTAATTGACATGTATGCAAAATGTGGAAACCTCGATGATGCTGGGAATGTGTTTAAGTTGATGAGTAATCCAGATGTTGTCTCATGGAGTAGTTTAATTGTGGGGTATTCTCAGTTTGGGCATGGGAAGCAAGCTCTAGAACTCTTCAGGGAAATGCGTGCTTTGGATGTTAAGCCAAACCATGTGACATTTGTTGGCGTCCTTTCTGCTTGTAGTCATGTAGGTTTGGTAGATGAAGGGTATTACTATTACAAAACCATGGAAACTAATCATGGAATCACACCAACAAGAGAGCACAATTCATGCATGGTTGATTTGTTTGCGCGTGCAGGTCGGGTAAAAGAAGCTGAAAGTTTTATAAACCAAATGCCATTTGATCCTGACATTGTGGTCTGGAAAACTTTGCTTGCTGCATGTAGGATATGTGGTGATGTGGAGCTTGGGAAGCGAGCAGCAGAGAATATTTTGAAGCTTGATCCCTCCAATTCTGCAGCTTATGTCCTGCTATGTAACATTTATGCTTCAAATGGCTCTTGGGATGATGTTGCGAGGCTAAGGAAGTTGATGAAAACAAAAGGCATAAAGAAGGTTCCTGGGCAGAGCTGGATCAAAGTCAGGGATGAGGTCCATGTGTTTTTAGTAGAGGATCGATCACACCCGGAAATGGATGAGATATACTCCATGTTAGGAGAGCTGTTCTTGCAGGTGAGAGAAGCGGGTTATGTCCCAAACCAGAGATTTTGTTTTGAATGTGGTGTAACTGAAAAATAATCTATTTGCTTTTCACTGGTATACTTCAAATCACTCTTAATCAATTTCTGTTCGAATGCCTTCTTCAAAACAAAAGGAGATTCTGGAATTAAGTATTGAAAGCAGAAGGAAGGAGAAGAGACATGTTGCATTGTGGAGTGACAGAATGCTGCCAGTAAATAGGAGTGGTGAAATACAACTCTTAAGGCCTTAGAGAGATGCTGCAACGATGATGATGGTTGCAAATATCTTTTCAAAATGGACAGTTATTTATTCTGGAATTAAGTTTTGCAAGTAGAAGGCAGGAGAAGAGACATGTTGCATTGTGGAGTGACAGAATGCTGCCCATAAATAGGAGTGGTGAAATACAACTCATAAAGCCGATCTTAGATAGAGAGATGAGGCAACAACAGTGATGGTTGCAATTTTGGGCAATGCAGACATCATAAATTATACCAGGTAAGTTTTTTTTTTTCTTCCAAATTTCTTATCTAACTCAAACCTCTGTGATATTGCTGATGATCAAGTGGGTGGAAAAAGGATGAAAATTAAAACGGTTGCACCTAATGTGGTTTCTTACGACACTTTCTGAAGGAGTGCCCTTTATGACACACTGTCCCACATTCATTGCAGAGTGGTGCTCCATAACATTCAATCCATTTGAAGGCACGTATTCAGTTGCATCCACTGGTCAGCCAGATTCCCATTTTCATGTGCAGGAACCTTAGGACTATTTTCTTTTAATTCAATCCTTGTTTCCGTTATTTTCATGGCCATTAACAAACTTCTTTCTTTTTGTCACTTCCTATTTTCACCTCTCTTTGTTTTTTTCATATCAGGGATCTTTGACCCTGGAGGCCTTTTGAGGGGAAAAAAAAAGGACGAAATAATTCATTCTGTAGATCTGAAGAAGTGCAATTTATCCGAGAATTTGGCTCGGGATAGATTAGAATGGAGAAACATAATTTAAGCAACCGACCCCAACAAACTTAGGACAAGGCTTTGATGATGATGGTGAAAGATTTCATTCCTTTTGAGGAAAAAAAGGGTGAAATAATTCATTCTGTAGATCTGAAGAAGTGCAACTTATCTGAGAATTTAACTCGGGAGAGATCAAAATGGAGAAACAAAATTTAAGTAGCCGACCCCAACATACTTGGGACAAGGCTTTGATGATGATGGTGAAGGAATTCATTCCATCTGTATGGTGACTGCGCTCACAAGCAATTTTGTCTCTTCATCTTCACAAATTTTGGCATGGTTTGAAATTTTTGCTAAATTTTATGAAAGAATTTTTCTCATTCATAGGGGTTGGGTAGTTGGAGTGTTAAATGCCTTTACTGCTGTGCGGATCTCATATAGTATTCTCCATTATACTATTTTTCTTGTGAAGTTCCATATTGAGATCAAAGGGGCTTTACCATCCACGATATTTAAGTAATTTAGACTTTTATAGCCTGATGTTAAGGGCTTCAGACAGTTAAGTCCCCATTTGGCTCTGGCACCTGTTTGCTGCAACCAACCATTTCTAATGCATATAATTGCCTGGGTCTAGCAGTGCTCATCATCAGGTAATGTCCATCTCTTCAAATTTTAAATTTTCTCTGATACACACATGCACACAGAACACCTTACCATTTCTTTGTTTTCGTGACAGTTTTCTCCAGCATTGCACTTGGAGGATGAAACTAGTGGAAGTATCAATGGACGCTTGAGTTCATTGTTAGAAATACCAGACAGCTTAACGTTTCCTATTTGAGGTGAATTTTACATCATGTCAATTGCAAGTGTTTTTAACTAACATCATCTTGCAATTGGTGGATTTAGATGCAAGGGCTCATTCTTGATGTGTATGTACATATGTATATACATATGTGCTTGTCTGGCAGGAGTTGTAATGTGCATGGTAGATAAGTTAAAACATTTTGAACCTTGTGACTGCTCCCATATGTACAGCCATTTCCAGCATTGGACTCATGCAACCAAGCAAACTGAAGTATCCTGGATTATCAAATTCGTTGTTAGAAAAAAAAAAAAAAAAAGTTCAACAGTAAATTGTTTCCATATTGAACTGAATTTTCTGTCATACCAATTACAAGTGTTTCAATCTTGTACCTGGAGTATTTTAGATGCAAGGGATCGTTCTCTGCTGTGTGAATATAAACATATATTCCAGCTTACAAATGTTTGGCAACCTTCCCAATCTCTTTCTAGCAAATGTTAGATGCCTACATGGATTTTTCTTAAACATGATGTTATTATATCTTTGATTTAATGATTTTGCTTCCTATAAGATCATCATTCATTCTTCTTTGTTTTAATGATTTATGGAAAGAAAAAATGATTTAGCTTCCGACAAGATCATAATTTTTTCTTCTTTGTTTTGTAAGTGACTAAATATTACGGACTTGATTAAGCGAGTGTTAACCTCGTGATATTACTGCAACTCCTTTGGAGAGATTGAATGCCTTAAACCTGAAAGGGGGAGAGGGAGCAAAGATCAGAGACCCTGATTGCAGTTAGCCAAAGGCACTCTGATGCCTAAGTTAGTGCAGTCACTGAACAGAGGGAAAGTGAGTAGGGAAGAAGAGAGAGTTCAGAGTGTATCATAGTTGTGAATTTCGTTTCGGACACCATTTCAGTCTAGCCTTCAAACTGAAATATTTCGGTCATTTCGAAATTTTGGTGAAATATTTCGGAGTTCTATTTATGAGAAATAAAAATATATAAAATATATACAATTAAAGGGAATATCATCAAAATAAAGATGGCACCTGGCTCAGCCCCAAGGCCTTTTATAATGCCCCAAAGCAGGCCTAGAACCAAAATAGACCCAGCCAACCCAACCCAATACCCATTACCCACCCTGGGCCAAGCCCTACAGAACCCAACTTGAGGCCCAACAATGGTTTTGGTAGACTACAGTTGTCCACCATATAGTCCCACAAGTCAATTCCAAAACGCATATCGATGCAAAAGAAAAAAAATAATAAAGAGGAGGAGGCTATTCCGTTTTTTAAGGAATGAAACTTGCAGATGAAGGGGGGCGAAAGAAGAAGAAGAAGAGAGAAGAAGCAGAGGCGGATCGGCAGTGCATGACGACAGCGGGGGAGGCAGGGCAAACGGCTATCTTCCAACTCTCTTCTTCTTCCCATTCTTCGTCTTACTTTTTTTTCCCCTTACTACCAGGCAGATTCTTTCTGCAAGAAAAAAAAAAAAAAGGAAAAAAACAATAATCTAGATTTCGAACATGACTCCGAAATACAAGCTTTTCGGCCGAAATCTAGGCCGATATTTTGAACGAAAAGTTACATGCTGCATTTTGTTTCGGCCAACTGACCGAAACGAAAAATCTCGGTCTTTTCGGCCGAAACGGCACGAAATTGATAACTATGGAGTGTATGCTTAAGGCATACCTTGCCATGGGTCTTACCCATGCATATATATAGACGGGAGTCCCATCAAAAGCTCCCTCAATGGAGGTAGGTGGAGATACAGTCCCATCAGCCCATACCTTGTATCCTTAGTGGTGGTAGGTGAAAGTGTTGTCCCATCGGATCATTCCTCAATCTCATACATAAATGTGGATATGACCGTCGGATAGGGATAACCCCTTATCTATATCAGGCGGCCACCCTATCTGACAATACGTCCTGCAACGTAGCCGTATTATCACATAATTGAGACTTGACACTCAATGTTCATCTCGGTTAATTAGGCCGAATTGAAGAAAGCACCGAGGTCAAACATGGGCGAGCTCTGGCACTGCTGCCAAGACGCACAAAGCCGAGCACAAAAAGGTCTGGCCGGTACTCTTACCGAGGCCAGCTCAAGCTCGGTATCAGCCGGCGCTACTGCCGAGCTGAATAAAGCCGAGATCAAGATAAACCTGGCCGGTACTTTTACTTGAACCAGGGGTAATCTCGGTATCATGGAAACATCCCGCACAGTTTTAACAAAAGAGATCAAATGTTGCAGTGACAAAAATGATGGTGGAATGGACTTCACTCCTCATTTTTGTAAGACCCTGCCTCGAGTTAATCAAGATTAACTCTTATTAATTGAAATTAAAGCTAATTAATCATGTTTAATTAGATTAATGATGACTAATGATCAGATTGGATGAAATTAGTCTCAAATGATTGAATTAAGCTTAATGAAATGATAATAAAGGAAATTGAATGGATTGAATGAGGGTTTAAACTCAAACTAAGAAAACAAGACCTTTTTCGTAAATACGGATTTATACGTATTTTATCGAATACGGAAACTCTTGATACCAACGCACGTAGCTCGACAAGTACGTTAACTTTCATAATTGACTCGAAGTCATTTGACAATGAATTGGCCAAGTGAGTCTTCATTTGACTTAAATGGAGAATAGGAAAGAAAGAAAGGGCTTAGTTGCAAAAGCCCCTTATAAGGCTTAAGATGAACCCTTTTAGTTCATTACATCCAAGTCCATTGCAGAGAAACCCTAGACACCTCCCATTTCTTCTTCCTTCTTCTTTCTTCCACTCTTTTTCACCAAGAGAGAGAGAGATTTGGATTGTTTCCAAGTGGGTTTTGAAGAAGCTCATCTTCTTCATCTTCTTCCTTAGTTTGTTTTCCATTGGAGTGATTGGAACTTGAAGAAGAGCTCAAGAACCCTTTTTTTTTTTCTTAGAACTACAAGTAAGTAGTTAGTCATTTTAATGAGTTTCCAAGTTGTAATGAGTGAATGAGCATGGATTCTAGTACAAATAGCTTATAGATTAGTGTTTTTGTGTTTTCATGGCATTAGGGTTTGAGTTGGGGATATAATCTCAAGACAAGCTAAGTAAAGAGGAATTTCTTGCTAATAGACTCCAAGAGGCAAGTACAAACACTTGCCTATGATTAAAAATGCTAGTTTTCTATGTTTCCTTTGAATTGTAAGAGGAGGTTCTCAAACCCTTCGCCTTAGTTATAGAAATGGAGATTCTTATGGATTTGATATAGTTGTATGGATTTCTTGGTGGAATAGTATTATTATGATGGATGTAGAATGTTGATGGAGTAGGGAACAGGAGGTTCCAAGTGCTTATTGCAGGTTTAGAATGGAATTGTAATCGAAATGGAAGAAGAAGAGCAACTGTTCAGAATCTGGAGTCTGGGTTCTGGACAGTTCGCTCGAGCGAACTGGGAGTCCGCTCGAGCGAACTAGGTTCTGTCTGATGCAAAAAGGGTTCGCTCGAGCGAACATTATGTGCGCTCGGGCGATGAAGGTTCTGTCTGATACGAACGTCGTCTGTAAATGTCCGCTCGAGTGAACTGGGTTCTGTTTGAGTCCGCTCGAGCGAACTTGGATCCGCTCGAGCGAACCTGATACTGGCCAAACATGAATTGTAAGCAAAAATTTGGCCAATCGATCGGACCGGTGGATTTTGATATTGTGGGTGGAAATTTTTGGGGACTAAATGCACATATTAAATCAAATGTGATGTCCATCGAAAATAACATGTGCATTTAGTAACTAATGATTATACCTAGAAATTGTCTAAATTTGAGATAGGGACAAGTAGGACCATAAATGACTAATGATTCTTCTAACTCAATTGGAGTTATAATGAATAATTACAATGAACCATTGAATAATGAATAGACATAATGAACTATTGAACAATGAATCAATGCAATGAATTAATGAATAATCCTGCTGCAGCAGATGGATGGGGTGTTCCGGTCCTTCCGGAGCTCCGTGGTGATGTCAGTGATCTCTGATCAAGACACTGGTAGATCCCACACATAGACTGAAAAGTCACTGAATTGATAAGTCACCTAATAATATTGGACTGAATAGTCCCATAAGCCATCTAATGAGTAGTCAATGAAATGAACGAATTGATAGAAAATGAATGAAATGAATGAAAGGAATGAAATGAACTGACTGACTGCTTCCTTTGGGAAGAAACTGAATTGAATGAGAATAATACTATTGTACTTATAATTTAGTCATTGATTATCAATTGGCTATACTGTACAGTCTATTGCACTAACCTAGATTAATTGTCTAGAGTTGTTACATTGACAAATGGACATATTTAGCAAGGATTATCATAGATATGTTTATACATTGCTGAACCATCGTGTTCATAGTGTTATTGATGGCATTACAGGCTCAGTTGCCCGTGCCGGCCTTGCAGAGGCCGCGCCGCCAAAGGAGGAGGCCCATCCGATACCTCCAGGAGGTCTAGCAGAATGAGCATAATCGGAGGGCGAACGAATAGAATATTTTGGAATTATTTTGATAGATATTTTTGTTGTAAATCATTTTGAGATGTAATTAGATGTCCCATGTATTGTATTTGAATATGCAGTGGTGGATTTTATTGGACTGTAATTTCGTATATGTGAACTTTACTTTTAATGTAATGTCAATTATTGTCAATGTATATATGTATTTCCGCAAAAATGTACATTGACAGGTATGTATGTTAGATCCCTTGTGAGTCTTGTCTAACTTCGGTTAATTCAAGATTTACGGGAGAAAGTATGGTGCACTCGCGATCCAGGTCAGGCCCCAATTAGCCCGGCCTCGGGCTCGGGTCGTGACAATTTCTCAAAGATGAAGACAACTCAATCTAAGAAGTGAACTAGTGAAGAGTTTGTTTCTTTTTCTTTCATTTCAACATCAGAAACACATGTTTTCTTTACCACTTCTCTTAGCAATATCGAATTTTGTCAGAGATAGGGAAGCTGTTACTGGTGTCTGGGAGTAAAGAAAGCACATGGGAGATTTGATGGGAGCATGCTCTTTGGTTATGATAATAACGGTGTTCTTTCATTAGACCAACCTGATACAATTGAATCTTGTAAATTGTAATGCCACATATGTTGCTTGGTGATAGGGATTAGATTGTACAATTTCAACTGTCTCTATAGCTAAATTTATAGATTTTCACCATCATAATAGCTCATGTTTTGTGCTATGTGTCGGTGATGCTTGGCTGGAAGATGTTTACTTCTTGGCGAGGTACAAACTATAGTTCAATCTTGTAGTGTTTAGTGGAGATTGGATTGGGTTTGAAGTGGTCAACTTTGGGTGGAAATGATTGTAGTTTGTAGCTAAAAAAAAAAAACTGGAAGTAAGTAGATTAGGTATGGAGTATTTAACTAATGGTAATGTTTCATTTGAATCTTGTTACTCAATCCACTCTCTTCAATCTGAAGCTTCCTTTCTACCAACTCCAGCTCATCTTTGTGCTGCTTATCCATCTTTTTAAAACAGGACAGGTTAATACCACAAACCCAGCCCCAGGTTTTGGAACTTTTGTTGTTCTACTCTTTCTTTCACTACCATTTACTTCGGATGCATCTGTCATTTCCATGTTTGGATTGCTAAAATCCCTTGTTGCATGAAACATACACAGACGGTTTTTTCAAGGCCTGGTGTGAGATGGCCAGCCCTGGGGCTAATGGCATTGACCCCAGTTAATACTCATCTGAGTTGTATAAAACTAGATTGATTGTTCAAATTTAGCTGTCATCCCACCTGAACTAACAGCTACAATTTGCATGGTTTTGTGGTAGGTCATGGAAGGACCTTTCAACAATCCACTCCCACGATGGTTTGCATTGTTTCTAGGTGGGCTCCACTGGCTTGGCTGGTACTGAGAAAATGCCCCATGTGCATGCATGTATGCGTGTACATATATATATATTTACATATAAAAGTATTCAGATGAGAACTGTCTACATGGTTCTTATGTGGGCCCACCTTTGACCTTTTGCTTACGTGTCATTAGGGGTGTTCATGGGCTGAGCCATGCTGGGCTGAGGCATATCTAGGCCCAGTGTAACTTTAGAAGGATAGGCCTGAGCCCAACAAAGGCCTTAAAAGTCAGGCCTGAGCCCGCCCTTTTTTTATTTTTTTACTTTTAACATGAGTTCATAGCCACGCAAGTCAGGTTCGAAACCTGGGGAGGCATTGTTGCTGGGGTTGTGTGGACAAGCACGTAACGCGTGGGTAGGCACGTGTGGGTTGCGAGTTTGAACAACATTACATTCAATGGGGGGTGTTAAGTAGATTGGTCTTCCACTTCTTAACAACTTAAGCTTTTGTAATGTATTGGTGTAGTTGATATTCTGCTTACACTCCAAACTTATTGAGATATTCCTATTACAGGGCTATCAAGGAGCTGGGTATGAGGTTGTCCAAGCCCTATCCTTAACATATGTGGGGTCAAGCATAGGCAAGGCCAAAACTCTTAGAATGCTTCCACTACCTACGCTCTTCCCTGCACAAGGTTGTTCAACCTTTACCCTTAACATTAAGCGGGTTGGGCTCAAGGTGGGCCAAAGCCTTCGAAGACTTGCACTACCTAGGCCCTTATTGACCCTCATGGGCCAAGCCGGGCCCATTGCCTAGAGAGAAGTAAACCAAGTTGTAATTTTTTTTCTACTCTGCCACTCGGCACCAAGTGTGAATGTAATATTAACCATCCTTTTTTTTTTTCAAGCTTGAGACTAATAATGCAATGCAACAAACAACATGAGTGGGACTTATAATGCAATGCAAGCAACACCACGATAGATGGAAATCTCTCGCTTTATTGCAGTTTGAGATATGGTGGAATCTTATTTTTTTCACTCATCAATTTTAGGTCCTTGATAGAATGTGGTGCATTCAATTTTCATGAATTAAATACGGAACAAAAAATGGATCCTATACAAAAGAGAGAAAAATATATATTGTCCCATAATTCCCTCTACATCATGATATTGGGATTTTATAGCACTTTATCTTGCAGGCTGCATGGCATATCCAAGAGGTGGACTATTAGAGTTAAGTCTGAATATGAGGCTGAACATTAGACATTTAGACTCAATATCTGTAAGGCAAAGTGATCCCTTGCTATTAAGAACCCACATAAGAATTATGTTCAAATAAACCTACATATATGCTCAAATGAGACAATACGGAGATAATCCATTGAAAAATAATAAAAAAGACTCATGAGAATCATGTGCATGGCTTATTTACATAAAAATTGCATAAGAATCATATGAGAAAAATATAAAAAAAACTAACATGAGACTCATGCTCAATATGTTTACATAATTTCACATATATAAATAAGAAAGATAAGATGGCTGGCCTTGGGAAACAAAGTTTTAAAAACTCATCAATTTGAGGGCCAGGCTGGACCTGGTATTGTCCAAGCCTAGTCTTCAAATTAGTGGATCTGCAAAAAAAAAAAATTATTATGTCCTTTAAGCGTTTTAAGAAAGGCAAAATCCCTCATTTCTTGTGGGCCTCTTGAGGGCTGGGCTAGGCCAGATACCCCTGTAGGAGGGCTAGATTGATAGTCCTAATTACCATCCTCCCCCTTCCCACCCTGAGCATGGACTCAGGTTGGCTCTACAGACAAGTTCACTTTGTATCATGTGCCACCAATTCTTGCACTATAAATGTGGCATAGAAATTAGGAAGAATTAAAAAGAAGAAATTCTATAAACCTTTTTAACAATGACTCTCCTTTGCGTTTAAGTCCCTAAAATAAAATAAAATCATATTTGGATTTCAAAGAAGAAAGCTGAAGAGGAGAAGATTATTACTAAACTTTTATTCACAATAATTATTAAAAAAAACAATTTCACACAAAATATTTCTTTCTTTTTCCTCATTCTGTGAATCAAATTCAAACTTTCCACTTTCATTTTTCTAGACATTCCGATGACATTAAATCTAGGTGTTTTCCATGTACAGTCACCATTACCTATGGAAATTCACGCCTGGTGATGAAAGTTTAGAAAATCCATCATATGTTCTTCGTGCCACTACTTTTTTTGCGATATTACAAATTTTTAATTGAATTATGCGATATCACAAAAAACTGCATAGTTAAAAAGTCAAAGGGGCACCCTTTGTCTCTGTATTTAATGTGATATTGTATAATTTAATTAAGTTTTAGTGATATCACAAAAAAGTAGCGGTTTCGTGGAATCTTCTCAACTTTTGTCACTGGACATATATTTTCATGACTAATATTTGAGAATTATTATATACATAAAGACAGCAAGTGAGTTCGTGGGGGAGCGACACGTGACGCATCCTCAGACTTGTGAACTCATGGGGGAGCGACACGTGGCATATCCTCGGACTTTTTGCAATGCCACAAAATAGGATCCTCATAATCTGTATCTCCTCAAACGAGATTTTACACAATTGGCTAATGCGAATTGGATGAAACTCTATCTCTTTGTTTCTTAGAAACAGGGGATCTAGACTCCTACAAGATAGGAAAATTCAATTCCCTAATCTAATATGTTTCTTATTAAACCACAGCCACAGCTACAATGTTTTATCTAATCTTTAGCCAAAGATCTCTCTTCTTCGATAGCCATTAAGACACTTATCTTATTGATCATCAACCAATTAATCCCATATGGAAAATTAAATGAGTAAATCAACGAAAGATCCCTCATTGAGGTCTTATAAGGCCTCCAGTCCATCAACTTTTCTTGTAAGGCCTGTAGTCCACGCAGCTAGACATATTTTGGCGAGAGGTCCCTAGATACAATTTTTATGACTGATTTACCCTTAAAACCATTTTAGGCATAAAATTTTGAAATTTCACATTTCAAATCTTGTATAATCCCTCTTCTTCTTCAACCTGGAGTAGATCTAAAGTTTTTTGTCAAACCAGACCTCTTCATTTTTCCTCTGCAAACACAAGTTCAGGAAGTAAGACGCACTGGTCTTGCGTATATCGCCATCGCCAGCAAACACTCAGAGAGAAAAAGGAGTCAAATTTTTTTTATTCTCCTCGGGCTACGTGCATCATTGGAGGGACGAACTGAGCAATGTCCAGCGTCATTGGAGAGGGCTTGTATGAAAAGATTAGAGAATAGATCTCATTTTTTAGTTTTTCTCATTACACATCAGGTTGAGTGTGTCATTGGAACCCTTTGATGGAAATCAGTACCACCAAAACCTTTGGGTTCCATGCATTGGAAAGGCAAGGGACCTTTTCTCTCCTCGGGACGCATGGTAGAAAATCTATTGTTGAAAATCCATGTGGTCACACATTCCTGCAATGTCTTGAGTGCCTCTTACCATTTCAAATCAATACAAGAGAGAGGATGCAATATGTTGGCCAATGTGCACCGGTGAATGGGTAGGGTGCGGGAGCAGTGCACTTTGCAAAGGTCGTGGGTTGATGCAAATAATCATGGGGTTGGTCCTCCTACAAAGTAAAGTTCTTGCCTTGCTTTTGGTGACAAAAACCAGAACGAAGAAGAAGGGGATCTGGGCCAGGTTCAGGTTTTGTCCAGGTTTTGCAAAAAACAGAATTATCACAAAACAGAGGATTTCGGGATTTCCTTGCACTTGCCGAGGAAGATCCTTAGTTGCATAGATTGACCGCGGTCATCGGAGAAGGAGCTTCTCGTTGTCCTGCATAAAAGTTGCATAGAAGGTGTTGTGCTATTACCAAAGAAGGAAGGCAGCAGGATTCTTATATCGTTTTTGGCATATCTATCTTAGTTTTTATGAAATTTATTTGAGTTTTTGTGAAATTTATCTAAGTTTTTGTCAAATTTATCTGAGTTTTTGACAAATTTATATGAGTTACTGTCAAATTTATCTGAGTTTTTGATTTTTTTGTCAAATCTATTTGAATTTTACACAAATTTATCAGAGTTCTGAAACAAATTTATCTATGTTCTAGACAAATCTATATGAGTTTTTGGATATTTATATGAGTATTGGAACAAATTTATCTGAGTTTTGAACAAATCTATCAAAGGTTTTGGCAAATTTATTTGAATTTTTGAAAAATATAGCTGAGTTTCTGACAAATTTATCTCCATTTTAAAAATTTTAACTGAGTTTTTGAACGAATCTTTCTATGTTTTTAGCAAATTTATTTGTATTTTTTTAGATCTATTTTTGTTTTTGAATTTTATTTGTGTCTTTTGAAATTTATTTTGTATTTTCTGAAATAAATTTAACTGAGTTTTGACAAAAATACTTCAGTTTTTGACAATTTTTTCTGAAATTTGGAAAATTGGTTTATCTTAGTTTTGGCAAATGTATTTGCGATTTTTTAAATTTATTTGTATTTTTTAATTTTATTTACATCTTTTGAAATTTATTTGCGTCTTTTGAAATTTTTTTACATTTTTTAAATTTATTTGGATCTTTTGAAATTTATTTGTGTCTTTTTAAATTTCTCTGTGTTCTTTTGAAATTTATTGCATTTTTTTAAATTATTGCATTTTTTGAAATTTATTTGCATTCTTTCGAATTTATTTATATTTTTTGAAATTTATTTCTGTCTTTTGAAATTTATTTACATTTTTTAAATTTTATTTGGATATTTTGAAATTTATTTGCTTCAATTTCTTTGTGTTCTTTTGAAATTTATTGCGTTTTTTGAAATTATTGTGCTTTTAAAATTTATTTGCAATCTTTCGAATTTATTTATATTTTTTGAAATTTATTTGTGTTTTTTAGAATTTATTTGAAAATCTAATTAATGGGATTTCATTAATCATGGCCAATTAAATCGTAGTTGACCATTATTAATGGTATATCCCACTAATCGTGGGATATGATTTTGAAGAAAGGGTAAATTAGACACTTTACGTATTCAAATTTGAAAAAAGGACCTATCACACTATAAAACAATATTGTGGATCTAGGGCAATAAAGTGAAATGTTCAGGGACCCGTCGCCGAATGCCCCAAATTTAATTGCCACATCGAATTGAAATTTCCTTTCATCCACATTTTATTGTGGGGCCCACCTAATCGTCAACCAATTACTTGCATACATTTCTACATATTACATAATTAAACTCCACATCTATTTCAATTGCAATTAATCCACATTAATTAGAACACTACCTTATAGTGGGCTCACCTAATCAATGAATTATGCACATATGTTCCTACATATTATATATCGTTTTCAGTTCGCATGCCCCAC
The DNA here is from genome assembly GCA_028538565.1 of Umbellularia californica. Lineage (NCBI taxonomy): Eukaryota > Viridiplantae > Streptophyta > Magnoliopsida > Laurales > Lauraceae > Umbellularia > Umbellularia californica. The sequence continues at coordinate 95,880,292 of JAPQWN010000003.1, forward strand.
TGCATGGTTAGCTATGGTTTTACTAAATTATAGCCCCACTATAACCATGTGTTGGATGCAAATGATAATTTACAAGTTCTTGCCATACTACTTGTAAGTTGTGTTTTTATCATTTTATTTCGTGGGCGCTATTAAATTAATATTGTTCAATGCATATGTCTGTACAAGTTATGGGAACCAATGTGGGGTAAATTTAGCACTTCTCCTTTCATGATAAACAATTGGTTGGCTCACAACATCAAGGGCCCAATGATCACATCGGCTCATGTAATTGCAATGTTTTGCTAATGTAATTTTGATAATGATAGCAACAGTTTGCTTCCCACTTCATTGTTTGTTTTGCAAAAGCATTTATGAGACTGTCATATATATATATATATATATATATATATATATATATATATATATAAGTTTATAGTCAATCCAATCCCTTTAATCCCTTGATCTTTTATAGGATAAAAAAAACCTAGATATGTGGTCCACAACTTTATTGTTTTAAAGTAGAAAAGAAAAGATGTTAATCGATCCAGCCGGTTAGGATCCATAATATATTGGATTTTTATTTTTTTATTTTATTTTATTTTTTTTTTGGGGGGGGGGGGGGTTTGATGGTCCACTAGGGTTGATGATCAAGTGGAACCCACCTGAAAGATGTACATATGCAAATGCCTTGTGTGTGTGTGACTGTATGTGAATGTAATCATCCTCTATTTGGATTCTTAATTTGGAACATACAATGACCCAATTCCATATCTGAATGTTCTGAACTTATATGCATGGGATCAGATCCATATCTATATTTTTGAATGATCCAAAAAAGAGGTAATATACCCATTTTATTCGGATCCTAAGTTGGAGTTTTCACTGGTTGATAATGTCACCAGAGTTTGATCAATTCTTCTTTTTTTTTTTTTTTTTTTTTAAACTTTCTCGTCCAAAATCCCACTTAAAAAAAGTAGAGTCTTTTTTTTTTTTTTTTCAAATATGCATCCATATTCAACATTTCTTTGAATACAATTTTGCAACAACTAGATTTAATAGTGATTATTCTGCATTAGATTTAATTTATTGATTCTATTTCATTGCATTAACATAATATGATGTTTATCTAAAATTTAGACTCTCATTAGATGTTTTAAATAATAAGCCAAAACTTTAAAAATTTATTTCTTCATTATATGTTTGTTTTTCTTTGATATTTTAATACATTTGAAGTTCATTTTTAATTGTGTTTGTATTATGAATTATATCTTAATTTTTATTTATAATTTATTTAAAAGTTATAAATACCTTTACTTTTTATCATGGCTTGCGTTGGACGTCTTGAGATCTAATTGAAATATCTTCTTACACTAATGATCTCCTTACAATGATTTTTTATAGTTGTCTTGAGACATTGTTTGGATCTACCCCAAATCAGGTATGTAGTTGGTATAACATTACTTTTCTATATCTTTTAAAATATTTTATATGTAGTTGGTATAATATTTTATATGTATAACATTACTATATGTAGTTGTTTATATAAGATTCTTTTAAGATATTTGCCTTTATAAAAAAAAAAAATCGTGCCTCCCATATGCATATAAAAAAAAAAAATCGTGCCTCCCATATGCATTTGACCAACAATTACTTTCTATTTATATTTAAATTTACTTTAAACTAACCTCTCTCTATCAAATATCCACGCCACATGAATTGAAAGGCATAAACATATATGGGGTTCTCCAAAAGATGGTGATCAATCTTAAATTTCATATATAATTGTATTAAATGTAGTTTGTAGTTTACTAGGTGTCTACTTTCAATTTAAATTATGTTTTTCTTCGATGAATTACAGGCTCACGTTGGGCGCGGGCCCTGAAGTGCTAGTATATATTAAAGCAAGGAGGGGTTAGGTGAGCTGTGATGGGTGTCACCTCAGTAACCCAATCATTCTCCTTTCAAATAAATATGGAGAAACAATTTAGAGTGCTTGAAGGTGCCATGCCATCACATGCTACAAATTTTTTTCCAAAAAAAATCTCTTTATTCATATCCTCTATCTCATAAAGTCTCTCAATCAATATCATCTAAAATCTCTCTATTTTGTCACAGTTATTTTTTCTCTCAACACTGTCCATCTTCCGTCATCTCAACATTGTCATCCTTTTATTTTAATATTTCAGGCCCACCTTTCTATAATTCATATTGATAAATTTTTCATTAAAAATATTATTTTCTTTTAGTTTCCAAATACAGTTCTACTTTATTCAAAGATTGTCACATGTGAACGAAAATCGGACCCGACCTTCTGGTAGGCGATCTCATGGTTGGGCTTGTGATAGAAATGTTTAAGGTTGGAGTTTTTTGGATGAATCTTGTAGGCATCATTTTCTGATCTTGTTATATAGACATATGACCCTGGGTTTGGCCCACCATAAATTACACTTTCTTGGGCCTACATGGACTCATAATTAAGAAATATATACATTAATCCAATGTGGGCCAATTATTATTAGGATCAAATAACATTAGCTTGTGGTTTTAAAGTCTCATAATTTATGTCTTTTAAAGTTAAAATGTTTATACATTTTTTAAAAAATCTAAAGCTAAAAATTGGTTTGATCAGTTTTAACAAAATTCACTTTTCTATATCTTGCTTGATTAGTAATTATTGCTGTTATTATTATTTTTATGTTGTTGTTACATGGATTTTTTTAGCTTTATCTTTGTAATGGTTTATTGTTAATGTTGACCACTTGTGTTTGTGATTAAAAATGTGTTGACTGTTTTTATATAAACTAGCGCTTTAGTGCCCGCGTCCAATGCGAGCCTTTAATTCATTCAAAGAAAACCCACTTAAAACTGAAAGTAAATATCGATGAGAGAAATAATTTCCATTTAAACTAATTTCATTTAAAACTAAAAAATAGTTGGCAGATAGAACTATTTGAAAAAAAGTGAATCAAGAAAAACACTCAAAGGATAATTAATAATCAAATTCAAAAGGATAGTTACCAGATAGGACTCATTTGAAAAAAAGTGAAAATCTCTCTAATGAAGAACAAAGAAAAAAAATTGTCACATTGATTGATGTATATTCAGATTGACCCATTCCTCAATCCCCTTTTTAGTAACCAAACATCCAAGCTAGGCCGACATGAAGTGGTTATCCTTTTATTAAAAAAAAGAAAAAAAAGAAATAACCCACAAGGAGTGGGCATTTTGTTTGAAAAGAATACTGAAATTTCTACTTTGTCTCATTGAAAAAAAAATCATGAATTCTTATGATTCATGACCCAAGTATATGAAGGCTACATTCTATTTTGCAATGAAAATTGGTAAAATGCAATCCTAATTCCCTAGGGAAGAGGTCTTGGATTATGGTGGAACTCGATTCACATCCTATTTTACATGAGTGTTTTTTTTTTTTTCATTAGTAGGAAGTGATGGGGTAAATGACGTTTTGAGATTGCAAACGGGCAAACCCATATCTCCCTTTGCCTTGGCTCACACACCCAATATCTATTTCATGCTTATTATATATATCTATATATTATTATTATTTAATATACTATTATTTAATATATGTTATTATAGGGCCGGGCTCGGCATGGACGTTATGATCAAAACAATCTTGATCGGATACGGGTCGCCTAATTAGTTTTTTATAAACATTTGCATAAAAGAGTCGATTGGTGTAGTAGTGGAGATGTTGTTGAAAATGCCAAAGGTTGTTGGTTTGAATTTTCTAAGCCATCTTTTTTTGGGGTAAGGGGTAATAGACAGAGTTATAAGGGTTACGTTGAGCCTAACCTAACCTGACCCACTTTTAATGCAGGTTATGCGGTCGGTCATAGGCCAGGGTACAGAAGGTGGGCCCATCTCTAACCCGACCCGAATTGGCCCGACCTACCCTAAATTCATCAATGAGATTGAGTTCATTTTAAAATTAGAGAAATAATGTGAACATGATTCCCTGCTTTTAGAGCAGGGTTCCAAAGGAAGTGGCTAAATGCGCCATGTTAGTTTGGATCGAAATTTTAGAGGATAAATTAGAGGAGATTTTAATTGAGAGATTTTAGGGAAGATTAAAAGGGCAATTCCGAAATAAGAGTTGTAAAAATTTTGAGGTTATTTGTAGGAAAAAAATATTAGAGGATATATTAGAGGAGATTTTAATTGAGAGATTTTAGGGAAGATTAAAAGGGCAATTCCGGAATAAGAGTCGTAAAAAGCTTGAGGTTGCACCACGTGTCGCTCTCCCAAGAAAAGTCTATTTTCTTTATATATAATATGCATGAATATATGCTTATATGTTTATAATTAATTTTGATATCTCATAAATTCAAAATGTAATATCTTATTTTTTGCCCCGCGCTAAGCACGGGACATTGTTACTAGTTTCCTGTTAAAGTGAAGGTGAAGTAAAGCATCCATTTTTCAGACATGAAATAAAAAGCAATCCCATATTCCACTAAATGACAAAAAAAAAAAAAAAATCCACTTTTATACAAAAAGTCAAAAAGGTTATCTTAAATAAAAGACCAGCTCACTTATATTTTATTTTCTCTTGAATTGATATTTCATCTCAATTGATTCTGCATGTGAAGTTCCCAAACTAGCCCAAAACAAGTGGTGTAAGAGCCACCCTTAGCCCAAGTAAGAGCCCATTTACACCATGGGCCCAACCATTGACTGGATTCCAATTTCCAAACCACTCTAGAAATATCCTGCATCCTCCAAATTCCCAATCATCAAACAAGTCCTGTCTTGAGTACAAATGGCTAAAAATCCTCAATCCTCTGCACTCTGCCCCACATGACAGAATAAAATGCGAATTCCCAAGTAGGCCCCAAGCCCCACTAAAATTCCATCCCTACCCCCAACCAAACCCCCAATTCCCCCTCCAAACCTAATCCAATCTCCTTGTAATTCAAAACCAACCCAAGGCCAATTCCAATCCCCATCAAATTCCCAATTCCTCGAAATCATCTTCCACGGAAAATCCTTTCACACAAGACTGATTCCTTCTGCTGCTTTCTGGGTTCCTCCTCCTCCAGGCCCAAAACCCAAGTCAACCAGAGAAACCCCTTCTCTTCTTCTCCTTCTCCTCTTCGTTTCTGTGATTAAAAGAACACCTTTTTCCTCATTCCTGCAATCAGACGCAGCAAAGAACCGATTTTTGGAGAAGAAGAAGATAGAAAATGGCGTCAGAGATCGAGATCGTGGAAGACGGAGGAGCGCGAGATCAGGAGGCGGCTGCGAGCGGAGGAGGCGCCGCCGGAGAAGAGGTGCTGCGTAACGACGTCTTCACGGCGGCGGCGTATGGGGATTTGGAGAAGCTGCAGAGGCTGGTGGAGAGCGAGGGCTGTTCGGTGTCGGAGCCCGATAGCCTCGGGTACTACGCCTTGCAGTGGGCCGCCCTCAACAATCGGACGGCTGCGGCTCAGTATATTATTGAGGTGATGTTGAATTTTGTGTTCTCTGTGTTTTGATTTTGATGGGTGGTTTTGGGGTTTTTGTTTTTGGTGGAATTCTGTTGTATTTGATGGGTATTAGCTGAATATGTTTGGTGGGTGTTTACTGATTTGGTGGGTTTTATCTTATGCTGATTGTTTTGAAGAGATGGGGTTGGATAGTTAGGTTGTTTGCTGATAAAATATCAGATATGTTGTTGGGTTTTGTTATTCTCCTGCCATGTGTTGTGTTTTGTCTTGTGCCCATCCAAAACACTGGAAAATGTGGAGGGTGAGAGAGGCAGTTGGGTGTTAAAACTTGAGGAATGATATTTTGAATCTACTTTTGAGTTGAAGTGGTGGTCAACTTATCCTGCATTGTGGGGAAATGGTTGTAGTTTATGATGATGACTGTTTGTTTTATTACTCATCTGTATTTTTACTTAATTTTTATTTTTTGTGTGGTTTTGGAATCTATATAATATATTGGTGTTTTGAAGGTTTATTGTTCCATGTGCCTGTGTAAATTTATACATCTCTTTGTAAAAGAAGGCTTTCTTTTGTTTCTTAATTTGAATTGATGAGATTGTGATGATGACAGTGAGCCTGTGGCACAGCAGAAGGTGCTCACTTTTGCAACCTTTGAGGTTGCGGGTTCAAGTCACATTATGTTACCATTGAGGAAAAAAAAAAACAAAAAAAGAAAAGAGATTGTGATTTCTTGTTATATGTGAGTGTAGGTTTTTCATGATATGATATAAGCTTGGATGGAGATATTAGTTTCCTTAATTTTTTTTTTAAATTTCTATTATTTATTGCAAAATTTGTATGAATTCACTTGAATGTGTCCTTAAATAGAATATAATTTTGGCAGCATGGAGGAGATGTGAATGCCGCTGATCACACGGGACAGACAGCTCTGCATTGGAGTTCTGTTAGGGGTGCAATCCAAGTTGCTGAGCTCTTACTTCAGGAGGGTGCTCGGGTTAGTGCTGCAGATTTATATGGGTATCAGGTGAGTTTCTTTCTTCACCTCGTTACTCTCTTTCTCTCTCCAATTTATGATACCCTGATATGGTAGGGATACACCATGGATATGGGACGGACACTGATTTTACACATAGAAGTGAAGTATTGGACATGATAAGACAATATGTTGCCTAGTTTGAAGTATCCTCTATTGTCTCCATTTGTTTTCTTATGCATTAAATATTAAATGCTCTATCACGAGTTAATGCTTATTCACCAGATTTGCATCTCTTAACAGCCACTTGATCAACTGCATATTGTTTGTATATAGATTAAAGTGCTCGATTGTTGCATATTCTGGTAGTTTTGCTGTGTATTGTTTTGGTCTATCAGAAATTGCACCCCCTGTCCTCAACCATCTAGAGTGTTGACTTTCTACTTTGGCTTATTCTAGAAAATCCACCATCCTTTAATCTCTTTATTTGGTGATGTGCCATCAAGGAGTGTTTCTAAATCTTGGTTGTTCTTTTAGCTTAATATCTCTAGTCAACCATCAATCGTGCTGAAGCTTCAAGCCTTCAAGAGCTTGCTATGTGTTTAAGGAATGTAACAAATATTGTTCTCAAAATCTGTTACTACTTCTTACTGCCTGCTTACTTTCCTTTTCTTTTTGAAGGGTGATTTTTTTTTAATTAACGAATCTATACATCATTGTAGCAGTGTTGTCCCTGATGAAATCATCTGAGTTAAAGCTGCGCTTTTAGAGTTCTAAAATCTCTCTTTTTGCAGACGACTCATGTTGCTGCACAGTATGGTCAGACAGCATTTCTTTATCATATTGTTACCAAATGGAATGCTGATCCAGATATACCTGATAATGATGGAAGAAGCCCTCTACATTGGTATGTGAGCGCTTATCTGGCACAGTATGGTTTGTTTCTGATTTTGGTTTGAAGGATATGCATATAACAACCGGCCCAATTAGCAAACAACCACCCCTAATACAACCACCTATTCAGACGAAGCTAAGGTACAGAAGGCAGTGATGTATTTTGATACTGATGCGAAGTTATGGTGGCGGACCATGTCGGATGAGGTCGGCATGGGGATATGCTCGATTGAAACCTGGGACCAGCTGAAGGCTTTGGCCGTATCAGTTAGGCACATTGATCCGTAATCCAATGACAGAAGACCTTCTGACTACGTCTGACGGGTTTTAAAAGTTACTCAATCAGAAAAAAATCCCTTTTAACTACTGTCTACTGTCTGCATCCAGAGTCCAGAGTTTACCCTTGTTAAGTTTTACCTGAAAATAAACCATGGAAGTTTTAACTATAGTAAAAGTGCCATGCTAAATTCTAGATTAACTGTAGTTGGTTCCAAGACAAAACATTAATTTTGGTAGTTGGGTTTTGGTTGACATGACATAAAAACAGATCTAACCACCGATCAAGGTGCTTGACTGATATGGTAAAGGGAGTATATATGGTTGTATGTTAAAACAAAAAATAGAGGTGTTTATTTGTAAAATTAAGGCACATTTTCTAGTAAAAGTACCATGATAACTTCTAGAAGTAACTTTTTTTGGTTGATAGAAAAGATAGTAATTTGGTTATTTATGTTACCCAAGATCAAACCGTGTAGAGCTATTTTTGTCTTTTCAAAGATAGTGCTTGGGTTTGGTTAACATGAAATAAAAACAGGTCTGACCGCTGATCAAGTTAGGGATACAATGGATCGGGTTAAACAGGTGACCCACCCCTAGGTTGGGTAGTGTTTTTTTTAGGTTTGAGGTGGGTATGGTTTCCAACTGAGCAGGTTTGGGTTTTAGTCATCTTACCCCGCCCCTAAGATGGGTTGTTTGCAAATATTGAGGCAGGTCAAATTCTGGAACATCTTTTACATTATGTCAAATGTGAGTGACAATTGGGTGATGGAAGAAATTCTGTTGTAGCAATATTCACTTCGACTTTAATAGCCTATGATTGTTTCTTGCAACATGGAAGTGGTCATCATTCCTTGCTCTCCGAAAATTTTTAGTTAACATATTATTATCATAAAACATGTATAAGCTTGAGTAATGATTCTGATTCTTTGATCAATTTAATACCTTCTACTTTCCAGTCACTTAAATGAGTTTTGTACACATTCTGAGCTTGCAGGGCTGCTTATAAAGGTTTTTCTGATTGTATTCGTCTTCTCTTATTCCTAGATGCCTATAGAGGGCGACAAGATAAAGAAGGTAATATGGCCGTTTCTATTTCTTAGGGCATATGCCTTTTCTTTCTTTTCTTTCTTTTTTTTGTTAGAGATGACTGACCAATGTTCATATATGCTGACCTTATAAAACTCTCTCTTTCAGTATCAATTACCTTTCATTTTGCATGGTTGATAATTGCTTATAATTAATTGCACCTATATGCCATTAGGTTGTACTCCTCTACATTGGGCTGCTATCAGGGGGAACCTAGAAGCATGCACAGTTTTAGTTCAAGCTGGGAAGAAAGAAGATTTGATGGTGACAGATAACACAGGCTTGACACCAGCACAGCTGGCATCTGAGAAGAATCATCGGCAAGTTGCCTTTTTCCTTGTAGGTATCATGACTATCACTCTTTATTTTGGCTGCCTGTGTACTGGTCGCTAGGACATTTGTATTACAAACTTAAATCAGAATTAATGATTTGTAGCTTTGGTGATTAGTAGGAATCACTTTTGAAATTGACTTGGTTGAAACATCTTGCAAGGAATGGTCATGAATGTGGTGGAAAAAATGAAATTTGGCACTTAAAATTTAATACTCATTTTACCCTCATTGAGCCTTCATCATTTAGAGCGTATACTGTTTACACTGAAGACACTTCTATAATTCATGTTTGTTTATCATGGACTTAAGAGGACAGTCCTTAAGTAATTGAAAAAGGATGTACTTGTGCATGAAAAAAATATCACAATTTGTTATATACACACATGCACACTTGTTCAAATGAGAACTAGACTCAAGTTCAAATTTGAGAATTATTTTGTGGGCCCTACCTAGATCCATGCCAATTACAATAGTAGGATGGGACCGGAAGGTCTTAGTATGAATTAGGAATGGTTAAAGGATCGGCATCATGTGATAGTCCTAACTATCTATTCAAAGCCGCAAAAGTGTAAGTAAAATGAATTTTTGTAAACTGGTGCTAAGATGAGCACCTGCACGAAAAGAAAGGGAAAAAAAGTAACAAAAAAGAAAAAGTACCTTCTGCATCTGATATACAATGAATTCATACATACCACTGTTTCCTTATTTCTCTTTTTGGCCTTTTGATATATCCCAGTGGTTTAGCAGTAAAAGGAGCTGTATCGTTATTATTATTATTGTAAAAGATGACTGTATTCTTTTCACCAAAACTTACAGTTAAGAGAAGTATACTGAAAACAAAAAAGAACCCCCCCACCCACCCACCCACCCACCCACCCACCCTCACCCCCAAAAAAAAAAAAAAAATTGTGGCAGACCAATCATCCCCATAGAGAAAGGGTTGACAACCCCTAAAAATTCGGGCATCAACCCGTAGAAACAAGAGCATATTAACAATCAGTAACAATAAACAAAGCAGGTTTGGATACTCCCTCTTTCGCTTAACAATCCGCTTCCTAGTTGGCACAATTTAACTGTATTGTTATTTTTTAAGTGGAATTTGTTTCACAATTGCTAACAGTGAACTTGAATTTAATTGTGTTAATTGTTAAACTGCAAAAATTAATTGTATAACAGACTTCAGAAGTCTGTATCATCTTCTTGATTGATTTGTATGGGCCTCAAGTTTAAAAAATGTATCATTTCTTGATGTGAGGTCAATCCTCGTGGACAACCGTGATGAGTGCTCATTAAAGCTGTGGGAATTGATTTTCTATGGATCGCGCTGTGGGAATTGATTTTCTATGGATCTATGTAATGTTTCTGTCACATCTGATTATGCAGGGAAATGCTAGAAGATTGCTGGACAAACGCTGTGATGGGAACAGCCGGCTTGGAAAGTTATCAAAACTAGGACTTGCACCTGTTCTTTGGTGTGTGATTATATTTCTACTCATCATCTACATTCACACAGTCATCACAGGTATAGTGCTTCAGTCATTGCAATCATGGATTACCACTCTTCCGTAGGGGTTGATACTTAGCTTTTCTTACTGTACATGCAGCATCACAACTTCTGAAGTTAACAGCTGCATTTGGGCTTTTTGCATGGTTGGGAGTTTTCCTTGCCACTTCTGGGCTAGTAATGTTTTATAGATGTAGCAGGTATGTCCAAGCCTTTGGGGGGAACTTTGATTGAATAATAAATTTGCATATATTGCTACTTCTATTAGCTTTTTTATTTTATAATTTAAAGAACTAATATAAAAAATAATTTAAGCAATACAATACATCATCACCAGTTTAAAATATTTTTTTTTTAAAGAACTTCACAATTGGGGGCATTCCTCGACTTGTCCAGCAGTATTGGTGTACCAGTCCCTCCTAAACAGTATGACTCAGTCAAGTCATGCTTTCTTCTGTGAGTTGTTTAAGCGTTGCCCAGAACTTTTAAATTTTCTATGCTTGTAAAGGATTTAATAAATGATTATGTGAAGGGGATATTGTCTACCATGTACAAAAGAAGTTTCAGTAGCGGATATTGTCTAATAAATGATTAATAGGAAGACTTTCACCTACAAGCCAGACCACATACTTTGCATTTTGCGGTCTAGCTTCTGGGGCCTACCTGATGCATTCCTATCATTGGAGGTAGGATGGATGGAAAGGTCTCTTTCGGGGCCCAACATAGTTATTAGAATCCTACGATTTGTATCCCGAATCCTGATTCTTATCCCGAATCTTAAAGAAGTCGATTCTCATCTTTACAATGAATCCTATTTACAAATGAATCTTAGGATTTAGGTGTGAATCCTACGATTCGATATTCGTTTAATTGAATCTTACGATTCAAGCGATTTGGCTAAGCAAGAATAGCTATAATCAATAAGTTAGTATTAATAATCTTTTACCTTTTTTCTTTTTTTATTCCTTCTTTCTTTTAGTGCCTTTATTTTTAAAATGTTATTTAGTAGTTAATGAAACCTCCTAAGAATTGCGGCTTTGATAAGGTTTTAAAGATGAAAAAAGAACATGGATTTAACCAAAACATTCGACTATATGCATGGTGCTTGTCTATATCTTCTTCTTTTTTTGAATCTATTTTGACTTTTTTCTTCATGAACACTTTCTTAACTTCAAGAGATATACTATTGTGTAAGATTGATGGTTTGGATTTTATTTTTATTTTTATATTTTGATTTAAAGATAATAAAAAAATATATTAATACTTTGAACTTATTTAACTATTTACACATCATCTATTTCATATGTATATATTAATATATGTCATGATGTTCTTGATATGATTGTATGACATACTTGTTATTATATTTATACTGCTATAAATGAGAAAATGGATGGTTATGAATAATTACTTTTTCCTTTTTATTTTTCCTTTTTATTAGAAAAATAAAAATCCTACGATTCGCGATATGATTCGATTCATGGGTATGAACGATTTGCGATTCGATTCCGATTTTGAAAACTATTGGGTATAATTTCATTCAAAACTCAAAAGCCTCGAAATTATGTTCATATTTCCATCAAACCGATTCCCATTTATCTGAATGTTGGTAAAATGATATCAAAGCTCAACCTTTTTCTCAAAGACATTAGCTGCAACATCAATTTTTCCTTTTCTTGAAGAACCCACCAAAGAGAGAATATTGAGTTAATTCATTAGTATTAACTCTCTTCCTCCTTCACGACTAAAAGAAAGAAAATTACTTCCTAATTTGTCTTTAGCACTCCGGTACAACTGTTTTATCTGCAAAGCAGTGGAAAATTTAAAAGAAACCAAACTGACTAGCACCTATATCCGATCATAAACACTATCAAAGATAATCATATACACATATGCATGAGTGCCACACATCATGAAATTCAATTTGTGTGTTTATGGGCTACCCATTTTCCATCATGATCTGTAGCATTAACTTTCCCAGTCAAACTGCCCACATACCATGTCAACTGATTGCTAGAAACCTTTTTTTTTTTTTTTTTTAAAAGAGCTCTTGAAAATGTCAAAACTTAAATAGTAATGCAGCAAACAACCTTTTCCCACTTCTCCCTAGTAGTAGATTCCACAGAACTTCTTGTAAAAGACTTTAGGACTTCAGGCTTCAGCTTGGTGGGCATGGAATTTACTGTTTCCATAACCGACTTGGAACCAACAGATATGCTTGTGTGGGGATCTCTCTCCTTGCTTAATCGCTATGGTAGAAAGATTACAAAATCCATCTTTCCATTCAAACATCCTTGCATGAATGAAGCACTTATTCATGCGTATAAACTCATTCTACGATTTTGATATGGGAAAGTGGGAAATTCAATCTTCTTTTTGAGAGTGGAAAATGTAGTTAATTTTCCAAAAAAAGGAAAAAAAGTGATCCTAGTAAAGATGAAATGAGGAGAGGGAGAGCAGAACTCAATTGGATTCAGAACTGTTAGAAGTGGAACAAAACATAGTTTAGACTACATGGTTTGAGAGATGCATGAAGGAATATGATGAGTAGGTGCTGTGGATTTTAAGCATGGGACAAATGACGGAATGACCACTGTGGATCTTGTTCTGCCCTTTAATTATTATTTTTTTTTTGGGGGGTTGGGTGTTGGATAAGGCAAATATACATTTTTTCTTGTTTATTTTTATTTGGTGTAGAAATTTTACATATTTGCTCTCTTATAAACAAACGGCCACATATGTGACCATCTCCCATGAGTTTGATTTCATATGTGAATTAATGTAAACGAATGACCTTAAGTGATTCGTTGCTTCGTACTGCTTTCATCCTCTTTCGTCTTATTACAAGTAGACACATATCTTTTTGCCCCCTGGTGTTGTGGAGTTGTTTTTCACTTAATCGTTTGCATTTATTTCTTGTAGGAAGGATCCTGGTTACATCAAAATGAATGTACATGACTCACAAAACCTAAAAGATGATGTGAGTTGCTATTTTGCCTTTCTACTTGTTTGTGCGTGTGTTATGATCAGTTTACTTTCCTTGAAACATTTTACAAATTTAATTTTCATTTGTTTTTAATAGGAACCTTTACTGAGATCGGAACTGAATAATCCTGTTCTTTTGGCTGGGAACTGGTCTCAGCTTTGTGCAACATGCAAGGTGTCATTTCTTTATTTCTTTTTTCCCCTTTGTTTTATTGGTTTTAAATGGTAAAGTTTTCATTAATTGTCATTGTCCTGTTGAATAAGTTTGTGTATCATTCTTAAAGATTGTCAGGCCCCTGCGTGCAAAGCATTGTTCAACCTGCGATCGTTGTGTTGAGCAGTTTGATCATCACTGCCCCTGGGTATCGAATTGTATTGGCAAGGTGTTTTGACAGCATATGCTGCATAATAGATCTTCTTCTCCTCTTTTTGTTACCTTGCAATGATTTTGGATATGTGCATCGATGTATATTTATTCCCATGATCTGATTGATTACTTGATGATTTGTTATTGCAGAAGAACAAATGGGATTTCTTTATGTTTCTTATTCTTGAAGTTTCTGCAATGCTGGTCACTGGCGCTGTAACCGCTATACGTATGTTTCTTGTGTAAATGTTTTTCTTTAGCTTGTTTTGTGTAATAAACATTTGCAACATTATTGTTTTTATGGATCATTCTGAAAAAAAAAAAAAAAAAACATTATTGCTTTCATCTCCTGTGTTTCATCTGCTTCTAAACAATCAATCTTCTTTCTTTGGAGTGCAGGAATCATGACGGATCCAACTGCTCCCTCTTCATTTGGTGAATGGGTGAACCATGCTGGCACTCACCATATAGGCGCTATATCATTTCTGATTATGGATTTTCTTATTTTCTTCGGGGCTGCAGTCTTAACTTTTGTTCAAGCTTCGCAGGTATGTGGTTGAGTAACTAAAGATGGTGCATTTCTGTTCATTACATGTTCCTCGATGAATCTTTATATGCTGTATTGATCTAAATGTAATGATGAACTAAAATATAATGGGAAGTGCAACTGTGAAGTTTGGTGTATTACCAATTGAAATGTTGCTTGAATTATGACGAATGATTTTAGGGTAGAGGTTTTTTGGAATGGTATGGAGGCTGAAACTAGGGAGAGGAGAGAGAGGTGCAACTGACACTTGATCGGCATGGTGGAGATTTTCTTCAAATAGGAGAGAAGTTTAACAATTAGTAATCGTGTGGTATAACATTTTTTTGTCCATAGCTCTTTCTCGTTGCCGTTCTGCCTTGTTTTCAAGATTGACCATCATCTATCTCTGTTCCTTTTCCTCTCTTTGTTGAGAGGGAAACCATATTTTTGTCATTCCAAGGTAACAGTGTCCCTTTTAGCTTGGGAGTTGGAGGAATGGGAAAAGTTGTCGAAGCTGACGATGGATGGGAGTGTGAGTGTGGGCAATGGAGCGAGGTCTTTAGAGGGGCTCTCTGGCAGATGGCAGTGCCAGTCCTGGGAGTCTTGTTGGAATTGAGAACCTGTGAGCAGGTTGAAAATAGGACCCTCCCTACTTTAAGCTCTCGTTGGGACATCAATGGCGGTGATCACAATTCACAAGGCGAATTTTATGTGTTGTATGGAAGAATTTTTTTTCACAAATTAGCAAACAGAAGCTATGAAGCAATGCATTTGCAAGGGTGGTGGTTACAAATGGTGTATTTTAATTTATCCACAGAGTTCTGATGCTTGCGACCATGTCTCTTTATTTCTGTCTTGCTAATCACGAAGAACTTCCTTCAGGATGGAGTCATTTTACATAATTTGCTTCAAGTGGTTGGTACCCCAACATAGTTGGAACAAGGCTTTGATGATGATGACTATATGTGGTTAGTAAGAATCCAAAAGTACATATACTTTGATACATTGCTCTGATTCTGGAAGAAAAAGCGTGATTGTGGTTGGAAAAAAAAAAAAACTTTTATGGAGTTACCAAAAGTATTAGATGGCTTTATTGTCTGACGCTTGTGATCAGGTTCAAGTTCAAGTTAATAGGTAGACAGCACACCGCGTTTATCATTGTCTTGACAGGTAGTATCAGTGAGAATTGATTAGAAAAGGAACTAGGAGAAGGAGACCAACTGAGATATTCTATGATGTAGTGAGGACAGACATGTTTAAATATGGTCTAAAAGAAAGCAGTGCTGCAATAGAGCCGATAGGATAAGCGGAACCGACAAATGTGACCCTAAATTGGTAAGAACAGGATCACTGATGGTGAAATTGTTGATCCCTTGCTAGAAATCTGTATGTCTGAAGGTATTTTTTCCAACGCTGTGCAAACATTAGATAGAGAAGGGAACACTTATTGGGTCATGCTTTCCATGATTTCCTTGCTACATCAGAGGCTTGAACTCACACTCATCTCCCTAATCAGCTGAGCTATAGCCGAGGGACATGCTTTCCATGATCCAGTGTTTTAAGATTTTAGTAATTTCTTATGTGTGATGTATTCTTCCATTGCTTAGGATGGTAGTAAATGTTGTCTTAGCTATCTAAATAGTAGGGCTCTTTACAGCGACCACAATCTGATGGGACAAGGCTCAGAATTTGATGATGAAGTAACATGAACATTAATAATGGGTTCTCCTACAGTGGTCCGAAGTGTCTTGAATGCCAGAATTAGAAGAAATGATTGGTGAAATTAGTAGAGGAAATACCACATTCTTTTATTGGGTGAGAACTGGACTTTTGTGTCTAAAGGATGACAAAGGCCCTCAGAAGTTACAAAAGGTGGAAGTTCTAGAGATGGCTTCAACAAAGATTGAATTGTGTAATGCAAGGTGGGTTGCAGAACTGGGTCACGGAACTCTGGAAATTTGTCTTAGCACGCATCTTCAGGAGAAAAAAGAAGTGTCTTACTTTTTCCCATTTTACAAATGTCACAATCAAAAGAAATATTCCTAGAAGAATTATTCAACACACCAGAGTTAAACATGAGTGACATGGTTTTGAAATTGGGATGTCTGCATCTACTTTGCCACAATTAATTTTGATCAGAAAAACCAAAACAACTCATTTCCGTCTTTATTCCCTATTATTGTAGATAGGTCAAGTGGAAATAAGCGTCCACATTTAGGCACCCTCGCGATCTCCTTCCCGGACTTCTGGTCTTGCACAACATAACCAGAAGAAGAAAAAGAGATTACAATTATTTTCAACAAGTTTCCCGATCGAAAGAAGATTTGAAGTTAAACTTGGATAGAGATAAACATGTTAAGGGAAGAGAACTAGAAACATCTCCGATGGCAGTAATAGAGATTTTTCCTCCAGCAGTGTGGATGTGGTGATTTCCAATATATTGTTTCAAATTTGAGAGATATGCACGGGAATAGGTCATGTGATTTGATGCCCCGGAATCAAGATACCAAGTAGGGCTGGTGGTTTTGATTTACCTGAAATGCCAAATGCAGGCAATGCATTGACAATCATCTATTGAACTAATTTAGGGGTAAGAGGAGAATTGGCAGGCCGTGTAGGCATAGAAGCTGCAGTTGAAGAACCAGGCTGAGTAGGCAATTATGTGGAACTATCATCTGCAGGAGAAGAATCAGATGTGGCAGCATATGCTTGAGAATTGTGAGACTGCGGACGACGACGACATTCAGTAATGGTATGCCCTTTTCTTTTGCAATAATTGCAATTTTTGTTTATTGCATTGGATTGCTATGTGGCCAAACTTTTTACAACTGTAGCATTGCACCTTCCTCATATCAGGAGTCTGGGCTGCTTGAGAGGTCTGAGTCACCCGAGCATTGTGAGGGGTCTGAGGATTTTGATGAGTCTGAGGAGTGCCTCTTGCAGAGTATGCAACAGTGTAGTTCTCATTTTTTTGTTTGACTAGATGGGCTCTTGTCAAGAGACTTGTTCTTCATGAATAAGTTCATTCAGACAGACATCTAAGGATGTAAGGGCATCCGGCCTATTAGATTAGATGTGAGATGCTCATATTCACGACGTAATTTCATCAAGAACTGGTCTCTCTGACTGGAAGCTTGAAGTTCTTGGATTGCAGTAAGAACATCAACAGAGACATTTGAATATTTGATGCTGTCATATTCAGTCCAGAGATTTCGGAATCCAGAATAGTAATCTTGAATGGACAAGTCACCTTATGAATATTCTGCGATTTTATATTCCAATTGAAACTGTCGTGCAGAATTTTCACGGTGATAAACTTTCTGCAAGTATTCCCACATTTCCTTTGCAGTCTTATAGGGTTTGAGGTTCATAATTAGATGATCTTCAACAGATCCAAGGATCCAAGTTTGCATCCTTAGTATTACATCAGAAATTAATTTCTCACCCTCAGTTGGTTTAGGATCAGAACCAGAAATATGCCCCCACAAGTCCTTAACTTCAATGTACAGTTGAAACTGAAATGCCCAAGCTCCGTAATTTTTTCCATTGAATTGAATCAATTTTACCCCAGATTTCTCCATTTAAAGCAACACCAGAACCAAATTGCAGCAGACCAAATGGAGTAAAATCCAGACAGTGCAGCACGAGACAGAAGCAGAAATGGCACTGCAGAAGATCATAACAGGCTGTTTGCCAATGCCAAACAGTGCAGAAATGAACAGGAAACTATCCGTGATCAGTTTCACAAAATAAAAAGGTCCAGGCGACCTGGATTTTGACAATAATTCCCTGCGCAGGGCCCACTGCTTGATCTGATTGAGAATCAGATCAAGAAGGTTCAAGCAGAATCAAAATCTCTTTCCAGCAATACAAGATTTATCAAAATCCATCCACAATCCAAGATTTTGTACGGCTGTGATAAAAACTGTCTTAGAAAACTGGAAAATCACAAGTCGGGTCAAATGGCCTACCTCTGATCTTGAAAAAATATTGAAAAAATCTCCAAATTTACCAGGAGAGGAAGTCGACCACTACTGCAGAGATTTCTGAAGATGTCACGATGATCGCAGGTGGGCCTCTGTTGATCATAACACAACAGAAGAAATTTCCTCCAGCTGTTTGCTTCCAAAGAACACAGTTCCCTGTTTGCTTCCAAAGAACATAGATCCCTGATCTGGTTGTTGCCAAGATTACAGATCCTTGATCTGTTTGCTTCTGAAACACAAGTTTGTTTCTCCCAAGAATAGCATGCCAAAAAAAAAAAAAATCACAATCAAGAACAGATTCTTGATCTGCTCGCTTTCAAAGTGACAGATCCTAGATCTGTTTAAAACGAGCCTATGTTCTCTTTGCTTCTCCCAAGAGCTGTTTTCAGAACAACAGGTTGAGAGGTCTCCAAGAACTTCCCACGATTAGTATCATCTCTGATACCATATCAATAAATACAAGATTTGAAACCATATCAATACATACAAGATTTGAAATAATGCAAAGGACTGAGTTGCATGTAAATTTGGGTGCCTCCTTTAGAGATCGATCCTTCCATTAAATAGGATGAAAAGTGCCTTAATCAAGGCTACCAATCTCTACATTATATGGCTGTACAATCTAAATTAATAATGGGAAGCTATATATAAGGAAATTACACAATGTACACTTTGACCAAATCCTATGAATTAGATCTACCCAATCCGGGCTTGGATTTGAGACAATTATGCAGGTTGTTGGCCTGTGGGCCTGAACCCAAATATTTCGTGACATGAACTGCCGCCCGGTAGTGTCCTGTTCGCATTTAAATCTAAGGGCACTGTTAGAACCCAAAAAAAACAAAAAAGAATTTAAAAAGGGAAATAGGACACAGTTGGAGTTCTTTTGCAGCAAGTCTTTACAAAGTGTTTTTCCCCCCAGCTGAAGCCCGTCAAGATTAGATAAAGAAAACTATAGGTCATTGATCAAAACGAAAGGTTTTGGTGAAAGATGTCTGTGGTTTATGTGTTTGCTGGGACCTGATTGCAGTCTTTGGTTCATTTGACGTGGGGACAAATACAGCATGAGTGACAATAATCTAGGTGTTGTGTGTTTTTCATGAGTTTTGAAGCTGTTTCTTTCACTTTCTATAAATGTGTGTGATAGAATCACTTGTGCATTCTGCAGTCTTAAATGATTTTAAGGTGTATTTATTATTCCGTGAGCAGTATGAAATACACAAGGCAGTTTCTGGTTCCTTTAATGTAGAACTTATGCTTTTGATTCTGGTGCAGATCTCTCGCAACATTACAACCAATGAAATGGCAAATGCTATGCGGTATAGCTATCTCAGGGCACCAACTGGGGGTTTCAGAAATCCATATGACCGTGGCTTTAAAAAGAACTGCTCCGATTTCTTGATAAAGGGCTACAATGAAGACATCGAGCGTGCAGAAGAACCGGTTCAAGCTGAAGGAATCGGGATGATTCCGATGACTCGCAATACTAATTTGCAGAATGGGGACCACCATTCTCACCACACCAACAATTCTCATCACCCCAATGGGAACGGCCATGTCTGTGTTGATGTGGATTCTAAGAACACCAGACCTCAAGCACATAAGCACTCCTCCAACTCCAACCGTAATCATCTTGCCAAGACTGATGGGTTCCCATTGGGCTTGGGCCTTGGGCTCGGTCCCAAGCTCGGACGAAGCAACCCTCACCAGCATCATACCCGCTCTGTTGTACCCTCATGATCCCTTGCTGGATTGGAAAGGTTTCATTTGTAGTTTGTGGCTGTAGCCGCTTGAAAGGCCTAACAATGTTGTGCTTAGATCTAGTTCCATTAATTGCAGCTTTGTGCAGTAAGGCCTGTTACTCTTAATTCTGATTATTTAATTTAACTCTTAAGCATGTGGGTCTTCTTTATTTTGACCGATTACCAATTATCGCCGTTGATCAGATGGGCTGGTGATAATCCCTCTGGGAGAGAGTGATTCATAGGGTATGGAAGAAGTCTTTTGGAGGATTTGTTTTGTATTTAATTTGAATTATGGCCCAAGTGGGGCCTATTTAGGTAGATAATACCACTCCTCTTTTACTTGTGGAATCTTCTTTATTGTTCATTCATTGAATTTCACACACTCCTCTTTTACTTGTGGAATCTTCTTTATTGTTCACTCATTGAATTTCACACGCGCACACACACACATGCTAATCATGCAGGTTGTTGGTCCCATTAATCCGCCCTTAACCTCAGGTTTTACTAATCCAAGCCTTCACAACTCACCAAACACCTGCAAGGACAAAAGACAACTTCACAAGCAAGAGACCTCTGAGATGGTGCTTTCATGGCTTAAAAAATCAAAGCCTAATCATCTTTTCCGCATTAAAAGAAATGAAAAAGTGAAGAAGTTCACTTTTCCTTTCTTTACCAACTAGTGCTTTTCTCAATTTCCCATTCATAGCAAAGGCAAGCAATCCTGTCTTTTGGTAGTTGGGGGCTAGAAATGTACTGTATAACCCAACAACCAAAACTTAATATTCCCTATTCTCTTGCCTCAGGCTAATCTTCTTTTTTTTATGGTTCTTTACACCTTGGAACTTGGAATTGGTGCATGTCAAGATAAGATGAATGAGAGAGTAATTATCCTAACTTGGCCATTAGTTGTCATTACCTATCTTATCTTATCTTATCATTATGATAGCTTAGTAGTAATGATAACAATCAAATGATGCAATAAAATCCTACTTAATGGAGCCAGCTCAGTTGCCCCAGTCTTAAACAAAACCATTAGCACAAAATCATTATGACACAATCAACTACATCCATAACTGAATCATTAGCCCAATTTTTTACAGTTACATAGGTAACTCCCAGTTGGATTCTAAGATCAAGTTTGTGCACCCCATTTTGCAAAAAAAAAAAAAAAAAAAAAAAAAATGAAGCTGGAAGAGTAAAATCTATATTTGATTGGCTATTTTTTTTATAAAAAAAAGCAAAAAAATGGGCAAGATTTTTCTTAAAATATGGAAACATCATGGTCATCAAGCCAGGTGGAATTTAAGAATGGGGCGGTATACACATCTAATCCCACCAATCAACCCACTTGATTAAAGTCTAGATTGAGACTCAAGTTACAGATATGTTTTTTTATTTTTAGCCACAGTACTTGCACAATAATGAGGCATGATTCTCGTTTTCACAGGAAGGCACACATAGCATCATTGTACGGCTGATAATAGTGTAGCCCCACACACTGTACACAAGTAGGTATCCTAGCCTGTAATTCACAGATCTAGACCGTTGATGTAGGATACCCTATCAAAACATCCTCTCATCCGACAGCTGTAATTACACCCAGAGTATATGTGTTGGTTGGGTGCATAAAAATAAAAAGATCTTAAGATCTTAGCACAAAGATCAAGGTGGGTATGGTCACATCAAGGGTCCGGATTACCAGACCTTGGGCCCCACATTAAAAACTCCCAAAATACTCGAGCCCGAGCACGAATGTAATGAATGCGTGCTTTCGTGGATAAACCATCCCAAAGAACAAAACGCCGCCCAGCCCCGTATCGGATAAAAGCGAAAGCATCGTTGCGGGCCCCACCCCGTCCCAGAATACCAAACCTCCCCTCCGAGCCTACCCACTCACTCCCTCTGTCCACGTGTCGCGCATCCGCAGCCTCGGAGCTCGGCTCGGCATCATCTCTCTCTCAGCTCGGTCTCCCTCTCTCTTCCATATCTCCCCCTGCCCATGTTTCTTGCTTCTTCAGTTTTCCTCTCTCTCTCTCTCTCTCTCTCTCTCTCTCTCTCAATCAATTCCACTTGTTTTTTGGTAGAATTTGAGAATTCGATCAGATGATCTGATCAGGTACCTTTTGAATCGACGAACGATCGATCGATTTCATGAACTGTGGATTGAAGCATGCTAATGTTTCTCTGCTGATCGATCGGTGTTTTTGTTCTTGTTCTTCTTTTTTTTGTTCACGATCTTGTTTTGGTTTGTTTGAGGCAGCTGACACGTTCTCATTGCCTTAATTCTCTTGTCTGCCGTGTTAGATTGTCTGCATGGCGTTTGATTTCTTCTGTTCTGAAAATCTCATCTCATCATTTGTACGGATTTTTTTTTTTTTTTGGGTGTTTGGAATGTGAGGAGTGAAGGAAAAAATGAGATTTTTACGATTAGGTTGAATTAGATTTTTAGTTGAGTGTGGCAGATCGCGCTCCTGGTGCATCATCTGGTTGAGATACGTGTGAATCCAAGCCGTACAGAGCGTGGGCTTTGTATGGATGATGGTCGTTTGATTTTTTGCTTTGATTGATTGTTTAAGGTCGTTTTGATTAGTGCTTTTCATTTCTTATTATGGATGGTTTTATCAGAAAGCATGACCCCGTTTTGTGGATGGCTTTAATTGTCACGGTCTTGAATATTGATTGGGTTTATGCCAAATTGGAGTGAGATGCATGCGTTAAACTAGTTATTGTTTACCTTATTTACCTTGGATGTACTCAATTTGTTACTTGGGCCCTTCTGGCATGGTTTGATTGTATTTTTGACAGTTTTATGGCTACTTCTCTAACCTCCTTCGTTGTCTTCCCTGCAATTGTGATGGCCAGTATTGGGTTTTTTTTTTTTTTTTTGGTGGTTTGGGTTGTGTGGGTGTTGTCTGGTTTGAAGATTGAATGGCTTTCACCATCATTATAGCCTCATTCCATCACTCTGAAGATGGCTCAACGAGTTCTCTACTAATAATATAAACTAGTAGCAGTGATAAACAAACGATATCTAACTATCTATCCGTACATTTATATATTCACTCTGTGGGTGTGCATGCATTTGGGCGTGCATCCCAGTGTGAAGCCAATAGGATGTGGTTGATGAGAGATGCAGCAGTCCAATTAAAAAAAATGCTGAAGCACATGCATAGCAATATTAATATACCTGCATCCACAGCATGAGGATTTACACACACACATACATGCTTTTATTGTTAATTATGCCCAGAAAATGTGCTTGATTTCATCTTCTTTTAGCCTTAATTAATCTCATGGGGGCCGTCGGGGCGATGCGAATTATTTTTTAATTTTCTTATTGTAGGGTGAAGTTGAATGTTTGGTGCTCACTGCTTGTTTGGATTAGTGGGGACACATTGTGTTTATGCTGTTTTCCTATAATGAGTGTTGAACTATTTGGAAGATAAGGGCATTCATGGGGGGAGCTTGCTCTAGAAAGAGAGACCATCAGGTCGTAGAAGACAGTGTGCGGAGCAGATTCTCCGCGAGATATTCTAAAAGTGGTAGTTCTAGATGGCTGGGGAATTTATGTTCTCCTAGGTCTGGTGTATATATTCAGGAAGGGAGAGGCAAATGTCCATCTCTCATGGAACTCTGTATTCATAAAATATGTGAGGTATTTGTTTTTTCTGCTTTTGTGTGTACTATTGTGTTCTTGCTTTTTGTTTATTTGACATGCATAACTAATTTTCTCCTGTTATGTAACAGGGAATTGGTAATTATCATAGCTTCTCCTTGATCCCTAGGGATATAACTCAGCAGATCTTCAATGAATTGGTTGATAGGCAATGCCTGACTGATGCTTCTCTTGAAGCTTTTCGAGATTGTGCTCTCCAAGTAACATCTCTATGCATGCTTCTCCAAGTAATATCTTTTTGTTCATTACTGGCACTTGTTTATGAGAACCCAATTTTGCATTGTGTTTGGTCAGGATATTTGTTTGGGAGGCTACCCTGGCACGACAGATGGTTGGATGGTTGTCATTTGCTCACAAGGGTCATCTTTGCTATCTGTTGATATTTCTGGTTCTGACATAACAGATTCTGGATTGGTTCTGCTTAAAGATTGCCCAAACCTTCAAAATCTGATTTTCGATTACTGTGACCAGATTTCAGACAGAGGGCTAGAAAACATCCGGGGTATATCAGCTTCATCTAATTCTGCCGTGGTGGTTTTCATGCTCAAACCATGCTTTTCTTTATCAGTCAAGTTTTATTGTGCATATCCAAATGTGCTTGATTAAGGGGATTATTTTGTCTTTCTTGTTTATTTTAGTTCTTGCCTTCTGATGTCTGGTTGCTTCATCTCTAATGGACCTATTAGTCCTATATATTGATTTGTGTATTTAATATTTCAGTATCTTCCTAGTTCATTAGATGTGTGCATTGGGAGTTTGAATCATGCCTTTTCTATGTTTTCAGAAACATTCTGTTTTCTGGTTGCCTCCAGGGCTATTTTACAATGTTAGCTTCTGGCTATTCATCTAAAATAGGATGAAGCTGCCCCTTGGCATGGTCTGTATGGAAAATCACACTAATGGATATAACCTTATGGATGACCCAAAACAATGTTCACTTTTCTTTAAGTCTTTTTTTTTTTTTTCCTTTTTAAGGGGACAAAACCGAAGTTGAGCAAAGACAGAAAGGATTGGCAAATATCAAGAGGATTTAGCAACTTTTTAATAAAAAAATTTATTACTAAAAGGAGAACTTGTTCTTTCAATCACTTGACCACTTTCTGAAACTGATTGGCTCCTATATCAGATGGTGGGTGAACTACTTGTGTCATTCACATTTTGTTCCTCGTACTCTACAGCTTCTTATGTGGTGTTGAGTTGAAATAGAGCCAAATTGTGCATCTCATGAAGTTTTCTGTAAGAGTGTTAAATTATAATCCA
Source organism: Umbellularia californica (assembly GCA_028538565.1). NCBI lineage: Eukaryota > Viridiplantae > Streptophyta > Magnoliopsida > Laurales > Lauraceae > Umbellularia > Umbellularia californica. The sequence goes on from JAPQWN010000003.1 coordinate 95,905,338, forward strand.
GAACTTGGTTTGCTGGAAGTATATGAAGGTTTGAGATGTTGCAGGGTCTGAAACATGCATCCCCTGTCCTTCTACCAGCAGAATAGCTACTTCCTTTTGAACTTCAATGCAATTGGATCATTTTGTACTTCCTACAGATCATTGTAGCTGCATTTCTTTCCACCAGCAGTGTTACTGAATATTGGTGTGAATTACATTTAGCTGTGCTAAGCACTTGGTTATTATGCTCTGAAGTTGAAATTATAGTTGGGGCAATAGAGTGCAATGTATGTGAGGAAATGATATGACCCATCTCTAGTTCATGATATTGAATGATGGCATCAGATTAAAAGGGCATATTACTTTTGAAACTTAAGTCTACACAATATTCTTTGTTGGGCATCAACTTTTGGAGATGTTTCTTGTGTTTTCAGGTCTCTCAAATTTGACGTCATTGAGTTTCAAAAAGAGCAGCGAAATCACTGGTCAAGGAATGATTGCTTTTGCAAACTTAGTTAATTTGGTTAACTTGGATCTTGAGAGGTGTGGGGGGATTCATGGAGGGCTAATTCATCTCAAAGGTTTGTTTTGTGCTTTCCGAATTAACAAAGTGCCAATAACTGATGCAGAACGGGCCCACAAGTGGTCCCGCCCAAGATAACTTAGGGATATTTGTTTTACTTATTTTCTTTCCTTGATTATTAGTTAGCAGATTTCTAATTGTAATTAGGATTAGATAACATTTCCTAGTTTGATTAGGTTTCTTAGTCACCAGGTTTATTTTCCTATTTATATGCAAATGTAAGAGGTGGAAATCTTAGACTTGAGTATTGGAATGATAATTACCATGGGCTTTCTTCCTTAGTAGAGGTGCTTGCTCGTGTTGAAGTCTTTGCGGAGACGTGTTTGAAGTGTCTGCGGACACTTCCTTCGGCACTTTCCCGAAGGCCCTATACCCTACCTATAGGGCCTTCATCAATAACCTTTATTGAGATGCTTCCTCTAAAAAATTTTCATGATTAATTTTGACATTTGAACCTTGCTAGAACTAGTGCATATCTTCTTGCAGATCTTTTCCCAGAGTTTTATTTATTTATTTTTAATTTTTGTGAGGATATAAATGTGCAAGTGTCATCAAATACTGGACATCTGTTGACAACTTTGTGGCTCCTTTCAGTGTGTATGTGCATGCATAATGTGCATTCCATATACGTAATCCTCTTTCTCACATTTACTGTGATGGACACCCTTGTCTACAATATGCATCAGGGAAATGACTATGTCCATGTAAGAAGAAATTGATTTAGAGGACAATAAATTTGATTCAAAGCATGCGATTTAAAAAAAATATATTTATTCCCTATTATTTATTATTCCCCGAGAACAATTTGGAGTTGATTGTAGACTTGTCAGGTTCTTAGGTGAAGCACAATTGGCATATGTGGCATACCAAAAAACAGCACTTGCCAAGAGTTATTTTGCAGTGATGTTAACTATGGTTGTATGTTTTGATTTGGTGATGTCTTTTCCATTATAGTTTTGGTGTGACATTTATGTCTGTTGGACTTTTTAATTCAATTTAAGAAGAAACAATAATAAAAGATGTGACAGCTCCAAGATCTAGTTAAACTGTCTGACAAATCATTTTAACAAACTTTTATTTTTTTACAGGTTTAACAAAACTTGAATCTCTAAATTTCAGATGCTGTAACTGCATAACTGATTCAGACATGGAGTCTCTTTCTGGTTATTAACTTCTTCCTCTTCTTTTTCCTTTCTAGACGATGGTAATTTGTATTGGCTATTTAATATTGCATTTTAGTAAGAAGTTGTACTACATTCCATGCAAATACATGCACTGTTATGATTGTAGAGTGAATTTTCTCTTTTGAAATTGATGTTATCATTTTGCCCTTGTCTCCAGTTGATTATGGTTACACTTCACAGTTACATACTTGATTCTGTTATTTTTCTCTTCTCTGGAACCTTTTTGTTTTATTGCATCATATTGTTCTATTGTGTTTGTGGGTGCATGCGTGCGTGTATATATCATTTGAGAAGGCACTTTTTAGGTGGCACATTCTTAAGTTTAGTCATAATGAATCAAACCATAAGTTTCTGTTTGTCAAGAGTGAATATGCATGTGTGTGTGTACATAAATATTCAGAGAACTGGATCAGAGTTGTCTACTAAGGTCTTATGTGCAGTCCACCCAATTTCTGGGCCACCTAGATGACATGATCAAATTATATTGCCACAGGCCAAATTTTGACACTAATCCAACCGTTTCTCATCATTTGATTGAAATCCAACAAAATGATGCTCTCTAAAACCAGTCAACTCGAGTGCCATAGATCAAGGGGTTACGATGAACTAATGAGGCTGATATCTTTCACTCCCTTACGTCTCATTGAGTTCCTTCCATCCCCCATCTTCAGATTGGCATGGTTGCATGTGGGTCCCCTAGGCGAGTTCATAGGCACATAGCACGCGTGGTTCTCACCGGAATGAAACTCTCTCTCTCTCTGTCTCATGTAATTTTCTGAAACTGGAATCATATTATTAATCATAAGCAGACGTGTTCCTAAATCGTGATTTGTAAGTCGTAAGATCAAATTTTTTAGAACATGTAGAAGTTCTGTAGTCTCACTTGAGTTTAGCATAAAATTGTGTCTAGTTCTCATTTCTCAATCTCGATTATGTATGAGATCCAATAATATGAAAGTTTTTCTGGATCGTGAAATCGTTAAGACAACTCAAATCATTAATAATTGTAATTCTTGAGTTGCAAAATGATCCCTCTTCCTTTTTGGTTGAATTATTGTTGGCAAAATAGGCCTCTAAGAGTGACATATGCAGAGCTAAAACCTATGGCAATTTGTATGTGCCAATAGGAAATATGGTGGAGAAGTGATGGTCTGGCCTGCATCAAGAAGGGTATCTACCTATGATGCCCGGATACGGATATGGATATGGACACTTATATGAGGATCGGGAATGCGACTCCTCACTTTTGAAAATCTAGGATACGGATACGGGTGTCCTAATTTTTTTTTTTTTTAGATCACTTTTGAATCAAGGAAATTGTCATTATTTCCGTCCCTTTCTAGCATTTTTTATAGTGTGAAGTAAAATTTTTAAAAAAACTATATGAAATAAAGGACTTTATAAGTAGGATATGTTAAATTTGTTCCCTGGAAGTATCGGTGCAGTATCAAGTACCAATACAAGTGTCGTATCAGTTTGATACGGATACGTTGGGCTTGTACAAGTATCCGGGTATCATAGGTATCTACAAGATTTACAATGAAATAGAAAGGAAAACTAGAAATCTTGATTGCATAACTTGCTTCATGAATGGAAACAGAAGGTTCTTGGTAAAAGAAGGGAGGTCACAGTCTCGAAGGTAGCTATGGGCTATGTTTTAAAGATATATTAAACCCAAAATATATAAGTAAAGTGAATTATGATTTACAGCCAAATCAAGGGATGATCAATGAAATGTCTAGAATTAAGTCATTGATCCTTTGCTAAGATGTAGAAAAAAAATAGCATTAGGCCATAAAAATTATGGATTTTGATGGGAGATATGGGATAGATTGGTTAACCAAATTATTGAAGAAATAATGGTGCTTGACTAATGAAGAAAGAACACGTTGGTCCCTTTCTCTAAGAATGGACGTGAAATTCAAAATTGAGCCGAATATCGAGCTATAAACCTTATGAGCTATATCACAAAACTTTGGGAGAGAGAATCAGAGAATTGTAATAAACCATATACCAACCCAAAAGCTTAAGCTGATAGGTGGAAGGCCCCGTACAGGTATATTAAGATATGTTAAGCCTATTACTTAGGCGATGTGGGATGTGGGTCTTCCCAACACTCCTCCTCACGTGCAGCCCAACAAATTTCATAGACGGGCCTGTAATGTGGGCTACACAAGAACGACTGCCACATGGGCTACACAAGAACAACAGGATCGGAAACCGCTCTAATACCATGTAATAAACCATATACCAACCCAAAAGCTTAAGCTGATAGGTGGAAGGCCCATACAGGTATATTAAGACATGCGAAGCCTATTACTTACGCGATGTGGGATGTGGGACTCCCAACAAGAAGTGCCTACGACATGAATTGAATATTTTAGAGAATTAGTTTAGAAAGAGATCTACTATAGAAGAATTTTCCTATTAAGACAGCTCATGAAGGATGCACTTGTGTTATGTTGGAATTCCGTAACACCTCGGATTCCTTTTCCTGTGCCCTGGAAAAGCGATTCCTACGAAATGGTTTTCCACTAAAAAAATAGTTCATTTTTTCCCCTTTCCACGTGGAAAAGTGCTGCATCAAATAGTAACACGGAAAAACAAAGATTTTCCATGCAATGGAGGAATCCTCGATATTGCACAAATGCGTCCATTTCAGCTTAGAGAAGAAAAGGCTTGGCTATGATTTTTCTTGATTTAGATCAGGCTTACGACAAATTGCCGACGTGGTTAATTTGGCAGTCGTGGTATTGTGTTTATCTCAGTGATGATAATTGGTCATAAAAAGATTTAGTAATTATGCTAATTCAGCGACAATCAATATAATTTCAGGGGAGGATGATAATTAGTGGATAACTGATTGATTTAGTTCCACATTTATTTTATTCCATTGTTCCTTTTTCTTTGTAACTCTTTTGCAAAAAAATAATTCCTTTTTCTATATAATGCTATTATACTTTGATTATGAATCAATCTTTGGTGAAGTTTGCTTATAACAAGCTAAATGCTTATTAGAAAAGCTGACATGATGATGATATGTATCTGTTGGTATCCTTTTTAGTCTTCTTCGATTATCTGATGCGCTTAATTTTGCTTATTGGCTGCATTTTAAATGTTTGGTAAGCAAATGGTCATTTCTTCACCTGTTTACTCTATATTGCTTTTTTACTGGTGCTTCAGGGCTTGCAAACTTGAAAGAATTGCAGATGTCTTGCAATAAAGTTACCGATGCAGGTGTTGGTTACTTAGAAGGTATGTATTTTGTTTAGAACTTTGATTCAACATTAACTGAGCTCTTCTTACATTTCATCTAAGTACTGCTGTGCCATTCTGTGTAAAATGATTCAACCTTATCAACAAACATAAATATGCCTAAATGTTACTTACACATGTAACAGTTGCATACATAAATACATAAATGGGTCCAAACAAATAACCCTTAAAACCTCTCCAAAACCCTGCAAATTATTGTTCTTCTTTTTTTTTTTTTTGCCAGAAAGGATTCATTTATTGAAATGGAAAGGTTACATAAGCCGGAGGTGTCCCCTCCTGCTCACAGCAGTTGCTAGAAGTATAGCATATGCAAATTCTTCTTTACTCACTAGATAACCTCTTAAAAAAGGAGCACTAAACAACAACAGCAATAATCATCATCATCAAAGCCCTGGGGTTGGCTACATGAATCTTATTTCTCCATTTTGATCTACGTTGAGCCAAATCTTTGGATATGTTGCACTTCTTCAAATCTATCCTAATTCCTTACAACTTCCATCCATGTCCTCTTCCACCTATCCCTTCTCCTCGTTGGGCCATGAACCTGCATAGAAAAACTTTTCTTCAACTGTGCCATTGTTTGCCTGCATTTGACATGCCCAAACCATTTCAAACTAGTCTCTCTTAATCTATCATCTATTGATGCTATCCTTAAATGCTCTCTAATGCACTGATATCTAATTTGTCTTTCATAGTTTTACTACTCATCATCCATCTCAATATTCTCATATCTGCTTCATTCAGTTTTTTCATGTGTTGTTTTCTGATTGTCCAACACTTTGCTCCTTTAAGTTATAATTGGTCTAATCATTGTCTTGTAAAATTTTCCCTTTTAATTTTGTTGGTATATGCCGTTCACAAAGCACTCTAGAAGAAAGTCTCCACTTAAACCATCCGGCGCTTATCCTATGTTCTACATCCTCGTCCATCGACATGGAGCTTAGGTATCGGAAGGAATCTCTTTGTGGTATCTCTTGAGCCTCAGTTGTAACAGGAGCTTCATATCTTTGCATTTCTCCACTCAAGTTGCAATTCTTGTACTTAATCTTTATATGACTTACTTTAAGGCCTTCGATTCTAGAGGCTGTAAGCCATCTCTCGAGTTTCACATTCGTGCTATCTCTTGATTCATCCACCAACACTATATCATCTGCAAATAACATACACCAAGGTATTTCCTCTTGAATATGAGCAATTAGCTCATCCATGATCAATACAAAGAGAAAAGGGCTTAGTGCTGACCTTGATGCAAACCTCTTCTCTGTGGAAACTCACCCGTGTCTTTATAGGTTGTTCTCACACTTGTTCATACTCTCTCATACATGTCTTTAATGATGTCAATATAACCTCTTGGAACACTCCTTTTATCTAAAAACCAACAATTCAAATCTCTAGGTGCTATGTCGTAGGCTCTCTAGATCGATGAAGACCATATGAAAAGTTTTTCTCCTCCGAGTATTTTTTTTTATAATTAATTGCCTAAGTGAGAAGATAACTTTCATTGTTTATCTCCCTGACACGAAACCAAATTGATTTTCAGATAGTTTTGTCTGTAGTCCAAGTCTTTGTTTCATTACTCTCTCCCATATTTTGTTAGTGTTACTGATAAGTCTAGTCCCACGATAATTGGTGCAACTTTATATATCTTCTTTGTTCCTGTATATAAGTACTATAAGTATAATGTTTTTCCATTCACTCGGCATTTTCTTTGTCCTTGATATTTTATTGAAGAGCTTAGTTATTCAAACACATCCAACTTCTCCTAAGCATTTTCAAATCTCTATCAAAATGCCATTTGGCCCCATAGCATTTCTTGTCTTTATTCTTATCGAAGAGCGTAGTTACCCAAGCAAATCCAATTTCTCTTAAGCATTTCTAAGCTTCTATTAGAATGTCATTTTGTCCCGTTGCATTTTCTGTCTTTATTCTTGCCAATATCTTCACTTTAAGTGACTCTAATTCTGCGTAAAAGGTATATCTTGCCAATGAAGTATTCTTTGTCGATCTTAAGCCTCCAGTTGAATCTTCATTTAAAAGTTTATTAGTATATTCTCCCACTTTTTTGTAATATCACTATTCTTTACTAAAACTTTTTGGTCACTGGTCTTAAAATAAATAAATAAATATATGAATATTATCAATGTTAGCCACACGGCTGTGGTTTTTCCCACTCAGATAAATCACTTCAATTGTAAATTCAATAAAACAAACATTGAATCCAATTCACACCCGAATCTAAGATTCACTTGTGAGAGGAATTTGTATGTATGTGTCTCTTTCCTTTCTATGAATTGTATGATTTAATAACTATGATCTTAACCCAATTTTATTGTTTTGCATTCGGATATGTAAAATTTGTAGCATTTGCTTTATCCATGTATCCTTATTTTTAGAGGTTGCTGTGTATAATACTTGCACCTATGTTTTACCGAACTCCATACCTGCAACTTTGTAATATTGTTCTGTATCTCATGTTAGATTTTACATCATACTTCATTAAATCATGGAATTGTTGATTGGCTCTTCTTCTTGTTATTGCTTTTTTGAAGATTGAAATACATCGTCAGTTGTTTCTGTTCACTGCCATTTGACATATTACTTTCATGCCTTCTCATTTGTTAATGACGGTACTCATTTCTACTGTACTAATATTATATAATCCCAACAAAAGATTGTTTCATTTGAAAATTTATCTCATTTAGATTGCATTTTTGTCTGCATTTTTGACATATTGCTTCTGGTCCTTACAGACTACTTGGCCCTTTTGGTTGGGATTTTGTTATTTTGTTGGATTTAGATGCGAAACCACTAATCGTATCTAAGTGCGTGACAGGTTTGCATAAACTTTCCCTGTTAAACATGGAGGGATGCCCTGTAACGGCTGCTTGCCTTGATACTTTATCAGGTTCAGACAATGAAATTGAATTTATTGCTTTTTTAATGTTTGTCATATTCTTTCGAGGAATTATCTAGTAGAAGCCTTTCCAATAGTTGTTATAAAACCTGGACAGTGGACCACCTATGATAGTGGTTGATTGTCAAATGATAGATGCCCCTATTTAATATGTAATCTCTTCTTTCTTACCTTGATAAAGATTGCAGCCCTTTGATCAGTTGGGATGGATCTACTAATGTGACATGGCCTTCCATTTCACTCCCACTTGGTAGATAATTATGATGATCTGATAATAGGAAGGGGATGCAGGCATGGATGGTTAACTTTTCAATTGAATAGTTTGTGCTTCAAATGCAACGTTCCCCATCCAATGTAAAATTCTTAACACCACAACACATGTACCATATTGGATCGAATACTCGAATCTCACTTTTTTTGTCGTCATTAATGTAGTTAATTTTGAATCTTTAATTAAAGATTGTGCAGAGGCATGAATCAGTATGACTTGACCGCACTATAATGTGGTATGGTTGTGATGTAAATTAAAGGGTAAGGGCGTACTAAGCTGTTAAGCTTGATTGATTATCATCCGAGGAGGAGGGTCATTGTAGATTAAACTCACAATTCAGATATTAAAGGTGATCATAAATTCTATTCATAATGGCAGGATTCAACATGAAAAAGAATTTATATTTGGTTCTCTCGGGTTATCAAACTGGTTTCAGTTGATAGACAGAAGTAGTATAGTTTGATAAAAAAAAACAAAGGAAGTTGAGAAAGAATGAGCAGGCAAAAGATGGAATTGAAAAAGATCACTAGGGTTCAGAGAATTGTTCATATCAGTGTCAACAAAGTAGGACACACACGAGACTGTCTCTGCAGGAATTTGCTCTGCAGTTTGAAGAAGGGCAGTTCCTGCAGTGGATTGGTATGGCCAGGACTTCCCAGCCATTAACCATAAATTGAGCCAGTTATGCCCTTTCCTCTGCCGGTCAATTTTGATGGTTGAGGAAAACCCACAGATTAAGACCAGAGGGCATATCATGCAAGTGAATTCTCGCAGATCTCTGTTGCGGCCTAGGAGTTAATTGGTCTCACACCCAGATCCATCACATAATAAGCTTGAAAGGCATAACTTCACACACCGAGTAAGAGCCATGAATTCACCAAGAAATTCACTTTCCAAGCATTCTTAAATTTCCAATAATCCTTCTCTGGAAGATTTTCCCCCCAACTATCCAAAATTTTTGTTGGGTATGAGCCCTACTATGTTTAAATAAAAAACTGTGCTTTTCAAAGAACCATAGACTTAAACTAATTTTATCTTTGTCCTTTACATAAAGAAGACTTAGCTAAATTAGGAGTCTCTAAAACAAATAAGAGATGAAGAATAAAGGATTTTTGCCGTAGTAGGACAATGCTAATACGATTTCTGAAATCCAGGAGATATATGCTATTTGATTGTGCATTTCTTTGTTGACACAAGCTAGGGTGGATAGCACTGGGACCCTCTTCATTTGTATTCATCAGGTTTTGATTGGTGGTTACTTGGGCCCACATGCTATCATAGTGTGCAGTGGGATAAGAAGTGGTTCATCATGATTTTATGTGCTGGCATGTAAATTATCCTGGGTTGGATGATCCACATTCAGGTGGTGGTGTGGAAGGTTCATCCAGCTGCTGGTGCCTGGTGGTTTTCTGTTTTGCTTTGTTTATTTAGTATTATTGTTTCATAGGCGCTGAGGATTTTATCCGTGTAAGTTCTGTTCTAGTTGCTCTTTCTGAAACTGCCACCACCATAGTCTGTGTCGAGGACTGATCCCTTTTCATTGGGGTTGGCAGAAATATCTTTTTAGTCATTGCTTTTATTTTTGTTTTTCCTTCTGCGCAGGGCTTGTAGCACTATCACACTTGAATCTTAATAGGTGTGATCTCTCAGATGTAGGATGTGAGAAGTTTGCCGGTGAGTATTGTTGAGACTTAAAAGTTCAAGTGCTTCCATCAGTTTAAAATCATGGAATGTGTTTTATTACATGAAATCTTTATAGGTAATCTTAGTAATGCTCATCATTTATATGTTCCTAGTTGTAGAGGCTGATGCAGGTGTAAATATTGAAATATGCATATTTAAATAGATGGATCTAAATATGGCTTTATGTAGATAGATAAATACATTCTGATGGAAAAGAAATGGTGAAAATAAATACTTGGATGCTATGAATTTTATATGTATGCATGTATGGATTATAAATTAAGATAGAATCAGAATGAGCGCCTTCAGGAGCATTTAGGGTAGCAGCAATAGGTGATAAACCAAGAGAGACTTGTTTGTTTGCATATGTCCAACACAAGCCAACAACTGCACCGGTGAGGAAAGTTTTCTCCATGCAGGTTGATGGCCCCTCAAGGGGTAGGCCCAAGAGGACATGTGTACTAAGTGTAGATCTGAAGAAGTGCAGCCTATTTGAGGATTTGGTCTAGGATGACTGAACAAAATTCATATAGCTGACTCCTAGATAGTTGGAACAAGTCTTTGATGATGATGATGATGATGATGCATGTAAGTATTATATGCATGGATGAATATTTGTGCCTTTGTACTAGCTTGTAATGAGTGGACAAAGTCTCTGTCTATCTTGTTTATTTGGAGTCCCTTTTTTTCATTGGAATTGTCAGTTTCTTCAATAAACAAGTAATGATAAAACTACCTCTTGTCCCAAAATCTTGATTGTAAGACATAACAAATATTGCCTTTTTTTGTAAGTTGTAACTATTTACTAATTTGTAGACATTTTTTTTTAATTTTTTGATGCAAATATATCACTCTTTCCTGCCATCAAGATTCTACACCCAGAAAATACATCAAAGTGTTCCACCTCACATAATGACATGGTTCTTATTTATTTATAGCCGCTCATGGTTATTATTACCTTAGCTGCTAATTATTCATGGTTTTCTCCAGCATCCAGTTTAGATCCCTGCTTAGTGACTCTTACATTACAGGGTTTTCTTTTTCCCCTACAAAAAGGCCCTTACATTTCCGCATTTCCTCAAAAAGGCGCCTATATTTTGTGTTGTTACTAACACCTCCCTCGAGTAACAGTCAAGCAGTACAAAAAGTAGCTATTTCTCCAATTTTGTTGTTTTTGGCTGGTATACCCTTTGAGAGGGGGGGGGGGGGGGGGGGGGGGGGGGGAACTCAAATGACTCAAATGATGAATTTACCAGAATGCCCCTTTTAACAAATCTCCTTTTTGGGTTTTCTTGTAGGGAGGCACCTTCGATCAATCCAACCCATTCGCATAGGGACCCTTGGTTGGAACCAAGGATGAAAATAGCGGTAGCGGCGGGCGTAGCGGCCTGCCGCCAAAACGCTACGTAGCGGGCGCTACATAGCGGTGCGATTTGAAAAAATCGTCAAAAAAATATGAAAAAATTCTAGAAAATCTAGAATATTGGAAAATGAGAGAAAATGTATTTTTTTGCAAAAGTAACTAAGGTAAGGGGGTGTAGCGGTCCCCTCACTATATGAGGTCCTGTATCGCTGTATAAATAGAAAATAATAGTAATGATCATTTTTTTTACATGTGTTCATGTTACTTAGTTATGCTAATTTAGAAACTAATGAAAGGCTTATAAAAGAAAAAATTATGTCATAAAGTCAAGACTTAAGAGTACCTAGAGAAAAAAATGCATCTACCAAAGGGGGTGTCTAATAGGATGTACTTAGAGAAGAATCATTGAGAAGAACTCTTTGTATCGACTACAATTCGGCGAGATCATGTGCTTTTTGGTGTTCTTTTAAACATAAAAAGGTAAAAGAGTTGTGTAGGAATGTTATTTGGAGAGAAGAAGAAAAGAAATAAGTCTTATTATGCATTTTAAAAAAAATTGGAAAGTAGGAATTTTTCTCACCCCGTAGTGGCTGTAGCGGCCGCTACAGTCACGTAGCGGTCAGAAGACCGCTTTTTTCAATTTAGCGTGGCGGCCTGGGCCGCCACGGCCGATATATCGAGCGGCCGCTATTTTCATCTATGGTTGGAACCGATCCCATTTCACACTATTTTGGGCATTATTCACCATTGGGTTATATTACAAGAAGTTTACACAATCTGTGGCCATTGAACTTTTGAGGACCTAAAACTAAGAGCTTTTGAGGACCATTGGGTTATAATTGGATCTGCTTGGTATTACATATTTTCCTAATCCACATCCAAGCATTTCCATCACCTTGTCCCCTTCTTCTTCATGCATCCAGGTGGGCCCCACCTAAAATGAAGTGATCATTAGATTTGAATAAAAAAATTTGATAATCCACCAGTACTGTTCAAGGCTTTAAGCTCATTAAAAAAGGGCGAAAGAGGAGGAAAAAGAAAAATGAAAGAGTAGGGCTTCTGAAAGGGAAATATGAGCGATGGAGAGAGCTACTATTGAACAAGAAAAGGCCAAAATTCACTCTTGAAGAAGATTTATATAAGAAAATTCTCAAAGTTCCTATTACAAAAAACCAAAATTTGCAATTCCCCCAAAATCTAACACCAAAAGGAAAAATCCTCAAACAAAGTGAGAAAACCTACCATTGATTGGATTGGAAAATGGGAGAGAGAAACTCTTCCTTAGGAGTAGCCAACCTTCTACATCCTACAGTTCATTCATCAGAAGACTTAGATTCCTTTTGGCATCTTTGTGCGAGGGTTTAAAACGAAGCCTGGTCTGTTTTCTTCTCAGTAAAACCTAGATGGAAAGAGGGGAGAGATGGAGCGGAAGAGGTCGAAGGGGAGGGAAGTTAGAGAGGGGGAGAGAGCTGTGACTCTACTTTCTGTTTCCCAGTGTGTGTAGGGAGAGAGTATAACTTTGTGAGATTCTTTGACTCTCATTCAATTCATCGGCAGGTGAAACTTCATTGCCCTTAACCAAATGGAAGGAACTCAAATATTCACTGAGATAGAAATGCATGTAGAAGTAAAGTTTCGGTTTGTTCGGGTTAGCGAGAGTCTTAACTCTTAACCTGAGTCCAACTTGAGTTTTAGTTGGGTCAGCAGTTTTTAACCAAACCCGGCCTGAACCTGAATTGATCAAGCCAAACTGAGCGAGAAATGGGTAGGGTCAGTTGGGTTTGGGTTAGGCCTGAACCAAGTTGCTGCCTATTCTTGACATTGGCACAGGCAAACACGTCTATGCATGTGATTTTTTTTTTTCAGGCAGCTGTTTGCTCCTGCCAACTCTTAGGAGGCCAATCTGAAAAAACCCTTTGATCACAGTAAGGTTTTCAACCATCCAATTTAAAATCACTTCAATTGGGTTTATAAAGCAAAATATTCAGCTTTTGTATTACATGAATCTATTTTCAAATATTTGGAGTGAACGGCTACCAGTAAGCATTCACAGGTGGGAGCCACCAAATTATATAGTTCTTACCTCTACTGTGCCCACTTTTGATTTGATTATTGATACTAAGATCAGTATGATTTTTTGCATGACTAATGATGGTTATACTGGACCAAATGTGGGGTCTATGTAGATGATGACTGATGAGACCACCTGCATGTCTAAATATAAATAGGCTAACATATTCTTTATGTTCATATTAATAAATATCTAGCATATTGTACAGTGTACACATCTACCTGTACTTTGTAGCCTACAGCACCAATGCTCCAATTCAGCTGCTGTCTTCATTGATCTCATTCCTGCTCTCAACTTTTATTGTAGTTTGATTGAGGCAGTTGCCATTTTGTTTCATTCATATCAACAATCATTGCTGGTGGGAGCTCAGACTGGGTCCTTTTTATCATATGCTTCATTTCGTTAAGCTTTACTGGTTTTCTGAGTCCCTGGGTTTTATGAGTCCCTCTTTGTTTGTTGTGTTTATCTTCATACTTCAGCTTTTCTGCTTCTTGTTATACTGTGGTAATTGGACATGTTTCTTTGTTATTGTGTGTGGTGTGCATGTGTACCATTTCAACTTCCTTGTCTTTATTGCATTTTTTGTTGTTTTTTGTGTAGGCCTTGTGAAGTTGAAAATTTTGAACTTAGGGTTCAACAATATCGCGGATGCATGTGTGGTGCATCTAAAAGGTGCTCTCTCTCTCTCTCTCCCCACATTTTTCCTTGTTTTGACCATTATTAATGCTCGTCCTGGGTAGAATTACAACTAATATCCAAATTATCTTTGCAGCGGGTTATTTTTATCTTACTGCGTCAGACTATTTAATCTTTTAGGGAATTTTTGTGTAATGCCTGGGAAGATAAAACCTGGGTTTCCTCTTCCGCAGTAACAGAAGTTAGAGTGGGGGAGATTGGATTCGAAAACCTTCTCTCGCAAAGAAATAGGGCCGGAAAAAGTAGGATTTCTGTGGAGAGTACAGTTGCACCAAACGAAGAGAGAAAATAGATGCAAAAAAAATGGATCCCTATTGATGCAGGATTGACCTGTGGTCCCCATGGGTCGACCTTTCGGAATTGGTGATTCGTGGATTTTTTGGATCAATCAGGGAGTTGGGTTTGGTGGTTTTAGGTTGTAAGTTAGGGCTTTCGATAGATGAAAGGCTGTTGGGATCTAGGGTTTGGAAGGCAATGATGTTCGGCTAGGACTGGAAGGGGTTGGGATCATTCGGCCAAGTTAATGTTTTTTTTTTTTTTTTTTTGGGTTTAGGCTGTCGGTTGATGGTGATGGGTTGCTCATACAGAGGAGTTTTGTGTTCGGTGATGGATGGCAGTTGGCAGGCTTGGATTTGAGTGTGGGACTGTCGGTAGTGAAGGATGGGTGGAGAAGACAGTAGAGGGTAAACGATATCGTGTGCCGATTATCGAATTTGATTGGATTGATCTTCAGCTCTGATACCAAATGATGTAGAGCGGTGCACGCCAAATGATGCGGGGTGTGAAAAGGTAGAGATGGAAGATGTAGGATATGCTTGGGAAGTGGAGGGGCTTCACTCCCAATGGCCTCACGCCATGCCTTTTCCAGGGAAGAGAATAGAGTAAAATCTCAATTTTTTTCATTAATCATAGTCTGAATAAGCCAAAGGCCCAAAAGGCTTCACAATGTTTAAATAAGAGAAAACTTAACCCTAAAGCAAATCTGGACCATCCAATACTTCCATGGCCAGGATTAAAATATCGAACTAAACACAACTTAATTCATAAAGAAACTCTAAATAGACTGGGGATCCGTGGGCTGGGCCCAAAGGCGGGTTGACCTGTGGGGCCACGTGTCTGTCCTGCATCACCTATCCTGTTACTTTTCCGTGGATTTGGTGCTGCACAAACGTGCCCTTGAACTTAGTTGAGGTGGAAGAAAAATTGTTTCTGCAGTTCCTTGATTGTTTTAGGTTCTAACTTGAGTATACATTTTTCTGTCATGTAGTACTTTACCTTTTGTCCTGATTGAGGTACATGTGATCATCTGATGTTGTTGGCTCTCATCTTTTACCCTTATATCTATTTTATTGAAATGGTCTAACACAACCCATCTTGATCATCGAAGGACATTTTTTTAATATTAGATCCATTTCTTCAAAAAACTTTTTTTTTTTTTTTGAAGGTTATTCTTATCTTACTCTATTTCAGGCCTGACTAATTTGGAGA
Organism: Umbellularia californica; assembly: GCA_028538565.1. Taxonomy (NCBI): domain Eukaryota; kingdom Viridiplantae; phylum Streptophyta; class Magnoliopsida; order Laurales; family Lauraceae; genus Umbellularia; species Umbellularia californica. The sequence goes on from JAPQWN010000003.1 coordinate 95,920,846, forward strand.
GCTTGAACTTGGACTCTTGCAAGATTAGAGATGAAAGTATTGCTAATTTGGCAGGTTACTTTTTGGAGCATCATTGGTTTTACCCCCTTTATTTTTTTTTTCAACTTATTATTGTTAACATGACTTGAATCATGACCTCATTGTTGTGAACTTGAAACAATAAGTACCTTCCAATTTTGCTTTGGGATCTTGTCTTTTGGAGCCTCATTGTCATAAGTCATAACATTGTCGCTCATTTATGTTTCTCGTGAAAACTTTAAGGCCTATTGATATGATACATCTAGGTTAGACAAAGCATACTATGTCCCTGTAGTCTTCTTTGTTGAGAATACTGAGAAATATTTGGGTTTATCTGTAATTTTGTAGTTACTTTAGGATAGAGTTGTGATGAGGTAAGGATTAGATAATTTAGATTTCATTAGGTGATTTCACATGTAGCCATAAATTTCAACTTTCTTCACATGCAAGCTTTATCTAGTAAATGATCCACGAGTGGATAAATCCATTAACATAAATTCTAGGTTCTAGCTCTGCACATTTTTGTATCTGCCTGCCTCAACATGAACCATGTGCATGAACATGAATTTTTTAGCAGCAAGGGTATGGAGTGGAGTAATTTTCTAAGGTTAGGTCTTTTATTTCTTTTATTTCTTTTTTTTTTTTTTTTTTTACTTTCATTTCACATCCTATTAAAAGAAAGGGTGGTCATAAATAGATGGGAGGCATTTTAAAATTTCTTTAAATGCAAAGAATGCTAGTGAAGTATATGATGAGGTTAATTTAAAACAAGTGATGCACGGATTTCTAGATTAGAAGTTGTCCTTTTGTATGATTAAGAAAAAACAAAGCGTTACATTCTGATGGTATACCTAAGATGCTGGGGTTATGTTAGGTAAATATGGGGTTCATTGCTTAACATGATTGTTAAACAAAATTTGATGACAAGAAAAGTGTCCAATGAATGAAGAGAGGGTGCAGTGGTTCCATTCTACAAGAATAAAGGTGGGCCCCTCAGAAAAGATTGTACTGCCGATTCAACCTTGCTATTGTTTTGCCTATATACAATTTTCAAGTCATCTCAAAATATAATGCTTTGTGGTTTTGTAAGTTGTATCATCCTAGGAAAAACGTTGTGTGGGCGATGGAAAATTTATTGCTTGGTTTTTGTTACTAGATTATTGCTTTTACAACTTTTTTTTTTTTTTTAGTATCATTTGTAATTTTGTCTCTTTACTCAAACTTCTATAAAAATCTTTCGCTTCTTTGAAATTTTTATCTTGACACATTTGATTGCTTTTACAGGTCTCCTCAACTTGAAAAGTTTGGTATTGTCGGACACTGACGTTGGAAACAGTGGACTACGTCATGTCGCCAGTTAGTCCTTAACATCTATGAAAATTTCATGGGATGCCTTTGCTTTTACCAAAATTTTTATGATTTATTATAGATTTGGTATTTCTAGTTTCATGGCTACCAATCACTTCCCGTGATAATTTATTTAAGTGATGATGAAATTTTATGTTTCTTTTGTGCTGTTTGTGACACACCCTGCTTCTCTTTCATATTTTGTGTAACTTTCAAAGTAGTGTGCTTCCTGTCACCTCTGTTTCTTCGGTGTGGATACAGATACAAAAATAGACACGATTTACTCATTGAAACAAAGAAAGTATAGGAGGACACACTAAAACTACACTCTTGAAGTTAACACTCTACAAGTACTCATGCAGTCTCATTACTCTCATGTACTAGTACTACTAGTATCTAATCCTTGGATATGGGTATTTGAGGCATACACAAGAGTCTAGGTATCATAACCCAAGACAGGCTTAGTAGTTTTATCTACAAAAGTGAAGGTTCATAGTGTAACACACTTGGGGGTCATTTAGAATGAACCTTACTTTTTTTAGAATCTTTTTTTTTTTTTTTGAATGATCTAACTTTATTAATGGGAAGTGCAAGTACGGATCTTTACTAAACTTTAATTATAAAGTTAAAATATGAAATTAAATTGTTTTTCTATAGTTATTTAGTGGAATTTTTCTAGACAACTCTCAATAATTGAAATAAGGCTAAAATGGCGGCGGTCACAATTCCCGGATACTTGTACAAGCACAACATATCCGTGTAGGATTGATACGATACTCGTGTTGATACTCGATACTGCATCAATACTTCTAGGGTACAAATTTAGCATATCCTACTCACCAAGCCCACCATTTCATATAGTACTATAAATTCTTACTTCCTGACATAAAAATGTTAGGAGCATAAACAATGATTATTTTATTAATTCAAAAGTGGTCTAAATAAAAAACTAGACACCCACCCGTATCTATATCCACGTATTATATTTTAAAAAGTTCAAAGTCATATCCTCGATCCCCATATCCTTGTCCAAACCCCGTATCTGTATCTGGGCACCACTATATCCATGTTCTAGATTTTAAAAAGTACGGAGTCGTATCCTCGATCCCCATATCTGTATCTGGACATCATAGGGTGGTGATGTTGGTGATGAAGATGAGTGTGAGGAACCATTCTTGGAGCAGAGGGGCTCACAAGAAAACTAAGGTGTCGCTTTTTGTATTGAATTCCTAGAAGCTGCAATTGTAGATGATGAAATTCTTGAAGCTATTCCCATGAAACTTAGCTCTATGTTGCAAGAAGCTGAACACCCTGGAACAATAATTTATGTTCTGTTAAATATGAGTCGTGTAAGATTGATCCTCTTGTATCTAAATCACTATCTATGTTTAGGTTGTACATGTATTGCTTATTGATCTTCCACAAGAGTAAACAATGGTTGACCCTACGTTGTGGGATAAGGTTTTGATGATGATGATGATGATGATGATAATCATTGTTGTTAAAATGATAATTGTTGTATCCTTAATCCTCCATTTCGTAACTAGTCTTGGAGAAAAAGGACCATATGTGTGAAACAATCCCATTTACAGGTTAATCGTAACATTCAGGAATGAAGGTTATGATTCGATACTATATTAAATCTTATGATTTTAGTGATTCATACAGGTGGCTCATGAATGGATAATATTAGTAATCTTTTACTTTCATCTTTTTATTGTTTATATTCTTAAGTGGTTATTTAGTGACTAAAGAAATCTCTTAAGAATTTATGGGATTTTGGGGAGGTTTTAGAAATAAACAAGGAATAGGCATGTGAGTGGAGCTTTTGATGAATCACTTATTTAACTTCAGAAGACACATATGCTGTTGATGCTTTGAAGTTTTATTTTTAGTTTTTTATTTTAAGACTTAGACAAAGGACCAGGATATCTGAAAATTAATTTGGTTTCATTTATAGAGAGGTCAAATAGACAAGCAAGCTATCTTCTCACTGAGACAATTAATGAAAAATCACCTATAAAAGAGGGAAATCTTCATACAGTCTTCTTAGATCTAAAGAGCCTATGACAAAGTACCTAGACATTTGATTTGATGGGTATTGGATCAAAAGAATAGCCCACAACATTATATTGACATCATTAAAGACATGTATGAGGCAGCGGTAACTAGTGTGAGAATTAATTTGGTTTCATTTTTGGAGAGGTCAACTATGCAAGCAAGCTATCTTCTCACTGAGACAATTAATGAAAAATCCCCGATAAAAGAGGGAAATCTTCATACAGTCTTCATCGATCTAAAGAGCCTATGACAAAGTACCCAAACATTTGATTTGATGGGTATTAGATCAAAAGAATAGCCCACAACGTTATATTGACATCATTAAAGACATGTATGAGGGAGCGGTAACTAGTGTGAGAATTACTTATGGAGAGCTAAGTGAGTTTGCAGTGACCATAGGATTGCATCAGGGCTCAACTTTAAGCCTTTGTCTTTTTGCACTGATAATGGATGAGTTAACTACTCTCATATTCAAAAGGTACCTTGGTGTATGTTGTTCGCAAATGATATTATGCTGGTGAGTGAATCGAGAGATGGCATGAATGTGAGACCTGAGAGATAGTGGGATGCTATTGAATCCAAAGGCTTTAAAAATAAGTAGTGCGAAAATGGAAAATATTAATTGCAACTTTAGTGGGAAAATGTGAAGAGACGCAACTCCTGTGAGAATTGAAGTTTAAGAGATACATAAAGATATTCCTTCCGATGCCTTGGCCCTTCCGATACCTTGGCTCTATAATTTGTAAGGATGGAGAGATTGAGGAGGATGTCAAACTCATAGTTGTCAATTTTGTTCTGCTGCAGCCAAGGCTGGCTGAAACGTGTCAAAATTGGCCTGGAGCAAAACAGAATGCTCCCCTAAAAGTTTCCGGGACCAATTCCGGTCGATTCTAGTCATTCCAGTCTCAAGCCTAATTTCAATTCCAGCCCAATTCCTTGTTTCATACTTGCATTCGTATTTACTGAAATCTAGAAAATGGTCAATTGTATAGTGTAGTTTAATTTAAAGGATGTTACGTATGCATTTTTAGCATTATTTTAGCATTCTTTTTCAACTTTAGGTATTCTTTTATGTTTTTTCATTTTTGAATCGCACCTTTTTTAGAACGAAATTTCGGAATTGACTGCAATGTTGAAATGTTCCACTACAGGTAAAACCGGAACAAAATTGACAACTGTGTGAAACATAGCATAAGAGTTGGATGGTTGAAGTGGAGACTTGCTTTCGGGATTACTTTGTGATCAGTTCATACCGGAAAGATTGAAGGAAATTTTTTTGCAAGGTAGCATTTAGACCAGTTATGACCGATGGCACAAAATGTTGGCCAATAAGGAAAAACAATACTAAAAAAATGAATGGAGAGATAAAAGTGTTGAGATGGACGTGTGGTAGAACTAGGAAAGATAGAATTAGAAATAAGCGCATTCAAGAGCATCATTAATAGGAGATAAATTGAGAGAAACTTGTTTGAGATGGATGTGTGGGCCAACGATGGCTCCAATGAGGAGTTTTTTATTTTTATTTTTATGCATGATGATGGCCCCTCAAGGAAGATGGTAGGCCTAAGAGGACATGGATGAGCCTAGTAAGGATAAATCTAAAGAAGTGCAACCTATCCAAGGGTTTGGCCTAGTACAAACTGGAATGACCGAACATAATGACTGTATCTGACCTCAATATAGAGTTGGGACAAGGCTTTGAAGATAATGATGATTTAAAGATTACAAAGAGATTGCTACCTGTTTATTTTTCTTTGTAACATTGATATCGTATACATATTTAGCTATTCACATATATATCATTGAAACCTAGGTAGGCATGCACTACATATGTATTTATTTGTTGGCTCAGGTAATCGTACAATCTCTGAAACTTAAGGTACTACTAGTCTTCCTCCATATAGGATTGTGTGTAGACCATCTGCTTTTGTTTATCTTAAATAGAGGCATTGTAGTCAAAGGTGAGCCTTGGCGTTCGGCTTAAACCACTGGGCACACATACCTAAGGTAGGCTAGCAAGATAAAAGCATGTACCCAGTATATTATGCACTCTCACAAATGACCTTGGCACCTTTGGCTATACCTTGCACTTTTGACTTATTTGAATGTAGCGCATTAAACCATACATATTAGCAGCGGAGTCGTATTCTGAGTGTTGCAATTATCTTATATGGCTCGGTTTATTGAACATCTTTATAATAAAAACAATTATCTGACCATGCACAATCTTCATGAAGCACGCTAGTCTCGCTTTGCAAGTTAGATTCTTAGCCTTGCATATAGCAATTTGGTGGACTAGTCTGCTAAAAAAAAAAAAGAGGAAAAAAGCTCGTCAGAGATTCTTAGACTTCAGATCAGAGGGCCCTGTGTATCTTGACTAGAGCAAGTCAGGCTTAGCTGTCTGACTTTCCAAGTCAGGAAAGAGTATCCATAATTGTAATTCACATACAGTTGCTGGGTTAAATTATGATGTTCTACCACACTGGTTAGGGAGCAACCAAGTACATTTCTACTTTTTGGCAGTTTGATTTCCAGCCTCTTAATTTTCCATTCAATGCATGCATGGAGTAGAACTTCAATGCGCTTTTCTTTCCAAGATACATGAATATTTAATGTTTGGTTTCACATTGTATTTTCCTCAACCTTCTACTTGAAAGCATAACCTGATTTTGTATTATTTTTTCTTTGTAGGTTTGGTTAACTTGGAAACTATAAATTTGTCATTCACTCTAGTTACCGATGGTGGTATGCGAAATTTATCTCGATTGACATCCCTTAAATCACTCAATCTAGATACTCGACAGATTACAGATTTAGGGCTTGAGGCTCTTACAGGCAAGTGTTTCTATAAGTGCACACTAGTTATAATTTGCAAGTCTCTTTGTATCTTCTCATACAGCTGCCTTCATTAGCTTAAAGGATGATTTGGAAACTTTGGCAAATTCGTACTGATTTCCCAGGTCATGGGAAAAGGGTTTTTTAAGCTTTAGCAAAGGGATGAGAATCAGAGGTCAATGGTGTCGATCTACTAGGGACGATCAAATATGTAGGATTTAATTTTTAGAGTAAAGGAAATGCAATTATTTTCTGTCAAAGATAGGATATTTTGATGGTCCTTTATATCTCCACTTTTGATACTCGGTCTTAATAACTTTCAATACACAGCCCATTTTCTAGGACATCCTTGGCATTTAGTCAGAATTATGAAAATGGGCTATAAATGTTTGCTCCAAGCCTTTATCCTGTAAACTTCATTTTCTTTGTGTTTGGTGGCTTTCCTCTATTATGCTGTGTGAGCCATGTCATATAAAAATACGTGTGTCTATACATATAAAACATGGGTTGTGATATCCTAGGAGACAACCATGAGAGACAGTCTTTTGGGGTCCACCCAGGGCCATGCCATTCATAGGGAGGCGGCGGATGGAAAGATCTCAATGAGATATAATGTTGTGCAACCCAATGGATCATCCTAACCCTTCCATCCATGGCCCTCAAATTTAATGGTTTTAGAAGGCATAAATTTTTTTTTTTTTTTCAGGATTTCACTCCATTGGATGAGTGCCAAATTTGAGCCTCTGCCAATTGGGTAGTGAGTGAGGAGGTTGGATTGATCATAGGGGTTCCCGGTACCTTAAACGCGCGCACATTATTTTCTTGCCAATCATCCTGTCGTACTGTTGATTTTAGCAATAGTTACAAGTAGGTTTTACCTTTATCTGTTTGACCTGTTGGATTCCAAATCTCAGTTTCTTATAATCAATTCTTTGATGCTGATTATCATGTTGATCGTAATTAATTCATGTAAATTTGATTTACAATCAATAAGGGGATGCGTAAAAATGTGGTACTAGAGTATGAATCTATCAATAAAGCAAGATTGCTGTGGCCAACATCTTGCTCTCATAGGGTGGATTTGCGAACATTGAGAAAGTCATCTACTGTGCTGAAGTTAAGGACCCAATTGGCATCTTGCCAATGGGATTTTCCCAAGTTCCCGTGAGAAAACACCAACAGGAACGTGTTTGTTAAGTGTCACTCGGATTTCAAACTTTGGTTTTGCTGGCACAATCGGTAGAGAAGCATCCCATGGGACCAAGATTCTTGAAACGATCTAACTTCGTTTTTTATTTGGAACATCTCTCTGGACCAAATTTCTTTCCGCAAGAAATCTTTTGTTCGTTCCGTCTCCAACAAAGACACCATCCGTAAAGGTATTTTCTAACCCTCTTCTCTGCACCTCTCTCTCTCTCTCTCTCTCTCTCTCTCTCTCTCTCTTCCAATCTCCCTCACCCTCTCCACCTTCTACTCAAGCTATTTCTTTGTCCCCGTCTCCACTTTCCCCAAACCCCTATATCCAATCAGAATCCCAGCCTACCCAGTACCGTCCCGGCTTTCTCTCTACACTTTTGCTACCTGGAATGAACTCTATCCTAGCCTGCGCAAAACCCCATCTCTTTTTCCTATCATTGCTTCTCAAATAATTGTCCGATGGTAGTCTTGTATCTCCAGATGAATGAATACTGAATAGTACTCTTTCTCTCAAATAATTGCTTTCAATATTTGGGCCATTTGTTTGTCATGAAAATGATGATTATGATGTCGGCTTAGATAGACTTGCTCCAGATCCCAACTAATGAATTTCCTTTTTTCTTTTTCTCTTTTCATTTATGGGACGATCCTTGCAAATTCTTTTAAAATTGTGAATCGTTGCAAAGAACGATACTGCTTGATTTAATCTCCACTACCCACTCGATAGTGTTGATTGAATACCTAAAAATAAAATTGTTCAAATGATACCAAATGAGTTCCACACAGTCCCTTCTCAATGGAACAATTTTACATGATGTCTCCAAACAAGTTCTCTGCAGCATACCCTCGGCACAACCCAATCTCAGCGCAGAATCCGGAACAACCAAGAAACGTTGCCAAACAGGCCCTAAGGTGTTGATGTTGCTACCATTGACTTTTGGCTGATGTTGATCTGACATATCCTATGAATTTAGATGATGTAAAAAATTTTGAGCTACTTCCCAAATGCATTTGATGTTGTAATCAGCATTTGAGGTTGGTTTCCCTTTATCATGCCAGCCCTCTCGACCCTTTATTATCTCTAACTCTATCCATATGACTATTTTCCTTTTTCTTGCCATTGCTATTTTTCATACTTGACTGTAGTACTCTCTTTTTTCTTGGTGAAGGCAGTATTAACATAATGAATGCGGTGATATGTTACCATCCAATAAAATGAAAAATGAATGCAGCTATATGAGTGTATAGCATGCCCAAGTAGTTATTCACATAAATAAGATTATAATTCTCTTCCTACCTTCTTACCACTAGCTATTGCAATGTATCAGGTGCTTCATCAGGTAACCACATTTCATGTGTTAATGCAGGTCTCTCTGGGTTGACTCATCTCGATCTTTTTGGGGCTCGCATCACTGATTTGGGAACAAACTACTTTCGATGTTGGTTCTGATAAATTACCGAATTTTTCTTTTAAATTATTTTTTTCTACGTGGTTGTTAAAATGAATGGCACAGGTTTATGGGTTTTTTATTTCTTAAATTCAATGCTTGAGGATGATAGTTCTTCCGGATATAATTTGTTTTCATCCATGCAGTGTACAATACATTTCTGATTTGACTGTCATATTTTTGTTTTCTAGATTAGTGCTACAGTGTCTCTCCAGTCTGACTGTCCCAGGACCCTGCTTTGGCGGGACCGCATTGGGTGATGACCTTTTTTTGTGTGTCATGAATAGATATGAAAACAAATTCTAAGGATCATCACCATCATCATCAAGGCCATAGCCCATCTATTCTAAGATGGAGTAAGGCTTACCATTCCTACCGATTTCCCACAGGATCCTTGGACGCGGTTTGCAGTCTACCTTGTGCTAACCGGCCCTTACTACTTTCAAAGTAAACTATCAACTATCTCTTAGCTACCTTAGCTTAGAAAGGTAACCCTCTCTGTCTGAATTCCTTCCGGTGCTTTGAGTGCGTGCGATTGTTCTGGACACTGCTTGTCATGGAGCTTATCCCCAGATAGATGGGGTGAGTGTTTAGTGATCCATCATAGGTTGGTGCTCTTTCGTCATGAATTCAATTTTGGTAGTGTCATCATCATCATCAAAGCCTTCTCACTACTCTGTTTGGCACGGCCTCATGATTCTGTTTATGCATTCCACATCCTTGGATAATTTGCACCACTTCATATACGTCCTTGCTACTATCCATGTCCTCTTCGGCTTACCCCTCTTCCTTGAAGGGGCCATCAATCTATATAGAAAAAGTTTAACTGATGTTGTCGTTGGCCTGGATTGGACATGTAAACCATCTCAGATTAGCCTCTCTTAATTTTGATGCTATCCCTAAATGCTCCCAAATGCATCTGACTATTTTTTGTGGTTTTACCACACATCAGATCCGCTACATTCATTTTTCGCATTCATTGTTTCTTGATTAGCCAACATTTTATAAGTCATAGTTGATTTAATCGTTGTCTTGTTAAATTGTCCCTTCAATTTTGTTGGTATTCGTTTATCACAAAACACTCCAGAAGTAAGTCTCCACGTCAAATATCCGGCTCTTATTCTATGTTTGACATCCGCCTCAATTTCTCCATCCTTACTAATTAAAGAGCCTACTTATCAAAATGATTTAAAAGGAATCTGTGTTATCTCTTGTGCTTCAATTACCAAAGGAGTCATATCTTTGCATTTCTCCATTGAAGTGAAATTTATATATTCCGTCTTTTTAATGACTTTTTTAAAGCCCTTGGATTGTAAAGCCTGCCACCAGCTCTCAAGTTTCACATTCATTCTTTCTCTTGATTCATCTACTGACATTTATATCATCTTCGAACAATATATAACAAGGTCTCTCTTGAATATGAGTGGGTAACTCTCCATAATCAATGCAAAAAGATAATGGCTTAAAGCTAACCTCTGGTCGCACTGGAAACTCACCCGTCTCTCTTGATTCTTGAATATGAGTGGGTGGACCATCCACTCACTTTCTCTAACTATGTCTCAGTTTCTGTTAACAAGAGTGTCTAACTATACTTTCCTTTGTCACGAAAACACCAAACATTAAATCCTTGTTGAAGTACTATTTAGCTGTGCTGCTCATCCCCATATACAGTACTGCAATTGCACATTTGAATGGCTAATGGCAGAAGGTGCTCCAATTTTTTTTTTTTTTTTAATTAATGACTGATGTTGTTTCTGAACAATCTGTTTCAATCTCTTAATTGTGTCCATTTATTTTGAGTCAGACTTCAAGAACCTTCAGTCCCTTGAGTTGTGTGGTGGAGGTATAACCGATGCAGGTGTGAAGAATATCAAAGCTCTTGTTTCTTTGACGCTGTTGAACTTGTCGCAAAATTGCCACCTTACCGATAAATCCTTGGAATCAATTTCTGGTAAGGACGATTACTGGTATCCTACTTTTTTTTTTTTAATGAATACCCTCAGAGCTGTTTTCTGACATCCGTTTTTTTTTTTTTTTCTTTCCTAATACATTGCAGGATTGACTGCCCTGGTTTCCCTGAATGTTTCAAATTCACGCGTAACCAATGCAGGTTTACTGCATTTAAGACCATTGAAGAATTTGAGATCGCTCTCTCTGGAGTCATGCAAAGTGACAGCAGGAGAATTAAGGTTGCTTCAGTTGACTGCACTTCCAAATCTGATGTTTGTCAGACCTGAGTAGACATGCAGCAGCAGCACAAGGAGGAAGTTCTGTACATAGTTGTTGATAAATGTTAAAGAGAGTAACCATGTTAGAAGACTTATATTAATGATCTGTACATATTGGGACATGAAGCATCAGTACTGTAAAAAAAATATGGGTTTATTAGTGGGTACTACTGGAGATACTACGTGCGTTCGGTATGTGAAGCCTTGGTTCAAAGCATGGGATCAGAAGACACCGAAGTGTAGATATGCTTCCTCGACGCAGTCAATGGTTAGTTATTGTAAATATGGTGCAGAAATACTACTATATATTACTATATGAGAATTGAAGACATGAATTACATTATCTAAATGGAATCTGTCTTGCGTTGATCTGAATTGATTGGTGTATGTTAGCCACAATTCTTGGCCGGAGACCTGATGTTGAAGGGTGACGACACTCTATGGATTTCTGAACAATGCTGCATTCATTCAGGACGACAGGTAAGGATTCATAGCAGCCTTACCATCAAATGAGAAATCATTCTGTTTCAAAAACTACGACGGTGGGTTCTTGTTATAGGCACCATCCATTTTTAACCTTGCCAAAACTGTCATGGCCTAATCATTTATGCGCCTTTACCAAGGGTAGCTAGTAGTGAATGACCTTCATCTTCCCTACCAGCCAAGGCTGCCAAAGCTTTGTTTCTAACGATTCACTGGCAAATCGATGTGAAAGTAGCAGCTTAAAAAGTGAGCGACCACCGAGAGATGTCCTTATGCTTGGGCAACACATAGCTCAAATTGCGTTCATGCATACCCATGCAAGAAGATTCATGAGCAGTCCGTACTTCCCTGTGGGCTGAAGTGGCCTTGCAGTGGCAGGTGAACGCTCGAGGGTGCAGTGTGTTGACAAGCTGTTGGTAAGGATATTTCGGTTTGGAATTGTAATTGGATTTCTTATCGAAGGGATAAGATTGAAAATGGAATGTCATGGGGATAGTATTTTAAAAACTTATTCTTCAATATCACATAGGGTATGAGAAAATTTGGTGTCATGTGAAAAAAACTAAAATAGGGTTCTTTCTACAAAATCTGCTTACAATCTCATTCGTGGGAAAAATTTAAGTTGTCAGGGCCATGATTAAAGGGAAAGCGTTATGGAAGTTATCTCTTCCTCATAGAGTTCTCTTGTTCGGATGGAAATGTCTAAATAATACACAATTCAGGTGCATTCAGGTGCGTAAACTCCTTCATAGTAAATCTCTCTCTAGTAATGCTTTATGGCCCATCTGTACTCAGGAAGAAGAATCGATTGAACATGCTCTAGTTTTGTGCGAGCATGTCAGGGCCTCTTGGTTTGGTTTGAATATGGACTATTTATCTCATAATTTTACCTTTAGATCAATATTGGAGTGGTGAAATAATTATATGGAAGCGCAAGACTCTTTAAGGCCAATCATAGATACTAGCTCTAAAGGCTTTTACTCTTCCTCTGTGGTGGGCCATTTGGAAATGTAGAAATAATTTTCTTTTCAGAGGAAATGAGATGATTCCGTCATAGAATTAAAATCCATGAAACTAAAAGGAGGAAAAAGGTTCTCAGGATTCTGGGTTACCCATTAGAGTAGCCGAGGGGTTAGCTATAGGATGAAGGTTGTAGATGTAGCGGAAGCACAGATCCATTAGAGCTAGCTGCTACAAACACGATAAGGACAGTGTCGGCTTGAATCAGGCACCGGTGTAAATATCTGTGACTGTCTACAAGAGATCAGTCATGTATAATTCACTCTTCAAGATCCAGGGGCAAAAATGGACACCCTAGATGTAGAAGATGATGATGGAGAATTATAGATCTATTGAAAATGGAAGGAAGATTGATTGTAAAAATTATTCCAACTGGTATCTCTCATGTCTATATATAGCCCTTTGGCTAATGGGTGATAAGATCTCTATTCAAATTTGAATTGAGAGCGTTTGATCCAACTCTGACGCTGCCTTTCAGTAAGCTTGATGGTAAAAGAGGTTATGATTTTGCTTTTACTTAATGGCTCCTTTATGGATGCAGGCTCGTCGGATCGATCAAAAGTCTCTTCATCCAAAGAAGCTAAGGCGATGGCCATTCTTTCGATCTTGATTGAAGCGAAGGCAAGGTTCTTCTCAAAAGTCCATATTTTGACGGATGTTTTGAAGTTGCATGCGATCAAGGGCAACTCGGATTGTTCTATTGACCCCATTTTGCAAAACATCTCTACCGAGGCTTTATCTTTTGAATGTTTTAAGGTTTCTTATATCCCCATATCCATGAATGTGGTCGTGCATAATTTTGCATAAAATACTTATAGGGGTGACGTGGTTAGGATGTCTTTCATTTCTAGAGTAAGAAACCGTTGCACTCAGACTTTTACGTGGGGTTACTTCAACCGGGGGAGCAATTTCAAGCTTTTTTTCTTTCTTCTTTGTTTTTTTTCTTTACTTTTGCCTTTTTGGTGGGGTTTTGGGAGGCCAAGGCAAGCTTTTTTTCTTTCTTTCTTTTTTACTTTTTCCTTTTTGGTGGGGTTTTGGGAGGCCGAGGCAAGCTTTTTTTCTTTCTTTCTTTTTTACTTTTTCCTTTTTGGTGGGGTTTTGGGAGACCAGCCTCAGCCTCAGTAAGCTCTAGGATTTGCAGAATATAAGAAGCAAAATGCACTTTTCATGCGAGTTCTAACCTGGCTAGTCCTCAAAATAAAGCAACATGATTTTTATTTCGGTTACTTTTATTCACCCTCCCAATTTCTTTTAAGCCAACAAAACCATTTATCCTCCATATTCACGTGGATCCAATTTGACACAGATCTAACCAAAAGAAAAAAAAAAAAAAAAATAAATGACATGGATTATGCTTTAAACTTACAGGCTTTGATTAATGTGATAGCTTTGCAACCCTATTCTTTTTTAAATTCCCGGAAGAGTTGGAAGCGAGGAATCCATTTTTAATCGTGGTCCAATCCAGGTAGGTAGAAATGGGTTCTTCATATGTTTGCTATCTAGGACACCTACTTATGTCATTCACTTTATAATATGCTGATGGATGTCAATTGTTTTTTTTTTTTCCTAACACGAATTACCCAACAATGTGGAGTGGAGTAGAGCAGAGCAGTAGAGTATAAAATAATAGTAGTTGTAGACGGCCAGTTTGGTTGGTAAAAGAAAAACACGCTTTTATTTCAAGCCAAAGGCTGCTGCGAGGACATGAGGGGACAAAAACAACAGAACAAGGCTCGCTAACTAGGCTTCCAACTTAGTGGGGTTTTCATTTCAAGTAATTAGTCCCAGCAGGTCTTCAATACAAATTCATGTATTAATTACATGGTAATATGCTTGATTTGTGTTATATACTATACTGGCAGCAAATAGTACAACACCTCTTTTTCAAACCACACACCACCCCCCCCCCCCCCCGCCCCCCCCCCCCCCAACTATCTATCCCGTCCCGGCAGCTTCACACTCTTGCCTTAACAGTTACAGGACAACCGCCCGCTTCTTATGAGGAATCATATCAAATGCGAAAGAGGTACGTGGTTAGCGTGAATCCCCCCATGAATGGGGTATTAGTATTAGTATTATTACTATAAAGTAGTAGTGAACTCTCTGTCTGTATTGTGATAACTGGGATGGATACCTTTTATGACAGGTACCATTTTTTTTTTTTTTCTTTTTTTTATTTAACTCAAAAGTGCCAATACCACTCAACACTCAACCATGGGGTGTGTGTGTTGTCATTTAAAACAACCTACATAATAGGTAGGGATGGTATAATGCAATTTCAGGTCTCTAGTCATTTTTGGCCTGTTAGTTCCACTTTCTGAATGCCAAAAATGGGACGAGTGTCAGCTTTCCTAAAAGAAGAAAATATATTACCATTGACAAAAACAATAATGTCTGGAAACTGAACAGGTAAAAAAAAAAGTTACATGACCACCCTTTCAATATGTAAAATTCTGAAAGCTTGTATGATGGTGATGCCTAACTATACAAATTATGCCAACTAAAACACCACAGTCTACACCACACCTCCAAATATTACTGTCCCCTTTGAGTTTGGTATTCCGAGGCTCCACTGCAAAGCAAAACAATGTAAAGAGATTATCAATCTGGAATGAAGATAACCCTCCTAACGAGTCAATAAAAGAGAGCAAATCCTGCTAATGCACACTTTAAACGCAGAAAACAACAACATACCATATTCTCCTCTTCACCTCTGGGATTGATCCGAGCATGGGGGACCTGTCGCAGACGTCATGAGAAAGTTGCTTGCTGACCCGTTCTCAACAGGTGGTGGCACACCCCACTTTCCTTCCGACTCGAGTGGTTCCAACACATAAACACTGCCATCTGTTAGCCCCAGAGCAAACTGATTTGGTTCAGCCGGATGTGTGGCTATGACAAGCGGGTACTCTGTCGAGCTGCAGCCCAAATTAGAAATCAGTGCAGAGCTTCAACTAAGGTGAAATAAGAGAGCAACACTTTCATGCTTCAAAACTGTTTTGAGAGTACTTATAATTTCTTTCTTTTTCATTAAAATAAAATAAGTTAAAACATGTGCACGCATTTTTTCTGCATCACTGTGCGGATTCACATGCTGATTATTTTCAGTTGCAAAGAGCAAAGGAATTGAATGAAACACATATTAGCACGCTTGCAAGTACACACACACAGAAGAATCATAAAATAGTAACATGTAGGAGTTCAATTTAGAAAACATTCACAATATAGTAACTTGTAGGAGTTCAAGTTAGAAAGCATTCACAAAATAAAAATAGAAAAGTTGCATCCATGTGAAATGAAAACGCAGTTGGAGATTAAATTCCATAAAGCACAAGATTAAAGAAAAAAGATAGACGCAAAACAATAAAGAGGCATATGATACACTTCAGCAAATATATCATAAATAGAGCTTGCCAAAGGAAAAAGAGGAGAACCCTAGCTAAGCTATACAGCAAATTGCCACGAGCACAGCCTGAATGCATATGAACTTAAAACACTATGGGGAAATGTGAATACCTGATATTCTCTGGAAGATAAGCAGCAGGATTAATCCGACATCGTAGCCTGAGGTTCACAGCACTAAACACGCAAACAGTAGCATCCAGAAAACTGACATACACTAATTGGCTATCACATGAGAATGCAGCATGGGAAATTGGAGCAGATGATTCTCGTTGGACCCACTACAAAGAAAGCAGATGACAAGCAGAAAATGAGTGAGGCGACATAGCAGAAACAGAAGTTATAGTTGTATATCTGATAACTCGCTCAAATGCCTGCTTATGAGCGAAAGATATAACAAAAACAACAGTTGCGATGCAACTTTGCTTTATCTGAGAAGTCAATTAAATACCTGCTTTACACATTCAAGTTTTGTTGCTTCATATATGGCAATCTGAGTTTCATGAACAGCTAGCAAGTGTATCTGGTCTTGGTGAAACTGTATACATGTCTCTGATGGTGTTGCTAGTGTTCGCCAAGCAGGAAGCTGCAAAAATTGATTATTCTGCCTCTCCCATTTATCGATACCCCACACACAAATCTGCAGTAAGAAATATGACAAACCTCAGTTAAGATAGTGAGAGAGACTAAACTTTAGACAACAAAACATTGAGCACCAGAGGGGCATGGAAACTTGTACGACAAATTAGCAGTCCCACTACATAAACATGACACGAAGAGGCTGTTTTATCTGTACGAAGAGAACAAATGCTACTGACCTGACCATCAGCCCCAGATGACACAAGCACCTTCAATGTAGTTGAAAACGCAAGGCCACTGATTCTTTCTGAGTGACCTTTAAGCTTGATTTTAACCTGCATGAAGACAATGTCATGATATCTATTCACCACTGCATTTTGGATTTTTCAATAGGAACTAGAAATGAAATTTGTTCGTCAGCATTAGCATACCTCATCTACACGGACATCATATATCTGGATAGTAGAATCATCCATGCCTATAGCTAATATATTGTTGTCTTCTGGGTGAAATGCAAGAAATGTTGCCGCAGGTGGAGGCGGCATAAATATAGTCATTGTCTGCACAATGGAAAATTAGATGGGTTCAAAATCATGAATACATGGTAAGGTTAATAGCCGATTGCCTATCAAAGTTGGAAGGTGCCGGCATCATCACCACAAGACTGCAGGTTGACATCAGATTACCTTTCACAAATAACCAAAAGAAAGAAGAGAGAACATAAAGAAAGAACCTCGCTACAGTTCACCTTAAATGTCATCATATTGAACAAGGAAATTTGTCCTCCTGACGCAGACATGACATAAGAATCGTTCTTTGACAAAGCAAAGCAGGGAACAGCTTCTTCAGGGTTTGCGTCGGTTATGTCATTGATCATCAATATGCCACTTGGAGGTTGCCACATTTGAGGGGGAACGTTAGTGGTTGCCTACAAAGTGAATCATTTTATATATCACAATGCATGTTTCAAGTTATAAAAATACTTAAATCAGGCAGGCAAATGAGTACTTATTACACATTTACCTTCCCACTTGAATTGCGATCATTTCGTTGCCATTTCCAGAGGAGATGAATGGCATTGGATGCAAGTGCTAAAATGGCAAGACCTGCGTTAGTGTAGATCAACCTTGAGATCTGCAATGATCAACACAAACAAAGCTTAACAACCTACATTTCTTTTGGTGGCAAAATCGGGATATGAATTTATAGTGGGGATGGACAAATTACATTCAAACATGTAGAACTCAGACCCATATTTAAAATAAAAGTATTGTTTTTTCTCAATAACGGTTGAAAAAACAGGGTTGGGGGCTAAACAATATATAGAAAGATCAAATTATATGGAAGAAAAATGGATAATAATATAAGCTCAAATTATATGGAAGCAAACTGGTAAATAATATACTGTGTTTTACATTTGAAGTCTTAAAGATGCAAAAAAGGACAAACAAATTGGAACTCAATTGAAATGGGAGATGTAATGTGTTTTACATTATATTTTCATCTTTGAAGCTTCTCAATGACTTGTACCAAAAAAAGAAAAAAAGAAAAGAAAAAAAAAAAAAAAGAGGCTTCTCAATGTCAAG
This sequence comes from Umbellularia californica, assembly GCA_028538565.1. Lineage (NCBI taxonomy): Eukaryota > Viridiplantae > Streptophyta > Magnoliopsida > Laurales > Lauraceae > Umbellularia > Umbellularia californica. The sequence continues at coordinate 95,939,050 of JAPQWN010000003.1, forward strand.
TTAAAAGCTTATAGGGAAATGCTAAATGGAGAGTAAGATGACTACTTTTTATGTTGTAAATTGGTATGACTTGATTAGAACATTGGGGTTGGAATATTATGAAATAAAGGTTTGTTTAGTTTCACGCTAAGAAAAATAGAATTTTGGCAATTGGTTAAATTACAATTAGGTACTGTTTCAATATTCCTCAGTTGGATTACATGCTTGACACACTGTTGGGCCCTAGGTCTTGTAAGATAGACCCAAGGAGTGTATGTCATTGCCTCGGTGATGAGTGGAAGCCCAAATTTAATACATAGGAGACCTGTACTAGTGGTTGGTAATGCCCATTGGCATTTTTCAACACATCAGGCATGTTAATGAGGGTTATGAACTAGGTGCTTAACCCTTTCATCGTGAAGTTTATGGTGCAGTTCAACAACATTGGAATGTAATTGATAATGAAATACTATATCCTTTTTAAAAGTTATACTGATGAGGTTTTCTCTAGAAAATGTCAAATGCAAGAAACGTGAAGTGTGGAAACTCCACCGAGGGATTCTCCACTGCCATGTTTCTCCCTACTTCACTTAGTATATAGAAATATAATTTTGTGAATCTATGATTGCAAGATTTTTGCTTAGTTTTCATTTATTAATAATGAGCAGTGTTACTGATCTTCAAATGCATGGATCTAACAAAAAAAAATAAATAAATAAAAAACAATGTTTTGGTTTTCTAGAATTAATGCACGTTTTGGCCGAGTCACATGGTATTCGGCTGAATCAACTTGGCTTGAAGGGGGCCGAGTCACCCCCAGCATATTTCTTTGCTGGCTGCTGCTAAATTCATGTACTTTGATGGTGGGAATGATCATTGTTCTATCATGCCAACAAAGAGTCATGCTAACATACAGACAGATGTATCCATTAGTACAAAACCAATACAGGCAAGCCACTGCTTCCCATCGCATTAGTCGGGAGGAATGCTTGAAGAGACGACATTTATTAAAAAAGAAAGAAACAAAACAAGAAAAATAAATAAGGCACTGCCTTAAACAATTGAATAAATATCAATGAAAGCTTCACCTTGCTTGTTCGCAAGCTATGGGGGAGCCTCAAGGACCGACATTGTGCAGGTTCATTAATTTCTGTGAGTTTCCAAATATTTGATTTTTCAATGGATTCATCTGTCAACCTAGTAGCTTTTAGAGCCCCTGAACCTCTGGCACTGCCATTCTAGAAAAATTAATTATGTTAGTTACTAAACAATTCATCATAATATAAATATATGCAGATACAATGGACATGGAGAGAAATGAAAGAATCTCAAGCAAACCATTCCAGCCATAGCCATTGAAGGGGGAACTCTATCTGTAAGTCCAGCACCAGTAGCAGCAGAGACACCTACCATTAGGTTTCCTGAAGGCTGCATAATACACCAGTACAAGGTGAACTTATGTTACACCAAAAGTTATCTGTCAGCTGAGATTTTTGAGAACTACCTTTGTCATGCTTTCAGGTATTAAAGAACGATTTTCCAATGAGCGAAGCAATTGAAGACCACCAGCATTTGCCAAAATTTTAATTCCATTATCATTTGCAGAAACTGCCAACAGTGTTCCCTCCTTGTTGAAGCGGATACGAGGGCGTGCCTAGAAATTGGAAAACGTGATGTGCAAAATAAGTCATGGTACTTTTTGCCTCAGAACACCATCACAAATTAACAAAAAGCAGGGAGAAGAGATATCATACTGGTAGGCCACCATCAGCATCAGCAGTCGTCAAAAGGTTAACATTATCCATATCCCAAAATTTGACTGAAAATTCGTCACCAGCAGCTATAAATCGACTCCTAGTAGTATCAAATTGAACATAACCCGGAGATCGTTTTTGTAATCCTTGGTAGGTCCTTTTTACAGTCCCCTCACTTTCATTCCATTCAACAATGCACGATTCTCCTTCTGCACTGGTACCACATGAGAAGAGCCTGCCAAAGAGTTCAAGGAAACATGGATGCATGGATATGAGAAAAAAAGAAGCAAGAAAAATAGGCAGCGGAAAATATTGAGAGAGAGAGAGAGAGAGAGAGAGAGAGAGAGAGAGAGAGAGAAGGAAAACCTGGAGCCATCGGCACTGTAAGCCATTGTAGTACACCAGCGACCTGGAGCATCATAATCAACTCTAGATCCAAAGTTGTCATACAACCATGCCTTTATCTTTCCATCTACTGCTGTTGAAAATATAAACTAAAAAAATGAAATGCAATTGAACATTAGAAGCTGACAGCCTGCGGTGAAATATGGCTCAGAAACTCGATGTCTAAATATTAGCACAATAGGCGTCAAGGAGTATCAGCTGTGATCATTACCTGAATGTTTTCCTTCTGATGAGGGCAAACACAATAAACAGGAGCCTCATGGCCTTCAAAAGTGTACCGCTTGGCTCCAGTAGCTGCATCCCACACCTAAAATTACTAAAATAGTATAGTAATGGGAATTCCAATTTTATATGATATTCAACAATAACTTTTTTAATGACAAACGAACCTTGATGGTCTTGTCATCTCCACATGTTATGATATATAGTTGCTTATTTGGGAGAGAGAAAGCCATATCATTGACACTACCAACATGGGCATCAATCTAGAAATGCAAAGACAATGTCAGATGCAAAATAACAAGAGTGCAAAATATAGAGTAATTAATGTTTCTACCTCCAAGTGTTGCCGTATGTCATCACCACCATGGAAAGAGTATATTTGCACAATGTGTATTGAGTATGCGACTCCTAGAAAACACGAATAAAAGCACCCTTTAACAATATGTCCATTCTTTAAAACAACAATTCAAAAAACAATATTATCACGATTATTATTTTTATTACTGTAACTATTATCATGATCATCATCAAGCTTAAGGGCACAAGCCTCAAAAATTGTACGTGCTTACCAAATAAAGTGCCATCAGGGCTCCACAGTATTCGATTAGCCATGACAGAAGGATCTTTTAGCAGAGAAGCCTGATTCTATAATTAGAGATAGTTCAGTTTGATATTATTTTGAAAAGGAAATGCCACTCTATAATCAATCATGAAGTGGAAAAGGTAGCATACCTGGAGGAGCATTGAGCAAGCTCCAAGGTCCCAAACCTTGAACTTTCTTATAAATAATCTCTCCACAGAGCCAACTTCCCACAATATTATGGCCCCAGCATGTGCACCAACTGAAACAACATGAGAATAACAGAATTACAGGTTGAATGGCAGATCCACCACACAACATATTCAGGTGAACCATAATGAGAATTATATGGAAATAAGTACTGGCATGGAAAACTTACCAAGGAGCATGGTCTGATGAACAGGATGAAAATCCATGCTCGTGGGAGTAAAATCCTGATTCAGGATCCGTGCAACAGTCTTGGGAAAATCATCTAGTGGGCGCAAGCCCTGAACATGAGCCTGGTTAGAGTAGGTTGCAGGCAATATATTTACAGGCAGATTTACCTACAAAAAATCGTCAATGTCATTGGTTGGTGGTAGAAGCAGTACATAGTAGGTATACATCTATAAAAACCTCAACACTCACAGTTCAAGAAAAATCGGAGTAAAGGTGGGGCATGTGAAAGGGATACAATGTACCTCATCAGAAATTCCAATCTGCCTTGCTCGCTTGGAAACATGCTCAGAACCTGCCGAAGGGTAATCTACAACAGGGTTATTGGCAGGTGGAGTCAGAGGACGCTTCAAAATTGCAGCTACAACAAAAAGTTAAAGCAACTTGTTAAGATCAAAAGCATTCTAAAAGAAAATTTGAAATTAAAATCCAGAAAAATAACTGAAAAATCGAAATTACCTGGATTTGTTGAAGCACCTAGTCCAATAAATCCTGCAGGATGGGTCACAGACGGTGGAGTTGACATCCAACCAGCAAGGGAAGCTGAAACTTGTGTGGGTGCTTGTTGCAAAGGCTGCATACACAAGCATAGAATTTCATGAGACTTAAATGACGAAGAGATTGAAACAAGAATGGACCCCCGGCCATATAAATCTGCTTACCCCATTCAAGGCTGCTAAACCTCCAGCTCTGGATATGGACGCCAGCAGTGCATTGTTTCCAGGAGACGGGGCACGCCCACTATTTGGTTGGCCACAAGAATGATCAACAAAAAGTGTTTTTATATCTGGATTTGTAATATTGTTTTTACAATATTGATGCTGCCAGTTCAAACTGTATATTCAAGGCAGTGGACCAAAAAATAAAACTACTTCATTATAATCCCCAAAGAACAACACACAGATGATATAGCAAAACTTACACCAAGCACACATACAGCACACATACAAAACTCAAATACCTATTGGGTTGAATCACAAAAATAATGACACAGTTTTATAACATTTTGGAGAAATATTTTGAGGGTGGTATGCATTTAAGCACTGGGCACTGCTGTAGGACGTGCCTCTCTCTCTCTCTCTCTCTCTCTCTCTCTCTCTCTCTCTCTGCATTCATTCATTCCAGGTATATAACAAGTATACCATTTTTACTAGCCCAATAAAAAAGAAAGAAAGAAAGAGAGAAAAGAAGAGTAACCCATTTTAATAAAACATATCAGTATGTTAAAAACAAACTTTTCCAGGTCTCATGAGTGTAAAAAATTAGAAGCTCTTTGAGTAGTACCTTTGATTAACAAGAGTTTGTAACCTTCCACTCTTGAAACTAGGGAACTGTAGCTTTCCACGAAAAACAGGATTTGATTCAATCAGCCTCTTGAGCTCAACCAGCATTATCGTTCTCCCTGCCTTGATATCTCCATACTTGGAAAGTTGTTCATTTTCCCTGAAGCATGCACAAAATTATATAAAAAAAAAATTTATGTAACTTCTCTGAAAAAAAAAAAAAAGCGAATCTGGATTTACCAATAGCTTAGTGTGACTGTCATAACAAAAATCAGAAACAACATTTGGTGGATGCTGTATTTCTGCCTTCCCCCATCCATATCAGACCATTATCAGTGCTGATATTGATTCATGGGAAATTCAATGGAAAAAAAAAAATCCCAAGCAATTGTGGCATATGGTATTCTGTCACCGCAAGTGCCTAATCATCATTAAAGAAGAATGTATCAGAGACAGTATAAGATAGAATAATACCTGAAATTCCCTAATATCAAGAGTTGAGTAATCTCCTTAAACAACTCTTGATTAAACGAAGCAAACACTTTCAAATCTTTCATAAGGATCTCTATTGCCTTTGCACGGTCTTGCCTGCATTGATTGTGACACACACACAAAAAAAAAAATAAAAAGTCTAAATCAAGAAAAATTAACAGTAGATGATAGAAACATTTTACACAGAATTCATACATACTTATCTAATGCCTCAAGGTACTTCTGCTTCCGGATCTCAAAGAAAATCTTCATTGAATATCGATTGTCATCGATTCTCGCGAAACCAGAGAGGTAGCGCTCCACTTCATCCCAATTCCCCTTTAGAACCTCATCCTCAAAATACTTCATGCTAAAGAAAAATCCGCATTCCTGCTCGAGCCTAATCAAAACCAAATAAGAAAAAAAATCTCGATAAGATAATCAACATATCAAAATCACAAGAACAAACACATTCATCGATCAAAAACATTGAAAAAACAAAAAAAAAAAAAGAGACAAAATTTCAATCCAGAGCTCGAACAAACTCATTACTTGTGCATAGTCCCCTTGAACTTCTCCTCATCGAGAAACTGCAATATCAAAAACACAAGCTCTCTGTTCAGAGGAGACATCACCATAGCGCCAAAATCAATCGTCCTTGGATCTCCAGCCCTACAAAACACGCAAATCATCATAACACGACTCCGATTATCAGAAAACACTGATTTCCTCTCCAAATCCAGCAAAGAAAGAGCGAATTCGGCTAATCTCTTTTCAAAATCGAAAGATTCAAAACAAGAAACCCTGTTTTCTAGAATCAGAACCTCAGATCGAGAAAAGTAGAACAATCGAAGCTGCAGATCGAAGGTGTCTGAGGTCTGAAAGTAGGGTTTCGAAGATCGGAAACGCAAGAAATCTAGATCGAAGCTGAAAAATCGAAGATGCTGAAAAGGAGGATCGAATCGAAAGAAGAAAAAACAGAAGAAGAAGAAGAAGAAGAAGAAGAAGAAGAGAAGATTCTGTGAAAACGAGATGGATTTACCTCGAAGAAGAAACGCTTTTGTCTCGAAGGAAGAGAGAGAGAGAAAGAAAGCGAGAGATAGAGAGAGAGAGAGAGAGATGTGTCCTTTCTCTTTCTCTGTTGACGGGGAAAAACAAAACGCGGATGTAGTTGCAGACGAGGGGGTATTTATAGGAGGAGTGATAAGGGAGGGAGACTGGGGTTTGAGTTGATAAGTAGATCTGCTTATCAGTGATAAGGAGATGAGCTTGGTCATGAGGTGACAGAGGAGTGGGGCCTACCTGAGAGGGTACGTTTTGTAGATATTCTCGGCGTGCAATCTGAGGAAACAGCTGTAGGGAGAAAGATTTGTGGATTAGGTCAGTCGCGATGGACAAGTGAGATAGGCCAGGCGCCTTGAGAAAACCGCCACTTGGCACTGCTGCTGGTGCTGATTTAGGTTTTGGAGTGGGACACCAGGTGGGTCTGGTCATCATCTGAAATAGAAATTCATAGAAGATTTGGCAACTAAATCTTTATGGTTTCCTCACTGTTATTATTATTTTTATTTTACGGTTTAGAAGTTTCCATTTTTGACAATTGCAAATTTTGAATTTGAGCCGGTTTAAGCCGCTTCCGTGTTGGACTTGAAAACTCTGTGTATTTTGAGAAACATGAAAAACCTTAGTCGAAAAGGGTGTCTTATCTCACACAGCTGCTCAGGGATTAATCCCTGACCAAGTAAGTTGTTTTACAAGTTGGGTACCACACGGGCAATTAGAAAAAAAAATCCAAAAAAATTCTCAATGATATCAATTTTTCTCATCTCTTCATAGCATACAGATCGATATCAATGTGAAATCCTTAGCTATACATATCATTCAATGAGAAGTTTTCAAATCTATAACAGCGACAAAATCTTAAATATATGAATTTCTTATAGATTTCTTATTTGTTACCGAACGTCCAACTCCCATTAGCTGTTATAAAATTATTTGTGTGGGGCCTATCTATGTGAACCAAATGCAGAGGTAGAGGGATTTTAGTTGTGGAATTGTTGGGCTATTTTCAAATTTAAGATTTTTTTCAAGAAAATGTTGGGTGATATTTGTTAATTTCAAAATTGTTAGACAAAAATAGTTATAAAACACTGATAAACCCTAAAGGTATGTTTGTGCATGCATCTCAGTATAGGGAAGTGCCTTTCTGGCACCAGGGCACTTCAAATCTCACACACAAAGTCAGAATATGCTTTCTAACACATCAAAGAGAAGAAGGCCTAAAAATCCTCTTTTCATATGTGAAAGACATCCACACCAAACATGTGCTCATCTCGGACTGAAAATCAAAACAATGCAGTTACACAAATGCGTCCTAAAAGTCTTATATATATATATATTTCCCTTTTTCATTTTTATAGTAAATTCAACATTGATTTCTAGGGATATTTTGAATTTTGAGATTGAAAATCATGAAAAGGTTAAAAAAAAAACCAGATTGGATGACAAAATGTTGACCGATATTTGTTAATTTTAAAATTATTGGATAAAGATAGTTATAGAACACTGTTAAAACCTAGAAGTATGTTTGTTCATGCATCACAGAAAGGGAAAGTGCATTTCTAATGCTAGGGCACTTCAAATCTCACATACATGAACGAAACATGCTTTCTAACGCGTCAAAGAAAAAAGAAGGCAAAAAATCCCGCTTTCATCGGTGAAAAAGATCTACACCAAACACATGCTCATTTTGGCAAGAAAACCGAAGCACCTTTTTTGCTTTCTGTTTTTGCTGTAACGCATGCAGTTACACAAACACGTCTTAAAAGTCTTTTTATATATGTTTTTTTTTACTTTTTTTCATTTTTATAGTAAATTCAACATTGATTTCTTGTGATATTTGAACTTTGAGATTGAAAATCCTGAAAAGGTAGCACAATCCAGATTGGATGACAAAGTGACATGATATTGAGGCAATGGGGCAGATTTAGTATGGGTTGGGGTAAACCAAAACCTGCTCCATTTGAAATTTATCTCATCTAAACCTCTCGGTCCATGACCAATCAATAGTATGTGATACCAAATCCGCCGTATGTGGGTTGGGATCAAGTCAAATTTAAAGCTTAAAGATTTTAAAGTATATAAATACATGGAAACGAAGTGTGGTAGAGATTGAATACACCACCTTCCATTCACACATGCCTTAAGTTAGCACTTGCTCCACATGAGTTTTATTTATCTTTTTGTAATAAATAAATATTATATATATGGGTTAGGGCGGGATAAAACAACAAAACCCAAACTAGGGGTGCACAAAAAAACCGCTAAACCACCCGGTTTGGATCTGTTTTGTAGTAGATCGGTTCAGTCACAATTTGGATTTCCTTTAAACTGTTAAGTTCCGTTCGGTTTGGTTCGGTTTTCGGTTTGAAGGTGCAGCTAAACCGCTCAGACCGAACCAATTATATAAATACATATATTTCTTATAAAATATATAAAGGGAATATGAAAAATTACTTTAAGAATACTTGAACCCTCACTCCGTTACCTAAAGTCGAACGCCTCTCCCCAATCGAACTGTTATTTTTTTTATAAAAATAAAATAAAAACAAAAAACAAAAAGCACACGGGCGGTTCTGTTCGATTTGGAAAAATAGAAAGTCGATAGTTTTGGTTTAGTTGATGGTTTTCCCTTTAAACCGATCCGAACAGCCCACGTGCACCCTTAACCCAAACCTATCCGAACCAAAAAAACCCACTACCAAATCTGCTTTTAATAAGAGTGTAGAGTCTCAAGAATGGGGTAGAATGGTCTGCATGGAAATTTCCTCTTTTCTTCTTACCTTGCTTCTTTTTTATTCCTGCAAGTTAAGAGAAAGAAGGTCCAGCCCAAAAGTGGAAATTTAGGGCTAGGAAGGACAATTGGCTTGTCAGGGAACTGCCCGGCATGTGCACGGAACAAACAAACCACGTTGGTCGGACCCGACTGACTGGGTTCATTATTTAAAAAAACCGTCCTTTTCCATTTCATCGTACGATGTGTAATCAATTCTGACTCCACAACGTGATCGATAAGTAGGTTGCAATTTCAGTCTTATTTTTTTTCTTCTTTAGGTAGATATTTTTGCGGTATTATAATAATAATTTCTCCCACACGTGAGAAGCGGCGAACCAGAGAAATGGTGGAGATAGCTGCGAAATAACTGCATGTTTGATTTTTTTGTTTTTTAACAAACACATCGAGATCACTCTAAATTGTAGGCCTCGAGTACTTTTTTTACTACGTAATGGTCAACAAGCTGGAATCAGAAAAAGTTAAAAGACAAGGCAGGATTAGATTTTGATCCAAAACCGTTTCGAAATCGATTTCTTTGTTTTGGAATTAAAATCAGAACCATACATGGAACGGATTTGGATATGGATCCGGGTATAAATAGAGAATGACATTAACAAAATATGATGTTCATGAGAGATTTTCGAAAATTGAAGTAATATGTCGAGTCTCAAGTCCATGCTAAAATCGGACTCAGACCCATTGACTTATCGGGGCCTAAATAAGGACCAAAATCCGGTTTTTAATTGGTTGGAACCTTTGGATAATCGAGAACCCATTTACATCCCTAACAATAAGGTCATGGAATGGACTAAAATTTTGAACAATTTCATAAAACCCCCACGACTTCTTTTGATTTTTTTTTTATTTGATGATATGGGTATTCTAAGGTATTTGACCTAACATGGCTAGTTTTCCGGGCGGCTCTTATAAAATCCACACAAATGTGTATCCCACAAATATGGGCGGGCTGGTTTTAAACACAAGATGTGGATATGGGGAGCAAACTCATGCCTTCTGTGGATCACAAACAGAGTTTCAAATGAATTGGATTTGAGGAAAGACTAACTCAAAGAGCAGATCTGGTGACAAATGGATAACGGGCACCATAATAATTTTATTTTTCTTCATGGATCTGGATCCTTAGATTGAAATATACAAAAATCATAAATTTGAATATTTTGGATTGATGTCTGAATTCTTTTAAAGGCCCAACAATAGATTTAATATTGACTTTATTGGAAATCGGAGATTGCAGATGTTGTGATAATTAAATACCCATATGTAATTTTAATCCAATACCCATCTGTAAATTAGTCGATCTAAGGCTCTGGCTCCAATTTGTAACCATATCTTCGTCCCAGTTAATTTGGAACAATCAAAGAGTCTAGAATCACAAAATAGGAAAATTTTATCTCTTGACTACAAGGACTCTATATGGTATGAAGGAAGAGTTCATTGGCCTACCTTGCAACCATATCTTCATCTCAATCAATTTGGGACAATCAAAGAGTCTAGAATCACAATGTCGAAAAGTTTTATCCATCGACTACGACAACCCTATATGGTATGAAAGAAGAGCACATTGGTCTACCTAATGAAAGAGGGATTGTGCACAACACGTTAACCACATATAAGTCCAGTTTGTTTTTGTCAGTGTTCATTTTGTGACAATTATGTTGAAATCTATTAGATTGTCGTGGATTATAAGATAGTTGAAGAGACGGTACTCCATCATGGGCAATGACAGAAACATGAATTTCGTTTGTGTGGTGCGGTATATGATCAAGTGTAGAAGTTAAACAATAAATTCAAATATTTTAATATCGGGTTGGGTCCGCTACTGATCATGGGGTCCATCTATTGAAAACTCGAGTTGTTCAAACTAAATGCTCTTCTAACCTATGGAGTATCATGATATCAAACAATCAGCTTTAGGATGATGGAGTTAGCTCCTATTAGGATTAACATTTGGGTGATGAGTGAGGTCCACTTAGTGTGCCATTAACTCCATCTTCATCTCATAGAACAATAGTGAGCCGAAAGTGCCACATGGTGATTGGGTGAGACCTAGCTTGAAATGCAAAGCCTAATCTTATCCTCAAAAAGAAAGTGGAAAGGAAGTAAAGCACTTGATTTCTATCTAAAAGCACAAAAAAGGACAATGTTTCAATGAAGAGTCATGACTCAATCGTAGTCATTATTTCTTTTAGGTCAAATCAGTCAGACTTCATGTCTCCAGATTCTCATAGTATCACGTGCCTTTTGTATCTCGCAATATCTCGTTTTATAAATTGAAACCAGATTCTTATAGTATCACGTGCCGTTTGTATCTCGCGATATCTCCTTTTTTAAATTGAAAACGTGAGAAGAAAACGGAGTTAATATCCGTACACGTGCTGCATATGGGCTGCAAGGACGATTGTCTCTATGTTTTATGTAATTATTATTAACTGCATACATAGTAAGGATAAGATATTAAGATTTGTTTTAAATGATTAAAACTAAAAAAACAAGTGTGATTTTTCGATCTCCTCTCTAATAGAAAATAAATAATAGAAGGAGAAAATGAATATCCAGCCACCACCATATTTCAAAACTATGGAAAGAGAGGTTCGCATCCATCTAAGGGGTTTTTTTTTTTTTTTTTTCATTTTTGATGATTTTTGGGTGGAGCCCATTTAGCTTTGAACTTTTATGTACTTGATTCCTATGAATTTTAGGAAGAGTTTCAAAAAGATATAAAATATTTGCCTCGCTTTTTAGGAAGTACATAAAGGTTTAAATATTTTGAAAGAATATAAAAGTTTTTCATATTTCTTTTAATCAAGCACTAATCGTGAAAAAAAATTAAATGACAAAAATACCTTCATGTCATTTTTTAAAATATATCGTTAATGAATAATTGAAGAGAAATTATCAAGTGAAACCCAAAATGTTGTTTAGTAGGGCCCATTTCGGGAAACAAAATGTTGGTTTGGGGGAGAAAAAAAGGTTAATAAAAGACAAAAGGCAGTCATAAGGAGAGGGTGTTTTTGTTATTTTCAAAACTTTTTTATGGAAAGGACCATGGGCGGCGTCACATTGATCACAGTGGGGTCAATTGACCCCACTGAAATCTGAAAAATATTTAAAAATAAAATCATTTATGTCATGTATTAAAGTCTTGAATTTGACCCTATATAAGCTTTTGAGTTTAACCACACTCAATTTAAGAGTTTCACCCTTACATTAGCTAACTTTACACGTTTTCTTTGTTGCTGTGGTAGTGAACAAAAGTCACCATAAAATACCCACCACCTAAGTTAATGGGTCAATCGTATACCAAAATAAATAAAAAAATAATAGGGGCATTTGGGCGGAGGTCCCTCAACTGTGATTTTTATTGCAAGCGGTCCACAATACTTTATCATACTGACAACAGTCCTCTTGTAACTGAAAAGGACAAAAACGTCCTTGTACATGTCAACAAAAGCAAAACTCAAACAAATTTATCTGAGTTTTCAAAACTCAGATAAAACTCAGATAAATTTATCAGTCTTCTAAGGCAGTCTTCTCACTGTTTAAACCATGGTTATGATAAGATATGTAGCCTGTAGACTGTGGTCCTGGACCATCCTTTCACATGTTAAAACCACTTACAGATTGACTGACTTGAGCTTTCTTGAAATTAGGACACAGGATACCTTGTGAATACAACAACCAGAACATGTTTGGTTTCTCCCATAGTTCCCTGCTCCTGCTCCTTCTTCTCCTTCTGTCTACTGGTAGAGAAAGAAAACGCGAATAATAAATCATAACCACTGCAATAAGAAAGGAGAGATGGATGTGGGTCGTCGGATGGCACCACTTCACATAGCTATTTGTTTGAAACTCATAAAAGTTCTTCAAAACTCAGATAAATTTGTCTGAGTTCTGCCAGAAACTCAGATAAATTTATCTGAGTTGTGCCAGAAACTCAGATAAATTTGCCAAAACTCAGATAAATTTGGCAAATTTATCTGAGTTCTGCCAGAACTTCGACAAATTTATCTGAGTTTCTGTCCAATTTATTAGAGATTCTGGGAAATTTATCTGAGCTCGGCGACACCAAAAGTTAGAATACGGAAAATCAGATTCTAATAAAAATCGAAATCCAAAACAAAAACACTTGATGACCACAATCCAATCGAGAAAAGAGAGGGAGGAAACAAGAAAAAAAATGCAAAATGCTCTCTTTCAAATCAGTTGTAGAGAGAAAGAGAGATTTGGAAGAAACTTCAGATGAAAGAGCAAGATAAAGTAAAACTGTGTCTATCTTTGAAGAAATGAAAGAGAGAGAATCGGAAGTCATGGTGGCGACGGAAGGTGCTCTGCAACGATATTCTGCAACTATGGAAAGGAATGGAAAATGGAAAATGAGAGAAGAAGAAGGAAGGAGTTTTCTGGTACAGTTGAATGGGGCAAATTAGTCATGAAAATACATGACGTGGCATATTAGGGACCTCTCACTAAAGTATCTCCAGCTGTCTGGACTGTAGACATTAAAGAAAAAGTAGTTGTCCTTAATGCCTTAGAAGACCGTGCTCAAGGACTTTTGGCTAATTTACCCAAAATAATAGTCCCACATTGCTAATATGCACTCTAGCAACAAGCTTTTAGAACTTAAAAGAATTGGTGACATTGCTTTAAAATTAGTGGAGATAAAGAACGATATCGTATACAAATTGATTTACTTGCCTTTAATATTAGTGTTGATTTTACTAATAGAGACTGCGACGGTAGAAAGAGCTTTTTCGGTAATGAAGTACATAAATAACAGATTGCGTAACCGAATAGAGCATCAATATATGAATGATCGTTAGGTCACGTATATTGAAAAAGATGTGGTTGCTAGTGTTGACAACGAAGTTATTATGCAACGATTTCAACACATGAAAACCTGTTGAGAGCAACTGTAGGAGTTTATGTATTTAGATTTTCTTTTTGGATTAAGAATTATTAGCAACAATGTATTAAAATTTTTGATTTATTTTGTTAAAATTCGATATTATCTTTGTTGGATTATCGGAAATAGATTATTTGAGAATTTTATATTATATTTGTCAAATTATCGAAAGTAGATGACAGATGTTGATTAAGGGGAAAATAAATTTATTCGATTTGCGGAAGATAAGTCTTTTGTTGACCCCGCTGACTTGAATTCCTGGAGCCGCCACTGGAAATGACTTGATTGAAATGATCATAGAAAACTTTTATACTTTTTTAAGATATTCAAATCTTCACATACTTTTTTTATAATGAGCCAAAAGTTATATATATAAAAAAAACTCCTATATTCTATATAAACAAACATGCTATTAGCAGATCGAGACAGCAAAGGATCGAGTTATTTGGGTGACTATGCATTAGAGACGTAAACACCCAATAAATTTTTAGTTAATAGTTTCAATTTGACTTGAATTTATCTCAGATAAATTAAAATTAGTTGAAATGGGTCTTTGTTTTGTTTTGATTAGTCTTCTTCAAGATAACGTAAGATTAGTTTTGTTCCTATTTAAAGAATGATATCATTTTAATCAGTCTTATTGAGATAAATAGGATTACTTTTGTTAAAATCTAAATAAGAAGAGAACTTTGTTTTCTTACAGTTGGAGTTGGTGTAGAAGTTTGGATTCCTCACTATAATAATAATTTGTGGGCTTCATACATTGTAACAAGTTGCTTTGAGAGAGAGAGAGAGAGAGAGAGAGAGGGCAAAAAGTCTCTTGTTCTTTAGTCATTTGCTAATTCTTTATTGTTCTTTATGTAAAATGAGTGTGGTGGTGTCGACAGTGTGATTTGGGACGTGTTTCAATAATGAGGTTTCAAGAACAAGTATTAAATGAAAATGAATACTTTATCTGTTGATCATGATTTTTATGGCCTTAGCTTTGACCGATTACTGTTTTAATAAATCTCAACTATAGTATATAGTTAATACAATTCAAGCTGATCGATTGGTTCTGTTTGTAGGAAACCAAATTATGTTTACCACATAATCCTAAGACAGAGTTCTGGAATTGTGGTAGGCATACAAATAGCAGAACCAATCTCAATTCCCAAACAACCACATGAATTCTAAAAATCCCAATAAAGAAACGGGGCCCTAAGCAATCTCTCATATCTTATTACCTTCTAAAAAAAAAAGGAAGGGAAAACCACTCCTACCTTATTTTATATGTAACCTTTATTTATCAGTTTTATAATTGTTTTTGGAAAGCACCTACTTTTAAGGTGAGGGCTTATCTAGTCCTCATTGTGGGCCCTACTTGGGGATGGGATTGGGGGATCTCTTCATTTGGTTGAGGCCTACCTGTGTACAAAATTTGGGCTCCATTGATCATCCTAACCCAGCCAATAAGTTTCATCATTTTAAAGCTAACCCATCAATCTAACGGTATAGTCCATTCAGATGGGTGTTAAAAGAAAAAAAGACTAGTGTAGTTCAACGGGGTTCCATGTGTGTGGTCCATTTGATGGGTGGGCCCCACTTTGAGGTGTGCACGGGTGTGCGAAACAAAAAGAAGGTGCGCAGAGGATAATTCTTGCTTCTAAGATTATCTATGGGACATAACCATGTGAGAACTATTCTCACAATTCAAATTGTGAGAACTATGGGTGGGGCCCACCTATCACCCCATCCTAACCTTGCAATGGACAAGGACCCCCTTATAGTCACACATCCCAGGATTTGGTACTAACGCAAATAAACTGAACCATTGAATCGACTATATAGCCATACGAATGGATTGGGCTTGTCGGGCATGGATAAAGAGATTAGAACTTAGAAGATGGGATTGTAGTCAAACTTGATATCCAGAGATGGTCTCATATAAATCATTCAATCCCCACTTATCTCATTTCAAAATAGGAGCCCCTCAATAGGCCCCACAAAAAATTTCTCACGATATTATACTCCTGTCATTATGGTAGATAAGTACGTAGGGGACGAGTGCTATAAGATGTGGGCCACCATGCTACCATAAAAGAGGGTGCCTATTTATTAAAAACTAAGTATCATCAATTAATACTAGGGGTCCAATCACATAAATTAGAAATTATAGGCTCGATCAGAGCCTGACCAGATTAATGAGGTCAGTTTTTTGGCAGTACCTTCATGAAATCATCATTTTTTTTAGGCCAGCTTTCTTTTCATATACAAAAGATATCAAACAAATATTATAATTTGGGGTGGGGGCTTGATGTTAAAAGTTCTTTGCCAAAAGAAAAGAAAAAATTATTTTTTCCTAAAAATGGGCTTTCAATGTAAATATATAAAAATACAACTTTACCACGAAATCTTCTTTCCCCTTTCTAAAAGCATGAACACACTGACAGTCGCCCTTTTGGTCGTCGAATGGTGTGAAAATTTCACCTTCTTCACGCTGAACTTGTCTTTTCACAGTGACAAAAGGAAGCAGTTTTCTAGAAACATTAACAACAAATAGGAACCTTCAAACATTCTTAGGTTTACTTCTCCCAGGAAGGTCCACCAACTCCATAAGAAATGAGAAATTTTTACCTATGAGCAAACCGCACATTATGGTTGTGGCCCAGTTCATGGGGCCCCGCCCCGCATAAATATATTTCTTATCAGTGAAGATAAAATAGATGGAAAGATCTCTTTGTGGATAAGAGTCGTGTAAAAAATGAACCTCATCAGATTATCCTAGACCTTGATTTATTTAATAGTTTCTAAATTTAATAGTGTTTTAACTCTATATGTTTTTTATATTCAATCCAATGGTGAGAAAAAGCTTAATGAGCACAAAACTAGGCATTGTAACATATTTTGATCAAAGGTGGACTCAAGTGACCCATTCAAAGCTGGCAGAAAACAACATATTTACCATTTGATCAAGACCAAATCAACCAAATGACCGACATCTATTCTTAGAATTCCTGCAAACAGCCTGGCCCTTGTTATGGTAACTGGAAGCTCTCAAGAAAATTCCTTCTCTTCATCATATTGTGACATTGCCAGTTTCATTTGAATTTATAGCCAAGAAACAAGCTGGTGATACTTCCATCTGGTCAGTGAGATTGACCACTTGAAAGACCCTACTTATCAGAATATGAGCCTGCGCTACCCCACTTGAATGCACACCAATGATAGGAGAATAGGATGATGAAAAGGTCCCACTATAGGATCAGACATTGGACAAAAAGTGAGTCCCATAAAATCATTACAACCTTTGACTTGAGCGCTCAGGAGTTTAATCTTCTAAGGGTTGGTTTGTTTGCAGCATAATGGGTATGAATTGAATGCATCGGCATTCATGGTCATTTGAGCTCTCTACGCAAGGATCTAAAGAGGTTCGAGTGTGAATAATATTAAGCGAGGGATGAGGATATAAGGTAGCAATGTTGACCGGACCTTGACTTTCCTATGATTTGAATTACTAGGATAAGAGCATGAAATTCATTTGCCACCATCCCTTGATTCGCTTTCTATTTAAGGTAGGGATGTAAATGGATACCTGATTCACTGATTATCCGAAGGTTCTGAACTATTAAAAACAGGGTATGGGTCTTTATTTAGGCCCTGATAAGTAAATGGGTCCTGGTCCACCTTGGTTCCCATCCGAGACCCGATATATTACCTCAATTTTTTAAAATCTCTCCTTAAAAATATGTTTTTTTAATATCATTCTCTAGCTAAATCCGAACACGGATCCAGACCCATCCCATATATGGTTCTGGCACCAGCTCTAGAGCCAAGAGACCGATTCCGAAACGGTTCTGGATCTGAATCCAGTTCCACCTTCTCCTTAACGGTTCCTGTTTTGGGTCCACCATGGACCTAGACTAAAACCGACCCGTTTACAACCCTAATTAAAGGGGAGTTTATTTGACGTCATTTTTGTATATTCACCTTTAATGTTCATTTTTAGCTGCTTTCAGCATGGATTCCTATGCATTCTATGCAAACAATCAGGTCCTATAAGTTAAATTTTTGTTAATTTGTCTTTAAAGCACAATCCAATGGTGTGAAGAAGTCAGACGAGTATCAAACTCTGGGTTGTGGGGGGGGGGGGGGGAAGATTGATCATACATACATAGGTCCCACGAGGAGCTAAAATCCTTACTTCTCATAAGAACAATGGGGAACCTCTCAGGTGAAAGATTCTGTTACGCCAGAACATTTCTCCTACAGTAGACCACTTAGTTTTTCCACCATCCATTAAAGTCATAGATTGGATGGCTAGGATTGTCCAATCAGTTATTCATCAACTATTTGGCATCAGTAGTAGAGCCCAAGGGATGGACAGTCTTGATCAGCCCTTTCCTAGGTCATTAGAGATAACTTTCCTAATAGACTTTGGGAAAATAAAACAGAGGCAAACAAGTTAGGAAGCTAGGACAATGAGCATCATATATATATGTCCAATCATAACTGTAAGAATCCATAAAGAGAGAGATGTTAATTTATCACAAATAAAGAAAAGTGACGACACCTTAAATCCCATAATTTAATACATCTAAGTTACAACTCCTTGGCTTTCAGGATTCTACCTTTGCTGCAGCAGATGCATAACTTACACTGCTATCTCTCGTGGTTTTGCATTGGCTTGACTGTTCGTACCGCAGAAATTTAATCTTTACGTTAGTGGAACAGTTCCTCAACATCTGAAATTGGCAGATTTAAGGAATAACGAAGTTAGCCAGACTAAACTTTGATGACAAAGATAGCAAACTATTGAGGCATGCAGCAATTCTTACATGAAGGAAAACGCTGATGGGATGCCGGCCGCAAATAGTGTTATCAAACTCAGAAAGATACCGTTTGAACACATCTGCATCTCCTGCCTCTATGATTTCCATGCCCATTCTATCCAAGGCCTCGATAGCCTTGTAGATGGGGCCATGTTTCTTGTCATAATATGTGTAGTTAAACCTTGTAAAGACAAAAAATTACTTATCATAATGTACGTAGTTAAACCAGGTAAAGGTGGATAAAATCAGGCATACAACCCAATACCAGAAGCTAATCGTGTGAACATGAAAGAAAAAAAAGAAACAAACAAACTTCACCTAGTACCATCTAAAGCTGTCTGCACTCATCATCATCAAAAATAAGTTTCTGGCTAATATACGAATTGGAAGGGAGACATTTCCATCAAATCCACCACATCAAGTTCTACAAGCCAGTGTCTGAGAAAGGATCCTAGGATTCTGTTGCAGTCATCAACCACCACCACCCAGCAGCATTAAGTTATATTGAACAAACTCTGTTGTGTAAGCGAACTATTTGAATTAAGATTTATTGAAAATTTGATTTTTCTTCATAGACTTATTTTATTTAAAATTTTATTGAATGGAAACAATTTTATTAAAAGACAAAAACTGTAGGTAAGGGATTCTATACTTAAAAGGGCACTATCCTAGCCAAGCCAAGCCCAAACAGAACCAGGCCAGCTTGCAAGCTGACACCTCATTACATGTACAAAACAGCGAGGGACCAAAGCAGTAACACCTCTCAAAATGACAACGGAACTATATTGTCAAAAAGTCATGGCAGTCAACCAAGTCCCTTCTTTCACCAAATCATTAGTTTCTTTATCAGCACTAAAACAGCAGAGGGGGCAGATGATTGAAAGTGGCCCCATCTGCAAGTGTTATGCCAACAACCCCTTCCAACAAGTTTGCTAGCTGCAAAGGAGCACTGCATGCACCACTAGGCCAACCGACACCTCACGCTGAGAGTCTGAGAACCCTCCACAATGATCTAATAGATATTGAGACTTTTATCCTCCACATCCACAACGTGGCTCAAATAGACAAAGTCTTTTAGCATTGATATTCTAAACCTCAGCCAGACGAAGTTCCAAACTATCGAGTCCGAGCTGTCTCAGATCAGCATGCCCAGCCTTCAAGGGCCTAGATTCCCCAGTATGTCAAATTTGAGCTTTAACCATCCAATCGAAGGGGCTTGGCACCTCAGTTTAGACCTTCCTTCAATGCTGGAGGAGTTTGCTGCCGCCGCCACTCCTCAAGCTAGTATTGCCCAATGTTTGCTACCTGAAGATCTTGAAATGGCTCAACTATAAAAGCCCAAGAAGATGCACAGATTTTCACCTTGGCTGCCACCATAGCCTTTGCTCAGAAAATATCAAACCTATGCAATTCCTCTCCCTCCAGATAGCCCAAATGACTGCCATGATAGAAAATCTTCCCTCCACCCAGTGATTATAAACTTCTGAGTTTTGAGTAATTGAGCACTGGACACCGGCGAGTACCCCCAAGCCTGGTTCAGATTGAGATGGTCCAATACCTAGGCCTCCATGTGCTTTGGGCTTATCGACAGCTCCCAATTCACAAGGTGATACTTATTCTTCTCCTCTGCCTTGCCATAGGAATAACTTCGGCTATGCACCAAAACACACAGCTGATTTTATGAGAGACTGCAAAGTGAGCTACAACTGAACTCGTGTAGGATAGAATTCCAGATATCATGCACAACCTTGCAATTTAGAAGAGACAAGACACCATTTCTTTTGCTTGGAAACACATCAGCATGGATCAACTATGACAACCTTTCGACAATAGAGATCATCCATGGTAAGAGTGGCTCCACGAAGAGCTAACCAACTTTGGCAATCACCCTAGGAGGGACCTTCAGTTCCCAAATATAGAGAAGAGAGCCAGCAGTCCAAGACACACTCACTGAGGACTGGAAGGAGGCAACTGCAAAGTATCCATCCTTGGAAGGGACCCATACCCTTGAGTCTTCATCCACACCTTGGATAGATAGCTAGTTAGGAAGATCAAGAAGAGACATCAGATGACTCACCTAATGCTTAGTCAAGTATCTCCTAAAAATTGGGCCCCAATGAACTTGGTCCCCATTTCTCTCCATGTAGCTGCTAATGTTGCCTTGGGATTTCTGGCACAAGAGAACAGGCTCGGAAAGCAAACTGCCAAGGGACTATCCCTCACACAAGTGTCAAGCCAGAAAAATATCTCCTTGCCGGACCTTGCCTTGAACTTGATGTTATTCAGAAGGCTTCTTTCAGGGATAGCACTCCCGTCGAGATTCCAGAGGTGTTGAAGTCAGGGTTTTTAATATCCCACCCATTTCTAGACAACCTGTATTTGGCTGCAGTGATTCGGTGCCTCAAACCGTGTTGGTCTTCACTGATTCTCCGAAGCCATTTCCCCAAAAGAGCTTGATTCATTTGCTTAATTGGCTTAAAGCCTGTGCCGCCTTCATGTTTCAGTTTTGCATATGAAAGCCTAATCAACTAGGTGAAACTTCTTCCCATCCTTGCCTTGCCAAAAAAAAACCGAAGCATCTCTGTGTTCTTTCTATACAGCTCACCACTGACATCGGGCATCTGAAAGGACATGTAATATACTGAAAGATTTGCAGCAGCTGGCTGAATTAAGGTATTCCTCCACACTGAATACTAAAGAAATTTGGAAACATCATCTAAACATAGAGGCAACCCTAAGTACAAAACCAATAGGGAACCAACTTTGCAACCCCAAATTTTTTTCTAGGTGAGATAGGATCTGAACTATCCACTCTAACCCTCGTCATTTCATTCTTAAAGAAGTTACCTTTAATTCAGAGACTGCCTCAAAACATAAAAGAATGGCTCTCACATTCTTGATGTGGTTGTCTTCTGCCTCGCAAAAACATCAGAGTACCATTAGCAAATTGTAGACGCTGAACATTGGAGCTTCAAGAGCCAATCTAAAGCCTCTAATCAAATTTACCTCAACCTCTGTCACAACCGTACTACAAAGGGCCTCACCAATAATGACCTACGGAAAATGAGAAAGAGGGTTGCCTTGCCGTAAACCTTTTTGAGCCAGGAAGAATCCTTTCGGGGAACCATTGATAAGGAGAGAAGAAACTGGTAGAAGAAACACATTTCTTAATCCAAGTCCTCCATTTGCATCCAAAACCCATTCTATGAAGAAGATACTGAGGGAAGCCCCAATCCACCTTATCATAAGCCTTTTCAAAGTCTAACTAGCAAAGCACACCTAGCAGGTTGTCTCTATCTTTGGAGTGAATACATTCATTTGCAATGAGGACCCTGTCAAGAATCTGTCTCCCTCGGACAGAAACCTCTTACAAGGAAAAAAAAAAACCTATTGGACTCCATTCACCAATACCTTAGCCAGAATTTTGTATATACTATCAATTGAGCTGATAGGCCCATCTTGCTTTGAGATACAAGACAAAATATGCCCATTCTGCTTCAATAGTTCTCTCACGGAATTCTTTAACAAACTCTAGGACATCTGCCTTTGTGTACTCCCAAAAGAGCAAAAGAAGGCCACTGCCGCTACGACGATCCATTATAAAGTCCCTCTCTTAAGTCTAAACCAATCTGCTGTTGGTTCCCTGATGGTTGCAAATTCCATATTATCAAAGATTTGACGACTCAATTCCTCTCTTTCAGTAAAGATTTTTGTAATAGCCAACAATGAAGTCTATAAACTCCCCCTTTCCTCTACAACTAGATCGCCATCTGATTCACGGCCATAACCATAATGTCTTAAAGGTTTCTAAGGTTTCAATGTTGAGAAGTATTCAATGCGAAAGAACACTTAAAGTTTTATAAAGTATCATCACATTGGTTGTGTACAGGAGGCACCCTAAATGTCAATCAATGGGGAAAAGGATCCATGCAAATCAGAAGACTTCATCAAAGTAATTGTACACTTAAACAGAACTTACAAAGTTATTTCCCTAGTGTCCCACAACGATCAATAATTTTATGTGAATGCTTTTGATAGAGAATAGTTCTTAAGGATATGCTAGTAGAGTCAATCCAGCATGTTCTATGTGAAGACCTGAAGCATTGTAAGCGCAAGGAATTAAGAACAAGGCGAAGAACCATATAGAGTTAGGGATGAAGGAGTCAGAAGTAACATGTTAGAATGTGCAGCAACGGAGAAATTGCTTCAGTGGGTGGAAAGTAAAACTCACATAATCAAAAACCAAACACATGATGGTTCAGTGGTATTGGCATCACTCTCTCCAGTGATGACCACAGGTTGATTCCTGGTGTTCCAGGTTGACATCAACATCCTATAGCATTGTTCTAAAAGTTAAGGGAACTATAAGGTCACTCCCACATAAGCAGGACAAGGCTTCAACTATGATCGTGAGAAGAATCATAATCATCTTCAAGACATATCGCGCACCTAGGGCTAGCTTTGTGGTGGTGGTGGTGATTTCAGTAGTTTTCATTTTAAATAATGATGATGTGACGATCATGAGAAGGATCATACTCATCTTCAAGACTTATAACCCACCTAGGGCTAGCTTTGTGGTGGTGGTGGTGGTGATTTCAGTAGTTTTCTTTTAAAATAATGATGATGTGACGGTCTAAAATATGAAAATATTAAGTATCAGCTGTTTGTCTAGGCTTTGGAAGATGAAGGTTTTGCCTAGGGTGATAGCTTTTGGCTGGTTGGCTTCGCGTGGTGGGATTCTGACTATGGGACAACCTTTGCTGTCATAAGAACCTCATAGTTAACACTTGCCCCATGCATCTGGCAGATGAGGGGATTGTGGATCATCTTCTTCTTCATTGTAAAGTGGTGCATGGGGTTTGGTCGGCTGTTCTTAGTTGGTTTGGTTGTGGTTGGGTCCATCCCAGATCTATCCAAGGGTTTTTTGAGGCATGGCATTTGGAGGTTGGTATGAATAAATTCATTTTTAGGGGTTTATTTTCTTTGAGTTCCTATTTTTGTGTTTTGCTCTCTGTAGACAGGCCCTGCTTGGGTTGCGTCCTTTTTGGTTCTTTTGGTTTTTTCTTTTTTTTTTTTTTTTGTTTGCTTTCATCTTTTCAGTCTCTCTCTCTTGTACTGTTTAGCTTTTTCAATAAATATTAATATTAAAAAAAAGAACTTAAGAGTTAAGACAGCCTGACATCTGTATTAATACTCAATACAACAACCACTAACATCTACGTAAACATCATTTCGAGCACAAAATTTCTTCTCCAATTTTAGAATATAAATAGAAGCAAAAGAAGCGATTTACGCCCAAATAAGCATCCATCCTAGAATTTTAGTGATAGTGATATAGATGCTTATATGGACAGCCTTGTCTTTGGACAGACATGCAACATAGAGACCACATTAGACCAGATACTTTATTTATTAATTATTTTAGCCCTTTATTCTTGAATAAACATCTATTTCATTTCATATCTGAACTGAAATGCAAGGAATGCAGATTTGGGCAAGCATCCATCCAACAAGGTTCAAAATATCAGGCATTGGTGACCATATTGATCGACCAATATAAAAACAGATATGCATCAGCTGAGACAAATGATATGAATTACATATCAGTCTGTATTGTCAATATTGTTTAAGTGAAAAAGATGATAATTCCCGAGAGGAAAAAAAAAGGACATCATCACATTTTATATTTGTTATATGTTTTCTAACTACTTTTAACAAGAAGTCTGACCGCATAATGAATATGATGTTTTTATCCTGATAATAACCTATGTCGAGTTTTAATGATAAAAGCGACACTTCATGGTAGCCAAAAAAATTTTGGGGATTTAGATTACTTTGCCACTTATAACTCTAACATGTAGAATAGACTTAAAGTCTCATCGTCATCACAGAGACAGACCAATAACTATAGGGTACAAACACATTCTGCAGTCCCTAGTATGATCATGTCCATGTTATCAATGAATGAGATACAGTTGCTAAGCAAGTTTATTCATTTTTTTTATCAGTAACAGTAAATTTTCATTAAAGAGAAAGAAGGTACAACTCAGAAAAGCCAAACAAAAACCTATCAAAGTGGAACCCGTACAAGAGAAATATACCAGCCACAAACCATAATTACATTATAGGAGCACTATGAATAACCGAGTTTATTCATCACGCAAGTATTCAATTAAATACAGTTTATAGAAATTCAAGTATGGTATAACATCCACATACTTAGTCCACGAAGAAATAATAAAATCAATAAAACAAACAACATAAGAAAACAAAGTAATTTAAAAAAAAAAAAAAAAAGGTCACTAAAATTGATTATAAAAAAGTGCATGAATCTATTGATCTGTTCCCTTTACACGATTTTTCTTTTATTAATATGTTCTTTCCGAAATTTAAGAGAGAATTACACAGCTGTTGATTTAACTCTACATGGGAAAAGGGGTAAAAAGTGACAAAGGAAAAGGATAAAATGATTGGGAATCACAGGGAGTTGCTGTGGATAGCAACTCCCATCAGTGGCAGAGGGAGGGAGGTTGATACAAGATGATAAAAATTCAGGCAACGTATATTTCTACTTTTGGCCTCCTCATTTTTTATTTTTATTCATAAGAGAGGGAAAAATTATCAAAGATCAGGGGCATTTTCATCATTTTCTTCTCTTCAAAATATATAATGAACTCAACATATCTATTCCTTAATTCTCTCCCTAATTTTCTGGATTTGTCCCTCATCAAACGTGAATCAAGAGAAAGGAACTCCGAAGTGGAGCCCCATCTAATGAAAACTCTGTTGAAAATCTGAATTGTTCTAAATGAACATCCTCTAGTGGGGCTTTCCAAGTTTTTAGGATCTAGTCTCACCTTAAGATTAAGCATATAACTAATAATATAATTAATGTGGCCCAATTTTATGATGGAACAACGCTAGTGGAGAAAGTGTGGGGGATATCCTATAGATGGGATCCTCTTGGGCTACCGGATAGAATTTTGTGTCGTTCTTGAGTGAGGTCTAGCTAAGAAAACAGCAATAAGTTGTTAATTCCTAATCATTTAGGGTTACAAGGCCATTAAGGAAAATGGGGGAAAAAAATGAAAATTTTCCACACTGAAGAAAAATCAAAATCTCATTAAAAAAAAAAAAACACCCCTTTCTATGAAAATTTTAACTTGAAAACAACTTAGCCCCAACACCAGATATATCTATACAAAATACTAATTTTTTATAATATTTTTTCAAGTATTTTAAAAGTTATCACTCGCATGGGGCCTATTTGAGTGAAATCTGATGAGGAATACTCGTTGATTTAGACTTTTTATGGTTGGGCCCACTAATTGGTCTCCTAAAATCCTGGTGGTGATCTTATGTAATTTTGCATTTTATTTTTCTCCCTTGTGTCTAAAGTGCAAATGACCTTGAAATCGTTAGCATGTCATGAAAGAAATGCCCTTTTTGAGAAATTTCAATCCAATATAATTCAGGCCACTGCCAGATATTCCTTCTTTTTTTTGTCAGAATTGGCCGTCACTTGACCCCTCCGAAAGAAAATCCTGGCTCCGCCACTTACTCCCGCTCCCATAGCCCCTGCCAGGGATCGATCCTTAGCAGGGTGGTTTATACTTTCCTCTCCTGGCCACTGGGACAACTCAATACAAAAAAAAAAGGATAAAATGATTTTAGAATGCTAGTGATACCATAGATGTCACAGCAAAATGAGACTATATGTGTGATATGTAACATTGCTAGCTCTGATCAACCAACTTCGCAAGCAACCTCCATCATACTCTCTCTTTTTGTATTAATTGTTAAATACCACATATGTTTAAAATAAGGTGCTTAAAGAGCATGAAAAGAAAGAAGCTGCCATCAGAGATTGAATTCTATGTCCAAAAAAAAAAGAAAAAGATTAAGAAACAATCAGTAGATAGCATACCGTGATCCCCAGTGGCAGAAGTCAGATGAGACAGAAAAGAAATTCTTAGGGTCATCCACATATTTGGCCAGCAGTCGTCCATACATGGCCTCATTTTCCAAATTAAGAGCGCCAACCAAAATAGGTACAATTTTTACGGGCCACCTGCATAGCACAACATAACTCAAATCTTTGCGAAAGAAATGTAGAAAGAAACTTAATCTACAGTATAAATTTACCCATGAAATACTTTGGCAAGATATGGCAAGTGCATCTCCATGCTATGTTCTGCTTCATCTACATGAAGATCCATTAGTTCAAATTTTCCTGTTGCCCTTAACTCTTCATTGACTGGAGCCACGGTACATCAATGCACCCCAAAACAAAAAACAGATGCTGTGAGTTTGTTGAGCATGCAATATAACATAAAATTAACAGATATTTTTGCCCAAAACTAAAAGGGAAATTGTTTGGTTTCAACAAATTTGTATCTTTTTCATTCAACTAGAGCCAGCTCTTCAGAAGTACAAGCCTAGGAGGAAAAACAAGATCCTGAACTGCAGAAAATGTACAACTTAATGCTCAAATGATCCAAACCATTGATGTGTTGATCCCATCTTGTAAGGATGACCCAAAATCCCTCCCAGGTAGGTAGATCTGAGCCATACCTTCTTTGACCTTGTTGGGATGCTGCTCTATTATTTTCTTAACCAGACATTAGTGCACCATTGATTGAAGAGAGAATTCTTCAATTTTGAAATATTTATAGGATACCAACCATCCACAATGAGACCCACACAACATCAATAACTCAAATAATGAAAACATGGTCATGCTTGTACATTATTGGCTGAAGCATAGCATTCGCTAGGGTGGACTAATTTCCTAAAACAGGAATATCATGGAGACAGGAGATAAAGCTGATCTCCAAGCATTCTCGAATCTATATATGGGAAGAAAGAAAATGAAATTTAATAATAAAAAAATGGATCAACAGCTAATGACAACATTGATTTGTCTCCAAATAAAACAGCAATACCTTCCAAATCAATTGGCAGGTCTCCGAGAGGCGTCTTGTAAACAGTAGCTCTTGAAAGAGCACATTTTGGAGTGTAATAATGATGTGATGGACCAAGAAGGAATACCCGTGAACTGAAATGTTACATTTGATCACATAATAACAATAGTAAGTGGCAGCAAATATTATTTGTGTCCTCTATATGACATACACTGAATAGAATGATGTAGCGCATACAAGTTTACTTAGTTCACTATTCCATCGCAGAGATTAAAAGTATGAGAAGAAACCAACATAAAATTATTTTGACGCAAAACAGACTTCTGAGGATTAATTTCATCAAAACAAACCTTTCAAAAAGCAGGCAACAAATACAAGTCAAGACTAAAATTAGAAACTTTGATAAAGCCTATAACTTGCATTATCCCTTATAATACAACATGTCTTTTTTTGGTCATAGTTCACCAATCCAATCACCTTTCACCAATCCAATCACCTTTCCAATGAGACCAACTTGGCACTATGTTGGCATCGCTTGGTTTGAGAATCAGGGTCTTTATATTGAATGACAAAAATCCCATCACATGAGCATGCAACTGAAATCGTAACATCATCATCATCAACAACAACATAATCACCATCATCATTGTCATAGTAGCCTAGTAGCTTTGTCCCGTCTATCAATGGTCTGATCTGTAAGTTCAAATTTAAACTTGACCCCACCCCCCCAAGCCCCCACCCCCCTTTCTCTTTTTTGACATCTCAGGGTATCCCCACCTTTGGTAGGACTAATCCCCAGGCCCCACGCCTGCACCCACACAGACGTGGGACGGTTAATGCCCAGGGGAATCGATGCTAGGACCTCTAGGGAGCAAACCCAGTGTCCTAACCAACAAGCCAGCACCCGGTTGGGTCACTTGACCCCTTTTTATGAAAACACTCTCTATAGTTCCAATCCATTGTCTTTCCTTACTACATGACCCTTTTTTTACCATTAAAAAAACTTGTCAGTCTTCCCTAACTCCTAGTTTTTTAAAACTCATTACCTTTGAAAGAATTATTTATAAACAGGTATATGCCCAAACCATCTCAAGCAACATTCCTTGATTTTCTCTTCATTCAGAGCTACTTGTAGGCATCCTCTTATGTACTTATCCCTATGCTACTCTAAACCGCATGTACTCGAGCTTTTTAAATCTAAAACAAAAACGATAAAGTAATAGGCACACAACTATGGTCATCTTCAGGGTTATTACATTGAAAATACATAAATGGCTAATCACAGATGGCTTCTTCCAAAACAGTGATTGATAAACATTGATGAACTCTAAAGGTTTAAAAAGGACCCCTGGTAACCATAGAATTGGCCATACAAGGCCGAGAGAGAGAGAGAGAGAGAGAGAGAGAGAGAGAGAGAGAGAGAGATCAAACCAAAAGAAAATCAACTCACATGTTCTCCGGGTCTATATTAGCAAATGCAAAGGCTGCAGCACGACCTGAGTATGAGTAACCAGCATGCCTGAAATTTGGACAGCAGTAAACATCATTAAATTACAAAGAACAGCTGACCTTAATACTCATGAAATTAAAACTTTTAATGGGGATAAAACTAACTTACGGGGCAATTACACCTCTTATATCTGAAGATTTAGTAAGACCACATGCTCTAAGCCATCCATCCAGTTCTTCTCCCAGTTTGGTGGCTGATAACCGGATAACAAAATCAGTATTTATTAGCATTAAGTGCATTAGGGGTAATGTGTAAATTATCATTGTAACTCGAGAATATGCTTCTTCATCCTGTTCGGACAAGCACCATTGAAATGCTCCAATAGCATCTCCGGGCAATCAACATTGTTTGCTAACACATCACTTTACAACATGGAAAATTCAAGAGCAATTCTAGCCTTTTACAAACACTCATACATAAACTCGCCAAACATAACGTGCTTCCAATAAGTATCTTCTCAAGTTTCAAAAATAAATTGAGAAAAGGAATTTTCAATTTTCCGTAGCTTCACAATGTTAGCCCTAGTGTTTTGAGTTCATAAAATTTCAGAACTTATCCCCATAACAAGAAGCAATAAATTATTATACTCCAAAATTAAGATTTGAAATGGTAAAATAGCCTCTAAAATGTTTGCCAAACACATTTTATAATAATCATGAACATATTGTGTCTAGTTTTACATGTAGGCACAAAATAAAAGAAAGAATAGAACTTTGCACTGTCAAACTCCACACAAGCGCACGCGCGCGAGAGAGAGAGAGAGAGAGAGAGAGAGAGAGAGAGAATGTACTTGTGTGCCTCCTTAGACAGGTATCATGATCAAAGTTTGATTAGAATGCTAAAATTTTAGAGTAGCAACTCTTTTCGCCAACCAGTGATTGATGGGATAAGACTGTAGTGATGATGATGAATCACAAAAAGGCACCAGTAGTGGGGAAAAACCAAAAAGGTTGTGGACTAGGTCACCTTTATGGTGGGTTCCAGATTTGCATCGCTTGGATTAGGTCCTTATGTGCATCGATAACACACATTGGTGCCGGTGAAACCCATGAGCATGTCTAAAAAAATACATTAAGGGGCTATGATGCACGGATACTTCAAAATGGGCAACGTATCGTATCCGATACTTCACTTTTTATATGTAAAATCCGTATCCCCGCCATGTCTATGGCGTGTCCCTGCCGTATCTGGGCATCATAGTTAAGGGGTCATTTGTTTGGACTTATTTATATAACATGCATAATAGTGTGTAAATGAGGCCATTTTCATATAAAAACTCTCATACCTAAAAAGGTTTGAAACTACTACGCGCCTCCTTGGTTAAGAAGGTGCCACTAGAAAAGACATTTAGGACAGGTCGTGGGATCAAATCCTTTCGGCACCTTTTTTTTTTGGCAATGCCAGTGAGCTTCAAAATTTTAATCCAAACCGTTCAAGTTTTTTATTGAGCCATTAAACCCAAAAACCTTTAGGCCCTTTTTGTTTGCATTAAAACATATAGGAATCGAACATATATAAGGTGGTTAAAAATGAAGATCAAAGGTAAATTTTAAAAAAATGAGCATCTAATAGCTTCTTCTTTTTATTCTATTTCCCTAAAAGAAAATGCTATTTGGAATTCATTTTGGGAAATTCACTTTTAATCTTCATTTTTAACCACCCTATGTATTCTAATGCAAACAGATAGGCCCTAATGATGCCTTAATCTGAACCGTACAACAACATTTACTTGTGTGAAAATAGTGCTTCCAAACATAGTATTGTGTTTGGCCACCTCCCATAGTTTCACCCGGTGCATGTGAATCGAGTGTCCCTCGGGCTCAAGACCAAAGGCTCCTGGGATGGGCGGGAGATACCTTAGGTCATTAAAAAAAACATAGTACTATGTTACACATGCACAAATTTTACACATGCAAATTTTATATATTTAAACCCTATTTTCTTATCCCATGCATAAAAGGCAAGCCCCTAACAAAATCCTTTGTTTAAGCTACTGCTTAGCACCGAGTTGACTCTTGGCTCTCCCGAGTCGTCTCGTTTTGACAAAGGGCCGAGTCACAAATAGGGGAGAACCGGCCGAGTCATCTCATTTTAATAATTTGTTTACGAATGCACCATATAATAGGGCGATCTAATTTTAAACAATTAAAGTTTATTTATATTTTATAAGTAATTATGTATGAGGTTGGGGTTAGTAATTTAAAAATGATAAATGGAATGTAATTTTAAACTCATATTTGATCTTTTACATTCGATATTCGGACTAACAAATTGTGTAATATGCAATATTTTTCTTTCATTTTCCTAATTGTAGTACTTTTCTTGCATATACAAATTTATTAAATTAAATTGATTATTATGAATGCATGTAAATAAATGTATTTCTATATTTTATACGTAATAGATTCATTTTTAAAAGAACATGACTCTTCGGAGTCACTGCTTTGACTCTATCCGAATCAATTTTTTTTTGCATTGGATGAGTTGAGTCCAAGTCACGAGTTTTCCAACCTCGCATTCAACACCTAAAACCCAACCCAAGCCCACCCCACCACCTCTCGCCAACTATCACTGACCCAAATATTACCTCAAATCCAACGAAGACTTTCCATAGCCCCTCCCCATGATTGTCATGCTTCCAAGTGGGCCTCATAAACCAAGCCTTTTTTGGCCATTCCTAAAAATGACTCCTGCTTAAAATGGTAGAAGAAGAAAAAAAAAAACTACTAAATTTAGGTATGTACGGTCCCAACCTTTCATCAGGCAGACCCAACGACTTCCCATGCCTTCCCCAAACAACCACACCACCAGCCCAATCACCAAGAGGGCCACAAAAGCAAGTTGAATCCCAATCGTTGGTCAAACCCATCCTAACCATCCATTCTATTAGCACGAGTGGCCCACTTATCAACCCAACAGCCCCAAATTTTGCTCCAGCAGACATTCATTGTGTGTCCCACCCTATAAACGGCCCTAAATCTCCAAATGAAATCATCCCCAAGTGCCAATTCATGCAGAAAAGATCCGAAATTGCACAAAACACCATCAAAGTTCCTTCTTTTCTAATTCTCCTCTCGTCGCTCTCAAATCTCTTCTAATAAAAAAACCAAATCTCACAGATTCCGCAATAGTTTCATGAATTCCCATCCAAACACACACAACAGTAATCTTCAACAAGCAAAGAAGAGAATAAGAAAACAGTTCATCCATAAAAAAGAGACCTTTAAGCTTAAGAATTCAGAAGATCTGAAAAGAAAAGGCTGCGATTGGGTGTGAAGAATAAGACTTACGGTTGTCAGTGTACCATGATCCTGCATGCGCTGCTCTTCTGACTCTCTCCATATCAAAATCCAGAGAGAATGCAGAGAAGAAGATGATGATGGTGATGATGATCAAAGATCAGGAAACAAAAACCCTAACTTTCTCTTTCTTTTTCGTTCTTTACCACAGAGAGAGAGAGAGAGAGAGAGACAGAGTGAGGAAGAAAGCGTACGTTACATTGGACTTGGTTTTTTTCGCTTTCTCAATTTGCGCGATTATGCTTTCGATGTGGACTCGAACTACTCTACCATCTCTCATGCGGTGCGGCCAAATATTATTCAACACTGGGGCCCACCTCCCACATGTGAAAAGCTCTTCACCACTGTATTGTAAAGCCTTGTAGATATATTACCGGAACGTGTAACACATGTTAGGAAAGTCCTTCGTGGGACCTATATAGAGATAATTTGGGACATGTCCTCAAAATTTCACCTTTAGGGGTCATTTGTGTTGATCTCATGTAATTTTTGTAACTTATCCAAGGATTTGACTCAAAATAGATTGAAATGGAAAAACAGAATTCGCATATAGATGACCCCAACATAATTAGGACAAATGATGATAATGATGTACATGAAAAGGGGTAGTTCAGTACCTTCTCACTCCCATTTAGGTGCGTATGATTTCGGAATGAATATTTTAGTTTATAAATCTGCGGTAGAAGGGATTTGGAATCCGACCTATTTAAGTAGGATTTGCGGATCTGCAGAAGAGTAAACGCGCGGCCAACACCAAACACAAGGTTGAAAACGTGATTGGGCGCTGATGTGGCACGAATTACATTTTTCGTCATGTGCTAGATGGAACCCACTACTGTTGAAATGGGATTTGAGGATATATCCCTAGAGGGGATGTTATTTAAAATGAATGGTTCAAATTATCATCATGTGAGCCCGTCGATGGAGTTTTGGGCATGTGTTGGATGGTTGTGTAATGGCTGTGATAGGATGATAGGAGATATAAACTTTGCGTCAATTTTAATTCTAACCGGTAGTTACTTTGGATTTTGATATGAGGGGGTGTTTCATATGGTCAAATCTTTTCATTCTAACTATGTAAGATAAAAATACTAAATTAGTTTGAAGGTTTTAAGTCCTATGGAGTAAAGAAATTGTTAGATAGTAGCTTGGCCATTTGATTAGGTCAAATCTTTGCACTATTAACATATGTAAACTATTCACATGCATAAGGATTATGCATGATCACGTTTGTTTACGATCATTAATGCTTGTGAACATGGTTTAAAATCTCGGTCTCGATCGCGGTGTCGGCCGGGCCGAAAAACCGATATGATATCAGTATCGGTCGCGGATATCGGTCCGTTGTGGTCATCGCGGTGTGAATTTTTTTTAATCCAAAAAAATTCTCAAAAATATCCAAAAAATTCATATATTAGAAAATGCTGGAAAATAATATTTTTTTCCATTAGTAACAACAATAAATCAAAATCTCGGTCACCTTAAATTATGAGTCCTGTCTGTGTAGCAGTCCGCTGCCTTTTTTAGTATTTCATGTAATGCAACAATTGTTGATGCTCATGATCAATTTATTAGTGTAAAATATAAGAAAATAAAGATAACATATCAATCATCATTTAATATTAACTCAATCATCAAATAAGTTGTGAGATTAAATACCCTGAAGATGACACATTAAAATTAGAAACATAATAGTGAGATAGATAAATCATAAAGCACTTGGGCTCAAAAGGTTCATGGTTTACCTCAAATTAGAGGGGACTAGTAGAGAGTAGAGACTAAGGAGAGATTGATGAGTATAAGTCTATGACAGATTGACAGCCTAATTCCAAGTGGAGTGTTGCCCTGGCTCAATATCATTATCATCATCATCATTTCTTCGATATTGGCTAAAAAGATATGCTACATACTGTTGCGCAGAACTACCATAGCCATGACCATATCTAGATTGTTCTTGATAAGATGATGAACTATCTTGATACCTGTGGATTGAGATGGCTGGTTGTACTCAAATGGCATGAAATAGCCATGAGAGGTATAAAAAGGTCGTTTAAAAACTGGTAGGGGAAGCCTCTCTTACTCAATTAACATTTGTTCAATAGAAATAATCGATTTTGGTGAAGTGGGTACCCAATTAGGGTCATATGAATAACCCCTATGCTGTCCATACATGGTACCTTGTTGGCCAACATAATCCCCATGTTATTCATACATGGCACCTTGGCCAAATTTAATAAAATCATTTTCAAAATCCTAAATATATAGATCTAGCATAAAAGATGTAGATCAATCATTTATACACCATACAATGATAATGAATCATTAAAAGGACATATTTATGATGAAATCCCTAAAAAATGATATATTACAATTCAAATATTAAAAAATCCGAAAATAAAAAAAAAATTGGAAAAAAATTTCAAAGTCATGTGTATGAGTAGATCTAGCATGAAAGTATGTAGATCTAACTTCTAAATGAAGAACACAACATAAATAACAAACCCAATGATTTCTATGCTTTATCTAAAAATTTAAAAAAAAAACACATAATAAAATGCTTTAGGTTGATTATCTCTTACCTTAGATAATATTTTCTTCAAAAAATAGATGTGGGACTTGAAAATATGCAAGAAGGAGTAGGGCTGCTACTATGGGTAGTAAGGAGATCAGAAGAGAGGAGATGAAGATGAAGATGGGAAAAAAGTTGCAAAAATTAGAGTTTTTACCCTTTTTATCACATCTCGGCAGATATTTTGAAAACATCGGTTATGCTGAGATGAAGTGAATATCGGCCGAGAAATTGCGATATTTGGCAATATGTTACTGATACTGATATCTCATTGAGATATTGGCTCGGTATCGGCCGATTTTAATCCATGCTTGTGATGCGTAGATGAGGTCAGAGAGCCAAAATCTTTAAATCATAATAGTTATGAAAGTGATTCACATCCTTTGTGCAAAACCAGTGCATTCATATTTCTTATAGGGTGACTGCAGTCTTTTATATATATATATATATATATATAGAGAGAGAGAGAGAGAGAGAGAGATAGATAGATAGACACACACATCTATACATCTATACATCTATACATATATACATGTATGAGCAAGGCTCTCCTAAGTTCGAGTTTATGATAAAATCCTGTAAGCTCATGCTTGTGGGGCCCACCTTTGGTCCATCCAAATGGACAAAACACATGACCCCTCTGAATTGTACATGTCCACCAACTTTCGGTCAGATTCAAATTTACTGGATCGTTGGATCGACTATGTATCGGTCCAAATGGATTGTTGACCATTAAACTTTTGGGCCCAATATAGAGATGATGAAAATCACGGTCGGGCTGATTTTTTGCAAAGAGGATGATCCCAATAAGTCCTTGAAATCCCCCCATCCCCATGTGAGTCTCCAGGTGGGCCCCACCACACACTTGAGCTTACCTTATCCTAAGCTTGAACTTAGGAGAGCTGGCCCCTATATGTAGAGCAATGCTCTCCTCAGCTCCAGCTTAGGATAAAATCTCGTAAGCTCATGCTTGTGGGGCCCACCTTTGGTCCATTTAAATGGATCAAACACATGACCTCTCTAAATTGTACATGTATATATGTGTATATATGTATATACATATACATATATATAAGACATGGTTTCTCCACCTAACCCAACCTAGGAGCCTTTGGCCCTAAGCCTGAGGGACACTTGATTTTGGACAGTCAAAATCTAATCCCTAGGTGCACGTGCAACGAGTAAGACTATGGGACACCATAAAAAAATGTAGATGTTGAACATAAGACATCTTTATTTCCTGGGCGCATTGTTCTTGGCCAATTGAGCTACCACTCAATTGTTTCACGGTGATTACATTCTTATCATGCCAATCTACCACCTTTACATTTTTCTCATTTTTGTAAGTCTCATATTTGTAATCTAAACTATTAACTTCGTCTATTAAACTAATAACTCCAAAGATATTGAAACTAATTACCTTAACTCTTCATATATTATATTAGTAATTTATGAAAAAAAACTCCACCTATAAATCTAATTTTCTGCACTTTTGAATGCCCCCAATTTATGACCAAAACCTTTCGATTTTTCTTGCATCAATGGTAAATATCTGGACGTTTAGTTTTATATCTTAATTCTCATTAACTTTAAAAAATTTATAATAAAAAAAATAAAAAGGTCCAGAAACTCCAAACAAAACTAAAACCATTAAATGTCTTTTATACTTATTTATGTGAAAATAGTGATTTTAACAAAATAAAATAATGTATTTTAAATTTATATATACAAAATTTACATACGAAATTTGCATGTATTGCATTTACATATGTAAAATTTCATTTTTCCTATGACATGTGTGAAAGGCAAATGACATTGAAGTCAAGTACCCTAAAATTGTTTAGGGTCAGTGGGGCCCATTAGTTAATGGTCTGGACAGATGGAAATATCTCCTGTTAGTCGTTGGGTTGGATCAGGTTTTGCTTCATGCCATCACACATGATCCCGCGAAAGCTTCGTCTTCTCGGTGAAGAACTTTGATTATAGAATACAAAATTCCAGTCCAACAAGCACATCACATAGGGCCTCATTTTAAATAGTTTCTTTATGCTTCAATAAAAAAAGACTAAACGTTAGGGTTATAAAAAAAAAAAAAACTCAACGTTAAATTCTATATGCTGAATTAGTGTTTAAAATTAATACTATATCGAATTGGCCCATGTCTTCATCTCCAGCAAATTCATCAGGTGCAAAATGAAAGTATAATTTTCTTTAGAAGGCATCATTCCTTTCTATTTTTCATCTCACCACTATTATCTTTTAACAAAATCGACCTCTAAATCTTTTTTTTTTATTAAAGAAAGAACCTCCATATTGTGAATTAAAAAGAAGCTTTCACTATTCACTATCTGCAATTTCTGTCCTTCTCTATTAAAAAAGTACAGGTTTAATTAGGTAAAGGTTGAAATGAACTTCTCAAGAATTGTAGTGCTTTTAGTGTACTGCTGCCAATACTTGCAATAAAACTTAAACTACATTTTGAACACTTCCAAACTTAATGGAAAATCTATCACCAATCAATAAAAAGAAAAATGCCAAGATAAATGAACCATGTCAATTTCCAAGAGACCATTTAGAAGTCTATAGGGAAAAGGCTCAGGGCCACAATTGGTTAAGTGGCATGCAATTCATGGGGAAGTCCAATCAGTTCAGCCAGGTCCCACTTTAAGTAAAAAGGAATCCACATACTTCGAGTTCTTCCTTTTTTTTTTTTTTTTCTTCTGTTTAGACTAGAATATTAGAAATAATACTGTCGATTCATTTTTACATTAATCAAGAACCGAACAGTGAAAAGCCCCATAACTTCCAAAAAATAGAGCCATTGAAGAATGAACAAAAAGCATTTTTAGGTAAAATCTAGATGCACAAGTTCTTTAAACCCTTGGAGTTGACTAGATATGGGCTACAAAAAAAAAGAAAAAAAAAACCGTAACTATTGATTCTTTCATTATATTTTATGTTGATTGGAAATGAAAAGGTCTTACGACTTTATTTGGACACTCACGCAGCTTTACCGCTGTTGGCTTGGGCAGTAAACTTGCATTTTCTAGTTTTCCTGCGCTCTGAGAGGAGGAAATTCGGAAATTGCAAGAAAGGTCGTACAATCTTATTTGGACACTTACACAGCTTTACTGCTGCTTGCATGGGCGGTAAAGTCGTATTTTTCAGTTTTCCTCCGCTCTGAGAGGAGGAAAACCGGAAAACTAGCATTTTCCAGTTTTCCTCCACTATGAGAGGAGGAAAACCGGAAACTGTACGTAAGCACACTCCGCAGCTTTAGTGCTGCTGACATGGGCGGTAAACTCGCATTTTCTGGATTTCCACCTTTGAGAGGAGGAAAACCGGAAAGTGCAGCAAAGGACACTCGGAAGCTTTACCGCTGCTGACATGGGCGGTAAAATCCATTTTCCAGATTTCCTCCTCTCAAAGAGGAGGAAAACCGGAAATTGCAGCCACTCTCTTATAACTTTATTTGGACACTCACGCAGCTTTACCTCTACTGGCATTGGTAGTAAACTTACATTTTTTTCGGTTTTCCTCCGCCCAAAAAGGAGGAAAACCTGAAATTGAAAATATACCGCAGATACACGGTAGAAATATTGCAAACTAATTCCTTAGCCTTCTTTTTTCCTTTTTTTACTTGTTGGTGGGTCGCGGGACGGGATATAGTTCACAAAATGATTATGGATGCATTCGTTAAAACCCAGAAAACAAGTACCTTAAATGTTTAGGGTCAGTGGGGCCGATTAGTTAACGGTCTGGCCAATGGAAATGAGCCTAAATCCTGGGACAAGTAGACTTTTTGGATGGAAATATCTCCCGCGAGTCGTTGGGTTGGATCGGAGCTTGCTTCATGCCATCACACGTGATCTCGCGTAAGCTGCACGCGTTAGAATTTAAAACATGACGTGGGCCGCACCGCCTCTGACCGTTTTGTCTTCTGAAGATTTTTAGATTCTCTTCCCACTGGACCCAAAAACGTACCTGACATCTGTAAACGGCAAAAGGCTATGAGGTTTGTAAAATTTCATTTCAGCCCCTGTGTAATGTTTTTATTTCAATGGGTATGGTGTTCTCAGTTCTCCTATTAGAGTTCCTTGAGGAGGGAGTGTTTGGATGTACGGTGAATTGAAGTATAGTGAGGTGAAGTATCAACTTAAAATAGAATAAAATATAAGGGATTATGATGGTGTTTTATCTCTAGTTGTTTGGTATGGAATCTTTTTGGCTTTTTATATAGAAAAATGGAGTTTTTTGTTTTTTAGTAGAGAAAAGAGGGTTTTTTTTTTTTTTTTTTTACTTTTTTTGAAAAATTCGGAGGAATTTTGAAATCGTCTACTTTTGATATGACCCCTTGTCATTTCTTGTTTGCATTCACTTTACTTTAACTTAACTAGTTAATTGTCAAACACGTTCTAAGGGCTATTATGCTTATATTAAAGCGGTGGGTTTTTAAATTAATTTTTTATTTTGACCAAAAGTTATATCCGTATTCTACAACTAATTCACATTTTCCTCTCACTTCCAATATGTAATCGTAAAGTACTTTAATATAAAAGCACTATATCAAAGCTTTGGGTTTTGAAGTTAATTCTGATCATAATTTTTTGTTTTGACGGGAAGTAATACCAGTGTTCTACAGTTAATTCACATTTTCCCTCCACTTCCAATATGTAATTATTAAATACTTTAATATAAGTATTTGTAATAAAGTATTTTAATACAAGTACTATGGAAGTAAATATGTTTTATAATTTACACAATCCAACCAATGAGGTACTTTAATATAATATAGTGGTTCCGAGATTTGAGTTTCCTTGTTGAGCATCCTAGTTGCTATTTTGACCTCTCAGTTTTTATTTTAACCATCCCAATACACTTTTGCCGTTTCAATTCCAATTTTAACCATCCCAAATTGCAATTTTCACCTCTAAATTTTTCTATCAATTTTGATAGTCATTTGAAATGCTCACTTCTTGAAGCTAAAAATGTACTCTATCCCTTGCACCACATAAGATTTTTATACAAAAGTTCCATCCAAAAGTGTCAACAAATGTCTACTAAATAGCCTTCACATAAAATTGGCTGTTCTTTTGCAAGGAATGGTCCATCAGGTGGCACCCACCTAGAAACATGCTTTTGTGGGAGAGTTAAGAATCATCTGATAATAAATAATAAAAAAATTGTTTTGAGGGCCTTAAAGTCATCCAAGTTCTAAACATATTCCAGCCAAATCATACATGATCTTATGAAGTGCCTTCACACCTACGTGATGAGTATCAAATTTGGGCCGGTGCAAATCCACAAGTCAGGAATGCGAAGGACTTAGATAAAGGCAAAGATAGGAACTTTTCCTTCATGGGTCATGGATAAAAAAAAAAAAAAGTAGGGTGGGGCCGGTCCATGCCTAACAATTCTTGATTAGCTAGAATAGTAAAAGTTGATCCTTCATGTTATTTGAAATCAACTTGTGAATAGTCAATCAATCAGAGGATGATAAAAGTTCATTCTCCATGTTCATCTAAAGTTAAAGTTGTGATAATCATGCAATGGCAGGTGGCTATCAAGACTTGCATCCTGTTGAGTAGACAGAATTGGAGTTGTCCATGTCACTTTTGGTACTCGTAATTCGTTGTTCATTGAAGCTGTAAAAGTTCTTATTTTTATCATTTGCCATACAAATTGATGTTGGAGTCACTTTCACTATTGTTGGATTCCTAACGTTACCACACTTTAATCATGAAATCACCACTTTAAACAGGACTCCCTTCTTAAAACAATGATAGCATTATGCCAAGTTGCATAAGTACAGGTACATATGTCAAAATCTACACAGGTACAAGGAGGCTGATTCCCAAATCTCTAAATGCAATTTGTGAATGCATGTACAGAGTATACATGTACACCAAGGATTATTTTGTGGGTTATAAAATAGGTACAGTTGTTACATAAAGGAGTGATATAAATGTGTAAAAGTCTCTACTTGAATCTAACAATAACATGATGTCCTTTCAACAAGTGATCATACTCTGGCAAAAGAAAATCACACGAGAAGAAATAAATAATATGGTTTTCTACAGAACTCAAAACTAGTTCAAGCAAGCAAGCCAACAGTGACAGTGGACTACAAACTTCAAAGGATGAAATACAAATCATTACAGGTATTAAATCCAAGAAAAGCCACAAATCAAATGACAAATCCAATCTTCTATTACATAAATGAAGGGGGCACCTGCAGAAACCAGTAAAAAGAATTTTCTGCTTCATGGTTCATCTCATATTGGAATTCATACCCCATGTGTAAAGAATAATTCCTATCACCAGCTAAGAACACCCAGACTTGAATAGAAACACTTTTTTTTCCCCTATGAACACATGCTGAAATATGAAGGCAACACTCTTAAAAAGAAACAAACCTGCAAACAGATACA
This sequence comes from Umbellularia californica, assembly GCA_028538565.1. Taxonomy (NCBI): domain Eukaryota; kingdom Viridiplantae; phylum Streptophyta; class Magnoliopsida; order Laurales; family Lauraceae; genus Umbellularia; species Umbellularia californica. Next base: position 95,980,482 of record JAPQWN010000003.1, read on the forward strand.
AATCAACATATTCCAGTGAGGTCCCAAATAAAAATATATCTCATCAGGCCATGTATGCAGAAGAAAAGTTAATACACAATTTTAAGCGTGGGTTGGATGTACCCATGGCCATTTTCATGGAAACCTGCCATTCAATGTCCTAAATGAATTGGAAATCGGAGCCATCCATTTCAAATGGGATATCCATTACACTAGAATTCTGGGTACATCGAAATATACCCTAAAATCAGCATAGTGGAAAACAAAAAAGGAAAAAAATAAGCAAAGTTATGGGTAATTCTTCAATAGTGCAGCATTTCTTAGGGAAAAGAACCATTTCCAGTAAATTTTTTTAAAAATATAACAAGTTATTAAGTAAGGGGATAAATCAACGTGTTATGCTACAACATACGACGGTCCAATTACTTAAAAACAGAAAACTGACTCAAAGGGTAATAAAACAATCATGTTGCTCCTTGTCACAGGTACATTGGTATAACTGATTGGACGATCCAATGGACCCATATCCAACAAGGTCCCTACATGTTCCAAGGAGCATAGGGGTTCCTGCTTGGCACAAAAGGGACGAGTCAAGTCCTTTCTTTTTCATTTTATGTGGAGTCAAGAGTCTCCTTGCAGTTAAGAGCATAGTTATTTGTTTATAAGTTTCTTGCAGAATCCAAGTTGTGTACGGAATTCTCAAGTCTATTATCCAAGGTGTGCTGGCCGATCAAGTTATTTGGAGCTTGTCGTCCTATTTTCCTAAAATTAGAAGACTTGATAAATATTATTGTAAAAGGGAGACCTACCCCTATGATGTGGGCAAACACGAAGGTTCTCCAAGTACTACGCATGTCGAACATTTATATCTAGGTTTTGCATACTACAAATGAGGATCATCTCCTCCTGGTGTGGTGTGACTCTATACTTCCCTTGGTCCAATTCCCTAGTGTGACTCCAGACATCTTAGCAAATGGGACATGGATTAGCACTTCTTTTAGAGAAACATGAAACATGCGGGATGAAAATTTTCAGGTGAGCATGCAAATCTAAATTTATACCTTTTAATCTGATGCCATTATCATTTGTGCCTGACAATATGAAATAAAATGACACAAAAAATCTGTGTTTGCAGCTTATTCGGAGTAATTGCCAATTTGTTCTTTCACATATAAATTAAAATGACCAAAGTTTTGTTTACTTGATTGGATAATTCCGTGAAAATAGCATAAAAGTGTAGTTTTTGGATTTCAGCAAATAATCTTCACCCGCTATGGCCCTGTTTAGATCAAAGGTTTCCCATTTGTCCCATAAGAGAAAAGGCCCTTTAACTCCCTTACCTGAGGATTATTATCCATAATAACCCAGACAAGAAGGGTAACAGAAGGACAAAAATAAAAAGAAAAAGAAACCCCATTTTACTTCACAGCATTACATCAACATTTGTGCATTATATGCTACCCATGTCATTTTCATAAATAACCGCAGAGCTGTATGTCAGTTAAATAAGACTCTGGAACCGCTATGTTTTGGGTTGTGAATTTCATCTATCTGAACTTCAAATTTGATTTAACAATCCTCAAGGTTTTCTCATTACTTTCTTCTGAAATATCTTTATCAAAACACATTTGAAGAATGTTGTGGTTGTAATATTTGAAATTTGAATCACTCCAAAACATGGTTTTCCACCAAACTTTACTAATTAATCAACATTACGTTGAAGAACATCTATAAGATTTCCCAGTGAGCTGTTGCAGGGCTAAAAATCATGAATACATATAAAGAGACTGATCTGTTTTTCTTTTTACTCCCATCGCATTTGTGATTTCTCGTGGAATGCAACTTTAAGTCCTCAAATGATTTGTTTTCTCGAATGGTTATAACCTCAAACGATAGCAGCATAAAGGATTAACTTCTGTGTTTAAGGTTCAAAATCATGTCAATTGCCAAGCAAGTGCCTTAAATTGTTCCAAATTATGCCAATTGCCAAGCTAGTGCCTTAAATTGTTCAAAACTAAGTCAATTGCCAGGCGAGTGCCTTAAATTGAGATCCTCATGGCATCCAGAAAATAAGGTCAATCTTACTCTGGACAGAGGCCAATCAAGTTGTAGGGAAAGAATTCATGAATGTGAAAAGATGTCTTCAGTGTAAACAACCAAAATTAATATACAACTTACCTATTTCAGTCAACAACAGGTGATGCTCATGGGCAATGGTGCAGCACGAAGTGAATCATTTACTGCTACAAACAGTGCCTCAGTAGCATTTGAGTGCTTGGCTGATGGAGTGACAGATCATAGATGTTCCAGGATATGATGCAACTTTGGGACCCGAAGTCGCAATAAAGGCTCTAGTCGGAATGATGGAACACCACATTTCCACTTTTTAGCATCATACATTTCATTCCATGCCTGTACTATCTCATCTATCTTGAAAACTATCCCTGCAAATACACCACAAAGGTCAGTAGACTTTTACAAATAACCATTTATAGCTTAGGTAAAAAGGCAATGGCATGCAGGACCACCAGTTTAATCTTGTTCCATGGAATGGGTCATGTAGTTGTGTAGTAGTGAATGAAATCATCATGAATAGGAAATGTCTGGGCACCTTTTTCTCCAAGAATGAACTCTAACAAGTAACAATAAACACTCTAAAAATTAAAACCATATTTTGGGTATGGTTTGTACTCGAGTCCATTCTCAAATGATTATGATCTTTCCAGTGAAAGAAGTGTACTGTACTGATCATGCCAATTCATGATGGGAGCCGGTGCCCTAGTGCCCTATAACAGTGCCCACCCCATGGATCATGAATTGCCTCTTATAACTATTGTTGTTAGCAAAATATAGAACTTTTTCTCAAATGGATCGGCATATTTCACCTTCTTGAGCAGTTTCATTTGAACAATGGCTCTTTATCATCACAGCAATGTCTATTTGTGAAGCTCCAGCATGTTTGAACCTATCAATGGAGGCTTCCAAATAATCTTCCCATAAATCATTTCCCAGCTTGAATTCTATGATTGAACGCTCATATAGCATAGTGCCCCACAAAATGTTGATCTGAGATCTGATGTTAGCGGCCAGCTCTGCAGCTTCGTCTGTCGTTAACTCTTTGAAAAGTCCATCCAACCCCATCTTCTTTAATTGATTTTCCCCGTTGTTTGGATTGGATAGTTGACTCAAACGCTGCTCTTCCATCTCCTCCCACATATTTGTGCCCTTTGCAATGTTCTTATGAGCATGTTCAAAAAGATCAATAACCCTCACAGAGCTCACTTCATCTAAATTTGCTTTGCTTCCCACTGCAAAGTGCCAAGTAAGTTTTGCTAGCTCAAACTGCTGCAGCCCCAGCGCAAGAAGCCCCTCATAGAAGTCTGGTTTCATATCTAGAGCTTCCCTGTATTTCTTTCCTGCTTTCTCATATTCTGTTTCTGCCCATTCATATGCTTTTCTAACCTCAGCAAGTACCGATTCTGTTGAAGCATCTTCTGTCAAAGGCACTCTCTTCCTTGCCCTCGACATGTGAACATTACCCCAATTGAAGAGTGCCAGAGCTGTCATCTCTTGAAACTTATCTGCAGCAATGTCAAAAAGGTGCTGAGCATCATCACAGGTAACGGTATCCTCTATCGCTTCTGAATAGAGCTTCATTCCAACATCGTGAAGTTCTAAATACCCATCAGAATCAAAGCCCACATGGTTCTTGAAAAGTTGAGCAAATTCAATGATCCAATCATCAATATAAGAAGAACCGCCATCAAGCTTTTTTGGTTCTATCCCATTTTCTGATTTATGAAGAAACAAAGGATCTTGCTCAGGATCAACTTCAACAATGGAGAACCGAGCAGCTTGCACATTAGCACATGCTTCAGCCAATCTTAGCTCTTCTGTTGTGGTGATTGTTACCAAATCACCCTCTTGGTCTTTGTATTTGATAAGAACAGCTTTTAAGCTGGGGAATCGATTTTTTACTATCTCCCTCAGCTCTGAAAGACTACAATTGGCTGGCATCTGAGCCCATCTTATATCCTCCCCAAAAACCAATTTTATAGTCCTCGTGACTTCTTCCTTAGCCTCGGGCTGCTCCTCTACAACTGCCTTATCCTCAGATTTGCTACTTTGCTTCTTCCCCTTAGATTTGGGCTGCTCTTCTACAACTACCTTATCCTCGGCTGTGCTACTTTGCTTCTTCCCATTAGACTCGGGCTGCTCCTCTACAACTGTCTTATCCTCGGCTGTGCTACTTTGCTTCTTCCCATTAGACTTGTGCTGCTCCTCTACAACTGTCTTATCCTCGGCTTTGCTGCTTTGCTTCTCATTAGACTTGGGTTGTTCCTCTACAACTGCCTTATCCTCTGTTTTGCTGCTCTGCTTCTTCTTCTTTTTAGTCTTCTCTTTCACAACTGTTGACGTTGGTGAATGACAAGCAGGTTCTTTGCATTCAAGAACCAGGAACTGTTTATCATCAATCTGAATGCCATGTCTCTCAAGCTCTTTCCTAACCCTTTCCACAATCTCTTGTGCCATGAGATTATTCGGCTCAAACCTCAGAACCGTCCCCACATCATTCAAGGCAAAATCCAGCCGATTCAAAGCTTCGTAACACCGAGCCCTCTTCAACAGAGCTTTACTGTACTTTGGAGAAACATCAAGAGCCATATTGCATGCCTCAATAGCCTCTTTGTAGTCACTGGGGCCCCTCTGCATATAGCAAGCGGCCATGTTACTGTGGAGGTATGCGATGTCAATATGATTTTTTGGGAGCAGCTTAAGGGCCTTCCCATACTTGAACATGGCACCATCATAATCCCTCTTTTGGAACAGTGTGTTTCCCTCCTCCTTCAACTCTTGAGACATGTTGATAAAGACGGTCATGTCCTCGTCCATGGCTTTCGAATTCGGCTCTTTAGATTTCTTCGGCTTTGCATTGAGGCCATTGGCTTTTGATTCTGACTGTTTCTTTGCATTTCCACTGGCCTTGCCCATCGTAAAACCAAATTTTCCTGAAAACGGGTCCTTCAAAAAACAGAAACTTTCAATTTCTGAGTATAGAATTCAAAACACAAAGCTGAATCAAGAGACTTCTGAAAAATGGGTTACCCTCAAAATGAAATTTTCAGTAACTAATAGCCAGATTCTCGAACAAAACCATTAAAAGAACCCAAATTCAGCTAGAAAAGGAAAACCCAAGTTCTGCATCTAATATTCTACTTCTTCAATAATCACCGAAGATGCCTCAGAAAATGCAAAAATTGTTAGTGTACTTTAGGATCTGATAGATCTCTTTGAATGTGAGTTCCAGAAATTCCCAGCCTCAGTTCATCAAATAACCAAGTTATGCATCTCAAGTTTCTGTCTTGTTTACAGATTTGCTCAAAAGACCTCAAAATCACAAACTGAGATAGAAGAAGCTTATATAAAAATGGGGTTTTTTTTTCCCTATTCAAACTCAATTAGTTTTTCATTCCCTATTCAGCAAAGAGAGAGCTCAAGTTCAGCATCTAAAACTCTACTCTTTTTTCTTCTCATAGAATTGCAAAATAAGGCCCCAAAAATCCCAGAATGGAATTGAGGAGCTTATCTGAAAGATGGGTTTTCCTTGAAATGCAAGTAAAAACTCAAAGCCCAAATTCAACTAAAAGAACTCCCATCTCTCCACCTGAAAAAGACTATTTTTTTCTTCCTGAATTCACAAGAAACACCTTAAAAAACTCACAGAACATGATTCAAGAAACTCACCTGGAAAGAATATGGTTGTCCTTAAAATCTCAGTATCCCAAGCAAGATGCTCCAAATCCAATCAAAACTTCACCAAAATCACCACAAGTGAAAAATATCACAGAACAGGATTCAGGAGACTTTTCTGAAACATGGGGTTCTTCTTAAATTGCAGAATGCAAGGAAATCCCTGCCAAACCGTCCAATAAGACTTCAAAAGGACTTTTTCCACCGCCTCTGGAACCTTAAAACAAAAGAAACACAAGAAGACCAACCGTTTCTATTTTATATACATATATATATTCTTTCTCTTGGAATTGGGCAACTTATTGTAAACGCCACAAATTGCTGCAAAATCTAATCTTCCTTCCTCTTTTGAAGTCATTTTACATGAGGGGAAATGGGTCCCACAAGACCCATTTCGTTGCCTACAACTCCAAGTTTCTGGCAGCAATGGAAAAAGAAGGGAAGTACAGCGAATAAAGGCCTAAAAAAAGATAGAAGCTTTTGTTGGGGAGGGGGGGCTGTTTGGGAATTTCTACTTGGCCTCTTTTGGGAAAAAGTAGGAGAAATCCGTTGAAACAAGCCAAACACACCTAAGATATCTAATCAAAATCTGATTTTTCACACCTTTTTACTGTTCTTGTTTAGATTTGATTTTTTTTTTTTCAAGTTTTTGGAGATTTGGGTGATGTTTGGATGGTTGACAACTAAAAGTGGTTGCCGACCGTTATTGCTATTTAGGTTGAGAATGACTGAATTGTCCCAGGCTTTTAATAGAAGAGAACAAGTCCCAGGCTTTGGATTGATGTGGGTTGATGATCAAATGGTTAGGGTGTGCCTCACTTTGGATCTGTCATCCTTTTGGTAAAAAAAATTCTACTGATCAGAAACTGCATGTACAAATGATCAAGCCACTTTACTACAGAAAGGTAGAAAAGAATTGGGGAAAAAAGTGTATCTCAATGGCAAATTTAGGATTTTAGGACCACCAGTATATTCAATCTGTGATCAGCGGGCCATGAAATGGTGGGAATCTCTGATGGGTGTTAAGATCATGAACTATCAGGCAATCAGCTAGTCTAGATGGGCCATCCATGGAATGATACATGCTTTTGAAAAACTTATTTGTATGACAAGAGAATTTTGCTCTCTTCGTATTTCTATTTCCGCATGAGAGAGGAATCATAAAATCATACCCCTCTCATTGTGCACAGCAGGCTGATGGGTTCCGGGCTATCTAGGTAGGACACATTTTTCTCGTGAAAAAAGGGATAGCAATGAATTGATTTTCCTCTACATGAAGCTTTCATTTTTGGAGGGAGAGGAACACAGGATTCCTCTCTCTCTCTCTCTGAAATAGAAATCAGCATAAAATAAAATTCTCTCCTTAAAAATAAATTTTCATGGAAAATCAAAATCCTCTATATAGGAGAAAATTAATTCATTTCTTGTTCTTTTCAAAAAAATAATAATAATAATAAAAAGAGACACACACATAGCAAACAACTGACAAATAGCCAGGAATCACTCTACAAGTAGCTAAGTGTAGGGCTGATGGTGTGAAAGTTGTGTGTGGGAGCGACTATCTAATACCGAGGTAATCCCCGACCTGGACAATAATACTGATTAAGGGTTACACCGACCTCATTCACCTAGCTCGGCAGCATGCCAGCTGGCACCGGGTTGGAGCTGGACCCGGTAAGTGTACCAGCCACGCTCTTTCTGGGCTCTGCCTCGAGCGTCTCGGTAACAGTACCCCGACCTCAAGCAAGCCTGATCTCGGTGACATCCACTTCGGTCCATTTGACCGAGATGGACGTTGGCGTCTAATCTCTATTATGAGATGGGACGGCTACATTACAGAGTGCCCTGACAGATAGGGTGGCCGCCTAATACTGATAAGGGATCTTCCCTATCACATCCACATTTATGTGAGGGATTTGAGGAGAGATCCGATGGGACAGTACCCTCACCTACCCCCATCAATGGTCCTAAGTATGGGCTGATGGGACAAGTATTCTCACCTACCTCTACTATGGAACATTCTACTCTCTTCTACATATACTTGCATGGTAAGCCATGAACAGGTACACAAGATAGAGCATACACTCTGCCATTTTTGCTAAAACCTTCTTCCCCACTTCACCCTAGTTCAGTAACTGCACTAACTCAGGCGTCGGAGTGCCTTCGGCTGGCAGCAGCCCGGGGCCCTAACCTCTGTCTTCTCTTCCTTTCAGGTTTCAGGCCATCGGCAACGTTCCCGATCAGCTAAAAAGCATCTTTGTAACCCCCATTACCATCTAAACCAAGTCCGTAAGTTTTAGGCACGCACAGTATGAAAGAAAAAACTGGCCAAACAAAACGATTTGTTGTAGACCCACAATTAGGTGAGGTAAATGGTTGTGGTGCAGCTATTGTGAAGTTGGAAAGGTCAATGGTGGTGGCGCAGTTATTGTATATTTGTGAAGTTGGAAGAAGTCAGGTGGTCAGTCCACCATGAAAATTGTGGGCACCACTAATGTGACCTGTACTCTTGTTTTATTTTATACCACAACCCATGTGGAAGAAGAGGCACATTATGTCGATATCCATGGAGAAGATCTCCAGGTAAAGGGCTAGAAAGATACCAGCGGAATCCGAATATTAGCCCAGCCATATTATACTCTCCTTTCTTAAAACGTGTCTTGAATGCATCCCCAGGTGTGACCCACACGCTAAAATATCATTGGACTATCCGTGACTCGAACACCCGACTTACCAGGCTCTGATACAACTTGTAGGATTTTACACCTACTTATCTCAAAACCAATTGGAGATGGAAAACGGCACAACAATGATTTTATAGTGGGGCAAAGGCTTGACCACAATTATAACTGCTCAAAAACGAGAACGGACGTTGACCTCAAGAACCTCTTCTCCTATAAATACTCTCTCCGGGGCCTATGCAGGTGCTCTCATGCTTCCAGCCCCTATTTCTATGGTTGGAAATAAAAAAGATTGAAGAAGGAGAAAGAAGTAACCAACCCAATGCAAACCTAACAAGAGTATTAAATTATGGCACATTGATGTGAAGCATGTATGGGTCAGATTTAATGGTTTTTAAAGTCAATATTGTAATGGCTTACGTATAAGAAATTGTGGGATGTACGATTATGAAGTATATGACAACACATATCCCCTGTACAAACTTATAGTGTCAATATAGACCTTTTATTATTCTTGTTTTTATTTTACATTAAAGCTCAATGACATCAATGCATGCAATCAGTATCAACCATATGTCCAAGATGTATTAAGTTTTTTTACAAAGGAGTATGGGCTCCAATATTAACTCTGAACCTATGGCTGTAAGTCTTTGCTTTAAAATGTTAATCCAACTAGATCCAGTGACAATTGGGTACATTTGTGTGGCTTCCGTAAAAAAAAAGATTGCAGACATATATTTTTTTTTTTAGAATTCTTTTCCTACCTCTCATGAAAAGTACTTTTCTATAGATTTGCGAAAAAATAAAGTACTCTATTTGATATTTTCTTTGACAAAAAAGTATTCACAACAAACAATAGAAAAATTTTAGTATGAGAATTTTTGCATTGTTTCATTTCCATGGAGAAACTGTCACACAAAAGTGCCTTGGTGTTTGGCGGGTCCCATGAAGATGGTGTGAAGCAAGGAATTTTACACATTCACAAGATCCTATACGTTATTTTATTGGGCTTCTTCACATCTCGATCTTATTTTTCTTTTTTCTTGTACACGGGTAGTAGCGAACTATAGTGCTGTCTATTCATTCTCGGGCGCAATGGTGGGTCCAACATTTTCTTTTGGGTGGTGCAGGCAATGATCAAGAGAAGAAGTTACATATTAAAATTGAAAATTTTAAGATTTTATATAAAGGATTTCTCGAATCTCACAGATGCGACCGCATTCACATGCCAACACCTGGCTCTTGAGGGGTTATTTGATTTTGACATGGAGATGTGGAATAAAGAGTTCTAATCCAACAAGTAAACTTGTGTCGTAACATGATGGCATTGGAAACTTAATGGTTAAGGAGTTTCCACTGCAAGCCGTTACAAGCTAAAAAAAACAAATATGGCACCTTGTTGTAGAAGTCCAACATTTCAGAATTGGGCCCATCGCGTGGGCCCAGCATATACTGGGCCTGAAGTTCAAGGGTGAACAAGTTTATATTTTGTAATGATGGAGCCTTCCAATTATGTGAAACCAGACCTATTAATTAGCTTCTACCTAATGAATTGGATTACCCATCTGTCAAGTAGGATTGATGGTCTTTGAGTTAATTATTTTTCACGTGTATTGGGCTCTGTCATCATGCATGGAAGTGGGCAACCAGCAAAATTTCCTATTTAGGGCTGTTAATGGACTCAATTTTGGCCTGAAAATATTGCAAGAGCCCAAGTCCAATAGTTAAGGATATTGGACTGTCCAGTGGCCTCAATGGGCTGGGCCTAGACCTTACTCAGGACCCGATTTTCTATCAGGCCAAACTTGGGGCTTAGCTTCAAGCCTGTTGGTTATATATAATTTTTACCTATAGGAGTCCGGCATGAGAATGATGCAGAATATTCAATCCATGTTGTTCACAAGAGGAAACACACCCAAAATAAAGGAACCTACTAGGAATTTTGCACAAAAGCGCGCTGTGGGAACTCTCACAAGAGAATTCCTCTTTTGAGATGGTTTGGATATGTTCAATGTAGAGGCTAGGAATAACGTTGTTAAGAAAAGATTTTTCTAAACAAGTTGATGTCCCCACCAAGGGAAAAGGGTAGGCTGAAGAGGATGTAGATGGAAGTAGTAAAATTGGATTTGAAGATATGTAACTTATCTGAGGATTCTACTCGGGAAAACTTGAAACGGAAAGCAAAAATTGGATAGCCGACACCAACATAGTTGGGACAAAACTTTGATGATGATAATAGAGATTTTTATTAAAAATATTTCTATTCTCCCTATTTTTTAGGGTATTGGCCTGACTTCGGCCAATCAAATCCTTTCACAGCCCTTCCATGATTTTGCTTAAGGCCAAATTTAACAATGTTCTAAAAGTTATTCACCATTGAATCTCTCATGACATAAAATTGTTATTATATTTTAAGGACTTGGAGCCAAGGGTTGGGATCCCCCAAATTGGGTTGATATCTCATATTCTTAGTAGCTATTCAAATGTTTTCATCCCCAACTTCACATGACTTGCATGCATTTAATTATGTGGGCTCTACCAAGAGTGACATTTTTCCCCAAGGTTTGGGATCCCCAAATTGGGTTTATATCTCATATTCTTAGTAGCTATTCAATTAATGTTTTCATCCCCAACTTCACATGAAATGCATGCATTTAATTATGAGGGCTCTACTGAGAGTGACATTTTCCCCCAAGGTTTGGGATCCCCAAAATGGGTTGATATCTCATATTCTTAGTAGCCATTCAAATGTTTTCATCCCCAACTTCACGTGACTTGCATGCATTTAATTATGTGGGCTCTACTAAGAGGGGCATTTTCCCCCCAGCAAATGCCCTTGCATGCATTTAATTATGTGGGCTCTACTAAGAGGGACATCTTCCCCCCGGAAAATGCCCTTGCATGCATTTAATTATGTGGGCTCTACTAAGAGTGACATTCCCCACGCCACCCCCCCCCCCAACTTCACATGAAATGCATGCATTTAATTATGAGGGCTCTACTGAGAGTGACATTTTCCCCCAAGGTTTGGGATCCCCAAAATGGGTTGATATCTCATATTCTTAGTAGCCATTCAAATGTTTTCATCCCCAACTTCACGTGACTTGCATGCATTTAATTATGAGGGCTCTACTGAGCGTGACATTTTCCCCCAAGGTTTGGGATTCCCAAAATGGGTTGATATCTCATATTCTTAGTAGCCATTCAAATGACTAAGAGGGACATTTTCCCCCCAGCAAATGCCCTTGCATGCATTTAATTATGTGGGCTCTACTAAGAGGGACATCTTCCCCCCGGAAAATGCCCTTGCATGCATTTAATTATGTGGGCTCTACTAAGAGTGACATTCCCCCCCCCCCGGAAAATGCCCAAGCATTTCTAAGCATGATGATCGTGGAAGTTTCTTAAATTGAAAGATTTAGATGGAGCCTACCTTATCTATGTCTGAAATTTCAATTCAATTAGATCATCCTAACCCTTTGGTCTGGTCTGTAACTCTAATTTTTAATGGTTTCAACACATGATCAATTTCATTTGGATGAGTGTCAATAGGGTTGGATCCTTTTCTATGACATTTTGGAGGGTGGTTATACTGAAACAGACGTGTATATATGACCTTTACATTTACAAAAATTGTATAATATATATTTTTTAAGTTTTTCTTCATGATATCAAGAGACTGACCTTCAAGGCTCGGGCATTTGTTGGTAAGTTATGTCAATGGTGAGAATTTCAAAAACCAACATAAAACTTTTGTCTATCTTTTTTTTATTTTTATTTTTTTTTATTATTATTATTTTGCTATCGGAGGATTCCCAACGCTTTGAACTGGACTAATCCCTTCGGACCTAGAGGAAAGCTGGGTAAACTCCCCTGTAGCCCCAGTTTAATAGTACAGTTTCGAACTTACAACCTCCGGGTGCAAACCGTGGACTTCTGGGTACAAACCGTGGTATTAGACCAATTGAACTACCCCTTGGGGTTTTTGTCCATCTTATGATTTTAATAAAAGAGTTTTTATGGGAAAGATTGCTCAAAGCCTCAAACCCTTAAAAAAATGGTGGAGGGTCCAAACACTTACTATTTACCTTAAAAAACCTCCACCCACATTTCTTTATCCTTCTTCTTATTATTAATTTTTTTTGTTTGTTAATTTTACCCTTACTACATAAAATCATAAAATGTCATGTGCATTCTTCCTCCCATAAAATCAAAATAACAACAACCCATGATATTTTTGTACAATTCCAATCTGCATTATTGGTTTCTGTTTATGTCAGGTACAGTGCCCCCACCACATGTTGGATCGATTTGGCGTGGGCCTGGAGCGTGTGGTGATGCTCATTTGTGCTCTGACTGACAACTGCAAAGTAACACTTTTTCTTCATCACCCAATGAGACTTGAACTTGAGCCATAAGTTCATTGAATTTCTGCAGACAATTAACTGATTCAATGAACAGTAAAAGAAGAAAGAAATGCTTCATTACCATTCTTAGAAATGGTCACCCTGAGATGCCAAAATTCCTACTTGAGATAACTCCAATCTGGCTGCTTTGTATTACAATGAAATGCAAGCTATGTTGTATATTTCTTGTGGGCCCACTTATATAGACAGGAATTATTGGCATCCTGTGCATTACCATTGTGATCGGATGATTAGGCCTGTGTCAAAATTTCATTGGTATCTCATGATCATCTAACCATGGCTTTTGAAAGTTTCATACAGTGGAATATGCTGAATTTTAGTTAGTTCTTTAGGGCACGTTTGTGCAACAACCTTTTCGCAGAATTGGAATGAAACTTATTTAATTTATGCCCCAGCGAAGCAAGCTAAGTTCTCACTAGAGAGGTAAAAAGCGCGTTGCTGAGGAAGAGGAAATGATAGTAGTTGCACAAACATTTGTGTAGCTAGTTTTCTACATAGAAGTGAGGATTATGAAAATAATTTGGTGTACCCGCTTTTCCTTTTGAAGGAGTATTCAGTGCTTTTTACGGTTTCTCGAAAAATAAATCCCCAGGGGGTTTCTTTCCAAAAAACGAAATTTTCAGTAAGGAGAGGAAAATTTCCGTGAAAACAGTTTTCCGCGGCGTATTCACAAGCGTGCCCCAAGATTTTCTTATGAGATCGAAAATGTCCTTCCAAGCATCCAGCTTGCTTTCTTTCTATTTTGTTTTCGTTCAACCTTTTTATCTTCCTCCCAACCTAACCTTCCCTTCTCCTTATTTACCTTCATGTACTACTGGCAAGGAGCAAGAAGCTGACATGAATTTAGAACTTCGTTGAAGTGTCCTCATGTAAACTTTACTTCCTCACTGTTTCTGTTCCAACTTAATTCCAATCACAACAGTGAAATACTCAACAAAAGAAAGGTAAGGATTCCTAGCAGCAAGATTGTTAATCTGGTGAGATCAAATTCACAGCCAGTCTTTATCTAACGTGAACTGGTATTAACCAAGCAAAACACAGTGAGGGCATGACTCTTGTTTTCTTTCCTTCCACTAATCCACAGCTTTCTTGAAACCCATTACAAAAAATAGTATAATGAGATTGAGATTGGAACTCCATTAGATAGATACAGAACGCATCTGACTCCTCTATTAGATGAGTCCTCTCTCTCTCTCTGCTGAGTTGGGCACTTGGGTTATTGGTCTAGAGTCATACTTTAAACTGAAAGACCTAGAGTTTGGTGGTGGTTATGCGTGGTAGTATGTGCCAACACCACTCAATAATGACTGTGTCCCAGATATTACACACCTGTTCTGTTTTTCCCTTGTTTTTTTTTTTTGTTTGGGGGGAATGCTAAAAGAGACACTGTATTGGTGAACTTTGGCCTTCTTGACATTTGGGCATGCATGGTCGACATCTTTATCTCTGTACTTTTGCCCTTCGTCATGCTGTAATGTGTTTTTCCAAGAGTAAGAGAACTAGGTAAGTTAGGAGAAAAAAAATGAATTTTGGACTGCTTGACATTTTGTGGCATGAATGGTCAACATCTTTGTCTCTTTCAACTTTCTTTATCGAGTCCGGATGATCATCTATCACAGATGTTATACCTTTACCACGAGTAGATCAATAACAGTCCGCCACGTCATTAAAAAATTTAGGTGATTTTCGTTCATTTGATTTAAACGTTTTTAAAGTTCAAAATACCTTAAACTTTTGGATGACGTGGCGGACTCTTATTGGTCCACTCATGGTGAATGTGTAACAACTACTATAGGTGATCCGGGGTTGTTAAGGGACGTGGGTTTGTGGTGGATAAGTCTCAACCAACATGGCTTGTTGGGACCGTCTGTTTAAAGGAGATAAGAGCTTTAGATCTGAAGACTTCCTATTGCTGGGATGTACATTGATAATCAGCTGAGTCTCGGTTGTTTCCATGTCTAAAACCTTCATGTAATGTTTGTTTAAGTAGGGAAAAGAGATAATGCAATAGTTCTCTCTGGGCGCCTTGGCGAGTTGCTCCTCCTTGTTGATAATGTCATGGGGAAGGAGGGAAACTTTTGGTTGGAAGAAAGAAAAAACTGTAGAAAGGAAAGGGGAAAAGCCACGTTATTTTTGGCAACTAAATCCTCGGATCCCAAAAACTTGTACCACTGAAAATCCTTATTTTTGAATATTTTAAGATACGACCTCCCTATAGGACTTGACATCCTCACTTTCACAGATTTGCAGGCCGGATCAATTTTTCTCATCTATGTGCATTTGATACACAAAATTTGATGTTAAATCATCAACAAGGAATCCCTCTCCTAATGGCAGCGAAGAATCCTTAGATCTGCTGATTCCTGATGGATTCCATACCTAATACCAATTATGCACTTAATTTCTAAGGGAAGATTTGTGTATCTGTGAAAAGTTGGTTCCCTACACTTCTCTTTTGTAAATCTTTTATTATCCCCCATTGAAAACACTTTTATGCACAATCATTTAAAAAAATTAGCTCATTAGTGGATTTGTGTCACGACCCGGGCCCGAGATTGGACTAATCGGGGCCTAACCCGGATCGCGATGCCATCATACTTACTCCCGTAAATCTCGAATTAACCGAAGTTAAGACGAAGACTCACAAGGGATCTAACATACATACTTGTCAAATATACATTTTTGCGGAAACATACATATACATTGACAATAATTGACTTTACATTATAAGTAAAGTTCCCATATACAAAAATATAATCCAATGAAGTCCACCACTGCATATTCACAATACAATGCAAGGGACATCTAATTACATCTCAAAATAATATACAAAATATCTCCAAAACATTCAAAATCAACGCCCTCCGAACTATGCCCATTCGGCTAAACCTCCTGGAGGTAACGGATGGGCCTCCTCCGCACGCGACGAGGCCTCTGCAAGACCGGGAGGGGCAACTGGGCCTGTAATGCCATCAATAACACTATGAATACGACGGTTCAACAATGTATAAACACATTTATGATAACACATGCTAAACTTGTCCATTATCAATATAACAACTCTAGACAATTACATCTAGGTTAATGCAATATCATGTACAGTGTAGCCCATTGAGTACCCATTGATACTCAATGGCTAAATTTTCAATTACAATAGTGTTACTATCAGTTAGTTCAATGTATTCCCAAATGAAGCATTATTCAATTCATTTCATTTATTTCATATCATTTCGTGTCTTCCAACGGAAGAAACTTAAGCACAAGGCGAAATGGCAAACCGTTCATGGCCTGGCTTTATTTCACTTTCGTTTAATCAATTTAATTAAGCACAAGGCGGAAGGGCGAACCATTCATGGCCGAGGCTTCAATATTGTTTCAGTTTTCCTTACATGGCTTATCAATTCATTGACATTTCAGTCTATATGTGGGATCTACCAGTGTCTTGATCAGAGATCACTGGCATCACCACGGAGCTCCGGAACACCCCAATCATCTGCTGCAGTAGGATTATTCATTATTCATTGCATTTATTCATTTTGTTCATTATTCAATGGTTCATTACATTTATTCAGTATTCAGTGGTTCATTGTATGCAGTCATTATAGACTCAATGGGATTAGATGAATCTTTAATCATTCACGGTCCTACTTGTCTCTATCCCAAATTTAGACAATTTATAGGTGTAATTATTAGTTACTAAATGCACGTGTTATTTTCGATGGACATCACATTTTCATTTAATATGTGCATTTAGTCCCCAAAAATTTTCCACCCTCAATATCAAAATCCACTGGGTCCGATCGATTGGTCAAATTTTTGCTTACAATTTCATGTTTGGGCCAGTATCAGGTTCGCTCGAGCGGATCCAAGTTCGCTCGAGCGGACCCAAACAGAACCTTCATCGCACGAGCGCACATAATGTTCGCTCGTGCGGACACTTTTCGGGTCAGACAGTGACTGGTTCGCTCGAGCGAATTGGGGGTTCGCTCGAGCGAACTGTCCAGAACTCCATTTCTGGAACTCCGAACATTCACTCTCCATTTCATCCATTTCAACCACCATCTGCATATACATTAAATGATCCTATGTCCTCTCTTCATTCACCATTTAAACACCAAAATCACTTCTATTCTATCATTAATACATCATAAAATCCATAGAGCTCAACAAATCCATAAAATCTCCATTTCTAACAATAGGGTTTGAGAACCCCTCTCTATAACTCAAAGAACTTATAGATTAGCATTGAATCATAAATGAACATTTATACTTGCCTCTTAAAGCCTATTAGCAAGAATCCCTTGATAGCTTGACTTTAAGCCTCTTCAAGCCTATTTCCAAGGAAACATCAAAAACACAAACCCTATGAGCTAAATGGGCTAGGAATCACTCCTAACCATTCATTATAACTTGAAAATCCTTTGAAAGCTCCAAGTACTTACTTGTAGTGTGAGTAGGGAGCTCTTGAGCCTTCCTTTCAAGTTCCAAACACTCCACAATGGAAGACAAGCTAAGGAAGAAGATGAGGAAAGAGGAAACCTCTTCAAATCCACTTGAATCTCTCTACAATCCACTCTTGATGAAGAAGAAGGAAGAAGGAGAAATGGGGGAAAGGAGGTGCCTAGGGTTTCTAATACAATGGAGATGGAATAGAATGAACTCAATGAAGTTCATTTCAATACCTTATAAGGGTATTTTGCAACTAAACCCTTCACTTCACCACTATTCCCAATTTAAGTCAAATGGAGACTCACTTAAGTCAATACTCGTCGGATGACTTCGAGCCTATTATGAAAGTTAACGTACTCGTCGAGATACACGTGTTGGTATCAAGAGTTTCCGTATTCGACAAAATACGCATAAATCCGTATTTACGAAAAAGGTCTTGTCCTCTTAGTTTAGACTTAAAACTCATTTAATTCATTCAATCCCCTTCATTATCATTTCATTAAGCTTAATTCCATCATTTGAGACTAATCTCATCGAGCTTAGTCATTAGCTATCATTAGCCTCATTAAACGTGATTAATTAGCATTAACTTCAATTAATTATAGTTAATCTTGATTAACTCGGGGTGGGGTCTTACAATTTGTTACCCAAGCAAGAGTTTGATATGTTGCTTCCTTGGGTGGGTGTGAACTGTGTGATCATATAATTAGGATTGTAGTTGTTGCATCTCTCCGTTCTCTATTCTGTTTTCTTCTATTTCGGTGTGTATTGTATTTCCTTTCTCTATTATTAAAATCTTAGTTATCATTCAAAAAAAATAAATAAATAAACTCATTTTTATTCACCACGGAAAAAACCATTGCACCAAACATGAAAAATCTCATAACAAAAAAATAACCAGCTTTTCCTGGCCCTTTTTCCTTGTGAATGTGGCTTCGCAGGCATATGCATGCCCAAAAGGATGCTGCAAAGGGTACTTTTGTTATTATAGAAAACTTCTTTATAAAAAGAAGGGAAGATTTCAAAAAAGGCCTTAAATTTCTGCCATATTTAAAAAAAGGACACAAGTTTCAAAACTTCTCAAATTAGTCCATAAGTCTTGTAGGAAGTTTTCAATTAAGGACATCGGTCCATTTAGAATTATTTTACGATAACTTTTTTTCCAAAGTTAAAAAAACACCCATTTTACCATTCGTTGATATAAAACTCTCTCACTTCCTTTATATTATCCTTGTTTCCTTCACTCATGTCCTGGAGAACCGGTGTTCTCGTAGCGATTGAGTGCATGCTTTAAATAAAGGGTAGTTTGGATATTTTTAAAATACTGGGGAAAAAAGTGTTGACACCAAAAATGTCACTTTGCCTCTTCAACATCAAGAAAGCTGCATGAAGTCGCAACCTGCCATAAATAGGCAATGTAATTTCTCCAAAAAAATCAAATCTTGTCAGAATCAAACAAAAACTGCAAGATCCTTCAAGATAGCCAAGAGAAGAGTACACATGAAGTTTCGGGCCATTTCGACAACATTTGGCCTAACTTCACTTCTCCGACAGCTAAATAGGAGCTCTCGGCGGCGACATCATCGGAGACGTCAAAACTTCGATCAGAGCCTACAGATGACTCCAGCATGTCTCAAAAGGGCTCCATGCCAAATTTCAAGTCAAACCGACAACGTTTGACCCTCCATCAATGCTCGAGCAGCGAAATCAAGCCTCCCGGCGGCGGGAACCACCGAAGCCTTCGCTCATCAAACCAAGTGCATGAGTGGCTTCAACATGCTTCCAAAAGGCTGCACGTCAAATTTCAGGTCATTCTAACAACGTTTGACCAGGTTTCGATGCTCCGAGAGAAAATCAAGCCTACCGGCGGCGGAGCAACCCGGGACCATGACATCCAAAACGGAGCCCATGGAACGTCTCAAAATGACTCCAATAGGCTCCCCGTCAAATTTCAGGTCAATCGGACATCGTTTGGCCACATATCAAAGCTCGGCATTTTCCCCGCAGCAAAATCAAGTGAAGCATCGACGGGACCCCAAACGGTTTCAAAACTCAAACAAAAGCCTATGGTTGGTCTTATTTATTGCTCAGGAGGCTTCACCTCAAATTTCAGGTCATTCCGACATCGTTTGACCAAGTTTCAGCTTCTGGCGGAAAATCAGCAGCTCTACGCGACAAAGTCTTCGGCTTTCCCGGAAAATTAGAAACTTTGCACTCTAAAAATGCAAGGATTCTCATCAAGTTTTCTACAGGGAAATCAAGCCAATAAATGAGAAGAAATGTCAGGAAAAATACAGAAGAAAACGGCGACGAAAAAGACCTCAAAACGACCGCAAAACGGGCTCCGAAGGGGAAAATTCCCCCAGGGTCGCAGGCCCCTGCGACCATGGAAGTCCGGGTCACCGGATTTTTCGCCGGTGACCCGTTTTTCCGTCCTTTTTCGCGTTTCGCGCACTTTGGCCCCTGTGGTTTCCTAAAAATGTGATTTTTAGTGCTTGAAATTGACTCATGTCCGCCGACATCCGTCAAAATCACGAGTCAACCTCCAAAAGTATCAAAATCAACATTGATCGCCAACCGGCCGACCAAAAAAGTGTACTTTCCGCCCGATCGATCGAAAAATCGACAAGACAGATGTCACCGGCCCGCTCTTAGCTATCACTGTCTGAAGTTACATGTTCATCCGATGTCGATCAGCATGAAGATCCATCGATGATCATCGCCAGAAGAATTCCAGAAGACACGGCACGGCCCGCGACTCTTCGACTGCTCGGCGACCAATTAATGTGGTTAATTGACTAGCTTTATTGCAGTCATTAATTCATTTCTTTGGACGGCCCAATCAAAAGCAAGCATTTGGGAGTTACAAGTCAATTGATTCATGGCATTTAACCCATGAAACTCCTCCCATTATGGTAATTAAGGTGATTAAAAGCCCTTAATCTCCATCGGCCAATCAGATTCAAGGAAAAAGGAGTTACAAAATCAAAGAAATAAATCTTGTAACTCCTCCCATTAAAGCCATTAAAGCCCATAAACTCTCCTAAATGGCTACCAAAAGCCTATAAATAGGAGAGCATTCCATTGAAATGAGGATCAGAAAAACAAGAGATCAGAAAAAAGAGAGAGAAATCAGAAAAAAAGATCAGATCAGAAAAAAAAGAGATCGGATCGGAAGAGAGCGAAAAGAATCCAGAGAAAGAAAAAGAGAGAAAAACTCTACTGAAGTTCTGCACCGCCCACCACTACAAGGTGACAAAAGTCCCTTGGGGGGCACCCCCCCAAGGTCCTTGCCTTCTCCCGCTGCCTCCAATGGCTTAGACGTGGCTTTTCAGCCCGTCTACTTAGCTTTTTATTGGACATAGGACCTTCTCTTGGTCTTTGTCCTCTAAAAACCTGAGGTTATAGCCAAGCCAAGCGAATCAAGAGCATCTTCTGTTCTCATCTGCATGGATGATGGCGAAGCCCATACATGGCTTGCGACCGTCAATCTGAACGAGTCCCCCACAATCTCCTGAAAAGTTAGATCTTCCTTTTCTTGCTTTTCACTGTAGTTTGTATTTTTCTAAAGAGACAAAAAATCACAACTCTTGTCTTTCATTATTGATAAGAATTGTAAATCGGCTATAAACGCCAAAATCGGCTATAAACGCCACAAAATCGGCTATAAATGCCAAACAAAATCGCCTTTCATGGCAAATCAAGAAAATGTCTCTTTTCTTAAATATTTGTGCAATGGAAAACTTGAAAGAAGTTGATTTCCTTTTTACTTGCGAAGGTTGATCTCCGGATTACCACTTGCAATTCCAAGTAAAATAGAAAATCTGGCACACCCACACAAAGAAATGTTGATGCACGCTTCAGGCCCGCCAGGGAGCGAAAGGGCCGGACCCGACTGACTCCCACGTTCCGCCGACCCTGGTAGCCGCCCCATGGCGCCTCGGAGCGCGTTCCATCAAGCTGGCACACCCGGTGGGACTCGTTCATTTGAGAACACGGTGCTTGGAAATGAAATATTTGCATATCATACTTTTTGCTCTATGCTTATACTTCTTTTCCGGATTCCTTGGCTGCTTTCTAGCTGGTAGCCTATGTTGGATTTTGCATCCTAAAAAAAATGAGATGGGATTTTTTGGAAATTTCTATTTCTTTGAGTTTGTTTTCATTCTTTCTCTTTTCAAAAAAAAAAAAAATCAGTTTTCTTGGTTTGAATTCAAAATTGAGAAACTTTGATCCTATCCTATCGTTCTTTGGTGCTTGCAGAAATGTTAAGCCCGTTCGACTAAGGTTTTGGACCATCGTTTCTCTTCGATGAGTTCATTAGAGATTTCAAAAAAAAAATAAATAAATAAAAAATCAGTTTTCTTGGTTTGAATTCAAAATTGAGAAACTTTGATCCTATCCTATCGTTCTTTGGTGCTTGCAGAAATGTTGAGCCCGTTCGACTAAGGTTTTGGACCATCGTTTCTCTTCGATGAGTTCATTAGAGATTTCAAAAAATAAATAAATAAATAAAAAATCAGCTTTCTTAGTTTGGATTCAAAATTGAGAAACTTTGATCCTATCCTATCGTTCTTTGGTGCTTGCAGAAATGTTGAGCCCATTCGACTAAGGTTTTGGGCCATCGTTTCTCTTCGATGAGTCTATTTGGGATTTTTATAAAAAAAAAAGGACATAGACCACTAAGGTTAAACCAATTGCGTTCTTTGATCACGATTGATTCAAGAAAAGCCTTGTCCAGAGTGTGGAGACAGCTTGACTGTTCTAGGCAAGGGTCCTCCAAACGGGTTCATTAAGTAATCCTACCCTTACCTGGGGGCAATTCTATCAATTGAGGTTTCATAAGACCGGGTTAGGAGGCCTATGTGTACTCTCTCGTCTTTAAATCTTAAAAAATTAAAATCAAAATAAAAAAAAATAAAAAAAAGATTTTCAAAAAAAAAATCTTTAAAAAAAAATCAAAAAAAAAAATAATAAATAAAAAAAAGATTTTCAAAAAAAAAAATCTTAAAAAAACAAAAATCTTCAAAAAAAAATATAAAAATAAAAAAAAATAATAAATAAAAATATATTTTTAAAAAAAATAAAAAAAATAAAAAAATAAAATAAAAAAAAATCATTTCAAAAAAAAAAAATCTCCAAAAACTCGTCACTTTTGATTTCAGATCTGAGAAATTTTGGTTTATTCTTTTCTGAGCACTGGCGCTCGCGGAAATCGCCGAGACCGTGTTCAGATCAGAATACCATTTGCTCTCCTTGATGGAACCAATCTTGACATTTCAAAAAAAAACTCGTCACTTTTGGATTCAGATTCGAGAAATTGTGGTCTCTTCCCTTCTGAGTACTGGCGCTCGCGGAAATCGTTGAGCCCGTATTTGAATCGGAATGCCACCTGCTCTCTTTGACGAATCCATTTCTGACCTTTCAAAACAAAGAATCCCATCTCATGGATGCGATCTCCAACATTTGTGCCTAGCAATACTGGTACGCCCTTTCAGGGTCTACTGTATCTGTGACCGGCACATTTGTAACTCCTACCTTATATTCTTCTTATCTCGAGCAAGCCCTGCTTCTCGATAAGTCGAATTTAGGTTTACAATTGCTTCTAGCAGTCACTGGAATGCTCATTCTGGGCTCACCATACTTGCTGTCAGAACAATTGTACCATCTATGGCTTTTTACCTTCTTCATGTCGCTTGGGTCATATCCCTTGAGCGATTTGAAAAGACAACCATAGAAATTCCCATTTATGATCATTATATTCTTGTGATTACTAATGGATGTGGTCTTGTTTCAGAAAACTTTTTTTTCGAAATTAACAATGGCAGCCTTAACCATTATCTTCGATGAGAACAAGCACCAACTCATGCTTCAACAGAAGCAAACCGAGCGCACTTACAAGCGCCTTGCCAGCTGCCGAAGCGTCAACTCCCTCGGCAACTCTCTGAACTCCGGGTCGACCTCGACTCCCCGGACCATCGTCTTCGGGACACTGGGACCATTCCCACTTCCCGAAGAACAAGCTGCGCCTGCTAAAAAGCAGAAGATCGCCTCTCAACGTGTCACTCCCGTGACACCAAAGGCGAGCGCCCAAAAGCCTGAAGCCCGCGGCACCCCCGCGAAGCCTCGACCAACAACCAACCAGGTCTACCCTAAGACTTGGTCTCCAAGACCTTCCCCAAAACAAAGAAGGTCTCAAACTTCCACCAAGCCAGCATACCTGGCCCCACTCAAAGAGAACCAGTTCTACCCTCTTGCCTACATGAAAGAGGAGAGACCCATCTCCAACCTGACTCCCAAGTCAACCCAGCATGAGCCGGCTTGTTCCTACAGGCCCAAAATTAGATCATGCATCACCAGGCCTCTACAAGCACCTGCCAAGGCCTACACTCCTTCAGTTCGACCCTTCATCTCTACAGGGGCCGAACTCGAAAGGTTCAAAGCTTCGCTGCAACAGGCAAAGGACCGGGTCCGGATCCTGTCCTTGCCTAGCTACAAAGAAGACATGCTCGGCTGCTGCGCCCGAGGGAGCACATCCTTCATCGTCAGAGCCCAGCCAGAGCTGACTGAAGCTCAAATCGCTCGTCGAGCACGCCGCCGTGCCTCATATCGACAAAAGAGACTAGAGAAGCAACGGATCCAGCCTCCTACACTTCAAGTCTCTCACAAATGGGTCGAAAAAGAAAGACCCGACCAAGTTGCTGCCGTCCATATGGTTGGAAAAACCAGAAGACGCCAAAGGTCAGCATCAAAAATCCATGTCCGACGTCCGGTGACCCGTAGCGTCACCAGGACACAAAGACATCCAGAAGAATCTCCTGCCCCTTCAAGCCAAGGACGGGAGAGTAATCCTTCATCAAGCTCTTCATAAAAAAGAATGAGCCCCAGCTCGGTCACCAGGACGATTTCTTCGTTCGAATCCCGAGGGATGAACGTCTTGGCTACAAGTTCTGAGCCACCACCTCAGAATCCACCTCGAGATGATGCGCTCACACGCATCCAGCAGTTGGAACAAGGCCAGCAGAGGATTGAAACTCTGATGGAAAACCTTCTCCTTGTCGTCCAAAATCAGGCGAACAATGAGCCTCCTCCGAATCATGGCAATAACGAGGAAACTTGTGAAGAAAATGAGTCACGCGCCCTTACCAAAAAGGACGTAGACAGTATCCTCGCCAAAGCTAAAGAAGAGGATATACTCAAAGAGCATGGGATCAAGCCACCATATCCTTTATGGATGGATTCGGTCCCGTTCCCCACAAAATTCAAACATCCTACTCTCCAAACATATACGGGGAAAGGATCAGCCAGACAGCACGTAATCCACTTCAAGATCTTGACGGGAGCTATCGCGGATCAAGATGCACTCAAGATTCGCCTCTTTGCAAGTACTCTAAAAGGTACAGCCTTTGATTGGTACTCCACTCTGCCGGAGAACTCCATTCAGAACTGGGCTATGCTGGAGACACGCTTCCTGACCCACTTCCAAGGTGAGGATCATCCTGTTACTATGGCTCAGCTCTGCAGCCTAAAACAAGGAGAGAATGAGTCAACTTATGACTTCATTCACAAGTGGAAAGCAATGGCGTACAAATGCTCAGATGTACTGCCACAAGCGTCGCTAGTCGACATCTGCCGTAACAATATGAGAGCAAGAATACGCTCCATGATCATCGGCAACAAATCAAAAAACCTGGGAGAACTCCTGGAAGCTTCTATGGAAGCTGAAACGGTGATTAAAGACCTCAACAGTCAGAAGTCATCAAGAAAAGAGCCAACCGCCATTGCAACCTCTAAACCAAAGAAGAAAGAGGTCCTTAATGTGCAAACCAAGTCAGCTCCTCAGCAACCAAAGAAAGCTGAAAATAGAGCTGCAGGTAAGAGACCTGAACTCTCTGATGCCTTCAAAGAGCGAGTAGAAAAGAAATATCCGTTCGATGAAGACGTTGAAGAAATCTTTGAGGCTCTCCTAGCAAATGGCAAACTCATTTTGCCAGAGCCCAAAAGACCTGGAGACGTTGGCAAAACCAATGATCCTCGGTACTGTCCATACCACCAGATGGTCTCGCATCCTCTCAATCAATGCTTTGCTGTGAGAGAAAAGATAAACGAGATGTGGAAAAACGGAGTCATCACCTTTGACAAAAATTATGGGACTGCTTCCGTCAACATGGTGTCATGTGGACAAACACCAAAATCACCGAAGAAGAAGATCACTACTTCCTTCAAGGTGATAAAAAGAATTCAAACGTCCGAAGTGTTGGTTCCTTGCCCGACACCAGACGGACAACCCATATGGGTACATCCCGATCTCCTGGAAGATGAAAACTGGGAGATCGTAAAAACAAAGCCGACAGCTCAACAGCGAAGGCAGGATAGGAAACATCTCCTCAGGCTCAAACGGCAAAAGAAGACCCAGCCAAAACAAGAAGTCCATGAAAAGGCAGAGGCCTCCTCCACCACTTCACTCGGGGCAACAGAAACGTCCCTTCCAGAGACTTCAAAGGCGGTAAGAAACTTCACTCTCAGTGATTTCATGCCACCTCAATTCAAAAAAGAAGCCATGCAGGGGGCATTATACTCTTGCAACTCGGTAGTTGGATTCTCCATTGATGGATACGAGTCCAGCGACACCGACGATGGATTCGAGCCCAACTACACCGGCGAGTGGGAGGAATCTCTTGAAACAGGAGAGTATCTCTCCGACGAAGAATGGGTTCCTGAAACTCACCTTATGCCAGTAATCTGGTATAACCCCTTGCAACCACAAGGATCCTGGTCTGATGATGAAGAAGACCAAGAGGCTGCACAAGAAGATGCTGTTAACCCAGCACTTGTCATTGCTCCAGTGGAAATCAACTATGTTGAGCCACACGGAGAAGACGAAGAAGAGGATCTGGCTCCCATACCTGATCTTGAAGAATATGCAAGGATCTTGCAGCGTCTCGCTCTAGAACAAGAGCAAGATCGCTTTAACGAGCCTCCTCGCAACCCAGAGCCTGAAGTCCCTGAAGATAATCAGGTACATCCACCCTTAACTCCTGAAAATGGAGAACATTGCTGGATTGACGATCCTCTTACATCCGAGGATGAGTCTGACTCCGAGCAGGCAACATCTCCTATCAGAGCTTCCTGTAATGTAATATATCAGGACTATAGCTCTTCTGAAGCGTCGTCTGATGAGATTACCTATACTCCGACAACGCCTAGCAATGTATTCTCTGGAGCTATCTCGTCTCACGTGACTTTCACAGAGATGACACCCTCTCAGGTTTCTTCTCCTGAGACTGTGACTTCAGGATACACATTCTTCCCGACTAATCATCATGAAGAAAACCCAGATAATGATGCTTGGGATGATGAAATAGTCAACACAGAAGAAAAGCTGCTGGATGCTGTTCAGGACTTGCTCCCGGAAAATGCTCCGTGCAACACAATCACTGAGGATGGCAACTCTGCTGCAGATACATCCTCAGTGGATGAAAAACGACAGCCTCTTGATCCTGAA
This sequence comes from Umbellularia californica, assembly GCA_028538565.1. Taxonomy (NCBI): domain Eukaryota; kingdom Viridiplantae; phylum Streptophyta; class Magnoliopsida; order Laurales; family Lauraceae; genus Umbellularia; species Umbellularia californica. The sequence continues at coordinate 96,007,274 of JAPQWN010000003.1, forward strand.
GACAATCTTCCAAACGAAGATCCTTCTCAAGAAGCTCTCGAAGTTGGTAGAGGCACCCGCTCGGGCCGGGACTACCACAAAAATTACAACCAATCTTCCTTTACTTATGTAAATCCTTTGGGAAAAGATGTTGTAAGCGCCCCCAGTGGCAAAAACAATGAACATGCAGGCCCCAAGGAGGCTTTCAAGTATGACTTGGTTGAGCACTTCAAACACATACCTGCACGTCTTCACATCCTAAACTTATTGCGAATGTCTCCATGCACTCGTGATAATCTCATCTCAGAATTACAAAAACTGAATGAGGATGTCGACAAACATGCCCCACAAGTCCTCCAAATTGAAATGGACTACCGGGTCAAAAACTCAGAAACCTCCTTAAAAGGAGAAAAAGAGAAAAGCGAGGGATCATGCATCCAATGCCTCTCGGTTCAAAAGGCAGCCAGTGCAACCATCGCCTTCACTAAGGAAGACCTCCTACTTGGCGAAGCAAGGCACAACCGACCCCTGTACTTCACAGGTTACATCAAGGAAATGCCTATACACAGAGTTCAGGTCGACCCAGGTTCTGCACTCAACCTCATCTCCACTTCGGCTCTCGAAGAGTTGGGCATCCCACCCAGCAAGCTAAGCCACACATCTGTATCTATCTTTGGATACGATGGGAGCGCTCAAAGGCCTATCGGCAAAATCAGGTTCAAATTGCAAATCGGTGATCTTATCTCTGAGGTCACTGTGTATGCAATAAAAACCCCCTCATGCTACAACATCCTTCTCGGACGTCCTTGGATACACGAGAACGGTGTTGTCCCTTCAACTCTACATCAATGCATCAAGTTCGTCGGCGATGACGGCATGGTACATCGTGTCTTTGCGGACAGAAAACCCTTCAAAGGTAAAGAAGTACACTTCGCAGACTCCCAGATGTATGAAGGAGAAAAAGAAGAAGAGGAAGTAGCACCCCCTGCTGAAAATCTCCAGAAAGATAAAGGCAAGGCTCCTCAAAAATCACTGGAAGAAAACAACCCCTCCGGCAAATTAGAAGAGAGTCAATCTCCCTTCGTCATCTCCCTCAAATCTTCAAAACCTTTGGTCATCACGACTAAAGTGAAGAAGGCGAAACAAAAGTCTGGGGGCAAATTTGTTGTTTCTCTCGTGTCTATCATGCAAGACACAGACTCGGACTCAGAGCCAGAAGACAATGCATCGTCAAGCCAAGCTGACGCTCAGCATGTTCAGCCTGCTCTCGCTCCGATGGAGACACCTGCTGATGTAGAAGATCCTACGTCTGCTACCTTTGTTGTTCCGACAACATCATCAAAGCAAAGGCCGATCTTCTTCCATAGATCGGACGCTTCTTCATCAAACTCCATGCTCGAACCTTTCCAAAATGAAGGTATGCCTCAGCTATCTCTATATAGTCCCGTGGCACTAGCAATTATGAAGAAAATGGGCTATGACGCTCAAAACCCAGTCGGTTTGGGAGAAAGACGCGGTATTCTCACGCCATTGGAGCCCGCCTTGACCAAAAGCCAGCTGGAAGATTGGAGACTCTACGGATATGTAGAAAAGTCTTCACATGGGTTAGGATATGATCCTGATACCCCCCTGAGACAGTTGACACAAAGGCTTAAAAGTCGTTTTACCGACCAAGCCTCAACATCTCAAGTCCACGAAGACATCGATCTCCATGGAAATCTCTTTAAAGAGTTACCTGACAAAGATCCAGGAAGCTCATCCAACTTGTACGATTTCTCTGATGATAAAGAGGAATCGTCCGATAATACAGACTTGTGCTATTCTGACCCAGAAGAACCCTCGTCTCCAAAAGAAATACCAGACTCAACAGGCGATTGGGACTATCTCATAGCAAGCCTTAAGGAGATCACCAATCAAGAAAATCCATGGAAAGGAACAGAGCCTTGGTCTGGTAATGCAGTTGAAACTCCAGAAGGTTTCGTTGAGTTGGAAGCCTCTGAAAATATTGTGGAGGAACCACCTTCGAACCTTCCGACAGAAGATCCTGTTCAAAAGATAAACTTGGGAACACCTGATAACCCACGTCCTGTATTCATAAGCAAGAATATAAAGGATGATGAGTTACCTGAGTATATCGCTTTTCTTCGTGAGTTCGTTGATTGCTTTGCATGGTTCTATGCTGAAATGCTTGGTTTAGACCCCGAAGTAGCAGTCCACAAACTCAATCTTCAAGAAGACATCAAGCCTGTCAAACAAGGACAAAGAAGATTCCGTCCAGATGTGATGGATAAAATTGAACAAGAAGTTCAAAAACTCAAAAGCGTTGGCTTCATCCGTGAGGAACAACATCCAGAGTGGTTGGCCAACATTGTCCCCGTGACAAAGAAAACTGGGCAGATCAGAGTCTGTATTGACTATAGAGACTTGAATGGCGCTTGCCCTAAAGATGAATTCCCGCTCCCCATACCGGAGGTGATGATTGACAATACCTGCGGATTCGAGCGAATGACATTCATGGATGGCTTCTCTGGTTACAATCAGATAAAGATGCATCCCGAGGATGAAAAACACACTTCATTTCGGACTCCATTTGGCGTGTATTGCTACACTGTCATGCCATTTGGTCTGAAAAATGCTGGTGCCACATATCAAAGGGCTATGATGAAAATATTCCAAGATATGCAGCACAAGACGGTCGAATGTTACGTTGATGACCTCGCCGTCAAAAGCAGAAGAAAAGAAGACCATCTCAAAGATCTTCGGGAAGTCTTCCTCCGACTCCGCAAACACAAACTGCGGATGAATCCTCTAAAATGCTTCTTCGGCGTCTCGTCGGGTAAGTTTCTCGGATTCCTTGTTCGGAAAGCTGGAATAGAACTTGACCCCATAAAAGTCAAGGCTATTCTAGAAATGCCCTCTCCAAGAACCTTGAGAGAACTAAAAGGGCTCCAAGGGAGATTGGCCTACATCAGACGGTTCATCTCCAATCTTTCGGGGAAATGCCGTCCATTCTCTCGATTGATGAAAAAAGGTGTAGACTTTGTCTGGGATGCCGACTGTGAAGCCGCATTTCAAGATATCAAGTCATACCTGACCAAACCTCCAGTGTTAGCTGCCCCTGCCACTGGAAAACCATTCATCTTGTACACAAGAGCCCTTGATCGCTCTCTGGGTGCTCTGCTTGCACAAGAAAATGATGAAAGAAAAGAAGCTGCTCTATACTACCTCAGCCGCATGCTAGTAGGTGCAGAGCATCGCTACTCCCCAGTCGAAAAGGAATGCCTTGCAGTGATGTTTGCCGTACAAAAGCTACGTCACTACTTGCTTTCCAACACAGTCTACCTCGTCTCAAGGATCAACCTCTTGAAGGTCCTTGTCACAAAGGCAGGTTCTCTCAATGCCCGACTGGCAAAATGGTCCATCCTTCTATCACAATTTGATATTAGGTATGTGCCACAAAAAGCAATCAAAGGCCAAGCTCTAGCAGATTTCCTCGCAGAGCATCCATTGCCTAAAGATTCACCACTCAGAGACGATCTCCCAGACGAACCTATCTACAACGTGGAGACTTTCTCGCCAAATGCCTCCTGGGACATGTACTTTGATGGTGCAACCAGGACAAATGAAAACAGAAAGCTGATCTCGGGAGTTGGCATCTTCTTTGTTAGCCCCGACAAATACATGATTCCACACGCTTTCTCGCTACTGGAACCATGCACAAACAATGCAGCTGAATACCAAGCTCTGATCCTAGGATTGGAACTCGCCATTGAATCCGGTATCACCATGCTGGAAGTCTTTGGAGACTCTCAACTGATCGTCAACCAGATGAATCAGAAATATGAAGTCAGGAAGCCCGATCTGCTGCCTTATTACAACAAGGCACAATCGCTTCTGCAAAAGTTTGACATCTGCAACATCACCCACATTCGTAGAGGTGAAAACATCCGTGCAGATGCCCTGGCCGGACTTGCCGCATCAATGGCGATCCAGGAAGGGGAAAACATGCAAATTACAGTGTGCGAGAGAAGGATCCTCCCTCCTCTTAACACACACCAAGCAGTTGTTGAATGCCACCGAGTGGTTGGAAGTCGGATCTCTATCCTTCAACCTTCAATCGGCGACTGGAGGGATCCGTTCATTGATTACACTATGTTCGGAATCCTACCTGAAGATCCAAAAGAACGGGTAAGCATCCAAAGGCGAGCCCCAAACTTTCATTTGGATATCCCTTCAAAGATCCTTTACAGGAAATCCTTCAATGGAGTACTCCTAAGCTGCTTGTCACAACAAGAAGCTGAAGAAACACTCAAAGAAGTTCACGCTGGTCTTTGTGGAGCTCATCAGGCTGGTCCCAAGCTCTACGACCAAATCAAAAGGTTGGGTTACTACTGGCCTACCATGGTACCCGACGCAATGCAATTTGCTAAGCGCTGCCAACAATGCCAAGTTCATGGAGACTACATTCACATGCCTCCAGAATGGCTGCATCCTACAGCAATCTCATGGCCTTTTGAAGCATGGGGCATGGACATCATAGGTCCTATCTCTCCCCCTTCAAGCAAAGGTCATCGCTTCATCTTCGCCGCTACGGATTATTTCTCCAAGTGGTCAGAAGCATTTGCGTTCAACGAAATGAAGACCTCATCAGTTCTTCAATTCCTACGCACCAACATCATTTGTCGTTTCGGCATACCCAAAAGATTCGTCCATGATAACGGACCACAATTCCGGGATCATCGATTCTACAGGTTCTGCGACAAATACAAAATCCAAAGCTATCCTTCGACTCCATACAATCCGGCAGCAAACGGATTAGCAGAAGCCTTCAACAAGACACTCTGCAAAATCCTCAAGAAAATGGTCTCTAGTCACAAAAGAGACTGGAGCGACAAATTGTCTGAAGCTTTGTGGGCGTATCGAACCACCGTTCGAGGACCAACCCATAGCACACCATTCTCCTTGGTCTATGGATGCGAAGCTGTCGTGCCCCTAGAGGTACAAATTCCTTCTCTGAGGGTATCTCTACAAAATGACATGACTCAAGAAAGCAATGTCAAATTGCGACTCCATGAGCTGGACAATCTCGACGAGAGATGGCTCGAAGCTCGACAAAGCATTGAACTTTACCAAGCACGCATGGCAGGATCTTTTGACAAAAAGGTCAGGCAACGCGCCTACAAAAAGGGTGACTTGGTTCTTGCGGTAAAAAGACCAATGGTCTTCGCTCACAAGTCCAAAGGCAAGTTTGAACCAAAATGGGAGGGACCCTACGTCATCGACAAGGTCTTCTCCAACGGCGCATATGCCCTCCTAAACATGGAAGGCGACAGATGTATGCTGCCTATCAACGGCAAGTTCTTGAAGCGGTACTACCCTTGAAGACTTATCCAACTGGGTAAGAGCAATGCCTGTATGGCCAAAACCTGTTCTCAGGTACTCGCTCGTCAAACCCACTCTCTTTAGAATTTTCATATCAAATGTCAAAATTTCTAGAGATTCAAAAACAATGCTTACTTTCATCGTTTCATTGTTCAAAAACAAAAAAAATCCAAGTTTAGGAGCCTCTCCCTGACTTGACCAAAACTTCGATCCTTGAACCAAAATTCATGGTTTGAAACAAAAATCCGGATTCAGGGATTTCCACCCTAGCCCACCTTACCTTTTACCGCCAAATGGTTCTAGGTCAAAATTTACGACCCTCGTGTCTTTAAACAAAAAAAAATGGTTTTTCAAAAATCGTGGGGAAACGACATCAAAGTCAGTACCCGCAAAACAAAAATTTTGAAAAAAAGCAAGGATGCGACATTCCATCGATACTTGCACCCAAAATCGCAGGGAAGCGACATTTCGTCGATACTTGCAAAATCCAAAAACCGTGGAGACGCAACATATCAGTTGATATCCACAACCCAAATTTCAAAGGTTTGAGAAAACCTAAAATCGTGGAGAAGCAACAAACCAGTTGATATCCACAACCCAATTTCAAAGATCGTGGAGATGTAACATACCAGTTGCTATCCACAACCCAAAATTACAAATGGTTCGAGAAAACCTCAAATTTCAAAAATCGCGGAGAAACGACATCAAGTCAGTACCCGCAAAACCAAAAGTTTTGGGAAAAGCAGGGAAGCGACGCTTAGTCGATATTTGCACCCCAATTCGCGAGGAAGCGACATTCCATCGATACTTGCAAAACCTAACCCGCGAGGAAGTGACATTCCATCAATACTCGCAAAACCGAATGAGCAAGGAAGCGACATTCCATCGATACTTGCAAGACCATTCAGCGGGGAGGCGACATTTAGTCGATACCTGCATTTTGAAAACCAAAACTCGGCTATAAATGCCAAAATCCGTGTATAAATGCCAAAACAAAAATTTCTGGCTATAAACGCCAAAATCGGCTTTCATGCCAACAAAACAAAACTTGGTTTTCAAAAAACTTGGCTACAAATGCCACACAAAAAAAAAACCTGACTCTCATGTCAAAACCGGCTATAAATGCCACAAATTGGCTATCAATGCCACCAAACCGGCTATAAATGCCACCAATTGGCTATCAATGCCACCAAACCGGCTATAAATGCCACAAATTGGCTATCAATGCCACCAAACCGGCTATAAATGCCACCAATTGGCTATCAATGCCACCAAATTGGCTGTAAATGCCACAAAAATCCGGCTTTCATGCCAAATTCGTTTCCCCTACCAAAACAACCATTTGACAAAAGATTTTCACAAAATGACAAAGCTTTTGATCAAATCCCATTTAGCAATTGCTTTCATCACAAAAAGATTTGAGTGAGCGTAGGGAAAACAAAACAAAAAAAAAAAAAAGAAAAGTACCAAAAAATACATGTGGTACCAAAAAAAAAAAGAAAAGTGATCACAAGCACTACACAAAAAAAAAGAGTGCCAAAAATATACATGTGGTACCAGAAAAAAAGAAGAATAGTTTCTGCTATAAAAAAATCAGGAGCTTAGCCAAAAATGGTCTCCAGCCAAAGCTTCAGCTCCTCAAGCAAACTTTTGGCATCAGCCGTCAGAGTTTCCGAGGCGCGCTTCTTCAGGAACTTGCCATGAGATGCTGGCGAATGCCGTAACCCTTCTTTTACACCGGGAAGCTTTTCCCCAGCAGTTTGCCATTGCTCGTTCTCTAGAGTCCTCCTCTCAAGAACTTGACCGGCATCTGCAACCCTGCGAATCAGAGTACTCTCCCTATCACGAGCCTCTGTTATAGCAGTCCACTTAGCATCAACTTGTGCCTTCAAATGCTCGAGATGCTTCCTGGCCATTTCAACCTCTCCATCAAGGATGTCAAGGTCGCGCTTTAATCCAAGGATGACTAGCTCTTCCTTATTCTTCTCTCGGACTACCTGCTTCCTGCTTTGTGTAGCCTCATTCAGGTCAGACTTAGCCTTATCAGCAGGGTCCAAGAACATCTCCTTGAAGAATTGGTCGTCAGGGAAATCCATGGTCTCAAACCACTTGTCACCCAGTGCAATGATCCTATCAACGATCGCCCTGGCACCTGTGACATCCAGACCAACCTCTTCGGTGTCGGTCAGAATCTCCTGTACATGTGGGATCATGCCAAATCCTGCCTCCAAGTGTCCAAAAAGGAGAGTCTTGATCCAAGAACTCAAAACCCGAGCCAGCACCTTCTTCGCAAATTGAAGAGACGAACTGGATGAAGATTCACCCTTCTCCGTTGATCGGCTGCTCATGTCATGTCCCATTGGAAGAGTAACAAAAGAACTCTTTCCACTTGGAGCCACTGGAGAGGGAATCTCAATACGAGGCATCTCCTCAATCATGTCAGAACTAGTCTCTACCTCCGGATCGACCTCTGGTATCCCTTGCTCTGGTTCTGAAGGAAGCGATGGACTCTCTTCTGTCACTTCAAAACCTGCAAATGAAACACAAAAAGGTATGAATATGATCCTGTTAAAAAAAATCATCAGGGTCATCACTACAAAGTACCTTCTTCGACGACTGGCGGAACACTCTCTTCCTCCACGAACTCATCGGAAGCATCATCAACATTTGCGTCCATTGATGGTTCAAAGTCATCGGAATCCTGTGGCAAGTCAGCTGACAAGAGAAATGTTAGCAAATCAAGTCGCAGGCAAAAAAAAAGAGAAAGCGAAAGAAGTTATACCAATTGGAGATTCTGGAATCATTCCAGAGTCCCTCGGTTCTTCTTCAGATGCCATAACCGGCTCCATCACCGCCTCATCGGTCGGAACCTCAGGCATCGCCAAGTCTTCATCCTCTGCTAAAAAAAAAAAAAGCAGCAGCAGGGTGAGAAAACAAATCAGAACATGGAAAGCCCCATGAAAGAAGTAGAAAACGAAAAAGGAAGAATCATACCTTCACCAATGGTCTCTTCCCCACGACTCCTCTTCTCTGGAGGCTCGTCGACAGCCTCTGGCACCTCCTCGTTGATGGTAAGAGGGATTTCCATGTCAGGAGAGTCCTCATGTGGCCCCTCGCTGTGATGATGACTCCTCCTCTTTTTACCTCTACGGGTTCGCTTCCTAGAAGAACCCGCCCCACTATCAGAGTCAGGTTTCTCACTTGGCTCCTCACTGGATGGTCTGCTCTCGCCAGTAGACTCCGCGGAAGCTCGCCTCTGTGCCGCTTGCATCCAAGCGTCGAGCTCAGCTTCCTCCTGTTCTAGCTGCTCCAAAGCCTCATCAGGTACTTCCCGAACAGCTTCAGAACCAATGACGCCCTGGTCACCGACAAAGCCTATGTTGTGCTTCTCTCTAGAAAGGAAGGCCCAAACTTCCTCTCGCCGGACGCCATCCGACTTTCCAGTACCTTTCCCCGAAGACAGCTTTACATCAAGCTCCTTCTTGGAAAGCCCCCGATATGCCAAAAAGCTCTCCGCGAACCACTTCGTGAAGCCGGCAGTTCGGAAAGTCGACAGCTCAGGATAAGAGATCGTGGCAGTAGTATCTTCAGCACTATAAAAAGCCCATGCATTTCTGCCATCCTGCAAACCCCCAAAACGCTTCACCATACTCGAAGGCGCTCCAACAACGCCTTGAGAGAAGCCCAACTGAAGCGCAAAGCGAGAAGGTACATACGGCTGGATGTCGACGAAAAGATGTCTGCGGTACACCATCGTGCCGACTCGTATGCTGAAAAGCCACTCCTTCTCTGCATTGGTCAAAGGGTAATGCCTTCCCGACCCTGCTCTGGTAGAGTCTCGGGAGGCACCAAAATCAAAAGCCTTCTTCCGCAACTCCGGAGAAAGCTTCACTGAAGACTGCCCCATCTCGACGTCCCTGAACCGTCGGATCCTCATGCGGGCAAACAAAAGTGATTCGGATACGGCTTTTCCCTTAGCCAATCGAATCATCAGAGGATCATCATCCTGTGCAGCACCCAGCTGGTGGAAGCCAGGACAGTGGTATACAAACCACGAATAAAAGATATGGGCTGAAAATACCCTATTCATAGGGAGCCCAAGCCGAACCAAGAAAGCAGCAGCCTGCAGTTCGGTACACAAGTAGGAGTAAAGAGCAGGCACCAAAGCAAGCCGCTCTCCAAACGCCATCTGACAAGCCGGAAAAATACAATGCGGCCTGATGTGCGTCCCATCTCCACCAGCAAACACAGCCTCACCTAGCCAATAAGTGAGGTAAAAAGCAAGATCTCTCCACAGTGCAATGTCAGAACAAATGGCATCTGTGCTCGTGAAGAAACCCTTCAACTCTTCCTGCATGGCCGAAGTCTTCTTCCTGTCTTCCCGGGTCATGCTATCAGAAGACTCTTTGCTGTCAAAGAAGTTGAAGAATGAAGAGCCATAACTCTTCCAACTGCTGGATCTCACTTTCGAGCCCTCCTTAAAAAAATCATAGAAGGCGACGAGCTGAAAGTATAGGAGCCTGACCTCCTCTGACTGCTCCTCAAGGACGCTGTCAATCGGCATGAACTCCTCATAGAGTTTGCCAAGGATGGGCAATCCAGTAATAGCACTCAACTCCTTCAGAGAAAAACCAATCTCACCGTTCGTGACAACGAAGGTATTGGTCTGAGGGAGGAAAGACTCCAACATAGCCATGAAGGCATCATCGGAAAAAGTCACGGTCTCCCTAAAAGCGCGGACCGCGTAAAAAATCCCGGCTTCCTTCAAAACGGCGCCCCCAATCAGCAAGGTGTGGTCAGTCCATGACTTCCAATCGGAGTCAGCATTGAAACGGCCACGAAGTCGAAAAGGCTTCACCCAAGTACTGCCGTCACCACTGAAAACGCCAAGGCCCACCGGTCTCAAATCGACCGACGGATAATCAGAGCCCTGGTAGCCGCTGGCTGGCATCAACACGTCCATACGGACAGGTGGCTTCTCTGCAAAACCGGAAGGTCCACCAACAAAAACCCCGGTCTTGATCACACTGGTCCTCTTCACCCAGCTCGGAGGATCTTCCCTCTTAGGGCACGTGGGAGAAAGGCTCAGGATCGAGATGGTCCGATCAAAAGACGACCGGGTAGAAATAGTTCTCTCCTCACCATCCGCTGTGTAAGAGAACTGAAAACATCTCCTTTGGTATGTCAAGTCGTCAAGGACTGCATCTCCAAAGAAGAAGGTAGGCTTAGGCAAAACCCTCAGATCGTCCATAACCCAAGGACGGCTGCTTACCATGATCTTATAAAACTCCTCATCCTTGAGAGCGATCAATCGCTGTCTCATCTCATCGCGACTGAGGGAATCGCACTCTTCCAAGTTCTTCTCAACAAACTGGACCTTCTCCCAGGCCTGCTGAACGGCCACATTAGAAGATCTGGCGGATCGACGAGGTACGCTTGTAGCAGGCTCTTTACCCTTGTTCGTTCTGGAGGAACCACCTGCAAAGGTTGGAAAAGAAAAAAAAAAAAAAGATCATCATCAAAATGACAGAATTTCGCTAAAAGCAAATCTGGCGAAATTTTGGCATGGTTCCGGGGCAATTCCGAAGAAAAGGGAAATACCCCGAAAGAAACAGAAAGTTTTGAAGATGGGCTCAACATCGCTGCGAACTCCGAAACTACAAACTTTCGAAACCTCAAAATCTCCGCAAAATCAAGAAGGGCTCAACATCGCTGCGAGCTCCAAATTCCCAAATTTGCAAAGATTTTCAGGTATGCTATCATGCTCAATCTACAAAAAGTACATGCATGAACATCTAGATTTGCATAAAAAACGCATTATCATGATGAGCAAAAAAAAAAAAAACTTTCTCAAAAAAAGAAAAGGGAGAAAGAAAAGAAAAAAAAAAAAAAAGGGGAAACTTTCCAAAAAAAAAAGGGGGAGAAAGAAAAGAACAAAAAAAAAAGGAAGAAACTTTCTCAAAAAAAGAAGAAAGAAAACAGCAAAAAAAAAAAAAATATATATATCAGGCCCATCAGGCCACGTGGCCGTACGGACCAGATCCGTACGGCCCACAAAAAAAAAAAAAACAAAAAAGAGAAAAGAGACACACGTGAAAAAAAAAGAGAAATCACGTGGAAAAGAAAAAAAAAAAGAGAAGAAGAATAGAAAGAAAAGAAAAAAGAAAAAAAAAAAGAGAAGAGACACTTTTTTTTCCATCCTATTCTCTACATGGAGTTTTCTTGAAAGAAAAAGAGAGAAAACTTACTTGAAGCCATTGATGGAGAAGAAGAAGGAAAAAGCTTAAAGATCCTTGAAGAAGAAGAACTCTTGGTCTTGGAGTTCTCTTGAGATTGTTGCAAAAGAAAGCAATAAGAGCAAGAGATCCTACCTTCCTTTGCTTTTATAGGAGAGAGCAAATCAAAGAAGGAAACAAAAAAGGAAAGGTAAGTGCTACTAATTAGTAACCTTACCAAAAGAGAAGGAATTAGAAAGATTCTTTCCCAACAAGAAAGATGTCTTTGAGAGATTTCCTCCCAAAATCAATCAAATGAGAGATTCTCTCCAACAAAAAAGGATATTGAAGATTCTTTCCCAAAAAGAAAGATACCTTGAGATATTCTCTCCCAAATTAAGGGAATATGAGAGATTCTCTCCCATAAAGCTATTTTTAGATATTCTTTATCCAAATGAGATATCTTTAGATATTCTTTACAAAAATGGCCCCACATGAGATCTAAGCCATCCTAAAAAGCTTAAGGTCCCATGGCCTAGCCCATATGAGCCAGGTTTGACCACCTAGGCACTAAAAAAAAAAAAAATGGGCTTTTAGTCAGGAAAAAATCCCTCTTACCAAGAGCATACAATAATGGTTCCATGCCTCTTTTGAGTTGATTGAACCATACAAAAAAATTCCAAGCCCCATGAGCTTCCAAAAATCAAACCATCCAGCCTCATAAACCAAATTGAGCCAAAATATTGAAATTGACATTCCACAAAAAATCCAAACCACTCCAATGGACCCACACAGTCCCAAAGAGTGACCAAAAAACCAAATCCTAGTCCCCTAACTTGCCACATACAGCTTGTTAGGTCACAAGACCAAAACCAAAAACCAAATCATGATCCCCTAACTTGCCACATACAGCCTGTTAGGTCTACAAGATCAAAACCAAAACCCGACCCCTTAACCTGCCACATACAGCTTGTTAGGTCACAAGGTCAAAAACAAAAGCCCAAATCCACATCCCTGATGTCATCTTCAAAACTTTGCCTCGAGATGGTCCCTGATTCCTTTCATTTACCATAAAATTCCCCTGGAAGCTCAAAGGCTACTCTACCAAAGGAAAGATTGCTCAAAGACTCTTGGTCAAGACACAAGCTCTCCTTCAAAAATCTCTTCGAGGCACATCGATTACAAAAGTCAAGCAACTCGTCGCTGTACCTCGAGGGGGCATTTGTTGACACCAAAAATGTCACTTTGCCTCTTCAACATCAAGAAAGCTGCATGAAGTCGCAACCTGCCATAAATAGGCAATGCAATTTCTCCAAAAAAATCAAATCTTGTCAGAATCAAACAAAAACTGCAAGATCCTTCAAGATAGCCAAGAGAAGAGTACACATGAAGTTTCGGGCCATTTCGACAACATTTGGCCTAACTTCACTTCTCCGACAGCTAAACAGGAGCTCTCGGCGGCGACATCATCGGAGACGTCAAAACTTCGATCAGAGCCTACAGATGACTCCAGCATGTCTCAAAAGGGCTCCATGCCAAATTTCAAGTCAAACCGACAACGTTTGACCCTCCATCAATGCTCGAGCAGCGAAATCAAGCCTCCCGGCGGCGGGAACCACCGAAGCCTTCGCTCATCAAACCAAGTGCATGAGTGGCTTCAACATGCTTCCAAAAGGCTGCACGTCAAATTTCAGGTCATTCTGACAACGTTTGACCAGGTTTCGATGCTCCGAGAGAAAATCAAGCCTACCGGCGGCGGAGCAACCCGGGACCATGACATCCAAAACGGAGCCCATGGAACGTCTCAAAATGACTCCAATAGGCTCCCCGTCAAATTTCAGGTCAATCGGACATCGTTTGGCCACATATCAAAGCTCGGCATTTTCCCCGCAGCAAAATCAAGTGAAGCATCGACGGGACCCCAAACGGCTTCAAAACTCAAACAAAAGCCTATGGTTGGTCTTATTTATTGCTCAGGAGGCTTCACCTCAAATTTCAAGTCATTCCGACATCGTTTGACCAAGTTTCAGCTTCTGGCGGAAAATCAGCAGCTCTACGCGACAAAGTCTTCGGCTTTCCCGGAAAATTAGAAACTTTGCACTCTAAAAATGCAAGGATTCTCATCAAGTTTTCTACAGGGAAATCAAGCCAATAAATGAGAAGAAATGTCAGGAAAAATACAGAAGAAAACGGCGACGAAAAAGACCTCAAAACGACCGCAAAACGGGCTCCGAAGGGGAAAATTCCCCCAGGGTCGCAGGCCCCTGCGACCCTGGGCCAAGGTCGCAGGCCCCTGCGACCATGGCCCATGGTCGCCGGCGACCATGGAAGTCCGGGTCACCGAATTTTTCGCCGGTGACCCGTTTTTTCCGTCCTTTTTCGCGTTTCGCGCACTTTGGCCCCTGTGGTTTCCTGAAAATGTGATTTTTAGTGCTTGAAATTGACTCATGTCTGCCGACATCCGTCAAAATCACGGGTCAACCTCCAAAAGTATCAAAATCAACATTGATCGCCAACCGGTCGACCAAAAAAGTGTACTTTCCGCCCGATCGATCGAAAAATCGACAAGACAGATGTCACCGGCCCGCTCTTAGCTATCACTGTCTGAAGTTACATGTTCATCCGATGTCGATCAGCATGAAGATCCATCGATGATCATGGCCAGAAGAATTCCAGAAGACACGGCACGGCCCGCGACTCTTCGACTGCTCGGCGACCAATTAATGTGGTTAATTGACTAGCTTTATTGCAGTCATTAATTCATTTCTTTGGACGGCCCAATCAAAAGCAAGCATTTGGGAGTTACAAGTCAATTGATTCATGGCATTTAACCCATGAAACTCCTCCCATTATGGTAATTAAGGTGATTAAAAGCCCTTAATCTCCATCGGCCAATCAGATTCAAGGAAAAAGGAGTTACAAAATCAAAGAAATAAATCTTGTAACTCCTCCCATTAAAGCCATTAAAGCCCATAAACTCTCCTAAATGGCTACCAAAAGCCTATAAATAGGAGAGCATTCCATTGAAATGAGGATCAGAAAAACAAGAGATCAGAAAAAAGAGAGAGAAATCAGAAAAAAAGATCAGATCAGAAAAAAAAGAGATCGGATCGGAAGAGAGCGGAAAGAATCCAAAGAAAGAAAAAGAGAGAAAAACTCTGCTGAAGTTCTGCACCGCCCACCACTACAAGGTGACAAAAGTCCCTTGGGGGGCACCCCCCCCCAAGGTCCTTGCCTTCTCCCGCTGCCTCCAATGGCTTAGACGTGGCTTTTCAGCCCGTCTACTTAGCTTTTTATTGGACATAGGACCTTCTCTTGGTCTTTGTCCTCTAAAAACCTGAGGTTATAGCCAAGCCAAGCGAATCAAGAGCATCTTCTGTTCTCATCTGCATGGATGATGGCGAAGCCCATACATGGCTTGCGACCGTCAATCTGAACGAGTCCCCCACAATCTCCTGAAAAGTTAGATCTTCCTTTTCTTACTTTTCACTGTAGTTTGTATTTTTCTAAAGAGACAAAAAATCACAACTCTTGTCTTTCATTATTGATAAGAATTGTAAATCGGCTATAAACGCCAAAATCGGCTATAAACGCCACAAAATCGGCTATAAATGCCAAACAAAATCGCCTTTCACGGCAAATCAAGAAAATGTCACTTTTCTTAAATATTTGTGCAATGGAAAACTTGAAAGAAGTTGATTTCCTTTTTACTTGCGAAGGTTGATCTCCGGATTACCACTTGCAATTCCAAGTAAAATAGAAAATCTGGCACACCCACACAAAGAAATGTTGATGCACGCTTCAGGCCCGCCAGGGCGCGAAAGGGCCGGACCCGACGGACTCCCACGTTCCGCCGACCCCGGTAGCCGCCCCACGGCGCCTCGGAGCGCGTTCCATCAAAAAGTAATTAGAAAATACCTTTAAATGGCAGGATGTCCTTAATTGAAAACTTATTGCAAAACTTATGGACTAATTTGAAAAGTTTTAAAACTTGTGTCATTTTTTAAATAAGGCAAGAACTTAAGGCCTTATTTGAAAATTTTCTGAAAAAAATGAGAACTTCTAAATGCACCCCAGGGAGCACAAGGGAAAGGGAGGGAGAGAGGTAGGGATATGGAGCATGAGAGAGAGAGATGGAGCGAGAGATAGACAAGGAAAGGAGAGGGGCGATGGAGATGGAAAAGGAAAGGCTGTGGAGGGCATGACGACGGAGGACACAACCGTGGTGTTGCTGGGTAATGGAGATGAGGTGGAGAAGGGGTAGTTTGGGGATCTACCATTAGGGTATATTCGCAATAATTGTGAAAAGGGCCATCGTATGAATGTCACATCAAAAGCACTTTAATTCAAAACTTCCTTTGAACTTTTTCAAAAAAATTAAAAAAGCAACCACATTTACCTACTAAAATACCAAAAAAAAAAAAAAAAAGCCTCTCCTTTCCCATAGAAAAAGTCAAAAAGATTTCATAACAAACAACTAAAAATAAAATACCATCATAACCCACTTATATTTTATTCTTTCTTCAAAATCAACTTTACTTCACTTGACTCTATTGGTAGAGTTGCCAAACTAGCCCAAGGACTTTCTTAAATTAACTACAAAAACCTGCATAACTTTTTAAAAATAATTAAATCAAAATACCTTTTGAAAATCCTCGAAAGCCTGGGGTCGTTTGTTTCCTGTGAAAGTGATTCACATGTGTAAATGACCCACATGTGAGTCATTTGCATATGTAAATAACTCACATGTGCATCAGATTCCACTGTTTGTTACTAGCATAACATTTCACATGTGAATCTATGAATAGATTGTATATTGTTTGATGATATCTCAATATCCAAGCAACATCAATGGTTAAAAATTGGACACATGATCGTGTTTGAGCTTCTGAAGTATTGAATGGTTCTGATTTTACAGGTGGGGCCCAGAACATTAAAAAAATCATAAAAAGCGGACTGGGTATGTTAGTAACAATAGGTTGTATATTGTTTGATGATATCTCAACCTCTATGCATCATCAACGGTTGAAAATTGGACACATGGCCGTGTTTGAACTTCTGAAGAATATGAACGGTCCTGATTTTACAGGTGGGGCCTAGAACAATAAAAAAAATCATAAAAGGCGGACTGCTTATGTTAGTAACAATAGATTAATCTAACGGCTGTAATTATGTTGATGATATCTCAACCTCCATGCATTATCAACGGTTGAAAATTGGACACATGGCCGTGTTTGAGCTTCTTAAGAAAATGAACGGTCCGGATGTTACAAGTGGGGCCCAAAAAAATAAAAAAAATAAAAGGCGGATTGCTCATAATGGCACTGTAGCAGTCCGCCTTGTAACAGTGAAATGTATAAGTCTTTCACACCTCTTGAGGTGTGAAAATCCAAGGCACCTTTTGAGTTGGTTTTCATATCATTTACACATGTGAATCAAATTCACACAAAACAAACGTGATATATGCATAACGGATACGCATGTGATTTAATTACATATGTAAATGGGCACAATCAATCGATCCCTCGGGACGGTTTTGAAATTCTCCCCAAAAAAGTTAGAGCTGTTACGAAAGTAGGTAATACGATATATCGGGTCCTACTTATATACGGCCCGATTCCGTTCCTCAGCTGATGCAATCGAAGCCGACTCCTGCAAATCGACTCCCAATCTTCTTTGACTCTCTCGAGAAGCAGCAGCAAGAGCAAGATGAAATCCCTCCTTTTCTTCTTTCTTCTCCTCTCTCTCAATCCCTTCAGAAAATACTCGGCCGAGCAGATCTTCTCTGCTCACACAGGTACCCCTCTCTTGCCTTTCAATTCCCAATCGCTATTGCTTTTTCTTTGCATTTCTTGCAAATTCTATCTAGCAATCGATCTATGATCATAATAGAAGAAATGGGGTTTTCTGTTTTTGGCCAATTTTAATGGGAGACCTTCGATTGACGGCTGTTTCATCCATGGGGGCATTGATTCGATTGCTGTAGGACATGTTCTGTTTGTGGGTTTTGTTCCTTTTCATAGAAATAGTTATGTTTTTGGCATAGAACATTGATGTTTTGAACAGATGCACTTGAAAAGCATTTGCTTTAAAGGGTTTCTCTTCTTATAGTGTGCTTATGATTGTAAGCAATGAAACCACAGCTGGATATCATGTAGTTTGGGCATCTATGATTTAGTGTAAAAAAGTCAAATTCCAATTTTGCTTAATATAGTTTAAATCTCGACGAGAGCATCAGATTTTTTGTTTTGGTTTTGACCCAGAACAAAAAAATTATGTATGTATTAGGTTGACCCCAGAATCAGGGAAGGCCAACTATGCTTAGGGCAATACTTTGTTAGTCTTAGGAATGTTCACAGGGATTTTTTGTCTATTACCGTGTGCATGTGTTTTCTTTTTCTTTTATGATGACTACTTCTGTTATCTTTTTCTTCTTCTTCCCCTTCCAACATTCTATCATTTTGAATGCTAAATGAGACTAAAAATCAGCCACCAAAATAGTGAGAAATTTTGGAGGTTGAGATAACCAAAGAAAATGAGCAATTAGGGATATTTGAATCACTTCAATTGCTGTAGATATTTGGCTTAAACACCAAAACTAACAGATTGCTGACCAGTTAAATATTAGGGATACTTTACAGGAAAAATAAAATATGTTTGTTATTCTAATGTATGCATTTTCAACATTTTTGTTTAGATTCTGGTCTACTAAATGGCGCGACTTTTATTTTTGTTTTTTGGTGTATCCTCTGAGAGTAATGAATAAGAAACACCTGATATTTCTTTCTTTCCTTTTTTTTTTTCTTTTTTAGTTCTAAGAGATTTCATGAATTTTTCTATTTGATTGTTCAGTAAAATTTCCTCATTCAATATAATCAGCACTGTTTTGGCTGTTCCTGTTCCTTGTGATCAGTAGGGGGGTCATTTGGTCGCAGCTCTCGTGAGCCAAAATACAAGATTGAGTTTCATCCACTGGACTCGCCTTTTCATCCTGTGAGTAAACTTGCAACTTTCAAATCCCCTTTGCTGCAAAATCTCCTTTATCTGTGTGCTAGTTTTGTTATAATGTTATGCATTATTGTATCTTTCTAGTGCAGCAGGTGCACTTCATATGATTAGATAGGTTGCACAAGATTGCTGCATGCAGTTTCTTTAGATTTAATTATTAAATGCTCATACTTGAACTGCATTCTTAGAACTTAAGCTTATTTAATGTGCTGGTGCTATGACTTCTATGCTTCATGTGCGGGTTCTTGGAGGATTCATTTGGAAGTGTTGCATATTGATCTTTATCTCAGGCCCGTTCTGCCAATATCCACCAATAAAACTAATTAATCTCTCCGGTCAAGTCATCAATTGCTTGAAAGCTATTCTCTAAGGGCCTTTGGGTTCCTTGGAATTTTCACATTGGATCCAAATTCTAAGGAATTAAATATATCCCCTTGTTTGGCTGGGAAGGATTCCATGCAAAATGACTTCTTTAAGTGAAGATCACATTTCATCCATAAATGATTTCTTTCAAAGTCCTTTTATATCTATTCCAAAGAAACCTCATTGCTTTTTAGCTCAATTAAAAAAACCATAGCTTCTAAAGAGCCATTATAGCAAATCCACTTAAATGTGAGGGCCCTCACATCCATATCCAATGCCAACAACATAAATGTGAGGGCCCCCACTTTATCTCTCATAGTAAGGTGAGAGATGCTCTCATAAGGGCATCTCCCTATATATATATGATGGAAAATATTCACGTGAGCATGGTGTTTTCAGACTTTAGAGCTTCTATGCATGAGATTCAGCGGTGGGTCCTACCATCTTGATGATTTGGATGTGTAGTGCACATGTGCATAGAGCGTAAGAGAAGATTTTCCATATATCACACTTCTGCATGTGTTTGTGCATACATAATATCAAATTCTACAATGTGCATACCCTACGAAGCACGAAAAGATATGACCTCTCTAAATTATATACATTAAGCACTGGTTATTTTGCCTTCAGAGTTATCAACTCCCCACCATGTGATATATAACATTACTATCATTGCAGCTTTATCCCATCTATTTAG
Source organism: Umbellularia californica (assembly GCA_028538565.1). Lineage (NCBI taxonomy): Eukaryota > Viridiplantae > Streptophyta > Magnoliopsida > Laurales > Lauraceae > Umbellularia > Umbellularia californica. Next base: position 96,026,918 of record JAPQWN010000003.1, read on the forward strand.
GATCGCTTATGTAAGTTTTGCTTTTCTACTTGACTTATCTTGGGCCATGCTCTCTGTTAGTCTATAGTCTAATGAGTTTTTACTCTCTGCCTCTTGTGGTCTTTACTGGTCTAACCCTTCTCCTAGTTCCTTGAACTCGTAACCCTTGAACATTTCATGTAAGAGTTGTCCTTGGCATTCTCATTACATGCCTAGACCATCGCAAGTGACTTCGCTTAATTTTCTCTTCTCGTAAAACAACTCGTAGGCTGCCTCTTGTTTATTTGTGCCTGGTTACTTTATGCAAGGCAATAAAGATTCCAAATAATGCATGTTTTGCACTGGTCCACTTCCGATGTATCCAAACAGCTCCTCTGTTTAGACCGGGCATCCAAGAGAGTTCTGGTTGACTGGAAAAGGCCCTACTTTATGATAAATGCCCAAGTTTTTTCTTTTTCAAGAAAATTGCAATTGGCTGTTATTTCATAAATCAATCAAATAGCAGTCCTTTCATGAAGTTGATCGAGTTCATGAATGGTGAATGCTAAGAATCTTCCTTTGTTTTTGGCTTGCAACTGACCTCGTTCCTCGTTCTTTGTTTTGGTGCATCTATGTAAAAATTAGTACATTTTACATACATATATATGGGAAATGCTCCTATGAGAGACACTCTCACTAACTTTATGAGAGATGGGTGGGGGCCCTCACTTCCATATCCGCCCTCACCAACTTAAATGCAAGGACTTCCAACTTAAATGTGAGGGCCTCCACCCATCTCTCATAAAGTTGGTGAAAGTGTCTCTCGTAGGAGTACTTCCCATATACACACACACACACATATATGGGGGATCTTCAAGTGCATCCATCCCTCACCATTTGTGGTGAGGGACACTCCTTTTGGAGAAGTTTCAAGTACAAAAGAGAGGTATAAAAGAGAAGTACACATCTCTTTTGTACTTGAAACTTCCCCAAAAGGGGTGTCCCTCACCACAAATGGTGAGAGATGGATGCACTTGAATATTCTCCTACATATATATATATATATATATATATATATATGGGAGATGCTCCTATGAGAGATGCTCTCACCTTATTATGAGAGATAAGGTAGGGGCCCTTACATCCATATCCAATGCCAACAACTTAAATGTGAGGGCCCCCACCCCTACCTCTCATAGTAAGGTGAGAGATACTTTCACAGGAGCACCTCTCTCTCTCTCTCTATATATATATGGAAAACTTTCTCCTGCACATGGACCAAGCATCCAGGCTGTTACAGAGGCGGAACCCACCTCTGAAATTCACTAGCTATGGGTGCACAGGTGAATATTTTCCATTTTGTGGTCACATATGATGCTAAACGTTGGTTAATTATGTTAGAATTTTATTTATAAACAATGTGCTCATGTGTTGGGTCTTGTCACGTGTTGATTTCTCAACCAGTCTTTGTCATTTGGCAGTAATTTACCACTTTTAGGTAGTTATTTCTGGGTAGTCTATGTGATGCAATTTTCAGTATTGTAGTTCATTGAAAAGAAAGGAATTTCATTCTTTATCTCCAATTCTATATGTGTGCGATTGAGTGAAAACTTGCATGGAATTTATTGGTTCATTTCCTTGGTGTGCCTGGTCGAATACCATAGTTATACTTTTGAGATAATCTCTTCTGCCTGGGTTTCTAGAAATATTTATGATGCAGTAGCACTATCAAACCGTTGGAACAAGGATCATGGTCCACATGTGGGACCCAAGGAAGTTTAGGAATTTCTTGATTACTTGTTATCAATTTCTGATTTTTATTTAATAAGATGTAATTAGGATTAGGTTTCTAATTAGGATACGATTCTTATTTTATTTCCTAGTTTGATTAGGATTGTTTCTTAGGCCCTAAGTTTCTTTTATTATATATATTGCATTGTAGAGATCTTAATCTCAGATTTTGGAATTAATAGAATTTCCCTTGTGGGTTTATTGTTGGAGAGTGCTTCATCGTGTGATTGTTTTTGCGGAAACCCTTATTGTGCTTCGGCACTTGCGATCCTAACCTTAGGATCGCATCAATTTAGCAATCGACAGGACCTCGTCCCAACTATAGGAGGACCATCCTAACCTGTCTTTATTCTGTTCTTTGTTGACCCATTACTGGCTGCATTTATGGATCAATCAGTCTTCCTCTCTTTCTCTATCCTAAGCAGAGTACTGTAGTTACATTTAACTGGAACAGAAAACCATTTATTTGAATTGCTAGGTTATTTTCTTTTTTTATCTTTCTTTCATTTTTCTCTTAATCTTTTTGAGTCATTTTTTCCACTTGTATTTTTCAGAAGTGAAAAAGTGAAAATTGGTGAACATAATTTTCAATTGACAGACATGTTTTGCTGAGTCAAACTAGCTTTGATTTGATTCTGACTATCTATATTTTTGCTTTTGCCTCATCCTGTTCATTTAAAACTTATTCATTGCGGGTAGGCTCTTTAAAAGGTTTGGCTGGAATTTTGAACTGACTGGACTGTGCTTGTCGTGCCAGGCGTATTCAAAATGCATAGACTGCCTATGTGCCACTGCTATTTCACATTTACAATCTAGCTCATTTAAATTTTCTGTTAGGTTTCAAGAATGCTACAAAAAAAGAGTTAACAAAAAAAAGTACTGAAAGTTTTCTTGTTTTCTTTTCACGAGAGGCTTTATTGCCCGCCCACCTCATGCAGCATTTCTGGTTAAGCAATTCTTTTGTAGTTGACCCTGAATTACTTATGCAGAGTTTGTCTTGGACATACAATTAAGGGTTTCTGACATGGCTAGGAATGATACTTTCATGCAGGATGAGGACCAGGAGTCAATGTTGATGACCAATAAAAATGGTCAAAGATTTTTGTGTTACTTGCCAATGGTAGAAGAATCTAAAACTGGTAAGCCAAATGCTCAGCAAAACATGAGCAGCTTGATTCTGGAATCTGACAAGCGGATCAAACCGAAAACTCCTGATGAGCTGATGGAAGTGCTGACTGAACAATGCTTACTTAGAGTGAGAACTTAATACACAGAGGACCGTAGTTATAGCTTTTTTTGACTTCATATTGTTGTTAAATGATCCTTACATACTGACTATTGTGCAGCAAGAAGGTTGGTGGTCTTATGAATTTTGCTATAAGAAACATTTACGACAATTTCATGTGGAGGATGAAAAAGTAATTTTCTAATTCTAATTCAACATATTTTTATCGAGTAATGGGTTTTCAGTTTTTTCTGTTACTAGTAGACAAAGAAAACATGTCTGTGTATGGGTCTGGGATCGTGGTCATCGAAAGCTACAAAAACATGGTTACTGCTATTGTGTTTCTTGCAGGTTGTGCAAGAGTTTTTTTTGGGTGTTTATGATACTGAAGCCACAGCTGCCTTCAATGAAAATCATTCTGTTATTTCTACATTGAAAGATCCCCGCTCAAAAGATGCAGCTCAACGGTACATTTTATGCCTCTAAATGTATATGTTTTCGTTTTGCATAATGCTGACAACTTTAAACTTACCCCAGGTATCATGCCCATCAGTTTACAAATGGAACTATGTGTGACCTTACAAATCAGCCCAGAGAGACCGAGGTATAAAGAAATGAATTGTTATTCAAGTATATTTGACTGCTTTTCATATTGCTTTGTTGTCTTAAACGTTTTTCCTATCACAGGTCAGATTTGTATGCTCAGAACCTAGAGTTATGATCAGCTCTATCAAAGAAATATCCACTTGCAAGTATGCAATCACCATTCATTGCCCTATGCTCTGCAAGCATCCGTAAGCTCCAAATGACACCCTTCCCGTTTTTTTTTCTTTCTGTAGATTTGTAGGATTTTCCAATTAAATGCCGGACTAAAATACCAACAAAAAGGTAAACAAAATGATAGAAACCTAAGGGGCAGTTTGCCATTTTGCATGGGATACGAAAATGGGTTGTATGTATATAAAGGGTTCATATCGTATGTAAAGTCTACAGATTTGAATTTTTTTGGAAGCACTATTTTCACATTGCGTAAATGAGAATATTGAACGGTTTCAGACGCATTTGTGTTTTTCGTATGTTTCTCTAAATCTGCGAAGATTTTTGATATGGCACTATATGTCATAATTCTTATCGTTTAGATAAATCATCTTGATCGGTTCGGATCATGAATTTGGGGCCCATAGGACTTTTAGATAGCAAAATGAAAGGTGGTTGATGGGATTTGAACCCGAGACCTATTTCAGGTGGAAATGAGGGTTATAGTGTTGCTTGTTCACATGGGAGGTGTGCAATAGTCTCCACCTTTTCATATGTGTAAGTTTGGGGCTGAAAATGGCCCCATTTACACAATTTTCACACCTAAGCATAAACAAATGCGACCATGCATAAATGTGATGCATGTGCAACATGTCAATGAGTGCAAACTAATGACCCCGAAGTAGTTATTAAAACATCTGCTACTTATGCTAGAACAAATGAAAATATGTTGTTCTGGCATCAAGCTCAAGCTGTCTTTATTTGGGCATATAACATATAGTTTCTTCTATCTCCTACTATTGTTTTTATTGCCCACAAAACATATAAATCCTTCTTTTTCCTTTCTTCTCAGTGGTAACCTAAAATTAGATACATTCACTACAGTTCTTTATTATGGATCATCATTTATCCTGATGATCTGTCTTGCACAATTTCCATGCCAGGACATTTCAAGAAGAGAGGCCGATATGGCACACCATCAACTGCAACGAGATGCCCGCTGAAGATAGAGGCAGCAAAGCTGACAGCTTCATAGATAAACAGATAACCATGATCACAGACATGGAAAATGGGGACCGATTTGACTCAGACCAATATGCGACATAAAGCGTTTCGGTTCCAGAGAGTATTTTATAGGTTCATACTTTTTAAGTTTTCATTGCAGAATTTTTCACTTTGTACTGTGGGTGATTTTCTGCACCTCCATTTGTAACTTACTGCAAATAGGAAATCTCATCTTTGATGTCATCATGTTGTTTCCATGTTAATCATCATCTAACTGAAAGCCAGAATCACATGCCACATTGCTGACCTATGTGCATTTGTGTCCCTAGTTGCTGCCTTCGAATTACCAGTTCAGGTTAGCCTTAAATAATTTGAGTTCTAGTGCCTGAGACAGCCCTATAACCCTACAAAAAATGAAAATTTTTTTTTTTTCAGTGGCCCCCACTAGGCATAAAATTTGGTTCTTCCTCTGGGCCTTGGACTGACCTAGACAAGCTATAGTAGGCCCCATTATTTGTCATGCTATGGGCCCAGGTAATGCAAACATATCTGTTGAGGATGGTTGACGTTTTAATGTCATTCATACAAGAAAGCTGAAAGATAATGTAGGAGGAGCTATCCTTTATGTGGTGGAAGTTTTCTCGTAGGGGTGTGTATAAGAAACTATTTCCCACGTGGAGTCCTGCCTCTTTCAAGTACCGCCGTACCGTGTGAGTCAGGCTATTGCCAACGCAAGTGGATGAGGGAGGGAGTGCGAGTTTGAAATTGCAACCTTTGGTTAGTTAGTAATGGCCCTGGACAAACAAAAAAAAGTTGGAGAGGGAGAAGTTGATGGGGTCTATTGTAACACCGGAGAAAGAAGGCTTTTGGATTGGATATTGTTAAAAAAAAAAAAAAAGAGAGGAGGAGAAGAATATATTTCAATTACTATTATAGCAAATCCTAGTGAAGGTGTAAGATTCCCATCATCTCCACTTTTTGAAGTTTATCTTAACTTAAAGTCGTAGATTAAAAGAGCATATGTTAGAATTATAAATTCTCTCTTAAAAACAAGGTCATGGGTTGTAAGAGTTCTTGGACATGTCCAATTTTCATCCTTGGTCATTGCTTTTTTAAACACATCTTTCTTTGCCTTTTGTTCTTACAAAGTACTGTCATAAATATCGACAATACAGGGGAGATGCTCCTATGAGAGATATCTCTAATTTAAGAAGAGAAAGTGTGTAGGGGCCCTCGCATTCATATCCAATGACAACAACTTAAATGTGATGGCTCTTACCCCTATCTCTCATATAAGGCGCCTATTTTAAATATCAAAATACAGCCAAAAAAAATGAAAAAAAAAAAATCACAAGAAAAATCCAACAAAAGTGAAAAAATCAAGAGATATCTACAAAAACAAAATTTTTTTTTACAGTATAGTCATTATTTATTTATTTATTACTTTCATTACTCAAAGGTTAACTTATTTTAGAAAAATTGTCTAAATTTTATTTTGACTAGTTCAAATTCAAAAAGCATTCCTCATATACATTTCTGAAAAAGATGATTGTGACAAATGCTATGGAGTCCAGCTGTGGAAATTGATGTCACAAGAGACCTGAGGGAAGTCGTCGGCCAATTGACCCCAAAAGAGAGAAAGCAGCCTTTTGGGCTCCTATTCCTACCCAGTTACCTTTTGCCCCACTACCTGGAAAGAGTCAAGTCAAGTTTATGATTCGGTTTGACATTTCTAACAAAGTTTTAATTGAGTTCACACTTGTTAATTCAACTCATCAGCCAAACACTGCACCAGCAGTTAAGCCCCACAAGCTAACCATTAAAAATTAGTAAAGATGAGCTCCTGCAAGTGGAAAAAGTTGGATCACGGTCTGTATCATTGCGCGTAGGGAGAATATTTTCTTAGAAAATAGACCGTTAAATCAAACATTTGTTAGATAGCTAATTCACGAACCTAATTTGCACTTATAAGCTGAAAAATATTTACCTACGCATTGTGTGCAGGTGCATCTCGAACACTAGGCACATGAAATGCTTCAAATTCAGAGGTAGGCCCCACCTTTAGGACATTCGTAGGTGAATATTTTTCCTCGTTTTCATGTATGAAATTCAATTGTAGGGTCCACAAAGAGATAATCCGGACTCTTCAAGATAATCCCATGTCCATATCTAGATCGTCAAGTTTCGATTCAAAAGAAGAGGTTCCCACCATACCATTAATCATATGAAAAAACTTTATTAAAACCATGCCAATACCTAGTTACTTTTTTTTGTCTTGTGCTCAATAGGACAGTGGCAACTCTGATAAGATAACAGACCGAGCACGTCCCGACTTCGAAACCACATAGGATAAAAATGCCCCATGGATTACTAGCAAGCTCCTGTAAGAGAAGCCACACATTTTGAACCGAAACTTGAGGATCTATATATAGATGGAGGTGAAATTCATTTTGAACGGTCCGAATTATCTCTACTTGAGCCCTACAGTGGGGTTTTAAGAATTTGTTATACAGTTTTGTGTAATAACAAGGAACTATATTGTGTAATAGCTGAGAGAGAGAGAGAGAGAGAGAGAGAGAGAGAGAGAGGAAAGAGCCCCATCACTTTGTTCTAACCGAGTTTTACTTCGCTGCTGCTAGTGAATAGTTTTTTAATGTATGAAAAGTCCTGTCCACCTCCGTACGCGTGGACGATTCAACATACACGTAAAAAAGAACTGTTAGTTAGTCTCCTTGCACACCCACATGGATACAAGCGACTTGGGCCGTTTGTTAGTCTCCTTGCACACCCACATGGATACAAGCGACTTGGGCCGTTTGGTACGCAACAGGATAATGACAAATAAAACATATACTTGATAGCATATTGGAATCAGGAATGAATGCAATGGCCAGAGATGTTAAGATGATTTTGTGATTTTGCTACTGCAATGGAGTTGTTGGGGAGATCAAGGAGTCTGTGCAAGTACTGGGTTCTGGTGCTAGTGACTCTACTGGTGAATCACAAGGTGTTGTTTGGGCGTGAAGGTTGTTGGGAGCAGGAGAGAAGTAGTCTGCTAGAAATCCGTGATTCAGTAAACGACCCAGATGGCCATGGCCTCACTTGGGACAAAGAAAAATACAAGTTCGGTGTAGGGTTAGTGGAGGATCTAGATTGTTGCACATGGCCTGGGATCATTTGCAATGATGAGAGTCGAGTGACTGCCATTCACATCCCAAATACAAGGGAGGCCAGGCTTGGAAAGTGGCATCCTGATGCAGGACTCTTTGCTTATTTGGAGAAACTGAGTTCCTTGACTTTGGATGGGAATCAGATCAGCCGGTGGAATTTTCCGCCAGGTATGTTTGTATTGACCACTTTCCATAGAAAACTGAAATGGTATGAGAGAGAGAGAGTGACCACTTTCCATAGAAAACTGAAAATTCACACTATGCTTTTCAGCAAAACATTTACAATGAAAATTTCACAATACTCTTTTAAGCAAAAATACGAATAACCTGACCCACGGGCGACCCTATACATGACGGACCCGTGCGAGGTGGGTCCTGGTTGGCCTACCATCCAGCAGTCTGATCAGATGGAGGCGGGCGACCTTAGAGATCAGACCCATCTTGGGTTCTTGATCAATGGGGCCACTATCCGAGTGTCCTAGCTTTGCTGGCGTCGAGACCTATTACATAACCGTGTTCTGTGTTGAGTGAGGAGAGGATGAGTTTGATCTGACTTGCACGGGTTCGTCATCTGTAGGGTCGCCCGTGGATCCACAAGCAGATCCACGGACAAGATCTCTCATCAGATGGCCCACCTGGGCCCCACAGTCCAAAACACAGGTACTGTGTTAGACGACCTGCATCCTAGGGGCTCTTGTTTCGGGTATGATTTTGCACTGTTTCCAATGAGTTTGCTATGAATCCAACTCCAGTGAGCCTATCTCCATTAATATACAATTTTCAGAACTTGGATGGTTAAAAAGGGGTTCTGAAGCTCAATTGGCGTGGGGTAATGGTCAACAACAATTTGGGCAAAAACACTGCAACAATAATACTAAATAGGAAAAATCGATGGAATCATCCACTATCTCTGACCTCATCATAAGTCAAAATAACATAATAACATTATCATAAGAAAAGGGCATCAAATGGGTTTCTACATGCATCCACACACAAATCAAGGAAGAACACAAGTATTAAATTTACAAATTATAGTTAGGTACTTGCCTGAGGTCCGCAGTTGAGGGAGATTGTCTAAAATTCTTATATATTATCAAAGCCCAAGATGCTATCCTAGAGAAAAGTTGGAAGAGAGAGACAGATAGTTGTGTAAAAGAGTGTGGTGGTGTATAAATAGAAAATAAAAATAAGAGTTGTAGTTTAACTTAAATTCTAAAGGGTATAGAGTTTGGGTTCTAAAAAGATAAGAGTTTGAATTAGAGAAGAATTATACCCACTAAACTAGGCCTAGGTTAACAATGGGTCAAGACACTTATCCAACAAGCCTAACTCACCAAACCTAAGCCTAACATGGTCCCCACTTAAATTAATTGCGTATTTAACTAAAATGCAATCAATTACAGAATAATAATAAAATAAATAATTTATATATATTTATATTAAATAATCAAAAAGTCACAATCACCCTTGGCTTATTTCATTGGATACATCTTATCATTCTGTCCTAAAACCATTATACTATATTATATTATTATAGCCGAGAGTTTTGAAATTAATTTTGACCATAACTTCTGATTTTCACAGAAATTATATTCATGTTTTACAACTAACTCACTTTCTCCTCTTGCTTTTAACATTTGATTATAACCACTCAAGTCTTCTTTCCACTTTTCCCTATTTGCAATAATTTCATTTCCATCCCAAATCTCATTCTCCTTTTTTCTTTCCACTCCACTTCACCAAGCTTATTTCAACTCTACTGACTTTTGAACTGAGAAAAGAGGCACTCTCATAATTTTCTCTTGTTTTATTATCATTTTAAAATTTTATGCTCTATCTAAACCAAATCATTGTTCGTAAGTGCTTGAGGGCGATTTTGCGCGATCTAAAATATTTTAATGGATCATAGAATATATTTTTAAGTTGTTGGTGAACACCCTCGTGCTTAGCACGGGTAATTGTGCTATATATATGTATATCAATCATATAACTCAAAGAGAAATGCTACTTGTCCCGGGACTCATGCATCTGGACTGGCCCGACTCCATAGGAGGAGGGCATTTTGGTCATTTCAAATGACCAAAATGCCCTCCTCCTATGGAGTCGGGCCAGTCCCGGGACATGAGTCCCGGGACAAGTAGACTTTTTGTAACTCAAAACAGCTTCTGGATTGAAGCTATTTTTCTTTTCCTTTGGACGTTTTAACATCATACAATGCATAAGCTCCCAACCTATAATAGCAGAGAAATCCTCTAAGCACAAAAATTTAAAGTTTAAACACTTCCCCATGCCTCTACTATAAAAAAGTGAGTTTTAGCGGTGGAGAAAAATCCCATTTGCGGCGGCTTCCCTATACAATCTCTGCCGCTTAAAATGAGAGTTGGGTACCCTTTAGCGTCTGGAAAAAAACATCCGGCATAAGGCGTTTTTTCCCACCACTAAAGATCACTTTTTTGTTGTTAGCCCTTTCATAAAATGGTTTCGGTATAGTACTGCTCTAAGAAAGAGAAGTTGAGCTCTTAATCCAACAGCAGATCCCAATCGCCTTAGAAAGCTAGATCAGCGAGTCCAATGAACTTTAAACAACACTAACAAGCAATGCATGTAAGGAAATTGCTCATTTTGAATTCATTATTGCCAGAAGCTCATGACTAGATAATTCCTCCTAAGAGAGAGGACATAATACACCTGATATGAATAGAAAAGTTAACTATCTCTCTTCCTACTTGCACTTTCTAACTTTCTCCATTTCCTTTTGCAGGTTGTCCTCGATTCGAAAGCCTTCAAACCCTGAGTCTAGAAAATAACTTCCTGAATGAAAGCAAACCCGATTTGTCATGTAAGTTATTATTGAAAAGTATTTTTGTTGCCTCTACTTACGCTTTGATGTTTTTCGGCAAGAATGGTTAGCTAAGAAAACTTAATATGGTATTATATATAGTCAACCGGTCGTGAGTTTGAATATCAAGAAAAACAACTTGGCGCTAAAATATGCATGTCGTAAAATACGCGCCGACCGGGTTCCACCCGGAGGGAGTGTTGAGAAATGGGTTCCACCTAAGGGAAAGTGTAAATACTCCCCCTTGGGTGGAACCCACTCCCCTTTAAGTGGAACACGATCGGTGCACATTTGCCGACATGCATTTTTTTTCGAACTTGCGACTAATTAACTTTGATATCATATTAAGTTTCCATAGCTAGCCATTCCTACCAAAACGTTGGGCGCAAGAAAAAAAATTACATGTCGTTGAAAGTGCGCCAACCAAATTTCACCTGAGGGAAGAGTGTTGAGGAATGGGCTCCACCAGATAAGGAGTATTGAAAAGTATATATGCTATCTCTACTAATACCTCGAAGTTTTGGTATGAATGGTTAGTTATGGAAACTTAATAACGACATGCCTTCTACATCCAAACATTTTGAACGTATATATCTTCCTTTTGAGTTGAATGAAGTTATATTTATTTGCATGTTGTAGGGTTGTGTAAGTTCACAAGACTGAAAGTCTTGAATCTTGGAAAGAATCAACTTAATAGCATTCCTCCATGCCTAGAACAATTACCTTCCCTTACAGGTTTAAGGTTGCAAGAGAACAAATTCAGCACCTCTCTTGCTATTCAAGGTATTAACCTTTTCTCTTCTTTGTTGATATATTTCCTATGCAATGGGTTTCGAATCAGTTTGATTTTGTACTGTCATTTTATGCAGGTCTTTGTAAATTACCAAAAATTCAAGTCTTGGACCTCCACAGCAATCAACTTCTTGATGGAAGCATCCCTCCATGCCTGACAAACTTGACTCAACTTACGCACTTAAACCTTTCAAATAATCAGTTCGGGGATGAATTTCCTTTGAATGTTGTTAGAGATCTCAATTCGCTTGAGCATGTTGATCTTTCGAATAGTCAGCTAAGTGTTGTCTTTCCCTTCTCCATATGGGCAAACCATGTCAATCTTTCTTTTATCGATCTCTCAAGTAACCATCAGTTGAAGGTTGAAACAGAACTCACACCTTGGATTCCCTCATTTCAATTGAGGCATCTTAAGTTGTCAAATTGTAGTCTCAATTCAAAAATTGGAGCCATTCCCAAGTTCCTAGCCACCCAAAACAACTTAGAGATGGTTGATCTCTCTTCTAATAAACTCAGAGGTCCCATTCCATCTTGGCTATTCGGAAATTCAAGTTACAAAGAGTATGTTGACCTTAGTAATAACTTGCTTAGTGGTGGTTTTCCAATCCCCTCTAGTCCCTCAGCGATCCGTGGGATTTACCTTTCTAACAACAACATCAGTGGGCCTCTTCCTCCTAATATAAGTGCCCTTTTTCCTTTCCTAGTGAACTTCTCCCTATCCAACAATGCAATAGAGGGCAACATTCTTACTAATCATTTCAGCAATATGCCATCATTGAGCTTTTTGGATCTATCAAACAACAAGTTAACAGGTGATATTCCATCTACTCTATTCACTGAATGTCCTTCATTGAAAACTTTGAAGCTGGCCAATAATAGACTACATGGGAGTCCAGGAACATACATCACAAAATCATTGCGTGTTCTAGACATTTCTGAGAACTTCTTTGATGGTAGCATCAAGGCTTGGATTGTATCTCTTCCAAACTTGGAAGTCCTTATCATGCACAACAATCGCCTTGAGGGTTCCATACCCAATGAAACCTGTTACATGCTCAACTTACGTATTTTGGATCTCTCTCACAATAATCTGTCTGGTTTGATTCCTAAATGTTTCATCTACATTGACCCTTGGATGGAAAAAGATATGGAACGCAAGAATAGTTCGTTGGATGGGGTTGTTGTGGACCTAACAACCAAAGGAAGAACATATTCTTTCTCTAGAGCTCCTCTCTCTAAGATGACCTCCATTGACCTCTCAAAGAATGAATTAAATGGTGTTATTCCTAAGGAGATGGGGTATCTCCAAGGGCTTCATTCCTTAAATTTGTCCTACAATTATTTAAGGGACGGCATTCCTACAACTTTCCAACAGCTCCTTGAATTAGAAAGTTTGGATCTTTCTCACAACCAACTGAATGGGTCAATTCCTATAGAGATAGAAAAACTTGATCGATTAACTTTTCTATCTCTGTCCTTCAATAATTTTTCTGGGAAGATCCCTCAGAGTCCACATTTGGACACATTCGACAATCAAAGTTACATAGGGAACCCTCTTTTATGTGGGAAGCCTTTGGAGGATTGCACTCGTCATCCGACACAAGCGAATGTGAATAACAATGAAGAAGGCTTGGATGTGATTTTCTATGTTTGTGTCGTGGTTTCTTATGCAATAGGATTTTGGGGTTTCATTGCTTTCCTCTTCTTCAAAAAAGAGTGGAGGCAAGCATACTTCAAAAAAATAGATTCATGGTTACACTTTTAAACAAGTTCTTTTTGAAAGACTTTATACTACATGTGTAACATTATGAAAGAACAGAGGAACTTTACCACTTCGAAGCTGTTCCTATTTGTGCTGTTGTAAAAAGGGTACAATCTTTTGGTTCCTTTTACTGGTTGCTTTGTTTGATGTATACAATACTACCACAGAAGAAGGTGACTTTTCATTACCAAAATGCTATCTTTTTTGCTAGCGAGTTCCTCAATTTATGTACCTCTAGGTGATCTCATGTGCATGATTTATTTGTAAATGTGGGGATGCAATCAGTGTTCCTGAGCCTTTTTTTTAGAATGGCTACCGGTACTAAAACCAATGCACAGAAGAATCAAGCGCAATCTTTTTACATGGAAACCTTATCTAGGGAGAAAAACCACAATATGAAATCAAGCACTATTCAACAGGTACAAGATATACTCATAGCTCCATTTCCCAGTGATTCCATCGAACCTAAGGACTGTAGTTGTTATTGCACAACTCCCCGTTGCCACGACTCCCCGTCGCACACCGCTCCATGTACTTGATCCAGCAACACCTTAAGATGATCAAATCTTCTACAAGGAAGTAGAAGCAACAAACTTTCTAGAGCAACTCTTCAGCACAATCTCTCAATGATGGCTCTAAGAAGAAGGGGTCTCTCTATTTAGAACAATGAGAGAATAACTTAATTCTTCACTTAGGGTTGAGAGAAACACATTTTAAATAGCTCAAGACACGTGTCTTAGGGTTTTAGCATAAATAGGACTCAAATTGGAAACTCCAGTGGGAAGAAGAAAAAATTCGCAAAGTCCTAAATTGAAAATTTTCCGCCATCCGATCGATCGGGTAAACCACTGTCTCTTGAATGTTTTTCTCTCAGTGCTTGTTAATTGAGAGACTCTTCACATCTTATTGATCGGGTCTCTTGTCTTTCAAATTTCTTTTATTTTTCTTCTTTTCTTTGCTTCAGATCTTCTAGTGATACAACCTTAGTCCATTCTAAAACAAATAGAAAATTACAATTCAATGGACCCAGAGTTTTGTCCAACTCAAGAATTAGCCAACACATAAAAATCCTAACAATTCCATTTTTTTTTCATTCCTATTGCATACAATATATTACAATATACACAGTGCCTTTTCTGTCTATCATATGGTTTATCTCATAAGCTAATAATGGCTCAATGATCCACATGCTAATCTAATGTAAATCACTTCCAACGAGTGATTCTTAGCTTGTCAAATTCACACCTGCATTCTTGGAAAAAGAAAAAAAAAAACCTGCATTAACCATAGAGCATCTTCTTTATTGTTCATTTAGGGTGTGGGACATGATAGACCCCACATGGTTTACCCATTACCCCCTAGGGCGGGGCTTGGGTATATCGTCGTTGTAGCATATTATGCTACAGCGATATCCTCCTTCCAATAAGATATTCCGAGTCATTCAAACGTTAGTCCCTTGTTTCAAGACTCTTCCACATTAATAATCACTTCATTTTATTCCATCTTTGCCCTTTTCAACTAAACAAGTCATCTCAACTTCTCTAATAGTAACTTTCTTCAAAAAAAAATTTGCAAAAACATCACACCCTTATCTCTCTCTCCTCAACGTATTTCAAAAAAAAAAAAACAAAAGGATAATATTCTCATATGATATAGGTCCCACTTGGGCCCATCTTTTATAGTTTAGCCCCTTGCACCTCTTCTTGTCTATTGATCTGATATTAGAATCCAATTTAACTTCACCCGCCATTAAGGTTCCATAAAAAAAATTGAAGGTTAAGATGCCATAGAGCTTCAAGTCCGTTAACTCAAAAGTTAAGATGATATTTTAATTAAGTTGGAGATTTTGAAGGATGTAAACATTATGGTTCATGAGATATAGAGTAAGAATCAATAGATGATATTGTATTGGCCTTTATGTTTTAAATTTTGATTATTTATTTCTTAAAGGTGCAATCAACTTTTGATCATTTTTCCAAGGTCAATCAGCTTTAAGGTGCAACTTTGGTGGGTGATAATAATATCTTGTTAAAAAAAAATAGTCTATGTCATTTAAGAATGGACTTATGAGAAATTCATGAAGATGCCCAATGGAGCCATGTGATATTCATGAATATTTAATTGTTCAATTTAATCGATAGTCTTCCATCTTCTATCAAGTAGGATTTTGCAAAGGCTAATAAAAAGAGGGTTATTTATTATAACATAAACAAATTACAATGCATAAATGCTCATGTTTATGATTACTATTGCATGACTCTTATTTTTTTTTCAAATCAAAATATATGAAATTAACTCATAACATCCATATCGAATGCCAACAACCTAAATGCGAGGGCCCAGAGAGAGAGAGAGAGAGAGAGAGAGAGAGAGAGAGAGAGTAGTCATCTAGTGCGCGCCTCAACATGAGGCCCACATGGGCCCCACCTAGGATTGGAACTAGGGGAATCAAAATATCTCCCTTGAACCTTCATCTTTTCAAAAAATCAGCCCCATCCCTTACCCCTACCATCTTCATTTGCGTGCCACAAGTTCAATGGTGTACACTCCATTCGAATGGGTGTGTAGTCAATACAATACATTGGATGTATGTAATGGTGGGCCCCATGTGAAATTTAGGGGGGGTGTGGTCCATTTGGATGGACCATCAGGTGGGCCCCACCCTCGGTGCGCAAGATGAGCACTGGACGCACCTGATAACCATCATATGTATATGTATATATATATGTATATATATATATATATATATATATATGAGAAATTTAATGCTCATCCATCCCTCACTATGTTATGGTGAGGGACAACATAGTAGGGTTGATTTTATAATAAATTTGATCCATCCACACACATGGGAGCTCCTTACGTAAATTAGACCCATTGAATTTTTGCCGATCCAAATGGATTGGACCGTTGGATTGAGGGTCAAATTTTTTCCTTTAATATAAATTCTGTAAATTTGTGGGCCACAGATGAAAGGGTTAGAATAATAGGATTGACCTCAAATTTGAAGAGGTTACACTAGTTATCATCTAATATGTCTATTTCCATCTCCCACAGATCTCATGATCAGTGGGTCCCTAGGTGCCCCCTAACAAAAATAATCTTGGTTTTGCATTGTCAATGTTAGTATTTGATGTGATGCACTTTCTTATTTTATTTTTTTAATTTTAATCATATTTATACATAATCAATTTAAAAGTGGGTCATACTTCAATTCAAAATGCTAGAGCTAGAGGTAGAGTAGAAAAACTTTAATTTGAATGGTTTGCAGTAGAGACATGATGGGTTATTGATATATTTTCGTGGCAAAGACGTTGAGGAGACGGGTGAGAAAGAAAATACACAATTAAGGTTGGCAGGTGTTTATGTTTTGAACAGGGTAAAGATGGAAAAAATATGAAGATATTAATTATTTGAGGGAAATTCTACAGGCACACAGATTTTTACTTTTCCCACACAAATTCTCTCTACACACATTACTATAATTTAAAAATTACATTAGTTCTTTCCACACACACCAAAATTTCCCAAACTAACCATCCCTCCCTTTCTCTCTTTCTTCCCACACATCCTCATCCCTATATCTTTTTTACCATTTTTTCCATCTTAGATTACCTTTTTTTATTCCATGAAAACTTGTTATGGGTTGAGATTCTCATTCAATGTAAGTTTTTACAAACAATGTTAGTGCTTTTTCATGCAATTGGGTTTCATTTTATCCAAATCGCAAGGGTTTGAAACCTAGAAATCGTGACTGTTCGGTCTTTGAGTGGCCGAACAGATTGCAAGTGTTCGGACCTGAGTGTCCGAACATATGTATATTGTTCGGATCTGTGTTCGAGAAGTATGCTTTTGTATAATGTTCGGAACTATATGTCCGAACATATTCATTATGTTCGGAACTATACATCCGAACATATGCAATATGTTCGGACCTAAAAGATTGTACATATCGGGAACCTGTAACTCGTTCTAGGCGAGAAAAAATTAACAAAAGAGACAAAAATACAAAAAAAAAAAAAAAAAAAAAACAAAAAAAACAAAGAAACGGACATTTCCACTGCTGCTTTGATTTAAAGGCACCATTTGATTGTTGTTTTTTTCCTACATTGTACTAAAAAGCTTTAAAGATGGAATGAAAAAAGATCAAGTACAAGAAGAATGAAAGACGAAGGAGGTGGAGTAAGATGAGTTGTCCAAGAGAAGAAAATGGAGGAAGATGAGTTGCCCAAGAAAGATGGAGGAAGTGGAGAGTGAGTTGGGTGGGATGATCTTTTAGGGGAAAAGATGAGCTTGTATGTGTGAAAAGAGAATATGTTATGACTTTTTGTGGGATAATGGATATTTTAGTCATTTCATAAAAGGGTAAGAATGTAATAAAAAAAAAAGACAAATTTCTTGTGTTTGAAAAGTAAAAATTTATGTGCCACTTATTTTAAACGTGTGACTTACATTTTGAAATTTAAAAGGACATGTCAATCTCCTATTAGATGGAGGGAGTTGCTGTAGATGCTACAGCAAGGCTTTACCGTAGCTGTCCTTGTTGCACAAACTCCTCTTTAGGGCACATTTATGTAGTCGGTTTTTCGCATAAAAAGTGAGAATTAGAATTGGTTTTCCATGAATAATAAAATCCATGCCTGGTGAGCAAAGAGAAAAAATGGGCTAAATTCTTCAAAATTATGAAAAAAACTCTAAATTGATGAGACAGCAAAAAATTCTTGTCAGAACTCACAAAATACGCAGGCCCTGTGGACTATGATGGTATATGGGACTGATCTGGGCTTGCCTCTGACGAGTCGAGGCCGTTGTATACTTCACCACCACATGTGCTTTTCATTCAAAGATGGAATTTGCAACCGTGAGGCCATTCCACCAGCAGCAGCAGCAGCTTCTTCTGCTCCATTTTCGCAGCTCAAACTCTAACAAAGGCCTTTCTTTTCCCAATCTCTCCAAAACAACAAGCATCAGAGCAAAATCAAGACCACCCCTAACCTCAGCTCGTCTCGACACCTCTTAAGAACCCAATCAACAGCAACAACAGCAGCTCAATCTCTCAGTTTTACGCTTTACTTTCGGTCAGTTCTTGAAAAAACAAGAAAAAAAAAAAACCCATCTTTCTCTAAACCTCTATTTCCTTTTCATCTTTCATACTCTCTCCATTGATGTTTGCTTGTTTCTTGTTGTGTGGGGCATTAGGAATACCTGGGCTGGACGAGTCTTACTTACCCAGATACATTGACTTCGCTTTTGGGTCCCTTCTTCTCTTGAATCACGTTGCGGGTTCGAATTCCGTCACATCTGCCCAGCTTGTATGTACTGATTACTTTCTTTTTTCTTGATTGCAATTGGGTTGTTGTTGGATTTGTTTTGATGGGCGGTCTCTGTTTTCTTCTCTCTCTGTGTGTGTGGCAGAGAACGGAGGTTCTGGGTCTTTGCTTGGGAGCTTTCTCTATTAGCCTTCCTTACATTGGGAAGTTTCTCAAGGTAATTTATATGCTCTACGCCTTCCATTTTCGGTTGAGAAGAGGATAATATGTTCATGTATTGGAAGAAACAAAAAGGAGGGGAAAAACATGAATCTGTTCATGTAATAAGCTTATCCCTTTCAAGCTGTCTGTGGTGTTTATTTTTATCTGATTTTATTTTATCTAGTCTTTCTAGTTGTTCAAGCAATTACTTTGATTGAACTAGAATTAAAACTGACCCAAACTCATGATGAATTATAGGGTACATGGCTTTGGGTTTCTGATGGGTCAAAAATAGGTTTTATATGCTAAAATCTTAAAGTTGGTACAACCCATTTCATAGGGGACTCAAATATTTTGCTTTTCTGTCTATTTTCACAAACCTCTCACCCCGTAAAAATTATAAGATCGCGTTTTTTTTCATTGGAAATTGTTCAAGATGTGCTGCATTTCTTGGACAACTCGAAAATGCTGTTCGGTCATCCACATTGATTTCCTGATTCACCTAACCACCAATGTATGATTCCTTTAAACACCCCATGTTGGGATCATCTGAATCTCTAATGCCCTTGATTGCATGATCACTGGGAGGTGTACGAAGTTTCCTTTTTTTGGTTTTGTTCATTTGGTATGTAGAAACTGCAAAGTGACACGCCAACTTTGGCTTAGTTATGTGTTTGTTTTGGTTTTGTGAGTCAAATGTCGAAGAATTTGTTGAATTGTTAAAACATTTTGGTCATTTAAAATTTAAGATTGGTTAGTTGTTAGGGTTAGGAAGGTCTAATTCTGAGTTTCAGTTTCATTCAGAAAGGTTTTGGTTACTAGATGCTTGTCACATTAGGAAGTTGTATTAATCTGCTAGCCAGTAAATTGTGGTAGGTTTTCTTCTATTTTTTTGCAATTTCTTCTTTTTGCATCTGGATCTTAACTTAAAACAGAACATTGTTTCTAGCTGGTGTTGATTTCTATTTTCTAGCCTCTAGGCATTCATTACGTAGGATAGTTTATCATCCATTTTTTTTATGTAATTACTGTAATCTTTGATAATTTCGTCTTTGTTTAAAGTTTGATTACAATTACTGTTCGACAATAAAGTTTTCTCTTCATTTGAAGAAAATAAAAATTGTAGCCTCTTCAGTAGTTTATCTCACTACAAAATCTTTGCAGGTTTTCTATATGGATTCACATATTTGGCTTCAATCTTCTTTCCTTTCTCTTTTGGTATCATTCACGGATAAGCATCACTGATATGATCAGGGTTTTGGGGTATAACTATGTCCCATTGATGAGCTGAGATCATTTGCCCTAATTTGCTAATCAAAAGATGATGATGATGATGATTATAATTTTTTTTTTCTTTTCCATACAAATTGATATTTTTTGCCAAGGCCTGCAGATGTTGAAGATCCTTCATACATACTCTTCACGAAGAATGCCTATCATGATAAATTTGCTCTCCACTCCGGTGGTTTTTTTGTATACAGTATACCCCTCTTATACTGTACAGTTTCGTTAAGCAATGATTTCAGTCACCATTTTCAAAAAAGAAAAAGAAAAAGAAAAAGAATGCCTATCATCTTTCTGAATGATTTGTTTGGTTTGAATGTCTGAATGTAATATATTACTAAGATTCAGGTTCCCTTCTCTTCTCAATAGTGGCCCACCTTTGTATGTAATGTTTTTCTTGCAACTTGGTTATTTTCTAAAAAATTGTCTCCATTGGATCAGTCAACTTGATTCACATGGATAAAGTCAGTCTTGCTTTGGCGTGCTTCTTTATTGGTAGTCTTTACATTTAACCTTCACTAGCACTACGTGGAAGAAAGCTGACCCTAACATAGTTGGGACAAGGCTTTGATGATGATGATGATGATTGTACTATGTGGAAGAAGTGGACTCTAGGGTTACTACAAATTGTGTAAATGAATTGTATCAATTGTTTGTTAGATAGTTCTGCGAATCATTAAAAAAATCTCCATTTCAAAATTCCACCAGTATACAGCAATATCTTTTATAATAACCTTTGGATCTGTGTGGATACAACTGTAGGGTGCAGATCCAGTTGATCGTTCAATTCTGCCTGAAGGCAACAGGCAGATATTTGTCATGCCAGAAGATCTCTCAAATACTCACGAGGAAGAATTGGCATGGGGATCGTATGTCCTGTTGCGTAATACCAACACCATGTCGGTGGTATGCCTCCTGGAACTCATTAACTGAAAAAGAAAATATGAAGGCACTTACTGGATTGTATTTTTAGGACAACATTGGTGGTCCAGTCTGGAAGCCTTTCTCTAAGTTAACTACTTTTTTGAATGTTTTGTTCTTTACCAGCTTATATCAGTTCAAGATGCATTATGCATACGTGGCTACTGGAACATACGTGAAGATGCGTCAAAAGCGGACATACTCGAATTGTTCAAGAGACAGATTCAACAAATTGGGTTTTCTGACCTGAACGATGCTCTCTACTTTCCCCTGGGTACAGGTAAAGTTCATCTGGTTTGATCCATTCTTTCTGGAGGCCAGAAGTCCTTGATCATGCCTTATATCTCTTAATAATTTTGTTTATGATTGGAATTAAAATTCAAGCACAATTTGTGTTGAGGTATGACTATATTCTTCTTCGACATGTGAGCTGCACAACACAGTGTATTTGAGGGAATATTGGTTCAAAACTGAAATGATAAAGTAATGTAGGGTGCTATAGTCCTACTGATAGTGTCAGCCACGAGGAATTATATAGTTTTGATTCATAAATAGATGGCTCATCATTGAAGCCTTATCCAATCTCTTTGAGGTTGACCAAGGAGTTTATGAAGAAAGTTTACTAATAATAAAGTCTGAGAAAAAGACCAAATAATATGTTTAGAATCTTCACTTACGATTTTTTTTTCCTGTTATGTCCTACCTGTGGTGGGGGCCATAGGATCAAAGGCCTAGATCAATCACCAAACGCCCAACTTGTATAGGAAGGTAACAAAAAACCTATGATACCCGGATACTATATCGGACCAATACGACACCTGTATTGGTACCCAATACTGCACCGATATTTCTAGGGAACAAGTTTAACATATCCTACTTACCAAGTCCTTTATTGCCTATAGTTTTCATTTTCTTACTTTTCAACATAAAAAATGTTAGAAAGGGATGATAACAATGATAATTTCATTGATTCAATAGTGATTTAAAGAAAAAATTAGGATACCCATATCCGTATCCGCGCCCTAGATTTTCGAAAGTGAGGAGTCGTATCTCCGATTCCTGTATCGATGTTTGTATCCCTGTATCCGTATCTGTAACCAGGCATCATAGCAAAAAACTAGATGTTTTTCCTGGTAGCTCATCAAAAAGTGTTCTGTTGGTTAACTTTGAGGCTGTGGATTTGGTTCTAACTCACCAACATGCGAAAAGAGATTATTCAATTATTAAATGATGCAGGTCAAAGTTATTTTGACAATCTATATTTCCCCTTCAGTTGGTCGACCTTTTCTTTTCACAAGGATGCTATTAATATCTATTTTCAAATGTCAATTTCTTCTGCTTGGAAATACCACTAAATGTCAAATAAGAGGCTTTATTGCCCACCTCATGCAGCATTTCTGGTTAAGCAATTCTTTTGTAGTTGACCCTGATTTACTTATGCAGAGTTTGTCTTGGACATACAATTAGGGGTTTCTGACATGGCTAGGAATGATACTTTTATGCAGGATGAGGACCAGGAGTCAATGTTGATGACCAATAAAAATGGTCAAAGATTTTTGTGTTACTTGCCAATGGTAGAAGAATCTAAAACTGGTAAGCCAATTGCTCAGCAAAACATGAGCAGCTTGATTGTGGAATCTGACAGGCGGATCAAACCGAAAACTCCTGATGAGCTGATGGAAGTGCTGACTGAACAATGCTTGCTTAGAGTGAGAACTTAATACACAGAGGACTGTAGTTATAGCTTTTTTTTGGTTTGGCTTCATATTGTTGTTAAATGATCCTTACATACTGACTATTGTGCAGCAAGAAGGTTGGCGGTCTTATGAATTTTGCTATAAGAAACATTTACGACAATTTCATGTGGAGGATGAAAAGGTGATTTTCTAATTCTAATTCAATATATTTTTATCGAGTCATGGGATTTCAGTTTTTTCTGTTACTAGTAGACACAGAAAACATGTCTGTGTATGGGTCTGGGATCGTGGTCATCGAAAGCTACAAAAACATGGTTACTGCTATTGTGTTTCTTGCAGGTTGTGCAAGAGTTTTTTTTTGGTTGTTTATGATACTGAAGCCACAGCTGCCTTCAATGAAAATCATTCTGATATTTCTACATTGAAAGATCCCCGCTCAAAAGATGCAGCTCAATGATACATTTTATGCCTCTAAATGTATATGTTTTCGTTTGGCATAATGCTTTTTAAACTTACCCCAGGTATCATGCCCATCAGTTTACAAATGGAACTATGTGTGACCTTACAAATCGGCCCAGAGAAGCCGAGGTATAAAGAAATGAATGGTTATTCAAGTATATTTGACTGCTTTTCATATTGCTTTGTTGTCTTAAACGTTTTTCCTATCACAGGTCAGATTTGTATGCTCAGAACCTAGAGTTATGATCAGCTCTATCGAAGAAATTTCTACTTGCAAGTATGCAATCACCATTCATTGCCCTATGCTCTGCAAGCATCCGTAAGCTCCAAATGACAGCCTTCCCTTTTTCCTTTCTGTAGATTTGAAGGATTTTCCAATTAAATGCCGGATTAAAATACCAACAAAGAGGTAAACAAAATGATAGAAACCTAGGGCAGTTTGTCATTTTGCGTGGGATATGAAAATGAGTTTTACGTATATAAAGGGTTCATATCGTATGTAAAGTCTACAGTTTTGAATTTTTTTGGAAGCACTATTTTCACATTGCGTAAATGAGAATATCTAACGGTTTTAGACACATTTGCATTTTTCATATGTTCCTCCAAATCTGCGAAGATTTTTGATATGGCACTACATGTCATAATTTTTATTGTTAGATAATCATCTTGAACGGTTTGGATCATGAATTTGGGGTGCATAGGACTTTAGATAGCAAAATGAAAGGTGGTTGATGGGATTTGAACCCGAGACCCATTTCAGGTGGAAATGAGGGTTATAGTGTTGCTTGTTCACATGGGAGGTGTGCAATAGTCTCTACCTTTTCATATGTGTAAGTTTGGGGCTGAAAATGGCCCCGTTTACACAACTTTCGCACCTAAGCATAAACAAATGCGACCATGCATTGGGTTGTAAGAGTTCTTGGACATGTCCAATTTTCATCCTTGGTCGTTGCTTTTTTAAACCCATCTTAATTTGGCTTTTGTTCTCACAAACCACTGTCATAAATATCAACAATAGAGGGTAGATGCTCCTATGAGAGATATCTCTCATCTTAAATGAGAGATTGTGTGGGGGTCCTCACATCCATATTCAATGCTAACAACTTAAATGCGAGGGCCCCCACCCCTATCTCTAATATAAGGTGCCTTTTTTAAATATCAAAATATAGCCAAAAAAATGAAAGAAAAAATCACAAGAAAAACCCAACAAAAGTGAAAAAATCAAGAGATATCTACAAAAATATTTTTTTTTGATTTACAGTATAGTCATTATTTATTTATTTATTACTTTCATTACTCAAAGGTTAACTTATTTTAGAAAAATTGTCTAAATTTTATTTTGACTAGTTCAAATTCAAAAAGCATTCCTCATATATATTTCTGAAAAACATGATTGTGACAAATGCCATATGGAGTCCAGCTGTGGAAATTGATGTCACAAGAGACCTGGGGGAAGTCGTCGGCCAATTGACCCCAAAATAGAGAAAGCAGGCTTTTTGGGCTCCCACTCCAACGCAGACTCAGTCACCTTTTGCCCCACTACCTGGAAAGAGTCAGGGAAAGTTCATGATTTGACATTTCTAACAAAGTTTTAATTGGGTTCACACTTGTTAATTCAACTCATCGGTGTTTTCGGTTTGACATTTCTAACAAAGTTTTAATTGTGTTCACACTTGTTAATTCAACTCATCAGTGTTTTCGGTTTGACATTTCTAACAAAGTTTTAATTGGGTTCACACTTGTTAATTCAACTCATCAGCCAAACACTGCACCTGCAGTTAAGCCCCACAGGCTAACCATAAAAAATTAGTAAAGATGAGCTCCTGCAAGTGGAAAAAGTTGGATCATGGTCTGTATCATTGCGCGTACGTAGGGAGAATATTTTTTTAGAAAATAGACCGTTAAGTCAAACATTTGTTGTTAGATAGTTAATTCACTAACTTAATTTACACTTATAAGCTGAAAAATAGAGAGATGTTAAGATGATTTTGTGAGTCTGCTACTGCAATGGAGTTGTTGGGGAGATCAAGGAGTTTGTGCAAGTACTGGGTTTTGGTGCTAGTGACTCTACTGGTGAATCA
Source organism: Umbellularia californica (assembly GCA_028538565.1). NCBI lineage: Eukaryota > Viridiplantae > Streptophyta > Magnoliopsida > Laurales > Lauraceae > Umbellularia > Umbellularia californica. The sequence goes on from JAPQWN010000003.1 coordinate 96,052,129, forward strand.
CAAGGTGTTGTTTGGGTGTGAAGGTTGTTTGGAGCAGGAGAGAAGGACTCTGATAAAAATCCGTGATTCTGTAAACCACCCAGATGGCCATGGCCTCACTTGGGGCCAAAGAAGATACAAGTTTGGTGATGGGTTTGTGGAGGATCTGGATTGTTGCACATGGCTTGGGATCATTTGCAATGATGAGAGTCGAGTGACTGCCATTCACATCCCAAATACAAGGGAGGCCAGGCTTGGAAAGTGGCATCCTGATGCAGGACTCTTTGCTTATTTGGAGAAATTGAGTTCCTTGACTTTGGATGGGAATCAGATAAGCAGCTGGGATTTTCCGCCAGGTATGTTTGTATTGACCACTTTCCATAGAAAACTGAAATGGTATGAGAGAGAGAGAGAGAGAGAGAGAGAGAGAGAGAGAGAAAGAGAGAGAGAGAGAGAGGTTTCTCATATTCTATGTTAGTATTTTTGTGCCTCTCATTTTGTAAGGTGAGAGCATTTTTATATAATTTTTGCTTAAAGAAGATTTGGGCCAAAGAGGAAGGAAGAAGATTTTCTTCTTAAAATGTTTTGCTGCAGTGATTAGTAGAAAAAATCAATTGTCAATACAAAATATCATGGATACTGTCTCAAAAAGAAAAAAAAAAAAGAAAAAAAAAAGAAAAAGAAAAAAGAATGATACACAACACTTTGTGTGGAGCATTTTCAGCAGAGATGGAAATGATTTTCCTTTGTTCCGTCTCAACAGTTTTCATGGTTTTCATTTGTTGTGGTGGAATCATTGCTGTAGTTTTCGAAGAAAACAAATTCGAAATAAAAAAAATGAGAGAAACATTTTCTGCAGTCCTATGTAGTATGTAAGAGGTAGAAACATGTGAAAATTGTACACGGCATCAATGTCCCACGACTCTCACCTTTGGTAGAAAATGATTATCCAACCATAATTGACTCAATCAAATTGTTCACTAAATCAAATCGTAGGAAAGTGAGGGTCTTATCTACTCCTCTATGTTATATCCTTCACTCCTTACCATTTAATTCTCCTTTGGAAGTGTGAAAATGCCCTTTATTATGGATTCCTTGGAATTCAATATAAAGAAGGAAAATGGGCCCTGATATTCTAATTTAAAGAATATTCAATTTCGAGGAAAACAGCACGAAGATGATCTCTTGTCCAATTCAAGGGAAAAAGATTTTCTTTTCAACCTAACAATAAAACACATGTGACGTTTGTTGGAGATTATCAGCTTGTTAGGATGTTACGATGTTAGTAATTAATAATAGTAGGTTATCCCTATCCTCAAGGATAAGATTAGTTCGTATTTGTTTATTTTCAATTTATGAAACTTACGGTGGAATTATGGGAACATGTGATTCTTAAAATTTTATATGGTATCAGAGCTCGGGGCCAGTGATGATCTTGCGATTAAGCCGGGTATGATCGTGCTTCCACAATTATCACCGTCAACATTTCTATTTTAACCAAAAAAAAAAAGAGCATCTTTCCTTATCCATCTATCTATGCCCTACGATTTTACATGATCAATCGAAGCTTCTAGAAGAAATTGCTACAGATCTACTCTAGTGGGCCCTGGTTGGCCTACCATCCAGCAGTCTGATCAGATGGAGGCAGGCGACCTTACTGATCAGACCCATCTTGGGTTCTTGATCAGTGGGGCCACTATCTGAGTGTCCAGCTTTGCTGGTGTCGAGCACTATTACAGGACTGTGTTCTGTGTTGAGTGAGGAGAGGATGGCTTTGATTTGACTTGCGTGGGGGCCCGTGGGTCCACAAGTGGATCCACGGACAAGATCTCTCATCAGATGGCCCACCTGGGCCCCACAGTCCAAAATACGGGTACAGTGCTAGACGACCTGCATCCTAGGGACTTCCGTTTTAGGTATGGTTCTGCACTGTTTCCAATGGATTTGCTATGAATCCAACTCTAGCTAGCCCATCTCCATTAACATACAATTTTCAGAACTTGGATGGTTAAAAAGGGGTTCTGAAGCTCAATTGGGGTGGGTAATGGTCGACAACAATTTGGGGAAAAACACTGCAACAATAATACTAAATAGGAAAAATCGATGGAATCATCCACAATCTCCGATCTCATCATAAGTAAGAATAAAATAATAACATTATCATATGAAAAGGGCATCAAAGGGGTTTCTACATACATCCACACGCAAATCAAGGAAGAATACAATTATTAAATCTACAAATTATGGTTAGGTACTTGCCTAAGGTCCGTGGTTGAGGAAGACTGTCTAAAATTCCTATTGCCAAAGCCCAAGATGCTATTCCATAGAAAAGTTGGAAGAGAGAGAGAGAGAGAGAGAGAGAGAGAGAGAGAGTTGTGTGTGAAAATAAACGAGTGAGGCAGCGTATAAATAGAAAATAAGAATAAAAATTGTAGTCTAACTTAAATTCTAAAGGGCATAAAGTTTGGGTTATAAAAAGATAAGAGTTTGAATTAAAGAAGAATTATACCCACTAAACTGGGCCTAGGTTAACTATGAGTCAAGACACCTATTCAACAAGCCTAACTCACTAAACCCACGCCTAACGTGGTCCCCACTTAGACTAACCATGTATTTAACTAAAATAGAATCAATTACATAATAATAATAAAATAAATAATTTATATATATTAAATAATCAAAACGTCACAATCACCCTTGGCTTATTTCATTGGATACATCTTATCATTCTGTCTTAAAACCATTATAATATATTATATTATTATAGCCGAGAGTTTTGAGATTAATTTTGACCATAACTTCTGATTTTCACAGAAATTATCCTCATGTTTTACAACTAACTTACTTTCTCCTCCTACTTTTAACATTTGATTATAACCACTCAAGTCTTCTTTCCACTTTTCCCTATCTGCAATAACTTCATTTCCATCCCAAATCTCATTCTCCTTTTTTCTTTCCACTCCACTTCACCAAGCTTATTTCAACTCTACTGACTTTTGAGTTGAGAAAACAGGCACTCTTATAATTTTCTCTTGTTTTATTATCATTTTAAAATTATATGCTCTATCTAAACCAAATCATTGTTCGTAAGTGCTTGAGGGAGATTTTGCACGATCTAAAATTTTTTAATGGATCATAGAATATATTTTTCAGTTGTTGGTGAACACGCTCGTGCTTAACACGAGTTATTGTGCTATATATATATCATATAACTCAAAACAACTTATGGATTGAAGCTATTTTTCTTTTCCTTTGGACGTTTTAAGAGCATACAATGCATCAGCTCCCGACCTATAATAGCAGAGAAATCCTCTAAGCACAAAATTTTAAAGTTTAAACACTTCCCCATGCCTCTACTATAAAAAAGTGAGTTTCAGTGGCGGAGAAAAATCCCATTTGCGGCGGCTTCACTATACAATTTCCGCCTCTTAAAATCAGAGTGGGGTGCCTTTTAGCGTCTGGAAAAAACACGTCCGGCATAAGGCATTTTTTCCCGCCACTAAAGACTAGTAAGCCCTTTCATAAAATGGGACATACACAAAGGCTTCGGTATAGTACTACTCTAAGAAAGAGAAGTTGAGCTCTTAATCCAACATCAGATCCCAATCACCTTAGAAAACTAGAACAGCGAGTCCAATGAACTTTAAACAACACTAACAAGCAATGCATGTAAGGAAATTGCTCATTTTGAATTCATTATTACCATAAGCTCATGACTAGATAATTCCTTGCTGCCGAGAGGACATAATACACCTGATATGAATAGAAAAGCTAACTATCTCTCTGCCTACTTGCACTTTCTAACTTTCTCCATTCCCTTTGCAGGCTGTCCTCAATTTGAAAGCCTTCAAACCCTGAGTCTAGAAAATAACTTCTTGAATGAAAGCAAACCCGATTTGTCATGTAAGTTATACTATTGACAAGTATTTTTGTTGCCTCTGCTTACGCTTTGATGTTGTTCAACAAGAATGGTTAGCTAAGGAAACTTAATATTGTATTAGAGTCAACCAGTCGGTAGTTTGAATCTCAAGAGAAAGAACTTGGCGCTAAAATATGCATGTCGTAAAATACGCGCCGACCGGGTTCCACCCGAAGGGAGTGTTGAGAAATGGGTTTCACCAAAGAGAAACTGGTAATACTTAATACTCCCCCTTGGGTGGAACCCACTCCCCTTTAAGTAGAACCCGATCGACGCATGTTTGCCAACATGAATTCTTTCTCGAACTTGTGGCCAACTAACTTTGATATCACATTAAGTTTCCTTAGATAGCCATTCCTACCAAAACGTTGGGCGCAAGAAAAAAATTGCATGTCGTCGAAAGTGCGCCAACTAGATTCCACTTGAGAGAAGAGTGTTGAGGAATGGGCTCCACCCGAGAAGGAGTATTGAAAAGTAGATATATGCTGCCTCTACTAATACCTCCAAGTTTTGGTAGGAATGGTTAGTTATGGAAACTTAATAATGATATGCTTTCTACATCCAATCATTTTTAACGTATATATCTTCCTTTTGAATTGAATGAAGTTACATTTATCCGCATGTTGTAGGGTTGTGTGAGTTCACAAGACTCAAAGTCTTGAATCTTGGAAAGAATCAACTTACTAGCATTCCTCCATGCCTAGAACATTTACCTTCCCTTACAGGTTTAAGGTTGCAAGAGAACAAATTCAGCACCTCTCTTGCTATTCAAGGTATAAACCTTTTCTCTTCTTTGTTGATATATTTCGGATGCAATGGGTTTCAAATCAGTTTAATTTTGTACTGTCATTTTATGCAGGTCTTTGTAAATCACCAAAAATTCAAGTCTTGGACCTCCACAGCAATCAACTTCGTGATGGAAGCATCCCTCCATGCCTGACAAACTTGACTCAACTTACCTACTTAGACCTTTCAAATAATCAGTTCGGGCAAGAGAACAAATTCAGCACCTCTCTTGCTATTCAAGGTATAAACCTTTTCTCTTCTTTGTTGATATATTTCGGATGCAATGGGTTTCAAATCAGTTTAATTTTGTACTGTCATTTTATGCAGGTCTTTGTAAATTACCAAAAATTCAAGTCTTGGACCTCCACAGTAATCAACTTCGTGATGGAAGCATCCCTCCATGCCTGACAAACTTGACTCAACTTACCTACTTAGACCTTTCAAATAACCAGTTCGGGGATGAATTTCCTTTGAATGTGCTTAGAGATCTCAATTCTCTTGAGCATGTTGATCTTTCGAATAGTCAGCTAAGTGTTGTCTTTCCCTTCTCCATATGGGCAAACCATGTCAATCTTTCTTTTATCGATCTCTCAAGTAACCATCAGTTGAAGGTTGAAACAGAACTCCCAACTTGGGTTCCCTCATTTCAACTAAGCCATCTTAAGTTATCAAATTGTAGTCTCAATTCAAAAATTGGAGCCATTCCCAAGTTTCTTGCCACCCAAAACAACTTAGAGATGGTTGATCTCTCTTTTACCAAACTCAGAGGTCCCATTCCATCTTGGCTATTCGGAAATTCAAGTTACAGAGAGTATGTTGACCTTAGTCATAACTTTCTTAGTGGTGGTTTTCCAATCCCCTCGAGTCCCTTAGCGATCCGTGGGATTTACCTTTCTTACAACAACATCAGTGGGCCTCTTCCTCCTAATATAAGTGCCCTCTTCCCTTACCTAGTGAACTTCTCCATGTCCAACAATGCAATAGAGGGCAACATTCTTCCTGACCATTTCAGTAGTATGACATCACTGAGCTTGTTGGATCTATCAAACAACAAGTTAACAGGTGATGTTCCATTCACTCAGCTCATTGAATATCTTTCATTGAAAACTTTGAAGCTGGCCAATAATAGACTACATGGGAGTCCAGGAACATACATGATCACAGAATCAATGCGTGTTCTAGACATTTCTGAGAACTTCTTTGATGGTAGCATCGAGGCTTGGATTGTATCTCTTCAAAACTTGGAAGTCCTTATCATGCACAACAATCGCCTTGAGGGTTCCATACCCAATGAAACCTGCTACATGCCCAACTTTACGTATTTTGGATCTCTCTCACAATAATCTGTCTGGTTCGATTCCTGAATGTTTCAGCTCCATCGAACCTTGGACGGAAACAGATACGGAACGCAAGAATAGTAAGTTGGATGGGGTTGTTGTGGACCTAACAACCAAAGGAAGAACATATTCTTTCTCTAGAGCTCCTCTCTCTAAGATGACCTCCATTGACCTCTCAAAGAATGCATTGAATGGTGTTATTCCTAAGGATATGGGGTATCTCCATGGGCTTCATTCCTTAAATTTGTCCTACAATTATTTGAGGGGCGGCATTCCTACAACTTTCCAACAGCTCCTTGAATTAGAAAGTTTGGATCTTTCTTACAACCAACTGAATGGGTCAGTTCCTTTAGAGTTAGAAAAACTTGATCGATTAACTGTTCTATCTCTGTCCTTTAATAATCTTTCTGGGAAGATCCCTCAGAGTCGTCATTTGGACACATTCGACAATCGAAGCTACATAGGGAACCCTCTTTTATGTGGGAAGCCTTTGGAGGATTGCACTCTTCATCCGACACAAGCGAATGTGAATAACAATGAAGAAGGCTTGGATGTGAGTTTCTATGTTTGTGTCATGGTTTCTTATGCAATAGGATTTTGGGGTTTCATTGCTCTCCTCTTCTTCAAAAAAGAGTGGAGGCAAGTATACTTCAAAAAGATAGATTCATGGTTGCACTTTTAAACAAGTTCCTTTTGAAAAACTTTATACTACATGTGTAACATTCTGAAAGAACAGAGGAACTTTACCACTACGAAGCTGTTCCTATTTGTGATGTTGTTAAAAGGGTACAATCTTTTGGTTCCTTACTGGTTGCTTTGTTTGATGTATACAGTACTCCCACAGAAGAAGGTGACTTTTCATTACCAAAATGCTATCTTCTTTGCTAGCGAGTTCCTCAATTTATGTACCTCTAGGTGATCTCATGTGCATGAGGGAGACCGATAATTTGTCAATGTGGGGATGCAATCAGTGTTCTTGAACGTTTTTTTAGAATGGCTACTTGAACGTTTTTTTAGAATGGCTACTGGTACTACTAATCACACACAGGAAACACACACAATAGTTTTACGTGGAAACCTTATCTAGGGAGAAAAACCACAATATGAAATTAAGCACTATTCAACAGTTACAAGATATACTCATAGCTCTCTTTCTCAGTGATTCAATCAACTTAAGGATTGTAGTTGTTATTGCACAACTCCCCACCGCGCACCGCTCCCTGTACTTGATCCAGCAACACCTTAAGATGAACAAATCTTCTACAAGGAAGTAGAAGTAACGAACTTTCTAGAGCAACTCTTTAGCAAAATCTCTCAATGATGGCTCTAGAGAAGAAGGGGTCTCTCTATTCAGAATAATGAGAGAATAACTTGATTCTTCACTTAGGGTTGAGAGAAACACCTTGTAAATAGCCCAAGATTCGTGCCTTAGGGTTTTAGCATAAATAGGACTCAAATTGGAAACTCCAGTTCGAAGAGGAAAAAATTCGCAGAGTCCTGAATTGAAAAATTTCCGCCATCCGATCGATCAGGTAAACCACTATCTCCCGAAAATTTTTCTTACAGCGCTTGTTAACTAAGAGACTCTTCACATCTGATCGATTGGGTCTCTTGTCTTTCGAATTTCTTTTGTTTTTTTTTCTTTTCTTCGCTTCAAATCTTCTGGTAACACAACTACAGTCCATTCTAAAATAAATAGAAAATTACAACTCAATGGACCTAGAGTTTTGTCAAACTCAAGAATTAGCCAACACATAAAAATCCTAACAATTTCAATTTTTTTTTTCATTCCTATTGCATACAATATATTACAATATACACAGTGCTTGTTCTGTCTATCATATGGTTTATCTCATAAGCTAATAATGGCTCAATGATCCACATGCTAATCTAATGTAAAGCACTTCCAACGAGTGATTCTTAGCTTGTCAAATTTACACCTGCATTCTTGGAAAAAGAAGAAAAAACCTGCATTAAACATAGAGCAACTTCTTTATTGTTCATTTTTAGGGTGTGGGGCTTGGGTACATCGTGTTGTAGCATATTATGCTACAGCGATGTCCTCCTTCCAATAAGATGTTTTCATTCAAAACGTCAGTCAGTCCCTTATTTCAAGAGTCTTCCACATTAATAATCACTTCATTTTATTCCATCTTTGCCCTTTTCAACTAAACAAGTCATCTCAACTTCTCTAACAGTAACTTCAAAAAAAGTTGCAAAAACATCACACCCTTATCTCTCTCTCCTCAACGTATTTCCAAAAAAAAAAAAAAAAGGATAATATTCTCATATGATATAGGTCCCGCTTGGGCCTATCTTTTATAGTTTAACCCCTTGCACCTCTTCTTGTCTATTGATTTGATATTAGAACCCAATTTAACTTCACCCGCCATTAAGGTTCCATAAAAAAAATTGAAGGTTAAGATGCCATAGAGCTTCAAGTTCGTTAAATCAAAAGTTAAGATGATATTTTAATTAAGTTGGAGATTTTGAAGGATGTAAACATTATGGTTCATGAGATATAGAGTAAGAATCAATAGATGATATTGTATTGACCCTTATGTTTTAAATTTTGATTATTTATTTCTTAAAGGTGCAATCAACTTTTGATCATTTTTCCAAGGTCAATCAGTTTTAAGGTGCAACTTTGGTGGGTGATAATAATATCTTGTTAAAAAAAATAGTCTATGTCATTTAAGAATGGACTTATGAGAAATTCATGAAGATGCCCAATGGAGTCATGTGAAATTCATGAATATTTAATTGTTCAATTTAATCAATAGTCCTCCATCTTTTATCAAGTAGGATTTTGCAAAGGCTAATAAAAAGAGGGTTATTTATTATAACATAAACAAATTACTATGCATAAATGCTCATGTTTATGATTTCTATTGCATGACTCTTATTAAAAAAAAAAAAATCAAAATGTAAGAAATTAACTCATAACATACATATCTAATGCCAACAGCCTAAATGCGAGGGCCCAGAGAGAGAGAGAGAGATTAGTCATCCAGTGTGCTCCTCAACATGAGGCCACCTAGGACTGGAACTAGGGGAATCAAAATATCTCCCTTGACCCTTCATCTTTTCAAAAAATTAGCCCCATCCCTTACCCCTATCATCTTCATTTGGGTGCCATAAGTTCAATGGTGTACAATCCATTCGAATGGGTGTGTAGTCGACACAATACATTGGATGTATGTAATGGTGGGCCCCATGTGAAATTCGGGGGGGGGGGGGGGGGGGGGGGGTGTGGTCCATTTGGATGGACCATCAGGTGGGCCCCACCCTCGGTGCACTGGACGCACCTGATAACCATCATATATATATATATATATATATGAGAAATTTAATGCTCATCCATCCCTCACCATGTTATGGTGAGGGACAACATAGTAGGGTTGATTTTATAATACATCCGATCCATCCACACACATGGGACACCCTTACATAAATTAGACCCATTGAATTTTTCCCTATCCAAATGGATTGGACCGTTGGATTGAGGGTCAAATTTTTTCCTTTAATATAAATTCTGTAAATTTGTGGGCCACGAATAAAGGGGTTAGAGTAATAGGATTGACCTCAAATTTGACGAGGTTACACTAGTTCTCATCTAATACGTCTATTTCCATCTCCCACAAATCTCATGATCAATGGTTCCCTAGGTGCCCCCTAACAAAATTAATCTTGGTTCTGCGTTGTCAATGTTAGTATTTGATGTGATGCACTTTCTTATTTTAATTTTTTTAATTTTAATAATATTTATATATAATCAATTTAAAAGTGGGTCCTACTTCAATTCAATATGCTAGAGCTAGAGTAGAAAAACTTTAATTTGAATGGTTTGCAGTAGAGACATGATGGGCTATTGATATATTTTCGTGGCAAAGACATTGAGGAAAGGGGTGAGAAAGAAAATACACAATTAAGGTGGGCAGGTGTTTATGTTTTGAACAAGGTAAAGATGGAAAAAAATATGAAGATATTAATTGTTTTAGGGAAATTCCATAGGCACACAGATTTTTACTTTTCCCACACAAGTTCTCTCTACACACATTACTATAATTTAAAAATTACATTAGTTCTTTCCACACACACCAAAATTTCCCAAACTACCCATCCCTCCCTTTCCCTCTTTCTTCCCACACACATCCTCATCCCTATCTTTTCTTTACCATTTTTTCCATCCTAGATTACCTTTTTTTTTGCATGAAAACTTGTTTATGGGGATAAATTCTCATTCAATGTAAGTTTTTACAAACAATATTAGTGTTTTTTCATGCATTTGGGTTGCATTTTATCCAAATCGCAAGGTTTTTAACCCATAAATCGTGACTGTTCGATCTCTGAGTGGGCGAACAGATTGCAAGTGTTAGGACCTGAGTGTCCGAACATATGTATACTGTTCGGATCTGTGTTCGAGCAATATGCTTTTGTATAATGTTCGGAACATATGTATAATTTTCAAAACTATATGTCCGAACATATTCATTATATTCAGAATGTCCGAACATATTCATTATATTCAGAACTATACATCCGAACATATGCAATATGTTTGAACCTAAAAGACTGTACATATTCGGAACCTGCAACTCGTGCTAGGCGAGAAAAAAATTACAAAAGAGACAAAAAAAAAAAAACAAAAAAAACAAAGAAACGGACATTTCCACTGCTGCTTTGATTTAAAGGCACCATTTGATTGTTGTTTTTTTCCTTCATTGCACTGAAAAGCTTTAGAGATGGAATGAAAAAAGATCAAGTACAAGAAGAACGAAAGACGAAGGAGGTGGAGTAAGAAGAGTTGCCCAAGAGAAAAAAATGAAGGAAGATAAGTTGCCCAAGGAAGATGGAGGAAGTGGAGAGTGAGTTGGGTGGGAGAATCTTTTAGGAAAGAAAATGAGCTTGTGTGTGTGAAAAGATAATATGTTTTGACTTTTTGTGGGATAATGGATATTTTAGTCATTTCATAAAAGGGTAAGAATGTAATAAAAAAAAGGACAAATTTCATGTGTTTGAAAAGAAAAAATTTATGTGCCACTTGTTTTAAACGTGTGACTTACATTTTGAAATTTAAAAGGACATGCCAATCTCCTATTAGATGGAGGGAGTTGCTATAGATGCTACAGCAACGCAGTACCGAAGCCGGCCTCGTTGCACAAACTCCTCTTTAGGGCACATTTATGTAGTGGTTTTCCGTATAAAAAGTGAGAATTAGAATTGGTTTTCCATAAATAATAAAATCCATGTGTGGTGAGGAAAGAGCAAAAATGGGCTAAATTCTTCAAAATTATGAAAAAAACTCTAAATTGATGAGACAGCAAAAAATTCTTGTCAGAACTCACAAAATACGCAGGCCCTGTGGACTATGATGGTATATGGGACTGATCTGGGCTTGCCTCTGACGAGTCGAGGCCGTTGTATACTTCACCACCACATGTGCTTTTCATTCAAGGATGGAATTTGCAACCGTGAGGCCATTCCACCAGCAGCAGCAGCAGCTTCTTCTGCTCCATTTTCGCAGCTCAAACTCTAACAAAGGCCTTTCTTTTCCCAATCTCTCCAAAACAACAAGCATCAGAGCAAAATCAAGACCACCCCTAACCTCAGCTCGTCTCGACACCTCTTAAGAACCCAATCAACAGCAACAACAGCAGCTCAATCTCTCAGTTTTACGCTTTACTTTCGGTCAGTTCTTGAAAAAACAAGAAAAAAAAAAAAACCCATCTTTCTCTAAACCTCTATTTCCTTTTCATCTTTCATACTCTCTCCATTGATGTTTGCTTGTTTCTTGTTGTGTGGGGCATTAGGAATACCTGGGCTGGACGAGTCTTACTTACCCAGATACATTGACTTCGCTTTTGGGTCCCTTCTTCTCTTGAATCACGTTGCGGGTTCGAATTCCGTCACATCTGCCCAGCTTGTATGTACTGATTATTTTCTTTTTTCTTGATTGCAATTGGGTTGTTGTTGGATTTGTTTTGATGGGCGGTCTCTGTTTTCTTCTCTCTCTGTGTGTGTGGCAGAGAACGGAGGTTCTGGGTCTTTGCTTGGGAGCTTTCTCTATTAGCCTTCCTTACATTGGGAAGTTTCTCAAGGTAATTTATATGCTCTACGCCTTCCATTTTCGGTTGAGAAGAGGATAATATGTTCATGTATTGGAAGAAACAAAAAGGAGGGGAAAAACATGAATCTGTTCATGTAATAAGCTTATCCCTTTCAAGCTGTCTGTGGTGTTTATTTTTATCTGATTTTATTTTATCTAGTCTTTCTAGTTGTTCAAGCAATTACTTTGATTGAACTAGAATTAAAACTGACCCAAACTCATGATGAATTATAGGGTACATGGCTTTGGGTTTCTGATGGGTCAAAAATAGGTTTTATATGCTAAAATCTTAAAGTTGGTACAACCCATTTCATAGGGGACTCAAATATTTTGCTTTTCTGTCTATTTTCACAAACCTCTCACCCCGTAAAAATTATAAGATCGCGTTTTTTTTCATTGGAAATTGTTCAAGATGTGCTGCATTTCTTGGACAACTCGAAAATGCTGTTCGGTCATCCACATTGATTTCCTGATTCACCTAACCACCAATGTATGATTCCTTTAAACACCCCATGTTGGGATAATCTGAATCTCTAATGCCCTTGATTGCATGATCACTGGGAGGTGTACGAAGTTTCCTTTTTTTGGTTTTGTTCATTTGGTATGTAGAAACTGCAAAGTGACACGCCAACTTTGGCTTAGTTATGTGTTTGTTTTGGTTTTGTGAGTCAAATGTCGAAGAATTTGTTGAATTGTTAAAACATTTTGGTCATTTAAAATTTAAGATTGGTTAGTTGTTAGGGTTAGGAAGGTCTAATTCTGAGTTTCAGTTTCATTCAGAAAGGTTTTGGTTACTAGATGCTTGTCACATTAGGAAGTTGTATTAATCTGCTAGCCAGTAAATTGTGGTAGGTTTTCTTCTATTTTTTTGCAATTTCTTCTTTTTGCATCTAGATCTTAACTTAAAACAGAACATTGTTTCTAGCTGGTGTTGATTTCTATTTTCTAGCCTCTAGGCATTCATTACGTAGGATAGTTTATCATCCATTTTTTTTATGTAATTACTGTAATCTTTGATAATTTCGTCTTTGTTTAAAGTTTGATTACAATTACTGTTCGACAATAATGTTTTCTCTTCATTTGAAGAAGCCTCTTCAGTAGTTTATCTCACTACAAAATCTTTGCAGGTTTTCTATATGGATTCACATATTTGGCTTCAATCTTCTTTCCCTTCTCTTTTGGTATCATTCACGGATAAGCATCACTGATATGATCAGGGTTTTGGGGTATAACTATGTCCCATTGATGAGCTGAGATCATTTGCCCTAATTTGCTAATCAAAAGATGATGATGATGATGATTATAATTTTTTTTTTCTTTTCCATACAAATTGATATTTTTTGCCAAGGCCTGCAGATGTTGAAGATCCTTCATACATACTCTTCACGAAGAATGCCTATCATGATAAATTTGCTCTCCACTCCGGTGGTTTTTTTGTATACAGTATACCCCTCTTATACTGTACAGTTTCGTTAAGCAATGATTTCAGTCACCATTTTCAAAAAAGAAAAAGAAAAAGAAAAAGAATGCCTATCATCTTTCTGAATGATTTGTTTGGTTTGAATGTCTGAATGTAATATATTACTAAGATTCAGGTTCCCTTCTCTTCTCAATAGTGGCCCACCTTTGTATGTAATGTTTTTCTTGCAACTTGGTTATTTTCTAAAAAATTGTCTCCATTGGATCAGTCAACTTGATTCACATGGATAAAGTCAGTCTTGCTTTGGCGTGCTTCTTTATTGGTAGTCTTTACATTTAACCTTCACTAGTACTACGTGGAAGAAAGCTGACCCTAACATAGTTGGGACAAGGCTTTGATGATGATGATGATGATGATTGTACTATGTGGAAGAAGTGGACTCTAGGGTTACTACAAATTGTGTAAATGAATTGTATCAATTGTTTGTTAGATAGTTCTGCGAATCATTAAAAAAATCTCCATTTCAAAATTCCACCAGTATACAGCAATATCTTTTATAATAACCTTTGGATCTGTGTGGATACAACTGTAGGGTGCAGATCCAGTTGATCGTTCAATTCTGCCTGAAGGCAACAGGCAGATATTTGTCATGCCAGAAGATCTCTCAAATACTCACGAGGAAGAATTGGCATGGGGATCGTATGTCCTGTTGCGTAATACCAACACCATGTCGGTGGTATGCCTCCTGGAACTCATTAACTGAAAAAGAAAATATGAAGGCACTTACTGGATTGTATTTTTAGGACAACATTGGTGGTCCAGTCTGGAAGCCTTTCTCTAAGTTAACTACTTTTTTGAATGTTTTGTTCTTTACCAGCTTATATCAGTTCAAGATGCATTATGCATACGTGGCTACTGGAACATACGTGAAGATGCGTCAAAAGCGGACATACTCGAATTGTTCAAGAGACAGATTCAACAAATTGGGTTTTCTGACCTGAACGATGCTCTCTACTTTCCCCTGGGTACAGGTAAAGTTCATCTGGTTTGATCCATTCTTTCTGGAGGCCAGAAGTCCTTGATCATGCCTTATATCTCTTAATAATTTTGTTTATGATTGGAATTAAAATTCAAGCACAATTTGTGTTGAGGTATGACTATATTCTTCTTCGACATGTGAGCTGCACAACACAGTGTATTTGAGGGAATATTGGTTCAAAACTGAAATGATAAAGTAATGTAGGGTGCTATAGTCCTACTGATAGTGTCAGCCACGAGGAATTATATAGTTTTGATTCATAAATAGATGGCTCATCATTGAAGCCTTATCCAATCTCTTTGAGGTTGACCAAGGAGTTTATGAAGAAAGTTTACTAATAATAAAGTCTGAGAAAAAGACCAAATAATATGTTTAGAATCTTCACTTACGATTTTTTTTTCCTGTTATGTCCTACCTGTGGTGGGGGCCATAGGATCAAAGGCCTAGATCAATCACCAAACGCCCAACTTGTATAGGAAGGTAACAAAAAACCTATGATACCCGGATACTATATCGGACCAATACGACACCTGTATTGGTACCCAATACTGCACCGATATTTCTAGGGAACAAGTTTAACATATCCTACTTACCAAGTCCTTTATTGCCTATAGTTTTCATTTTCTTACTTTTCAACATAAAAAATGTTAGAAAGGGATGATAACAATGATAATTTCATTGATTCAATAGTGATTTAAAGAAAAAATTAGGATACCCATATCCGTATCCGCGCCCTAGATTTTCGAAAGTGAGGAGTCGTATCTCCGATTCCTGTATCGATGTTTGTATCCCTGTATCCGTATCTGTAACCAGGCATCATAGCAAAAAACTAGATGTTTTTCCTGGTAGCTCATCAAAAAGTGTTCTGTTGGTTAACTTTGAGGCTGTGGATTTGGTTCTAACTCACCAACATGCGAAAAGAGATTATTCAATTATTAAATGATGCAGGTCAAAGTTATTTTGACAATCTATATTTCCCCTTCAGTTGGTCGACCTTTTCTTTTCACAAGGATGCTATTAATATCTATTTTCAAATGTCAATTTCTTCTGCTTGGAAATACCACTAAATGTCAAATAAGAGGCTTTATTGCCCACCTCATGCAGCATTTCTGGTTAAGCAATTCTTTTGTAGTTGACCCTGATTTACTTATGCAGAGTTTGTCTTGGACATACAATTAGGGGTTTCTGACATGGCTAGGAATGATACTTTTATGCAGGATGAGGACCAGGAGTCAATGTTGATGACCAATAAAAATGGTCAAAGATTTTTGTGTTACTTGCCAATGGTAGAAGAATCTAAAACTGGTAAGCCAATTGCTCAGCAAAACATGAGCAGCTTGATTGTGGAATCTGACAGGCGGATCAAACCGAAAACTCCTGATGAGCTGATGGAAGTGCTGACTGAACAATGCTTGCTTAGAGTGAGAACTTAATACACAGAGGACTGTAGTTATAGCTTTTTTTTGGTTTGGCTTCATATTGTTGTTAAATGATCCTTACATACTGACTATTGTGCAGCAAGAAGGTTGGCGGTCTTATGAATTTTGCTATAAGAAACATTTACGACAATTTCATGTGGAGGATGAAAAGGTGATTTTCTAGTTCTAATTCAATATATTTTTATCGAGTCATGGGATTTCAGTTTTTTCTGTTACTAGTAGACACAGAAAACATGTCTGTGTATGGGTCTGGGATCGTGGTCATCGAAAGCTACAAAAACATGGTTACTGCTATTGTGTTTCTTGCAGGTTGTGCAAGAGTTTTTTTTTGGGTGTTTATGATACTGAAGCCACAGCTGCCTTCAATGAAAATCATTCTGATATTTCTACATTGAAAGATCCCCGCTCAAAAGATGCAGCTCAATGATACATTTTATGCCTCTAAATGTTTATGTTTTCGTTTGGCATAATGCTTTTTAAACTTACCCCAGGTATCATGCCCATCAGTTTACAAATGGAACTATGTGTGACCTTACAAATCGGCCCAGAGAGGCCGAGGTATAAAGAAATGAATGGTTATTCAAGTATATTTGACTGCTTTTCATATTGCTTTGTTGTCTTAAACGTTTTTCCTATCACAGGTCAGATTTGTATGCTCAGAACCTAGAGTTATGATCAGCTCTATCGAAGAAATTTCTACTTGCAAGTATGCAATCACCATTCATTGCCCTATGCTCTGCAAGCATCCGTAAGCTCCAAATGACAGCCTTCCCTTTTTCCTTTCTGTAGATTTGAAGGATTTTCCAATTAAATGCTGGATTAAAATACCAACAAAGAGGTAAACAAAATGATAGAAACCTAGGGCAGTTTGTCATTTTGCATGGGATATGAAAATGAGTTTTACGTATATAAAGGGTTCATATCGTATGTAAAGTCTACAGTTTTGAATTTTTTTGGAAGCACTATTTTCACATTGCGTAAATGAGAATATCGAACGGTTTTAGACACATTTGCATTTTTCATATGTTCCTCCAAATCTGCGAAGATTTTTGATATGGCACTACATGTCATAATTTTTATTGTTAGATAATCATCTTGAACGGTTTGGATCATGAATTTGGGGTGCATAGGACTTTAGATAGCAAAATGAAAGGTGGTTGATGGGATTTGAACCCGAGACCCATTTCAGGTGGAAATGAGGGTTATAGTGTTGCTTGTTCACATGGGAGGTGTGCAATAGTCTCCACCTTTTCATATGTGTAAGTTTGGGGCTGAAAATGGCCCCGTTTACACAACTTTCGCACCTAAGCATAAACAAATGCGACCATGCATTGGGTTGTAAGAGTTCTTGGACATGTCCAATTTTCATCCTTGGTCGTTGCTTTTTTAAACCCATCTTAATTTGGCTTTTGTTCTCACAAACCACTGTCATAAATATCAACAATAGAGGGTAGATGCTCCTATGAGAGATATCTCTCATCTTAAATGAGAGATTGTGTGGGGGTCCTCACATCCATATTCAATGCTAACAACTTAAATGCGAGGGCCCCCACCCCTATCTCTAATATAAGGTGCCTTTTTTAAATATCAAAATATAGCCAAAAAAATGAAAGAAAAAATCACAAGAAAAACCCAACAAAAGTGAAAAAATCAAGAGATATCTACAAAAATATTTTTTTTTGATTTACAGTATAGTCATTATTTATTTATTTATTACTTTCATTACTCAAAGGTTAACTTATTTTAGAAAAATTGTCTAAATTTTATTTTGACTAGTTCAAATTCAAAAAGCATTCCTCATATATATTTCTGAAAAACATGATTGTGACAAATGCCATATGGAGTCCAGCTGTGGAAATTGATGTCACAAGAGACCTGGGGGAAGTCGTCGGCCAATTGACCCCAAAATAGAGAAAGCAGGCTTTTTGGGCTCCCACTCCAACGCAGACTCAGTGACCTTTTGCCCCACTACCTGGAAAGAGTCAGGGAAAGTTCATGATTTGACATTTCTAACAAAGTTTTAATTGGGTTCACACTTGTTAATTCAACTCATCGGTGTTTTCGGTTTGACATTTCTAACAAAGTTTTAATTGTGTTCACACTTGTTAATTCAACTCATCAGTGTTTTCGGTTTGACATTTCTAACAAAGTTTTAATTGGGTTCACACTTGTTAATTCAACTCATCAGCCAAACACTGCACCTGCAGTTAAGCCCCACAGGCTAACCATAAAAAATTAGTAAAGATGAGCTCCTGCAAGTGGAAAAAGTTGGATCATGGTCTGTATCATTGCTCGTACGTAGGGAGAATATTTTTTTAGAAAATAGACCGTTAAGTCAAACATTTGTTGTTAGATAGTTAATTCACTAACTTAATTTACACTTATAAGCTGAAAAATAGAGAGATGTTAAGATGATTTTGTGAGTCTGCTACTGCAATGGAGTTGTTGGGGAGATCAAGGAGTTTGTGCAAGTACTGGGTTTTGTTGCTAGTGACTCTACTGGTGAATCACAAGGTGTTGTTTGGGTGTGAAGGTTGTTTGGAGCAGGAGAGAAGGACTCTGATAAAAATCCGTGATTCTGTAAACCACCCAGATGGCCATGGCCTCACTTGGGGCCAAAGAAGATACAAGTTTGGTGATGGGTTTGTGGAGGATCTGGATTGTTGCACATGGCTTGGGATCATTTGCAATGATGAGAGTCGAGTGACTGCCATTCACATCCCAAATACAAGGGAGGCCAGGCTTGGAAAGTGGCATCCTGATGCAGGACTCTTTGCTTATTTGGAGAAATTGAGTTCCTTGACTTTGGATGGGAATCAGATAAGCAGCTGGGATTTTCCGCCAGGTATGTTTGTATTGACCACTTTCCATAGAAAACTGAAATGGTATGAGAGAGAGAGAGAGAGAGAGAGAGAGGTTTCTCATATTCTATGTTAGTATTTTTGTGCCTCTCATTTTGTAAGGTGAGAGCATTTTTATATAATTTTTGCTTAAAGAAGATTTGGGCCAAAGAGGAAGGAAGAAGATTTTCTTCTTAAAATGTTTTGCTGCAGTGATTAGTAGAAAAAATCAATTGTCAATACAAAATATCATGGATACTGTCTCAAAAAAAAAAAAAAAAAAAAAAGAAAAAAAAAAGAAAAAGAAAAAAGAATGATACACAACACTTTGTGTGGAGCATTTTCAGCAGAGATGGAAATGATTTTCCTTTGTTCCGTCTCAACAGTTTTCATGGTTTTCATTTGTTGTGGTGGAATCATTGCTGTAGTTTTCAAAGAAAACAAATTCGAAATAAAAAAAATGAGAGAAACATTTTCTGCAGTCCTATGTAGTATGTAAGAGGTAGAAACATGTGAAAATTGTACACCGCATCAATGTCCCACGACTCTCACCTTTGGTAGAAAATGATTATCCAACCATAATTGACTCAATCAAATCACTCACTAAATCAAATCGTAGGAAAGTGAGGGTCTTATCTACTCCTCTATGTTATATCCTTCACTCCTTACCATTTAATACTCCTTTAGCAGTGTGAAAATGCCCTTTATTATGGATTCCTCGGAATTCAATATAAAGAAGGAAAATGGGCCCTGATATTCTAATTTGAAGAATATTCAATTTCGAGGAAAACAGCACGAAGATGATCTCTTTTCCAATTCAACGGAAAAAGATTTTCTTTTCAACCTAACAATAAAACACGTGACGTTTGTTGGAGATTATCAGCTTGTTAGGATGTTACAATGTTAGTAATTAATATTAGTAGGTTATCCATCCTCAAGGATAAGATTAGTTCGTATTTGCTTATTTTTAATTTATGAAACTTACGGTGGAATTATGGGAACATGTGATTCTTAAAATTTTATATGGTATTAGAGCTCGGGCCCAGTGATGATCTTGCGATCAAACCGGGTATGATCGTGCTTCCACAATTATCACCGTCAACTTTTCTATTTTAACCCAAAAAAAAAGAGCATCTTTCCTTATCCATCTATCTATGCCCTACGATTTTACATGATCAATCAAAGCTTCTAGAAGAAATTGCGACAGATCTACTCCAGTGGGCCCTAGTTGGCCTACCATCCAGCAGTCTGATCAGATGGAGGCAGGCGACCTTAGTGATCAGACCCATCTTGGGTTCTTGATCAGTGGGACCACTATCTGAGTGTCCAGCTTTGCTGGTGTCGAGCACTATTACAGAACTGTGTTCTGTGTTGAGTGAGGAGAGGATGGCTTTGATTTGACTTGCATGGGGGCCCGTGGATCCACAAGTGGATCCATGGACAAGATCTCTCATCAGATGGCCCACCTGGGCCCCACAGTTCAAAATACGGGTACAGTGCTAGACGGCCTGCATCCTAGGGACTTCCGTTTTAAGTATGGTTTTGCACTATTTCTAATGGATTTGCTATGAATCCAACTCTAGTGAGCCCATCTCCATTAACATACAATTTTCAGAACTTGGATGGTTAAAAAGGGGTTCTGAAGCTCAATTGGGGTGGGTAATGGTTGACAACAATTTGGGGAAAAACACTGCAACAATAATACTAAATAGGAAAAATCGATGGAATCATCCACAATCTTCGATCTCATCATAAGTAAGAATAATATAATAACATTATCATATGAAAAGGGCATCAAAGGGGTTTCTACATACATCCATACGCAAATCAAGGAAGAACACAAGTATTAAATCTACAAATTATAGTTAGGTACTTGCCTAAGGTCTGTGGTTGAGGAAGACTGTCTAAAATTCCTATTGCCAAAGCCCAAGATGCTATTCCATAGAAAAGTTGGAAGAGAGAGAGAGAGAGTTGTGTGTGAAAATAAACGAGTGTGGCGGCGTATAAATAGAAAATAAGAATAAAAGTTGTAGTCTAACTTAAATTCTAAAGGGCATAAAGTTTTGGTTATAAAAAAAATAAGAGTTTGAATTAAAGAAGAATTATACCCACTAAACTGGGCCTAGGTTAACTATGGGTCAAGACACCTATTCAACAAGCCTAACTCACTAAACCTACGCCTAACGTGGTCCCCACTTAGACTAATCGCGTATTTAACTAAAATAGAATCAATTATATAATAATTATAAAATAATAATTTATATATATTAAATAATCAAAACGTCACAATCACCCTTGGCTTATTTCATTGGATACATCTTATCATTCTGTCTTAAAACCATTATACTATATTATATTATTATAGCCGAGAGTTTTGAGATTAATTTTGACCATAAATTCTGATTTTTACAGAAATTATACTCATCTTTTACAACTAACTCACTTTCTCCTCCTACTTTTAACATTTGATTATAGCGACTCAAGTCTTCTTTCCACTTTTCCCTATCTGCAATAACTTCATTTCCATCCCAAATCTCATTCTCCTTTTTTCTTTCCACTCCACTTCACCAAGCTTATTTCAACTCTACTGACTTTTGAACTGAGAAAAGAGGCACTCTTATAATTTTCTCTTGTTTTATTATCATTTTAAAATTCTATGCTCTATCTAAACCAAATCATTGTCCGTAAGTGCTTGAGGGAGATTTTGCGCGATCTAAAATTTTTTAATGGATGATAGAATATATTTTTCAGTTGCTGGTGAACACGCTCGTGCTTAGCATGAGTTATTGTGCTATATATATATAACTCAAAACAACTTCTGGATTGAAGCTATTTTTCTTTTCCTTTGGATGTTTTGACAGCATACAATGCATCAGCTCCCGACCTATAATAGCAGAGAAATCCTCTAAGCACAAAAATTTTAAGTTTAAACACTTCCCCATGCCTCTACTATAAAAAAGTGAGTTTCAGTGGCGGAGAAAAATCCCATTTGCGGCGGCTTCACTATACAATTTCCGCCGCTTAAAATCAGAGTGGGGTACCTTTTAGCGTCTGCAAAAAACACGTCCGGCATAAGGCGTTTTTTCCTGTCACTAAAGACCACTTTTTTGTAGTAAGCCCTTTAATAAAATGGGACATACACAAAGGCTTCGGTATAGTACTACTCTAAGAAAGAGAAGTTGAGCTCTTAATCCAACATCAGATCCCAATCGCCTTAGAAAGCTAGATTAGCGAGTCCAATGAACTTTAAACAACACTAACAAGCAATGCAAGGAAATTGCTCATTTTGAATTCATTATTACCAGAAGCTCATGACTAGATAATTCCTTGCTGCCGAGAGGACATAATACACCTGATATGAATAGAAAAGCTAACTATCTCTCTGCCTACTTGCACTTTCTAACTTTCTCCATTCCCTTTTGCAGGCTGTCCTCAATTCGAAAGCCTTCAAACCCTGAGTCTAGAAAATAACTTCTTGAATGAAAGCAAACCCGATTTGTCATGTAAGTTATACTATTGATAAGTATTTTTGTTGCCTCTGCTTACGCTTTGATGTTGTTCAACAAGAATGGTTAGCTAAGGAAACTTAATATGGTATTAGAGTCAACCAATTGCTAGTTTAAATCTCAAGAGAAAGTACTTGGCGCTAAAATATGCATGTCGTAAAATACGCGCCGACCGGGTTCCACCCGAAGGGAGTGTTGAGAAATGGGTTTCACCTAAGAGAAAATGGTAATACTTAATACTCCCCTTTGGGTGGAACCCACTCCCCTTTAAGTAGAACCCGATCGACGCATGTTTGCCAACATGAATTCTTTCTCGAACTTGCGGCCAACTAACTTTGATATCACATTAAGTTTCCTTAGATAGCCATTCCTACCAAAACGTTGGGCGCAAGAAAAAAATTGCATGTCGTCGAAAGTGCGCCAACTAGATTCCACTTGAGAGAAGAGTGTTGAGGAATGGGCTCCACCCGAGAAGGAGTATTGAAAAGTAGATAAATGCTGCCTCTACTAATACCTCCAAGTTTTGGTAGGAATGGTTAGTTATGGAAACTTAATAATGACATGCTTTCTACATCCAATCATTTTTAACGTATATATCTTCCTTTTGAATTGAATGAAGTTACATTTATCCGCATGTTGTAGGGTTGTGTGAGTTCACAAGACTCAAAGTCTTGAATCTTGGAAAGAATCAACTTACTAGCATTCCTCCATACCTAGAACATTTGCTTTCCCTTACAGGTTTAAGGTTGCAAGAGAACAAATTCAGCACCTCTCTTGCTATTCAAGGTATAACCTTTTCTCTTCTTTGTTGATATATTTCGGATGCAATGGGTTTCAAATCAGTTTAATTTTGTACTGTCATTTTATGCAGGTCTTTGTAAATCACCAAAAATTCAAGTCTTGGACCTCCACAGCAATCAACTTCGTGATGGAAGCATCCCTCCATGCTTGACAAACTTGACTCAACTTACATACTTAGACCTTTCAAATAATCAGTTCGGGCAAGAGAACAAATTCAGCACCTCTCTTGCTATTCAAGGCATAAACCTTTTCTCTTCTTTGTTGATATATTTCGGATGCAATGGGTTTCAACTAAGTTTAATTTTGTACTGTCATTTTATGCAGGTCTTTGTAAATTACCAAAAATCCAAGTCTTGGACCTCCACAACAATCAACTTCGTGATGGAAGCATCCCTCCATGCCTGACAAACTTGATTCAACTTACCTACTTAGACCTTTCAAATAATCAGTTCGGGGATGAATTTCCTTTGAATGTGCTTAGAGATCTCAAGTCTCTTGAGCATGTTGATCTTTCGAATAGTCAGCTAAGTGTTGTCTTTCCCTTCTCCGTATGGGCAAACCATGTCAATCTTTCTTTTATCGATCTCTCAAGTAACCATCAGTTGAAGGTTGAAACAGAACTCCCACCTTGGGTTCCCTCATTTCAACTAAGGCATCTTAAGTTGTCAAATTGTAGTCTCAATTCAAAAATTGGAGCCATTCCCAAGTTTCTTGCCAGCCAAAACAACTTAGAGATGGTTGATCTCTCTTTTACCAAACTCAGAGGTCCCATTCCATCTTGGCTATTCGGAAATTCAAGTTACAGAGAGTATGTTGACCTTAGTCATAACTTTCTTTGTGGTGGTTTTCCAATCCCCTCGAGTCCCTTAGCGATCCGTGGGATTTACCTTTCTTACAACAACATCAGTGGGCCTCTTCCTCCTAATATAAGTGCCCTTTTTCCTTTCCTAGTGAACTTCTCCCTGTCCAACAATGCAATAGAGGGCAACATTCTTTCTAATCATTTCAGCAATATGCTATCATTGAGCTTTTTGGATCTATCAAACAACAAGTTAACAGGTCATGTTCCATTCACTCAGTTCCTTGAATATCTTCATTGAAAACTTTGAAGCTGGCCAATAATAGACTACATGGGAGTCCAAGAACATACATGATCATAGAATCATTGCGTGTTCTAGACATTTCTGAGAACCTCTTTCATGGTAGCATCGAGGCTTGTATTAATGTATCTCTTCCAAACTTGGAAGTCCTTATCATGCACAACAATCGCCTTGAGGGTTCCATACCCAATGAAACCTGCTACATGCCCAACTTACGTATTTTGGATCTCTCTCACAATAATCTGTCTGGTTCGATTCCTGAATGTTTCAGCTCCATCGAACCTTGGACGGAAACAGATACGGAACGCAAGAATAGTAAGTTGGATGGGGTTGTTGTGGACCTAACGACCAAAGGAAGAACATATGCTTTCTCTAGAGCTCCTCTCTCTAAGATGACCTCCATTGACCTCTCAAAGAATGCATTGAATGGTGTTATTCCTAAGGATATGGGGTATCTCCATGGGCTTCATTCCTTAAATTTGTCCTACAATTATTTGTGGGGCGGCATTCCTACAACTTTCCAACAGCTCCTTGAATTAGAAAGTTTGGATCTTTCTTACAACCAACTGAATGGGTCAATTCCTTTAGAGTTCGAAAAACTTGATCGATTAACTGTTCTATCTCTGTCCTTCAATAATTTGTCTGGGAAGATCCCTCAGAGTCCTCATTTGGACACATTCAACAATCGAAGCTACGTAGGGAACCCTCTTTTATGTGGGAAGCCTTTGGAGGATTGCACTCTTCATCCGACAGAAGCGAATGTGAATAACAATGAAGAAGGCTTAGATGTGATTTTCTATGTTTGTGTCGTGGTTTCTTATGCAATAGGATTTTGGGGTTTCATTGCTCTCCTCTTCTTCAAAAAAGAGTGGAGGCAAGTATACTTCAAAAAAATAGATTCATGGTTGCACTTTTAAACAAGTTCTTTTTGAAAAACTTTATACTACATGTGTAACATTCTGAAAGAACAGAGAAACTTTACCACTATGAAGCTGTTCCTATTTGTGCTGTTGTAAAAAGGGTAAGATCTTTTTGTTCCTTTTACTGGTTGCTTTGTTTGATGTATACAATACTACCACAGAAGAAGGTGACTTTTCATTACCAAAATGCTATCTTTTTTGCTAGCGAGTTCCTCAATTTATGTACCTCTAGGTGATCTCATGTGCATGATGGAGACTCATAATTTGTAAATGTGGGGATGCAATCAGTGTTCTTGAACCCTTTTTTTTAGAATGGCTACTGGTACTAAAACCAATGCACAGCGGAATCAACTTGATATAAACTAGTAAATAAATCTACCAATCACACACCGAAAACAAGCGCAATCTTTTTACGTGGAAACTTTATTTAGGGAGAAAAACCACAATATGAAATCAAGCACTATTCAACAGTTACAAGATATACTCATAGCTCCATTTCCCAGTGATTCCATCAAACCTAAGGACTGTAGTTGTTATTGCACAACTCCCCGTTGCCACGACTCCCCGTCGCACACCGTTCCCTGTACTTGATCCAGCAACACCTTAAGATGATCAAATCTTCTACAAGGAAGTAGAAGCAACAAACTTTCTAGAGCAACTCTTCAGCACAATCTCTCAATGATGGCTCTAAGAAGAAGGGGTCTCTTTATTCAGAATAATGAGAGAATAACTTAATTCTTCACTTAGGGTTGAGAGAAACACCTTTTAAATAGCCCAAGATTCGTGTCTTAGGGTTTTAGCATAAATAGGACTCAAATTGGAAACTCCAGTGGGAAGAGGAAAAAATTCGCAGAGTCCTAAATTGAAAAATTTCCGCCATCCGATCGATCGGGTAAACCACTGTCTCCTGAATTTTTTTCTCTCAGCGCTTGTTAATTGAGAGATTCTTCACATCTGATTGATCGGGTCTCTTGTCTTTCGAATTTCTTTTATTTTTCTTCTTTTCTTCGCTTCAGATCTTCTGGTGACACAACCACAGTCCATTCTAAAACAAATAAAAAATTACAACTCAATGGACCTAGAGTTTTGTCCAACTCAAGAATTAGCCAACACATAAAAATCCTAACAGTTCCTTTTTTTTTTTTCCATTCCTATTGCATACAATATATTACAATATACACAGTGCTTTTTCTGTCTATCATATGGTTTATCTCATAAGCTAATAATGGCTCAATGATCCACATGCTAATCTAATGTAAACCACTTCCAACGAGTGATTCTTAGCTTTTCAAATTCACACCTGCATTCTTGGAAAAAGAAAAAAACAACCGGCATTAAACATAGAGCATCTTCTTTATTGTTCATTTTTTGGGTGTGGGGCATGATAGACCCCACATGGTTTACCCATTACCCCCTAAGGCGGGGCTTGGGTACGTCGTAGGGCTGCACATGGGCGGTTCGGATCGGTTTAACACTAAAACCAACAACCAAACCAAACTAGTAGGTTTTTTAATTAACCAATCCGATCCGACCGATGGAGAAGGCTTAAACCAAACCGAACCGAACCAAACGGTTCGGTTCGGTTCGGTAGGTTAAACCATTGTTTTTTATTTTTTATTTTTTTTGAAAAACAGACATTGAAAATTTCAAAATAATGATACCCAATCCTTTGCATTTTTTCCAATGTTTAGTGCAAACATAAAAATCCAACATTCCAAACTGGACTAAATGCATATAAAAAATAATTCTACTCCAAAAAGAGAGTTTGAACTAAACGCAAGCGCACAAAAAAAAAAAAGAAGAACATTAACCAGCTTGCAGTGAGACATTCATTCCACATGATACCATTTGGAATTATAATAGAATAATAGTTCATGTTAAGAAAAGTCACACCCAAACAGAATCTGTATCATAACCTACTGTATTTTTCAGAAATGAAGGTTTCGTAATACATTGATTAGGTGAGACCAAAACCAACCATCAAAAGGCTAGACTCTACTGGCTTATCTAGCATTCTCAAGAGTGCAGCATTCTGATAAAAACTTCATTGAAATGAGATAGGAATTATGATTGAAGAAAAACACCCCGTACAGTAATCCCTCCATTTACAATGAAGTATCAAAAAGCATTTGAGAGATTAGAGGAGATGCACTTAGGCAGTGTTGATGGTCGAGTTCATGTAAGAATGGAGCTGTGCAATGTAACTTTGAAAGCTGTAAAAAGCGAAACCTAAGGCTAAAATAGTAAAAAAGCAATATTAAGTTACTACATATGGTCGGTTCGGTTTAAGCGTTTAATCGTGGGCTCAAACCGATAACCGACCGATCTAAGCGGTTTTTATGATTTTCAAACCATTAACAAAACCGATCTATTATAAACTGATCCGAACCACCCGGTTCGGTCGTTTCGGTTCGGTTTTGCGGTGATACTAAATTTTTTGTGTAGCCCTAGTACGTCGTCGTTGTAGCATATTCTGCTACAGTGATATCCTCCTTCCAATAAGATGTTTCCGAGTCATTCAAAACATCAGTCCCTTGTTTCAAGACTTTTCCACATTAATAATCACTTCATTTTATTCCATCTTTGCCCTTTTCAACTAAACAAGTCATCTCAACTTCCTTGACAGTAACTTACTTCAAAAAAAATTGCAAAAACATCTCACCCTTATCTCTCTCTCCTCAACGTTTTCAGAAAAAAAAAAGGAGGATAATATTCTCATATGATATAGGTCCCACTTAGGCCCATCTTTTATAGTTTAACCCCTTGCACCTCTTCTTGTCTATTGATCTGATATTAGAACCCAATTTAACTTCACCTGCCATTAAGGTTGCATAAAAAAAAATTGAAGGTTAAGATGCCATAGAACTTTAAGTCTATTAAATCAAAAGTTAAGATGATATTCTACTTGAGTTGGAGATTTTGAAGGATGTAAACATTATGGTTCATGAGATATAGAGTAAGAATCAATAGATGATATTGTATTGACCTCTAGATTTTAAATTTTGATTATTTATTTCTTAAAGGTGCAATCAACTTTTGATCATTTTCCCAAGGTCAATCAGCTTTAAGGTGCAACTTTGGTGGGTGGTAAGAATATCTTGTTAAAAAAAAAAAATAGTCTATGTCAATTAAGAATGGACTTATGAGAAATTCATGAAGATGCCCAATGGAGTCATGTGAAATTCATGAATATTTAATTGTTCAATTTAATCGATAGTCTCCCATCTTCTATCAAGTAGGATTTTGCAAAGGCTAATAAAAAGAGGGTTATTTATTATAACATAAACAATTTACAATGCATAAATGCTCATGTTTATGATTATTATTGCATGACTGTTTTTTTTTTTTTTTTAAATCAAAATATAAGAAATTAACTCATAACATCCATATCTAATGCCAACAACCTAAATGCGAGGGCCCAGAGAGAGAGAGAGAGCAGTCATCCAGTGCGTGCCTCAACATGAGGCCACATGCGCCCCACCTAGGATTGGAACTAGGGGAATCAAAATATCTCCCCTGACCCTTCATCTTTTAAAAAAATCAGCCCCATCCCTTACCCCTACCATCTTCATTTGGGTGCCACAAGTTCAGTGGAGTGCAGTCCATTCGAATGGGTGTGTAGTCAATACAATACATTGGATGTATGTAATGGTGGGCCCCATGTGAAATTCAGGGGGGGTGTAGTCCATTTGGATGGACCATCAGGTGGGCCCCACCCTCGGTGCGCAAGATGAGCACTTGACACACCTGATAACCAACATATATATATATATATATATATATATATATATATGTATATGAGAAATTTAATGCTCATCCATCCCTCACTATGTTATGGTGAGGGACAACATAGTAGGGTAATATATCTGATCCATCCACACACACTGGACCCCCTTACGTAAATTAGACCCATTGAATTTTTGCCCATTCAAATGGATTGGACTGTTGGATCGAGGGTCAAATTTTTTCCTTTAATATATATAAATTCTGTAAATTTGTGGGCCACGGATGAAGGGGTTAGAGTAATAGGATTGACCTCAAATTTGAAGAGGTTACACTAGTTTTCATCTAATATGTCTATTTCCATCTCCCACAAATCTCATGATCAGTGGGTCCCTAGGTGCCTCCTAACAAAAATAATCTTGGTTTTTCGTTGTCAATATTAGGATTTTATGTGATGCACTTTCTTATTTTATTTTTTTAATTTTAATCATATTTATATATAATCAATTTAAAAGTGGGTCCTAATTCAATTCAATATGCTAGAGCTAGAGTAGAAAAACTTTAATTTGAATGATTTGCAGTAGAGACATATGGGCTATTGATATATTTTCGTGGCAAAGACGTCGAGGAGAAGGGTGAGAAAGAAAATACACAATTAAGGTTGGCAGGTGTTTTTGTTTTGAATAGGGTAAAGATGGAAAAAATATGAAGATATTAATTGTTTTAGGGAAATTCTATAGGCACACAGATTTTTACTTTTCCTACACAAATTCTCTCTACACACATTATTATAATTTAAAAATGGGGGATTCGGCGAGAGGTCCTTAAAGTGTGACTTTAATGCAAACAGTCCACAAAAAAAAGTCATGCAACCAAAGGTCCTTCACACACTTTCTCATACTTAAAATGTCTAATTTGCCCTTTCTTTAAATCATATCCCATGATTAGTGGGAAATCTCATTAATTGCCCTAGATTAAAGGAATCATATCCTATCACTTATTTGCCTACGATTAAAGGAATCCCATTAATGATATTTTCAAATAAATTCTAAAAAAACACGAGCACATTTCAAAATAACACAAATAAATTAAAAAAAAGGAATAAATTAAAAAAAAAGCAATAAATTTCAAAAGAATGCAGATAAATTCAAAAAGATGTAAATAAGTTTAAAAAGATTGAAATAAATTTCAAAAAATATAAATAAATTCCAAAAGACTCAAATAAATCTCAAAAGATCCAAATAAAATTCAAGAAATGCAAGTAAATTTCAAAAGATGCAAATGAATTTCAAAAGACTCAAATGAATTTCAAAAGACGCAAATAAAATTAAAAAACGCAGACACATTTGCCAAAACTAAGATAAATCATTTTCCAAATTTCTGAAAAAGTTGCCAAAAACTCAAGTATTTTTGCCAAAACTAAGTTAAATTTATTTCAAAAAACATAAATAAATTTCAAAAGAAGCAAATAAAATTAAAAAATGCAAATAAAATAAAAAAAAACGCAAATACATTTGCCAAAACTAAGATAACCCAATTTTCCAAATTAACGAATAATGTGGCAAAAAACTCAAGTATTTTTTTGTCAAAAACTCAGATAGATTTGTCCAGAATTCAAATAAATTTGTCCAGAACTCAGATAAATTTGTTCAAAAAGTCAGATAAATAGCCAGAAACTCAAATAGATTTGTACAGAACTCAGATAAATTTATCCAGAACTCAGATGAATTTGTTCCAAAAGTCAGATAAATAGCCAAAAGCTCAGATAGATTGATCCAAAACTCAAATAAATTTGACAAAAAATATGGAACTCAGATAAATTTGACTTTGACTGGAATAGGGATGGGCTTCTGGAAAGGGTCAGGTTTGACCTGACCTGGACCAACCCGGAACCAAACCCAGCCCAAATCGGTGTCTTCTTCCCTAGATAGAACCTGGACTTCCTTTTCACATTCTCTGTGATGTTCTGGAACCAGAACCAGAAACCTCTCTCGGTTTGCTTCTTCTTCCATGGCAACGGCGCGGCAGCAGCGGCGGCGAACTTTCTTTTCCGAAGACACGCAACGGCGATTCCGACGATTCGTTTTCCATGGCTAAGACCAGACGGCAAGACCCAGGTCACTGTTGAGTACTTCAATGACAAGGGTCCACACGGTCCTCATTCGGGTTCACACGGTCCTCATCTCCACCCAGCATTACGAAATTGACACAAATGATGAGATTGCTGCTGCCCTCAAGGAGCATGTGATCAAGCTTGTCTTCCCTGACAAATACCTTGACGAGAAGACCATCTTCTACCTTAACCCATCAAGCCGTTTTGTGATTGGTGGCCCTCATAGTGATGCTGGGCTTATTGGGCGCAAGATCATTGTTGGAAGGACCCTGTTAGGGTCAGGTTTCAAGTCGAGTTCGGGTCAGGTCAAGTTGTGGACTTGTCGTCGCCGGAGATGGTAGACCCGTCGTTTCCCAAGGAAGAAAGCCAGTTGACGATTTGGTGTTTCTCGTTCTCTATTACATAATAGAGGAAGGTAGACACATGGAATAAGAGGCGTGGTTCCAGGCTACATCAGGGTACAAGAGTTTGGTTCCAGGAGGGAGAATACAAGATTTGAAATTTTAAAATTCAAAATTTTATGCCTAAAACAGTTGAAAGGGCAAATTAGTCTTAAAACATGTGATTGTGTGGATTTAGGGACCTCTGGCTGCAAACAGTCTAGCTGCCTGGACCACAACCCTTAAAAAGAGTTTGCTTGGACTGGAGGCTTGATAGATTCAATTCTAGGGACCTTTCGCTAATTGCCTCTTTAAAAATTACATTAGTTCTTTCCACACACACCAAAATTTTCCAAACTACCCATCCCTCCCTTTCTCTCTTTCTTCCCACACACATCCTCATCCCTATCTCTTCTTTATCATTTTTTCCATCCTAGATTACCATTTTTTTCCATGAAAACTTGTGTAAGACCCCACCCCGAGTTAATCAAGATTAACTCTAGTTAATTGAAGTTAATGCTAATTAATCCCATTTAATGAGACTAATGATGGTTAATGACCCAACTCGATGAGATTAGTCTCAAATGATTGAATTAAGCCTAATGAAATGATAATGAAGGGTATTGAATGGGTTGAGTGAGTTTTAAGTCTAAACTAAGAGGACAAGACCTTTTTCGTAAATACGTATTTATACGTATTTTGTCGAATACGGAAACTCTTGATACCAACACGCGTATCTCGACGAGTACGTCAACTTTCGTAATAAGCTCAAAGCCGTTTGACGAGAATTTCGTCAAGTGGCCCTTCATTTGACTCAACCTGTAAATAACCTTGACAAGTGGGCTTTAGTTGCAAAATGAACTCATATAAAAGGAAAGAACTTCCTTTGAGTTCATTTCCAACGATCCCAGCTCACTCAAAACCCTAGACACTGCTCTTTCTTCCTTTTTCTTCATTCTCCTCCCATTCCTTCCCATCTAGAGTGGAGATTGAAGGCTGTCAAGTGGTTGGAAGGAGGTTTCCTCTTCCTCACCTTCTTCCTCAACTGATTCTTCCATTGGAGTGTTTGGAGCTTGTAGGGGAACTCAAGGATTTCCTTCTTGGAACTACAAGTGAAGAAGCTCTTGCTAGAAAGACTTCAAGAGGCAAGTATAAATGTTCATTTATGATCAAACATGCTAATTTTCAAGTTCTCTTGAGTCATTAGAGATGGGTTCTCAAAACCCCTTTTTCTTTCTTATGAAATGGAGATTAGATTGAATGTGAATGCTTAATGGTTGTTCCAAGAGTCCAAGAGGGTGTTTCCTTGGATTTTTATAGATTATTGAAGAGACTGGAGTTGAGGAACTCAGTCCTTGGAAATTCGCTTCAGAAGTTCTGAAGCTCGAAAATGACAGTCTGGGCTAATTACGGCTAGCCGTAAGGCTAACCGTGGAGCCAACCGCCAAATTCTGTGAAAATGTCAGCTTCTGGAAAACTAACCGCCAGTTTTCGGTTAGCCGAAATTTGAATTTCGGCTAGCCGTGAGGTAACCGTGAGGTAACCGCGAGGTAACCGTGAGGTGACCGCAAGTGACTCAGAAATTCTGTCAAAAATATCAGCTTCTGGAAAGCTGACCGCGAGCTAACCGCGAAATGGCGGTTAACCGAAATTGGAATTTCGGCTAGCCGCCAGCCACCTTCCGGCTAGCCGCCGACTGCATTTCGGCTAGCCGTGGGCCAAGTTCCGGCTAACCGCCAGTGAGCTTAATATTGACTTAAAATTTATTGTGAGTGAAAATTTGTCCAATCGATCGGACCTAACGGTCCGATCGATCGGGGGACTCAGTTTGAGTCCAGTGGATTTTGATATTGAGGGTGGAAAATTTTTGGGGACTAAATGCACATATTAAATGAAAATGTGATGTCCATCGAAAATAACACGTGCATTTAGTAACTAATAATTACACCTATAATTTGTCTAAATTGGGATAGAGACAAGTAGGACCGTGAATGATTAAAGATTCATCTAATCCCATTGAGTCTATAATGACTGCATACAATGAACCACTGAATTCTGAATAAATGTAATGAACCATTGAATAATGAACAAAATGAATAAATGCAATGAATAATGAATAATCCTGCTGCAGCAGATGATTGGGGTGTTCCGGAGCTCCGTGGTGATGCCAGTGATCTCTGATCAAGACACTGGTAGATCCCACATATAGACTGAAAAGTCAACGAAAAGCCATGTACAAGCCATGTAATTTAATATGAATTGAATGAAAAATGTATTGGACTGAAAGGTCCCAAAAGCCATCTAATAAATGCTCAATGTAATCCGAATGACATGAAATGAATGAAATGAGTTGACTAATGCTTCCTTTGGAAGACACTGAACTGAATAACGGTAATATTATTGTACTTGTAATCTAGTCATTGATTATCAATTGACTGCACTGTTCAAAATATTGCGTTAACCTAGATTCAATTGTCTAGAGTTCTTATATTGACAATGGACAGGATTAGCATGAGTTATCGTAAATGTGTTTATATCTTGTTGAACCGTCGTGTTCATGGTGTTATTGATGGCATTGCAGGCCCAGTTGCCCATCCCGGCCTTGCAGAGGCCGCGTCGCTTGCGGAGGAGGCCCGTCCGTTACCTCCAGGAGGTTTAGCCGAATGGGCTTAGTTCGGAGGGCGTAGCTTTTGAATGTTTTGGGAATTATTTTGTGAATCTTTTGATAGATATTGTATATCATTTTGAGATGTAATTAGATGTCCCCTGCATTGTATTGTGAATATGCAGTGGTGGACTTCTTTGGATTATATTTTTTTGTAAATGAGAACTTTACTTGTAATGTAAAATCAATTGTTGTCAATGTATGTATATATTTCCGCAAAAATGTACATGTGACAGGTATGCAGGTTAGATCCCTTGTGAGTCTTGTCTTAACTTCGGTTAATTCAAGATTTACGGGAGTAAGTATGCTGACATCGCGATCCGGGTTATTAGACCCCGATTAGCCCGGCCTCGGGCCCGGGTTGTGACAACTTGTTATGGGGATAGATTCTCATTCAATGTAAGTTTTTACAAACAATGTTAGTGTTTTTTCATGCATTTGGGTTGCATTTTAACCAAATCGCAAGGGTTTTTAACCTAGAAATCGTGACTGTTCGGTCTCTGAGTGGCCGAACAGATTGCAAGTGTTCGGACTTGAGTGTCCGAACATATACATATTGTTCGGACCTATGTCCGAGCAGTATGCTTTTGTATAATGTTTGGAACATATGTATAATGTTCAGAACTATATGTCCAAACATATTCATTATGTTTGGAACTATACATCTAAACATATGCAATATGTTCGGACCTGAAAGACCGTACAAACCTACAACTCGTCCTAGGCGAGAAAAAAAATAACAAAAGAGACAAAAATACACAAAAAGAAAAAAAAAAAAAGAAACGGACATTTCCACTGCTGCTCTGATTTAAAGGCACCATTTGATTGTTGTTTTCTTTTTTCATTGCACAAAAAGGCTTTAGAGATGGAAAGAAAAAAGATCAAGTACAAAAAGAATGAAAGACGAAGGAGGTGGAGTAAGATGAGTTGCCCAAGAGAAGAAAATGGAGGAAGATGAGTTGCTCAAGAAAGATGGAGGAAGTGGAGAGTGAGTTGGGTGGGAGAATCTTTTTAGGGAAAAAGACGAGCTTGTATGTGTGAAAAGAGAATATGTTATGATTTTTTGTGAGATAATGGATGTTTTAGTCATTTCATAAAAGGGTAAGAATATAATAAAAAAAAGACAAATTTCTTGTGTTTGAAAAGTAAAAATTTATGTGCCAATTACATCACCCTTATTTTAAACGTGTGACTTACATTTTGAAATTTAAAAGGACATGTCAATCTCCTATTAGATTGAGGGAGTTGCTGTAGATGCTATAGCAACGCTTCACCGAAGCTGTCCTCGTTGCACAAACACCTCTTTAGGGCACATTTATATAGTCAGTCTTCTGCATAAAAAGCGAGAATTAAAATTGGTTTTCCATGAATAATAAAATCAACGTGTGGTGACCAAAGAGCTAAAATGGGCTAAATTCTCCAAAATTATGATAAAAACTCTAAAATCATGAGACAGCAAAAAGTTCTTGTCAGAATTCACAAAATACACAGGCCCTGTGGACTATGATGGTATATGGGACTGATCTGGCCATGCCTTTGACGAGTCGAGGCCGTTGTATACTCTACTTCACCAATCACCACCACATATGCTTTTCATTCAAAGATGGAATTTGCAACCGTAAGGCCATTCCACCAGCAGCAGCTTCTTCTGCTCCATTTTCGCAGCTCAAACTCCAACAAAGGCCTTTCTTTTCCCAATCTCTCTAAAACAACAAGCATCAGAGCAAAATCAAGACCACCCCAAATCTCAGCTCGTCTCGACACCTCTCAAGAACCCAATCAACAGCAGCAACAGCAGCTCAATCTCTCAGTTCTACGCTTTACTTTCGGTCAGTTCTTATAAAAACAAGAGAAAAAAAAAAAAAAAAAAAAAACCCATCTTTCTCTAATCCTCTATTTCTTTTTCATCTTTCATACTCTCTCCATTGATGTTTGCTTGTTTCTTCTTGTGTGGGGCATTAGGAATACCTGGGCTGGACGAGTCTTACTTACCCAGATACATTGGCTTCGCTTTTGGGTCCCTTCTTCTCTTGAACCACGTTGCGGCTTCCAATTCCGTCACATCTGCCCAGCTTGTATGTACTGATTACTTTCTTTTTTCTTGATTGCAATTGGGTTGTTGTTGGATTTGTTTTGATGGGTGGTCTCTGTTTTCTTCTCTCTCTGTGTGTGTGGCAGAGAACGGAGGTTCTGGGTCTTTGCTTGGGAGCTTTCTCCATTAGCCTTCCTTACATTGGGAAGTTTCTTAAGGTAATTTATATGCTCTACGCCTTCCATTATCGGTTGAGAAGATGTTCCATGTATTGGAAGAAACAAAAAGGAGGGGAAAAACATGAATCTGTTCATGTAATAAGCTTATCCCTGTCAAGCTGCCTGTGGTGTTTATTTGTATCTGATTTTATTTTATCTAGTCTTTCTAGTTGTTCAAGCAATTACTTTGATTGAACTAGAATTAAAACTGACCCAAACTCATGATGAATTATAGGGTACATGGCTTTGGGTTTCTGATGGGTCAAAAATAGGTTTTATATGCTAAAATCTTAAAGTTGGTACAACCCATTTCATAGGGGACTCAAATATTTTGCTTTTCTGTCTATTTTCACAAACCTCTCACCCCGTAAAAATTATAAGATCGCGTTTTTTTTTTCATTGGAAATTGTTCAAGATGTGCTGCATTTCTTGGACAACTCGAAAATGCTGTTCGGTCATCCACATTGATTTCCTGATTCACCTAACCACCAATGTATGATTCCTTTAAACTCCCCATGTTGGGCTAATCTGAATCTCTAATGCCCTTGATTGCATGATCACTGGAAGTGTACGAAGTTTCCTTTTTTTGGTTTTGTTCATTTGGTATGTAGAAACTGCAAAGTGACACGCCAACTTTGGCTTAGTTATGTGTTTGTTTTGGTTTTGTGAGTCAAATGTCGAAGCATGTGTTGAACTGTTAGAAAATTTTGGTCATTTAAAATTTGAGATTGGTTAGTTGTTGGGGTTAGGAAGGTCTAATTCTCAGTTTCGGTTTCATTCAGAAAGGTTTTGGTTACTAGATGCTTGTCACATTAGGAAGTTGTATTAATCTGCTAACCAGTAAATTGTGGTAGGTTTTCTTCTATTTTTTTGCAATTTCTTCTTTTTGCATCTAGATCTTAACTTAAAACAGAACACTGTTTCTAGCTGGTGTTGATTTCTATTTTCTAGCCTCTAGGCATTCATTATGTTGGATAGTTTATCATCCATTTTTTATGTAATTACTGTAATCTTTGATAATTTCGTCTTTGTTTAAAGTTTGATTACAATTACTGTTCGACAATAAAGTTTTCTCTTCATTTGAAGAAAAAAAAAATCTAGCCTCTTCAGTAGTTTATCTCACTACAAAATCTTTGCAGGTTTTCTATATGGATTCACATATTTGGCTTCAATCTTCTTTCCTTTCTCTTTTGGTATCATTCACGGATAAGCATCACTGATATGATCAGGGTTTTTGGGTATAACTAAGTCCCATTGATGAGCTGAGATCATTTGCCCTAATTTGCTAATCAAAAGATGATGATGATGATGATTATAATTTTTTTTTCTTTTCTATACAAATTGATAGTTTTTGCCAAGGCCTGCAGATGTTGAAGATCTTTCATACATACTCTGCATGAAGAATGCCTATCATGATAAATTTGCTCTCCACTCCGGTGGTTTTTTTGCATACAGTATACCCCTCTTATACTGTACAGTTTCATTGAGCAATGAATTCAGTCACCATTTTCAAAAAAAGAAAAAGAAAAAGAATGCCTATCATCTTTCTGAATGATTTGTTTGCTTTGAATGTCTGAATGTAATATATTACTAGGATTCAGGTTCCCTTCTCTTTTCAATATTGGCCCACCTTTGTATGTAATGTTTTTCTTGCAACTTGGTTATTTTCTAATAAATTGTCTCCATTGGATCAGTCAACATGATTCACATGGATGAAGTCAGTCTTGCTTTGGCGTGCTTCTTTATTGGTAGTCTTTACTTTTAACCTTCACTAGTACTAAGTGGAAGAAAGCTGACCCCAACATAGTTGGGACAAGGCTTTGATGATGATGATGATGATGATTGTACTATGTGGAAGAAGTGGACTCTAGGGTTACTACAACTTGTGTAAATGAATTGTATCAATTGTTTATTAGATAGTTCTGCGAATCATTAAAAAAATCTCCATTTCAAAATTCCACCAGTATACAGCAATATATTTTATAATAACCTTTGGATCTGTGTGGATACAACTCTAGGGTGCAGATCCAGTTGATCGTTCAATTCTACCTGAAGGCAATAGGCAGATATTTGTCATG
This sequence comes from Umbellularia californica, assembly GCA_028538565.1. Lineage (NCBI taxonomy): Eukaryota > Viridiplantae > Streptophyta > Magnoliopsida > Laurales > Lauraceae > Umbellularia > Umbellularia californica. The sequence goes on from JAPQWN010000003.1 coordinate 96,090,533, forward strand.
CCAGAAGATCTCTCAAATACTCAGAAGGAAGAATTGGCATGGGGATCGTATGTCCTGTTGCGTAATACTAACACCATGTCGGTGGTATGCCTCCTGGAACTCATTAACTGAAAAAGAAAATATGAAGGCACATACTGAATTGTATTTTTAGGACAACATTGGTGGTCTAGTCTGGAAGCCTTTCTGTAAGTTAACTACTTTTTTGCATGTTTTGTTCTTTACCAGCTTATATCAGTTCAAGATGCATTATGCATACGTGGCTACTGGAACATACGTGAAGATGCGTCAAAAGTGGACATACTTGAATTGTTCGAGAGACAGATTCAACAAATTGGGTTTTCTGACCTGAAGGATGCTCTCTACTTTCCCCTGGGTACAGGTAAAGTTCATCTGGTTTGATCCATTCTTTCTGGAGGCCAGAAGTCCTTGATCATGCCTTATATCTCTTAATAATTTTGTTTACTATTGTAATTAAAATTCACGCACAATTTGTGTTGAGTTATGACTATATTCTTCTTCGACATGTGAGCTGCACAACACAGTGTATTTGAGGGAATATTGGTTTAAAACTGAAATGATAAAGTAATGTAGGTTGCTATAGTCCTACTGATAATGTCAGCTACGAGGAATTATATAGTTCTGATTCATAAATAGATGGCTCATCATAGAAGCCTTGTCCAATCTCTTTGGGGTTGACCAAGGAGTTTATGAAGAAAGTTTATTAATAATAAAGTCTGAGAAAAAGGCCAAATAATATGTTTAGAATCTTCACTTACGATTTTTTTTCCTGTTATGTCCTACTTGTGGTGGGGGCCTTAGGATCAAAGGCCTAGATCAATCACCAAACGCCCAACTTGTATAGGAAGGTTACAAAAAACCTATGATACCCGGATACTATATCGGACCAATACGACACCTGTATTGGTACCCAATACTATACCGATACTTCTAGGGAACAAGTTTAACATATCCTACTTACCAAGTCCTTTATTGCATATAGTTCTTTTCATTTTCTTACTTTTCGACATAAAAAATGCTAGAAAGGGATGATAACAATGATAATTTCATTGATTCAAAAGTGATCTAAAGAAAAAATTAGGACACCCATATCCGTATCCGCGCCCTAGATTTTCAAAAGTGAGGAGTCATATCCCCGATCCTTGTATCAATGTTTGTATCCCTGTATCCGTATCTGTAACCAGGCATCATAGCAAAAAACTAGTTGTTTATGCTGGTAGCTCATCAAAAAGTGTTCTGTTGGTCAACCTTGAGGCTGTGGATTTGGTTCTAACTCACCAACATGCGAAAAGAGATTATTCAATTATTAAATGATGCAGGTCAAAGTTATTTTGACAATCTATATTTCCCCTTCTGGTGGCCGACCTTTTCTTTTCACAAGGATGCTATTAATATCTATTTTCAAATGTCAATTTATTCTTCTTGGAAACACCACTAAATGTCAAATACTTACCAATGTTGCTCAGATTTTTTTTATTGGGTATTTTTTCTTAAGCTCTTTGCTCTATTTTATCGAAACACTGCAACATTTTTTGTCTTTCTGTGATTTCTTATTGGACATTTTTTTTTCATAAGCTCTTTTCTCTATTTTATCTAAACACTATGAAAAAATTTGGATTTTTGCAGAGTATCAGGCTTGGGAGATACTGCCTAAGGGGACTCTTTCACTTTTGGTACAACCACTCCCTATAGCTCCTAATCTGAGTGCCTGTGAGGTAAAGCTTAGAGGGTTTATCCTGTTGGTGTCCAATGTGAGCAATGCATACAGTGACAAAGACAGAGCATGGATACGAGTAGTTGCTAGCAAGTTTTTAGGTATGAATGTGTGTAAGGATATCTAAAGAAGTTAGTCATTTTCTGTATATAATGAATAAGTTACGGGCTAGTTATTTTAAAAAATATTGGCTGGTTTCATTTTTTGTTCAAGAATCAGATGAATATTGCAGAAAACATTAATCTTCCAGCTTGATTTAATCTTCAGCCATTTTTCAGAAATGGTTGGACATGTTTATTACCCTTTTTTTCAACTGAGCTATTGCACCTTTCAGTCAGAACTAGTAAGAATTCGAAAAATGCTGCCAGAGAAGATTAGATTTTTGGGACTTGTTTGTTTGCAATCCATGGTCAAATGGACTTCAACAAAGGACCATTAAAGAGGCGAGGGTCAAAGGATGTAAGGTGGAGCTACAGATGGGACCTTGACTTTCCTATAATTTGAATTATTAGGGTGATGTCTGGGTATTCATTTCCCATCTTACCTTGATTCAATTTCCATCAAAGGGGAGGTTGTTTGATGGTCATTTTTGGGTATTTACCTTTCAACGTTCCTTTTTACCACTTATAGAAATAGTCTTAGAATTCCTAGGAATGAAATTATATGAAATGAACAGCACTGTCCTGTGAATAAACATGTTATTAAAATGTGTCTAAACTTTAAAGGCTTATTCTTTATATTGAGAAATAGAAGGAAGGTAACTACTGCCACAAAATGAAGCCATCCGCAAATTTCTTGCGAATTACAATTCTATTCTTGTTGCTAGAAATAGTGTGAGAAATTGATAAGGAATTTAATAATTTGATTGGGTCTTGAGTTAGCAGCAAACAAATATCATGAAGGTTTACCAAAATCAAAGTACACAAGTATGATAAAGCCAATGTTTGTAATTGACCATATATTTCCATCAGAGGGAAGCAAGACCCCCCATCCTGAATAGTGATGTGGTCTTGTCTCTCCTATATGTCTGCATCTAATGGGCCTTTGTTTCCTTGTGGAAGAAAATTTGAGGTAAATATGTACCATGCGTTGTGCCATGAACCACAGACATTACCAATCTGGTGCATATTAATTAGTGGATAGAATAAGCATTATATTTCCAATGAATTTTCACTGGGTTTGTCTCGATTACCAAAATTAGAATTCCATGCACAACTGCGGCTCGTATTTATACCATAAACATATTTCTCTAATGACAACCTGAAAAGAAAACTCTTGCTTTTCCAAAATGCATTCTAATTTCTTTGTGAAGAAGGGGAACTGGACATCAAAACCTTTTCTGGCATTGTTTGAAAGGTATCGACATTAACCTTTGTATTTGAAAAGAGGTTAAAAGACATGGGAAAATAAACCTTTATTGTCAGAAGTTTAGATTAGTCAAGTGAGTCATCCTCATTATCATTCATTTAAGCCTTATCCCATCAATCTTAGGTATTTAGTCAAAGGGGATATCATTAAATTAAATATACATCAAAGGCACATCATGCACATATCTCATTTTGGTCCGTATGAGCTGGACATTTCTCTGTATAGCAGATCAATTTGCAGATGGTTAAATCTTTGTTTGTTGACAACATTTTTTGCAGGATGATTGGTATATCCTCGAATGGGTTCTGATGTCACAAGCTTTTTTCGGTCTGAAAAATGCCTTCCCTACTAGTTTTTGTCACTCCACACAACAATGGAAGAGCTTGAAGGACTAGTTTGTCATCACTTCGCTGAAGATCATCTGGGTTTCTATAGAAGCTTCTCCAAACCATACACCAGATTCTGCATGAAGTTTGTATAGGGAGGTTAGAAGAACATTAAATCAAGCAGCCTAAAAGACATAAGGGAAATCTCAAAGGCCAGTTACCTTCAGGCGCACAACCTTTCTAATAGCAATGAGTAGGCCAGGCATGAGGCACTGCACATCTGTAATGTCATGTCTGAGCGTGTAAACCTGGATCAATTGTTCTCCCAAGATTGTCAGATTGTAATACTGTAAGAAAGCTGCTTCTAACCCAAATTATCAAGCAAGTGAATTTGAGAATACCTCCCCTGGACCAGAGAAGTGAACTGTTGTACTGGAGGGAAGCCCTGGAAGGACCAAGCTGTGAACGCGAACACCATCCTCACCGAGCACTTGACCCCTTGCCTTGGCAGACAGAATGACCATGAATCTTGTCAGTAACACTTGATATTGAACTGGGAATGTAGTACAGATGCTATTTGTCTGTTGTATTGCTATTTCTTTGACTGCACACTCATGCTATTTTTCTCAGTCTATAATTGTAAAATTTTCATTAATTAATTTCTTGTTGGAAAGAATGATGATTCGTGATCAAATGCTAATTAATCTATTTAAAGTTTGGGTTTCCTGTCTTATAACAGTGAGCTGAATACCACTAAAAAAAAAAAAAACTGAGCTGAATTAGGTGAGGCCCTGGCTTCTGGATTGATTCAGAGCTTTATTCATAGGCATGATGCAGTCTGGACTCATTGTTTTTTTTCCCAGGTTGTCACTGTGTAATTGCACCATAGGCCGTGCCACCTACAAGTTGGCTTAATTTAGCACGTCTCTTGGTTACGGGGCATGGCAGGGGCCTTTAAAAGCCTTACCCAAGCCAACACTGTTTGCTGCAACCCTACCTTGAGGTATGTTTTATCGTTTTGGGAGGTTGATGTTATGATTCCATTTGTGATGTCCTCTAAAGGAATTTCAGCTTCCCAAAGGACTTCCACATAAGAACAAATTTAAAACATTGAAATAAAAAGAGTTTCAGGAAGTTTTGTTTGAACTAAAAAACTTGAAATGACGCTGCCAAACAGTGAATTAGAAGGGGCTCGTCTACAAGGTTATGTACTAAAAAACTTATGCTTGATGTTAGAGGAGAAGAATGTTTTTCCTTTTATGATTATAAGCTTGTTGCTGTAGCTGTGTGCACAAGTTTGCAGGAGTACTGGTATTTGCATCTCCCTTTTCTGTGCTGTGCCTTGCACTTTCATTTTGGAATTGTCTCTCACCATTGTACTTATCTCCTCAATTTTCATGTGACAAGCATATAAGTGGCTTTTATGCATCTTGCAGGTATAAAGATCGTGGAATAATTTAATGCTAATTTGCATGTATTGTTTGTCGTTGATTCAATTGTCTCTTTAGGCAAGAGAGGGATCAATGCATAGTACTCAAGAACTTGATCCTGGACTGGCTCCCATAGTTTTTCAGGGTGGCCTGTTGGAGATGATGAATATAAATAGTAAAGGAATGATTTGATAGGTTTTTTGGGATTATAGATTATGTGGGCAGGAGCATGATGAGTTTTTCTATACAAGTTGATGTTACCCTAAGGAAAAGGGGTAGGCCAAAGAGGGATATGGATGGAAGCAGTAACGATGGATTTGAAGAAGTGCAATCTGGGTTTTGTCTCACGATAGATTGGAATGAAGAGAAAGGATGGATAGACTGGAATGGAGACAAAATTCATGGGGCTGTCCCCAACATAGTTGGAAGTTGGAACGTCTTGATGGTGATCATGCTGATGAGTCTAAATGGGCACACTAAGTTAGAACTTAGATGTGACTGCCTGTCTATATGGTAGCTGCAATTTTGAACTGTTGTTGCCATTTATAGGAAGAAAACAAAATGTTTTATGGACAAGGTTATACTAGATTTAAAGTGTCTCCATGCTAACACTGAATGAAGAATATGTATATATTCTTTTAATCTTCATACTAGGCTACATTTATACTAGATAATAAAAAAAAGAATAAGAATTTTAACACAAAAAAAAAAAAAAAAAAAAAGAAACAAGAAGTTTGACAAAAAGGCATTTTTATATATTTTCCCCAATAAGAAAATAAATAAATAAAATTGACTAAATGAAAACTGAGCAAGAGTGGATCTGTAGCTACCGGACTTCCCTATTGATTCTCTCCTTACCACAACATCAGTAGAAAGATCTTCTCGATTGTATAACTGGCCAAGATTAGACAAGTTATTGGCAATTTGGATTGCATCTGGTGATGGAAAGTCCTGTCAACAGAAGAAAATTTTGATTAACTACTTTGTGCAAGAGAAATAGCTTTTGAAGCATTGTGGCTAATCAATTGCCCATTCTTCTTGACCAAAATCATTCGTTTGTCTTGTCGAAAATCGACACTCAAGTTTATCCAGTTTGCATTACAGAGCATTGATGTAGAATGCCTACTTTCCATCGAAAATAGACCCTCTTAGCAAGACATTTAATTACTGACATTGTAAAGAACAGCCAAGTATATTTGAACACATCAGGCTTTTACTTGAATGTAACTGTTGCTGATTGTATCAGTTTACCGATGCATTTGGCCTCGATTCAACTATCTCTACATTATTGTAGTGGAACGATGCTGAAATTGCAGCTTGTTGCAGTAGTACAGAACCAACTGATAACGTTGGTGCAACAAGACAGCCCTGAAAATGGCACCAAACAGTTGAATGAATCTGTAACCAGATTAAGGACTTAATCGTGCCATGGAAAGAACAAATATGAAACAATGTCTCACCCAAGCTCACCATGCTGGCCTTCTCGCAGAATGCTGATAGTGCTGCTACTGTATCTATACTAATCCGAGGCACATAGACAACACTCCTCATTCCAAAGGCCGTTGCCTACAAGATAAGAACCAATGGAAGAAATACACAAATGAACATTATTAGCATGTCTAATGATGCCAACCACAATTGAATCACAGAATAAGGTATGTTACAATCATCAACAGGCATTTTCAATGGATTAGGACCATCTTTCATTGACCCATGTCAAAAACAAATAATCCAAGCAATCCAAGAAAGTTAAATTTCACACTAAGATGTGGGTTGGCAGCTATCTATCTTTTTCATTGTTTTGTTTGAAAGGCAATGATCAGTTAATTGGATTGTCTTTCTGAGGGATTTTTTGTGGTATTGTCCATCCTTGTTGGGACATACTAGATGATGTGAATATGTGATAGACAAGCTGGATTACTGAAAAGGTGAAGTCATCTGTGCTATGAAAAAAACACACTGTGAAATGCAGGACCTAATCTGTGAAATAACAGATTGTTACAGATTTACCCAAAAAAAAAAAAAAGAAATAAACACAACATTGTCACTGAGTAAAAATGAAAATGAAAACAGCAAGACAGAAACAGCTGAACATAACTAGATAGGTAATTATAACAAGCAGAATCTAATTCAACCAGTGGCCTGTATTCAGATGTTTATAACTTAAAATACATTAATAGTCAAGAAAACGGCCTAAAGATCAGATGCCTATGATCTTCCAATCTGCATATGTTCATGTGTACCCCATCCATACTGGGTTCACATGATCAACAGTCTGGATCAAAGAAATGCTGTCCCCACATGTTCATAACTGGGTATCCTTAACTAAATACCTCCACTGTGAATATGGATATAACAAACCACTGAGCAACCAAGAATTCAAGTTGCAAGAGAAGTAACCTGTTTCACATTGTCATAAACAGCAGAAGGGTCAGTGAAATCGATGACGACGCTCATGGCCTTCGACTGAGCAACCAAAAAAGCCAACAATTAGTTGATTATGGAAAATATAAACAACCCATGAAAGAAAGAACAAATCAGATTGATCAAACCACTCTCTACCTGAGATATGGAACCCAAAACCATTGTCAAATCACTGATGATTGGTACTTCCAAAGCCTCCTCCATACCACATACCTACTTAAAGAGTATAACATCAGTACTAATGAACAGAGAGACCTTCATGTAAGTTCAAATAAGTTTATTAATCAAAGAAGAACCTTTCCAGCATCTTGTCCTACAAGAACAGAATCCACAGCACCAGCTACTTCCATTCCTCTTGCTTTAGTTACTGCCACTATTGCAGCCTTTCCAATTTCCTTTGCTGCACCATTGATCACAACCTCTTCCCCACAACAGAAAAAACCCAGAAAAGAGGAAAGAGAGAGATAAAACATAAACTTAGATTCTTAACAATATTGGGTGCTTTGCTCCAAGTGAGAGGATGTTTCTCTCAGGAGTTCAAATTAAAGGTGAAAAAGATGAAGTGGGGTACCTTGATATTGTTTTGGGAGGGTTGAAATGAGCAAGAAATAAGAGCTTTGACACTGGTTTTCTGAATTCTCTTGTAGTTTGTGGGGTGGAATGGGCAGCTAAAGGTTGCCATTGCAGCTCTCTTCAAACCTCTTATCTTTCTCAAGTGGATGAGTAGTTTCGGTAGCTCTTTTATCTTTTTCATGGTATGAGTTTCGACGGTCTTGATTGAGTCAACTGAGTATCAGTTTTTTTCGAGTCAACTGAGACTTAATGAATTGGTCCGAGTTTGGCCACAACTCTGTAAGGACCGAGCTTCTCACGGATCCTTATAGCCTTGGGTTTTCTGGCAGTCTGACTGGGCCGAGGTCAACCGAGTCAAAATGAGTTTTGAAACTTTTTAACCCGCCCGCGAGCTGGGTTGATCTCCGATTTCTCAAAAAAATTATAAATCTGGATTTATCTTAAAATTATCTCCCACCTATATTATTCCAAACATTAGTATTCATTTTTTTTTTTTTTTTTTCAGAATTTGGATCCTTAGAATCCAGTCCTATGAATCAAATCCGTTGGTATGGCATGGGACGCACTTTTACAATTTAAACCGCTCAAAATCATGGAAACTCAACACCCCAAGACCAGAAAAACAAAAATTTTCTTTTGGGTGATCCTAAGTAAAATGTGAAATTAGAAAAGAAAAAAGGAATTAAATGTTTTATGCGTGTTCAATCTGATGTTGGAGTTATCATAACTCCGAAAGGAGTAGGGGTTTTGAATAGTTTGAAGGGAAATTCTATATGCACCCATTTTTCTGCTGAACACACCCACATTCTTCAATCAACAGTGATTTAAAAATCACTGTTCATAGAAGAATGTGGGTGTGCACAGCACAATGTGTGGGTGCATATAGAATTTCCCTAGTTTGAATTCTAGAAATAGGTCCCATTAGTGTGTTTATAGGCCCGGCTGAAAAAGATTTCTACCTTAGCACAGGCAGAATTCCCGATTACTAGATCTCGATTGGATATCCTACTACTGTGATTAAACTAGTAATTAAACCTAATTCCAATATACTAAAGCAATCAAACAATAAATAGAGAAAGACACGAGAGTTATACATGGAAAACCCTAAAAGGGAGAAAAACCACGGGCCTTATCGTCTAGGCCAACAGACAACCAAGCACTATGTAAACGTAGAAGATTACAAGACACTTACAACCCTTTTTCCAGTTGTTGACTCAACCTAAGGACTGCCTCAGATCTTGCTGACATTACGTCACGAATCTTCACCGTGCTTGCGCAGAACCGCCTTTGGGAAGGGGATGGAAACTAGAACCAAGACTCTAGATCTTCAGCACAGCAACAACTTGAAGTCTTGGGGGGAAGTAGATGGATCTCCCAACCTTTCAATCTCAGGAATATCTCTCTTAATCAGTGTCTCTTTAGGTTGAGAGATGAAGCCTTTAAATAGTCTTCAATTCGTGCTTGAGAGGCTCTAGGAATAGCAATTAGCATCTTGATAGAAATAGAAGTCCTCAGTGCATCAGGAATAGAAACTCCAAGGTTCGCTCGAGCGATATATGGAGTTCGCTCGAGCGGACTGCTTTCTGTTACAAACATCTCCAAGACAGAACCTTGAAAGGTCGAGCGCACACATAGTTCGGTCGTGCGATCTATCCTCTGTAATGGGTTCGCTCGAGCGACCCATAGAATCCCATCAGAATTAGAAAACTTCAGCAAACTTGAAAACTTCAGTGTTTCTTGGAAGAGGATCTTTGACAGTCCGAACTCTAAACGAAATACAAGATTAGAAACCCTGTTTTGTCCGGACTCTATGAATTAGCCAACAACTAAAACCCTAACACCGGCCTATTAGAATTTTGAAGGGCCTGGCCTTGACTCGGATTCTACTTTCTATTATTGTCTGGAAACGAGTCTTGAGGAAGATGGAAAAAGAAAAAAGGACTTCCAAACCCATTTAACTTAAAGCAACCCTAGCTCAAGCCCAGTCTATTTCAAGTGTTAAGGTTATATTTCAGTTTAGTTGTAGGCTACATACAAACAAAGCCCAAAACTCAAAAATATAAAACCACCATACTATTTAAATCAATTCGATGTGGGTTATTTTTACCACATATAGGTTATTTTTGGTCAGGCATGTCAAATATAGGTCGAATTAGATTTTTACCACCCCTAATTCATAAATCAAATAACACACTAGCATAATAACCCGTGCTCAGTACATGTATGACCAGCATTTATACATTATAAAAAATAGCCATAAATCATAGAAAGAAAATAAATGAATAAAATGTTACCATTACGGGACAAGAAGGAATGAGAAGAACGGAAGAAGAACGGGAATGATGGAGTTTTAGATAGAAAGGGAGATATGTAGAAGTTTGAAAAGTGGAAAAGCGGGAACAGAATGGTGGTTTCAAAGGTAGTTTGTATGAGATAATTGTGGAGAAAATTTGAAAAGATTCAAAATCATAACTGACGGTTAAAATTCAATTAAAAAACCTCTTAGCTTAATATATTATAATTGATCCTCTATTTTTCATGGTTGTTATTTTTCATGGTGGTTCTACATTCATTAAGGCTACCAGTTTAGACCACTTTTCTCATTTTACCGGACACATGAATGTTGTAAGATTTTCTTTCCATGCCATTCACAAGCAGGACTCCTCTAAATTAAATGTGTGGATCAAAACTTCGCATGGCGGCCGTGTGGAGTCATGTAGGTGAAATATGCCCTCCAGTTTAGATATGTGACTTTGGATGGGTGAAGTTTCATTCCATGCTTTCATTGTTTTTGAATTTCCACAATAAAAATGGACACTTCAAATCGGAAAATATCTAGTTCTCACTTATTATATGAGAACTTTTTTCCGGGACCCAACCAGCAACCCATCCAAAGCTAGCAACTAATAGGGAACCCCTTGATAGTCACTCATCATAAGGATTAACACACATCCAAATGGACTGAACCGTTGGATCGAGTGTTGAATATTTTTTTGAATATGAAGCGATGAAACTTGTGGGCCATGGATGAAAGGGTTAGGGGCATGGGTTTGGGGTCAAACTTGATACTTGGGGTGGTCTTATTTAGATCTTTCCATCCCCCCGGTCCCATCCCCAAATGGGCCCCATAATTGGGCCCCTTAAAAACGTTTACAATTCTAGGAGATCATAAAGATGAAGATTCTAGCATGTAAGAACTTGATACAATTCTAGCTTGTAAATTTTAAAAATGAAGATTTTCAAATCTAGGAGATTATGGACCTGAAAGTCCTCAAAAACAAAAATTCTCACTAGCAAAAACCCTAGAGAGTTTACAATTGCCAAATATGATTCTTACGGACTACATGAAAAATCAGTGAGAAATCCCTGGGCATCATCTGATTGGCAATCTTGACCTTGAGAAGCAGCAGCTCACAATAATTTCTATACTGGTTAGATTCAATGGGCAGCATCAAGATCACCATGAGTTTAGTTTTGGCAAAGATGCTTTAACCTTTTTTTAAACTTCAAGCATTGCACAACCTGATGCAAAGTAAAAAAAGAAAAAACTAAGAGTGCTTAAAACATAGAACATTAACAATGATGAAGGATTTTTAGGACTCTCATGTGTTCTAATCTTCTAGATCTGAGACATGTAGATGTAGTGCTCTTTTTAGGACTTCCAAGATCCCTCAGGGTTGACTGTTGACTTTCCAAAACCAATCAACGGCTGAGAATCAACCTAACAAGGACTACTCCTTTGCCCAATCAACACGGACCAATCCTTGAAAAGTCAGAAACAGCAATTACAAAATATCCACATCCATCTTTTCTCTCTCCAGCAAATCAATTGGCCCCCAGATCTAGGGTTTCCATCTGCTATTCAAGAAAAAAGAGGAAGAACAAAAATCACCCAGAAATCTCTCTCCATCTTCCAATTCACCTGTAAGTCTTTTCCACCCATCTTGTTTTCTTCAGATCTGCAAAACCCATAGTTTCTTTTCCTTTGTTTCTCTTCCATTCATCCTAAAAACTTGATATGGATAGCAATTACTCAGCTTTAAGAAACCCATATGTGGAATTGCAATTACAAGATAGAAAAGCATCAAATACCTCATTAGATGCCCCCAAAATCCCCCTAAAACCGCCTTTTGTGTTAGAAAGTGGTGAAGAAGATGTCAATTTGAATGAAGGTGATGGTGTTCCGCTCATTGCTGATCAGAAAAGTGATGGGTCAGGCATCTCTGGTGCCGTCTTTAACCTCACCACGTCGATCATCGGCGCCGGCATTATGGCGCTTCCGGCCACCATGAAAGTGTTGGGTCTGTTTCCTGGCATTATATTGATAGTTCTGATTGGTATTCTTTCTGAGATGAGTGTGGAATTGCTGCTGAGATTTTCCGCACTTCAGAATGCTTTGTCTTATGGGGATGTAGTTCAATCCGCCTTAGGCCGACCCGCGAAAATTCTATCTCAAATCTGTATAATTGTCAATAATGCGGGCTTTTTGGTCGTTTATTTGATCATAATGGGGGATGTCATGTCGGGTTCACCCCATCATATTGGTGTCTTGGATCAATGGCTTGGAAACGGTTTCTGGGATCATAGGCGCGTCATGATTCTTGCTGTTGTGATTGTCTTCCTGGCGCCCCTTTGTGCGCTGGAGAAGATCGATTCGTTGAGCTTGACTTCTGCTGTTTCAGTTGCTCTTGCCGTTGTCTTTGTTGTCGCTTCGTGTGCGATTGCATTTGTTAAGCTCGTGGAAGGTAGAATTGAGAGTCCAAGGTTTGGTCCTGATTTTGGATCAAAGAAGGCCTTTTTGGATTTGCTTGTTGTGATTCCAATTATGATGAATGCGTATGTATGCCATTTCAATGTCCAGCCAATTTATAATGAGCTTGATGGGAAATCTCCTCAGAAGATGAACAAGGTAGGGAGGATCACCACAGTTCTGTGCGTTGTTATCTATGCATTGACCGCCGTTTCGGGTTTTTTGTTATTTGGGGATGCAACAGAATCAGATATCCTGACCAATTTTGATAGGGATCTTGGCATCCGTTACAGTACAGCTTTGAACTATCTCATTCGAGTTGGGTATATTCTTCACCTGGTGCTTGTTTTTCCTGTTGTCCATTTCTCTCTGAGGCAAACAGTGGATGCCTTGGTGTTCAGTGGATGCGTACCGCTTGCAGAGAGTAGAAAGAGGCTGTTGCTCTTGACAGCGGTCTTGTTAGTGCTTATTTATCTTGTTTCAACACTGATACCTAATATTTGGGTAGCTTTCAAGTTTACGGGGGCTACAACAGCAGTCTCACTAGGTTTCATTTTCCCCGCTCTTATTGCATTGAAGTTGCATGAGAAAGGATGTGCTTTGGAACGTGGAGAGAAGATTTTGTCATGGCTGATGTTAGTATTGGCAGTATTGGTTGGCATAATAGGAGTTATTGGGAATATTTATAGCCTCAATAGTCGGACTGAATGATTCAGTTATTGGCCTTTTGAATGGATGTGGAAGGTCACAGCTTCTGATGCCTTTTTTGTCGAAGCACCTTGGCTGAGTGGTGCTCTGTGCTTCTGTTTGTTTTATCTTGTTTTCTCCCATGTGTGGGAGAACTTTTAATGCTAAATGATACAAGTCTTTTGGGAGAAAGAAGTGGCATATGCTTTTTTGAGTTCTGCAATAGAGGTTTCTCCCATTGCATTGTTGCTCTAATTAGATACTTATGAAGCGGGTTTTCAATAGGTTTCGGTAAAAAATTCTTTTGAGGTGGTGATGTTGCTGCTGGAAGATATGAATATTTCTTAAGATTTAACACGATGATCTAAAAAGTTCCATTTACCTGAGGTCCATGAAACTTATTTTCTGATATTTCTTTGGGGAACCACTGCGAATGATTTCAATGGTGGCTCCAATAAATGCTCCTCAGGAGACGGGTACCAAAGGCAAATGCATTGATGAAGCAACAGATGAGAGCATACTGATTCACCATGTATTGTGATCTTGTCACACAAATGAACTTTTTTAATTGATAGACTCATTGATTGCTCCAATAAGAAATTATGTGCAAGATTCTTGTCAACTAGGTTGCATTGTGTTGATTTTCTGTTGGATTTCTTTTGATTGATTTGGAAGTGCTGGAACTCTTTATGTTAAATTTAGCATCATGTGTTGTAAAACCCAGAGTAATCTTGTGTAGAATATATGTTCTTGTTTTGCAGCTGTTTATTGGGCATGCATTTGTTATATACTCAGTAATACTCAGTAGTTTCTTTCCTATTGGAGTTCATGGTCTCTGTATTGATTTGGTGTTATCCTTGTTCGGGTTTGTATTATATTACTTTTGCATTCATATTGCACTGAATGCATGTGTAGAACACATAGTTATTAATTTCATATCGTTTCAAAAGGCCAAAATTTTTGCGTTTCGGTCAAGGGGCCAAATCAAAATTTCATAGAAAATTTTTTCGTTTTAAATTTCGGTCTAAATGATATTTTACATAATCAATTATTTTTGATTTTTTAATTTTTATAATTATATACTTCGTATTTCTTATATTTCCCCAAAATGTAATTCCAAAAAGTTTTCCTAGAATGGATTAAATCCATATTTATTGTTTTATTTTTTTATTTTCTACATATATATAATTTTTATATTTCCCTTAAATGTAATTCTGAAAAGTTTTACCAAAATTCCGAATCAGCCAAAACTTTTCATTTTGGGGGCCATTCTGAAAGGGATCCGAAATGATATTGACAACTATGGCAGAACAACACTCCATGCTCATGTGAATGTGTGTGTTTTCTCACCATTTACATTGTTTGACCTTTTTAGAGCCTGTTTGTTTGCATTAGATTAGATAGGAATGAGCTCCACTGAGAAATTATTGAAGAGATGAGGTGTGAATGATATGAGGTGAGGGGTGAAGGATATAAGGCGGAGATGTAGATGGGACTTTGAGTTTCCTAAGTATTTGATTTACTAGGGTAGTGGATGGGTATTCATTTCTCATCTTCCTTGATTCAATTTCTATCAATAAGGAGGTTACTTGTTGGACATTTTTTATATTCAACTGTACTCGAATGTAGACAAATGGGCCCTTTATAAGTCTGTTCTTGTGGTTTTGAAGTATTCAAGAACTTCCATTGAGTGTCGATGAGAGCAGAACTATGCACTCATTATTTCACATCCCATTCTTGTTTCAAATATGTCAATGGTATGAGTGTTGCAACCTATAACTTCTTACTATCAATGAGAGCAAGGTAGAATGGATACCTTCTGGTGTTCTCAACCCAAAATCAATGGATGTTGAAAAGCATAACAGAATGTAGAGGTTGATTTCTATGACTGACATTATAGTTTTCTCTGTTACTTTGGCCTTACTTTTTGAGAAGAAGTTTCCTCTTTGGATCCTAGTGGCAAGGGATGCTATTCTTTAAGTGGTTGCACGGTGCAGCAAGAGTACAAAACTAAACTACAAAGTCGATGCAATCCACAACCCCAAATGCACTTTTACATTGCGATTCATTGCATTCTTCAGTTTCTTCCAAAATCTAAATTAGTAAAGCCTTGAGCCTTGAGAAACACTAGGCACCCCCGTGGTAAGTTTGTCTCATCTCACACAGCCTCACACAGCCGTCCAGGGATTGATCCCTGGACAGGTAGAGTACTACACCACTGTCCAAATCGAGTGAAAAAAAAAAGGGTCTTTTTCGTCGTGAAGCCCATTCTAACTGCGTGAATCTTTGTGAACAATTGCATCTAACACGACTTTTTCTTCAGATTCTTTTCCCTCTTCCCTAAAAAACAATGCAAGCAGTGATTATTCCACAAATATATTTCCAGGGTTATCTTGATGCGTATTTTTCGAACTTACCATTTGCAGCGAAAATAATTCAAAATAATGTGGATATCACTATGTGTGTGTGCTAGAATGAGTGGAGAATGATCCTCTGTTTAATTCTATCCTGTAGTATGTGGAAACCATAGTCACACACCATGCTGAAACCCCAATGTGGAAAAAGGATACCAAGATTTCCATTCATGTTAGGAAATACTATTTCCTCTTACACAACCTTAAATTTCTCTATATTAGGAGTCCTAGGTATAGGGAGTTATAGTTTTCCTTGGGATTAGGTCTTTGTTTACTTTCAATGGTTTAGATTTGTAGGTCCTTTTATTTTAACTTAATTTATTTTATCTTCTATAAGAGGTTATGTAATGGGATGGTTCTCCCTTGTCTCTGCCCCTTTAAGATTGTGCAATCCTTCTGCTTTGGGTGGATCTTTCACTTCCAAGGCTTGATATTATATGAGTATTCATTTCCTTCTGGATTAAAATGTGGTTGATGAAATTGGTGTATATGGTTAGACCAGATTTGCACTCTGTTCACGGGGTACTGCAGCCTTGCATTGAATATGCTTGGTTGATCACCCAAATTCAGGTTTGCATGTGCTACCTTACGGGATCAGTTCTTACGTGTATTCCAGAAATTATTCGACTCTGTTTCTGGAGTCCTGAAATGCGTGCGACCTTATATGAATTTGCAACTGTAGCCAAATTTCTATTATCCACCACAGTTGTCATATGAACTTGGGACTTGTATAACCAACCAAATTGGACATTGATATCTGCTAGAGTTCTGTTAAATTTGCTGCCTGAAATGCGTGCAACCTTATATGAATTTGCAACTGTAGCCGAATTTCTATTATTCCCCACGGTTGTCATATGAACTTGGGACTTGTATAACCAACAAAATTGGACATTGATATCTGCTAGAGTTCTGTTAAATTTGCTGCCTGAAATGCGTGCAACTTTATATGAATTTGCAACTGTAGCCAAATTTCTATTATCCCCCACGGTCGTTGTATGAACTTGGGACTTGTATAACCAACCAAATTGGACATTGATATCTACTAGAGTTCTGTTAAATTTGCTGGAATTTGAGTGTGACGGAAATTATATGCTGTTGAAATGTCTAAATTACTTCAGATTTGAATCAGAATAGTCTGAGCTAAGCTGGACTAAATTGACCGTCCCAATTCACACCAATTTGGCTCATCCTCCCTTTTGTTTGCAGTGAAGATCAGCTATGATGATTCTCATCACCATCAATTTTGTGGGAAGCAGTTGAGCTTATTCTAGAGGCAGTGGAATGGATTGGAGCCCAAATTTCTATGCTTTACTTCTCATGGTTGCTTCATGCCAAAACATCTATCAAGGGTTCATTTGCATTTTCCTGGAGGTGGAAGTGGTTTGAAAATGAATCCAAGCATATGGAGAAAATTTTGTGGTGTTGAAAAATTGGTCCTACTTTTTGGATGGTGAAAATTGTTCTTTAAAAAAAGGGTTCCACCAATTATGAGACAATCCCTCTTCTTAAAAGAAGATATATATATATATATATATATATATTTTAAGAAGTTTATTGCTTTAAATGAAAGCTCTATATGAAAGATACAAAGTCATTCGATCGAATAATACCTCTTTCCATTCTACTCCCTATAATTGGTGATTAGGGGCCTTCCAAACAACGAAACCTGGAAAGAATTGATGGAAGTTTCTATTCTTGAATCAAAGACTTATTTATTTATTTTTTGGTAGAATCTAGACTTGATCTCTGGGCCCGTTTGACATCATTATGGGAATGTTTCAATCTGAGAATGAAGGGAGAAAACCTTTTCTCTCCCTTTCTGCACATCTATAAAATCTCCCCCTCTCTATCTCTGTCGTCTCTCTATCTATCTAGATTTTCACTCTCTCAAAATGCTTGCCGAACGAGTTTTTCTTCATTCTTTCTTTGAATAAAACATTGCCAGAGTGATGGCAAACAGACCCTAAATACTCTAATCACTTTACAGTCATATTCATCATAATTTCGGATAAGTTGCAGGATTCAACTGTGTTATCATCAGTTTGAATATAGGTACGTTTTACTATTTCTTGAACGTAGGGCAATGTTGAAACATTTGGCCCAGAATTCACAATAGTTTTCCTTTACTGAAATATTGCAAATATAACCCTGTAGTACAAATGCACCTTCCATATGATATGAGTAAATGCCTCTGGTTACTTGGCCAAGAACCATAGTGCAAAATCAAACAAAATTAAGATTCTTCAATTTTTTTTGGGACCGTACATGATCATGATTTCCCAAAGAAAACGACTCTCTAGTCTCTCTTCTTTGTTTCTAGCAATGCCCATTTTTTTTTTCAAAGGATACAAAATGTTTTTAGTTAATGTGTCAATCCACCCCAAATCAGCTCCAGTAGCTTTATGGTGTCTTTAGTAGTAGTAATGATCCTAACTTAACAAAAGTGTTATGTTCTGAATTTACAGGTTTGCTTTGGATTTAGTTTGGATTCCATTGGTAGTGATTAGTGATTCCATGATGGATGAAAAGGTGAAGGGCTCCTTCGTTTTGTCAGAATTAAGATTCTAGGCATTGCAACACCTATAATATAAAAAGGGTGGTAAATGGTTACATGACCATCACCCTAGGAAAGTGATGATGCCATCATCTCTACCTCAAGCCCTTCACTCCTCACCTCATTAATGTTTCTTCAATTAAACCCCTTCACCATGGAAATTTAAGAATTTAATACTAACTATGCAAATGGGCCATAAGCTTTGGCTTGGGGATTGATTTCCAGTCTTTCCTCCCTTTTCCCTCCTCAGGCTGCTAAATAAACCATACACATGGATTGTTGCTTTGTAGGAGACTCCTTTTTATTATAGTATTTGTTATTTGCACAATCATTATCATGGAGATGGTGTTGCCTTACCCAGAAGAAAATAAAAAAGGAATAAAGGATTGCATATTTTAGCGATGATTGTGGAGGCATCAGATCATGGAAAGTTATAACAAATTGGGTGATAAAGAGTCTTTTGATTAATATCCAACAAGCGATAGTAGTAGATATAGCTTGTTATAAAGAAATTAACAAGCACCCAATAACTAGTATATGTGTACATATGAACATGTTATACAGCTGTGCTTGCAGCAGAGAATATCCCTTTGGATAATATGTCAGCTTCCTCAATGATTCAGGAAGGGCCAAAATCATCTCTTCCTATCTACTGAAGAACCGTGCATCGAATATTAATGCCTAATGTATTCCACTGCCTTGTGCTCATAGGGAAGACATTAGGTAACTGTGTTTCTCTCCAATGTGTCGATCATGACCTGAGGAAACTCTAACTCAATCCTTGAATCAACATCCTTCAACTGCATCTGGTTGAAGTTTGAAAGAACTGACCACTCATTACTTCAATAGTAACTGGGCTATTGATCCGTGAACTGCTCTCTAATCTCGACTTCAAAAGATAGGATTTATACAAAGAGAAGGAACTGTGAATTGATACTGAACTTCGTAGCTTATTGAAGCTCTCCCTTGGACAATTCAGAAAACCATGTAGAGTGAAGCAGCTATGAATGGTGTAATTCGGCATAGTTTTTCCGATTAATGAATCAATCTTGAGAATGAACAAGTCTTTGCACAATTCCACCAACATGAAATCAATCCTGCAATACCCACCTGTGTCGGCTGTGCAATATCATTCTCCCGTTTCTGTAGAACTCCCAAGAACTCTTCTGAGCTTAGGTTCCCATCAAGGTTTGTGTCAAAAACATGAAATATGAGGTCGACAACGTTATCTGTGATGGAGATACCACACACCTGCCACCAAAGACCATAGTTATGAGAATAAAAATTTCTTGTACACATGGGAAAAAGTTGAAACCCAACAATAACATTGTTGTAATAATACATGAGTTGCAGCATGTTGAAAATCCTTCTTTGTCAACAGTCCATTTACTTTCCCATAACTAAAGATTGCCAGTGCTAACGGTTGCAATCTTTTACGTAACTCTGCGAAGGCCTTGAATTCCTGAAATTGCATCATGAGAACGAGTGAATTAGAAAGAAGCATCATGTATAGTCTTGAAGCATCATGTATAGTCTTGAAAAGGCATTCTCTTTCTTTTTTTCTTTATTACCAATGCCCACATTTATAAGGTGTCCTACTGGAGTGTTGAGACATCTGATCAGTGATTTTGGAGTATCCCCATCTGCCATGTTGGTCCCTATACAAATTATTTGGATCACTGGAAGGTGGCCGGTGGCCCCATACTTAAGTAAATGCTTGATCAACAATATATACTTTATCAATAAGAAAATCATCCATGCAGCTGGAAAGTGAATAAGTTGGAAGAACCCATCCAACCTCTAGGGTGAAGCGCTTATCTTGAAGATGTGGATAGTTGTCCAGTTCATCAACACGATCAAGAAATCTATTTATCTGGTTTATGTCGGCGGAAGCAACCATGGACAAAGCAAAGTCTTTAGCTGATATAGTTCCTTGTAACTTGAAGTCATAGTGAGTAAACTCTAAACGCAAAATCTGAAACAAATTTATGAGACTTTTAGCATCTGATAGCTGTACCAGCACCACAAACGGTGGCAATAAATTTATCACAAAAGGAATGCATCATAACATAGTAATACAACCACCAGTAAAAGAAATTATCTTGAGAGTGGATCCCTCAGGGTTTAACTGTACTTTCTCCACGTACACGGATGAAGAATTCTTTCAAGAGGAAGAGGGTGGGGGGGTTGTAATTATAAAAGCACTACACGTGATCTAAATAAATCTGATCTTAATAAATGTAAAGGAATAAGATAATATTAATCACTAGTTTGTTCCCCCAAATCATAAGAGGAAGGAAATGTTTTCTTGCATTTTCAGGATTTTGGCAATTCTATGCAACCATAATTTATCCAATAAGGGTATCTTGTCACCATACTCACAGGGCTAGGAATAACTGATTAGATTACAGTAATACCAGAAATGAATCATAAATACAGAGCCATTTATTGAAGATTGCTTATAAAATCAAATCATGAAGAAAAAAAGAAGGCATACTTCGTCATGCAAATCTTTCAAAAACTCGACAAATTTTCCATGTTGAAGGCATTTAGTTCCATCCTTGCCAAAGAAATACTCCAGCAGGCCTCCATTTTCTACAGAAGTTCCAACTTTAAGTCCATGGCGCTTTCCATCCTTATGAGAAGATCCTTGCCTATTGTAAGATCGCATTAAGGCCATCACTTTCTTAAACTCATCCAGTTCTATCTCTCTGTTTTAGAATAAAAGCCATCAATATTAATGAATCTATGTAAGGAAATAAGAAGCATAATAAGGCATTTAAATGAATCACTAAGAAAATGATATAGGTTAATATTTAAAAGCCACATTAGTGATAGTTACCCAGACACAAAAGGTCATGAGAGACCATTGTTGCTGGTGACTATATGCCAGAAGTGATATTTAACAATGAAATGCCCAAAAGAAGCCTTTCAGTTCATTGGAGTAATTACAAGAAAATACTATAAATGAAAGTACTTTGTGAAAGCAAATTCATTATTTGAGGTTTAGAAAAGAAGAGAATACATACCCATTGTGGTCAAGATCAAACATTTTAAATGCAACTGTGAAGCTTGATTCTGGGATGCTAAGCAGAGTGACAAAGAAGATGTACCTGCATTGAAGTAAATTGAAAACAAGACTTCACTAGAAATTAAGGATACATTGCAAGGGCTTGAAATTCATTGAATACAGGGAATTATGTCCTCATGTAAAATTGTAGTGTTTAAAATCCTTTTACACACATTACATCACATTGGAGACTTTCTATCATCGAAAATCACTCTACATGCAAAATGATTTTTAATGGAAAACAGAAACCCTTTTGAAAATCTATACAAGTTGCTTGCCAATAATCTCTTTTTACAAGCTGGCCACTATTTTTTTCTTAAATATAAAATCAGAATGGTTGAGGTTGTAGGTTGGGTTAAGTTAAAACTTTATTTCTTTTTTTGATAGTGGTTTGATTCTCTGGAGGATTATTCCTTTTGCTATCTTATGGTCCGTGTGGAAAGAAAGGAATAATAGAATTTTCAAAGGATCTTTGTTGCCCATGGAAGAGTTAGAGCAATTGGTGGTGGTTCAAATCGCAATATGGGCTTCCTTCAAGGAGGAGTTTGATGCTTCAAAAGTTTTTGGTGTGTTGCATAATTGGGAGGCTTCCTTGTATTGTGGGGTGAAGAAGGTGAAAAAGGTGGTGCATTGGGCTCCTTTCAATGTAGGGGTGTTGAAGTTTAATGTGGATGGGGCAGCTAAAGGAAAGCCTAGGCCAGCGGGTATTGGTGGGGTGCTTTGTGATAGTGGAGGGCTTGTGTCGGTAATGTTTTCCAAGCATGTTAGGACTATGGAGTTTAATGAACCGGAAGTGTTAGCTATCCTACAAGCTATTCGAATTTTTGCCTCTTCCTTATTTAATTCAAGGTTAGAGGTGGAAAGTTATTCTCTCAATGCTATTTTGTGGGTGTCCTGTTAAGTTTCAACACGTTGGGAGGTCGGCCAATGGTTTTGCTGATTCGTTAGCTAAGCAAGGGGTGGATAGGTCTTCTAGTTCGGTGGCTTTCATTGAGTGATGTTTCTTTGTCTTTTGCTTTGGCTTTTCGTGGTACAATTCTTTTATACCATTGTGCTCTTTTTGTTTGTTCGTGTGGTTTCTTGTATTTGGCTTTCTCTTTTAATATAATTTATCGTTACTGATAAAAAAAAAAAAAAAACACTAATTCTGTTGTCCTTCCCTCATTCTCCTTTCTCCTTATCTTCACTCTTCTCATTCCTTCTCCCACTTTTCCATCGCTTCTACTTATATCATTTACCTCAAACATTCCAATTTTCAATGAAAATTGAAATAATGAAAATTGAAATGAGGTAACATTATTTGAACTGCATTGTAATTTTTAAATCCATGTTCCTTTATAGGAAACAAACAACCCATATTGAACTATAGTTGGAGAAAGGTGGGATAATGTTACCATCTGAAATGCTCAGTGGAATGTATAATCAGTATATCCTATGAGAAACATTGTTTCCACTAATGATTTAGGTATATCATAAATGTCTTTGTGCACCAAAACTTGAGAATGAAGATTAATATTTGATTTTAAATTGGGATGAATATACTTGAAAATGTTGGGACAAATTGAGAACTTACTCTGAGAAAGATATAAGTCCATCACTGTTGGTATCAAAAAGCATAAAGAAAGATGAATCAGCACAGTGCAACTTGCCCTGAAACTTTTCCCCTCTCAAAGAACCTTCTCTAACAATATCTGATTCGGATGGAGGGAATACAGGGACCACTGCTCGCATCAAGTCCGCGGGTGTCATAAATACCTCTCCGTCTGGGCTCCGGTATGATGCAAAGTATTCAAAAACCTGGTAAAGAAACACAATGTAGTACACATAGGACATAGCAATAAAGATATTATAGTTATCAAGAAAATTGTGTTTCTTTATTGCTATAGCAATCATGCACATAGCAAACACGATGATAACTGCTCGCACAAAGCCAAAAGTGTCAAAAGATTTAACAAAAAAAGGGTTAAATTAAGGAGTCCGTAACATGGCAATTGTGAAGATTTTTCTCAGGGCCTTGAATCATTTAAAATAGTTGCGAAAAAGGAATCACTTTCTCTTCAATTTCAAATCTGAGAATTTCTATTTGAATATTGGACATGCCGCATTTTGCTTAATGTAAAAGAAGGGTAATTCTAACAAATATAATAGGGAATTCTCAAGAATTGCATTTGAATTCGGACAGATACTATCTATAGAAATTAAAGTAATACATTTAGAATTACATTGATGAGTTATTCAGACCTATGCCCAAACCACTCTTCATGGACGGTCTACTAAAATCTGAAGTAATCACGTGAAATGCATGTATCTGTTATGTGCTTCATAACAACAATTTAGGCGTCATTTGGACGCAAAGAACAAACAAGAAACAAGATCTCGGAAAGTTGAAAGAAAAATGCAAACCGGAAGAATCAAGTCCTCCCAAAGAAAAAAAAAAATGAAATTGCAATTCAAATCTATCAAACATTAGGTTCCAACAATGAAAATCTCTCACAAAAGAAGGCCAAAGTTACAGGTTGAAATATTGGAGGCGTGCAATAACATGGATGGTTTGGAAGAACATATCATATTGGAAGCTAGATCTCAATTATAATAAAATAAATTCTCATTTTTATAACAAAAAAGCAGAATAGTATAATGTATAATTTATACTCATCATTCTAACTAACAATAGAATAGACATTTTTCTTACTCCCATTTGTAAATGGCTCAGTTCTTTCCACTCAAGCCTCAGAACTACGAAAAGGAGTTTTCCTTGTATTTATGCACATATATGAATCTGTTCACTGATTTAGGCTAATGTAGTATACTCTGTAGTGAAGTCTCTCTACCAATAAATTGAGCTGTGTCATGAACATTGCTTTAGAATTTATGCAAACCTCTTGTTAGTAGATAACTGCTACATATATGTTCCAATACATAAGCTTGCAGGGTTTCTTTCACCTGCTGTAACCTTTTTCCTGTGACAATGGAGGTAGGTTGTCTGCTACTATCATAGAAAAGTAGAACTGACCATTTGACAGGGCAAATTTTTTTAAATATATTTGTGTTGTGGCCCATCATGGATCTATTCTGGTATGTTACTAATTAGATGACCAGGCATTCTTCTATCTGATAAGGATCATTACCTTTTCAGGAGGACTTCGCAACCTTATCCGCTTTTCATAGTTAAAGAAAACCTTCCTCCTATATGAATCTGCAACAACAAATAAGATCACCAATCAATATATATCTCCAGTATTATTTTTGGTAGTCCTAATGTGGTAGAGTCATTGTCTAAAAACATTTTTGTTATGGTAACATAAAAAGCAGATTGCTAAAGATGGATTGCCAATTTGCAATTGTTTAAGAAAAGTGGCCTAATTTGTAATCAGTACTAACAACTTGAGACCCACCTTGAAAAAACCATGTGATCCTAAGCATTATTGAAAATAGGCAAAAGGCTTAGTTAGATTCAATGAGCAAGAAGTCAAAAACTAGTATGCTATTATCCAACTATTCTTATCTTTCTACATCCACGTTTATTACCATGTTTCTTTGCTAGAATTTCAAATTTTTACCACGTAATAACGGCTAGAATTTAAAGGGCCCAACCCAACAACGTGACACCTGCTACGCGGAAACGTACGTTCCAATTAAAACAAGAAGACAAGAAAGAGTCAAATCACATGGTGTGAATAATGGGATTTATGGTGGGACATTGACTTGTAACCGTTTGAAAGAAAATTTGCGTTCTCATTCATTATCTTTTACCTCTGAAAAGATACTTGGGTTTCTTCTCCTGAGGAGAAGAAGATTGCTCTTGCGCGTTGCTTACAGATGTATCCTCGTCAACGACAGTACGATCAGCAAAAGCTAGAGAAGATTCTGCAGGAGAAGAAGAAGACCACCAAAACAATAAACCAAGGCTTGAAGCCGCGACTGCACCAGAAACTGACTTGAGAAATGCAGAAGAAGAAGAAGATGATGATGAAGACTCTCTTCTTTCATTGGAATTAGAGTCTTGGAAGGTGGGAGAAGAGCCGGTTGATGATGTTTGTGATAAAGGACGAAGGGTCTGCCGTTGGATTCCAGCTCTGAGAAGAACCGACGGTGGAGATCTCTTGATCAAGGCCCATGGGAACATAGCGACTTAAAGATGAGAGAGAGGGGGGGAGAAGAGTTGTAAAAATGAGGAAACGAGAGGTGGTGTGGGATTTGAATGAGAAAAAATGGTCTTGGCTTTTTTGAAGGGCAGTTGCTTGACTCGGGAAATATGGCAGAGTTTTAGATAGGACCGTTGGGTCTTTGTTACGTGCCTGTCAGTGCACCATCCCTGGAGAGTTTCGCTTAAGATTCCGTTTAGTGATTTGGACCCATTTTTAAATAATGGTTAGGTTCTGATTTCAACTCGAAATTTGGTTTTAGACCTAATTTCAATAGAAAAATCCGAATTCAGATACGGAACGGAATCTTGGATGACTGAAATTAAATTCCAAAAATCGATTCTAACTTCTTTTAATTTCTTTATTTTTTCTTAAAATAAGTTTATCATTAACTTATAAGAAGGCATTTCTACTATCTCAAGTGTTAAACATAGAAGTGTCCAAAAAAAATTTTGATTTTAAGATACAGTTTGCAATATCAATGACTCATTTGCTGGGTGCACGGGTCGGAACCTATATGGACGTAGAACCAGACCCATTTATTAATCGAAACCTAAATTGCTTTCCGGCCCGGACCCGTTGATGAATCGGAACCTAAAATAGGTTCCAGACTCGAGCTTTTTCGAGTCGAAACTTTCGGGTAATCGGAGAATCAGATACCCGTTTGGAACCCTAACTGTGGTACCTATTGCAAGGGGATTCCCATCATGGGGCGTGCATAGAGATAATTCGGACATGTCAAGATGAATAGCATCTCCTCTAGTGATATATCCTCACTTTATGCTTTACTTGGAGTCGATCCCACTCAGTATGGTACTGGCAATGGCATGGTATCAATGCTAATGTGCATTAATCATGTATATGTGATGTGCTTAATCGATAATAGGATCCATCATATTGAGGTGAAATTTAAAGATGGAGGGGGGGGAGTGGTTTGAGATTCGGAGGTGGGGAGTGGTTGGAGATTCTGCTTGAACCGACAGAATTATCTCTAGATAGGACCCGCTATAGAGATATCAGCATGTTCCCATGTATCATTTGCTATAGGGGATCAGTACTTATACATGCGATCATGAGCATCAAATCCTGAGTTGAAGGACCATAACTCTACAGCCAGGTCCACGTAATTGAAATCCGAACGGTTCAAAATAAACTCCCTCTTAAAAAAGGAGGAGCATCTTCGAATTCAATTTCAATCAAATTTCGTTCACTATTAGATTGACCGTTTGATGAGAATTATCCTAACGTACATGCATACGATTGTTTTAATAACATTATTTATCAAACCGCAACGGTGAAAAAGAACTGAGATTAATGTATAAATTGAGGATAACCCCCATATCCAGAGGGCATTTATTTCTAAATGTTCAGATTTCCATACGTGATCGCCACAGTGGACTATCACTCCTTTGACTCAGGATTTCTCTAAATTAAACACTCATGTGGTCCGGATTTGGGATGTGCCCATCCCAATGTAGTGGGAATCCCTGTGGGGATGGTGGCCCAGTGTTTTTTTTTTTTTTTGTTGTTGAGCGGTTAGGATCTTGTCCTTGTATCGATCAAAACACAAGGTTTTTAATTAAGAATGGCAAGTTCTCGTTTTTTTTTCCAGTCTTTTTTGTTTCTTGTTAGGTAAAGAACAGTTCTCTCGATTTGCACGAGGAGACGAGCGTGACTTTCTAAGTGCCCATCAGACAAAATACAGGATAATTTAAGGTCAGAGTCTACCCATTTAGATTAAACATAAATGAGATCTGTTTGCCTCTCTCCCTACTTAATGGGTTTACATTGTATAACCAGGTTGGACAAGGAAGAAGCACGTTGGTGCGGTCTCACCCATCAAACAGCAGGTGCACTTTCAAAATAAAATAATGAATTCACCCTTAATTGGTCTTGGGATAAATGATAGCTCAAGAGGGGTGTAAGATCCTGCACGTGTGATTAGACTTCGTGTGCATAAGATAGAAAGATAGTGAAAGAGAGCCCATTGGTAGTTGAGATAAAGCAATGCTGTTTTTGTAATTGATGACACACTCTTTTATGCTTGATTGACGTAAAGGTAAAATTGTTATTTTTATGAAATTTTGACGTATCCTTAATTTTTCCGTTTTATAAATGCTGGCCTGTCAATGGGCTGGTTATTTGAAAATCTCTTAGTTTTTTTTTTTTTTTCCTAGAAGAAGATATGAATATTATAAGACAAAAACAAAAGTTCCAGAAGAGAAAACAGCTGAAATTGAGATAAATTAAGTAAAGCCTAAAACTATAAACATATAAACAAAAGGCTTAAGAGAGCTGGATATGTGCCATCCTCATTCTAGTCTTGGGGTGACTCAACTGCCACCGTCTATGCTCAAGAGAGGCTAGTAAGTAGAGAAATTGAAGCTTGTGTCGTTAGTGCTGCTGAGATTGTGTTAAATTCTGCCAAATGCTGTGAGACTTTTTGATGATGGGAGTTTTGTCTATCAATTCTACAAGCTTCAATAATATGAAGAGGCCACTGTGTATTAAACAGAGTACCAGAAGAGAAAAATAGATGAGCCACATGATTAGTAGAGCGCCTGCAAAGATGATATTGCCACGATTTATATTTAGTGGTTTAAAATTTGATCTGTCTCCAAATATGCATGAGATTCCAAGTAAGATTTTCCTCACTGTGCATACTTTCCTTGATGACAGGACAGTCTCCTTTTGTGATCAAATCATGAATGGAATGTTTATTTGCCAAGATGAGCCTATGAAGAAGTGCCTGTAGTTCAGATTCAACTGGAGAAGAAGCTGAAATTTTACCAACATATGCTAACAAGGGAAGACCAGCATGATTTCTGAATCTATCACCCACAAATGATACGCGTTCATTTGAGAGGTAGGCCCCATCAAAATTAAGTTTAAGACAATCTACTGGTAGAGGAAACCAAGGCAAAAAAAAAAAAAGGTAAATCAATCATATTAAACACCTTATGCCTAAACCAGTGTGATGTCCACCATTGAAGTAAGTGTGTTCATGAGGTAGAGAGGACCATATTTGGGTGAAGGGGGTAATAATTGAAAAGATGATTATTACGGGCCTTTCATACATACAAGTAACAGTAACTCCCACAACTCTATCTTTAACATTTGCTGAGTAAAACCAGTCATAAAATCTGGTAAAGGAAATGGGTTTAGAATAAATTGGAGGGATTTTAGTCCAGATGTGTTTTGGAAAAGGGACAGGCAGTAAATAAATGATCAGTACTCTCCATGGCAGACCGACAACAAATACATTGAGGATTAATATTTGACATTGGTGAAGATAAATAGGCATGGAAAGTTCGTTGTGTAACGTACGCCAATCAAATAATTTGAGTTTAACCAATCTTCCCTGTGTCTCACTGGTTGCATGATTAAGAGTACATGCAAGAGGTCCAGGGTTCAAAGATTGATACCATCCTCTCTTTTATCTTAAATGATATTAAATGGTTTGAATTTAGACAGAGTAGTAAAGACCAAAGGGCTTATAAATTGATTAGGCAATTCCAACAATTTCAAAATCTGAACCTAAGAGGAACTCAGGCCTGCCCATTGACAACGCTGTTGCAGACTAGACATATAGGCACTGTATATTCATACAAGTGGCAATGGGTAGTTCAATTTCATACATTGGAACTTCTACCAAGCAAAAAAAAAAAAGAAAAGAACACTATACATTGGGACCATATTTCGTCCCATAAGAGGAAAACTCCAAGTTGATTATTTTAAGTGTTGATTGGTTCATTGGATGTTGAAAGTAACTTTCCTTCTTTAAATGGATAATCATTCTTTTAATTGCCACTTTTGAAAAGAGGCCCCAAACTTGTAAATTCCCAATTTTCTATTGTAAGATCGATTCAAAGATCATCCACCCCTTCATGAATTTATGATTTCATGGAAAAAGGCAATGGGACCCTGACCCACTTTGACCATTGGACGATCAAATACTATAAGTGAACCCATCATCAAAGTTGCTGATCATCTCTCCAAACTAAACTTCTGGTTTTTTACAGTGTCCCGAATAGACCTTCCCCCTTTCATTGAAGCAATCTATGATCAGAAAAGGTTCAAGAGAGGGCCAAAATGGGCGAGTCATACCTTTCCAGTTCATATAAGCAGAAGGGCGCCTTTTTCGGTTTTTTTGGGTTTTGTTTTTTGATTCACCTTTTGACGAAATCTTATGTATATCATACTCTTGGACCTCTATTTTTCTTTGATTTTCATCTCCTCAATGCCGAAAAAGAGGAAAAAGTAAAAACTTCTCTAAAAGTTTTAAGCGCAACCCACTTAGGGCCAGTTTGGTCATGAGAATTCTTATACCGACGTGGAGTTCGAAATGCAAAGCCCACTCAAGCATTCATAATGCTGGAAATCTAAGAATCCAAAAGGCTAAAAGTGGCAATTCATGTGGGTTAGCATTCAAAATTCTATGAGTTCTAAAATGGCATGAAATGCTCTCAAAAATTCTCAACATATACCCCATTCTAGTTCCAAGGAGGGTGTCCCACACTCTTCCCATGAGTGGGATGTGTGAAGCTCCATCATGGAACCCGCATATTGATAAGATCTTCAAAATGAATGTCATCCCCTCCTTTTTTTCTTCTTTTTTTTTTTTTTTTGTATAATGGGTAAGTGTATTGAACAAGAAGGAGAACAAAACAGAACAAGCCCTAATTGGGCAAAGAACAAAACAGAAAGACAGAGAGAGAAGAAAGAAAGGGATTACAAGAAGGAAGAATCAGAGCTTCAAAGGAGAGCAGCTAGAACTAAAACAGGAAGAAGAAACACAAAGCAGCTCGGCAAAGAGGAGCTATGCAGGGGAGATAAAAGAGGAAAGGGGGATCCTCTACCTGGAGAACGGAGGAAGCCAGAGCTTCCTCCAGGAGCCTGGCGAGCGAAGCTTGGAGGAGACCTAAGTTGGGAATCCATGAGGAGACTGAGGATAGCATTGAGAAGATCTGGAATGGAATCCACCTGGGACGGCTGCAAACCAAAGCTGCTGGGAATGGGGATCGCCTGGGACAGCTGGCACTGAAGCAGACCGAGATGCTTGTAGCAGAGATCACATGGGACAGGGATGGCTATAGACCAGGGCTGCTGGGAGTGAAGATCGCCTGGGAGGGCTGGCATGGATGCAGACCTGAGTCTCTGGGAGTAGAGATTGCCTAAGACAGGGACGACTGCAGACCAGTGCTGGGAATGGGGATGGGGATCGCCTGGGACGGCTGACACTGAAGCGACCTGAGATGCCGGCAGCAGAGATCGCCTGGGACAAGGATGGCTGCAAACCAGTGCTGTTGGGAGCGGAGATCGCCTGGGACGGCTGGCACGGCTGCAGACCTGAGAAGCTGGGAGCGAAGATCGCCTGGGACAACTACAGAACAGTGCTGCTGGGAGCGAAGATCGCGTGGGACGGCTATAGAACTGTGCTGCTGGGGATCAATGCAGGAAGATGGGGGATCAGCAAGATGCAGCAAATTGTTGATCGAGCTGATCTGAGGGCTGACGAAAGGCTTGGAAATCTTCTTCAGGGTGAAGCAGAGCTCTTCAAGCAGGTGAGCAGTTATCTGGTTGAGAGTGAGAAGGTGATTTTCAAAGATTGCAGTTTTCCTTGCTTTCCAAATTGAGTAGATCACCGAGAGGAAGATCGATGCCATGATCTTTTGGCTTTTCTTGTCATTCCCTGTAGAAAGTGAGGACCAAAGAGAAGCAGCAGAGAAGGGGAAGGGCTGCTTTGCATTGGAAGCTTGGAGAATCCAAGTCCAGATGGAGCGGGCAAAAGGGCAGGAAAAGAAGAGTGACTGGTGTTGTCTTATCCATCTTTGCATAGACTGCATCTGGAAGCCAGGGAGAACTCAATTCTCTGCACGTGAGACTCTGTATGAGTGCGATTGAGCATCAGACGCCATTCGAAGCAGCTAATTCTTGGGAGGGAAATTCCGTTCCAAATCAGATGAGGCAATAGAAGGGAGATGCCCCTTGGTCTGATGATGTTCCATACACTGGACATAGAGATCTGGCCAGTAGGAGATTCCTTCCAGAATAGCTGATCTCTGTTGGAGGGGTTGGGAATAAGCAGAGAAGAAGCTGATGAGAGGTAGTCTTGCACTGCAGGAGGCTGAGAAGGAGGAAAGTGCTAGGACCCAGAGTGGAAGAAGGAGGCCAGTCTCTGGTTCGAAGGGAATTGGAAGTTGGGGAAGACAACAGATATAGGTCTATCTCCACACCAGGTATCATGCCAAATATCTATGAGATTACCGTTGCCAAAAACCCAGGAACTGCCATGATAGATGTGGCGAGCTAGCCTACGGATTCTCCTCCATATGCAGGAACCAAATCTAGAAGTAGCTGTGCTCCAAATGTTGTCATTCTTGAAATATCTGTTTTGGAACCAGGAAGACCAAATGGTTGTCATGGTGCTACCCTGCCAACCCAATTTGATTATAGAAGCATCGTTCATATCCAAGATCCTCCTAATGCTAAGGTCCCCTTCTAGTTTTGGAAGGGAAACTTGGGACCAATTGACATAGTGTAACTTGGGAGAGGAGGAGTTGCCTGACCATAAAAAATTCCTCATAAGTTACTCTATATCTTTACAGATGGAGATTGGGATGGGAAGGATGGAGGCTGTGTATGAAGGGATGCAAGAAAGAACATGCTTGATGAGAATCAATCGACCTGCAAAAGAGAGAAACTTTGCTTTCCAAGCAGTTAGTCTAGAATTAATAGAGTCCAATAGTGGTAGAAAGTGGAGTTTCTTCGGGGTTTCGAAGACAATATGGAAGCCTAGATATTTGAGCTGATCCTGGCACTCTTGCATGCCAAAGATAGAGCAGATCCTAGCTTTCCTTCTGCTGCCACATTTGCCAATGAAAAGCTGGCTCTTTTGAAGGTTAATGTGCTGATCAGAAGAAGATTGGTAAAGGTCTAGGAGGTCTTGGACAGCTAGAACTCCAGAGGTGTTACCTTTCATGAGAATGATGATGTCATCAGCATAAAGAAGGTGGCGGGGGGGTGTTAGGGACAGGGGAAGGATAATTCTTTGGGATTGAAGATTATGAAGATGGAGGCTTAGGATTTCATCGGCAATAACAAACAAGTATGGGGAGAGGGGGTCTCCTTGTCTTAACCCACATGAAGGATTGAAGAAGCCTTGGGGAGATCTATTAATCAAGACAAAGCAAGAAGAAGAGCAGACACACTCCTGAATAATGGATATCCAGGCTTCAGAGACATTAAAGAATCTGAGAGCTGAAAAGAGGAAGGGCCAGCTGAGTTTGTCAAAGGCTTTGGATATGTCAAGTTTGAGACAGAGAGTGCCTTTACTGAGCTTAGAATTGAGCTTTTGAAAAAGTTCAAGGGTCAATGCTGAGTGGTGGTGGATTGGCCTACCAGAAATGAAAGCTGCCTGGTTAGAGGAGATCAAATTAGGAAGGAGGGAGGAAAGTCTGGAGGAGAGGATTTTGGAGATGATTTTGTAAGAGAAGTTCAAAAGACTTATAGGCCTGAAATCTGCAAAGGTGGTGGGGGATTTTTTTTTAGGAATGAGGGCAAGGAAGAAAGCATTGGAGGCTTTAAAAAGTTTCCTAGGGAAGAAAAAGTGTTGCACAGCTTTGGTAACTGTTAGACCTATGATGTCCCAGGCTGGGGTGAAGAAAGCACCATTGAAGCCATCAGGGCCAGGAGAGCTGTACTTCTTAAGGGCAAAGACTGTAGATTTGATCTCAGAAGCTAAGGGGGTTGAGACTAGGAAGGAGTTTTCAGAGTCTGAAATCTTTGGGCTGTTGGTTTGGAAGAGGGTGTGGTGAAGTTGACCAGTGTTAGGAGTGTAAAGCTTGGAGAAGTAATTCACAGCTTGGTCTTGAATGATAAGAGGGTCATCAGTGAGGCTACCGTTGACAGAGATGTGTTTGATTCTATTGAAAGAACTTCTGGCTTTGGAGATTGGTGGAAGAAATTGGTGTTTTTGTCACCTTCCTGAAGCCAAGAGATCCTAGACCTTTGTTTCCAGTGGATCTCTTGGGCTTTGAGGGCTTCATGGATGATAAGCTTGGCCTCCAGGAGATCTTTTTTAAGGGGTTCTGAAGGGGAGGCATCAAACTTTTCTTGAGAGTTCAAGACTGAAGCTTCAGCAGCTAAGATATTATGGTGGACATGGCCAAATGTAGTCCTGCTCTAGGATTTCAAAGCAATTTTGAGGGCCTTGAGTTTTTGGGCTAGGATGAACTGAGGATTCCCTTTAATGAAGGTTGCCCAGCTGGATTTGACCACTTCGAGGAAGGAAGCGTGAAGAAGCAATTTGTTTTCAAATTTGAAAGGAGCTTTAGGGGTAGGAGGGAGGGAGCGATGGGTTAGTAAAAGGGGGCTGTGATCAGAGGAGATTCTGGGGAGGTGGAGGACTGAAGGATCTTGGAATTTGGCCAATTAGTGGTGGTTAACCAGAGCTCTGTCCAGTCTAGCTGCAACATAGGAGAGACCATCTCTATTATTGCTCCAGGTGAATTTTCTTCCAGAGAATTGGATGTCAGTGAGGCCAGCTTGCATCACCACAGTTTGGAAGTCTCTAAGGGAGGAAGGGGTGGATTGACGAAGACTAAGTTTCTCATGGTGAGCCAGAATAGCATTGAAGTCTCCTATGGTGCACCAAGGAATTGTAGTGAGGTGGGTGTCCAGCAGAACTTTCCAAAGTTCTTTCCTATTGGTGGGTTTGGTGGAGCCATAAATACCAGTTATGAGAGAGTTGGTACCGGAGGAAGGATTGGAGAGGAGAATAGATAGGTGTTGGGAGGAAGAGTTGTAGACTGAGGGAATGAGGTGATGGGAGGATTTAGAGAAACACCAAAGGTTGGGAGCTGAAAGGGGAGGGTGGTTAGAGTGGAAGGTGTCAAAGCCTAAGATTGATAATCCTTAGGAACTGGTTGAAGAGAATGAGGTCATTGGTTATGAGAGAAAGATGATATCAGGGTGATTGCTGCTGACCAGATTAGCCAAAGCTCTAATGGTTGGGGAGTTGGCTATTCCCCTACAGTTCCAATAGAGGACCTTAATCATTGGTAAAGGGAGGGGGAGCTGCGCTTGCTTCTAGACCTCCTAGTGATCGAGCCAATGGAAGTGGATGGGCTGGGATTCCCTTTGCCTTTGGAGGGATTCTTGAGAGTATTCTGAAATGTCATCCCCTCCAATGATGTATACTGAAATGTTATTTCATTAGGAGTTGACCTCGCCCTAAGATCGATCACATGATAATGTAATTATCACAATCTTATGCATTATTAACCATATGCACTAATCATGTGCTTAATTCTATCACAAAACCAGCTCCTATTAAAGTAAAATTTGAGGATAAGACACTCAAGGGGATAATATTCGTTTCTAGTTGTCCGACTATCAACATGTGGACCCATGGTGGAGTTCCACGCACCACCATGGGAAGTGCGCAGGAGACACTTTGGCATTAATCAACTGGAGTTGTAGAAATAAAACTTATTTTGGTGTTATGAATTGAAATTTAAGAGGTATTAATTTGTAAAAGTCCTTTATTATAATACCTATAGAGACTAAAGTTAGGTATCGTGTGACAAGTTTATTTCTATTAAAATTATTTGAAATAGACATTTTAGCCAGTGTTTTATAGATTGAATACGTGAAACACACCTGATTAAAATTGTTCCTAGCGAGCATAATTATACAAGTTGCCATTCTAATTATCTTGAAAATTTCATTTGTGAGTTGGTGTTTAAATTTGAAAATTCTGATCTAAGTTCCTTTCTATTTTTTCACTTGATTCAAGCATTTTAAATTTCCTCCCTCATCATGCATCCATATGCTTATTTTACTTTTTGCAAGCATCCAAAAACCACAATAATATAATAAAACTAAAATCCAACAATGATGGCACACCTCATGACTGTGAGCAGATATGAGATCTCGGAAGATCAATACTTTAAAAAAAAAAAAAAAAAAAGAGCAAGCTATAGACATGTTTTAGCATCTACCTAAAAATCCCATAATGTTTAATGTGATCTATTAAGACTTCATACCGGCTTTAAGACCATTTTAAAATAAGTCAGGTGATAGAGTTTATAGAGCTTGCTAGCCTACAAATGCAAAAGAATTTTAGGATTTAGGCACATCTAAGGAGAAAATCGAATTCATCTTATGTTCTCAACTGATTAGCTATCTATGAAAAAATCAAGTCCATTCGATATTGCCATCCATCGACAGGTGAAGTACTTGACGAACTCAGTTACATGCCCTATTTAAAAAGTAGAATAGTGCTTTTGCAGTGGATATAGCGGCAGATAGGTCGGAATATTGACAATTGGTATATCCAAATTGAAGTCTAACCCATTTTTTAAAATGGGTCAAGTAACTTCGACCAGCACCAAATGCGGGTCAATCCAATCCGACTTGCATATCCTGTATTCAATTTCAGTCAAACTATTTAAGCCGACCCAATCTGTAGACGCTTACCCAAAATCCAATCTATTTCAAATATAATTGAGTTAACTTGCAGGAAAAAATTTCCAACTCGTCTAGTTTCATATAACTATATACTAGCACAAAAACCTGTGCTAATTATGGGTATGCATTAAGAGGTAGGATTCTATGTTTGCTAGAAATTGGGGAGATGAGAGTTCAAAAGTGGGGGAAGTATATTAGTGAAGAGTGGAGGAAGAGTAGCAGTTGTAAAAAATGAAAGTAACTTTCAGTCAAAATAGTAAGTACAGTCAAAATTGGATCCATACCTTCTGGCTTAATATATTGTAATTCTAACTACCGAGAGCTTAAACAACTCAATTACTTAAATAGATTAATTAGATATGCAGGCCAATCATAAACCAACCCATTTCAGTGGCTTACGCGAGAGTCATGCAGTTTGAGTAGGTTGACCCTAACCCATTTAAATGTGGGCAAGATTTTCTTGAACCACGACCAACACAAATATTGCGGGTTGGGTTGGCGGGTCGAGTCTGAGCCATGTGGATCTTCTTGTTTTTAGCATAGAACCATGTTAGCTCAAATATTATAACAACCAGTTTCAAATACAAGAAATGATTACAAACATACCACATGACCTTTTTTTGGGTAAGCCGTTTGCCAGAGACTAAAATATTGGTTTTAGACTCCTATTGTCCTATTGTTGTATCATAAAACTAACATATATCAGCCTTACCATTGTGATATAGTTTTGAGCCATAATGGAGAGAATCAACCATACTGGGGCAATGCCAATGGAATACACAAATTGTCACATGTCAGAAATCTCAAAAATATTCCTGGGACATATCAGCCCATGTTCAAAACATTGAATTGGGTCAAAATGAAATTCACCATTTTATTGAGATAATGTTCCCCCAAAGTGAAATTTGGGATCACCATGTGAAGATGATGACTCCAACCTAATGCTTATATAATCTAAACTTGGCAATATTTGGGTGAAGAAGGTGAACATTTATCCAATGGTTCACCTTGAAGATAGTGATGTGACCCTACAGTGCAGATTCTGTTCACCTACTACTCAACTACAAATGCCTTAACTGTGTATCTAATAATTTTTCTTTGTATTGTATTGTGTTTGAAAACTTCCTAACCTCAATCTCAGCCATGATTGATAACAACTCTGTTTTGGCTATTGCTTTCATCACATCAAGTGATTTAGGCTTCTCACCACACACATATGCATTGATTTTAATACTTGCATGCGCAGGCACTCATTTATTTATGGTCCCTGTCTTAATGGAGAAAACAGTGAGGTTGGTAGCCCAGCAAAGCTTCTACTTAGTTGAAAGTTCAGTTTAACCCCCTGTATTGTGTTTGGTTCCATTTAGTGAGTGCAACTCAGGCAGGTCAGGTTGAGCAGTAAGGCATCAAAGCCCGGCCCAATTATATATAGATAAGCTTTAGTCCATATGAAGCCCAAATCATCAAGCTTGAGTCCGGGTTACATTTAATTCGAGTACCCAGGCTCAATGTGGATACCTAAGGCCTTAATTAGTCTGGGCCTGACCCAAGTTCCACTCCAGGTTCAACCAAGTCCGAACAACACTAGACCATATTGTGTTTTCATGTGGGCCAGGCCATGTGGGTTAGAATTTAGACCGGCCCAAGTTGTACCCCTAGTTTAAATGCATTATAGGGTAAATAAGTGATTTTAAAAGCAACTCAAGAAGGGACATGGGTAGAAGCTAGTTTCTTAGCATCAAAGTGAGGTGTTATGGTCCCTACACTTGAACTCATAATCTTTGATGTCACCCAGACACCATCATTAACTTGTTAAGCGTGTTTTACTTCAGGTTAATTTAAAATGATTTGATGTAATGTTTTTGAGTCGACTTACTTGTTTTGAGGAAAGATTACAATAAAAGTTATGATGTTAGGCATCTTATGCAATAGGAAATAAGAAATGCTTGTACACAAATCTGTGTCCCCGATTAAAACTGATTTTCAGTTTAGCAAGTGGGGCTCATGATCTAATTACCAAAATATTGATATCATGAAAATGGTTGTCAACTTAGAAGCAGGTGTGGAGGGCAATGGTAAGAACAAATACTCGAATAGCCACATTTTTAAGCAAAAAGAAAGGTGAAGTGAGTGTGACAAAAAGGAAGCTTGAATCATAGATACCTTGCAGGGCAAATGAGATTCCTGAAGAAGATGATCTATGCACCAAAAACAGGCCAGAAGGTGGCCTTCTTAATGCTTAAATTGGTGGCATAAAAAAGAAAGGATTCTAGATAGATCAGCATCTAATCTACTCACTGATCAAGCTGTCGGGCGAGTTCCATCAGTCAACTTTTCAAGTCACTGTATTGTTGCTCTAATTAGGACTTTTCTTTTTCCTACATGAAAGATTCGACCTCAAGCATTCTCACACTCTGGCCCTAAAGAGCTAGCTATAGCAGGGGCAACCTGTTTTTTAGATGTAATAAGTATAAAAGGAGACGAAAATGTTGTGATAGATATGTGATAAAACTAATAAAGACAAATCTCGAGATGAGTGCATTCCGTAGCATTAAGGTAGCATAAAAATGATATATAAAAAACAAAGAGAGATTCGTTTGCATCTAAAAGATGATAAATTTCCCTCCATGCAGGTCGGTGGGTCTTCAAGGAAAATGAATATGCCCCGGATAGAAATAGTAAGGGTAGATCTGGAATTTGTAACATAATTGTGAGTTTAGTTTAAGATATAAACTGAAATAGCAAAACATAATTCATATAGCTGACCCAACATAGGAGTAGATAAGGTTTTTATGAACATGATGATGATGATGAAGATACTTGAGTCAAACTCGAGCGGGCCCCTCAAAAAGTTTGAATTACCCTCCAATATTAAAAGAGAATTTTAGATTCTTTTTCATATACCCCCAATCCACAAAGATTCTTTTTTCCACATAGTGCCCCCAAGGCGAATTTCCTAGTTCCGCCCCCGAGAAGATACCTCACTTAATAGAGGATTTAATAAATGTCTGGTGGTGCTTGTAATCTTTGTAAGTAGTTTCAGTTGCAACATCAGAAAAATGGAAAAAGGTAAAATATGTGGCCCTGAGCCCTCATAATGAATCCCAAAACTAGAAATCTCACATTGTGAGGCTCTAAATTATTGACATTAGCATAAAATAAGAGAAACAATCAATCCCATCTGCAAGTGTACATCACACTATAGGAGCTTAGACATATGGTATATATATGGTTGGATGGGAAGTATGATAGTGATAAACTTATTTCTACTATTACAATCTTGAAGAGCCTCTAAAATCTGTGGCCAGGAAATTTGGTATGTCCGGAAGCCTTTTTTTTTTGTCCATCTTAGATACACATGATTGAATTTGAGCCACACAGTCTTGAGTTTACTGCAAACTTGATCATGTATCTAAAAGTAGTTTTTTTTGTCCTGCATCCATGGACAGTCTAGTCTCAAAGAGAAT
This sequence comes from Umbellularia californica, assembly GCA_028538565.1. Lineage (NCBI taxonomy): Eukaryota > Viridiplantae > Streptophyta > Magnoliopsida > Laurales > Lauraceae > Umbellularia > Umbellularia californica. The sequence goes on from JAPQWN010000003.1 coordinate 96,129,946, forward strand.
TCAATTGGCTGCCTATATAATATTTCATTCACAAGTATACTTGATATTGTTGTCCTGCATCCATAGGACGGCCATCACTTCAAAATCCTTTGGATCAAGACTGGTTCATGTGGACACAGGAGGCTATTAAAGTTTAGATTCTCTGGGGTCTTAGTCCCTTGGACTCCTTTGGATGTTGATTTAGGAAGTTGCTCAATTTGCTTTCACAGTGGGCCAACTTTTTAACCTATGGCTTTCAAATTAAAGAACAAACGTAGTGTCGGTAAAGAAAATTCCAATTGTATACATGATAAAAGCAGATTGTCTCTGCACTAATCTTAAGAGATCAAATGGAAAGTGACAAGGAGCAGCTGCTGATACAGTTGTTACATAGATTTTAATCTTCTCTCTTTCTTCTTTAAAGGACTAGATTTCATTGTTCTCTTTCTATCTCAGTATATATATAATTTATAAAGTGTTTTTTTTTTTAATTTCTTGTTTAATTTTCTTATTTTATTGATATTCCAATAATATCCTAATAAATCACAAAATTTGAATTATTTCATTTGTTTTTCCTACCAATGTTATCTCCACAATGATATTTGCAACATTGCAGACAATTTTAACCCAAAAAAAAAAAAAAAAAAAACCCGGACAAGTTTTCCGTGTCTTTTCAAGGGTATTGTAATCTGATAGATTATTTCGTACAATGACCAATTTTAGTAGGAAAATCATATGATTGATCATATGCAAACTTCTCATTCAACAGTTCAGCTTACATGTCCTTCACAAAGATTGCCAATCATATTTTTTTCCTATTGTAGACATAAAGGCTGCCCTCAAATCTGTAGAGTTGTTTGTACTACAAAGGTGCGATATCTCATGGATGTAGGATATCACATATTATGCTAACAATGATGTTGCATAAACTTCCCATTTGGCATGTCTAATTTCAGGGTCTATATCTCTTAAAATTGTTTGAGAAAGACATTTTAAATTATTAGACTGTTTAGATGTATCAAGTTCTAAGTCTATTTGAAATAGAAAATATTTTTTTTTTTTTTAGCTTTCGAACTTTTACCGATGCAATAGTACATGGTCTAATTTGTAATGGATGTCAAATTGAATTTCTATCCTAAATTGATTTTTTTTTGGAAAAGACAAGAAATGCCCTTATAATAAGCTCTTCTTTGTATTTTACCAAATAAGTTTGATCAAATAGATCTATTTAAATTAAATATACTGGATGTGTTACCAAACGGTTTATTTCGAAAGGAGTCTATTTGAAATAGTCTATTTGAGCCAGATCAATTACAAATAGATCAGATTTGCCAAACAGACCCAAGATATCACATAGTTTGATATGTCTGATATCACATTACTCTAAAATATCGCACCAACAACTCTACGTAAATTTGTCAAACTACAACCGTAGAAAGGCGAATTTCTTTTTATTTTTCCTAAATATCCCAATATCTTTTTTTGTACATTGTTTGCGACCCTCATTGTGAAAGTGAATCGACTTGGGCTGCTTATGATTTTGAGAGAATTTTCTCCCACTGCCAAACTATACCTGACATTGCTCCATAGGTCCACTTAAGCCCACCTTTGATGAGTGGAGTCCTTTTTATACTCTTACTCCTATGATCTCAATCTCACCACATCTTCATTTATATGCTCATGAAACTTTTACCCGCATTTTGATTCAATAAAAAAAAAAAGAAAAAAACTCATAGTTAAAGACCATTAAATTTTAATGTTGTTAATCAATAACTGTGATGATCTGATATGGCTGATTTCCATCCACCCTACAGCTAATGGCAGAAATGCATCCAATTACGTCCTATGCGCTGGACCCCATGTCCAAATGCAGTTGCTCATAAGAGAATATTCCCCTGTATTGCACTTTGCAGCATCTACCAACCACTGCCATTGTACTCGCCTCTGAACTATGATGCTTAGATATGGTATGGATATGGTTATAACACACGCAACAGGCAATGGATAGGGCAAAAGCATGGATTTTACTCATAAAATGTGAAGTATGATATAACCCAAATACAATACATTGCCATTTGAAGTATCCTTTTCTTTCATTATAGCCTCTGAATATTGGATCACAGGGGCCCACAAGATTAAAATTGGGCACAGATTGTGCAATTTTCCTCCCTTTTTTATCTTAATTTTTACATTCAGTGACTAATTCAGAAGGTCATCGACTCGAAGTACACGGCAAAGTCTGATTGGGTACCAACTGGTTCCCAATCAGACTCATTGACTTGAGCCAGTGGGCCACCTATCAAGTCAAGTGGGTGGACCTAAAACTAGTTGTAGTAGAATTTAGTTGGCCCTATCATTTCCTCCCCCATTGTTATTACAGTCTAAATCATGAGGTAGCCCATCAAGATCATCTCTGTGCTCCTTTAGGCCTACAGACAAAGATGGTCAGTGGCCCACCAAACACACAATCCACTTTTGATCAATTCCCATACCCATGTGCCAATTGTACAGCTGAAGGAAAAATGGGCCCCACAGCTCCAGGCATGTGACTGTGACTGACCAGGGTTGGCATAAAACTGAAAAAAAAAAAGAAAGAGGTTGCCAAACTTTAGTTATAGTCTTCCATGAAAGGATTGCTGGTTTGAAATTTGAGTCCATTGAAGGCCCACTTGAGTCTACATTGGAGGCATGTTAGTATTGCAGGTGCCCACCCACTACTCTCCCTTTCCTTTTTCCATGCCGTGATTGCAGGAAATATGAATCCTTATTCCTTACCTTTAAGCTTACTCCTCTCCTATTGTGCATGAGTCATGGCTGAAAGATCTTTGTCTGTGGTACTTTCAGTTTACCAATTCCTTAAATCTCGTCTCAGATTTAGATACATGAAGCCTGTTTAAGATTTTGACTCCCTCATCAAGTGGGTACCATTTAAGGCTGTAAATTGGCTTGATTGACGGGTCATTACCCCAAAGGATTTGATTCATAAAATCTAATTCATTGTCAGGATCTCATATGGATTTTATTTAATACTTACTATAACAATATGTTATATGAGTAATACAGCACAATTATTGCCTGTTTTTTAGGGCCGTTTGTTTGCATGGAATTGAATACTTTGGAGTTTTAATGTATTGTTAAAAATGGCTAAAGTTGAAGCGACAAATTAAGGTGAAGATCTACAAAATGGCACCACATAATCCCTTTTTTTTATGGAGCTGAACTGGTTAGAGACAAGGGCATGAACATGAGAGACTTTTGAAGAAGGGTGAATACCTATAAATTTTCATCAGTAACTTTCTTTTAATGTAAAGTGAATTAAGGGGGAGAAGGAGAATGAATATAGGAGTTGATAAATCAGATCCTTGAAAAGTCAAAAGTTTCATTTACATCTACATTTTCACCTTGTAACCTTCATGTTACCTCAATTTTACCATCAATTCCTAGCAATTCAATTTTTTTAAACAAACAGGCCTAGGCTTTTGCAGCCTTGGTTTAATGAAGAATTTGCTTCAGGTTGAACTTTCTCCCATTGGACAATCCTAGCCAGCAATCCTAAAAAGAGCCAACTTGGGGAAGATCAAGATCTCAGCCTTTCATCAAACAATGCCCACAATGGATGTTCTCTAGCTCCAAGAAACAAGCATAGGCAACATGTAAATCTACCCTAGATCATTCCTACCCCACATCCAAAGTTTCACAAAACTTGGCTTGAACTCTCTCACTCCATATGAGAAAACCTCCAACTGTTTGATTTTAAATATTCTAATCATCAATAAAGCAACTGGGCCACACCTCTCTTTTTCTTTTCTCTCCCTCAACGACCCTCCATTTCAAAGAAGAGTAAGAGACCAAACACAAATCAAAGTGCCCCCAACCACCTCTCACCTCCTTTCCTCACCCCTTCACCTCATCTTCCTCTTATAAATATACATCTCCACCTTCCCCATGAACCCAAATTCCTACTCATGGACTGGTTTTCTTGGCTCTCCAAAACCGGCCTAGAGCCCTCTCTAGTATACGAATATGGCCTTGCCTTCGCACACAACGAGCTAGAAGAAGACGACATCACATACTTCAACCATGAATTCCTCCAAAGCATGGGAATTTCCATAGCCAAACACAGGCTAGAAATACTCAAGCTTGCAGAGAAGGAGACTGGAAGAAGACCCCACCCCATGTCTAGGCTTCTTTCACTCATCAAGAAGACAAAGAGGTGTCTTGCTAAGTGTATCCACACATGGGTCCATAGAAATGACTCAGCTCTGATTGTTGTGCCCACAAAGCCATATGGGAAGAGATGGAGAGGGGCTCTTTTGAAGAGGAATAAGAGGTTGATGATGCTCAAGCAAGGGAGGTTGATGATCACTGATGGGAGTGTGAGAGTTGCAAATAGTGGGAGTCCAATTGTTTCTGATGTCCTTGATGATAAGGATGAAGGCAAGGTTGAAGAAGATGAGTGTTGGACGCCTGCAGGAGTCGAGGAGATCAGGTGGGCTTCAATGTTTCAGGATTTGAAACCCACTTGAGGGATCCCTCTGCTTTGATTCTGCTGAATGGTGAGAGATAGATTTTTTTATTGTTCTTTCATCAGTTACTTTTGGATTGAGAATGTTTGATTAGGATTTTGGGTTTTTGGGTGGTGAGTTTTTTTTTTTTTTTTTTTTTTCTGTTTCGTCTGTGAGTGGGTGGTTAGAAAGTCTGGTCACTAGGAGGGGTCATAGCCTTATAGGATCAAGATTATCACAGTCCTGTGATCCCAATCACTAATCTGGTGTGCCCCACTATGGATGAACCGTGTTCCTAAGAAGCTAACCATCCCATCTTTACCATATACAAATATGGTTTCTGGTAAAAAGAGATGAGATGGTTAGGACCTTCTAGTCCTGAAGCTTTTTGGGCTGGCAATCTCCATCAGTTGTGGGTCCTTCATATTTATGGTAATTCTTCTTCTCCCTCTCTCTCTCTCTCTCATGATGTGTGTTGAATCATGATTGATGAAGAGCCCACCTTATTACAGGGTTTTCCCCCCTTTTTTTTTTTTTTTTTTTTTTTTTGTACTATGGAGTAAGCAATGAAAAAGCTTGGCTTGGGCCGAAATGATTGTAACTTAGCCAGTGAGGGATGTATGAATATAATAAGAAAAAGGTGTAGCCCACTTTGGCTAGAAAATTACAGTGTCATTGTTGGTGTTGATGGCATGGAACATGTTATAAAATTCTCCTTTTCAGTCGCCTGTCTGCTATTGGAATGTTTTGTATTCAAGTCAAAGAAAATGTCTACTCATATCCATATCCAATTTCTCAAAAAGTAGTTGTGTTGAAACTCTTCTGCATCTGATTTTAGTTGAGCAATAAATGAAGTGGGCGTTTGATATCTTTGGTTTATAACAAACACTTTGGGGAAGAGTTTTACAGTGATTGCATTCATATTACATATCCTAAAAGGACCCATTTTTTGCTATTGACTTGGGATTTTTTGCTTGTGGGGGGTGGTGGTTTGCAGTAAAGGATATAAATTTGATTTGTTCAATGGACTAACAAAATACCCTCTTTGATAGGAAATAGTTTGCAGTAAAGGATATAAATTTGACTTGTTCAAGGGAATAACAAAATACCCTCTTTGATAGGAAATAGTTTGCATTAAAGGATATAAATTTGACATGTTCAAGGGACTAACAAAATACCCTCTTTGATAGGAAATAGTTCCCAACTTTGACTCCAGAAAACTGCACCTGAGAAAGTCAGTTGTCCTCTATATCTCCACCTTCTACCCTAGTAAACTAAAATAGTTTGGGATAGTAGAAATTCAATAGTTGCTTGCCTTACATACTTCACTCTTTACTTCTTTGCCCCCTTTGAGAAAAGCCCCTGATCTTAGGAATTTTTATAAATTTCAATATGAAGCAGGCACAGGGCTCGGTCGTGAGACACGTGACACGTCCCTTCCACAAAACAACAAGGAAGCAATTTCAGACTGTAGCGGTGATGGTGAGAGAATTGGATGAGTGTGTGTCGGTAGAGGAAAAGAGAAGGAAAGGAAAGGAAAGGAAAAGGGCGCTCCGTATCATTTTGGATTTGTTCTTTGAGTCACATTATGGTTGGTTTGTGTGTGGTTTTTAGGATGGCAATGGTTTATAAATTTCAACCCAAGTCAGATTAAGGCAGGTTTTAGGTTTTGGGTTCTCCATCCTGTTCCAACCAATTTATTTTCTTATTAATGAAAAATTATATATATATATATATATATATTAAAAACATATTTTTTCTTGAAATATTTAATTTTCATTCTACATAACAAAAGGAATGATGATAAAAATAAAAACAAAAACAGAAACATTCTGAATCTGTCAGGGCAAAAACCATTCCTTCCCTAATTCCCTATCTGTGTAACCCAATATTCCAAATAATATATATTTTTTGATTCATCCAAGATCTCCATTTCCTTGAGATTTCAAGTATATTAGCTTATTTTATTTATGCTTACTTGAAAATGGAAATCAAATGAAAGAGCAGAGGATTATACCCCAATTGCTACCTTCTTCATAATTCTTTCAGAATAGTGTGCAATACAGAGCCCAAATCACACTCTCCACCTAGAACAAGAAAGTGAAACTAAAGCAGCTGGGACCCAATTACAAATTGGCCAAGCCAAACATATAATTTCCATGTTGCCTCTTCACCTATTCATCATTCACAATCCCGGCAAGTACATAGAAAAGAAGGGCTCCAAGGGGATTCTCTATTCGAATGAAGTTCAAAATTATGCCAAAGTCCTTCAATCCAAAATGCTCCAAGGCAGTTGGAACTATGACAGGGAACTGCAATCTATAGCAGATGCTGAGTACTGCTGTTGCTGCTGCATAAAGGGTGCCATTAATAAATGAAGCATGGAGAAGGTGGAGACACAATCATGATTTCTTGTGTGACACCATCCTAATTTTCTGAGAGATTTGTCTTCAACCTGCAACAGACGACCATGGGTTTTGCTGTTATCATAGCCAGTAACAGCTTACTATATACTTCTACCCAAAAACAAACAACAAAGAGCCTAATGTATGGGAGTGTTGTAAATTACATCCTTTATCAACAATTAATAGTATTTACAAACAGATGGTTGTCACTGGCCATGTGCCTTTGGGAGACCCATTGACCTACTTTTTGAGATACATTGACCTACTTTTTTGAACATGTTAGAATGGTAGATTAACTAGTATCACTCCTAGGCAAGAATATAGTCACCCTCCTGAATGTGGCATGAATAAACATTTTATTTACCAGTAATCCACCCTCATAAGTAAATAAAAAAAAAAAAAAAAGGGTTCCGCATTCGAAATGTAATCCTAGTTCACCCTCTTAAGATACCCTATCTAACCTAATTTTTCTTAGAGGGCTAGCAAAAAAATCTAAGTTTATGTCAACCTAGTGAAAAAAATATATACTACCAAGAAACTTGTGAGTTATATCTGCCGATTTAGTCATTAAAAAGAGCTAGTTTTATTTGCATCTTAATCAGCATACATTATAAAAATGGGGTATGAATGCAATGAGGAATATGCTTGTTGAAGTACTAGTGGATTCGGCCAGTTTTGTTTGCATCATTTTAACCTAGCTATCTCATGTTTTTTAGATTTATTGTATAGCTAGTGTGAGGCCTTATTCACGTTGATAGCAACCCGGATTGAAGTTTCCAGGTCCACTGCTAAAAACCATTCATAATGCACATCCTCTAACCGTACATGTACACTAATATCAATTTCAACTATAGAATATGTGAACATGAAAAACTTTCTTCATCATACAGAAGGAATAGAAACAAACTTCTCTTGGAACATCATGCAATTGTAATGTTCAGGAAAAATGTTGAAGAGTACATAAAAAAGGAGGATAATCAGATTGCGGATGCTATGGGCCACAGATATGGTGAAGAAACGGCAAAGAGGATAAAGACAAATGGGGGTGGAGAAATAAAGTAGAAAATGACCAAGAGATGGAGAACCAACGTTTAGGCTAGAGGCAGGAAGAAGAAGATGTGGGGAAAAGAACAAGGAGACAAGGCTTTTGTTGTCACAAATTAGTAGCAAAATGTCTAGTGATCGCAACATGTTCCCAATGATGTTGAGACATTGTTAGGTTGTATGGCTCAATAGAATAGAAGTAATAATTATGGTAAATCGGACCCTGCATTGTTCACGTTTTATTATTGTAGGTCTACTATGATTAGAAGTAGTGTTTGCGTATAACAGTGTTTTGGGGCTTGATATTATAAATAGAGAATAAGAGTCTCTATGATGTACACATCTTCTGATTGCATAGTGAATTCTCTTGTCTTTCCCGTAGACGTAGGTCAAAAGCCGAACCACGTAAATCTCTGTGTTCTCTTGCATGCTTGATCCCTTCTCGTAGGCCATAGATCCCAACAGCCATCATGACATATAAACAATTTCATCCAATGGCAGAAGGTGGCATATCCAGGTTTGAACCCTAATAGACAAGTGAGAATTGCTGCGCAATTCTCGTTATTTCTTTGTATTTTTTTTACAGCTCTAGGGGGCTAGGACCCCCCCCTCGGGAGAGGGTAGTAGACCTCGGGTGAGGTGATGGAGCCCATGTGTGTGTTTTCCGGTAAAAGCTCGAAAGGAATCCTCACACAACCACCCATGCCCCAGACACTCCCAAGTCCCTCTATGGATTGATCCTAGGCTGTTTATGTGGGAAGAAGGTGTCTTACAAACTCACCCAACCACCAGTGAATTGGCCAAAAGGTAGAGTTTTGAATCCTTTCCTGTCAACAGTGAGCAATTGGGTAACTTCATACCTCAAATTCAGTATCGACCACCTGGCGAGTATGATCCGTATAGGACTGTAGGGCCGACCCATGGAGTACCTTCAAACCCAGCTTTCTGAATATAAAGCTGGGCCTGGTGGGCTGACCATTCACATAGTCAATTGTGATTAGCCCATTTATAGCCCAAGATATGTTGGCCCAACTAAATAGATGGGCAATTTGTGATTCTTTTACAGCGATTGTCAAAATGTCATCGCCATCACTCTTTCCAATCAAATTGATCACAGGAAGCAAATCAACGGTTATCCTATTTGGTGACTCGACCGATGATAAATTATTGCCGGTTGATTTTAATTATCTTAGGTTGGGGGCCCAACCCACAAACCCCTTAGATTTGTTGCCAGATGGTCCCATCTGGACTTGTATCCAAACTGAAGGAAGAAGGCCCAATTGCTGTTGGGGCCAGAATCACATGACCTGCTTGTTTGTTTTTAAATGGCTATTGAGCAATCAATCAACAGTATCTAGGGATGTAAATGAGTTGGGGTCTCTGATGAACCCAAAAGTAAACCCCGGCAAGTATCCAACACCTGCATCCAACCCCTGGTCCATAAATGTGGGCCTAAGGGCGGTGTGGATTATGAAATGGGTCTGTACACATTTTTTCTGGGTTGGGGTCCCTTTGAGTAGTTGGGTCATCAAGATCCATTGCCATCACTAGTTTATCTTTTTCGTCTAAAGGTTGCACCCAAGTCATCTCCATAACATTCTAGTGGATAGTGATTTTTACAATTTTTTTTTTTTGGCCAGTTAGAGGCTCAACTTATGCAGGAAAGAACCGTCTGCACATGCAAGGGAGAGGACCCGGTTTCACACTGGGCAATTGGGTCCGGAAACTGGACTCCCAACCATTGGGCTATCCTTTCATTCTCAATTTCAGTTGTTAAATGGGGGAACTCGGGGCTTTTGCCTACCTGGTTTTTTGTTTCTCAGGTTTTCGTCTTTTTTCAAGATGGATATACAGGGGTATCCATTCCCATGTCTAGCTTATGTTTTTGTTCTGAAAGGTTGTATGTTTAAATTGGTAATCGGGTATGGATGCAATATATTTCACACAGTTGTTGACAGGTCTGTAACTGTGAACTCAAATCTGAGTTCAGACTCAATTGTCCAAGGGACTCAAAATTAAACCACATGTGCAATTATTAGAGAGTGAGCCATGTCATGACACATCAGGATAACTGGATAAGGCTCTGAGCATTTCAAGTTAATGATCATAGTCCTACCCAATAAAAAAAAAAAAGGTTAGTGATCATGGGTCTAGGTTTTGAAGGAGATGGCCTTATAATTTTGACCCTCAGCTTTAAGATTGTTCCTTGACATTTTGAACCTGGCTTTTATGAGTTCTACGCCACAGGATAAGTCATTTTGTGAAGTTTGATGGGTATTGGACTTTGGTCCATTTTAAGTTTCTTCAACCCCACCCCACCAAAAAAAAAAGTTGTCTTCACCATATGCGTTCTTTTTGGTGTCTTCTAAATAGGAATGCGTCTAAAAACCTAAAATACTGAAATGAACCGAATTGAAAAGACTGGGTGTGTCCAATATTTTGGACCCTGTTTTTAATGCAGGTCCAGATCTGGGTCCAATAAATATTTGGGCCGGGTTCTGGTCCATAGATTTCATACCAGAGTACCCAAATATCTACAACAAATACTCCTAGTAGGGTTGTATTATGACTTCTTTGTGTATCGGGAAAAAAAAAAAAAAAAGAGGTGTGATTTGGCCTCATTCCAAGACCTTTCTTTGAGTCCTGCTTGGGGCCTTTAATTTCAATCCTGAAGAGATTCGGTCCGGTGACCTAGATCCAATACTTGAATGGTTTCATGTCCAATAATCAAGACCCAATTCGGATATGGGCTGGACACAGTCGCTCAATGGTATTCAGGTTTAGGCCAGGGTACGCAGGGATCATTTGTCTTTTATGCATGGGATTTGAAAATGAGGTTTACCTATGTAAAAGTTGCATATGTAAATTTCACATATTTAAAATTTATTCATGTAAAACAAAATGCTATGTTTGTTTGGAAGTATCATTTTCATATAGGTAAGCATCAAACAATTCGAAGTACCATTTTCACTTAGGTAAGCGTCAAACAATTCGGATTACATTTGTATAATCTTCATATATCACAAAATTAATAAATGCTCTAACACATGATACTAAAAGCTTTCAGGTCTAATGAATCTAAAAAAAAATGCAAAAAATAATAGTGAAGAGATTTGATAGTGGGGCTTGTACCGGCATCTTCTGAATTGGCCTATTTTAGTGAATTTTAACCTTTGGGCATTTTTATTAATTGCTATTTGTTATGAGATATGGATTTTTGGTGGATGCCCATTTAAGATGAGTTAATGATAGAATTAGGGTTCCTCTCTTATAAGGTTACTTTGCCTATAAATAGGCTTCTACCCTTGTATTTACATATACATAATGAGATAATAGAAAAACTTTCTCTTCTCCATCTAATTTTATTTCTTTTAGTCTTTCTTTTCTAACACGTTATCAACACAAAGAAAAATCAAAAGAAAAATACCCCAAGCCTTCCAAACCTTTCTTGGTATGCATGCACGACCAAAAACCAAAGACTACCAAAGACACGTGCGTGACCAAAGCCAAGTTGATTTTTCTCCACTCGATTTGCATGCTTAATCCAAAACAAAAACCTTGGTTTGCTCTGGTTAAAGTAGTGCAGGAACCCACGTCTGAAGTTGCTTTGGTTAAAGTGTAGTGTAGGAAACCGCGTCTGAAGTTGCTTGGTTAAAATGTAGTGTAACGAATCATTTTAGATTTCCTGTGCATGTCATCAAGCTGCTTTCTTCTTGGTTTGCGCGTCAACAAGTTGCTTTTCCTCTCTGTTTGCACGTGTCAACAGGGAGTTTTCCTCTCTAAACCACGGTTGATAGTATCTAAATTATAGTTTAAATCCAAATCTATATTAAAATATATAAAAATGGTTTATGATATAATAATTATAGTGGTTGGTTAATGTTAATCTTTTTTTTTAATTTAAATTTATTAATATTATGAACGAAACCAGAAGTTCTAGATCTTATAGATCTGAACCTGAAGTTCACCTATCTATGGATCCGCAGTCCTAGAAATTAGAATACTGATATGAACTTATAGATTCATATTTATAAATCAAAATTTAAAGTTTTTCTATTCAAAAGTCTAAATAAATTATACGGCCATGAAATTAAACATGAAAATTTGACAAAACTAGAAATTCTACTTCAAACCTGAAGATTTGACAGAATCTGCAATTCTAAGAACATAAAGTTCTAAATCAAGCCCGAAGTTTTGACAGAACCAGCAGTTCTGATTATCAAAATTAAGAACCTAATGTTCTAACTTTGCATTGGCAAATTTTTTTTTTTTTTTTTTTTTTGTTATGTTTAAATTCCTTCCTTAATTACTTTTGATGTTAAGATTTCATTATTTTTCCCTTTTACTTTATTGATTATTTGCACACGGTTAACTTAATATATATTTTTTATTACAGTTCATGCATAATGTCAAATCTGGCTAAAATTGACTTTAAAGCACTTAACATAAATAGAGACAATTACTTATCTTGACAATTGGATGCTAAAATCCACTTACAATCCAAGAAACTAGGAGAAATCATAAAGGAATGTAACAAGATGTCCCCAAAGGAAAAGGCGTTAGCATTCATCTTCCTGTGCCATCACATACATGAAGACCTCAAAAATGAATTACTGGGGAAGACTCAGCAGGCCTATGAAAATCCCTAAAGGATAGGTATAATCACCAAAAGATGATCATACTACCAGCTGCCCAGAAATGGTTAAACTTGAGGTTACAGGATTTTAAAACAGTATCTGAATACAACTCTGCCATCTTCAATATTGTTTCCCGATTAAGACTGTGGTGAAAATGATTCGGAAGAGCAGATGTGAGAGGAAACGTTATCCACTTTATATGCCTCGAGTGTGCTCCTGCAGCAGCAGTATCGAGAACGATATTTCTCCAAATATTCAGAACTTATCTCTTGTCTGCTAGTCGTTGAACAGAATTGTATAGTATTGATGAAAAATCATAACTCCAGACCAAATGGATCTTCGGTTGTTCCTAAAGCAAATGCCAGTTTTAGCTCAAACAAAGGCAAATGAAGGGAGAACGAAACACGTAATTCTTCCAGACGAGGTGATTTTAAAGGTCTCATCCAAAATTCAAAAATCATCAGAAGTGGCCTGCCCCTCAGCATAAGAACAATCAGAATCCACCGGTTAATCCTACTCATTGTTTTGATGACACGTGCCACAGATGTGGAAGAAGTGGGCATGGGTCACGTACTCGCCGTGTACCAAAAGAGGTGGTGGAACAATACAAAGCATACAAGGCCTCTGTTCATTTAGTAGAAACAAATGATCTAGAAGGTTGGAATTAGAATACAATGACATTAGAGAGGCTTCCAATTGAAATTACAAACTTGGAAACTCAAGATTTCTTTGAGGACGAAGACAGCCAACCTCTGGATAATGAGGCATTTAACACTCTCTTGGGAGCACCCCCTACCATGGTCTAGAAGACCAATAATTCTTTAAACTTTTACAAACTAATTTTTTTTTTCTAGTTCATTTGAGATACATATTTCTTAGACTTTTCCTTTATGATGGAGACCTTTATTTTTCATGAATGTCATGATTTATGGTGAATAGTTTAATTATTTTAGTTTTATCATGTGATTGCACACTTATATTGATCTATTATATATTTAAAGTATGAATCATGGAACTGAAGACAATCTATATTTGGTAGATAGTGCCATAACACATACCATTCTGAAAAACCAGAATTTGTTTTTTCATAATTGTTGTTCATTCCACGGAAGGTATTCACCATAGCTAGGCATGTGCAAATAATTAAAGGCTCCAGAAAAGCCCATATGATGAGACAATATTCTCGCCGTTAAAGGGAGATAAGATAGTTCCTAAAGAATGTATTGTTCCTGTAGAACAACTCGTTCCTGAAGAACGACGAGAATTAACATGGAATACTTCCAATCTGTTTCATCTAGATCCACGTACTTCATAATGTAAAAATGAAATACGGAAGAAGCGTAGCAGTCCTATAGGTTTAAAGGACTCAGCTCCGCGGAAAAGGAGAAATGAACAATCATCATTATATCCTCCCGAAGAGGCACGTAACTCTCCTGAAGAGGTTCCTTTCGAAGAGGCAAGAAACGCTTATGAAGAGGTTCCTCCCGAAAAGGCAAGTAATGCTCTTGAAGAGATTCCTCCCAAAGAAGCAAGTAACGCTCCTGAAGAAGTTCCTCCCAAAAAGGTACAATACGCTCCTGAAGAGGTTTTTCCCGAAAAGACAAGTAACGCTCTTGAAGAAGTTCCTCCCGAAGAGGCAAGTAACGCTCCTAAAGATGTTCCTCCTGAAAAGGCACATAACGCTCTTGATGAGGTTATAATAAAATCCGTTCTCTGTATAATAATGGAAGTCCCTGATGAGACTTTGGAAGCCTCTGAAGAGGCACCGGTACTGGATAATGAAGAGATCTCTATACTTTACAATTATTAAAGAGAGAGATGGAATAGAAATAATGATGATGATTAGGATACAGAACCATGTTCAATAAATCCCGGAAGCATTTCATTTGCCTGAAGTAAAGCCAAGGAGTACGTACTCAATTCAATTAAGGCACTGGATTAGTATTAAACACATCTTACGATATTTGCATAGAACAACTAATTTAGGAATATTTTATTTTTATAATCATAGAAATTTCGGTTTTGTAAGATATGCATATTCAGGTTATCTCTCTAATCCTCATAAGGGTCGATCACAGATAGGTTATGTGTTTCTTAATGGTAATTCCACCATTTCTTAGCGTTCTACTAAACAGACTTTGGTAACTACTTTCTCCAACCATGTTGAGATTTTGGATATTTATGAAGCCAGTAGGGAATGTGTATAGCTAAGATCTTTGATTCAATATTTTCATAATTCTTGTCAATTACCATCTATTATAGGTATCCAGAATATTATTTATGACGATAATGAAGTATGTATAAAACAGATTCAAAAATGTTTCATTAAAGGAGACAAGCTTAAACATATAGCACCGAAGTTTTTCTTCACTCATGAACTTCAGAAGAACAATGAAATTGAAGTCAGGCAAGTTTGTTCGAGTAACAACTTGGCTGATTTGTTTACCAAATTTTTGCTAAAATCAGTATTCCAGAAGTTCGTATATAAAATTGGCATGCGTTCATCAAACTATATAAATAGTTGCTATCATCAGGGGGAGTGGTTTATCAAGGAGCATCCTCAAGTATGCTACCTAAGATATTTGTATATTATACTCTTTTTTCCTTTTTTAGGTTTTATTCCACTGGATTTCTTTAGTTAAGGTTTTAACAAGGCAGCATTATACATGTCCAACACCAATTTAATGATTTTGAAGAATGTTGTACTCTTTTTTCTTCGTTTTGGTTTTTCCCATTGGGTTTTCCCTAACAATGTCTTTAATAAAGCAACTGTCTTTGAATGGTGGTCATCCAAAGGGGAGTGTTATGAGATATGGATCTTAGGTGGATGTCCACTTAAGATGAGTTAGAGTTAGAATTAGGATTCCTCTCTTATGAGGTTACTTTGCCTATAAATAGGCTCATTCCCTTGTATTTATATATACATAATGAGATAATAGAAAAACTCTCTCTTCTCCCTCAAATTTTCTTTCTCTTAGTCTCTCTTTTCTAACACTATTGAACTCTTAGAAATTTTAAGCAATAGCATCCTAAAAAGGTAGGTCAAAATGAAATCCAGAAATGGCCATCACAAAATCTCTCATTAGATAGGAAATGATTATCCACTCATCACACGCTGTTTATTATCTGCAAAATAGATCATGCTACAGGTCCTACTAGGTACTTCTGCGAGGACTTCCACATCCCTTACTACTTGAGCTAGTGGCCCCACCATCTGATTCCTTGTGTGTGGTCTCTAGAGGTTTTAGACTGTTGAATTTATTAACATGTACCAACATGACACTGACATGCATACAATCACGGCCAATTAGAGGTAAGGGCAGACTCAGGTACAAGCACATGGGTGCGTTCACACCCATCACATAGCAGTGCGTTTTCAAAAACTATATGAGAATTATAGGTCGATTTTAAAAAATCCAATAAATATATTGGGTCTACCCTCAACCCACATGAAAATCTCCATTTGACCTCAAAACCAAGCTGCCTATTAGGGCCCGCACAACTCAATTGCAAAACCCGAGTCCGCCACTGATTAGGGGCATCCAAATTCAGACCATTTAGTACATGGACCATCCCACGATAGCCAACTACAGAGGTTGTATCTATCCTGTCCTCATGGCACCATTTATTGTTCACCCAAAGGACAAAAGCATCATGTTCTAAAAATATTGGAGTCTTTTCAATTTTGTTGAAACTTTCAAACATAACATGATAATTTTATTCATTCAAGATAAACAAAGAGATATTGTGACTACATCATCAACCTATCACCATTATTTGTGACACGACTAAACAGGAAAAAGTGACAAAAAGGATTCCCATTACCTACACACGAGTGCACGACTTATAACAAGAGAAAAATGTAACCAAAGATGCCTACGACTAATTGAGGCTCAATACTTGTGGCCAAAATAGACCTACCGACGATCTCGATCTCCAAAGTCCAATACCACCATGGGGCGTTGTCATTCAAATTTTCGCCTTAAGTTTTTGCTTTATTTCAAAAAAAAGATATAAGTTTTAAAACTTTTTAAATTAGTTTTTAAGCTTTTCAGTAAATTTTCAATTAAGGACACCCGGCCATTTAAAAGTATTTTCTGGTGACTTTTTCCCTCAGTATTTTAAAAATACCTAAATTACCCTTCATTTAAAGCCATGACATGGTTTCAGCAGCCACTACATGTAGCTAATCGCTGTAGGAATAATAGGTGTCCTTGGTAACTGTAAGGACACCAGCGAGGGAAACAAGGAGAATATAGAGGAAGTGATGGAGAGTTTTATTACAATAAAGGGTAATTTGAGTATTTAAAAAAAAAGGAAAGGAGTTGCCGAAAAGTAGCTTTAAATAGATGGATGTCTTTAATTGAAAACTTCCTGAAAAACTTAGAGACTAATTTGAAAAGTTTTGAAACTTGTATCCTTTTTTTTTAAATAAGGTTGAAACTTATGGATTTTTTTTTGAAATTCTCCCTTCAAATTTTAGAGCTAACAACTACCCCAATCTGTTCCATGTACAAAAGAATCTTTAAGGCAAGATATCAAGTGTCTTTCAATCTCTTTGATGCGGTCTGGCGTGGGGCTGGTAAGGTGACAGCTAATCTGGGGCCCATGCAATAATGTTCTCAAGTCATGACTCCGACCTAGGGGTGTACACGGTTAGGATTGGTGAGGATTAGGCCAACTCCGTCACCAATTCGTTAGATACGGATCGATGGATTTGAAATCTGTCACCAATCCGTGGCTGTTAAAAACTAATCCGATCCGATCCGTGGAGGACCGGATCGGATCGGTTTAATCCATTCAATCAGTTAAATCTAATGTTAAATATAGAGATCTAACAATCCACCAAAAAATACAAATTAAAAATATATTTAGACCCCTTAACTTACATTTAGACCCCTTAAGTTTAGACCTCTTAACTTATATTTAGACCCATTAAGGTTTTTTTATTTATATTTAATGTTAACGGATTAGATAGGATCGGATTGAATCTCCGAATTAAGGGTGAAATCCGTCACCAATCTGTTGCTAACGGATTACAAGATTTTCAATCCGTCACCAAATTCGTTTACTTTTGATCCGGTTAAAAATCTGCGGATCGAATCGAATCGGATTGGCGGATTTTTTGTGCACCCGTACTCCGACCCCTCATCCCAGCCTTTGCCGATATCAGACTCCTCAGGACCACTGAATGGCTGTTTATTGTGTTGTTACTGTTAAGACACTTAGCAGTAGGAGGCATTTCATATTGTCATCTAGACGACTTGGGAGTCCTTTTGCGCCCCACCTGTAGGTGTCTTTTTCCTCTATTAAAAAAACCCTAAAAAAAAAAAAAAAAGGCCATCCCTATGAGATGATATCTACTCCCCCTATAAAAAGCTTCATCCTGGATATAATATCTGCTCCCATGGTAAGAAATTCTGACTCGCTAGAGATTTAACTCCCACTCTTATGTAGTAGATGGGTTGAATCCACACTTGTTTTAATCGAGTTCACACTTGTTAATTCAACTCATCAGCTGAACACTGACTGAACTTGACCCAACCTGAATGGCTCCAGGGGTATCTTGACTCCTAATTCTGGATTTAGGCTGAACCTTTTAATTTCATGGTCGACATTGGAACTCGATGAAAAGATGGACCAAGTTCGGGTTGAACCAATACATGTTTTCTCCAGTAGTGGACGGTTCTGATTTTACTTGCCCATAGATTGATAGTAACATTTAACTCTGTTAAATGAAGTATAAATCAACAGTTACAATGAGGTGTTGCAGTCGGCCGTCGGGCCTTATTGAGGGTTGGGATGGTTTATAATTATAAACGTTCCGATCATGATTGCTCCGTTTGGTAGTTTGCTGCAATTGGTCACTCTTTTAAGATTTTTATTGACTTGAAAGCCTAGTCTACTTCCATACGCGTGGAATAATCAAAATACACGGGAAAGACTTGTAAAAGGTACACTTCATTGCAGCCCCACACGGATAACAGCCTACGACGCCCGGATACGGCATGGATACGGCTAAGATACACTGTAGACACGGTAAAGACATGGGTTTTATATATAAAAAATGAAGTGTCGGATACGATACGACACGACACGATACGTTTCCCATTTCAAAATATCCATGCATCATAGATGACAGCAACATGGGTACACAACATGATAGCTTGGAAAGTATATAGGAATGAATAAATGCCCAGAGATCATGTTTAGTTTATTTTCAGTTTTTGCTACTACAATGGAGTTGTTTGGGAGATCAAGGAGATTGGGCAACTGGGTTCTGGTGCTAGTGACTCTACTAGTGAATTACAAGGTGTTCTTTGGGTGTGAAGGTTGTTTGGGGCAGGAGAGAAGTACTCTGATAAAAATTCGTGACTCCATAAACCACCCAGATGGCCATGGCCTCACTTGGGGCATAAAAGTGGACTGCCCTTACAAGCGCCTCACTGAGGCGTGTTTTGTGGATGTTCAGGATTGTTGCACATGGCCTGGCATCGTTTGCACTGAGGGTCGAGTGACTGCCATTTACATCTCCAACAAAAGAGAGGCCAGGCTTGGACAGTGGCATCCTGACGCAGGACTGTTTGCTGACTTGGAGAAATTGAGTTCCTTGACTTTGGATGGTAATCAGATAAGCAGGTGGGATTTCCCACAAGGTATGATGTTTTTCTCAACACTTGGAACACATGGCATGCATGTTTGTGGCTTTGTGCTGACACTTTCTACAGAAAATTGAAATGTGTGAATACAGTTGTGGTTCTCATTTTGTAAGGTGAATGCATTTTCTGTAATGTTTGCATAAAGAAGATTTGGGCAAAAGATAAGTAAAAATCCATAGACACCCTCTAGTCCCCTTTGATAGTTTCGTTTACTAGGGTTATGATTGGGTACTGGCTCCCCTAGTGGGTACTCGCCTTTAATTTTTCTATTGCCCCTTTTGTAGAATGGCAGTTCCTTGAAGGACACTACCCTGAGATTACCTGAATATCTGAACGGGAGAGTGGGTTAATATTCAACCAGCATAAAAACCCGTGCTAATCACGGGTACACATGAAGATGTAGAATTCTATGTATATTTGAATTCGGAGAAGATGGGAATTTATAAATGAGGAAAGTATATTAGTGGAAAGTGGAACAAGATTATGCTTGTAGTTGTAGAAACTGAAAATAATTTTTGGTCAAAATTAAAAAGCACAATTAAAATTAGATCCAAATCTTTCAGTTTAATATATTATCATATAGCTTGGGCCTAATTGTCTCTGCCTTCTATGGTAAATAGGGGTGGATATGATTGCCCCGATTTACCCAGCGGTTCTAGGGAACTGACCTGGGAACAACTACTTTAGTCCCTGAGTATAGTCTCATTTCTCAATCAGTCCACAGTTATGGACCCTGGAGACAATTGGGAAGGATAAACTAGATTGGGTCAGGGGCTCATTAACATTCTACATGCACTGATCAAGCACCGATCTTGGACTTCTAAATCAGGGATTAGCCCATCAAGTGCAAGTATTTTGCAGTAAAGTAAGTGCAGGTATTTGCAGTAAGGTGGGATCCAGTAACCCTGAATCACGTGGTGATTGGTCTAGATGAACGGGACTGTAGAGCGCAAGAGAGCAGGAGAAGATTTTCCCTGAACAAAAATGGCGAATAGCCTTTAAAATGAATTTTCCATAATAACTCTTTTTCAGTAGAAAATATACAAAAAACACTGTATATTATGCGTATTGAGTACTTTCATATAAAAAATGACTAAAAGCTTTTCAATGAAAATTCCATAATAACTCTTTTTCAGTAGAAATATACAATATTGAGTAAGCTGACTGAAAATGTAGGAATTTGGAAAACTAAGGCTGGCAGTCAGCCTTGGTTGATATTCATTCGATACATCTCATTACTCCTGAAACCATACTTCATGCGTCTCAAACCAGCTTCTGGAGTCAGAACTGAAGCTCTTCTTAGCTTTTAGTGTCTATAATGCAGTAGCTTCTCTCTATGATGGTGGAGAAATCCTCCAAGCACAAAACTTCAAATACTTGTCCCCCTAGCTCATTCTCTCCTTATATCACCCCTTCACATGGAGAATGGTTTGGTTGACTACAACTTTCAAGACTCCTTAAGAAAACTTGAGATCTTAATCCAACACTCAATACCAATTACTCCCTTCTACATAAAATAAAATAAAAATTTTTTCTAGATTATCTAGTCCCTTGGAATTAAACAAAAACACCAACCCTGGATGGAAGGAAATTTCTCATCAAAAAGCCATAATCACCTGCGTCTAATGACTAGATGATTCCTACCTGCCAATTCCTCCTAAGAGAGGACGTAAGGCACCCTAAATATGAACACTAGCTAATTATCTCTCTTGTCATTTGCAGTATCTAACTATCCCGATTCGCTTTTGCAGCCTCTCCTCTGTTCAAAAGCCTTGAGACCTTGAGTCTAGAAAATAATCAGCTGAATGAAAGCAAGCACGATTTGTCATGTAAGATGTCGCGTGCTTTAATTTCAGCATCTCATCATTTAATACATCTTTCACTTGAATTGTAACTGTATACATTTATCTGCCTATTGTATAGGGCTGTGCATGTTGACTGGTCTCAAAGCCTTGAATCTTGGAAAGAATCAGCTTAATAGCATTCCTCCATGCATAGAACATCTATCATCCCTTACAGATTTAAAGTTGCAAGGGAACCAATTCAGCACCTCTCTTGATATTCAAGGTATAAACACCTTTTCTTTTGTATGTTGATATATTTCCTGTGTGGATTATGGGTTTAAAATCTGTTTTTGTCCCATCATCTTGTGTAGGTCTTTGTAAATTACCGAAAGTTGAAGTCTTGGACCTCAATAGCAATCAACTTCTTGATGGAAGCATCCCTCCATGCTTGACTAACTTGACTCAACTTACCTACTTGGACCTGTCAAATAATCAGTTTGGAGGCGAAGTTCCTTTAAATATTCTTAGAAATCTCATTTCTCTTAAGAACATTTATCTTTCAAAAAGTCGGTTCAAAGGCGTCTTTCCCTTCTCCATATGGGCAAACCATGTCAATCTTTCCGTCGTGGATCTCTCAAGCAACCATCAGTTAGAGGTTGAAACAGAACTCTCACCTTGGGTTCCATCATTTCAGCTAACCTATCTTAACTTGTCAAATTGTATCCTCAATTCACTTAGTGGGGCCATTCCCGAATTCCTAGCTACCCAAAACAACTTACAGGTGATTGATCTCTCTTTCACCAAACTGAGAGGGCCCATTCCGTCTTGGCTACTTGGGACTACGAATAACACAGAGCATGTAGACCTAAGTAATAACTTTCTTAGTGGTGGTTTTCCTATCTCCTCAAGCTCCTCAATGATCCGTGCAATTTACCTCTCAAACAACAACATCAGTGGGCCTATTCCTCCCAATATAAGTTCCCTCTTCCCTCACCTTGTGAACTTCTCCATGTCCAACAATGCAATAGAGGGCAACATTCTTCCTCATCATTTCAGCAACATGTCATTTTTAAGCTTGTTGGGTCTATCAAACAACAAGTTGACAGGTGATGTTCCATACACTCTATTCACTGAATGTCCTGCATTGGAGTTTTTGAGCCTGGACAATAATAGACTAGATGGGATTATTGAGCCTTTGGATTCAAGAACTTATTTCACATCGTCGTTGCGTGTTCTAGACATTTCTGGCAATTCCCTGCATGGTAGCTTCAACACTTGGATTGTATCTCTTCCAAACCTGGAAGTCCTTACCATGCACAACAATAACTTTGAGGGTTCCATACCCAATGAAATGTGCAAACTGCTCCACATGCGTATTTTCGATCTCTCTCACAATACTCTGTCTGGTTCAATTCCTAAATGTCTTATCAACATTAATCCTTGGATGGAAAATCAAATGGAGCGGCAGAATAGTTCGATAGATGGGTCTGATATGGAGCTAACAATGGAAGGAAGAACAGAGGGGATAGGAGATGAAATGGATTATAAGAATAGTTCGTTGGAAGGGTTTCACATGGAGCTAACAACAAAAGGAATAACATATTCTTTCTCTGGTGTTCCTCTTTCTAAGATAACCACCATTGATCTTTCAATGAATGCATTGAGTGGTGTAATTCCTTTGGAGATGGGGTTTCTCACAGGACTACATTCCTTAAATTTGTCCTACAATAATTTAACAGGCGGCATTCCTACAACTTTCCAAGAACTCCATGAATTGGAAAGTTTGGATCTCTCTTACAACCAACTGAATGGGTCAATTCCTCCAGATTTAAAAACACTTGATCGATTGGCCTTTTTGTCTCTGGTCTCTAACAATTTAACTGGGAAGATCCCTCAGGGTCCTCATTTGGACACATTCGACAATCGAAGCTACATAGGGAACCCACTTTTGTGTGGGAAGCCTTTGGAGGATTGCATTCTTCATCCAACACAAGGGGCGGAGAAGAACATTGAGGAAGAAGGCTTGGCTGTAAGTTTCATTGATTGCTTCATGGTTTCTTATGCAATTGGGTTTTGGGGTTTCATTGCTCCTATTATATTCAAAAAAGAGTGGAGGCAAGTATACTTCAAAAAAGTAGATTCATACTTCTACTTTTGAATTTTTGTTCTGTCACATTCTGAAAGAACAGAGGAACTTAGCAACAATAAAACAGTTCCTTTTGGTGCTGTTAAATAGAATGGTACAATCCTTTGGTGCCTTACTGGTTTCTTTGTTTGATGTATACACCAATACCACATGATTTAAAAAGGTATCTTTCATTACTAAAATACTGCTTTGACACTATCTTCTTGTTAGCAAGTTGCTCAATTCATGGACCTCTAGGCTATCCCATGGTGCATGAGGGAGACATATTTTGCAAATTTGGGAATGCAATCACTACTTTCTTTTTTCATTCCTATTGCATACAATATATTATAATATACACTACACATTGCCTTATGTGTCTATCATATGGTTAATCTTATAAGCATGGTGCTTAGATGGGACATGGATATGGCAGGAAAACGCTATGGACATAGATTTTACACATAAAAAATGAAGTATTAGATACAATACTGTATGATATGTCGCCTATTTCGAAGTATTTGTGCATCATAGCTTACAAGCTAATGGCTCAATGATCCACATGTTAATCTAACAGAAATCACTTTCGACAAATGATTCTTAAACAGGCAAATTCACACCTGCATTTAGTGTAGAGCACTGTCTTCGTTTTCCATTTTCATTGAATGGTTTGGATGATGTAATTGAAGAGAAAATTGATCCACCATTGCTGGGCCGAACTAAAGAACCTATGCTATCACATGCCCAAGATGTAGAATCCCAAGCTAACCATCTGGTATTTTAATGTGGATATGGGTCATTGGGATTGATGAATATGCCAAATCATTCAACTTAGAACCTGTACGTCTCCGGAAAACAAGAAAAGATTCTTAAGAGCCAGCACAAATTTCACTGCATGGTTATTCCGTACAAGTTATATTCTGTCATAGGAATAGCTGCATGGTCTGTTGAAACTAATTGATGTGTTATGTTTACGATTTTAAGCCATGTCTGGTGTTCTCTTCGCGGCTTGAACCTGACATGGTAGAATGGTCATGTTTTCATTATACAGTAACCAATAACCAGTGTAAATAGATGCACAGAAATGGAGAAAAGAATTTGCATTAACGAATTTAATTCGCCAGACAAGCAAATTTAGGTAACAAAACCAGCAGTTGGGCTATATTTGTTGGGTTTATGTCTTGTATTCGAGTTTTACTGGATTCGTTCATTGGGTTGGCCAATGACCAGGTTCAGGGTCGTGGGTATTTTGATAATTGTACTAATGCTTTTTTTTTGTCCAAAAAATCGTAGATTATATATTGATGTAATTTATAACCCTAAACTCTACAAGAGAAGAAGTACTCTCTTTCCATATGGGGCTGAAAAGCAAGCAAACAAGGGGGGACACAAAGAAAACTTGTAAGGAGAAAATTTGTGAGAGCGAGATTGATATATGTGGGAAGAGAGTAGGATAAGTGTTAAAAGGTTCGGAATCCTTGTGACGAGTATATGAATCTGGAAATTGGAATAGGTGTGGATGTAGGAAAAATCTAAAAAGTATATTTAACAAGTGTTTATATTTACTTCTATTATTTTTTATTGATCAAAAAGTTATTTTGTTATTCACAATTTTTTTTTCTCATGATAATATCTCGATTTCAGTCTCAAATTTGAAAATATCACCAAATTTTCCCAGGAAGCTTTGTGACAATGGTCTGGGTGGATGTCAGTGATCATTAACCTCATTTATGAGGGTAATATTGGTGACATGGGCAATTGCTTGAGCTGGATCTAGATTGTGGTTACTTCAGTTCAGTTTATATTTTACTTGCACTAAATTAAACTATGGCTTCTGCCCATCTTCTGAGTCTTTTGCGGTCTCTTTTCTCCTTAAGAAATGCTACAGACTCGGCTGTTTTTCCACTTTCAAGATACCAACAAAATGAATTTTCCTTGTTGAGAGATCTGAAGTTCCTGGTTCTATGCACTTCCAATGTGGGTTTTTGGTGGACCTCCCAGAAGTTCAGACGGTCTGGATTGTTGTACACGTGGAACACAAATCAGAACCATGGACGACCAATGTCCAACCCTACCATCAACAGATGCGGCTCATTTGGCTTTGTAAGTTCGAATCTTGAGTATGTCACATCTTTCCACTTGTGCGAGCTCCTATCTCACTTGAGTGAGCTGCCTTCCCGCGTGTGTGTGAGGGCTCTCTCTTGGGTGTCGCGCTCTCAGACCCCTTGGGTGAAGTAAAAAAAAAAAAAAAACCCGATGGGGCTCATATGCTCAAATGCAGTTCCACTTTAGAAATTGCAGTAATCAGGGCTTTCCATTAGAATTTAAAAATCATGGTATATATGTAAGACCCCAAACCCGCCTTAATGTGATTAGTACCTAATTAATCTTGATTAGGTGCCTGATATTTGTTTTGGATGATTTTGTGATGGATTATGTAGATTAGTAGAGTCTTGGGGCCAACTTAGGTAGACATATGACCTTTTAATTATTTGGGCCACTCATGTGTTTGCCAAAGTTTATTGAGTTTAGAGCATTTCATAAGCATGTCATTAACATTAAACTTCATGTTTGGACTCAACCTAATTGGACCCAACCCAACCCATAACCAAGCCCAATTCAACACAAAAGCCCTTTCCCCAAATTTTTCTAAACAAGTGGACTTGCATGCAAAACACACAAAAAATACCCTTTTTAATATCACTCCCTCACCGTCTGCACTCTCATTCTCTCTTCCATCCCAACAGAGAGCACCTCCTTACTATCTCTGATTTTAACTCCAATGGGGAGTTGCATGTCAAGTTAGGGAAAGCCATCTCCTTCCTCAAGCTCATCTCTACCCTCTTCATTGGCAAAGCTGTCACCCAATTACTATGCTCTCTACCCATCTCAAATGGTAAGTCTTCTTTCTCTCCATACCTTGCTTGAAATGGGATTAATGATTGGTAAGAACTATATACATTTTCTTCCTTCTCATTCTAGTTGTAATCATTGTAAAACTTCACCTCTTACATCACCATATTTCTTTTTCACTGTGACATTAGTAAGAACCCACCTTCTAAATGATTCCTTAAACTTAGGATGGACTGTTTGGTTCATTTAAATTACATGCATGTTAATTCATCTCTATGCATTACATTTCACCATTGTAGAGATTGAAGAGAGCTTGGATTATTGGGGGTTTTACATGATTTGAGTCTAAGAAGAGAATTAGAGTGGAAAGCACCAAATGAGGCAAGTAAATGAGCAATTGAGATATGTGCATGCTATTGATTCATTGATTGAATATGGTTATATTCTTGAATGTTAATTTCAGCCTTGTTCCTTTAAATGAGATTGATAATGTGAAGTGGGTTGGTTTGAATGGAATAGCAAAGAATGAATTGGATGTGTGTGGAAAAGAAATGGACCATAGGAGCAAATGGAGGCTCAAATTGGTCATTCAATGTTCTTAGGCATGTTGTAGAAAGTTGAATTGATGGGGGGGATTGATAAACAATGCAAAACAGAATTTTTACAAGTTCTGTTGAGCAAATTTTGCCCAGGATTGGGCCAGCCGGATTGGGCCCGCTCGAGTGGGTCGGCCCATTGGGCCCAACAATGCCAACTTTGAATGGCCATAACTTTTGACCCATACGTCCGATTTGTGAGTTCCATATACCGTTGGAAAGCTCTTGGAACGTAGAAACCAATGATGCAAACCTCCTAGCGATCAGAGATTAGGAGATGAAGTTGATATGGGGACAATTAAACCGGGCCCTATCTCTTTGGGAAAAAGAGACTTTAATCCTAACTTGGACCTTAGATTGGAACCCATAGACTAAAACCTTATAATCATCCCCGAGGATGATTGTGACACAAACACTAAACCAATAAGGTCTTAGGTTGGGAAAGGAGTGACCTT
The DNA here is from genome assembly GCA_028538565.1 of Umbellularia californica. NCBI lineage: Eukaryota > Viridiplantae > Streptophyta > Magnoliopsida > Laurales > Lauraceae > Umbellularia > Umbellularia californica. Next base: position 96,156,988 of record JAPQWN010000003.1, read on the forward strand.
GTAGGTCCCTAGACATGGAACCCTTAACCAAATAAATAAGTCTAATGGAAATTGTAACACATGAGAAATCGTGGGCTGAGATTAGCTCATGTGCCTATCCGTTTGTCTAGCACCTTTCCATGGGTGTTGGTTTAGGGAGTTCGGTGCATCACGCACACACACAATGTGACACCAATAAAAGGTAGCACGTGCATCGAATTACCTAAAACTACATCGAAATGGACGGTTAGAGTAGGCGGGTAATTAGATTAGGTTTGGCTAGTAAATCTTCTTGATCCTAATAATCGAATTGCATTGCATATTGTTATTGGCTTTATTATTGCCCTCAAATGTCTCGAGATTTGCTTATATGCATTGTTCGTATTACTTCTCAAATGTTATTACAAATGTTCTATAAATGTATCATGAATTGATGTGAATAACGGCCTGAGTAAATATGACTAGATTGATTGAATGAATAGAGTGGAAGCAAAACGAACTGAGTGTAAAAGTCTTACTCAAGTCCTATTGATTGAATTGAATGAGTCGGCACTACTTAGCTTCGACCGGATGATACTCGACGGGGTTGACTCTTGGTTTAGATTTGTGTACGTCACTGCAGTAGACAGCCTGGAGCACCGGAACTCCAGAACCCGGGTAGCCAGGAGGACCTTTGGCCGGGCCCCTGGTGACATCCCAAAATGCGTGCTCTCTATTAAGGGAGGATTGAGCAAAGGTAGTAGCCAACTAGAATGTAAGTTTTGTTTTGTGATTCGATAAACCATGATTTATTCTCAAAAGCACAAGGTGCCTAGTTTCCGATTATTTGACATCGTTTAATCTTCTGTCAATAATTCAAATTTGATATAGTATATGATATATCTTAATTGCTCATATATATTGTTGAATCGTCGTATTCATGGTGCTACACTTGGTGTCACAGGGATCCAGGATACCAAAGGGAATAGCTAATAACCCTTCAGACTAGATATTTGATAGGTAAGGTTCATGGTTAGCCTTGACCGTCAGAGTACGTACAAGTGTGGTAATTTATAACTTGAGATTAGATAGTGAATCTTGCACTTAGTTTAAGTATGCATTGAAGGTTTAAATTATTAGCTTTGTTCTAGACTAATTATTCTGAAACGGTATGGTTAATTGACTGTCATGGCTTTGATATTGATATTGTACATGCTTCCGCAGTTAAATGTTGATTAACAGGTGTCAGTGAGTAATCCTCACACATGAAATGTGGAATTTTCTCCTTCGTGAATTCGGACTTGGTCCGGAACAGGTGCGAGTTCATGGGAGTACGCGTGTCACACCTTGGGAACCACCCTAATCAGGGGATCCTCGGGTCCGGGATGTGACAATATAGCCCCACGTGGTCAAATTGGGTGCACAGGAATACAAGACATAACCCAAGTATAAAGACAAAAATATCTTCAAAGCCTAGCTAATACATCTTAGCTTATCCATATTATCCAATTAGATCCAATTAACCGAGAATACAAGACATAACCGAACAAGGGAGGGTGAGGCGGTTTTTAAAATGCTATATTTAAACACTTTAAAATTTGAAATTTCAGAAATCCTTAAGTTCTACTAAACTAATAGACAAATTTATGATAAAAATTCTAAAACTACCAGACAACCAAAATTCTTGTGAGAAATAAGCCAAGGTTTGAGAGTTGGGACTGACCTGGGCTTGCCTTAGAAGTCTAATAAGCCCTTTTATGCCTCACCACAACATATGCTTTCATACACACAGATGGAATTTGCAACCGCAAGTCCATTCCAACAGCAGCAACTGCTTCTTCTGCACCATTTTCGCAGCTCAAACTCTAGCAAAGGCCTTTGTTTTCCCCATCTCTCTAAAACAACAAGCATCAGAACAAAATCAAGACCACCCCAAATCTCAGCTCGTCTCGACACCTCTCAAGAACCCAATCAACAGCAGCAACAGCAGCTCAATTGCTTTCATCCAGAAATGATTCCTTTCAAAGTCCTTTTATATCTATTCCAAATAAACCTCATTGCTTTTTAGTTCAATTGCAAAAACCATAGCTTCCAAAGAGCCATTACAGCAAATCCGTCACTCACGAATCTCACTACTACTGCTTTGCATGTTGAAGCCATAACATCAACAACTTGGACCACCTAACATCATCTGTGTACAACTTTGGATTCCTTGGAATTTACTTATGCAACCAAATAAACGAAATGAGTCTCATTGGCGTTTCTTCTGTCTCCAACGTTTGCATCTGTATTCAAAGCAACAATCATCAGCATCACCGTCAAAGCCGCAGTTGCCTTAAAAAATTATTCTAAGTATGTCAACAAGAAGCTATGCCCAGAATTTATATATGTGTACCAACGTCACAATATATATATATATATATATATATAGAAAATATTCAAGTGCATCTATCCCTCACCATAGGGTGACGGATGCTTCCATAAATGGAGATTTTCAAGTACAAGAGGGGGGATTCATGTGCAAAAAAGGGAAAGTGCCCTCACCCTATAGTGAGGGATGAATGCACATGAATGTTCCCCCATATATATATATATATATATATATATATATATATATATATGGGAGATGATGCTCCTATAAGAGCATCTCTCACCTTACTATGAGAGATAAGGTGGGGCTCCTCACATCTATGGCCAATGCCAACAACTTAAATGTGAGGGGCCCAACCTTATCTCTCATAGTAAGGTGAAAGCATCTCTCATAATAGCATAAATGTATATATATATATATATATAGAGTAATATTCATGTGAGAAATAGTTCTCACATATTATATGAGAATTTTTTTGTGGAGTCTATTTGGGGATGGGAGAAGGGGGATGTAAATATTTATGTGAGACCACCCCAAGTATCAAGTTTGACCCCAAACACATGCCCCTAACCTCTTCATCCATGACCCACAAGTTTAATGGCTTGATATTAAAAAAAATATATTCAACCCTCAATCCAACGGTTTAGTCCATTCGAATGTGTATCAATCCTTGGGATTAGTGACTATCAAAGGGTTCTCTATTGGTTGCTAGATTTGGATGGGTTGCTAGTTGGGCCCTACAAAAAAATTCTCATATAATATGTGAGGACTAGTTCTCACTTGAATATTTCGCATATGAATATACATATATATGTATGTATGTACATACATATATGTACATATACATACATATATGTTCATATATGTATATACATATAATGCTCCTGTACAAGCTTCCCACACTGTGGACGTTACAAGCCACCTAGTGCGGTCCACTTGGGACCCCACAAATCATGGAGGGGGGTGGGGGTCAAAAGATTCAAGTGGGGTCAATCTAAATATCAAATTTGAAGTTAATATTATACCTCTAACTCATTCAAATTTGTTATAGTGAGAACTGTTGGCATTGTCCGCTCATATGAGAATAACTCTCACGATATTATGAGAGTATGGTGGGAGGACCCTCATATTTAGATTGTTGCCATTGGATATATGGTTCTAGTGAGAACTATTCTCAAGAAGCCATTGTGAGAACTTTCTATGGGGCCCATTTGTGGTTTGCATCTAAGGATGGGCCCATTTGTGTCCGCTCCTTTGAGGAACCTCAAGTACCAAGTTTGACCCCAACCCCATACCCCTAACCCCTTAATCAGTGGTCCACAAGTTTAATGGCTTTATATTAAAAAAAAAAATCCAATCCTCCATCCAATAGTCCAGTCCATTTGGATGGATGCCAAACTTCGGGAATCAAAGGAGTCCATGTTTGTGCACGGTTTGGATTGGTTGTTTGGTAGGCCCCATCAATATATAGTTCTCACGGAAGCACGGTGAAAACTAGTTTTCACTTAAATAGTTCTCATACACACACGCACATATGATGGGGACACTTACGTGGCTTTCCCAACCTGCACATGAACATTCCTCTTCTACATTTGAACGTACATGGCTTTCCCTCTTTTGCACTTCAATATTTTTAATTATGTAAGTGTCCCTCACCCTATGGCGAGGGATAGATACACATTGAATATTTCCACATATATATATATGTATATATATGGGAGATATATATATATATATATAGGGGGATCTTCATGTGCATCTATCCCTCACCAAAAATGGTGAGGGACACCCCTTTTGGGGGTGTTTCAAGTACAAGAGGGAGTACTTTGTACCTCTTGTACTTGAAACACCCCCAAAAGGGGTGTTCCTCACAAAAAATGGTGATGGATAGATGCATATGAATATTTCCCATATATATATATATATATATATATATATATATATATATATATATGGGGAAGTGCTCCTATGAGAGACACTCTCACCAACTTGGTGAGAGATGGGTGGGGGCCCTCACATTTAAGTTGGGGGTCTTTGCATTTAAGTTGGTGAGAGTGGATATGGAAGTGAGGGCCCCCACCCATCTCTCACCAAGTTAGTGAGAGTGTCTCTCATAGGAGCACTTTCCTATATATATATATATATATATAGTAACACTACAAAACTCCCCGAGCATTTTTCACAAAAAAAAAAAAAAAAGTCCCTCCTTTAGCCAATAAAAGCGTGACACGTGTCATCAATGATACACTTATCTATTTTCTCTCCTAAATATTCTCCTAAAACTGTAGATATTTAATAGATTTTCTTAAATCATTGGCTAATAGATAGGGACAGAAACGCCCCATTTGAGAAAGGGGAGTTTTTGAGAATTTCCCATATATATAGATATTATTGTGAAGAAGCAGGGTTCAATGAGGCCCAAGTTCCACACCACATGATAAGTTATTTTGCGAAGTTTGATGGGCCCATTTTAAGTGTCTTCACCATCTTAAACGCCCCACACCCCCACAAAAAGAAAAAAAAATCATTTTGTGAAGTTTGATGGGCTTGGACTTTGGTCCATTTTAAGTGTCTTCACAAAAAATAATAATAATCATTTTGTGAAGTTTGATGGGCTTGGACTTTGGTCCATTTGAGTGTCTTTACCAAAAAAAAAAAAAAAAAGAAGAAGTTGTCTTCACTATATGCATTCTTCTTCGTGTCTTCTAAATAGGAATGCGTCTAAAAAACCTAAAATACTGAAATGAACCGAATTGAAAAGACTGGGTGTGTCCAATATTTTGGACCCTGTTTTTAATCCAGGTCCAGATCTGGGTCCACTGGATCGACCCAAATGGGCCGGGTTCTGGTCCATAGATTTTATACCAGAGGACCCAAATATCTGACAACAAATACTCCTAGTAGGGTTGTATTATGACTTAATTATTTGTCTTTCGCGAAAAACAAGAGAGGAGTGATTTGGCCTCAATCCAAGACCTTTCTTTGAGTCCTGGTTGGGGCCTTTAATTTCAATCCAGTAAGAGATTCGGTCCGGTGACCTAGATCCAATACTTGAATGGTTTCAGCTCCAATGATCAAAACCCAATTCAGACGTGGGTTGGATACAGTCGCTCAATTGTATTCGGGTTTAGGCCGAAGTACACAAGGGTCATTTGTCTTTTATGCATGGGATTTGAAAATGAGGTTTACCTATGTAAAAGTCGCATATGTAAATTTTACATATTTAAACTTTATACATGTAAAACAAAATTTTCACATTGGTAAGCGTCAAACAATTCGTAGTACTATTTTCACATAGGTAAGCGTCAAACAATTCTGATTACATATGTATTCATATGTATCATCTTCATATATCTCAAAATTAATAAATGCTTTAAGACATGATACTAGAAGTTTTCAGGTCTAATGAAATTAAAAAAAAAAAAAAAAGTAAACATTGCAAAAAAATAATAGTGAAGAGATTTGATAATAGGGCTTGTACTGGCATCTTCTGAATTGACCCATTCTAGAGAGTTTATACCTTTGGGGGTTTTTACTTAATTGCCATTGAATTCTTAGAAATTTTAAGCAATAGCATCGTAAAGGTAGGTCAAAGTGAAATCCATAAATGGCAATCACAAAGTCTCTCATTGGATAGGAAATGATTATCTACTCATCACAAGCTGTTTATTATGTGCAAAATAGATCATGCTACAGGTCCTACTAGGTATTTCTGCGAGGACTTCCATGTCTCTTACTATTTGAGACACATGGCCCCACCATCTGATTACTTGTGTGTGGTCTCCAGAGGTTTTAGACTGAATTTATTAACACATACCGACATGAGATTAACCTGAATACAATCACTACCAATTAGAGGCCGGGGCAGACTTAGCACGTGGGTGCGGTCACACCCATCACACTGCAGTGCGTTTTCAAGAACTATATAAGAATTATGGGTCGATTTTAAAAAAAATTCAATAAATATGTTGGGTCTACCCTCAAAGCCCACATGAAAAATCCTTATTTAACCTCAAAACCAAACTACCTATTAAGGCCCACAGTACTCAATTGAAAAACTCCGAGTCCACCGCTTATTAGAGGCATCCAAATTACATATCAATTAGTACATAGACCATCCCACAATAGCCAACCACATAGGTAGTATTGTTGAGTTCATGAATTTGCATATTTAAGTATCATTTTGGGATGAATTAGGGATTTAATTAGGTGAATTGCATCATTATTCATATAATTTCATCATTTCATGCATTTTCACCTAAAAACATGAATTTTCATACTTTTTATACATTTTTTGCGTTAACTTAGAATGTTTTGCAAATTTTCTCCGAAGAATCCCAGTTGGAGTAGAACTCTGTCCAGATGGGTCCCGCTTCAATTTGGGCTCCTCAATATTTGATGTGTTGAATTAGAATGTGCAGAAAATGAGAATTGTGGGCCTCTATCATGGAACCCACTTTCAAGCATGCATTGTAATTCTGGACCTGGCATTGCTGAATTGAAGTAAATTGAAGAATTCACCATGTGGACCCCACACACAAGCCATATGCAAATTAATCAAAGGAGGGGTCTACTCATCATGTCAGTGAAGAGTCCTAACTACAGTAGAAGACTTCTCATAGGGCTCACTGTTTAAGCAGATAAAATGTCCCATTTGGCAGGGTCCACAGTAGTTGCAAATTTGAAATTATTAATGGATAATTCAAATAGTACAATTCTGATTGGAACAAAAGAAGAAGAGTTTGAATCATCCACATCTGACGTCCTTTCAAAAATGAAAGTTGTGCAGAGATAGAATCCAATGCAAATCAAAATTTACAAGTTAATCCTATTTTTCTCAGGATAACTCATCTTCAAATGGTCATAACTTTCAATCTGACCGTCGAATTGGTGAAATTTACCTACTGTTGGAAAGCTTATTCAGAGTAGATATCCGTGGAGCCCAAGAACATGCAAATCAGAACTATATTGACAAAGTTATGGGCCCGAAGATTTTCATGTTTATTTTTAGACGGGATTGCAATTAAATCCACACCGTTGATAATCAATTGTTACACATCCCTTGTGAGACACCATCTAAAGATTAGTGAAGGACACCTAAATTAAGAAAAAGAATCATCTCAAAGCCAAAAGTTTTTCCAAAAGAAAAATTAGCTTGGAGAACAAGAAAGAATCCCTACAAATAAGGAAAAAAGAGACCTAAAAGGGTGGTACTTCTTTACTAAAATGGGTTTGCAAAAAGCATAAAAGGAGAGATGATGGAGACCCATAGGACCACATTCCATATGTCCAAAACAACTTCAGCGATCTTTCTTTATTGATTTATTCTCTCCTAGCCACACATTCTCTTCCTTATTTATTTTCTCCATTATTTTATTTTGGTAGCCTTGGGCCATGTCCAAGGATTTATTTTGAAGGAGAATCTTTGTGAAGGAGAAGTTGTAAAAATGAAGTTCTCAATGAAAATCATATATTTTGCAATGGAGGAGTAGATTCTTTTGGATCGGAGCACAAAGTGAAGTTAAGTAATTTTATTTTTGTTATATGTCTTTGATTTAATTCTTTTGTCCCTATGATGCATCTTTATTAGAATAATAGATCTGCCTTAGCGCCACAGGCAAACCTCTGCTTTATATTTTTAATAAATTTCTTTTTGATCAGTTAATCTTCTTTTGATAGGATATGCTTAGGTTTTTATACCTTTGATATTTTATGCTTAATTTGTTAACTGGTGCTCAAAGTAATTTATATTTTTATGAGGTGATAGAGATCTTGGGTTCTTCTGCTTAAGAATTGAATTTTAAATATATATATATATATATATATATCTTCCGGATCAGAAACATTGAGTTGTTTCTGATCTGAGTTATTTGCAAGACAAAAGACTAAATTAAAGTATATGTATTGAGAATTGAAATTAATTAATGGATTATTTGTTGCTCTGATCTACCTTTATCATTATTGTTATCCGTTTATCTTGTATAGTAACTTTATCTCTCATTCAAATATTGATTTATTTTTATTTTTATTATAAAAAAATTAGATTTTAATAAAAAATTATTTCAATAGTGCTCCTTGTGGGATTCGACCTGTACTTGCCACTGTCATAAAAAAACAGCTGTGTACTTGTAGTATTAAAAATTAAATTTAAATTCACATCAAATATCTATCCTGTCCTCATGGCACCATTTATTGTTCTCCCGAAGGCCAAAAGTATCATGTACTAAAAATAGTGGAGTCTTTCCAATTTTGTTGAAACTTTCAAACAAAACATGATACTTTTAATCATTCAAGATAAACAAAGAGATATTATGGAAACTTCCTCAACCCATCACCATTATTTGTGACACGACTAAACACGAAAAAGTGATCAAGAAGGATTCCTACACACGACTTAACAAGAAAAAAAGGGATCAAAGATGCCTACACCTAATTGATGCCCAAGAAAGCAACAAGTCGTGTGGCCCAAGTTTAAGAAAGCAACTCTTCTTGTGGCCAAAATAGCCCTACCGACAATCTTGATCTCCAAGTCCAATACAACATAGGGCCCAACATTGATTGTTGAGAACAGCTTAATAGGATGAGAAGTATCTAAATATTTTTCTACGGCCCGGCCCGGCCCGGCCCCATATATATTGTGATTTAGAATAAATCCCGAAATAGTTTTTGGAAAAAGAAAATCACAAGTAATATTGAAACTGACCATGTCAACTTCAAACGACCATAACTTTTAATCCAAATATCATTAAGAAACAATCAACTACTCATTCTGAAGTTTGGAACGTGCTTCATCCTCTTAACACTTCCCTCCAACAAGTGCTATCGGGGGAGGTAAAGTAAGGCCTTTTGGTGAAGGTCAAACCTCAGTTTTTGTGTGTATTTTTGTTCTGCTTATTTACTAGTTTTTTGAGTCAAGGTCTGAAATTTCACGGAAGTAGGAGTATTCATGGGCCGGGCTGGCATATTCAGGCCTATCCCGACTTTAGAAACATAGGCACGGGGCCGGCTCTAGCCCAACACAGGCAGTAAAAATTAGGCCAAGCCTGCTCATTTAATCTCTTTTGTTGGGCCAGGCCGGGCCGAACAGGGCTTTCTACCAATTTTTTGGATAAAAATATGCTAAACTACAAGCACTCAATAGTCGGGCCAGGCTGTGATTTGGGCTTTCTAACACTTAGTCCAAGCACAGCCCAATTACCAAATAGTTCCAAAATATACACCCAAGCCTGTCCAAAATCAGGCTTGGGATGGCCTGGCCCATGAGCACCCAAATATGGAAAATCTTAGAAAGTATTTTAGAGTTAGTTTAAGGAGGGTTTTCATTGATGAAAAGCCAGCTCTACGTGTGTTTTAAGTATGTACATGTTTATACCAACAAAAAAAAAAAAGAAAAGTAAGTACATGATAGAAACAATGGTTGTATAAAACACTAGTATTTGTGTTCAAACACTTACACTGAGAATCTTTGGTTTCTTTCAATTCTATGATGGGATTGTGGCGAACCCGTCGTACTCATGCCAACGCCAGCCACATGAAAGTGTTTATTGTCTAGGTAGAAAGGGCCCATGAGGCCGTTGACACATAGGATACCCGTGAGAATGCATGCATGTACATAGCTTTTAATTTGCACTTGTGAGAAGAGACAAGGTAGAGTCCATGGGGCTTTCAATCAAGGATAGAATCCACATGGATATGGCCCACGTTGAGTCGTGTATGACACCTTGTGGGACCATTGCCAACTGCCCTTTGGGTCTGTCTAATCATGCTTAGGTACAACACTCCTAGTATTCAAGAGTTGTGGATAGGGATGATGACAATGCATTTACAGAGGAGAGTTTTTTGTTTGTCCTTTTTTAGCTCTTGGTAGAACAGTAGTACCTTAGTCATTTGATGTTACTATTTTATTGATAAAGATATAGTTGTCTGTTTTCGGAGACAGTCCTTTGTGCCTATCTATCTTGAGTGGGCTTGTGACATTTTACCATTTGCTGTCAAGGCATTGGCCAAATCCACAGTAAAATCCAGCTGGCCAAACGTTTCAATCAGTGGTGGGATGTAATGGGGAGGCGTAAAATCATTTAGTGGATATATATAATATATGGACTAGAGAGGGGGAGAGGAAACATCAATAATCAATGCAGAAATCATTGAAACTGCACTGTTAAGTTTTGCTCCAACTTCATCTGTTCTCTAACAAGAAAAAAACTTTTTCTGTTAAAAGTAGGCCCTCCTATGAGAGTATTCACCTATTCGGCTAGGCTTAACCTTAAAGAGCCTTTGTTATCTGTTCTTATATTAGTTTCTTTGTGTGATTCTTATGTTACTTTTATATGATTCTTGTATGTTTCTTATGTAATTTGTTTTTATTTTTTTATATGTTTTTGCAAATGACTTATCTATCTTCAATTGTTATATGTGGGATTATTTAAGCATGGTTCTTATGTGGGTTTTTAATAGCATGAGATGACTTTCCTTAGTTATCAGGAATAATGTTTAGCCCCCTATTCAGTTTTGATTCTCATTGCCCACCTCTTGGATGGGCCACAACCGGGAAAACAAATTGCTAAAAATGTACAACACAATTTTTTTTCTATTCTTTTATATGCATGATCCATTTGCTTGGTCGGTATTCAATTCATGTGAAATCATTTCTACGCATTATATCAAGAGCATAAAATTGATGAGTTAGGATAATATTAACCAAGGCCATCAAGTAGTCTTCTCGTGGACAGTAAATGATTGCATAGTAATCACCCTACTAAACAGATTGGAGTCTCTCCTTTAATAGATTGTGAATCAAGGGAAGAGGGTAAATAAAACTAAAGCCATGGTACCTTGGAAATTAAAATCTTAGGAAAGTGAAGGTGCGTCTATATTAAGTGCTACCTTAAATCTTTCACCCTTCATCTCATATTGTTCACACTTCACCTCTTTAATGATCATTTGGTGAAGTTCATTTGATAATGAATTCCTATGTATTTTATTGTAAACAGGCAAGCCCTAAAGTATTTATTTCCAATTTAACCATTTTTGTTACTCCACAAATTTATCTTATATTGCTTATCTCAGCTACATACACATTTATACATTGGAGGCCCATAAGTAACATTACTTTATGCTATTAACTCTACAATTGTTCTAAGAAAAAACTCTACATTTGAGTCATCTGGACTCCAGGTTTGGTCCTAACTGAATCAAACTCCACATTTGAATCACTGACAAACCTTGTTAGTTCTACTAAAATTCAAACCTTGTTCGTTTATTGCAGCAGAGACATGGCTGTCATATTTGGGATGGAGTTTCTTGCCTCAGGGATGGCATGTTATATTTGGGGACAGAGTTTGTAATGTCCTAGGCTCCCAGCTTCCCTGGCTGCTTAAGAAAGGCTACCCAGGGATCAAACTAGTATATGTCATTCTTTCCACGTGTGTGGACTTGTCTTCCCATGCGTGTGTGCTCCCTCTTCCATGGTGTGGGCGTCCTCTTACAACATGTGTGGGCTCTCTCATCGAGTCCTAGCCAGACAGCCTCTTGCTTGGTACCAAAAACAAAAAAACATTGTTAACAATATTTGAAAAAATGGGACCAGGTTTTGATCGATTTAATTGAACCATTTAAACTAATCCTAAATCTTATGATCTGAACCAATTCAACCATTGGGGAGTATCAACTAAACCCAAGTAGATCTTTTACCCAAAAAAAAAATCCCAAGTAGATATACTGCTGCATACTTTGAATTGTTCAAAGGACATTGATATAAAGGATTTGCTTGTGAAAGTTGGAGTCCCACACTACAAGAAAAACTACTTCAAGGACATTGCTTTTTTCTTTTCTTTTTTTTGGGTAAAAAGATCACTTCAATGAAAGAACCTCACAAAAAATTTCAAGAGGAAACAATCGAGCCAGCAGCCCTCCATAAAAGGGGATAACTACCAAAATTAATAAGTCTACTAATGCCATGAGAACCTAGCTTGGCTAAATTATGAGCACACTGATTAAGCCTCTTAGGCACTTCAAGAACAACCAAAATAACCAATCTTAAAATCCAGTAGTCTTCACTTTATCTAATAGAAAATTCACCACTTCACTGCAACAAATTGCATATCTGCCGATGCACACTCTGCATGGACCATTTCACAAACCACGTCGGGATAGGCTTTACTGACGCACTGCAATATTACTATATTGTAATCAGTGAGAACCACATAGTGCTGCCCCTCCTCAGCATATTTCATCCCTTAAAAAAGTAGGAAATGGAATGAGAATTTTTAAATTGGCATTTTTGGTCTTATCCACTTTGCCACTCCTCCATTTTTTTTCTTTTATTTTCCCCTCACAACCATTTTATTTCCTTTTAGCAAATAATAGAATTTTTAGAGCACCAACCGCAGTTATGCCGTTTACTTTTATTTAGAAGACAACTCATCCACTTTTCCTTTCATTCACTTTGACCAAACCTCTCAACTACGTTTCTCCTTTTTTACTTTTTCATTTTTTTCCTACAACTAAAATGATTTTATTCCTCTTCTACTAAGGCCGTCCTTTCCTATTTTTTAAATAAAATATGTGTGTATTGCTTCTCTTTCTTCTTTTTTTTTTTCTTAATTTCTCATTGAGCCTCTAATCCAAATCCTCTCAAGTTCGGCAAACTCATAATTAGTACATTTTGAATGCTTGTCCGTTTAAGTTATCAACAAATTTTCAATTTTGAGATTTTAATTTAAAATCTGAATTAAATTAGATCTAATCTAAATCTTAAGTAAGATATTTAATGTGGCTATAAATAGCTAGAGTTTTCTTAAGGATTCTCTACACTAATTACCTGATCAAAGGTTCCATCAACCTCAGCATTTGTGTCTAAGTACCGAAGGATTTGAGATCAAGACTTTTTTTTTTTTTTTTGGTGAAATCAACCCTATATTATATGTTGTATAAGAAATTAAATTATTTTTTGTAATGTGCTTACAAGTAAGTATGACAAAATTATGTCCCTTGTATCTCTTGTATAATCTTTTGGCTCCAATACTAAATGTTGTTGGATGTGTTCGCAGTGCAAATTCATCATTTTTACATTTTGTGGAATAATCCAATACCTAGTTCATTGGTTAAATTGGATTGAATACATGATTTTAATATTATATTAAGATTTCTCAATTTTTTTTAATTTCTCATTAAGAGATTTTCTTGCCCCTCCTAATAAAAATTCCAAGAAAATCATGGCTCCGCCACAGCATGTGAAGGTCAACATATGCGAAATTGTTGGTTGACCCTCTTTTGGGGAGCATAGATTTGATCCTTTAAAAGAACTTGTTAAAATAAAAGCCTCATTTAATATAAAAACGAAGCCAAACGTTGATCAACAACTTTGAAAGAAGTATCATATATATAAGGAACCATAGGTTTCCCAAGATAAAAGTAGCATGAGCAAGGAGATCCAAATGAATGAAGCTTAGCTATTCCTATGAACTCAATGATTATCCCTTAATGCAACGATGACAGAAAAGGGATTGGAAAAAATTGAAAGAAAATTACAGATACCTACTTTCAACTGTGATGTCCAAACTAGAATTATTTATAGTATATAATTCCAAAAGTAAATAGCATGAAGAGACCATTTGATGCAATGTAAACTGAGTGCAGGTGAGTTGATCATTTGTTGGGAGATTATAGTGTTTGGATATATCCACTCAACCTAAATCAATCATTTGTTGGGAGATTCTAGTGTTTGGATATATCCACTCAACCTAAATCTCTGAGATTCTAGTGTTTGGATATATCCACTCAACCTAAATTAATCTCTCTCTCTCTCTCTCTCTCTCTCTCTCTCTCTCTCTCTCTCTCTATATATATATATATATATATATATATATATACTTTAACTTGATCATTATTTCTACCAGGCAAAAACTTATCTTTATAGTGGAAAAAAGAACAAAATCTTTTACAACTGTTATCTAAGCATAAACTGTTATCTTGGAGTTTTCATGTGTCGCCAAGCATATCGAATACATCTTATGGCATCAGGGAAAATCCAATATATATTATCTAAGCACTCGCACCTTTATTTGTAGCCTAATGCTGTATGGTTCAACTGATAATGTCATTTTCTATGGTACAATTGTCACTCTGTAATTTTATTTTATTTATTTATTTATTTTTATAACGAAGGGTGTCCCAGTCCTTTGGGTAAAAATAATCCCTACGTGCTTAGGGGAGCTAGGTAAATTCCCTGTGGCCCCAATGTGATAGTGTAGTTTCGAAACCTCAATATCCATAGTGCAAACCATGGACCTAAGCCAATTGAGCTACACGTCGAGGTTATTGGGTAACTTACTTTAGGTCACTCTACTAGTCCAATTTTCATACTAGTATGATTTCCATACAAAATTTTCTCCTAAGAGTAGACTACTTATACGGTCCAAATCTATGGGGCCCACTTGGGACTGCCTTTAACCGTTGCTTCTTTCACACTCTTATTCCTCCATCTTACACTATGGCCAGTTTTATTCTCACCGAACCCTTACTATTGGATTGAGTTTTAAAAAATCATAATTGGAAATCATTAAACTCTATTAAATTAAATGTTGGAATAATCTAATGGGGCCGATTTTTTACATGATTGATATCCGTAAAGAGATCTTTCCATCAACCTTGCCATAAATGATTTAAATGCATCCATGTGGGTCCCATGAGTTGTACCACATAAGCACAGTATGCTTGTACACAAGGATTAGCTCCAAAATGAAACTAATTAGAGGTCTAAGTATTAAACTATGAAATCAAGAATAAATAGGAAAGAGAAAAAAAAATAAAATAAAACTAAAATCCAATAGTTATACACTCCTATAGGTAACAGAGCCTATAAAATGCCAACACACTTACAGCTGAGTGGTGTTGGAATAAAAATCAATCCCTGGAATTTCAAGGTTAAAGTGCTCCTAACCAAGTAGCCCAAGGTAGGGGAAAAAAAAAAAAGGAGCATGCGAGATGAACAGTTGGTCCAGTGTGTCCTGGCCCATCTTTTTCTGATGGGTCTCGTGGGTAATGAGATGTTGACAGTCAGCAAATGAAGGTATTATATGATCATAGTGCTATATCATAGACAATCTATGTCAACTCCTTAACAAATTGGTAAATAAATTGGGCCTATAAGGTAGGTTGAACTACTGTTGAACTTGCAATATGTCTCCATGTTAACTGTCTGATTTCATGTATCTATTTAAGAGCGTTTGTCATTCAAATTTTAGAGCTAACAACCACCCCAATCAATTCCATGTACAAAAGAATCTTTAAGGCAAGATATTAAGTGTCTTTCAATCTCTTTGATGCGGTCTGGGGTGGGGTTGGTATGGTGACAGCTAACCAGGGCCCCATGCAACAATGTTCTCAAGTCATGACTCCAACCCCTCATCACAGCCTTTGCCGATATCAGTCTCCTCAGGACCACTGAATGACTGTTTATTGTGGTGTTACTGTTAAGACTCTTATCAGTTGTTGGAGGCATTTCACATCGGAGTCCTCGTCTAGCCACCTGTAGGTGATTTTTTTTTTTCCAGATAATATCTACTCCCCCAATAAAAAGCTCCACCCTCGATATAATATCTGCTCCCACGATAAGAAACTCTGACTCGCTTGACATTTAACTCCCACTCTTACGGAGTTCCTTGGTTCAATTCTTAGATACTAAGATGAGAAGTGGGGTTCCCAACTAACTGCGCAACCTGACCACTCGTACTTACTCTCATGTAATGGCAATGGCCCAACATTGGCTTTGGTAAGGGCCATACCAATCATTGAGTAGAACCATAGTGATGGATTTATGGTTTAAGTTTAAGGCCCTTAAATTGATGTCTTATCATTATAAGTTAAGCTTCCATTTTATTAAGAGGTCTGTTTTAGCCAACAAAATTGAGATCCACATATTTTTCAACCAAATGGTCCTTAGAAAGAAAAAAGAAAAAAATAAAAAACAAAAAAAAGAAAGAGTCATCACCCAAATTTTGACCTCATTTGATGCCAAAAAAAACCCTTAAAATAATGACAAAACGATCCCTCTAAACACACCCTTTTTTATTCTTCATATTATTTCTTAGCTTCATATTGAAACATTATATAAGGGGGGATATTCTTGTGCATCCTTCCCTCACCATGTGGTGAGGGACAAACTTAATGGGGTCCATCTAGGGACCCACTGATCATGGGACTTGTGGGGGATGGGAAAAGACATCTTGGATGAGACCATATATCAAATTTGGGGTCAATCCCATGCCTCTAACACCTTTATCTATGGCCCACAAATTTAATGACTTTATTTTAAAGGAAAAAAAATTGACCATTAATCCAACAGTACAATCCATTTGGACGGGTGAAAATTCAATGGGTCTAATATAATTAAGGGGTTCCATGTGTGTGGATGGTTTCATATGTGTGGATGGTGTATATGTAATATAAAGTCAACTCTACTAATTCCAATCCATTTTGGAATGCGCCGTGTGCATTCCAGTCATATACATATGTCAAAAGTGAACGATCAGACATAAGTTTTAAATTTCAATCGCCATTTTTAAATTACCGACACCAAATCTCATGCATAAGTACTTAAAAACAAATATTAATTGCTTAAGATTAGATCTACTTATCAACTCATTAAAATGAGATGACTCGGCAAAGTGTCTCCTATATTCGACTCAGTTTTTTGTCAAAACGAGATGACTCGACCAAGTCTCTCCTATATTCGACTTAGTTTTTTGTCAAAACAAGATGACTCAAGAAAGTTAAGAGTCAACTCAGAGACTTTTCTAAAGGTCAAATTTTATCGAAACCTAACACATGAATTTTAGGTAAGCGTAAATTTAAATTAAACTAAAATTGTCCTTATCAACACTGAAGAATAAAAAAAAGAGGTGGGAATGGTTATCCTGATAGAATCCTAAACCCGCTTGTCGACACTCTTTTTTTAACACGAGGCACACTACCATTCCTCTTCCTCCTCCTCCTCCTCTTGGGTCGCTTTTCATCTCTAGAAGAAGCACTACACAAAATCCGGATGCGACAAGATGTGGCCACCACACTAATGCGACCACCACTAATGCGACGATGGAGATGGAGATGGAGATGGACATTCATTCATATTTCATTTGGCGAATCTGTGGTGCTGGTCCACACAAAGTGGGCTGTTTTGAGAAAAAGAAAGAGAGGATGATTTCAATTTCAAAACCAATTATAATGCGATAAGGTTTTAAATATCTTAAATCAACTACTAAGTCTCGAAACAGGAGACCAATTCAGAGAGTGAGCTGCCAAGAGTCCCATAGTGCCATAAGTCCATGACCCCACAGTCCACACGCATTGAGTGCTTCTTTCCACACGCATTGAGTGCTTCTTTTTTACTGAAAGCACATTGAGTGCTTCTTGGCAGTTTTGATTAAGTGGTACTTGAAAATCAAAACTGCCACTATTCGCCACCTGTTTCAGACACCACACAATACTCTCCTTAATTAATTAATCCGTTGGCGTTAGGACTTAGCCCATGTTTGGTATCTCTATTTCGTGCCTCTATTTCTCTAAATATCTAAATTGAATAGAGGTTTGAACAATTAGAGCGTTTGGTACAAGATTTTAGACTCTATCCTCTTTAGACATTTAGAGGCAAATCCTCTAAAATCCAAATGCTCCAAAAGTGGGCAGATGAGAAATAAAGCTTTTGGGTCTTAAAATATAGAGGCGGGGTATTTAAAATAGATTCGTGCGTTACCAAACACGTTTTTTTCATTCTAGCCTCTTTTTTTTATGGCTCTTTTTTTAATTGCTCTATTTTAAATGGATCTATAAAAAAAAAAAAAAAAAGGAATAGATATACCAAACAAGCCCTTAATAAAACACAAGGTGGAGTTTTTGCAAGCCCTACTTCCTGTACCCATAGGACTTAAAAACTAGTTAAAATAGATTTTCTAAACTATTTGGCAAAATTGGTGTCTAACTGAAAAGAAAGTTTTACCAAAAATAAAAAATCCCCGTAACGACTTAGAAGAACCAAAAAAAAAAAAAAAAAAAAACCATCAAATCTCAATATCAACAAAAACTCGGAATATTTTTTTTAATAAAATCCCCCATATAATTCTTCTAATAGAGAGGAGTTGTATTACTCCTACTAAAAAAAAACTTCTAGGTGGACTTGGAACCGTTAATGAGAAGGTTTTTATATTAACAAGAAGATCAAACCAAAACCGAAAAAAACCCTTTCTTATTTTGAAAAAATCTTTTTATTTCTTGAGAAAATTTTTAAAAAAACTGAAGTAATATGTCTATTCTCAAGTCCATGAATAAGAACCAAAGAGGAAACATACCTAAACCCAAGTCCAATAAAAGATTATGACCCAAACCCGATTTTTAACGAGTGGGTTACCTCATAATCGAGAAGAATCCATTTACATCCATAGTTACAGGTAAGAGTTTGGATTCATTATAAAATATAGTAATTATATTTTTGGCGACCTTTTTCCATTTTTAGATAATTTTGATTTATTTGACCATTAGTTGCTTATTACTTATATGTCCACAGGTAAACAAACGGTCCTGATTCATCACGGCCATCCATAAAATCCAGATCAAGCCCACATTTCCCCTCACGCCAAAACATTTAATCATCCTGCATCAAAGCAATAAACCATCAATATCCCCAAAACCAAAAACCACAGAAAGAAAGATAGAATCATTTATACCTCCACGTATCGCAAACCGACACGAACACGCATACATACATCCAAACGGCGATACGAACGGAAACGTCTCGGAAATAACGGAACAAAACCTTCTGCAGACAACAGAAATGGCATCATCCTTAATTACTCTCCCAACTCAACATTAAAGATAATTAATCTTCCAATTAAAACTAATCAACCCATTCAAATTTTGTGTATGGAATGGATTTAATTCCAAATTAATCCATTAATCTCAATTAATTAATTAATTAATTAACCAATGGAATTAGATTAATCTCTCAAGAGATTCTTCTTCGCTTTTTTATAGCCTTTAATGGCTGCAAGATCTCATATGTACATGCCACTCTATTTACAGTCACTCCCACAAAAGAAGGACAAAAAAGTAAAAACTCTAGTCTCCATCTAGTCCGTCCATTTGACTCTAAATCCATCTTCAGATCTGAGATACACGGCTGAGATGAACCCGCTGACGATCCACTATTAAAAAGGCATAGATCATTAGATGTGTAATTAAACGAACCTGCTCGATCGATCAAACTCATAAATCCTCGGCTTTCGTCATGATCGAAAGCCGACTCGGCCGAGTTTGGAACGCGGCCCTTCTTTTTTGCTGGTGGGACGAGGGACGAATCAGAGCCGTTAAAGCCCTCTTCACGAGATCACCTTCGACGGTTCCGATCCGCACGAGGGAGTTCGTCATCGCGGATCTGCGCGCGTTGAGGCGATTGGACGGTGAGGATATGCTGCTGTGGTGGCCCGCCGAAAAGCCCTTGTGGAGGCTGCAGCGGAAGGAGCCGGGGTGCGTCGTGGGAGAGCACATGCAGGTGCGCTTCGGCTTCGATGGAGCGGAGATCGGCTTCTTCTTCACGGAGCGTTCGGAGATCGAATGGTCGAGAGAGAACCATACGGAGCGCGCGAGGTTGACACGCGTGGGGGAGGATGACCGTTGGATGGAGGAAGATGAGAATCTTCCAGAAGGGGAGATGGAACGTAGGCCGCTGGATCTGGCTCTAGAAGATGATGATGACGCCATTGGAAGAGAGGGAGGAAGAAGGATAGAAGGAGGTTTTTGGGAGGCGATTTTGGCAAACCTAACAAACCGAGATGCCTGTATTTATAACTGGGGCTGTGCGGGGTTGTTTGTAATTATGGGAGTTTGTGACGGGTAGATATGTAATGGGAGTTGATTCGTTTAGGAAGAATTTCAAAAAAGTCCTCAAGTTTCGGTCTTACTTAAAAAAAGAGCACAAGTTTCAAGACTTTTTAAATTAGTCCCTAACTTTTTCAGGAAGTTTTCAATTAAGGACATCTATCTATTTAAAGTTATTTTTTGACAACTTTTTTCCTAATTTTTTTTAAAATACTCAAATTACTTTTTATTGTAATAAAACTCTCATTCACTTGCTCTATATTCTCCTCATTTTCCTCTTCGGTGTCCTTACGATGATCAATGACATCTAGTATTTCCACAGTGATTAGTTGTATGTAGTTGTTTGGCTGTCTATCGAAATCATGTCATGGCTTTAAATGAAGGGTAAAAATTTGGGTATTTTCAAAATATTGAGAGAAAAAGTCACCAGAGAATACCTTACGATGATCAATGACATCTAGTATTTCCACAGTGATTAGCTGTATGCAGTTGTTTGGCTGTCTATCGAAATCATGTCATGGCTTTAAATGAAGGATAAAAATTTGGGTATTTTCAAAATATTGAGAGAAAAAGTTACAAGAGAATACCTTTTAATGGCCGGATGTCCTTAATTGAAAATTTATTAGAAAATTTATGGACTAATTTGAAAAGTTTCAAAATTTATGTCCTTTTTAAAGATAAGGCAAAAACTTAAGGCAATATTTGAAAATTTCCCTTGTATTGATAATTGGGGCTGTGGGAGGGGTGTTTGCAATAATAGAAGTTTGTGGGGGGTGGAGTTGTAATGGGAGAAGATTTGGTGGATTTGTTTTGGATTCCGGATTTGGAAATGGGATCCAACGGCTGAGAAAGCGGTGGGCTGCCGAAGGTTTTGTAACTAACGAATCGTGACGGTTTTGGGAACCGAAAACGGCTCCTCGGTATTCGCAAAATCCGCTACGTGTTTGAAATTGAGAATTGGGGTCAACTTTCAAAGAAACTACGGGAGTGCCATTCTGAATCTATGAATCTGAACCGTTTAAAAGATCAATGTTTTGATCTAGAGTGGGTACTGTCATTTTGAACGGTGTAGAGTTAAGAGATGGCTTTTGAGATGGGCTAGCCCGGGAGACCCGTGAATAGGGCGGTTGTGCAGTTGTAGTTTGGGATAAGTCATGATAAGAAAACGATAGAAGAACTTTTTGGGCCCGGCAACCTCGAGATTCGGATTGTTTGGATGAAGCTTCGATTCCAGCAAGTGCGTGTGATTTTCCTTTATAGAGGACTTTTGGATCTGCATTGCACATTGACATCTAAGCAGGTAACTCGAACTTGATGTAATATTTTGTATAATCTAAGTTGGGTTTAAGTTTTAAATGGTAGTTGTTTTATTGGTGGCAGTTGTTTGACAAATAGAGTTTCTAGGCAGATGGAATGAGAAAACAAGGTGCCTAGTTTCTAATCAACCCACTTTAAATTACTTGTGAGTGGTGGTACACGGTCTTATCTTGGGGTACGGTGTTGTAAAAAGTAAAGTAAAGTAGACTTGTGATGTGATATTTTTTATTTGGCCATATTAGGATGAGAAAAGAAGGTTAGAGAAGTAGATTTGTAGTGTGATGCCACCACTAACTTTTACTCCTTCATTGCGCCTCTTTATTCTTACCGCATTTGGCAATTTTAAATCTCTTATTAGAATTTGGGTGATTTTAGATATTTACTTTTAATGATTCTCATATATGACTCGGCCGAGCCCGGCCTGTCCCAACTCCAAAAACATAAGGTTTTTAAAAAGGATTTAGCCCAACGGGCTAAGCTTGGACAATTATTTGAAAGCCCGGTCCAGATGGGACTGATAATGGGCAGAGCATGCCTGGCCTAACATGCCCGCAATATTATTCTACTAATTTTTATATTTGTCAATGGGAACCCTCCAAAATGTCTCTTCCCTCCACTATTTCTCAAAAACCACACCATGAATTGACAGTGGACTCAATTTGATATTTGGACCGAATCTATTATTTAGTTTAGGTTTGAAATTTTTGATAGATTTATCACCCTTCGTTTTGAAGACTTAATATTTACTATTTAGTATCCAAACTTTCTAAAATTTGATCAAGCTGAAATTTGGTCAGCCCCTTATCCGGCCATCATTGTCATCTTTATTAAGAGAGCTACAACCATTAAGAAGAAAAGGACGCCTCCATTGATGAAAATGCCAAAACCCAAGCTCGGCCCGAGCCCCATACAAGATGGGATTTGACATAGGTCCGCTCTATTTAGGGCTGGGATTGGACAATCCCCGGCAGGTCCGTCCAATATTTGAGATGGGATTGGACAACCCAGGTCCAGGTCAGGCCCGGCCCGTTGATAGGCCTATATATGACCCTAATGGCACATGAAAACCTTACTTAAAAGGGGAATTTCTTATCCATTACCTATATGTGATCTAAGGAATTCTCATCTATATAAATCATCAGTGAGAAACGCCCTGGCTTGTAACACCGGTTGTCAATATATGACATGGCAGACCAACCTTAGTAAAAGTCAAGTAAAGCCTTCATTTTTCAAACAAGATGTCACATCAAAAGGACTTTAACTCAAAACTCCCTCATTTTTTTTCAAAAAAAAGAAAAAAGAAAAAACCACCTTTATCCACTAAAATACGAAAAAGCTCCACTTTCTCATACAAAAAGTCAAAAAGATTCTATAATAGACAATTAAAAAAAAATACCATCATAATCTACTTATATTTTATCATTTCTTCAAAATCAACTTTACTTCACTTGACTCTATTAGTAGAGTTGCCAAATTGCCCCGAATGGTAAGGATCATGGAGCAACTGGCCATCTGTCCAATTTGAAATTAGTAAACACATAAATAGAGCATATTCTCCATTCATTTCTTCCATTTCTGAAATAGTAGTATTATGGTCATTGAATATTGGTTGATTCTTAATCACGTTTTAATAAAAAATCATCCATACCCAAATCTCTATTCAAATGGGTACTGAAGAAGGGTACTTTGGATGCTTGTGTAGATGTCAGGTCTCGTCCCGAGTTAATCAAGATTAACTCTAGTTAATTGAAATTAGTGCTAGTTAACCATGTTTAACTAGTTTAATGGTGATTAATGACTAAACTCGATGAGTTAGTCCCAAATGAATGGAATGAAAAGATTAAGTGGATTGGTTATGCTTAAGGCTAATTAACTGCGGTTAATTGAGCTAATGATGGTCAATGACCAAATAATATGGAATAAGCCTCAAATGAATGAATTGGGCTTAATGGAATGGTAAAGAATGGATTTGCATGGTTTAAATGGAGTTTTAGACTCAAACATTAAAATGAGGGACTTTTATGTAAATACGAATTTTCGCGTATTTCGTCGAATACGGAAACTCTTGATACCAACGCGTGTATCTTGACGAGTACGTCAACTTCCGTAATAGACTCGAAGTCGTTTGACGAGAATCCGGTCAAATGACCCTTCATTTGACTTAAATCGTAATTTTGTGAGATTAATGGGCTTGAATGCAATTTACTAGCTTATATAAGCTAAAGAAAACCCTAATGAGATCATTCTCTCATTTTCAAAGCTTTCAAACCCTAGACTCATTTCTTTCTTCCTTTTTCTCTTCTTTTCTTCCAATCTCACTCACTCAAGAGGTAAACAAGGAGTTTACAAGAGTTTTCAAGAAGCCTTCATCCTTCTCTTCATCTTCCCCAAGTTTGTTTTCAAATTGTGGAAGTGTGAAGTTTGAACTCAAGGTTTTCTTCTTGGAATTAAGCTCAAGAAAGAGGTTTTCATCCATTCAACCTTCACAAAAGGCAAGTACATATGTATTCTTATGATTTATAGTGTTTTAGAAAGATTGGAGCTCATTTGACTCAAATCCTGAAGTTTCACTTCAGAAAATCTGAAGCTCAGAACTGAACTTCTGGGTCAGTGTCGGTTGACCGACGGTCAACCGACGAGTGAACCGACAGCTCTGGGAGTTGTCTTAGAGAGTTTCAGCTCTCTGGAATTCTGACCGACATTGTGTCGGTCAGCCTACATGGTAGTGTCGGTCGACCGACAGGTCAACCGACGGACTAACCGACAGATCTGAAATCTGTCTCAGTGAATTCCAGCTCTCTGGAATTCAAACCGACAACATGTCGGTTAACCGATGTGGTATCTTCGGTCAGCCGACACCTGACCGATACCTGACCGACAAATGTATCAGAGAATGGACTGGAAATCCAGCTTCTGGAACTTGAACCGACAAAGTGTCGGTTAACCGATAGGTCAACCGACGTTGTATGGTCGGTCAGCCGACAGGCCAACCGACAGTTGAGATGAACTCAGAAAAGATTATGGAGATGAAGCCTAATTTGTACAGGCCATTCCATGCTGATGTCTAAGCCTACATAGGTGTTAGCGAAGGTCGTCTCAATGTACAAATCAAATACATAAAGTGATATTCATCAAAAATAACATGTACATTGGATAACTAACGCTTCACTCGTTTGTCTGGCTTAGAAGTATGAATAGAATTGATAAGAAATGAATAGAATCCATGAAGTGACACAGAGGTGAACTTCATTGACATAGTGAACGTCATTGACATAATGCACGAAATGACTGACTTAATGCACGAAATGACAGAATACATGAATTGAATTAATGAAATGAAATGAAATGAATAGTCACTAAAGGTGACAATAATTTGAATGAATGAATAATTCCTGCTGCAGTAGATGTGAGGGGCGTTCCGGAGCCTCGTGGAATGCCAGTGCTCTCTGATCAAGACACTGGAAAATTTCCACCATTGTGAAAAGTCATGTAATGAAAAGTGAAACAATCTTGAAGCCTCGGCCATGAATGGTTTGCCCTTCCGCCTTGTGCTTAATTAATGTGACTAAATGAAAATTGAATAATCTTGAAGCCTAGGCCATGAATGGTTTGCCCTTCCGCCTTGTGCTTACACTGTTTCCGTTGGAAGACACGAAATGAACAAAATGAACGAAATGAACGAAATGAAAGGATATGCTTGACATAGATGTTTGTTATGGAATTGAAGTAGGTTATATAGAACTGTTAAGTTCTTTTATTGTAGAACTGTTTAAGTTCTTACCTTATTGAATTCTTGTATAGAATTGTTAAAGAATTGTTACATAACATGAAGATTCATGAAAATGCATGTATCTTGTTGAACCTTCGTGTTCACGTGTTATTGATGATATCACAGGCCTAGATGCCCGTGCCGGTCCTGCCGAGGCCGCGCCGCCTGCGGAGGAGGCCCGTCCGTTACCTCCAGGAGGTTTAGCGGAGTGGGCGTAGTCGGAGGGCGATTGTAAATGAGTGATTTTGTAATAGAGAAATTTTGGATTGTGATTAAATACCAACTGCATTGTATTTTAAGTGTGCAGTGTTGGTTTTAGTGGACTGTAAATTTGTATAAAGGAAACTTTACTTTTGTGTAAAGTTAATTGTAGTCAATGTATATATACATGTTTTCCGCACATTGTACATTGACAGGTATTGTGATTTGATATCCCTTGTGAGTCTTGTCTTAACTTCGGTTAATTCAGGATTTACGGGAGTAAGTATGGTTCCGCGACTCGGGGGTCCGTCCGAAGTAATCAGATCTCGGGGCCGGGTCGTGACATACTTATTGTATGGTATCAGAGACTAGGTTGAGAACTAGGTTAAGGAACTTTTAAAAGCCTTAGTACAACTGAGAACGAAGTGAGGAACGATATCGGAACGAGATCGATAGGACGAATCCAATCTTGGATTTGTATTTATTGTTTTCACTTTATGTGATATAAAGGTCATGGGAAGTGTATAGATGTTTATCTTACCTTCCATCTTGTTTACAGTATGGCTTCTGGATCAGGGAGTGATAACTTCGTAGAAGTCACTGTCAATGACGGTACTACACCACCTCCCCCAGCATCGGATAATGATGCTCGGTTTACTGCTATTCTGGAACAGTTAGCCAGAACTAACGAGCAGATTGCGAAAAGTCATGAAGCTCAGTTAGGTTTGCAAACTCAAATGACTTCGATGTTGCAAGTCATGCAAGCCCCGTCTGTTCCACTACAGCCTCATGTTGAGACTCAGCTAGTATTACAGCACAAAGAGACGGACCCTCATGCTGTTTATGAGCGGTTTCGTAAAAGAGGAGCTACAGAGTTCCATGGTACTGAAAATGTCATACAAGCTGATGAGTGGCTGGAACACATTGAAGATGTGTTAGAAACGGTTGTCTGCACTCGCAAGCAGAGAGTGTTGCTCACCTCTACGATGTTTAGGGGGGGAGCAAATACTTGGTGGAAGAGTGTCAAGGACACATTTAAAGTCATGACCGCACCGGACGTTTGGGAGACTTTCAAGAAACAGTTCCAAAGAAAGTTTATTCCCGAGCATGTGCAGCAGCAAAAGGAATCGGAATTCCTACACTTGAAGCAAGGTCAAATGACCGTAGCTGCCTATGTTCATACCTTCTTACAGTTGTCCAAGTATGCTATAGACTTGGTGGATACTGAGGAGAAGAAGGTTAAGAGATTCCTCATTGGGTTGAACCCCGATTTCAAAGCGATCGTAATGGCTGGACAGAAGCCTACGACGTTTGATGATGCCGTAGACAGGGCATACACAGCTGAGGAAATTCAGAGAGAAAGAGATAGAGAGACTGTGAACACCAAGAGAAGTGGTGACTCCTGGTTTAAGAAAGGAGGACAGTCTAGAAATAAGAAGCAGAAGCAGAAATTCATTCCTAGGAATGAAAGAAGAGAGAATCTGCCAGTCTGTGAGACTTGTGGCAAGAGTCACCGGACTGAGCTATGTTGGAGGAATACTGGAGCCTGCTTCGTCTGTGGTTCTTTGGAACACAGAATGGCACAGTGTCCAAGAGCTAGGAGAGATGATAGAGCTCCGTACCAGTATCCTGCGCAGGGTCAAGCAGCACTTCCTGCTCCCCCGCAGAGATTAGCTTTACCAGCTCCTCCTCCTAGACCACAACAACAACAGCAACCACAGCCACAACGTCAGGGCCAGCAGCGTCAGTGGCAAAGGCAGCCTCCGAGACAGCAGCAGCAGCCAAACAGGCCACAGATGGCTGGGATGGCTTATGCTGTCAACAGAGAACAAGCTGATGTTGCCACAAATGTGGTTGAAGGTACCATTTTTGTAGATAATAGACCTGCAGTTGCATTGTTTGATCCCGGTTCCACACACTCGTTTGTAGCACCCGCATTTGCTGGTAGCATGCAAGACCGGATCATGCAATTGTCTTATGATTTTACTGTGTCTACTCCTTTAGGGAGTAAAGTAGTGTGTGAATTATATATTCCACAATGCACTATTAGAATTGGAGATGTATCAATGCCAGCTGATCTGGTGATACTACCTATGAATGATTTCGATGTGATCTTCGGCATGGATTGGCTTGCGAAGTACAGGGCTTGTCTAGACTGTTTTCGCAAAGTCATTACCTTCAGGGTTAATGAAGCCAATGCCAGTGTATTGTTTGAAGGAGTGCAGAAGAAGTATGACACCAGGCTCGTTTCAGCACTTAAGGCTGAACGTATGATGCGTAGTGGTTGTGAAGGCTACATCGCATTCGTTTCAGAGAAGAAGCCTGTACAGGAATTGCGAAACATTCCTGTAGTCTGTGAATTTCCAGACGTGTTTCCGGATGAAGTGCCAGGTCTACCTCCAGCTAGGGAAGTGGACTTTACAATTGAACTTGTGCCCGGTACTGCACCAATATCGAAGGCACCGTATCGAATGGCACCATCAGAGTTGTGTGAGTTGAAGAAGCAGATACAGGATTTGCTGGACAAAGGTTTTATCAGACCTAGTGTCTCACCATGGGGAGCACCTGTATTGTTTGTGAAGAAGAGAGATGGTACCCTGCGAATGTGTATCGATTATAGGCAGATAAATCAGATGACAATCAAGAACAAGTATCCTCTGCCTAGAATTGACGAGTTGTTTGATCAACTCGTGGGTGCATCATATTTCTCTAAGATTGATCTCCGATCTGGTTATCATCAGATTCGGGTTAAGGATCAAGATGTGCAGAAGACTGCATTCAGGACTCGTTACGGTCACTACGAGTTTTTAGTTATGCCTTTTGGTCTAACCAATGCACCTGCAGTGTTTATGGCTTTAATGAATAGGGTGTTTGCTCCCTTCCTAGACCAGTTTGTGGTAATCTTCATTGATGACATCCTGGTCTATTCAGAGTCAGAGGTCGAGCATTCACGTCATTTGAGGACAGCCTTGCAGATACTGAGAGAGAATCAGTTGTATGCAAAACTCGAAAAGTGCGACTTTTGGTTGCAGCAGGTTGCATTTCTGGGTCATATCATTTCCGGAGATGGATTAGCAGTTGACCCAGCTAAGATTGAAGCAGTTACCAATTGGCAGAGCCCGAAGAATGTGCCAGAAGTAAGAAGTTTCTTGGGATTGGCAGGCTATTATAGGAGGTTCGTCAAGGACTTCGCAAAGATAGCATCGCCATTAACGAAACTGACTCGCAAGAGCTCTTCCTTTGAATGGAATGATGCATGTGAGTCTAGTTTTCGAACCTTGAAGCAAAAGTTGATTTCAGCCCCAATCTTGTCTTTACCCGACGGAAGAGGAGGATTTGAGATATACTCAGATGCCTCGGGTATTGGCTTGGGATGTGTATTGATGCAGAATGGTAGGGTGATTGCCTACGGTTCGCGTCAGTTGAAGGAACATGAAAAGAATTATGCCACACATGATTTAGAGCTCGCGGCGGTTGTGTTTGCATTGAAGCAATGGAGACATTATCTGTATGGAGAGACTTTTGAAGTCCATTGCGATCACAGGAGCCTTCAGTATCTATTCACTCAGAAAGATATTAATTCAAGGCAACGTCGTTGGTTAGAGCTAATCAAGGACTACGACTTTCCATTCAAATATGTACCTGGAAAGGGTAATGTGGTGGCTGATGCTTTGAGTCGGAAATCAGCTGACTTAGCATCGTTAGTTGGTGAGTGGGACATGATCGAAGAATTCAGAGATCTGGATGTGGCTATTGAAATGATAGACAGTAAAGTAATGCTTGCAGCAATGTCTGTCTTTGAACCAATGCTTATCACGGAGATCAAGGCTAGGCAATTTCAAGACCTTGATTTGGTAAGGATTAGAGATAACCTTGCCACGAAGCCAGATTTCGTATTAGTAGAAGGAGTTCTGTATTTTAGAGACAGATTATGTGTCCCAGCTCAAGAATATCTTAAACAAGCTATCATGTTTGAAGCTCATCACACCAGGTATTCTATGCATCCTGGAAGTACGAAGATGTACAGAAATCTGAAGGATAGATTCTGGTGGAATAACATGAAGCGAGAGATAGCAGGTTATGTATCATCCTGCTTAACTTGCCAGCGTGTAAAAGTTGAGCACCGGAAACCACCGGGATTGCTTCATCCACTGAAAATTCCTAAATGGAAGTGGGAGCACATTACGATGGACTTTGTATCGGGTTTACCGAGGACAAGGAAGCAGCACGATGCCGTATGGGTGATCGTTGATCGTCTTACAAAGTCTGCACACTTCATTCCCATCAGAAAGGATATAGGATTCAGTGAGATGTCTAAACTGTTTGTCAAAGAAGTGACTCGATTGCATGGAACACCGGTCTCGATTGTCTCCGATCGGGATAGCAGGTTTGTGTCCACATTCTGGAAGTCATTTCAGAATTCGTTTGGCACTAGACTTCAGTTTAGTACTGCTTACCATCCACAGACAGATGGGCAGTCAGAAAGGACTATACAGACTCTGGAAGATTTGCTCCGTGCCAGTGTGATTGATTTCGGGAGTGATTGGGATGACCATTTAGCTTTGTGCGAATTTGCGTACAACAATAGCTATCACTCCAGCATTGAGATGGCACCATTTGAGGCATTGTATGGTCGGAAGTGTAGGACCCCAGTTAGCTGGGAAGAAGTTGGAACTCGGAGTTTCCATGGTCCTACGATTATTGCAGAAACAGCAGAAAAAGTTCAGAGAATACAGGAAAGGCTAAAAGTTGCTAGGTCACGGCAAAAGAGCTATGCTGACAATCGTCGGCGTGATCTAGAGTTTGCAGTTAATGATTTAGTCTTTTTGAAGACTTCTCCAATGAAAGGTACTGTTCGATTCGGACAGAAAGGGAAGCTTTCCCCGAGATTTATTGGACCTTTCAAGGTCACGAGTCGAATTGGAAATGTGGCTTATCGCCTAGACCTCCCATCAGAACTCTCCGGTATTCATAATGTATTTCATGTTTCTATGCTTCGGAAGTATGTGCATGATCCTTCACATGTCATTCGTCATGAAGAGATCGAAGTGTTACCAAACACCACATATGTTGAGAAGCCAATTCAGATCATAGATACAAAGGAGGCAGTTCTACGTACTAGAACGATCAAGTGGGTCAAGGTCCTTTGGGATCATCATGAACCTAATGAAGCTACATGGGAACTTGAGGAGCAAATGGCTCAGAAGTATCCCGAGCTATTTGTTCAGGTAATTTTGAATTGAATTGTTTATTTTCCTTGTAATTGGATTGCATTGATTTGAATTGCATTCGGAGGACCGAATGGTTCAAAAAGTTGTGATAGTTGTCAGGTCTCGTCCCGAGTTAATCAAGATTAACTCTAGTTAATTGAAATTAGTGCTAGTTAACCATGTTTAACTAGTTTAATGGTGATTAATGACTAAACTCGATGAGTTAGTCCCAAATGAATGGAATGAAAAGATTAAGTGGATTGGTTATGCTTAAGGCTAATTAACTGCGGTTAATTGAGCTAATGATGGTCAATGACCAAATAATATGGAATAAGCCTCAAATGAATGAATTGGGCTTAATGGAATGGTAAAGAATGGATTTGCATGGTTTAAATGGAGTTTTAGACTCAAACATTAAAATGAGGGACTTTTATGTAAATACGAATTTTCGCGTATTTCGTCGAATACGGAAACTCTTGATACCAACGCGTGTATCTTGACGAGTACGTCAACTTCCGTAATAGACTCGAAGTCGTTTGACGAGAATCCGGTCAAATGACCCTTCATTTGACTTAAATCGTAATTTTGTGAGATTAATGGGCTTGAATGCAATTTACTAGCTTATATAAGCTAAAGAAAACCCTAATGAGATCATTCTCTCATTTTCAAAGCTTTCAAACCCTAGACTCATTTCTTTCTTCCTTTTTCTCTTCTTTTCTTCCAATCTCACTCACTCAAGAGGTAAACAAGGAGTTTACAAGAGTTTTCAAGAAGCCTTCATCCTTCTCTTCATCTTCCCCAAGTTTGTTTTCAAATTGTGGAAGTGTGAAGTTTGAACTCAAGGTTTTCTTCTTGGAATTAAGCTCAAGAAAGAGGTTTTCATCCATTCAACCTTCACAAAAGGCAAGTACATATGTATTCTTATGATTTATAGTGTTTTAGAAAGATTGGAGCTCATTTGACTCAAATCCTGAAGTTTCACTTCAGAAAATCTGAAGCTCAGAACTGAACTTCTGGGTCAGTGTCGGTTGACCGACGGTCAACCGACGAGTGAACCGACAGCTCTGGGAGTTGTCTTAGAGAGTTTCAGCTCTCTGGAATTCTGACCGACATTGTGTCGGTCAGCCTACATGGTAGTGTCGGTCGACCGACAGGTCAACCGACGGACTAACCGACAGATCTGAAATCTGTCTCAGTGAATTCCAGCTCTCTGGAATTCAAACCGACAACATGTCGGTTAACCGATGTGGTATCTTCGGTCAGCCGACACCTGACCGATACCTGACCGACAAATGTATCAGAGAATGGACTGGAAATCCAGCTTCTGGAACTTGAACCGACAAAGTGTCGGTTAACCGATAGGTCAACCGACGTTGTATGGTCGGTCAGCCGACAGGCCAACCGACAGTTGAGATGAACTCAGAAAAGATTATGGAGATGAAGCCTAATTTGTACAGGCCATTCCATGCTGATGTCTAAGCCTACATAGGTGTTAGCGAAGGTCGTCTCAATGTACAAATCAAATACATAAAGTGATATTCATCAAAAATAACATGTACATTGGATAACTAACGCTTCACTCGTTTGTCTGGCTTAGAAGTATGAATAGAATTGATAAGAAATGAATAGAATCCATGAAGTGACACAGAGGTGAACTTCATTGACATAGTGAACGTCATTGACATAATGCACGAAATGACTGACTTAATGCACGAAATGACAGAATACATGAATTGAATTAATGAAATGAAATGAAATGAATAGTCACTAAAGGTGACAATAATTTGAATGAATGAATAATTCCTGCTGCAGTAGATGTGAGGGGCGTTCCGGAGCCTCGTGGAATGCCAGTGCTCTCTGATCAAGACACTGGAAAATTTCCACCATTGTGAAAAGTCATGTAATGAAAAGTGAAACAATCTTGAAGCCTCGGCCATGAATGGTTTGCCCTTCCGCCTTGTGCTTAATTAATGTGACTAAATGAAAATTGAATAATCTTGAAGCCTAGGCCATGAATGGTTTGCCCTTCCGCCTTGTGCTTACACTGTTTCCGTTGGAAGACACGAAATGAACAAAATGAACGAAATGAACGAAATGAAAGGATATGCTTGACATAGATGTTTGTTATGGAATTGAAGTAGGTTATATAGAACTGTTAAGTTCTTTTATTGTAGAACTGTTTAAGTTCTTACCTTATTGAATTCTTGTATAGAATTGTTAAAGAATTGTTACATAACATGAAGATTCATGAAAATGCATGTATCTTGTTGAACCTTCGTGTTCACGTGTTATTGATGATATCACAGGCCCAGATGCCCGTGCCGGTCCTGCCGAGGCCGCGCCGCCTGCGGAGGAGGCCCGTCCGTTACCTCCAGGAGGTTTAGCGGAGTGGGCGTAGTCGGAGGGCGATTGTAAATGAGTGATTTTGTAATAGAGAAATTTTGGATTGTGATTAAATACCAACTGCATTGTATTTTAAGTGTGCAGTGTTGGTTTTAGTGGACTGTAAATTTGTATAAAGGAAACTTTACTTTTGTGTAAAGTTAATTGTAGTCAATGTATATATACATGTTTTCCGCACATTGTACATTGACAGGTATTGTGATTTGATATTCCTTGTGAGTCTTGTCTTAACTTCGGTTAATTCAGGATTTACGGGAGTAAGTATGGTTCCGCGACTCGGGGGTCCGTCCGAAGTAATCAGATCTCGGGGCCGGGTCGTGACAGTAGAACTTCATTTTATATGTGTATGTGTTTGATAGGATTCATTTCTATTGTTGGAGAAAGGACTTAATTTAAGTACATAACAGCTTAGCTGCCACACAACTTGCTGGTTGAACAATGACTTTGGAAGTTTCTCACTTTCTTTTATGATTCCTGTTGCTGCCGGTTCAACTATGAAGGTAGCAATTGAGTAGAGTAGACATTGACTAAAAGCCATGACAGCACTTCTTATCAGTCTCTTTTCTGAATGCAGTCAAAATAGGCGTACCCAAAGTCTTTGGAAACTTTAATTCAGTGGGCCGATCCTGATTACAGGAAGGAAACCTGATTGAAGAAGCCTGACCAACCATTCTAGCACTTTCTTTTAGAATTAGCCAAACTAGCTTTTTGAAGAGAGATAAATTCCGGACACAACAATTCCTAGGTTAGAGACTTAGTGTGTCTAGGCCATGACTCTCAACTACAGGGATGTAGAATCAAGTTTGAATAATTTTGAGTTCAATTTAGTAGAGTCTAAACACTTAACAAAAAAACTAACAGATCTTGGATTAAGTATTTAGACCCAATTTTTTGTGGATCAAGACAATTTTAGGTCTAAAACAGTATAATAGACATTGATTGTTCTAGGATCTAGTATTTGCCTTCATCCACTAATTTGGAGAATCATGAGAAATTTTGGTAAGTCTCTTCAGTGGGGCTAACGAGTAACAAATAGAATTCTAAATCACTTAAAACAGATGTTTGAATGCCTAATTCACATGTGTACACTGTTAGATATGGGAAGGATACGTTCTTCTTAAAGTATGATTATTATAGATTTAGGTTATATTAAGCTACTGTTATTATTGTTATTTTCTTATTACATTTCCTAATTATGTGAATCGGTTTCCTGTTAAGGAAGATATTAGGTTTCCTAGTTTGAATATCCATTGGTTATTTTTGGGCCAGTTTGGTAACTCTACTAATAGAATCAAGTGAAGTAAAGTTGATTTTGAAGAAATAATAAAATATAAGTGGGTTATGATGGTATTTTATTTTTTATTGTTTATTATAGAATCTTTTTGACCTTTTGTATGGAAAAGGGGAGTTTTTTTATACTTTAGTGGATAAATGTGGTTTTTTTTTTTTAAAAAGATGGATGGAGTTTTGAATTAAAGTGCTTTTGATGTGACGTATTGTCCGAAAAATGAAGGCTTTACTTGACTTTTACTATGTTAGTATAGTGCCAAACTAGACACAGACTTTTGATAAAATGCAATCTATATTTTCTACAGAAAAATCTATTAATAAATACTTAATATATATTATATAATATGCAATTGCGGAATCAGGTATGAAATATTGAAATCCATGGACTCAAGCCCAAGCCCAGATGTAAAATGATTTAAAATATTGAACCAACCCAAAGTAACATCTTCCAATAAGTTGTTCATCCAATGGGTCTAAAGGTCTAAAATTGGCACAGCTGCTCATTTGGACCCACATAATAATTCATCCCAGCAGTATGTGACATTTTGTCCGACAAGCTACGTGTCTCATAAATGCCTTAATTTAACCATTCATCACAATTCACAACCAATTGACATTATCAATACAAATCCACTTTATTATGTTGTGATGCCTACAAATCTTTAAAGTAGTAGGATAACTAAAGGCAGAAGATCTCAAACAGGGAAAAAAAATAGCTAGGCGATTAGCTACAGTTTGAGAAACAAGGAATGGTATTAAAAAAATCACCAGGATTTGCTTTTAAAACCTGTCAAGCCCACATCAATGGTTGATAGCTTTGGTTGGCGAATGATTAATTAGGTTTTCTTAACACTTAACTTTAGGGCAAAGGTCTTAAATATTCGCTGATACAATGCAGCCAACACATATCTATTTTTTTTCTAGAAACTGATACTAAGTATAATATTATAAGGCCCCATTCAAACTTGCATTGCTGATACAATGAATACAAGCTGATACGAAACAATATAAAATAACATGTTAAATTCTTAAAATAATATGTTAAATTCTTAGTTCAAATAAAATCACATCAATATAGTTGATACACCAACTTATATCAACCGATAGATACCGGCTTTTTCATCATGGATTAGCACTTGAACCTATGTGGGTCTCCCAACTTTAACCATCTTATAAGTGCATCTTTTATAGTGATTAGGGATCCCCACCATACAAGGATTATTGATATCTTTGAAAACTTTTTGGGGAAGGGTCATTTCCACTAGCTCAGCAACTTTGGATTAGTGGTGCATGCATTGAGGCAGTTTCCTTAAAGAGATTATGTTCTGTGGTCCATCCATTGCTCAGAATAAGAATGGCATGGTCTGTCCTCTCAATAAAGGTGGATGGGCATTTGCAAATTCTTTTCCATTCCTCTTGCTCGGGACATCCATACAAGGACCCTACTAATGGAATCTGATTCTCCTTTTCTCAGTGCTTCTGCCTTCTACACATGTTCAGAATAGTAGTGTTCATAGCCTTTGCCGGAGTGGTCCAAGATTGGACTTTTTATTTTTTCTTTTATCGGTAATGATAAATTATAGGGGATTTAACCGGAAAAAATACTTTATCCGCACGTGTTACGCAATCAAACACTTTAGCAAGTGGGGCACCAATTAGAGCAATTGGGCCCGATTTTCATTTTTTTTTTACCAATTTGTCACATCGTCGGCGCCAACCTTATTTACATTGAATAAGGTCGGCGATGACCCTGTCCGCGAATGTTTTTAGGGCTCGAATCCCTGTTTCTTCTCAGTTTGTTTCCTCTCCCTTCCAGCATACCGTTGAGAGTGACCTTAGGCGACTGAGGAAGAGCGGTTGCTTCCATTTCCACAACCACCAGCCTTCAAACCGTCAAGTGCTTCTCTTTGCTTCCATTGTCATTGCTTTCAATCGACACTCCAGAGG
Organism: Umbellularia californica; assembly: GCA_028538565.1. Classification (NCBI taxonomy): domain Eukaryota; kingdom Viridiplantae; phylum Streptophyta; class Magnoliopsida; order Laurales; family Lauraceae; genus Umbellularia; species Umbellularia californica. The sequence goes on from JAPQWN010000003.1 coordinate 96,193,325, forward strand.
TAGAAATCTCCTTCCTATTTGAATCGTTTTCAATGTTTTTGTATTTTCGCTCCATTTTGTTTTCCCGCCATTTCGCTTATGATATCGAAGTGCATGGTTTGTTATCTTGAATGTCATATTCATTTTGTCCATTGTTTGTTTGCTTTGATGAGGGTTTGTAGATTTCAAATTTGGGTATTTTCAGTTGAAAAGGACGATGTAGGATTGGGGTTGGATTTGTGGCCTATCCATGAATAGTATTAAATTGTTTTGAACAACAATTAAAATTGACTGGTTGTGGTGCAGATTTTACACCATGCTCCATATATTTCGCGAGCATCAGATAACAGTTCAATCACATTGGACTAAGTATCTGACTGCATGATTTGTAACTCATCAAAGGTGGGAACTAATTTTTAGTTATTCAATTTCTTACAAGTTCAAGCCTACGAAAACAACCATAAAAACCACAATTGATGGCAATTGTATGCTTGGCTCCAATAGTCCAATATAGTATGATGCTTGAAAAAGAATTAGGCGCATTTTTTGTGTTTGTATTCTCCCTTTACCAAAGGTTACGCATTTTCATTTTCAGCCTGCGCAAGGCTAAGCAAAATGTTCATGAATATGCTCCCAAATTTACTAGGAAATCCAGTCCCTCTAAATTCATATATTCCACACTGCCCTGTTTCCACTATCATATCCTATCACATAGTAGTCACTCATCTCACGAGCTTCCTGGTCTTTGGCTTTCACGCTCGAATAAAAGCATGCTTACATGTATATATATCCCCTGAAAATTAGCCAACAGTCTCTGAATGAATAGGTGGGCTTCATCAAAATTTGTATAACAAAATCTTGCTTTATGATATCTATTTCTCTTGGTTAAAGCATACAACAGTATAGCACAGCCAGAACAATTAAAAAAGAAAAACACTAGTGTCTTTCGAAATAAACACAATGACTATACCAAACAAATATATCCTCGAATATGGCTAATGTAAAATATGTATCTTTCTATCATGGCTAATGTAAAGAGCTTGATCCAAAACTGGCAGCACAACAGGTCCAAGGATGTTCATCCATTGATCTATTTGGCAAAAAGAACCTTGCATGTTTTCCTGTGGGGGAGTATGTTATCTATTTGGAAAACACGTAGTCTTGATATTGGGTGTATGTATATGTGTGTGTGCGTGTGTGTGTGCCATACTTGTTACTACTTACATACTTGTTATTTTTGGTCCATAAAATGCTCATTCTCCTTCATTGACCTACTTGTTACTCAATCTTTTTCAATCTTGCATTGATCTATGCGTCTTGTTGATTTGCCATTGAGAGGAGCAGATTTCACTTGGTCAAACATGGAAAAGGAGCCTGAAGTGCTCCGCACCGATACTACTACCTCAAATGAGGCTAGTACCTTGAATGCACAACCAGCAGTCCTTTTATGCGACCAAGAGCATCACATCTCCGCTGCTGTTCAACGCGGTTTGGTATACTCTCTTCCACACAACCAGTAATCAATTGAACTTCCTTTCGATTTATAGCTAACGTTATTCGAACTTTAATTTTTTTCGCAGGAGTTGGGGACTTACAGATGCTTTCCTACTAACCCCGACTATGGGCAATGGGACCTAACGAGCGTCAAATGCAGTGGGCTGCCGATGCCAGTCTCTATCATCTCGCTTAAATGAGGTGGATGAGGATAGACCATGCATTGATCATGGGTTTAATCGAGCGGTGGCGGCCGAAGACAAACACAGTTCATCTCCCATCCGGCGAGGCGACCGTCACATTGGAAGACGTAGCATACATCTATGGCCTACCGGTGGATGGTCCGCCCGTAACGGGCCGGACATACACCCACTACGAGATCGATGATCTCTGTCAGGAGCTTCTTAGTGTGGTGCCCCTAATGAAAGAAGACTACAATGGGGTCTCCCTTAAGTTCACGTGGCTGGAACGCATATTCGCTCCCACTAAAGAGGAGTTGAGGGAGAAGAAGAAGCCGAAGCCAAAGGAAAAGAAGAAAAAAGGCAAAGGAGATGCGAAGAAAAAGACCACAGAGGCCGATGATATATATATAACTCGGGCCTATTTGTTTTTTTTTTTTTTTTTTTTGTGGCGGGCCAGATTCTTTGCAATTCCTCAGGGGCACGAGGTCCCTTTTTTATTTTGGAGCTTTTTAGGGAGTTTAGCGAACCTTTAACACAAAACCTTCCTTGAAAAGTTACAACTTTTGGTAAAAAATAGATAAACTTGCGTCGGTGATGACTTTATTTAGAAAAGTTTAGGTCATCGCCGACCCGTACTTAGAAATTTTAGCAAAACCTTCCTTGAAAAGTTACAACTTTTTGGTAAAAAATATGGAAACTTGCGTCGGTGATGACCTTATTTTAGAAGGCTAAGGTCATCGCCGACCCTATAACACAAAACCTTCTTTGAAAAGTTACAACTTTTTCGAAAAAAATTAGCCTACCTGCGTTGGCGATGACCTTATTTAGAAAAGGTAAGGTCATCGCCGACCCGTATTTAGAATTTTTCGCAAAACCATCCTTGAAGAGTTACAACTTCTTGGTAAAAAATTGGGAAACTACGTCGGCGATGACCTTATTTTAGAAGGCTAAGGTCATCGCCGACCCTGTAACACAAAACCTTCCTTGAAAAGTTACAACTTTTTCGAAAAAAATTAGCCTACCTGCGTCGGCGATGACCTTATTTAGAAAATGTAAGGTCATTGCCGACCCGTACTTAGAATTTTTCGCAAAACCATCCTTTAAGAGTCACAACTTTTTATTAAAAAATGGGCCAACCTGCGTCGGCGATGACCTTATTTTTACAAAGACAAGGTCATCGCCGACTCATACTTTGAAATTTTTCCACAACCCTCTTTGAAACGTTACAACTTTTGAACCAAAAATAAGAAACTTGCGTCGGTGATGACCTTATTTGACAAAAGATAAGGTCATCGCTGACCCTGCAATCAATTTATTCCTGATGACTTATATAACTACTTCTCTAGCCTTCGTCGGTGGTGACCTTATATTACACTGCTAAGGTCATCAATGACCCTGTAAAGTGACATTCCACGTGCATTAGATTAAAATCTACGTAGTATCGGTACGTTGCATAAAGTATTACATCATCTTCCACTACAAAAAGTTGGGTTCCACACCTCTTTTCAAAGGAAATGATAAATTATACAAAAACATCCAAATGTGCAAAACATTGTTTCGAAAGAAATGATAATTTATACACAAACTTCCAAAAATGCAACAAAAAACTATCAAAAAGATACCCCAACACAAAAAAGTTACTTGAGCGGCCCCAAAACAGAAAATCAAAACATTGTTGAATTACATGACCCGGTTGCTCGAAAAGATTACATGAGTGACCCAAAGCAGAAAATCTGTCAACGTCATTGTTGAATTGGCGGATTTTTGCAGCTCCCACGGTTGTGACCCCTCTCTCTACAGCACGAACAAGTTACCACTCTACGCTTGCAATGTCGATCTTCAACTCGGATCCTGTTTTTCTTTGGTCGACCCGGTTGCTTGCTAGCCAATGGCGGGAGGACTCTCACGGTGGTTAAATACTGTTCTCATTGCTTTCTATCGCAAGTGGCATGAATGACATCAGTGTACGTTTTCTGGTACATGCCTATGAGGGACCAGTGCTCGCAAAACTCATATGGATTCATATTCCGCGCTTTCATGGCGGCAACAGCATGGGAACATGGGATCCCAATCACGTCCCATTTGCGGCACGAGCATGACCTGCGATCTAAATTAACTACATCAACATACTCTGAAGATTGCAATTGATATTCATTCAATGCCGCTATCCGTACCATCAGCCTTCGCGATTCTTCCATCTCTGTGGTTAGGTACTTCTCTGCGTACGGTGTTAATAGTGAAGTGATGCTTTGTACTTGAGTTGACCGTCTCTGAAAGAATTCCATGAGTTTTGCACGTATCTCTTCCACTTGTGTCGTAATCGGGAGCACTTGAGTGTCTTTTAGGAGACGATTTGTGCACTCTGCAGCATTGCTGATAAGCATGTCATACCTGTGTCCATGAGCAAATGCCGTTGCCCAGAATTGACGGCCGATCGCATGGACGTAATTATATGCACGCTCATCTACACTTTTTATGTGGTCCATGCAAGCATCGTACTCACAAGGTCGGTATGCCCTCGCTACACTCCAAAACTTTCTTATAATGCTGTGGTCGTTGAAAGCCGCCTTTATGTTTTCGGCTATATGATGGCAACAAAAGCAATGCTTTGCGCTTTGTATTATGGCTTGTACTGCAGGAATCAGACCTTTCTGACAGTCAGATACGATTATCAGATTCTTTGGCTCACCCAACGACAAGGACAAGTGTGTAAGAAACCACTCCCAACTATCACGCCGCTCCGCTTCAGCGAAGGCAAATGCAATGGGGAACAATTGATGATTTGCATCATGTGTTACGGCTACCATTAGCACTTCTGGATATTTGCCACGAAGGTGTGATCCATCAACCGCTATCAATGGCCTTAGAGTGGTTTGGAATTACCTTAGGCATGGACCGAAGGACCAAAAGAAGCGTCTGAATCGGTCATCCTCCCTGATGTCCAATGCAGTTTACGAACCGGGGTTCGTTCTATGGAGCTCGTTGCAATAGAGTGGCAATATCATAAAAGACTCCTCATACGATCCACGCACTTTGCATAGTGCAAGCTCCTTTGCCATATGTGCTCTCCTGTATGTAACGCGGGTCCCAAACTCAATCTGACATTCATTGATGATCTCCTTGGGCCTAAGATCGTTATTGCATCGCACATTCTCTTCAATGAACTCTGCTACTAGCTTCGTGGTTGCTTGCCGATTTGCAGTTCACATGAGTGGTTTAGAGCAACAATGTTTGGAATTATACTTTCGAACTCTGAAGTGTGGACCAGAATCTACCATGGAGGCATGTACACGCCAGGGACAATCTATTCCTTTACAACTCATTGTCATCATCTTCATATTAGTCCTCTCATGTTTCAAGGTGAAGTTGTTGTATATTGCGTACTTTGTTATAGCTCTTCTAAAAGCCTCACGATCAGGAAACTCCATACCTAGCCACATCGCCCTTACTGAACCGGTCCCTTTTTCGGGCACGACATTATCAGGGACCATCGTGTCCACGAGGGAAGCTTTTGAAAAGCTGTCTTCTTCATTTGTCCTTATAGTATCTCTTTCGATACCTGATTTATTTAGTTCGGCATCTGCTGAACTCCCATTCCCAACCACATTAGTTGCCGGAGCACCTATGAAGATGTGCACACTTTCGCTTCCATGCACATGAAGCATTTCTACATTGATTTCTTCGAACAAGGAGTCATCATCGTCTGCAAAATAAGACAATTTCGTTGGGAATTTTATATCGTGATCCTCCTGTATATCAATTGTGGGAAATTCTTTAAAAGGTGGAGGTGATGGTGGTAGCTTGCCCTCTAATTTATCATCAGGCTTTCCAATGCTAGGAGCGTTTCGAATGATTTCGTTCCTTTCATCTTGTAATGACCTGCAATATATATAGTTATGAAAGAAATAATTACTTTCGATCCAAGCTGAAAATGTTGAAATATAGTTTTAACTTCAGAACATACCTATTGTCACTGGTGTGTTGGAAACTGTCTTCATCACATAGCCTTCTTGAAACGAATAATAATATCCCCTTTGCTTCACTTCTTGACGATTTTAACAAACCATTGATATCATTATCATCATTGATATTTATCAATGAAAAAAAATTGCCATTGTGTAGAAGATACTTTAGAGTTATCTCATTGGGAGTTGTTGCCCAACTCGATGATTCCAAAGCAATTTTGGACAGCTCTTTAAACGTAACATTGCTCGAGAGATATCTCATCTTCTGCCTTCCACCCTTGTAATGAGGACGATTGAGCTCAAATTCAAACTCACCGTCATAGTGAAAGATTATGAGGTGCTCAGCATCTGCCATGCTATTAGAACATCATAAAAAACATAAACTACTTGGACCATCCTTCTCACGCAATAATGCATGGGGTGTAGATTAAATTTGTGAACATTTTTCTCCTTATTAGAAACTAATTATGTATAAAGTAATTTGAACAGTGTAAAACAGTAAATAGGGCTCCTGTGCAACGTATACCATATTTAATAAAACAGACAATAAACACCATACAATGAAAGAGAATATGTATCCAAGCTTTGAATGATAGTATATGTATTATATGTTGTCAATACAAACAGGGGATTGATTTCTAGGGTTCCATCATGTGAAGAGAAATAATTTCATTACCTCCTTTGTGTAGACCCTATCATTAGCAAGAGGAGATCGATTGAAAATTAATGGTGACATCAACGGTGGAAAAATACACTTGTCATCTGTTTCGTAGCTACAAGACACTGAAAGGAAGGCGGCCTCTGCGTATTTTGTGAAGTGGGATGAATGAAGCTCGAAATCGGGTTATATAGAATTCGCGGACAGGGTCATCGCTGACCTTATTCAGTGTAAATAAGGTCGGCGCCGACGATGTGACAAATTGGTAAAAAAAAATGAAAATCAGGCCAAATTGCTCTAATTGGTGCCCCACTTGCTAAAGTGTTTGATTGCGTAATACGTGCGGATAAAGTGTTTTTTCGGGTTAAATCCTATAAATTATATTAAAGAAACTTAAAAAAAAATACAACCATACAAAAACACAACAACTACATTAGCAAACAAAGTTGCATTTCTTTCTATCCCCAACTTGGCCAAAGCATGTGCCATGTCATTTACTGACCGATATACGTGATGAAACTCAAGAAAATTAATCCTAGTCCAATTTGTTATCTGGGCTTTTATTTTAGCCCAAACACGCCCATTAGCCTGAGGTTAGCCTTGGTTGAGATTATTTGCAGAACACATATAATCGCTTTGGTGCTAAGTGTGTTGTGATTAGCTCGGACTAAATCAAATAATAGGTTGTACTTCAGCGTAGTTCATATGGTTAGAGAAATGGATTTCTGTAAATTAAATGTGTGCGGGGGGGAAAAAGAAGAAGCAAACAATGTGAGGAAATCAGTGAGATTTTAACTACCAGGTCAGAAGGAGGTCCAAGTCTAGCCCACGAGTCCAAGACCAACTATGGCAGCCGCAGCAGTTAGGTTAGAGTCAATAGTACATCTTTGTCTAGTGAACAGAAGACTCTATTATAAAACATAGATTGTTCTAATTTCTCATGCTTTTGTTTCCATTTTTTGTTTTTGTTTTTGGGGATTGCATTGCAAAGGTGGCTGGACCTTGACCGACCCAACTAACAGGGGAGTGAAGCCTAGTATACGATGGGGAGAAGACCACCTGCACTCGTTGGAAAGAGGATTGTTTGCACACACAAAGGATAGGATGGTAGTTGGATGAAAACTGGACACCGAACACAATGTTATCTTTTTATTATTGATTTTATGTGCAACCTACTTTTTGTTTTTTGGCGCAACACATTATTCTTGTTGAAAAGGAAAAAATTATACCGACTTTTCTTGATAAAGAGGATTCTGATTTTGTATAATAAGGTAGAAGCACAATATTTTCATCTCACATGCATTCAAAAGTTTGGAGAGCATACAATCCTCATATTGCAGGGGTCAAATTTCCGATCCTGTTAACAACTCAAGGTCTTAACTGTTAACACATGACGAGCTCATGTTCTTGATTAAGTATTTCTAAGGTTTTAGGGCTTATTTGTGTAATGTTGCGGAAGAGGAAAAGTGGATTTCCTCTTTTGCAGAAGTCGTGTGCGAGGGGTGGTGCTCCTCTCTTTTCAGTCGCAAGAAAAATATTATTTAAAAAGCTTCCATTTTATTCAGAGTTTTAGACTGGACCAAAATGAGATAACTAACTTTATCTGATAGTAGAAATTGAAGTTTCCACTTCATGGAAACTACCCGCCACAAAGCTCCCTTTACAAGGGTATGCTTGTACGGGCTTGCTTCCCGTGTGTATGTGGGCTTACTCTTGGATCACAGTCCATTGAGGTACCAGAGAGAGAGAGAGAGAGAGAGAGAGAGAGAGAGCAGTTTTTTTTGGGTAAATTAGCCAAAAGTCCTTGAGCACGGTCTTCTAAGGCATCAAGGACAACTACTTTTTCTCTGATGTCTATAGTCCAGACAGCTGGAGATACTTTAGTGAGAGGTCCCTAATATGCCACGTCATGTATTTTTATGACTACTTTGCCCCATTCAACTGTGCCAGAAAACTCCTTCATTCTTCTTCTCTCATTTTCCATTTTCCATTCCTTTCCATAGTTGCAGAATATCGTTGCAGAGCACCTTCCGTCGCCACCATGACTTCCGATTTTCTCTCTTTCATTTCTTCAAAGATAGATACGGTTTTACTTTATCTTGCTCTTTCATCTGAAGTCTCTTCCAAATCTCTCTTTCTCTCTACAACTGATTTGAAAGAGAGCATTTTGCATTTTTTCTTGTTTTCTCCCTCTCTTTTCTCGATTGGATTGTGGTCATCAAGTGTTTTTGTTTTGGATTTTGATTTTTATTAGAATCTGATTTTCCGTATTCTAACTTTTGGTGTCGCCGAGCTCAGATAAATTTCCCAGAATCTCTGATAAACTGGATAGGAACTCAGATAAATTTGTTGAAGTTCTGCCAGAAACTCAGATAAATTTATCTGAGTTTCTGGCACAACTCAGATAAATTTATCTGAGTTTCTGACAGAACTCAGACAAATTTATCTGAGTTTTGAAGAACTTTTCTGAGTTTCAAACAAAGAGCTATGTGAAGTGGTGCCATCCGACGACCCACATCCATCTCTCCTTTCTTATTGCAGTGGTTGTGATTTATGATTCGCGTTTTCTTTCTCTACCAGCAGACAGAAGGAGAAGAAGGAGCAGGAGCAGGGAACTATGGGAGAAACCAAACATGTTCTGGTTGTTGTATTCACAAGGTATCCTATGTCCTAATTTCAAGATAGCCCAAGTCAGTCAATCTGTAAGTGGTTTTAACATGTGAAATGATGGTCCAGGACCACAGTCCACATGCTACATATCTGATCATAACCATGGTTTAACTGCCTTAGAAGACTGATAAATTTATCTGAGTTTTATCTGAGTTTTGAAAACTCAGATAAATTTGTTTGAGTTTTGCTTTTGCTGACATGTATAAGGGCGTTTTTGTCCTTTTCAGTTACAAGAGGACTGCTGTCAGTATGATAAAGTATTGTGGACCGCTTGCAATAAAAATGACAGTTGAGGGACCTCCGCCCAAATGCCCCTTTTTTTTTTTGTTGGTGGTAAAACTTGAGAGAGCTTTGAAAGCTTTAGCATACAAGAAACCACAATAGTCTTGTGATGGGAAATGACTGCACCTTTTTAACCAAATGAATCAAATCATTGAGGAATCTGAAGACCGTGATTAGGGACTTGAGGCTAATTTACCCTTTACTTTATGCGTAGTTATTTTAATAAACCTGATTTGGCCCTTACTAGTCCAAAGAGCCAAGACCTTGATGAGACGGACCCAAATTCTGAATTCTTGGCCTGACCCTTAACAACATTACTTCCTTAATCTTAGCCTTTAGGCATCGAGCAACCTCACAAATTAAAACCAGAAAGTAGAACCTTATTTATGCCAATCTACCTTTTTATCTTTCTTTCTGTTTTTCTTTTAAGTATATGCCAACTTGAACAACCAAGCTTTTGATTGAACAATGAGAATCTGATCCCTTTCATATAAGCCTTTTTTCAGCCTAAAAGCCAAATCCTATGCAGATTTCCACTCAAAGTGTGAGTAATTTATAAAGAAAATGCAATGGTGCTAATCCAGCTATTATAGGCGGTTTTTTAAGTAATTCTTTGTACATGTGGCTACATTGTGTGAGATCCAATCTTGTTATCACCTTGAGAGCCAATGCTAATGGGTTTTGGATTCCAAATGATTTTGAAGGATGTAGCAAAGGAATTGTTTAAGGAACAAATCATGCAAAGTTTTATTGTCAATCCCAAAGATTCTCTAATGAGCTTGACATCAGGGTGGTCCATCCATAGTCGGTCCCACATGACAATCGATTTGGATCTTCGTAAATCGGGGCTTTGTAGTGAGCCAGCATGACCGTTTTGTTTCTTGTCTTGCTTGTGTTGAACATGGGTTACCACTTTTTGGCTTTGTAAAATAATTTGGCCCAATTTGACTCAGCTCGTTAGGTGACTGAGTCAGGTGGGTCCTGCTTGATCAAGTATTAAATTTGGCCAGACTCATCTGGGTTGATCTGCTCAATAACCTTCTCAATGAGTCAAGCTTCTCAGTACTTAAGCTATAGACCGTTTTTGTAGCTAGAGGATTTCCATTTTCATGAGAGAGTAATCCTACATTTCTACACTTTGCATAGGAAATCAAAACTCTCTTTGTCGAGGAATTTCGGGCTTAATTGTGTAAAGGTGTGGAAGAGGAAACCTACACTTCTCTTCAGCGGAAACTGAGCAAAGTCGTTGCACAAGTAGAGCCGGTTTCTATAGAAAAAGTGAAGATTGTGGAAATGGTTTGCTCTGCCATAGTAAAATTAAAATATGAGATTGAAAGTCTACATGACCTAGATGTATTAAACCAGTGGAGGCCAGCTGATTACTTCTATCCATGAGAACCCTTTCATCATTAGATGAAGGAATTACTTTTGCAGTTTTTGCCGGATTAATCCAATGTGTTATAAAATCCAAATGGGTTTCAAATTGGGCTGATTGTTAGTTGATGGTGTAGCCATTCTTAGATAGAAGAAAAATATCTTAGAAAATATCTTATTTTCAATTTGAGACCCATCTTGCATGTCTAACCTTTTGCCTAATCCATATGCCACAGATCAATCAGTTTCAACTGCCAAGTGGGTGCACTTTTTCTTCTCTGGCCCACCCATTCTGGATTCATGTTAAAACCCTCACAATCATTAGTGCCGTGGAAGGAGGGAAGTGTATTAGTGTGGGGCTCTATCCTTTTATATTCATGTATAGAAAAGGGAAAAAAAAAAAAAAAAAAAAATTGGAGAAGAGAGCAGGTCAGTCAAAGGCTGAAGGGTCCTAATCAACCTCTATAAAATATCCCAAATCCATTACTCTTAGGCCTTAACCAAAGCAAGTACATGTACTCAGTTTAATTTCATTTTTATCACAATCCAAACCCACCATCAAAAACCAGCCAACTGAATTTCTTGCCGGATAATGTTTCATTCAGTTCTATCCCTAAGACCAGTGTATCATAATAATCAGACCCTATTTGAAGATGGGTATTTGTACACATACTCTGTTTTATCACCCCACCATAATTGAATTCCATTAAAACTCAATCAACAAAAAATCACATGAATGCAAACAAACCCATATGGAAGGTTCTCTCCTAATCAACTCAGGAAGCATCTAAAGTATCATATGATCTCTTGATTATACTCATATTTGTGTTACAAATAATAGATTTAGTGGAGACCTCAAGAGGTTCATATTTTAAAAATTTTGTGTGTTGCATAATATGTGTCCGAAATGGTCTCACCATTGTAATAACATAAAATCAAACATCCTCTTTTATCCACGCATTTATCCAAACCTTATGATCTCGTAACCTTTATCAAGCCGCATGGATGAACACATTCATCCTCCTTCATAAGTTGGAACAGTGATGAACTCTATCAGATCATGCATGATATTAAAAGAGATTAAGGATTTGTATTTCCTTTTATGTTAATAATGGTACAATCTTTCTTGTGAAAGGACCACACTATCATATGAGATTGGATTCGCTAGAAATTTTGAGAGGTATTGAATTGAATAAACATGTATGTTACATAGGTTCATTAGTCTCTATAAATTGAGAGTTACATAGGTTCATTAGCTTCTATAAATTAAGAGGGCTTCCTCCACTTAAAGTAGTCATGTCAAAAATTACAAACATGAAAATTTTGCTTAGATACAAGGTTCATTCATAGCTAAGCTAAGATCATTGAAACATACAAGAAAAATAATGATCAAGAAACAGTGACACCATGATTGTTCCTGTCCATCAAGCAGAACCTAGTAGGCTTGGCCTGGAAATTCCTTCTCCTACGAATATCTTGACTGGATGGTTTGATGATCTGTAAGAGGATTGCCTTCAAAGACCTTGAATCTGTGACGAACTTTGATTCTTGCTGTTTCAGATGACTTGGGGTGAGGTTAGTCGAGGGTCTGTTGGGGCTGTTGGTCTTTGCATTTCTGTGCAGGCTGCATCGAAAGGAGCCGGAATGGTTCGTGGGAGAACAGAGACAGGTGCGAGCAGGAGGCTGATTGGGCTTTGTAGAATAGAGTGCAGTTTTGTTGGAAGCCATGGATGGGTGTTTTTATCTTGGAGATGTTTGTGTGGGGGGCAGAACTGTGCACAAGTTAATTTGTTGATGACTGTGGCCCTTGCCCCTTGCCATTGGACCATTTTATATAGGATTCTTGGGTTTGGAGTTACCTTCTTGTCCTTCTTTATGGTCCAAATTGCAATCCACCCTAATGTCCTTTTCCAACTTGGAATCATGGGGTTGGAGGGTTCGGGTCCATGGGTCAGAACCTTCATAAATTCCGATCTAGATTCGGTCATGATTAGTTACCAATCAAACATCACATTTTGCATCCGGAACTAATTATCCATTGGAATCAAAATTGGGTTTTGGATCCGATTTTTTCTTCTGATCTATTTATTAACTAGCATAAAAGTCCGTGCTTAGCATGAGCATGTTCACCTATAATCGAAATGTATATTTACTGATTTATAAAAAAAAACTTAGATTATGCAAAATCAATCCTTAAGTACTCATGATAGTGATTTGGTGATAATGACATAGATAAAAATGAAATTCTTGCATAAAAGTGAAAAAGTGGGAAGAACAGGTTACATGAACTGGAGGAAACGAGTAGTTCCATGTTGGACGTGGAGATGAGTGATTATATATGGTAAGTGAGGAGTTATAGCTCCCGGTCAAAATCATAAGTTATGGTCATAATCACTTAAAAAACCCTTCAGCTTAATATAATATAATTGAAACCAAAATGGGGCTCCAAACCCAAGTTTTTCGGATTGTAAAAGCCGGAAATCCAAAGACTTGTTTGTAATTTTAGTCGGTTAAGAATCCACTCAAGATTTGTTATTCTTTTACCAAAAAATAAAAAATAAAAACTTTCTTGTTGTTCCATTCTCAATGCTTCTATCTGTATCTCATTCTGTTCAGTTCTTTAAAAATAAGGGAAAAAAAGCCAGATTCTGCTTAAAAGCCTTAAAATAAAAAAAGAAGAGAGAAAGCTTGAGTGACTATTGTCTGTGGGGGTTTTCATTTGAATTTTACAAGTAGGCAGAACTCAGAAGGGCAAGTTGGCAATCTAACCGTCCACATCAACAGACCATGATTCATGCATTTGAATGCCCTCTGGTGATATATATACGGGAAAAAGTACTAGACTGATTTCAAATATGTGTTTTATAAAGTTAGGAGAGTGCTCTCTTTTGGTTTTACTAAAACAGAAAGTTTGGCTGGTTGGGTCCTTCTGTTGCCACTCATCTTGGATAGTGACATGAATATGATCCATTGTTGTACTCATCCTTAGAGCTATCTTCCTGAAGAATACATGCACCAACATCCAGATGTATGTGATCATTTTAACAATTCCTGTACTATATTGTCATATAAAGACAGTAGTTGAGTTTTTGCTTAGGTGTAAGGCCTAACTTTTTTGGGTGTGTTTTTAAACAAGTGTGTCAACTCTTACTACCCTGCAGTGTTGATAAGCTTCTGGTTATTTTATAGTAAAATTGTTACTTTTGAAAAAAAAAATGATTAAATGCATTTTTTAATGTTTTAATTCTTCTACACAGGTTTACCTGAATCCCTGGATAATAATTTGTGATTCATGGTGTGTAGTTTCTAGTTTGCCCATATAAGTTAGAGGCTCACTAGCTAGGATAGGGTAAGTATCTTATAATTTTGGATTGATATAATAGACAACCATGCATTCTCCTCTGTATTCACAAGTGGGGCAATAAAGTCCTTGATTTAAGATTTTTTTGAAAGCTAATTAGTAGTCTTTTATTGATCCTAGGGGCAGAACCCAGTATTACAAAACAGTGGATCAATCCCAACCTTAGGAGGACTAGGTAAGATTTCAAACTATAAATGTGATAGGTCATGCCCCCATTTTGACCTATTTGTGATCTAGATGTTTGGTCATGTGAATTTGGATAATAGTTCAAGAGGATCAAGATTCTAAGTACACATTGACAAATTGAAAACTAAAATATGATCAAGTAGATGGTTTGGCATTGTCACCTTTAGAGAACCAACCCATGAGAATTGCTTTAATGGGGAGAACGGTTCACAGGTTGGTATAGCAATTTAGATAACCCTGCATCTACCTTTGGAAAGTTCTTGGGAATAAAGTATTGTACAAGGTAATAAGACTCTTATAATCAGTGTTACAAATATGGACAATTTTCTTTTTTAGAAATATGGCTATACTGTCCCAATGTTTTTAAAAAATGATTTTTCTTCGATGATATTATCACATTAAGAACATCATCAAAAAAAAAAAAAAATGTTAATGACAAAAAATGAGAAATCATGATATATTAAAAAAACTGTAAGAATTAGTAAATATAATATAAAGATATTACAACAATTTATATTCAATTGAAAAATATTAGGATAAACTCATTTTTTGTCATAACATATCACTACCACAATTTTTACTATGAGTAATATGGCTATTTATAGAACACAATGAAGATAACCTAATCCCATCATAAATCTAATCTAACATAATCACATCATGATTAGGGAACTATTCGACTAGTAAGAAATCATAATCACATCATAACTCTAGTTAGGCCCGATTTTAATATCTAATATACTATTAATTACTGAAGATTAACTCATGCGTAGTAACATATCCAACCTCTAGTTTATTCTTTATGTTTTGTATTATGAATACTGCAATCAATAAACAATATTTTCCTCAATATTTCTCAAATATATCTTATGTGACCCAAACTTCCTGATTCCAATGTTCTAATGTTAGATACGCCTTTCATTTTCCTTCTTGCTTTGAGAAGGGTAGTGGAGAAGTTGTCTCAAAGCATCTTCCAATGGCCAATGCATTGCCAACAAGTAGGGAAGTAGCCAAGGCCAAGTACTAGAAAATTCCATCCACTCTTATCTTCTTTATCTACTGATGTCTAATTAATGCCACTCTTTTAAGTAGGTTGACAGCGGCATAAAACTTTTTTTTTTTTACTATTGCAAACATTTATGGACAACACTCAAAGAGAGACTCTATACCCATATAGGTACAAAATACAGATAGTTTACATTGTTTAAAGGGGGGTTGATTGATTGAAAGATACAGACATTTTACCTATTACTTGAGATAAGCTCTTGTACAGAGTCTACTGTTGTTAACACCTCAGCTTGTTAATCCCAAATAGAACCTTGACTGAGAGATCTTTTTGTGAAGTGGGTGCCCTTTTTTTTATTTTATTAGGTTTGTTTTGATAGAGACGTCCAATTTGTAGATCATGATGTTGATCTCAAATAGGAAAAAAATTTCTTTCCTTTTATTTTGCTTGTATTTGAATGTTTTCATCAATCAGACAATCATGAACTCTACAAGCCCCCTATTACCATGTTAGAGATCTTTTTAGTCCCATTTGACAATGGGTCAAGGTTGACAGGAGGTCCCCTGTAATAATCATATATCCATGTCTAAATACCTGTGTACCTGAGTGTATAGTATTTGATCATAAATATCATATTTTCTTGAATATACAGGACATATGACTTTCAATGGTTTATAATAGTAATATTAATAGAAATAACAACAACAACAACAAATAGTAAAGGTTGTCATGTACCCAAACTAAGCCTGGGAAGATCTGGATTTTTAATAGGCCCAATATGTATTCCTGGCCTAATTAGCTCTCACTCCAACTCATGCAGCCAACTGGACTGCCCTAACAGAGCCCTGTCATTGATGTACTGCTCATTGAAATTATCCTATATTGGAAGAGTGGGCCACTTGATTATTGGTAATAAATAATTGGTTAAGAAAAAATCCAAACAATTGAGAAATTAAGGCTTTTGGAGTGATAATGCTTCCAGCTGTCCTATCCATGGTCATCAAATGGTTCTATATTGTAGGATCAATGGGCCTCACAAACTAGCTCTCTACTACGGAAGATGCAGAGGATCCAAATTAAATCAAGGCTTTCCTAGCCACTGTTATATAAATGTAGAACAAACCAGGAGGGTTTTGTGCATATGTGATGCACCAGAGAGGGTCTCAACTCTCATGCCTAAATCTGATTAATGTAGGCAGTGTTTGGATAACACTAGGTTTTTTTTTTTTTTTGATAACACTAACTTGAAGAGGTCTGTTTATAATAGTTTTTCACATACATTTATAGTAGATTTGTGCTTGCTTCCGATCTCTTCTTTCCACTCATGAATTGGGTATAAGTAAGGTATTTATTGTTTTTCTGAAATTTGGTGGAAGTTCTGGATCTTTATGGACCGTTGTATTTTAAGGAGATGAATTAAAATAGTTTAAAATTGAAAAAAAATAAAGGTAAATATATAATAATGACCATCTAGTAATCTCTTCTCTTTCTGAAAATAAATCAAGAGAGATGAGAAATGAATACTCTGCCATCACCCTATTAACTAAAATATTAGGAAAGTCAAAATCCCACTTACACTTCCGTCCTATATCCTTCACCCTTCACCTCCTTAATAATCCTCTGTTGAAGTCTACTAGACCATGAATACCTACACATTCAATTCCTCCCAACAAACTATCCCTTTGGTCTTTCTTTTTTATGACCTTTATGAACTGCATTTGATTTGATGTTTGAGTTTTGCATGGTTAATACTTAAACATATTTGTCTTAAAATTTATGGCCCATTTGTTCGTATGAAATTGAATTTTTAGGAATTCTACAAAATATATTCCTCTCAAAATGCATACTTCTTTGATCGGTATCAAAATCACAAATTGTTATCAAATAATCTCTCATATTAAAAAAAAAAAAATGAATACTCAACTATCACCCTAATAAATCAAATATTAAGAACCGTACTATTTCGCTGGGCTTTTACTCATCCCCGCATGAATGTGGGTGCATGAATGTGGGCTCCTATAAGAGAATGATAATCTCTCTTAACTCAAAAAAGCAAACCAGGTATAGCCCACCCTTTGCCTTTTTTTATACTCCAAGGGTGAAAACAATACCACTAGCTATGTATCAAGTTACATAGTTGATTCAACCTGATTCCCCACTGAAATGAATCCGAGAGTTGGAAAGAGTCCATCTACATCACGGCTCATATTCTTTGCATGCAAACAAAACCCATCGTTCCTTTTTCATCCCTGACATCACTTGCATGGCATGTAGTGAAGAAAACATTTTGCCTTGTACACACCCAAATTTATCTCCTGTGAAGGAAGGTGTCCTATTATCAATTGCATCCTTCTCCCAAATTATCTAAACTAGTCCATCTCAGTCACATGTGGCATGAGATCCTTTTGGCAATCTTCCTTATCTACAAGCAAGTAAGGTCATTACAGGGTTTCTGTCAGTTGCCACCTGCATATTAATGCCGACAATGTTTTAAAAGGATTCTGCATCTAGCAACCTTAATTTTTTCTGTTTCTACAGTGTTTTAAAATGATTCAGAGTCGAACCATGGTGGATCCTAATCCGGCCCATTTTTCATAGATCCGGATCAGAGGATCCAGATTCGGATTTTCTACATTCTATACTCTTGAATCCGAATTTCTCCCTAAGCCATAAATAAATTCTATACCCGCTTCATTTAGAATCAAAGACTTTGAATGCATTTGCAACACAGGTAGTTATTTCTAACTAGGTGGCTGTTTGTAATTGCAGAAATTCGTGGGTGGTTTTGTGTAAAAAAAAAAAATTTTTTTTGAAAGAAAGTTTTAGGAGCTTATCACAACGTTACTAGATATGACAATAAGTCAATTAGCCAGGTGAGTACTATACCATGATGAGGGAACCTCAAATAGACAGGGTCAAATTGTGACATCGATCTATTGGTTAAAAAAAATTATACATAGAATCGATTATAATTAAAATTTGGATGATATGAAAAAATTATGCCCACTTTAAAACTAGAGTTCTCCAGCTGGCGTATTCGTTTCATGTAGTTGAATACCTAGGATTGTTTAAAATTGAAAATGCAAAGGTGTTTGTCCAAAGGACTGTCAAATAATCACCTCTTTAATTAAAATTGAATCAACGGAAGATAGAAATTAAATACTCAGCCATCATCCTAATAATTCAATATCTAGGGAAGTGACATATTTTTTTTTTTGTTGTTGTCGTCGTCGTCATTGTTGAAGGGCCTAGGACTCATGAGTGTGCCTGCACATGCGGCCAGGGAGCACTCACACAAGCGAGGGGAGGTTGCCCACACACTTGCAGAGGAAGCACATGCAGACAGAGAGGGGGAATTCACCTTTTTGATAATCTTTTGCTAAATTTTATCTTGTTTTGAATGTGTCCGTGTATTCAATTTCTATATATTTTATGCAAACAGACGGACCTTAAACTCCATCATATCCTAAATCATAAGTCCGAACCATCTGCTAATTGATTTGAAAATACTAACCCGAAATCTAAAACTTTTAAACAGGTTAAGGTGGCAGGATAGAGTAGAATATACTTACTGATCAGACGAAAAATGTGAACTCAAGTCAAAGTCCTTCAATTGAATCAGTGTGATGTGGCAAGTGCCCGCTTGGTCACTTGGTCAAAGATTCCCTTATAAGTCTCTACTCAAATTGAAAACCATACAAAGTCATCATTCTAATACGATAGCAGTAATAATGCAAACAGATGCCGTATGTAGACTTTCATGCAGTTTCTCATGAAAAACAAAATACCACTGGTCATGTGGACCAGAAAGAGCAGCGTATGATATTGAGAAGAAAGAGTCAAGAATTGCTTGCAACTGGTTTTCGGTTCTCACGCAGAACCTTTGTTCATGTCGCTCCCATATTGACAAAATGTTAAAGGATGCCTAAATTAAATGATGTGATAAAATATTACATTCAGGTCAACGTCCACCCTCGCTCCTGAGTAGTTATAATTGTGGCCGAGCCCTCATCTTCACCATAAAACCATTGTTGTGCCGTTTTCCATTACCAATTGATTTTGTGGTAAATGGTAGCTCAATGGGGTGTTAGATCTCTTCCACCATCAAAGATGAGTACATGGCATGCTTTGAAGCCGCTTTACTCACAGTGTAGTTGTGGAGTTTTATCTTAGAACCTTTTTGTTTGCATTACAATATCTATGAGTTGAATACATAAGATTTATGCCATTAATAGTTAAAAGTAAAGACCAAAAGTGAATTTAATCAAATAACATTTCCTTTCATGGAAATAGAAAAAAGAAAATTATGAAATGAAAAAAGGGGAAAGCCACTTCACCCTTTGTTACTCACTTCCCAACTTCCTTTATTCTGTTTTCATAAACGGAAAGCTTATTTGATACTTAAATATTGAAATTGGCCCATGGCTTACATTTTTAACTACTCGTGGCATAAATCCCTTGCATTCAATTCCCGTTTAATTTAATGCAAACAAACAGGCCCTAAGAACTTTAGGTTTCAACCCCATTATGACGCCGCTCAGAAGTTATTATGACACTTTCATTGCTGTCTATTTCTAAAATATTATCAACAAGCGCAAGCGAGGCATGTCGGGGTTGAGAAACATGGCTTTAAAGAGTTGGTTTTATAAAATGTCAACTGGCAATGGTGCATATTCACACTAACAAGATGCTTTGTAATTTGAGTGATAATTTCATACAAAACTAGTGCCAAAGTTTAGTTGAATGCAATTTTAAGGCTAAAAGTGACTGCTAAATCACACAACCTTTCTCTTATTACAGGCTTGGGACTGATACATACTGAGGCAGAACATGTGAATTATTGCGCGCAGTAGATACCATAAACACATCAACGCACAATCAATTCATCAGCATAATTAAAACAGTAAATCTGTGGTCGAAAGAGCCCGACTTACACAATTAAACAGGAGCCTAATGTTTACCAACAAAAAAAGGAGGAGCCTAATATATATAACCCAACTCCAATAGGCGAGTTGAATTGGAACAGCTGAATCAACTAGGCTGAGGTTATTACCAATAATACAACTCTTTCACCTTAGTGGTTTTAAGTTTAAACATTGGATCAACGAGCACATTTATAGACAGAGCAGAATGCTTGGAAAGCAGTTAACAGCAACAGCAAAATAGCAGCAATGAATGTAAGAAACTGCCATGACCCAAAAACATAACTCTTCATAAACTTCTCAACCATAACCTTCCACCTTCCATTGTAATACTTGTTCACATCTTCAATCACCTTATCTAGATTGTGCACTTTTGTCAGCCTCACTGACTTGCTCATCCCATTCCACAGGTTTGCAGCCTCCCCATCACTCTTCAAGCAATTCAGAATAATACCCTTTTGCCTAAGCAACTTAACATCCTCAACAGTGTCTATAATCCCATTCATTAGCTCAGTGTAACGCGTAAAAACCAGTGGCCCAGATGCAGCTGATGTTTCAAATGCTACTAAATTCCTCAATATAACCTCTGTGTTTACATCTAATCTAACAGAAGGGAGATAAAATGTACCAGTTTCTTTATCAAATTTGATGGTAGATAAGTCACCATTGGTGGGCACAAAATGAAAACCTGCAGTAACAAGTTCTGTTACTGAGGGAATTTGGATCTCTTCCACCAATGGTGGTCTGTTGTTGTTGTTATTGTGTGGACCGGAAAAGTCGTCTTCGGGTTTGAGATTTTCCTTCTCCTGGTAGAAGAGGATCTCAACAAGTTGCTTTATGATAGAAATCACAGGAAGATTGGTGATGATCCTCCAAGGGATCTTCACTAGAAACTTCACGGCCCTTGATGCAATGGCCTTTTTAATGCAATGAACTAGCCCTCCACATAGGGATGATACAAAACTTGATTTTAATTCTTCTTTCATGATTGAAACTGTATCGTTCTGCACGATGGGCTCCATGATTTCAAACAGTTGTTTAGGAACAAGCATGGAATAAAGAAGCTCTAGCAAGTGCGCGCGCTCCGCAACTTGGAAATGTGGATCATTCTCCATCACCTTGAATGGAGATAGTTCTTTAACTAAACCCATCAAGATCAAAGATAACATATCATCAGCTACCTGAGACGACGCATATTGAAACTCCAAGACCTTCCTTAAGAGGAACAGAGGGATTTGGTTCTCAAGCATCATGATATCTCTAAGGATCACATTATGGGCTGATTTCCTCCCCGTATAGTCGACCAAGTGTGACATTCTGGAGGGCACCCTTGTTAGGACCCTGCCTTCTCTAACAGCATAGATTTGGAGGAATTCGAGTAAGAAGGAAGTGTCAACTGCCATCATCCATGCTAAGGTCTCGCCTTTGAAATCCAGGTATCGATGGTAGCACGATCGGATCATATGTTCAATTTTAAACAAGTGGTCCACAAGGTGTTGGAATTTGAGACTTGGCAGATGTTTTTGGATTCTTTTTGCAGCTGAGAGCTTGTATCTCTCCATCTCATATAGTTCAGGGCGCCAGTGATGGTATGGGCCTAGTGATACCTGTTGAGGCACATATGCCTCTGGCTTACTAACCATTAGGGCTTTTGGTACACTGAAGATGGAAATGGGGTCATCGACGTCGTCTTCAAGCTCATCGTCAAATGTTCGACGGATCTGGATGACCCACCGGTGCTCGTCAAAGCCTGCAGTCAAGTTCAGAGGAGTGGTGCATTGGCCATCGTTGAAGGCCATGTTTGATCTGGTAGATCTGTAGTATGTTTTGATGCCTTTATTTGGAAATTGACATTGACATTTAAACAATCTGGTGGTTTCTGTTTTATCATAAAAGTGCATTAGTGAAATTTTGAATGCATTGTTGAATATTCAGTTATAAATGTTTTAAGAACCATGTTGATAATGGCATGAACAATATTGCTAGGAGTAACAGGAGCTGGTATTACTTGAATGTTCTCATGGAGCCTAGTTTCAATTTTAAACTGATCCAGATGTTTCTTTTTTTTTTTTTGGTATCCAGGGCCCAGCTAAGGAGCTAGGATCCTAAGAGACTAGCACATGCGAGGAGAGAACTTGTCACGTGGGAAGTTTAGAACTTGTCATGTGGAAAGTTTATCTCGCACTTAGAGAAGCTGCACAAATGGGGAGTAAGAACTCGCACATGTGAGGAGTAGGGGGTGATTTCATCCCGATGAGAAGCTGGGTTGCCAACCAAATTAGCAACCCCTTGTTCTCAATCCAAATGTTGATATGTGGATGTTTCAGAAATAATCTAGATTCAAAAAATCATGGACATCCACTTATGCATTTCTGCATCATTAATTGTTATTCTGGTTAAACATTTAAACTACCTTTTCTCAGGCCACAATTCATATGGGAGCCCTTAACCACCATTTGCTTATATTAAATCAATGGGCATGAATGGCTGACAGGTACAGCATGTAGAAGAAATATTGGCAATCTGAAACGGCTTAATTTCCTTAATTCTTAGAACCCTCCAATTCTTCAAAATTTTCTCTGAAAGACAGTGGATTAGGCATCAATTTAGTAATTCGCAGACATTATTCAAGAGAAAAGTCTAACTCAAATTTCAATGGGAGCCTCTTCTTTAGTGCTGAAAGTTGGATTTGGTGGGCTGGGCACGGAATATGCAAAACTAGGCCCAGCTAGGATGTGGATAAGTCCAAGCCCAAGCCTGGATCCAATTATGTTCGAATTGCAACCCCTGGGCGCAGCCAGAGAATACCCAGCACGACTTAAGTTTTCATGTGGCCCAAGTGATGATGGCTCATGCTTGGCCCAACCCAATTTGCACTTGTATCAATAAGGTAAGGTTTTCAATTGGGCCCCCTATGGGGGAACCCTACCTGGCCCTAAAAAAATCCAACAAAATGAAAGCTTTTGGTTTCCTTTAAAAGCCCAAGGGCTAGGTTTGGACCAATTTATTACGACTGCAGCCAGTTTGAGGGCCAGCCTTATATAATACCAGGGCCAGCCCAGTTTGGCCAGATTTTATAATCCCTTTGGCCATTTATGACGTGAAGAAATGAACGCACAGAGAATCCTAATGAGTAAGGAGACGAGAAGAATACTAAGGGCACCATTGTGCAACCATATTTCCATGAAAAAGGCAAGGCAAATTTGATCACTTTTCCACAGGGTAAAGTTTTCTTGTTTGGTGTAGCTGCTTTTCCCTGATAAAATATGTAAAACATATCCTAAGTATCCTAAATGGCTGAGGATCTCCTTGTAGAGTGTCCCACTTTCCAGCAATACAAATTCTCCACCATGTTTGGTGACTTTCACCACTTTTTATTTTTTGGTAGAAGACTTTCACCACTTTACAAACTTTTTATAAACATAAAAATTAATTCTTAAATATTAAATGTTGTTTTTTTTCGATAAAAGACTCATTTTCACTTTGGTAATTACCAAAAATACACTTTCGTATGATGAATATAAATTTTCAAAGGATTACTTCTTTCTCATAATTTCACCGTAGGTCTCATTGAGTGAAAATATTACATTTACAAGAAAATATGAACTAACCATTCGAGAGGATAAGGATAATCCCTAACGACACTAACATCCTAACAATCTTCTTTAACAGATAATCATAATCCCTAACTCTAACAATGAAATGGGTCTTCTAATATGTAGATTGGAAACTAGAACCTAACCAATGAAAATTAATGTTTTTTTACCAAAAGAACTATAAAGATTTCCACTAAGCACTAATTAGTTATAAGGATTTGAGTGTTAGTCAAAAAAGATTAGGCGTACCTTAGGGATTTTGTTTTTGACAAAAATGCCTGTAATCTCATCCAAACCCTCCTCTTTTTCCCTTCTACTGAAGAAAATCAATCCAATTCTTTTCACACAACTGAGACAAGAAGACAGATGCTAAGACAAAACCAAACATTTATTTTCAAAGATCGAATAGTCTATCAAAAGGAGCTGCGAGGTGTTAGAGAATACGTTAGTTACAGTAGTTAGGATCATACGATTCCTTATCCTAAAAATAAAGCTCAGGTTAAATTTAAAGTATATTATGTGTTTCCTTTCTATAAATTGGAATTTTTTTCACTTAATAAACTCATAGTGATTTTATCTAATGCATTCGTTTTTTTTATTACTGCAGCCAAGGGGGTGGGGACCCAAGAGAGAGCCCGCACAGACATGAGAAGACAACCCACTCACGTGGAAAAGGAGCCTGCAGATACGGGAAGAAAGCCCACACACATGACAAGAGAGAATGCACACGCAAGAATAGGTGGCGTACCCAGAATTCGGACCGGGACACCCAAGTGATTTTATCCAATGCATTCGTTAAAAACTTCTTTGCCTTCGGAAAAAAGAAGACATTATTTTGGATAATCGCTTGAAGGTATATATATTCCGAAGTACTGATGAGGATCACATACCTCAAAAGAAGTTCAAATCAAGGTCCAAGTTGCTCGAGGGGTATTGTAAATCACCAAATAAATGGCTCCGTCATAAAAGCTTACTAATCGATGAGTATTAGCTTATTGCACTTTCATCAGCTGGCCAAAACGTAAATGATGGTCCAAGTGGCAAGACTTAATTAGAGGGAATTAAAGAGCTTTTCCTAAAGTTGTCTTTTGGGTCTCCTTCCATTTCACTAAAAAAAGGTTCCATCCTAGTTATTTTAGAATTATTCTGTCGGCTGAGAGGAAAAAAAAAATAGTGGTGCTCAAGGTGATTTTTGAGGCTAGTCTTAGTTCTCTTAGTGCTTTCACATTGTTCAATCAATGTCTTTATTTTTCACTTTTCAATAAGTCTAAAAATTTTGCGCTCATCAAATTAATGTTTTCACATAGATAATTTGCACCATTGCTAGCTTAAAAAATATATAGGTAATTAAACGTTTATCACACATGTTCTCTTACGAAAGATCAATCAAATCCTTAATCTACTGCCTTGCCACTGATCTAACAGTAAAAAGTAGAAGTTTCACTTCTAAGGATTAATTAATCCTTAATTTACCCGTGAGGGTGGGACAAGTGCCTTCCCATTGATCTAACCATGAGTCAGCTAGCGGAAACTTAACCCTTGTATGGAAGTTGGTATATTTGAAAAATGAAGGAGCTGGGGTTTGTAACTGTAGATGATGATCCAGTAAAAATACAGATCAGGCTAAAATAAAGCCCTTTATTATGGTGTACTTGCTAATTAAAGAAACTGCCAGCTCCAGTCAAAGTCAAAACTCACCCTCCAAGGCTACATCATGAGGGGGTGACAAAGATTTTAGGTTATAATAAGAATAGATTTACAAGTTAAAGCAGAACAAGGTACACGAGTGCTCCTCCCAAGCTTCCAGCTTTATGTGCTCCAACCATACTCACATGCTCTTGCCCACATTTTAACATTAATAACATTTCTCAAATCCATGTAACAGCACCAGCATCCCTTGGAAATTTTCCCTTTGATTATTCCTTTCCCTTCCTTCCCTTTGGAATGATGGTCAAACTAATTAATCTGACCACATAAACATCATAAGAACTGTCTTTATTGGTCACACGCATGGCGGGGGAAGACACACGTGATGCCCACTGCTCGGGCCAATCACATGGCATCTATTGTATTTTTCACAATATGATGAGTCTAATCATAATAGGAAAATAGTAACTTAATATGGGCCAACCGAGTTCTATACGAGGGGGAGTGTTGAGGAGTGGGCTCCAAGTATTGAAAAGTATTTATGCTGCATCGACTGCTAATACTCTGAGGTTATGGCTCAAGATTTTGGTATAAATGGTTAGCTGAAGAAATTTAATAGAGAGTAAGGTCCCAAGATATAAGGGTGCCTTTGTGAAAACTATAATATGTTTGTGTAATATTTCTAAGGGCCCCAAAGATGAAATTTGCATTCTTAGAGGAGACTGAAAATTTGGGTCAGTGCTAAATTAGATTAGTGAAGGTAATTTACGTCCATATCCCTTTTCTTAACATGTTGGTAGAATGATTATATATCTTTTTTTGTTTTTCAGAATGAAGGATAATATATCTTAAAAATGAGAGTAATGCTAAAGAATGTGATCACATTGTAATAATCTTTTAATATGATTTACAAAATCTTTATTGCTATCATCTTCATTGAAGGATTCACCCATCTAGCAAGGGCTAACAGAGTCAACATCTTCCAGCAAGTCTATTTTCACCATATATATTGTCAGTGTGGTGGAATCCCACCATCCCAGTCCTAGCTGGGCTTAGGAGTTAGGGCTGGCACATGTCACAGAATAATACATGGAGGAAGAAAAGTTTTTGAAAATCTCTTCACTTCATAAAATTCATATTTTTAATAAAATTAAATATATATTTTCAACTATTTTATTTTCCACTACATATATATTCTTGTGACAGAGAAAAGTCTGAGCACTTATTTATTTGCATATAATATATAGGAACTCACGGCCAAATGAACTCTACCAATATGACTTTTCTAAGATTTGAAATTACTAGCTGGGTGATGGCTCGATGAGTAGGTATTCATTTTCCATTTTTCCTTTGATTCATATTTCCATTAGACGAGATGTTATTGAATGGCCATTTTTTTGTGTGCACCTTTAATTCTACATTTACAACTTCTCGTAAAAATAAAACCCAGAATTCATTTATATGAAGCAAATGATCAGCCCTAAATATTTGAAAATCTTCTCCTATTGCCTGCACAAATAAAACAATTAGCTAATTAACATAGGCAATTATAGTGGGACGTGCACTTCGAATTCAGCTTGAGTTGAGCATCTATACAGCCAAAGGTGTGCCACTGCTTGGCACAAATATTTACGATCCTTCAAAAATATTGAAATGAAAATTTCAAAACATTACCAAAATAGAAAATATCGCAACAAAAATCTCATATGATTAAAATAAAAAATGTTAAAAAAAAAGGAAAAATGTATATTCAAAAGTTTCATATATAAACTTGTATTTTTTTGCCACTTTTAAGTATCAAAGATTAATATGTTCTCTCCAACATCTTCTCAAAAATATTTGAAGAAAGTCTTTCAGTGAACCACTTTTTGCGACAATGGTGGCCACCAGTGCTAATGAATTTTACATCTATTGCAACATAATACAAGCAGGCAACAATGGTCCACTCACATTTACCAAAATTTTTAAAAAAACGTGTGGTCCAGTACTCACAAATTAAGCTCATAAATGTCATGGTATCAGACCATAAATTGAAATATATAGTCATTGCATTACAATTTCAATAACGAAAGGGACATATCTTTGCATATAGCCATTTATCGGACCCACTCCGATATGTGTAGCTAAGCATCATAAGATAAAACTCTATTAGCAGACTGTTACATCAAAGCTCTTATTATAAACCGAGCCAACATGCACGTGCTAGCCACTGAATGGGTATGAGAGACCTCCTTCAAACCCATGGCCATTGGAAAATGTACAATAAAGCTTGGAATTGAAAATCACGTGATGCCATTAAGACAAAACTCTCGACCATGTACTTAGAAAAATAAAGAAGGCAGATGCAAAAGAACAAGAGAGAGATAGAGAGAAAATAGTGAGGAGATCAAGAGTTATTAGTCAAAGAAGATCTAGCAAAGAGGAGATCTATGTGGAATGCCTTTTCTTCTGCTCATGCTCGCAGCAATGTCCTCATTTGAGATGTTACTAGCTAATCTTGCACATATGTAGAGCCCGCTTCTCTTCTTTCGAACGAAATTGGTGCACACCAGGCTCATGTTCTCTGAGCCGGATGACCCTGAAGATGAGCCCATGGCGTCGTCATCATCGACAACCATCGAATGGAGAGTGTCGTTGGTATCGTCGTCACCCATGTCGTGATGGACGAGGAAATCTGGACCGAGTTGCATGGAATCACATGTCCTCAAGTAGGGTGAGAGATCATTCTTGTGTCGCAATAAAAAGTCCACCTAAATCACACCCCAACAACAAGTACACTCATTAATCATTTCAATTGGACATAGAGTCATTGAATTTGGCAATTCCATCGTTATAAGTTAGTTATATCTAAACTAAGCTCATGTGCTGAGGCATGAAAAAAGATTTGTAAGTTGAAAATTTACACATCTAGAGGTAACTATAATTTGGATCCGATAGTATAAGATAGAGATTTTTATGTAATTCTAGTTTCTAAATGTTTTAACGCAATTCAAGAGATTGCTGTTACTCATTGATAAGCTTCATCATCTATGTCATTTTAACCTTGATTATTAATAAAATTATATACTGCCCATGTTTTACTTGATTGCTATCTTGATAATGCATGTCATGTTTGTATAGTAATCCATGGTAAAGTGTTTGATTTTCATGTTAACATGTGGTGTATAAAAAACAGATTCCAGGGGAAAACTCCCACCTATAATGAGACTTATCCAAAGATTACCATCCTTATATATATAATCCCTTACAAGTTTAAAATTTGAAAAACCAGTGTAACTACTTTGATCTGATGAAGATAAGAACTTAACAAACCCCAAAGTTTTTGAAAATTCTTTGTAAAACTTACATAGTGCCCCCTCTAAATTTTCCTTATACATAGTGGCCCTCCATGGAAAATTCTCTCCTGCTGCCCCTGGTTGCTCTCTCTCTAAGTGTAATAATTTCTCTTGATTGTGTATAATTAGGATTATTGTCCCATTAATGGCCTCTGGTTTCTGTGTTCAATATTTGAGAGAATAAGAAATCTAAGTACGTAGATGTTAATCAAGAATTCTATTAGATCAATACCTTGCATCCCAAGGAGCAGTGAATATATGGTTCCTGAAGGCACCTGTCGCAGGAAGTGCAATAGTTTCCGGAGCCCTTGAATTGCCTACTTTGGGGTCTCTTCTTGATGAACACCACTTTGGCACTATTAATTGTATATGCCTGCAAGAGGTTCAACAGAATAGAAAACATGGTGTGTGTTAGAATCCATGATAATACAACTGCTTTAGGTAGAAAACTTTGGAAAATCTTCAATATCATATCAAATAAGGAGAAGAGGAAAAAATTTTCTCCTTTTGTGGGAATAACCTGAACATTAGAGCAATCTATTAGCCTCTCGATGTCTTCGAGCCGAACGACGTCATGATAGACATAGCGGCGGACTTGAACTAGCCGGTGGAAGCGATGTGAAGGCAAGCAGTGTGGACATATGCTTGTGCAACAGTCCAGGCAACATATGTTCTTCTCATTCTTCTTTGCACTCTCATGAATCGAACACCCCACAAAGAATTTCTGCGTGTTGAGTGCTTCCAACCATGCTGGCTTCTGAATTCCCTGTGGAACATCCAAATAACCATCCATATATGATGATAACATGGTGAAACATTCAAAAGACACACACAAGATCAAGCAAGAACAAACATACCATGATTAACATGCAAAAGACGGCAATTCGAAGGAACTGTTTGTTTTATGCCTAAACTAAGATAAGAAACTAAGAAATGAATGTAAAGAATCAATTGAAGAGGGAGAGAGAATGGTGGGGATAGAGAGTATATGTGGAGGGAGAGTTGCAAGCAAACATGGGGTATATATTTATTCCTTGGTGAAATACACCACAGTTATGGATTAAAGAAAGGAGTAAGATATGAGGAGAACGTGGGAGCTGTTTCCGTGTCTCCCATAGCATTTCCTTTTAACTATTGCCACCCTCTTCTTGGCTCGAGAGCTCAAACCCTAAATAATGTTAAGACCAGGGAGCTGCCCAAGAAAATTTGATTCTCTCTTACTAAGCAATAGCTTATAAGCCATACTTGGCTAAATTGGTGGGGGTGTACATTTCTTGGATCAAATAGCTTATAAGCGAGTCTTGGACAAATTGGACCAAGGATTTGGACTATCTTATGGCTTCTTCTTTTGCCCCCTATATAGGGCTCTATATGTTGTTGTCAATGGTTCCTTGGTTAATTTCCATGCACCCAACATGGGTTCATTGGAATTGGTCCTAGATGATGAATCAGTGAATTGAGATCATTTATGGGATTCGTCCGATCATCATGGTAAACACACGTTTCTATGTGCCGTCTGAAAATATTTCTACCTTAATACAGGCAGAGGTCCCAATAACTAAATCTCAATTGAATATCAATCTGACGTGATTAAACTAGTGATTAACTCTAATTCCAATTTAACTAATCAATCAAACCACGAAGAGAGAAAGACAGGCGATTTATACGTGGAAAACCCTGCTCTGGAAAAGACCACGGGTCTTACCGTCTAGGCCAACAGACAACCAAGCACTATAAGTAAATTGAAGATTACAAGAACAC
This sequence comes from Umbellularia californica, assembly GCA_028538565.1. Lineage (NCBI taxonomy): Eukaryota > Viridiplantae > Streptophyta > Magnoliopsida > Laurales > Lauraceae > Umbellularia > Umbellularia californica. Next base: position 96,223,743 of record JAPQWN010000003.1, read on the forward strand.
TTACAACCCTTTCCCAGTTGTAGACTATACCTAAGGACTACTTTGGATCTTGTTGACAACTCGTCACGAATTTTCACCGTGTTTGAACAAAACCACATTAAAGAAAGCAGCATGGAACAAACCCAAAACATTATCTTCAGCACAGCAGAAACTTGAGGTCTTGGGGGAATAAGATGGATCTCTCAAACTCTCTTTTGCAAGGATATCTTCTTGATCAGTGTATCAATAAGATGAGAGAAGAAGTCTTTTTATAAGACACAATTCGTGTGTTAAAAGCTCAGAGAATAGGAAATTGCCTCTTAGAAAAATTAGGAAGAGGAGTTTGGCCAGAAATAGAATTTCGTAGTTCGCTCGAGCGGACGTGGGGGATCGCTTGAGCGAACATCTTACTGGAAGTAGATGTTCAGCGTAGGAATCTCTTGGGTCGAGCGAACTAAATTCTGTGTGTGGTTTGCTCGAGCAGACTGCATTCTGTCTTCAAATATTCAGCACAGAGACATCATGGGTCGAGAGAACTGAATGCTGGGTCGAGCAAGAGATCCACTGTGATGGGATCGCTCGAGCGAAAGGAAGTTCGCTTGAGCGACCTCTAAGAATCTTCAGATATCGGAAACTCTTTTTATTTTGCAAAGAAATCTTCAGCCGTCCAACTTCTAAAAGAAATACAAGATATAGAAATCCAGTTTTGTCTATTACCCTATGAATTAGCCAACTAAAAACTTTACACCGTCTATCCACGATCTGGACGGCCCAATTGGAATGAGACTTGGTGTTATGATGATACATGTGGTTCATGGTTCCAGTGATTTGGATTCTAAAAGGTATGGACATCTAATGGATAAGAGGACGAGAAGCAATTTATAAAGGATTTTCAAAACACATGAGAGCGATTTGGTCTATCTCATGGTGTTTTGAAAACCATATATATTCAAATGTTTGAAATGTGAGTTGGACTTAGAACTCACATAAACCTGATTCTAAACGTATGTGGAAAGCTATTTGGAAAGTGAGATGGCGGCGATGAAGAGTTCAATCTCCCACAAGTTGAAGCAATGTTCCAATCCAACTTGTACCTGCGAGTCTTGGTCCTCCCAGGGCAGGAATCAAAGAAGTTTATATCATTGTAACTATTCATTAATCATCAATGGGGCCTCTTTATTAAACTTCAAACTGCAAAACAAAGGCTTCCTCGTTTATTGGCTTTGGATAAATTTCATGCCAAAGGATTTGGGCTCACTATCAGGTCAATTACATGTAAAATGCATGAATAAAAGTCTCAATCTGTTAGTCAGCTGGTTAAGGAAATGTATAATATGCATTGGCGTACAAGTGAATTAAGTTCGCATGTTTTATACATGATTGATCAAATGGTTTTCCAACTCTAACCGAAGAGAAATTTAGACAGCAGAAACTACTTAGAAGTTGTTTCTTTTGAAAAGTCTAGATTTTTAATAGGTAGGCACCACTAGAATGATCGGTACATGTGCTTAGGAGGAGTGGGGCTCAAAAATATGGAATGGGAAGATCAGCAGTCACACTGGGAAGAGATAAAATGCAATCGATCATCGAAGGAGTCTCTGTCCATATGGACAGTCTGGATTTGCCGACCATCCAGTCACAGACCATAACGGCAAAGCTTTCTCAGCTGCTGAGAAAGATGATTTGGGTCATATACTAAATAATAATACAAAACGTAGAAGACATTGCATTTTGGCCGACAAAAACCATCCATAATACAACTAATCCACTGTTTTCTGAGTTGTGACTTTGCCCAATGAACACCTTATTTTAGTGCTCTAACTCCTCAGATTTTCCTTGTGTTTTTTTGTCCAATATATTCATGGCAGTATTCTCATTTTTGCATGTTTTCCGGGAGAAAAAGAGCATATATAAGGTGGCTGTTCCTATCATTTTGAAGGATCCCATCCCATTCCAGAAGCATTCTATCACACTCTTGGTTTAAGGACTCGGAATTAGGTCACAGAGCCAATTAACTCAGGGGGGAGGCTGTCAAAATTATATTTAGACTCACCCGACATGGTGACCTACTGAGTTTAGTCAACTTGGCCGAGTCAAAGGTAGTCATCTGAGTAGCAGGGATAGTTATATACCTTGTCATCTGAGTGATATAGGAGGGGTTGGGGCAACACCTCATTCTCTTTCTCAAGTGAATTTACACTTTTAACTACAAATCACAATATTCTCAAAGCTAAAGATACAAATCACATGACGGATAGTGACTGAGTTTGGTGAAACCAGGTCTGGATGAGTCTTAGTTGACTCAATTAATTGACTCAGGACTAGGTCTCAACAACTTAAAATCCACTTTGGGGGCATTTTTCATCTTTTGATTTCATTGGTAATTAATAAGAAGGAATGGGAAAAAGTTAATTTGGTGTTTAGGGTATAATTAAGTCATACTTTGGTAGAATGGTAAGAAAATCAGATGACTTATAAATATCATTAAATGAAAACTAATGTAGTTGAATAATTAGTTAATATGAATATATAATAATATATATAATAAAATATTGAACTATTGGCCTGTCTGATCAACCTGTTGGGTTTTATGATCTATTCGAGCAGTAACTGTTTAGTCTACTTATCTACTCAGAAAACTATACTCCGAATTTCACTCTTATAAAAGTTGGGCCATTTAAATAAACATATGTAAAATAAGTGATTAATTATTAAAAAATTGATGAATAATAAATGTGAAAGACATCTAAGCCATCTATCCTTGTTTTACTTTCAAATAAACACATGTAAAACACGTAATTAAATTTTCAAAAAATGATTAAGGATGAACTAGAAAAGGCATCCTTGTTTAACTCTTTCTGTTGTACGTGGTCGTGGAAAGCAGAATAACATCAAGGAAACATAGTGAAAAATCACGCTTGATTATAACAGAAGTGTGGAGATTATTCTTGGTATCATTTTGGTTTTAAGATATATCTAAGAGATGGTTGAAAGTATTAAAACAATAAAAGGAAGCACATTAGGCTTTGATGATTGATCATCTTCTTTAGCAAAGCTCCAAGTTCCAACTCTGCCTTTCATCAAAAGATACAAAAACCAGCTCAAAAGGTCTAATGAACATTTCTACATAGAAAAAAAGTTCTAATGAAGACACCCTCGTAGCTCGAAAGCCCAGAACTAGCTACCATAGCCTCATGGCAACCCTAAGTAGCCCTATTTCTCCATGAGATCCTCGTTCCTGATGCTGCACATCTCTCCAATCGTGTTTGTCTTTCTTATTATTGCTTAAACATAGTTTAAAAACTCTCTCTGCCTCGTCAGATCCCCCTACCAATCACTCAGCTCCACAAATCACCAGTCAATCAAGTCAAATGACTTACCCACGTTACTCTTTGTGGACAACGGGGTTGCTCAGGAGCCCCCTTGGATTGGTCCAAAAGTTGCCTCATCAAAGGAAGCTGAAGTAAAGTGAGGGCGATTCTTGGCAGCTCTAATAAAAAGTGAGGGAAATAGGTTATACAAGAATTCAGGTATACTTAGATGCTAAGGAGGTGGTTCAGGCTGTTAATGGCAATTTTGATTGGGCTATCTGCCAATTATTACTGATATTAAGAAGCTAATTCTTAATTTTGATATTGTGGATATTTCTTATATTCCTAGAATCTTTAATTATGCTGCCCACTCATTGGCTAAGTTTTTTTTTTCCTGTAGTCGAGATATAGACTTGGAAAGAGCGCATTTCTTCCTAGGGATAGATTGTTGATTGTGATGCTGTTTGTGGGGTTGTTTCTTGTTTTTTTTGTTTGGAGTTATTTGTTTGTCGGTGTTGTTGCTTAATTTGGTTGAATTAAATGCCCTTTTCTTACCAAAGAAAAATTGGTCAAGAGCCCCACTCTTTCTACATTTGTGGGCTGCTCTTCCCACTTGTGTAAGTTGCCCTAGATCCCTGCCCCCTTGGCTGGGAAAAAAAAACTTTTACTATTGTGTAGTGGGCCTCACACTATATGATAGAGTATGGCATTCTTCGACGTCATGGAATAACATGATAGTGGTTTTATCTATTATTCCATGATATCAGAGCAAAAGAGTAAAAGAAAAAAAAAATTAAAAATAACAATTTAGCGGGAGCTCTCCTCCAATTGCTTTGAAGAATCTGGTTCCTCTGTTATTTTATCTGATTTTAAGCGGATTTTTTCCTAACGATCTTAAATAAAAACACTGTATAAATCATTTGAATGCTGAGAAAAAGAGAGAAAAATAAAGATTCATAAGAGAAGACATAGAAAAAGTAAAAAGTAATATATTGTTCCAGGTAATACCATTCTAACAACTAAATTGAATCAGACAACATAAATTATTGTGATTATATCATGGTTAATTTTTCTAAAGAGAATATTATGCTAATATCACACTAAATTACAAATATATGTCATGTATCACTGGTACAGTTATCTTTGCTGCCAAACTACTGTGGATGAGCCACCAATGCCTTTGGGATAGCCCCAAAACATTGGTTTATTGACACATGTGGGTCCAAATAATTGGATGGATGACCCAAATAAGTGGATTGGTCTCAATGATGATAGGGGACTTTGATTTCTTCAATCACTGACCAATAAAAGTAGAAGGGATCACCCTCTCCAAAGAAGGCCAGAGATAGATAGTTTGGATCTCCCACTTAGTAGATTTTAGGGCCATTCCAAATAAAAGGGATTTAAGAAGATATAACCTTCCCTCATGGATGCAGATCAGGATCTGTAGGAGAAGGATCAGAATAACTGAATACACTAACGGCAGTTGCAAAACACCACAATAAGTGTAACAAATCTTACTACATTCAGGATTAAAAATATAAAATGTCCAACTGAAGTTGATTTTGAACTACAATTTGTAATATCAAAGATTTGGGCCCCTCCCCCCGCCCCCCCTTGTTATTTATTTATTTATTTGCTTTACAAAAGTTTTGAACTCAAGTGCCCAGACATGCGACACCGTCTTCCTAACTAGTCGAGTAGCATCTGGGCCAATTTATATCCAACATTTACATGACAAAGGAACAACAAAATACATGAAATTTGTGTATTCTGATGGATAGAACCATCAAATAGAGCATCTAAGTATAAGAAAGGGATGGATAAATGGGCTGGGTATTGGGTCCATGGGTCATAACCTATATGGGTCATTTGACATTAGACCCATTTATCAATTGGAACACAAAACAGGTTCCATATCCGATCGTTTACAAGTTGAGACCTCCAAAAAAATTTGAAAATCGGACATTTGCATCACTACACGTAGCATGGCCCAACTAAATACAAAAAACTTCAATTATTATTACTAAAAAAAAAAAAAAAAGTCCTACCAAATACAGCCACTTATATGATGTAAAGCCATGAAATGGTCATTTAGCAAAGTTCTAGATGAACCTTTGAGCATACTACCAACATCAGTGGTTTTCTTTTTGTTGATCCATTCTGTAGTGTTTCTTTTATGAACGAAGTTCCTACAAAAAAAGAAAAAAAAACATTAAAAAAAAAAAAAACATTTCATCTTTAAGATGGTTAATTCTCGAAAGTATTTAATCCTCAAAAGTTTCCAAGTATGCTTAGGCAGGCAGTCCCCCACAAACTTCACTGTCCTATTTTAAGAAGCAAAAGAACATTTCTGCTTGAAAGCTGCAGGGGATCCGGATCCAACCCACACTGGCTAGTGGCTACTGAAAGTCTGAAATCATGCAACACAAACTTTCCTAAGATTTCACTAGTTTTATCTTCTAAGACACTTGGTATTGTAGAAAAGACCAACACAAAACTTTCCTATGATTTCTTAGATGTTCAAATTCTCCTCTGATGTTTTTTCCTTTTTTGCCAATAAAGTTGCACTAAAAAGAGATTTTAGAAATCCCATCATAGACATTGAAATCCAATTGAAAAAATAACAGCAAATAAAACTCACCCCTTCTGTATTATGGACAACAACCATTGAATAGAGAAAATCCCTCCATATATCCTCTATCATTTAGAGAAAATCTTTCTAATCTATCACTATCGATGCATCTCTCATTCAAGACTCAACAATCCATATAACCCATATATCGCCTTCAATTTTGCAATCCCAATACATAAAACAGGGCCTCAAAGGTTTTGAAAAAATTTACAATTTTCTTTTATATGTATGGCTCCCCAAAGAAAGTTCCTTTTTATACACAGGTCTCTCCTAGGCAAGTTTTTTGGTTCCTCCACTTAGACGAGCCCTTTATTACTTAAGCGAGTACACAAAAACTTAGACAATGAGGGGTGGATCTAAGTATGCTCGCACCACCCAAATGAAAATCCTGGATCCGTCATAATAAATAACAGTATTCCTATAATTGATAGGAAAGAAGCTTAACTGTTAACAAGCAAGGTTAAATTTTGGAGAACGACATTTTGCATTAAATAAATCAGAAGGACCTATTATTCTTAATTTTTTAATTTCTTCTTTTTTTGCTGAACTATTGTTCTTTAAGAATAGAAACAAAATGATTTCAGGTTCTTTAGAGATCTTAGGTTTCTTAGCTACAAGGTTTCTTCATGACAGCATTCTAACATAAAGCTAGCAAGGTGGTGGTGGCGGCATTTAAATTGCTCTTTTACTCATGCACCTTCTTTTAACATGACAAGTCGACTTCTCTGAGACTTAAACTACTTCAGCTATTACCGACCACTTTCCTTTTTTGTTTAATATTCCCGGTTAAAACTTAAAATGCGGTATAAGTACACGTTCACTTGAGAGCATTATCAAAAGACCCATATTCAACAATTATGTTTTTTCTTTATTGAAGTGATTTGGTTGTTTAATGAAGTGATTTGGAAAGCATCACGATGCTATCATAGTAGTAAATAGTACCCATGGACTAAAAATAAAAAAAAAAGTGATCTTTGGCGGCGGAAGAAAACGCCTTTAGTAGAGGGTTTTTTTTGCCGCTAAGAGTTTCTAAATGTGGCTTTTGATGGTAGGAAAAAACCACCGCTAAAGGCCATTTTTACCGCCGCTAAAAGTCACATTTTTTTTGTAGTTAAACATCATAATAATTTCAAAGTATCATTAAAGTAGAGAAAAATAAAATATATGTATATATGGGAACTGTTTTGGTACCCCTTCATGCTGCATCCTTACATGAGAACATTCAACTAACCTACCTTATATATGATCCATCTTAACCTTTCACACACATGGAATCCCCCTTGAGTCACTGGACCCCGAGGTTTGCACCCATCCAATCTATTGGACCGTTTTGATTGAGGGTCAATTTCTTCTTAAGTTCAGAGTCATCAAACTTGTGGCCCATGGATCAAGGGATTAGAGGCATGGGATTGCCCTCATTCTTTTTCCCTGGGTCAATCATGAGTGGAACTTTCCACAACCAACCCTCCCATGTCCCATGATCTATGGGGCCCCAATAGCTTGATCCGCCGGAGTATTACCCTATATATATAAGTTTATTCTTATTCAAAAGTATTTTGGTTATTTAGAAATTAAAACTAATGCTTTGTGAAATTTTCCTAGTGATATTCTAAGAAATCTCAAATTTTGAAGCATATAAAATTCTTCTGAGATGATAATTAATTTTCGAGAATGATATTTGTGACGGCGGCTTTAATACAATTTTACTAGAGAAAAAAAAAAACTTATCGAATAAATTTGAGTGAGAGAATATAATCAAAAGAAGGGAAACCTTCGATTTCAATTTTTCAAGATTAAACAAAATTTACAAAAGTACTGGCAGACACCATGCGAACCTTTTTAAATTTTGCTGAAAATAGAGAAAAACAAAAAACAAGGGGAAGAAAAAAAACAAGAACATAAACAAAAACAAAAACAAGGACAAAACATGCATCTCACACATGGTTGAAAAGGCAAAAGCCACACAGTAGTCAGGATACAGGAAAAACAAAGAATAGAATATAAAGAAAGTGGACAGGTTGAAAAAGAAGGATACAGGAGAGGATTCCAGAACATGCACAACTCTCTCCCCACTAAGGCCATAAACCGTGCAGGCCTTGTTCAAGATTGATCCATTGACCCACAACCCTTATATTAATTTTACCCATACCTGGGTTCTTGTCCACTCAGTTATTCTTAAAAAGACAAAAATGTTAATAGTACTCAATGTCATGTTATGCATATTTTATGTACATCACCATATATGTATAAGAAATTGCCAATGGAATTCATTGTGAATAGCTTAGCTTAGCTTAGTGAGGCCCACTTGAGAAGAAAAGGATAAGGTGCATAAAAGGGCTATGCTATAGAGTGAAGGGCTCACCAAATCTCACATCCAAAAAAATGTGGACCTTCAGTCCAAAAATTCAGATGAGTGTAGATTTAGGTTTATTTGCAATTTAGAGGGGCCTGTTGGTGTGATGATGGAAAATGTAATCAAAGGTGGACCACACTAAGCTTTCAACCATGGCTGTCTTTGTGGTGACCATTCACCTTTGGACAGAAGTGGGTGAATAATATATTAATATATGTAAGTATAAATTCTCATATATGTTTTTTAAAAATGGTATTAGGGTATGGTCATACCTGCAGGCCCCCAAACCCCAACCAGATTGCTTATCAGGAGCATAAAATGGTCCACACCTAGATCTTCAGGTCATGTCATTGGTTTTGGAATAATTGGGGTTCCACTGACCAACCATTTTAAATTCAAATAAGTTTTCAAGTAGGAGAACTACACCTTTAATTCATGTAAATTGGATTTTGCAATCAACTTCAATAAAGGGTTGCTTCACACAATCCATTCTATGGCCACCAAACCAATATATACTGTGAAAATCCCATTTGAACTACAATCACAAGGCCATTGCCAGGCAAGTGGCAAGGCAGCCCCAAGTCCTGCAGGAATCCAATTGAAGACAACCAAAACAGCTAGCCAGAAAGTCTAACCAAAACAGCTAACTGAAACTTTGACCATTACAAGGGGAACAAAAGAAAAGATGCATGACTGTTGCACGTGTGAGTAATAAAGAAGTGAGTTGTTTTGTATGGACAAAAGGAAGTTGTCAGTTGAGCACGTGATGAGAGCGTGTCACTGGGTCATTTGCTGGGGTACCTCACGTGCAAGGGATCCAAGGTCTGGGAAGGCATCAAAAACAGTATTCCCTTGGCCCAGTCAAAATGCCAGTTACCAAATAATTAAAACCCTTTCCACATACATTTCTTGCAGTCAAAGGAAAGGAGGAGACAACACTCTGCATTCATTTAACTTAAGAGTGAGAGAGAGATGCAAATTCTCAAACATATGACATTGTAGACTTTTTTTAGGACTCAAGACACTAGGAAGTAGGGATTGCAGGGCTGCCAGCCAACTAAGCAATCCTTTGTATTCACATTGTAGATAATAATAAGGATTCAAATAATGGTTTGCTACACTTGATGTGATTTGGGAATGAATGAGTTTTCTAATATCAGGCCCAAATCAAACCCTTGCTTATGGCCCAGAGGATGGTGATTGGTGAGAATCATGGTTCAAAATAGTGAGTTTGATATCAGTGTATATTACATGAATCACATATGCTGCAAATAATTTAAGATTATGGGTTTGAACATGATTGATAGTTGATGAATATTGGCCAATATTTTGACATCTATGTTCTTCTTCCTATGTAACAAATAGTTTGTTACATTCCTTAACTGCGTGATTGCAGGGCCACCAATCAGGACAGCGGAGTTTTCTTCCAATCCAATAGACTTCTCATGGGACCCACATGCATGATAAGGCCAATAGTATTTGATGAATATTGCAAATGATGGGACCCACATGTACAGAATTGGGTGTGGATATATTTAGAGAGGGTACGGATTAAATTACAAGAGCATCTCGAGATTTACTGTGCAGGAGCATGTGGGAATGAATCTATTGATCATTGAATTTGAGGGCATGCACCATGTGCTATGTTAGTATTCCTCACTTGCACAGAAAATCTGACTGAGTAATGCTCCTGTACAACTTTTCCTTATCGTTTTACAGTACAATCTATCTCATGGGGCTCACTAGGATCCCACAAATCATGAAACAGAGGGGGATCAAACGATCCAATTAGAGCCCACCTAGGTATCAAATTTGAAGTCAATCTAATATCTTTAACTCATTCAGATGTGGTGTACAAGTTTAACAACTTTATATAAAATAAAAAAAATCACCATAGCACTTGAGTGCAATACCTCCTAAATTTAAACAAATGTTTATCTTGAACAAAGATGGTATAAAATTGATACCAATGTAAAATTGTGTGTACAATTTACTTGGGGATATAATTTTGACTACATTATGGTGTGGTCAAGTAAGGTCAAATTGTATAGACAGTTTACTTGGGATGCCCACCATGTTACAATAGGATGCTTTGGCTATTCTCTAAAAAGGAAGAGATATAAACCATTGGACTTTTTTGGTAGAAACAAACCATTGGATTGGAAAAACTAAATTACTAATTTAAACTGGTTCATCAATTAATTTATTCTTGTGCAAAATGAGGCCCATATTTTGGTAATCCAGAATATTGTACATTAGATGAAAAGCTTCCTCTCTCATAACTGTGTAAAATCTCAGTCAAATCAAAATTATATTCACCCTTCGGATCAGACAACTTAGACGAGTTTCAAAGTACCAAATTTAACGGTTAAGATTGTCCTGATTAACCTAAAATTTGATATTAGTTAATGAAGTTAGGATTGAATTGCCAATCTCAATCCATGTTATATAGGTCTTCCCCACGATATATGAAAATCTGATTGATATGTGATTAGACCTGCTTCACATTGAAGTGCCCCCAACCAAATGGTGATCGTTGCAGCTAATCATGAACTTACATGGTAAATTGGGGTACTCATGGGCCAGGCCAGGCCACTTGGACTGGCTGGGATAAACTGGGCCCATTTAATAAATGGGGTTGGATTGGTTTAAATGATAGAAAGCCCAAAACCAAGCCCAGCTTGGGTTGAATAAGTGCTTGTGGATTAGTAATAACATGTCCAAACAATTGCTAGAAAGCCCATTCAACTAGTAAAAGCATGGTTCAACCCGGTTTGTCGACTAAATGGATGAGCTTGGCCTAACTCTTATGGCCCTTGTTACGCTTGGGTCTAATACAGGCCTGTGTTTCTAAATTAGGGCTGGGCCTGGATTGCCTCAGCCCATGAAAAGCCCTCATGGTAAACATGACTTGGCCTATGTTTTAGATGGCTTGGATCATCATAATTTTGAATAGGGGTGTACAAAAAATCCGTCAATCCATCAATCCGATCCGATCCGATCCGATCCGATCCGCGGATTTTAATCCGATCCGAAGGTAAACAGATTGGTGACGGATTGAAAATCCTGTAATCCGTTAGTAACCGATCGGTAGAAGATTTCATCCTCAATCAGCGAATTCAATCAAATCCGATCCGTTGACATTAAATATATATAAAAAAATAAGGGGTCTAGATATAAATTAAGATGTCTAAATATTAAAAAAAAAAAAAAAGAAAAATTATAGAGGCTCAAATGTATTTATTCCTTTCCACCCAACAGTTCAAGTCATCCAATAAGCCATTGATTGAAAGAACAAGGAAGGCTGCTTTTGAGATACTTCATCGTCAAACACATGAACAGAATAATGTAAATTCTTGCTATAATACCAAATCAAAACAATACGCTTATTTTTTCAGTCTAAAGTCTCAACCTGCTTCGAAAGAGAGACTTGAATTATCACCTAGTGTCAAACCAGAGTCTGGTAAATCTGATGAAAGAAATAATGTACAGGGACGGATTAACGGATTAAACGGATTGAATTACCCCTTTTTTTTCCACGTAATGTACAGGGACGGATTGAACGGATTAATCCGATCCGATCCGGTCATCTACGGATCGGATCGAATCGGATTTTAATAGCTACGGATCGGTGAAGGATTTCAAATCCATCAATCCGTAGGTAACGGATTGGTGACGGATTTGGCCCAATCCGATCCAATCCGATCCATGTACACCCCTAATTTTGAAGGAACATTTAAGGATTTGATTCAGCCTTACCTAACTAGCTAGTTGATTACACACAGCAAACTATCCACTTGACCGGGAATGAGTCTACAAGGACTACGTCATGCAGGTGGGGTTGCTCATGGGCTGGACTAGCCAAAGATTAATGCAATCCCCGCCTATATTGAGCTGGGTTTGAGCTATGTTTTCTGGCCTATGGGCTCAACTCAGATTTCTAGCCTGATAGTTAAATGGGCTGGTTCTGGGCATGGCCCGATTTATTTACTACAAAGAACTGTGCATTTCATATAGATGGGCTGTGCATGGGCTTTCACTTTTAAGCCATTGGGCTGCATCTAAGCGTGAATATTAGGCACAATGAGTGAATGGACTGGATTAGACTAGCTTTCGCTTGGCCCGCCTGGCCCATGGATGCCCCTATTTACAAGTGGAGCACTTCAACATGTTAAAAAGAAGACAACGGCCATCCTTAAGTAGAGTAGAGATCAATGAAGAAAATACCCTTGCCAGAAAAAATCAGACTGGTCAATTCATCAGGTGGGCCATGTGTCTGACCCACCAAATTAGTGTACACTCGTCCTCCCTTGAGCCGAAAGATGTCGACACTTAAACAGATGAATGGACTAGGCCTGAACATTGAATAAGAGACTTTAGGATCCATCTTCAAATCTTGCACAAAACATCAACATTATCAGCCCTCCTTTTCTTAGAGTTGGATCATCACATGTCAAACACAATGCATTATGGAGAAAAAAAAATCCAAAGAAGAACATTAATATAACAGGTCAACAAAAAGGGGCACATGAGAATTAAATGCAATGCTCTATTGCTCACCTGATATTGCTGAGAGGAGTCCATCAATAAGCGACTGACCCTCAAAAGAGAAGCTCTTATTTTGATAGTACAAAACAAAGATGTTTATCCATCTTTCCCAAAATATATTCCCTTCCAACTCTATTTGACATTGCAATTACACCAATAAACTGGTACTTACATATGACCAAAACATATTTTTACCTTGGTATGACAAGGATGCAGCTTGACTATGATCTTACACTAGCATCTCAGATGGGTACAACTGTACAAGTACCCCCAAAAAAATGTCCTGATTGCAACAACCATTTTGAAATATTTGGGTTGCTTAGTTCAGTGGCATTAGTATCACTTCCTATTAACACTAATATATGGCAATGTACAATCGATAGAAATAAGCACCGAGCATATTAATCTTCAAAAATACTTCAATTACTGTTGTCTTGTCTGTATTTGTGAGTGTCCTCTATGCTAAGTCCAGAGTCCAGAATTGCTTGCTCCATGTTGAACCTCTTCATGGCTTATGCGTGCTGCGTGAAATCCAGAATAAGCATTGATACCATTGAAACAAAAGAAAGATACATGGTTTTGAGCTTCAGCCCTTGAGTTTTCAGCCTTGTAATGCTATGAATCGAATCAGTTTTCCCAGACTTATTTTTCCTCTTTTGATAGGTAAGTTTTTTTAACCCACAAGCCTGTGGTTCCTAAAAAGTAGCACCTTCGGGCTGTGCTACAGGTTCTTATCCCATTTTCTATGAAATGCAATTATGAAAATCCCACAGGAGAGAGTAATGATGAGAAATATGAATCCCATGCCGCAATTCACTACATTTCTCTTATAATCATGACCATCTGATATTTTTACTGAAGAATTAATCAGGTCATCGATTTTTTATGATTTTCTACATTTTCTCCATCACAATTGGGCCATCACTATCTGAAGGGTGTTGATCAACATGCATATATGTACAGTGCAAGGAGACTTGAGAAAACCTTGTGAACTGTAGAAATGCAACTAGGAGATTAACCAAGAAGGAAATAAAAAATAAACTTCATTGGAAGTGTACAATCCTTACAGGGAACTTGATGTCTGAGGAGCTTAAGGCAGTAGATTTGCAGATGGGGCAAATATTTTTACATCCAAGCCATTGCTTGATGCAAGCAACATGGAAATAGTGGCCACAGTCTAATGTTCCTGCTTCATCCTCTTCTAGATACTCCTCCTAAGATCAAGTAATTGTGTTGTAAAAATGAGGAGTAGAACAATTAGTATGAAACTCAACTTCTGAAAGCTGGCATATATAAAGCATACTTGAATGTGTTGTAAAAAGTGCTTGATCATCTTGATGTTGTCATTCCACTTATGAATGATGACCACAGAAATAAGCTTACTTCCTCGAGTCATAAGGATTTGATTTTAACCAAATCAAAGATTCAAGGGAAGAAATACAGAGGGCTTTAGATCAATTTGTAACCCAAGATCCAATTATATCCAACAAAAAATAAACCTATGATGCATGATTAATTTTTTTTTTTTTTTTTTAAGGAATAGATACCTGGCAAATGCTACATGAATCCTTGGGAACATCTTTTTCAGTAGAGAGTACACATTTACTGTGTTTGAGATTCTTATTGACCATTTCCTCACCCAATCCAGTGTTGACATTTCCTATGCGGTCTTCTAGAGCCAATAATTCCTACCAAATTTCACGAAGTAAATAAGATTCCCTCAAATAATTGGAAAGATCTAGTACTCAAGTAAAATGTGGATTCTAGGAAGATTACTTCGTAAGACATACTATCCACATCCAGTCGCATGTCATTGTGCCGATCATGTAAATTGGTTAGGTGGTGCAATGATGCTTGGCTAAGAATTAGAATATCCTGTTCATGTTAATACAAGTTACTTGTTAGAAAGAATGAGAACAATGAAAAAACTTAAAAAAACAATTACTATCTCTAATTAGGGATAAATGTAGATAAGAATACAGAGAGCTATAGATCTATGGTTCTTTATGTATCATAAGAAGAATACACTTATACCAAATTGTTGCATATATGAGAAAGACATACCATGTGAAGACTATAGTTCAATATATAACATGACAGAACCACGTAGTTTTGAGAAAAAGTTTGTCGGAGAATTTGTTCAATACAATGCTGTTATTACATAAAGATCTTATGCACATGAATTGAAAGGCAAACCTCAAATATTAGTCTGCTCTGTTCATTTCCTTCTGTTAACATCCGCGACTGTAAGGGACCTGCTGAAGAGCCACCATCCAGCCTATTCATTAGTAGAGTTAACCATATGTCCTGCTGCCTCAAAGCATCATGTCTATTTTGTAATATCGCCACTTCTGAGGAAATAGAAGGTGCTTGGGTGATCAAAGGTGAACTGATGTTTTGAGCTATGGGCTCATGGGTTAATATAAAAGAAGGATAAAGGGGTCTTGGGACATTTGATAACCATTGCACTAGTTGTGCTAGAAGAAGATGATGGACATCCCAATAAGTTGGTCTTGGGAGGACATCTGAAGCAGTATTGAGCTGAGAACTAGATATAATGATCCTAAAATTGTCTCCTACACCACCATTCAATCTCTGATGCTGATTACCTCTGCTGCATTTCCTCATTTCAGTACCATGGGGAAGCACAACACACACAGGAGAGCCTCTGTTGATGCTTCTTATTAAAGCCCCCAGTAATGCAAATTGTCTTCTTCTAGACTTTATCTGAGAAGTAGGCGAGCCGGCCATAATTGAAGTTGATTCAGTTGATCCAAAGTGGATTGCTGTTGGATCAATATCAGATTGAAGGGACAAATATGAACATCCTTGAGGGGAACTAGCTCTGGGCACCATTGAAGTGGATTCCATCTATTGATTGAAAGGGTATGATGATTCTGCATTACAGTAGATGACCAATTGGGTTAGCCAGGATACATTTAAACATCATTTAGACTTTGAGTGGATGAGTCATAAATTGCAATAACTTCTGTTTGCATTAGGAATTGAAAATAGCATTATGCGAAATAATGTTTTGCCAACTTTTCCATTATGCTAATGTTGAGAAGTACGCTATCGTCAGGAGGTTTTGATAGGAATAGTTAGCTAAGGAAACTTAATCGATAAATATTCAAACTGATTCACCATATATCCACAATTTTTAAGGGTTCTTTGCCTAACATTTTTTTTAAAATAAAAATGTTACCACAAAAGAGTAGTTGATTTTGCGGTTTATGTAATAATTATATATCTATGATCCAAAAGTAAAACAATATGTAGCTTTGTCCACATATACATGATTATGGAGAGAACCTTACCCATAACAACGTGAAAAAGAAAAAACCAAAACTTGCTAGTAAAGTTTAAAAAACAATGTCAAGGAGAATCTACCATCTGTTGCTTTCATTACCGTAAACTCTTTTTTCACTCACCTGATCAGAAGAACTCTCTCTATATTACCCTTGAAACTCCTCATTGGCATGATGGGAATTAATTATCAACCTGCCAAACAAGAACATGGAATATTGAATATTGAGAAAACCAGAAGCAGAACAAAAACCCATATTGGTAAATTGCTTCTAGAATCAGATGGCTAATGGAAGGAGATAGAAATTGATTGCAGAGGGAAGGAGAGAATCTCTTTCGCTAGAGAATTTAGAGGTGGGCATTGGATTTTGGTTGGTGTGGCAGAGCGGTTAATGTGGCGTGAGCAAAGGCAACGGTAGTTAACAAACTCATGAGGAGAAATTGTGGGTCCTGATGCACTCGCCGTGTACGGTATTGAGATGCACAATTTCTATGCCAGTGGGGTTCTTTGGTTGAAATCTACGACTGTTGATCTGATTGGAAGTTGGAACCCTAGGGGACGAGGGCTCAAATTTGGCCTCTCTCTTGTGCTAGGCACGTTTAGGGATGTAAATGGGACCCCAATTCTCCGATTACTTAGAGATTTCGATTTATTAAAAACCGGGTTTAGGTCTTTATTTAGGCCTCGTTAAATAAATGGGTTCGGTTTTGGTTCCTTTTTTTTGGACCCGTGACCTAAACAGGTCTAGTTCCGGCTCCACCTTAATTCAGGACCCATGGACCTGGGACCCCGATACAATACCTCAATTTTGAAGAATCTTTTCATAAAATTATATTTTTTCCCATATCATTCTCTACCTGGACCCGGACCCGGACTCATACCTGCCCCATATATGGTTCTGGTTCTAGGTACGGTTCCACCTTTTCCTTAACAGTTCCGGATCCGGGTCTACCACGGACCCCGATCGGAACCAACCCGTTTACATCCCTAGGCATGGGTATCTATGTCCATACATTGCAAATTAAACACCAATAAATTAAAAAAGTAAATATAAAGAAAATCAAATTAATGATCATAGCATATATTCAGATTTTCTAGTTGACTTTGATTTACAAAATGGGTAATTTGAGAAAAGAGAGAAAATCACGGCAAATAGGTTAGGAATTGAAAGAGAATTGAATTAAACAAAGTCCTCCTCTGTTCATCAATAATCAAAGAAAACATCATACCTTTGAAGATAATTTAGACATTAGCAAACATATTATGCGCAAATCCACATCATACACAAAAGTAAATTTTTAGAAAGAATAGAAAAAAGAAACTACCGATTCAAGAATATGAGAGTATGAGTAGAAAAGGAGTGGGAGATGTAGACAAGGGAAAAGAGTTTGAGCCTGTAGCGCTGTATCTATCGTCGGGGTCCGCAGTTTGAAATCCAAGCTGCTGCCAGAATGAACTCCCATTTGTTTTTAGAGCTATGCTATTTGTCCCGGGACTCATGTCCCGGGACTGGCCCGACTCCATAGGAGGAGGGCAGTTTGGTCAGTTTGGAAATGACCAAACTGCCCTCCTCCTATGGAGTCGGGCCAGTCCCGGGACAAGTATACTTTCTCTTGTTTTTATTTTCCTTTTTAAACGCTCCCATAAATATTCAAACACCCACACGCACTTATTCAAGCTCCTCACTATCAACCCTAGTGATCGATCTCCAGTTATATCTATGCAGAAAGGTGGGGATGTCAATGGATGAGGTTTCATGTGAGACTTGACCCTTATTTAACCAGGCCGTTGTCATCCCCATATCTTCCAACTAATGGACAGTATCAAGGATTCATTGGCCACACTAGGGGCAAATAGGGCCATTTGGGAGTAATTACGGGCAGGCCTCTCAATTTGGCCCTGAGACAAGGGAGCCCAGCCTGGCTTGGCCTTCGGAAAGCCCTTAAAATGAGGGCTTGCGTTTCTAAGGAAAAGACCTAGGGTGGGGTTGGGCAATTTTTTGCAGTTTCTGAAATTTGAGGGTTGGACTTAAGATTCATTGGCCACACTAGGTGAAAATAGGGCCATTTGGGAGTAATTACGGGTAGGCCTCTCAATTTGGCCCTGAGACAAGGGAGCCCGGCCCAGCTTGGCCTTTGGAAAGCCCTTAAAATGAGGGCTTGTGTTTCTAAGAAAAAGACCTAGGGCGGGGTTGGGCAATTTTTTGCAGTTTCTGAAATTTGAGGGCTGGGCTTGGACAATATTAACCCAGGCTGGCCCAGCCTTGGCCTTGGGCCTCCTACTTTTCTTTGTCTTATATATGTAAATATGTATACTAAAATTCCCTTATAACAATCACTCGATGCCCTCAAATTTTAGTAGTAACCAAAAGGGGGGCATGAAAGAAATTTATAACCCCATAGTCATTACAAAATTCCCTAACAATCTATATGCACACATATTTGGTTCATTTCATTTGTATTTAATTATTTAAGTTATGGATTATACTTAATGATTAAGTAATAAGTGTTGATGGGTACTTGCTTTCAATCCCCTTTCTGTAGTTTTATTGCTTCTTAGCTAGTGCAAAAAGGGGCGTACTCCGGTAATAAGGATACACTTTTTCCTCTGTAGAGTAATTTGGGATGCCAACAAATTCATAAAGGTAGTTTGTATGTGCATAAAACTTTAAGGATATAGGGTGATCAAAATATCCTTCTAATTAAATAATTCTAACTCACAATTTTTAAAGTTTAAACTAATATTGGTTTTTTAAGTGTATTTATTTTTGTGATTGAAATCTAACAACATATCAATATTAAATTGAAAATAATGTCAATTTATATAAGGTAGGGGAATGTATATGGTTTAAGTTTTTTAAAGATAAGACTTGCACGAATGATTTGGTATGTGGAAATTCCTGTGGAAGGTGTGAGATGGAACATATTTTTTAACCATTTTCATTCTTTTACAAAATAAATATAATCGTACGTCGAGAACCCAAATCACTAAAGCGCATATAACTTTATCTGATAAAAAAAGTTTTATAGACAACTTCTATCCTTCAAACATTTTCTGAGTGGTCCCTTTGCAATAGAAGTTAGAGAAGATAATGCTTAATCAACCCTTTATACTTGGTAAAAATGTAAAAAATAATGATTTTCTTATTTTTAGGCCCTGAGCCTTGCCCTAGCCTGGCACTGGCCCTCAAGGGTAGGGTAAGGGCCTAGGTAGTTCAGGCCCTCTTACTTTGGCCTGTCTGGGCCTAGCCCTACATTTATTAAGGATAGGATAAGGACAACCGCATGCCCGGCCCTTTGACTGCCCTAATTAGGGGTGCTCATAGGTCAAGCTAGCCCACCTAAGAATGGGCTAGATGAAAAGGAAAAATGGTCCAACATCGCTTTTGACAAGCATACAAAAGCTCTTAAAAATGGAAGACCATAATTCTTTTATTTTTACTAGCAAAAACTCCCCTTTTTTAAATAGGGAGTTTTTGAGAATTCCGATAAGCGCTAGAAAACACTCGGGTAGTTTTCAAAAGCAAAAATGCCCCTCCATTCAACCGATGAAAAAGGGGCAATAATGATATGACTTGCTTAGGTGGAGATTTTATCTTTTTTTTTTTTTTTTTTTTTTCTGTTTTGAAAAGAGAGTTAAATAGTTGGCTAATGTTTCTCTGTTTTGAATGCCCTACTTTTTCTCCTTTATGAATTCCCTATTTTTCTCCTATTAGTCAAGAACGAGCATTAGATGGTTGTCAAATTTATGGTATGATGGATCCATACATAGATAAATCCAATGGCCATTAATGGTTGGAATAGTATTAAATTGGGAATAATCACAATTAATGAGAGGTATTTGAGTTTATAAGGCCTGGATTTATACACTTTTTTTTCAACATGCGTTAGGGCCCAGCTCCAAATTGATGACTTTCGGAACCTCAGCATTTCCAGGTTCATTCAACATGAGTTGGGCCCACTTCATATTGATTAATATGAAGAGAAAACTTGACATTTTCATAATCTAACAATGGGCTCAACTCTTGATGATATTTGGTGGGCCCATAATAGAAAAGCCAGCTATTTGAAGTGATTCGTTGATTTGGATTCTTGAGAAGCGGACCCCACTTAGGGTCATCACAAAATTGCTTTATCTTGGGTGAGAGTTTTTAGGGATGATAGTTAGCAAATGTCTCATTCTAGTTGAATGATATGAGGGGCAAAAACGCCCCTTTTTAAAGGAGGCGTTTTGTAGAATTTCTCATATATATATATATATATATATATGAGAAATTCTACAAAACGCCAACAGCCAATGAAAAGTAGCTGCATTTATCGTTGTTTTAATGCATTCAATTCTAGTGGAAATGCTCCTACGAGAGTAATGGGGGACCCATTGCAACCATTGCACATGAACATTCTTCATACATGAGGAACACCGTAGGGCGATGGACACTTACGTGGCTTTCCCTCTTTGCAAATGAATATTCCTTTTTGGGCTATGGAAATACTCTATGTAAAGAAAAGAAGATGGAACAATTGGGTCATTCCACCATATTTTATCATTGATGTTGACAAGAAAAGCCACATTTTCCATCATTGAAGAAAACCCCACCATCCTAAATTAAAATTAGTGAGCTCACTGAATCATTAACCATTGGGGAGGCTCCTTCATTTTCTATAATTTGGGCTGTGATCAACTTGTTAGGGGTTGGGTCAGGTCTAACTTGAACTGGATTAAATTGCCTTGACCTCAACCAAAATTCAAAATGGCCATTTTCAGGTTCAACCCAGGCCTCACTTGAAAACTAAAAGCTTTATCTGTAATAGGTCAAGATTGAGTTTGGCTGGTTGAAATCAGTTCAGGATATGTCCGGGTTTAGTATGTTTTTAGAATGTAATGCATAAGAATTAAGGAAAATCTTGCTGGTTTAATTGAATTAAGGTTGTTCCTTTACAGAATTTGGGTCGCTTTTTAAAGTAAGTCCTTAAGTCAATTAGCTCGACCTGGACTCCCTACACCCTGTTTCTATAATTATTAGTGGCTGCATGCTACTAGCTTTGCTCAGCCTTGAGTGTCCATACTCCATACCATGATTTCATTTGTTATGTTTTAATTTATAAAATATTAAGATTCGGGATGTATAAAGATATCTCATAAAGAAATGTACTCGTTTTACTCACCTTTAGCTCGGGATGAATACCATGTACTTTGAGAGGTAAAAAAATAAAACCATGATGAATCGAGCCTCTTTTTTTTTTTTTTTTTTGTTACTTTTTTTTTTTTCAAAATGTAACAAATGATTTCATTAAAGGAGAGATGAAATACAAAGCACACACGACTACAAAGGAAAAGGGATAAAGAAGGTGCAAGAAAGATGTACCACCTCCTACCCCAATTATTGGACATAGCCTGTGAACAATCGTTGCCTTCAATTAAATTTTCAACTGCATTTATTAAATATTATTAACTTTCCCATGAGAATCTGCATTATAGATGATTCATGCTACTTACAATTGAAAAGCATACTGATTTTGTACAAAAGAAAACCACACCATGAGTCAATAACATGAAGGAAGCACAACGCATGCCTCTAGGAGGTGAAGTAGAGGAGAGCTATTGTCCCCAAGAGAAAAATTGAATATGATCCAACAAATGTGGCATAGAAGCTAACAAGGTTGTCGTTGTCATCATCATCATCTTCCTCACCTTTAGGATCTTGGATGGTGCAACTTTTGTTCAGAGGTGATCCACAAAGGAGTGGATTGCCGTCATATCTACTTTCATCGAAGGTTGCAAATTGGTTCACGTAGGGGATCTTGCCAGAAAGGTTGTTGTGAGTAACTGAGAAGACTGATAAAAAAGTTAGCTTCATTAGTTCAGAAGGAATTGTGCCGTTCAATCTATTGTAGGAAAGATCCAAGCTCTCAATCTGGCTCAAGGTTTCAAAGGAGGCGTTTTGTAGAATTTCTCATATATATATATATATATATATATATATATGAGAAATTCTAGAAAACGCCAACAGCCAATGAAAAGTACGTAGCTGCATTTATCGTTGTTTTAATGCATTCAATTCCAGTGGAAATGCTCCTACGAGAGTAATGGGGGACCCATTGCAACCATTGCACATGAACATTCTTCATACATGAGGAGCACCGTAGGGCGAGGGACACTTACATGGCTTTTCCTCTTTGCACATGAATATTCCTTTTTGGGCTATGGAAATACTCTATGTAAAGAAAAGAAGATGGAACAACTGGGTCATTCCACCATATTTTATCATTGATGTTGACAAGAAAAGCCACATTTTCCATCATTGAAGAAAACCCCACCATCCTAAATTAAAATTAGTGAGCTCACTGAATTATTAACCGTTGGGGAGGCTCCTTCATTTTCTATAATTTGGGTTGTGATCACCTTATTAGGGGTTGGGTCAGGTCTAACTTGAACTGGATTAAATTGCCTTGACCTCAACCAAAATTCAAAATGGCCATTTTCAGGTTCAACCCAGGCCTCAGTTGAAAACTAAAAGCTTCATCTGTAACAGGTCAAGATTGAGTTTGGCTGGTTGAAATCAGTTCAGAATACCACTATGGTAATAATTCCAGATATTCTTGGTCATAAACTCCACTGCAGTCATCTCTTCAATCACCTCATATATATCCAAGAAACCCCAACTATACGCCACCACTGGCTCTTGTTTAGATATATTCAAATGGAAAGTTGTGAAGGACATGATTTTATATTTGTAGAATGCATTATCTAATGTTGACCTTCCAAATGTCAAATTATTTATGCATGGTGGCAATTGTCCAGAAAGGTGGTTATAAGAAAGATCCAACAAACTTACATCTTTCAATTGACATAACGCAATTGGAATAGGCCCATGTAAACTATTTCTTCTGAGAAGAAGTCTCCTCAAGTTTGAGAGTGCACCAATCCAAGATGGTATAACTCCAACAATGTAATTATATCCAATGTTTAATGATGCTTTTGATATTGCACTTGCTATTGATCCTGAAAATGCATTCTTCTCGAAGTGCATAAACTCAAGATTTGTTAAGTTGAAGCAAGATGGAATTGGCCAAGACAAATTGTTGTCAGAGAGGTCCAAGAAACGAAGTTTCAGAAGCTGGAAAAACTTAAGCGGAACCGGACCATCAATATCATTTTTGCGTAGGATGAGTGTAGTCAAACTTGGAAGGTCGCCAATTTGACTTGGAATCCTACCTGATATCTGATTGTCTCCAATTTACAGTTCTGCAAGCGAGACGTTGAATAGGCTAACTGGAACTGATTACATGATAAATCAACTCCAGACATGTAGTTCAGAATACCACTGTGGTAATAATTCCAAATATTCTTGGTCATAAACTCCACTGCAGTCATCTCTTCAATCACCTCATATATATCCAAGAAACCCCAACTATACGCCACCACTGGCTCTTGTTTAGATATATTCAAATGGAAGGTTGTGATGGACATGATTTCATATTTGTAGAATGCATTATCTAATGTTGACCTTCCAAATGTCAAATTATTTATGCATGGTGGCAATTGTCCAGAAAGGTGATTATAGGAAAGATCCAACAAACTTACATCTTTCAATTGACATAACGCAATCAGAATAGGCCCATGTAAACTATTTCTTCTGAGAAGAAGTCTCCTCAAGTTTGAGAGTGCACCAATCCAAGATGGTATAGCTCCAACAATGTAATTATATCCAATGTTTAACGACATTAAATTTGATGCTTTTGATAGTGCACATGCTATTGATCCTGAAAATGCATTCTTCTCCAAGTACATAAACTCAAGATTTGTTAAGTTGAAGCAAGATGGAATTGGCCCAGACAAATTGTTGTCAGAGAGGTGCAAGAAACGAAGTTTCGTAAGCTGGAAAAACTTAAGCGGAACCGGACCATCAATATCATTTTTGCGTAGGATGAGTGTAGTCAAACTTGGAAGGTCGCCAATTTGACTTGGAATCCTACCTGATATCTGATTGTCTCCAATGTCCAGTTCTACAAGTGAGACGTTGAATGGGCTAACTGGAATTGTCCCCATGAAATGCTTGCTATCCAAATACAAGTATCTCAAATAGGTCAAATTGGAAAATGTTGAAAGTATCTATCCATGCAAACTGTTATTTGATAGCTTTAGGAACTTTAAGTAAACACAGCCCGCAACCAGCGATTTCGGTATTTCTCCTGACAAGTTATTGTGCGACCAGTCTAAAGTATCCAATGATCTCATATCACTCACCGAAGGAGTTATGCTTCCTTGAAAAAAATTTCTTGACATGTTTAGCAAAAAAATGTTTGGAAGGAGAGTTCCAATGTTTAGAGGAAGTTGCCTAGTAATGTGATTGTAAGAGACATCTAATACTAATAACTCTGTGCTATTGCCATAGACTGGCAGATGAAATGTCTCCAAAGAGTTATTCTTGAGATTTAGGAGTTCTAATCTTGTATTATTTCCTAACAACCAAATTGAAAATTTTCCCGACAAGTTATTATGAGAGAGATCCACTAGTATCAAGTCATGTTGGCCATACAAGAAGCTAGGAATAGTACCAGTAGGCTCGTTAAGTTTACAGTTGGATAAGCCGAGGACTTTCAATTGGAATGTGGAATTCCACTTTGGATATTCAGTTTCAACCTCCAAGTTATTGTTGCTAAGGTCAAACCCCTTGATCTCGGAAAGGTGAGCAAATGAAATCAGTGCAACTAAACCCGAAAAGTTATCAAAAGCCAGAGAGAAGTACAACAATGATGCTAAGTTGGCAATTAGAGATACAGGGATCTTCCCACTTAATCGATTGTTGGTGAGGTCGAGCATTTGAAGATTTGTCAAATTGCTAAGGCATGAAGGAATCGTTCCTTCTAGTTCATTAGCACGGAGACTTAACTCTTGAAGGTTTTTCAAATTGCACAACCCTATACAAAATGAGTGAGAAATATGTCATTTTCACTTTATTTGGAATTGAAAGGTTGGTATGCTATGAAAACTGACATCAATATATGCGGGTAATAAAAAACAGCTTCCTACCTTGTATAGATTGCGGGCCATTGAATCCATTCAAATTCAAGTCTAAGAACTTAAGAGAAGTCAACGATCCAATGAAAGGAGGAATGGGCCCCATGAGATTATTATCAGATAGATTCAACGTCTCTAGATTTCGCAACCTAGTCAATTCTTTCCAAAGAAAAAATAGAGAAAAAAAACTGTCAGAAGAGAGAACAATACTTAATTGTATCTGAAGCAACACAATTAGCAATGCATAGCATATGAACGAATGTTTAATAGGAAGTATACGTAGGAAATTATTACATCCAAGATAAAGATTCTTGAGACACTTGCTAGAATTGCTTCGTTTTAATAAACAATTCAATATATAAAAACTTAGATGTAGGTCCACATGACCACATGCCTGTAAGGTCAATTGGTCAATTTGAAGGTTTTTCAAATTTCATAACTCTATACAAAATGAGTGAGAAATATGTCATTACTTGAAATTCAAAAAACGGTATGCTATGAAAACTGACATCATTATATGTGGGTAATAAAAAATAGCTTCCTACCTTGAATAGATTGCGAGGTATTGAATTTATTCCAACTCAAGTCTAAGAGCTTAAGAGAAGTCAACGATCCAATGAAAGGAGGAATAGGCCCCATGGGATTATTATCAGATAGATCCAACTTCTCTAGATTTCACAACCCAGTCAATTCTTTCCAAAGAAAAAATAGAGAAAAAAAATGTCAGAAGAGAGAACAATACTTAATTGTATGTGAAGTAACACAATTAGGAATGCGTAGCATATGAACGAATGTTTAATAGGAAGTACACGTAGCAAATTATTACAGCTAAGATAAAGATTCTTGAGAGACTTGCTAGAATTGTTCGTTTTAATAAACAATTCAATATATTAGAACTTAGATGTAGGTCCACATGATCACATGCCTGTAAGGTCAATTGGTTAATTTGAAGGTTTTTCAAATTGCACAACGCTATACAAAATGAGTCAGAAATATGTCATTTTCACTACTTGAAATTCAAAAAATGGTATGCTATGAAAACTGACATCATTATATGTGGGTAATAAAAAACAACTTCCTACCTTTGAATAGATTGTGAGCCATTGTATCTATTCTAACTCAAGTCTAAAAACTTAAGAGAAGTCAACGATCCAATGGAAGGAGGAGGAATAGGCCCCATGAGATTATTATCAGATAGATTCAACGTCTCTAGATTTCGCAACCTAGTCAATTCTTTCCAAAGGAAAAATAGAGAAAAAAAATTGTCAGAAGAGAGAACAATACTTAATTGTATCTGAAGCAACACAATTAGCAATGCATAGCATATGAACGAATGTTTAATAGGAAGTACATGTAGGAAATTATTACAGCTAAGATAAAGATTCTTGAGAGACTTGCTAAAATTGTTCGTTTTAATAAACAATTCAATATGTTAAAACTTAGATGTAGGTTCACATGGCCACATGCCTGTAAAATCACTTGGACGATCCAACATAAGACTCCTCAATAAGTTTATTTTCCTAATTAACTAACTTGGACATATATAAGAAAACCTAGCTATATACAGAGGCTTTAGGGTTTTACCTCTATTACTTCATTATCAATCTTATTATTGTGTGTTGATCAATGATCCAACACGCTAAATATAAAGATGTAATTATCTCACCATAATTCTCAATCTCATTTGGTGAGAATTGTGAAAACTTGTTAATGCCAATTTCAAATCAAATGGTTGATCCACAGGAAAATAGTAGACAGCCTGTCAAAAGTCATCATTTTATGTCTATTTTATTTATTACTAAAGGTGTAAGTAAAATTTATATGATGTAGGTTGTGTTGGGCATTAACTTAAAAGGCATGTGAAAAGTGAAGGTGGTATGGTTGATCGCCACAATGCTCATTCCCATGCATTTATATATTTTAAAATTCTTAAGCTTTAAATCAGACTTGACCCAATCCAAATGGGGCGGGTTTGGCAGTACATACCAATGACCCTTGTGATGGGGCGGGTTTGGGTTTACCTCAACCAGTACCAAACGCAACCCATTACTATTGCTATGTTGTGGGATTGCAAAGTACGTTTACTTACTTTTCTCGTCCCCATCAATAATCCAGCAAAACTCCTCTCCAACCCACTAGATGATGTTTCAAATAATCTTAAGAATCATCCATGAAAAGTCATGTTTCAAATAATTGGTTCCGTTACAGGTCCGAATTATTGATTTCAACATCATATATTTACGGTTAGGATAGACTATCAATCATGTTATTTTAATCATGATAGTCGTAATTAAGAAAGCACATGAACGCGGCCCAAAGGTGCCTACAATCGCGTGGAGCGGGTTGGTTAGGATTGAGTCTAAGACACCAGAGCCCACCTTGTAAATGGACCGAACAGTCGAGCTAAGCCGGACCAATGAATGAATGGTTTTGGTTCATTTTTGGACCATTGGGCTGCCAATGGTGAGCCCGAGTCAACCTATCAAAGTCTGCTAATTGAGGATTTGGAGCTCAATTTGGACTGTCCAACATGCTGAACAGGCCACAGAAGCAGGTTCAGGGTCTGAATCCCTAATCATGCAAGGAGCCTTCGGATCCAGACCCATTGGATGCAAGCCCCTCAGCTGAGCGCCGACTCTTGTTGGGCCTTTGGGACCCCCGCCCCCAACATTCCTAAGTACAGTTATGGAGTTTCTGATCATCATTGACCACACTTCATTCATAGCCCACAGGTTTTCACCGTCCAAAATTGAGTCCACAATCGATCCAACGGTCTAGTACATTCGGATGGGTGCAAAAACCCGAGACCCATTATTATCGGAGGTGTGGGATGGGATGCTCACCCTCAGCCGAGGGGCTACCATGTATATGTATAATATTATATTAATATAATTATAAAGTAATTATTTAAATAGTATAAATAGAGCTATTTAACTGGAAACGGGCCTTCAGCAGACTCAGACTTTAATTGAACTTGGCCATAAGACGTCTAGAGCCTATTTTTATTTCTTTTCTCCTTGAAGAGTAAAACTAACATTAAGAAACCAAACAAAACACAAACACTCGAGCCCAAAACAAACAGATGAGAATAAAATGGTGAACTGGATTCCAACCCAACACCCACTCAAGCCCAAAACAAAAGTGTTACCAACCCATATTAGGCCTGTCAATAGGACGGGCCGGACCTGGGCATGGGTTGTCCAATCCCGTCCCGAATATTGGACGGGCCTGCCGGGGTTTGTCCAATCCCGACCCTAAATTGAGTGGGCCTATGTCAAATCCGATCCCGGGCTAGGCACGGGCCGGGCCCCGGCCAGGCCCGAGCTTTAGCATGATCTTGAACATATGATCAACATTCTCTAATTATTCCTATACTGTCACCGGACTTTAAACCCTCCTAATTTTTCCTGGCTTGGGACCGGCAATGCAATTTCAATGCAACAAGCAATATGGCGGAGTTAAAAGTTTTCTTTCCACAACATTAATAAAAAAATGAGAGAACAAATACAAGCAAATAAGAGAACTAAAGTCAGTTAAATCATAATCTTGCTGGCTGAAAGTTTTTCTTGCCTCTACAGTCCTAACATTCAAAAATAAATCAAACTAAAAGAAATGGTATTCTTTGTATAGTCCATAAGCCCGTGGTCATCCAACCAACAAGTAATTCATGTGTTGTGGGAACAACCATGTGAGTGGTCTGTATTAAATCCCCAAAATAGGAAAAATGCTAACTAATTTGTCATATGCCAGATGATTCTTCTAATCACAATTCTGAAGAAGACATTTCCTATCATGATTTCACTAATTTTGCACTATTGCAGTATCCCCTTTGATCTCTAGCTCACCTATCCCAAAGAGAAAAAGAAGAATCTCTGGCTTGTGGGTAATGCTGCTCAGCGTTACCTACAAATGAAGTCCAACAAACAAAAAAGAGCGAAGAAAGCGTTCTGCAGTCAAAGCTGAGGCAATTTATGGACTGTGAATAGGGCTTTCAATCGTGTTGAGTTAACGAATACAGGTTACGAGTTCACGAATTAATGTTAAAATCACCGTAACCCATACACGACCTGTTAACTTAACGGGTCAAAAAATCCAACTCGAACACGTCCCGTTAATTTAACGGATTACACGACCCAACCCATTAACCCGTTAAGTAATTAAGTCATTTCGAAAATTAAAATAAAAATCCATACAATATATATATATATATATATATATATATAAGCCACGCAAAACTGTAAGTGAGGATCTCGAGTGGATCCCACCTAAAACCCCACTATAAAACAATAAATTTGAATTTCTTTTTTATGAATATAAATTAATTCAAGCTACACTTAGGGACTAAAAAAAATTTAATGAGTTAAGCAGGTTGTTAATAGGTTACTGGTTTAATTCGTACACAACCCTTAATGTTAGGGGTGCACAAAAAATCCGTCGATCCTTAAATCTGATCTGATCCGATTCGATTCGATCTATGGATTTTTATCCGATCAGAAGGTAAACGGATTGGTGACGGATTAAAAATTTTGTAATCCGTTGGCAACAGATCGGTGGCAGATTTCACCCTCAATCCGCGGATTCAATCTGATCCGATCCGTCGACATTAAATATAAATAAAAAAAAAAACATAAGTGGTCTAAATATGAATTAAGATGTCTAAATATAAAATAAAAAAAAATTTAAGGGTGCAAAATGTAATTCCCTACGAACCTTTATCCCCAAAACCCTACCCCCATTCGTGGCTTCATCTCCCAAACCCATGTTCTTGCACTATTTTGTTCCATGTTCTTGCTCTATTCTGTTGATTAGATCTCTTTTGATTGTAATATAGATAAAAACAACTCTTTGTATTGATCAATTGGTAATTTGTATTTGTAATTTGTATTTTTTTTTTGGTAGATTGTTAGCTTGTATGTTGAATTTTTTCACAACATGTTTGATATATTTTTTTTTAACATTAGACTGAACGGATTTACCCAATCCGATTTGGTCCTCCACGGATCGGATTTTAACAGCTACGGATTGGTGAAGATTCCAAATCCGTCAATTTGTAGGTAACAGACTAGTGACGAATTTGGCCCAATCCGCACCAATCCGATCGATCCGTGTACACCCCTACTTAACGTGTTAATGGGTTTGACCCATTAACGACCCGAACCCATTAAGAGCCAACCCGAACCCGTTAATATCATGTTGGTTCATGTCGTGTTAACGAGTCGTGTGGCATTTTGACACCCCTAACTGTGAACACTATATCCAGTGCCTTTTTATCTCATAAACCATATGGTGCATGCATGAAATTAAGAAACCAAAACATTCCAAGTATATAATCAGATTCATGGATATAATTTACTTCTATCTCAAGCAACAAAAACTAAATCAAAAGTTCAATAATCCATTAAACAAAAGCAATCACCAATCAACAATCATACAACACATTCAAGTTATCCTTTTGGTTCCTGAATAAATACAGGAGCTCAGCCTAGAATCATGAAATTATATTAGAGGGGGTAGCTTCAATAAATATATTAAAAACTGTAATATCTCGGACCTTGAGGATGTAATTCGTCTAATTAATTGCAGTGTTAGTTGATTCGGCTCAATTAGTAGCCAAATAGGTCCGATTAATTATTAGGATCGTGTGTGTGAAGTTTGGTCTAGATCCGGGTTCATTTGGATATAGTAAAGGGTAGTTAGCATCTTTCCAAAGAATTTAAAGAGCTTTTTCGTAATTTTTGATTTTGAAGGATGGATGATTTTATTTCCTAAACTTTACTCTTCTGCATCATCTTGATCCAGATCACCAAAAATCCTCTAAAACTATGCCTGACCCAAACCCATTTAAACTCTCCTTTCTCCCTCTACCTTTCTTTATTTCCTCCTCATTCACTCTCCCTAGCAACATGACTGAGCATCCACCCATTTCACTCTCTCTCTCTCTCTCTCTCTCTCTCTCTTTGTTTCTTTCTCTCATTGTTTCTGATTTCTTTTTTCCCCCTCTTTGCCCAGTGGACCACCGAGCACCATCATCACCACTATTCCAGTGGGCCATCGATCAAGTGGGCCCCACGATCTTCATCATCCCTAGTTTCAAGCTTCACTGTTTGGTAAGCTTCTTCCATTTGATTAGGTTTTGTTAATTGGGTTTTTCCATTAATTAGTGTTAGATGAGTTTGTTAGCATGTCAGATTGTGATCTGTATTGTTATTTATGTGGGTTTGTTTCTAATTCATAGGTTTTGGGCATTTTGAACTAAGTTGTGGATTTGAGAATTTTGGATTTCCTCACCCAAAGGCAAGTGAATATGTATTTATTTTTATGGATATTCATGTGTTTTTATGGAACTATAGCTTTGAAATGATTTCATTATTGTTTTAGATTTAATTGTCAAATGGTTTTGATTTATGGAAAATAAATGGGATGAATTGATGATGGAGATGATGAATGAAGGGGAGATTAGATATAAATGATGTGTAGAGGGCTTGGCCTATTATTTTGATGCAAGGAATGATGGAATGAATGGATTCAGAAACCTGAATATGAAGCTTTGTGCTTTAGAATCAAGCTGCTGGGATAATTCGGCTAGCTTTCCATAGGGCTATCTGTATAAAATTCGGCTAGCCTCATTGGACAGTTTTGGGACTTTAAACTTTGGGAAAAATGTGATCTTTTCTTTATATTTTATGACCTGTTTTCTATTGAAAGATAGGCCTTTTACTTAGGATTGTATCACCTATTGCTTACCTCTGAACCATATTAGAGGACTTTCCATATATTTTAATGGAAATGATTACTTTCTTTTTATATGATTTTATAGTATGAATTTCTGTATATATGAATCAACACCACTAAGCTAGTATGATTCCACATAAGAATTTATGTACGACTGCAGCTTGGTATGTATGAACTTATGGAAAGGCAGATCACCTTACTATGAATTTCTGTACATGGAGTGATTAACCCTTGAATGTGTACGGGATCATCTATAATCCTATGATGTGTATAAATACGCTAATCACCTGAAGTGGATTAAAGAAATTCTTAGATAGGGTAAGGATTGAAGTGCCACGACTTATCGTCATGGTAGAAGCCTTATAAGTGGTGTCTTTTCTGATATATGATTATGTTTGCAGTGGAACTTATGAAAGTACGGAATGTATTTGTAAGTAAGATCTTCTACTTTGATATGAGAGTATGAATTACATGTTTTAAATGAATTTTTGAAATATTGTTTTATAGCTTCCCATTGTATATCTGTTTCTATTTATACATATCCACCTGCCGCCAAGTTGGATGATTTGTTTGTTAAACATTAATACTGGGCCCCTAATCTCACGTTAATTCCCCCGCCTATTCCTAGGACGTGACAAACACTTATAAAATTATCTTATAGCCGGGCCTGGTCGGGCTTAGGCGGGCCTGGTCTGCTCTACTAGTCCCATTCCCATTTTGGCTCGGCTTTCAAAAAATTGTCCAAGCCCAACCCGCTGGGCTTAAAATTTTTTTAAAGCCCTGTGTTTTCTAGCTTGGGACGGGCCGGGTACCCTTTTCAATGGGCTAAATTGACATGCCTACCCAGCAACCACTTGAGCCCACAACAACGTATTGCTAATTGAGCAACCGAATGTATACGACTGGAGTCTTTTGGGGCCTTCCATATTTCTCACAGGTCAAGCTCAGACCTGGGGTCAAGGGTGTGCGCTAAAACCGGACCTGAATTTGAGCCCTCAAATCTTTATTGGGCGCAAGTAAGTTCGACCTATTGACGCCCCTGCATACACATAAGCACATGCCAAAAAAGAAATCCTCATTAAATAGAACCATAAAAAATGGAGGTACTAAAAATTATCACAAAGTTACTACATTTTTATGACATTTTAGTTTTCAAGAAATACCAAGACATTATGTTAAGTTTTTTACATTGGTAGCGACTAAAAGTACTCCTAAAATTAAACATCTTTTTCAGTTTATTTCATACCATAACTTGTCTAAGTCCAGCCCATTTATCTCTCGGGCCATATTTTAGGCCGAGATCCAGTCCCTTGGGAAAAAATACCTGTTTGTGCCCAACATGTTGGGTCAAGCAGGGCCTTAACCATATAAAAGCAACATCCAGCCCATTTAACCCATATTGCATCATTAACCGTTGAGGAGGCTCCTTCATGTTCTATAATTTGGGTTGTGATCACCTTATTAGGGGTTGGGTCAGGTCTAACTTGAACTGGATTAAATTGCCCTGACCTCAACCAAAATTCAGATTGGCCATTTTCAGATTCAACCCAGGCCTCACTTGAAAACGAAAAGCTTCATCTGTAATAGGTCAAGATTGAGTTTGGCTGGTTGAAATCGGTTCATGTTGTGTCCGGGTTTAGTATGTTTTTAGAATGTAATGCATAAGAATTAAGGAAAATCTTGCTGGTTTAATTGAATTAAGGTTGATCCTTTACAGGAATTTGCGTCGCTTTTTAAAGTAAGTCTGTAACTCAATTAGCTCGGGCTGGACTCCCTACACCCTGTTTCTATAATTATTGGTGGGCTGCATGCTACTACTTTGCTGAGCCTTGAGTGTCCATACTCCATACCATGATTTCATTCATTATGTTTTAACTAATAAAATCTTAAGATTTGGGATGTACATAGATATCTCATAAAGAAATGTACTCGTTTTAGTCACCTTTATAGCTCGGGATGAATACCATGTACTTTAAGAGAGAAAAAATTAGAAGCATGATGAATGAAGCCTTTTTTTTTATTATTATCATTATTTTTTTTTTTTTTTTACATTTTTGTTTTTCAAACTGTCACAAATGATTTCATTAAAAGAGAGATGAAATACAGAGCACACGGCTACAAAAGAAAAGGGATAGAGAAGGCACAAGAAAGATGCACCATCTCCAACCCCAATTATTGAACAAAGCCTGTTAATCATTGCCTTCGATAAAAATTTTCAACTGCATTTATTAAATATCATTAACTTTCCCATGAGAATCTGCATTATAGATGACTCATGCTACTTACAATTAAAAAGCATATAGATTTTGTAGAAAAGAAAACCACACCATGAGTCAATAACATGAAGGAAGCACACCGCACGCCTCTGGGAGGTGAAGTAGAGGAAGGCGATTGTCCCCAAGAGAAAAACTGAATATGATCCAACAAATGCGGCATAGAAGCTAACAAGGCTGTCGTCGTCATCGTCGTCGTCGTCGTCATCATCATCATCATCATCCTCTCCTTTAGGATCTTGGATGGTGCAACTTTTGTTCAGGGGTGATCCACAAAGGAGTGGATTGCCGTCGTAGCTACTTTCATTGAAGGTTGCAAATTGCTTCATGTCAGGGATCTTGCCAGAAAGGTTGTTGTGAGCAACTGAGAAGACAGCTAAAAAATTTAGCTTCATTAGTTCAGAAGGAATTGTGCCATTCAATCTATTGTAGGAAAGATCCAAACTCTCAATCTGGCTCAAGGTTTCAAAGGCTATTGGTATTGGCCCAATGAATTGATTGCAGGACAAGTTTAAAGAATGAAGCCCACTAAGCTGTCCCACTTCGGGTGGGATTTCTCCGGTGAACTGATTACATGATAAATCAACTCCAGACATGTAATTCAGAATGCCACTGCTATAATAATTCCAAATACTCTTGGTCACAAACTCCACTGCAGTTATCTGATCAGTTACCTCACTAAAATCCACAGCAATGTGACTGAACACCACCACTTTCTCTTGTTGAGATACATCCAAAGGTAACTTCCTGAAGTATGCGATATCTTCTGCTATATCGAATGCATTATCTAATATTGACCTTCCAAATGTCAAATTATTTATACATAGTGGCAATTGTCCAGAAAGGTGGTTATAGGAAAGATCCAACAAACTTACATTTTTCAATTGACATAACGCAATCGGAATATGCCCATGTAAACTATTTCTTCTGAGAAGAAGTATCCTCAATTTTGAGAGTGCACCAATCCAAGATGGTATAGCTCCAACAATGTCATTATGTCCAATGTCTAACGATATTAAATTTGATGCTTTTGAAAGTGCACTTGGTATTGATCCTGAAAATGCATTCTTCTCCAAGTGCATAAACTCGAGATTTGTTAAGTTGAAGCAAGATGGAATTGGCCCAGATAGACTGTTGTCAGAGAGGTCCAAGAGACGAAGCTTCGTAAGCCGACAAAACTCAAGCGGAACCATACCATCAATATGATTTCTGCGTAGGATGAGTCTAGACAAAAATGGAAGGTCGCCAATTTGACTTGGAATACTACCTGATATTTGATTGTCTCCAATGTCTAGTCCTTCAAGTGAGACGTTGAATAGGCTAGCTGGAATTGTCCCAGTAAAATGATTGCTATCGAAATACAAGTATTCCAAATGGGTTAGGTTGGAAAATGTTGAAAGTATCTTTCCATGCAAATTGTTATTTGATAGCTTTAGGATCTCTAAGTAAACACAGCCCGCAACCAGCGATTTTGGTATTTCTCCTGACAAGTTATTGTGTGACAAGTCTAAAGTTTCCAGTGATCTCATATCACCCACCAAAGGAGGTATGCTTCCTTGAAAAGAATTTATGGACATGTTTAGGAAATAAAGGTTTGGAAGGAGAGTTCCAATATTTAAAGGAACTTGCCCCATAATGCAGTTGTGAGAGACGTCTAATAACAATAACTCTGTGTTATTGGCATGGACTGGCAGATGAAATGTCTCCAAGGAGTTATTCTTGAGATTCAACAGTTTTAATCTTGTATTGTTTCCTAACAACCAAAATGGAAATTGTCCCGACAAGTTATTATGGGAGAGATCCACTTGTGTCAAGTCATGTTGGCCGTACAAGAAGCTGGGAATAGTACCACTACGCTTGTTAAGTTTGCAGTTGGATAAGCCGAGGACTTTCAATTGGAATGTGGAAT
Source organism: Umbellularia californica (assembly GCA_028538565.1). Taxonomy (NCBI): domain Eukaryota; kingdom Viridiplantae; phylum Streptophyta; class Magnoliopsida; order Laurales; family Lauraceae; genus Umbellularia; species Umbellularia californica. The sequence goes on from JAPQWN010000003.1 coordinate 96,259,811, forward strand.
TCCACTTTGGATATTCAGTTTCAACCTCCAAGTTATTGTTGCTAAGGTCAAACCCCTTGATCTGGGAAAGGTGAGCAAATGAGCTGAGTGGAAATAAACCCGAAAAGTTATTAGAAGCCAGAGAGAAGTACAACAATGATGATAAGTTGGCAATTAGAGATGCATGGATCTTCCCACTTAATCGATTGTAGGTGAGGTCGAGCATTTGAAGATTTGTCAAATTGCTTAGGCATGAAGGAATCGTTCCTTCAAGTTCATTATAAACGAGATTTAACTCTTGAAGGTTTTTCAAATTGCACAACCCTGGACGAAATCATGAGTGAGAAATATGTCATTTTCACTACTTGAAATTCAAAAGATGGTATGCTATGAAAACTGACATCAATATATGTGGGTAATAAAAAACAGCATCCTACCTCGAATAGATTGCGAGCCATTGAATCTATTCCAACTCAAGTCTAAGAACTTAAGAGAAGTCAACGATCCAATGGAAGGAGGAATAGGCCCCATGAGATTATTACTAGATAGATCCAACGTCTCTAGATTTCTCAACCTAGTCAATTCTTTCCAAAGAAAAAACAGAGAAAAAAAATGTCAGAAGAGAGAACAATATTTAATTGTATGTGAAGCAACAAAATTAGCAATGCATAGCATATGATCGAATGTTTAATAGGAAGTATACGTAGGAAATTATTACAGCCAATATAAAGATTCTTGAGAGACTTGGTAGAATTGTTCGTTTTAAAAAAAAAATTCAATATATTAAAACTTAGATGTAGGTCCACAGACCACATTCCTGTAAGGTCAGTTGGTAAATTTGAAGGTTTTTAAAATTGCACGACCTTATACAAAATGATTGAGAAATATGTCATTTTCACTTTATTTGGAATTGAAAAGATGGATGCTAAGAAAACTGACATCAATATATGTGGGTAATAAAATACAGCTTCCTACCTCGAATAGATTGCGAGCCATTGAATCCATTCCAACTCAAGTCTAAGAACTTAAGAGAAGTCAACGATCCAATGGAAGGAGGAATAGGCCCCATGAGATTATTACTAGATAGATCCAACGTCTCTAGATTTCTCAACCTAGTCAATTCTTTCCAAAGAAAAAACAGAGAAAAAAAATGTCAGAAGAGAGAACAATATTTAATTGTATGTGAAGCAACAAAATTAGCAATGCATAGCATATGATCGAATGTTTAATAGGAAGTATACGTAGGAAATTATTACAGCCAATATAAAGATTCTTGAGAGACTTGGTAGAATTGTTCGTTTTAAAAAAAAATTCAATATATTAAAACTTAGATGTAGGTCCACAGACCACATTCCTGTAAGGTCAGTTGGTAAATTTGAAGGTTTTTAAAATTGCACGACCTTATACAAAATGATTGAGAAATATGTCATTTTCACTTTATTTGGAATTGAAAAGATGGATGCTAAGAAAACTGACATCAATATATGTGGGTAATAAAATACAGCTTCCTACCTCGAATAGATTGCGAGCCATTGAATCCATTCCAACTCAAGTCTAAGAACTTAAGAGAAGTCAACGATCCAATGGAAGGAGGAATAGGCCCCATGAGATTATTACTAGATAGATCCAACGTCTCTAGATTTCTCAACCTAGTCAATTCTTTCCAAAGAAAAAACAGAGAAAAAAAATGTCAGAAGAGAGAACAATATTTAATTGTATGTGAAGCAACAAAATTAGCAATGCATAGCATATGATCGAATGTTTAATAGGAAGTATACGTAGGAAATTATTACAGCCAATATAAAGATTCTTGAGAGACTTGGTAGAATTGTTCGTTTTAAAAAAAAATTCAATATATTAAAACTTAGATGTAGGTCCACAGACCACATTCCTGTAAGGTCAGTTGGTAAATTTGAAGGTTTTTAAAATTGCACGACCTTATACAAAATGATTGAGAAATATGTCATTTTCACTTTATTTGGAATTGAAAAGATGGATGCTAAGAAAACTGACATCAATATATGTGGGTAATAAAATACAGCTTCCTACCTCGAATAGATTGCGAGCCATTTAATCGATTCCCATTCAAGTCTAAGAACTTAAGAGAAGTCAACGATCCAATGGAAGGAGGAATAGGCCCCATGAGATTATTACCAGATAGATCCAACGTCTCTAGATTTCTCAACTTAGTCAATTCTTTCCAGAGAAAAAATAAAGAAAAAAAAAATGTCAGAAGAGAGAACAATATTTAATTGTATGTGAAGCAACAAAATTAGCAATGCATAGCATATGATCGAATGTTTAATAGGAAGTATACGTAGGAAATTATTACAGCCAATATAAAGATTCTTGAGAGACTTGGTAGAATTGTTCGTTTTAAAAAAAAATTCAATATATTAAAACTTAGATGTAGGTCCACAGACCACATTCCTGTAAGGTCAGTTGGTAAATTTGAAGGTTTTTAAAATTGCACGACCTTATACAAAATGAGTGAGAAATATGTCATTTTCACTTTATTTGGAATTGAAAAGATGGATGCTAAGAAAACTGACATCAATATATGTGGGTAATAAAATACAGCTTCCTACCTCGAATAGATTGCGAGCCATTTAATCGATTCCCATTCAAGTCTAAGAACTTAAGAGAAGTCAACGATCCAATGGAAGGAGGAATAGGCCCCATGAGATTATTACCAGATAGATCCAACGTCTCTAGATTTCTCAACTTAGTCAATTCTTTCCAAAGAAAAAATAAAGAAAAAAAAAATGTCAGAAGAGAGAACAATACTTAATTGTATGTGAAGCAACAAAATTAGCAATGCGTAGCATATGATCGAATGTTTAATAGGAAGTATACGTAGGAAATTATTACAGCCAAGATAAAGATTCTTGAGAGACTTGGTAGAATTGTTCGTTTTAATAAACAATTCAATATATTAAAACTTAGATGTAGGTCCACATGACCACATGCCTGTAAGGTCAGTTGGTCAATTTGAAGTTTTTCAAATTGCACGACCTTATATAAAATGAGTGAGAAATATGTCATTTTCACTACTTGAAATTCAAAAGATGGTATGCTATGAAAACTAACATCAATATATGTGGATAATAAAAAAACAGCTTCCTATCTTGAATAGATTGCGAGCCATTGAATCCATTCCAACTTGAGTCGAAGAACTTAAGAGAAGTCAACCATCCAATGGATGGAGGAATAGGCCCTTTGAGATTATTATCAGATAGATCCAACACTTCTAGATTTCTCAACCTAGTCAATTCTTTCCAAAGAAAAAATTGCGAAAAAAATGTCAGAAGAGAGAACAATATTTAATTGTATGTGAAGCAACAAAATTAGCAATGCGTAGCATATGAACGAATGTTTAATAGGAAGTATACGTAGGAAATTATTACAGCCAAGATAAAGATTCTTGAGAGACTTGCTTGAATTGTTCGTTTTAATAAACAATTCAATATTTTAAAACTTAGATGTCCTATAAGGTCACTTGGACGATCCAACATAAGACTCCTCAATAAGTTTATTTTCCTAATTAACTAACTTGGACATATATAAGAAAACCTTTATACAGATGTTTTAGGGTTACCTGTGTTACTTTATTTCAAACTGATTAGCTGGACCGCCCATCAAGACGACGCATTAAAAAGAATAGTTGTTGATCGGGGAGGTGCAAACATCTGATCATGGACTCATGTATGTATCTAAATTCAGTTGGTACTATTAAGATTTGTCCTCATCATTATCAATCTTATTATTGTGTGTTGATCATAGATCCAAGACGCTAAATATAGAGATGTAATTATCTCACCATAATTCTCAATCTCATTTGGTGAAAATTGTCAAAACTTGTTAATGCCAATTTCAAATCAAATGGACGATCCACAGGAAAATAGTAGACAATTCATGTTCATCGGGCTCAAGTAGATATATAGAACTAATGAATAATTGATGAGCAGGGGCACCAACATAGCGGATTATCAAGGGGGTGGGAGTAGGGGTGGAGGAGCATATGAGCAAAGTTTGGAGGCCTTTTGGTTGCTTACAACTTTTCCCCTCATTATCTTGTTCCTTTACAAAAGAATAGAATTAAGAAAAATCTTTAAGGAAACTTTTGTCCTTTGCTTGCTTCCAAAAAAAGAAAGTAAATTATCTCTGAATTTTAATGAGAGTTTTACTCTCTGAAAGAGTCGTTTCTCTCTCACGACACTTTGAGAGAATCCTTTCTTTAAAACTAGTTGGATTTTGGCTTAGTGGCTATCATTTGGATGAAAATAGCAGTGTTCGTCACAGGTATCGCGGCCCAGGTATCGTGGCTCCATCAAATATTCACAAGTAAATAATTAATGGATTTTAAACTTATATCCATGTCTACCGTAGTTATTGTAACCCATTAAATGATCACAAGTTACCAATTAACACGTTTTTATTAATTAATTTTGGGTAGATCGGCTTATGCTTGATCAAGCCAATATAGGCCCTACTTTGATTAGAGTGGCATACAACTCCCACTCCTAAAACATGAAGTAAAGGATTACTTTGAGCACTTTGTATTCATTTTGGTAGTCCTGTTATTTTTATATTTTAATTATTCTCAACGCTTTGAACAATTATATTTTTAAAGTATCAGGTATTGTCAAATTTATGATTTTTTTAGATATAAGTATAAGACTTTGAAATTTTTTTTAATAAATTTATTTTTAAATGATAAATCTAAAATATATTATTGATCGCCCCTATAAAGAAACCTTATTTTTCCCATTGTTAGTCAACTATTGTTTGCCCCTCTTGAAATAAAATCCCGGCTCTGCCACTACGGATCATAATCTATGTGCATATATTCCAATATTTGTTCATGCTATTAGAGAAGGATGATTATAAATTTGAGTAATGATTAGTTACGGTATACGAATGCAAGTTGGGTGGCCAAAAGCGAAACCCGGATGGTTAGATTAGATCAAAGGAAAACTTTGGGTTGAGCTTGTTCATCTTCGATAGAGCTCAGGTTTGGATGTAAAAGACATATAGAATTTTTGTCGGTTTTATTTGGACTTCGGTGACCAAATTTTACTAGGGAACCAACTTAATTATTAACTTGCCTTGATACATAAACTATACAAAGATTAAGTATATGGGAGACTCTGCTTAGGCATGTCAAATGGGCCGGGCCGTGCCCAATCAACGAGCCATGGCCCGGCACGGCCCGTGACATGGGCTAGGGAGCCTGGGCCCGTTGGCCTGGCGTGCCAGGCACGCCTGGCACGTGGGTTGCACTCTGCGGCCTGCCAGGATGGGTTCGCCAGGCACTGCAGGCCTGGCCCGCTAGACACGGCCCGCCTTGCCCGCCCAAAAATGACTATTTTTAAAAAATTGTCCATTTTACCTCCTCCCCCAACAGCCATAAAACGGTCATAGAAAGGGTATTTTATGTCATTTTCAATTTTACAAAGTCTATAATACTCTAACACTCCCATTCTTTTTCTTTTAATCAAAATTTTATTTACCAAAAAAAAAAAAATTATGAAGGATGTCAATCATTATATAATAGGTGGGCTCATTGTGACAAAATCACTATGGAAATTGGGCCCTAATAGAACGCAAACTTCTTTTGTGCATATTTTATTTTGGCACCTACCAAACATCACTAGATGACTTTGTTTGGCCAAGTAAGCTTGGAAAATAGGTTCGGAACTTGGGTCTAATTGAAACCAAACTTAAATTTATTGACCCAAATTACATCCCTTTTTAATATTCTTCTCTGGCCAGGTCAATAGTTATAAACTTATAATAATAATTCAATATATATATATATAATGTTACTTTTACTTTTATTATGATTATATTATCCCATTAAAACATAATTAGCTCTAAGTATAGTTTGGTCTCTTCACTTGTGCCTCAGACCATGGTTCTCATCTTGGACTCACAGATGTCTCTTTGGAATGTGTCCAATCACATATTATGTCCCAACCAACCCATATATATACAGCCATAGCCATAATAAATATAAATTTGGGAGAGAGAATAAGGCTTTTTAAAAGGATTTTTTGTTGAATTAATATTAATTATTTGAACATGAGTAGGTCGAGTTTGACCGAACCACTTAAATATCTTTGTTATTCTCCGTGGTTGTGTTCTAATTTTTAATTTTAATACTGAAAAGAAAAAAAATCGGAAAAAAAGATGAAGAGGCACGCCTGGCATGGAGGCCTGGCACGGCCCGGCATGCTCTAGCCCAGCCCATGGCGGGCTGTGCCATGCCATGGTTTTTTCCTGTCACGGGCACGGGCGGGCCCGGGCCGTTTGACATGCCTACCTTCGCTGAGTGCTCACTAAGTGCTCACCTTATAGCGAGCGTCAGTTCTCACTAAGTACTCACCTTATAGTGAGCGTCAGTGCTTGTGGGGCCCACCTCAGACCCCAGCTAGTCATGGGACGGTGGATCGAGAAATCTCCTCCAACATGGCCTGTATGCGGTGACGGAGGCTCTGATCATCACCTGGCCCACTTGATCCATGGCCAAGAAGTTTTCACCGTATAAAATGAGTGTACACTTGATCCAAGAGTCTAGTTCATTTGGATGGGTGCCAAACCCCAAGACCCAAACTATCATAGGGGGTCTCTGTTTTATGGTCCACTCCTCTAAATCAAAACGCTGGCCCTACCATATGTTCCAGAGCACCGGCGCTCACCACAACCATGATGGCCCTAAGTATGTATCTTTAAAAAATTCTAAAAATCCTACCAAATCCATAAATTTGGATACGAATTATGGACTAATCTCGTGTCGGCCCGAATTTCATTCACATACTAGCATCATAGCCTGTGCTGAGCATGGTCACATTTTTATGCATTACTATTTAAAATTTTATATATTGAAATGATGAAGACCATAAATTATAAATTAAATATTTATGCAATTAAGAAATAGAAAAAAAATTAGTTAATTATAGCTGCAAATTAAGTAATCATCTAATAAAATGTAAACCAAATACTTAAAATATACCTAAATAAAAAATAATAAATGATATCATCTAGAATTTACAATGTTCTAAATTTTTATACCGAAGATTTATTGTACTACTTGAGCAGAAGAAATCAATGATAGTAGACGCTTTGATTCAGCAACATAGTCGATCTAACTAATCCTTGTGATAGGATATTATTGTTTTCGGCTTTTTTTAAGAGATTTGAAATGAAAAACTAAACTCCTCCAAAGAAAAGAGGAGAATTGAACTAGAAGGGAAATGGTAGAGTGTGGATGGAAAAGGACTTTTTGTACAAAAAGAAACTAGGAACTTTTAAAAGTGGTAAGTACATATGGGTGGTCTCAATATAATAAAGAGATAAAGCTTGACATAAGAAGTGAGGAGAGAACCCGATAGACTTCAAAAAAAGAAAAACTTCCAGTCAAAATCCCATCTAACTGTCAAAATTCAATCCAAACCTCCATAGTAAAATGGGTTTTAATTAGTAAGGGTGGCGCTACGTCTAGATATTTTTGGGCCTATTGGAGTCGGGGCCAGGTCATATACATGGCACATATATTTGCGTCAATGTAATAGCTGATAAGATTTAATCTGGTCCAGCTCTTGGTCCTCCATGGGCCCTATTCAGACTAGACCAGTTTAACTCTACCCACTGATGAAATTGGAAAGACCTTGTGCTGAACATGGTTGAGCTGGGTTGGGTTGAAAATTATTGAACCTCAACCCTTCAAGTGATTGTTCCAAAAATTAAAGCTCAAATTTGGTCCAGTTTTTCCTATAGTCAAATGATGGGTTTAATCATCTAAAACAGGGCGGCGTCCGTCCAGTGGGCCTAAGTGGCTGGTGCATGTGTGTGTGTGTGTGTGAGAGAGAGAGAGAGAGAGAGAGAGAGAGAGAGAGAGAGAGAGAGAGAGAGAGAGAGAGATACCTTCTTCATCTATAAAACCCTCCAGTAAATTATCCCTCAAGTCAAGGCTCTGCAATTCTTCAAAGGGTAGCAGCAAGCTAGCATTCAGATACCATTCATTCATAGACCAAGATTCATCGTAGAGATAGGCCCTTGTGGAAGAAAGATTAAGTGCGATCACTCGCCCTACGGTGGAGCTGCATGTAACTCCTTTCCAAGTACAACAATCAGTCCCTACTCTCCATGAAGGGAGAGAAGTGCGGTTTGGGTGATTGATGGAGGATTTTAGCGCCAAAAGTGCACTCTCCTCTTCATAAAAACAGCCAAAAGATCCATAAACCCAAAACTGAAAAGCAAAGAACACAACCCAAAGGTAGAAAGCCGGTGGCCCCTCCATGAGAAGAAAGATGAAGCTTACTTGATGCTCTCTTCTTCACTGCTATCCTTCTATAAATATATGCTGCAACACATCCTGTCCTCCTCTTTTTCCACAAGGAAATCGACGTGATAATTAATATGATCCAACCAATACAGCCGCCTTGTTTGAAATTTCTAATGCATCATGTAACAAGGGCCATGATCTTTCGCATGTGCCAGAAGTATACACATCTATCTTTGCTGCTACAGTTAAGTCTTTAACTATCGCTTTCTGGGTATTGGATGTTCAACTTTATGCGTGACAAAACAAGATTTGAACAACCAATTGTACAAAGTAATCCTTTTGATTTGGTCTCTTAAGATTTGAACTTTGAAGAAAAAGGAAACTTTCACTAAATAGAAGATATTAACATTAATCATATACTTTGCATGTCAGCCAAAATAAATAAATAACGTACATCTCAATGGCAAAGAGGCCAAATTGTAGTTAGAGCGGTGTTTGTAATGTATTTAAGCACCCATTTTGAAGTCTCTGGACTTGATAGTTAGACACTTAATCAATCAAGGAGATGGGTTGTACATGGAAATTTAAAAGTTGTTTGTATCAATTGGACTCTCTCTTTCTCAATCTACCCTTCACAAGAGACGGTGCAAGACTGACTTTTAATTGAAAGATTGAAAGAGATTGGGGAAGACTGACTTTGTAATAGAGACTGAAGGAAGACCGACTTCACTAGAAGACTTCGACAAAAAATTTCATCTACAGAAGCCCCACACTCCAAGCAGTGGTACCGCTTCATTAAAGAAGAGACTGAAGAGCACCGTGCATTTTTGTTCGCTAGCTTGTAGCACTTGCACAACTTATATACTACCGCATAAACCTGAGCTAAGCATGGGCGTGACCCACATGGTTAGGGTCTCTGATTCATCTAACTATTTTTGACATTTTTCTAATAAGCAATTACATATTGGTATTGTGTGGTATAGTGTAGATTATGTTAGTTATTTAAAAAGGCCGAAGATTATGAGTTCCAAATCTCACAACCTATAAATTTTTGGCTTTTTACCAAGCCTTAATAAAAAATATTAAAACTGAAAGGAATCTAGTCAAAATTAAACTCAAAACTCGTCTTTAATATAGTATCATGGGAATTTCTAATACCTGTTTGGTTGCAAGCATTTTTTACTAGAATTCCCTATTTTGGAAATTTTCAAAAGAAATGAAGAGCATGACTATGGGAATTCCAAATTCTATGTTTTGAGAGACTTTGAAGGATGAGAATTAGCTGAGGCCCAATAGTCTCATGTACAGAAGAGAATACTCTGGATTAACTGTACATCAATACATGTAGTCTTTGATTCTTTCATCAATATATATATACAATAAAAGGAAAAGGGAAAATGAATGTATAGCGCCTTTGATCTTCAGTTTTAAACATTTTAAAAATTTTCAATGTAGTAAATTCTCATGCATTATATCGCAAACAACCAGGCCCTGGCTTAGCTTGCTAATAAGCCACCCATAAACAAATAAGAGTATCTGCTCCAAGAAATAAACAATCATACGATCATCCTTTCACAAACTTGACCCTCCATTGGCCACAACCCATTCTATATTGTTGGCTCAATTTCCACTAGTAATCCATATCGTTGCATTGATCTCATGGCTTACTTTGATGGACATGAAATTTGAGCTTATGCCACTACTTCGCTAGTGGGCCATAACCGGTAGTTCTATAAAAAGAATTTGAGGGTAACAAAAAAAAACACGCACAACCCAAGCACCCACAAACACACCATGTCGTTAGGTATGATTGAAATTCAGAAATAATTTCCCACCCCCACAAACACACCATCTCGTTAGATATGATTGAAATTCAGAGATAAATCCCAATCCCCACCCCACCCCACCCCACAAACACACACCCACCCACACCCATCTCCTTAGATTGATATGATTGAAATTCAGAAATAATTATGTAGACTTTCCGTCCGAGTGGGGCCCATTTATGGAGAAAATCATCCACTCTGAGTTGATAAGTTGGGTTCAATGTCGTATTTATCACTTACGACAGATATAAATAAAATATTATGAAAAACCAAAGTATCTTATATTTATCAATCTGATGATGCCCAGCAATGTTTCGAGTGAAAATTGAGTGATCCTGGATTGATTTTGGGCTGGCTCTTTTTGAAGTGGGTCACATATAAGTTATTCGTAAATAATAAACCAACTAGCTCCAGTGGCACCAATCCACCCACATTATCACGATTAGGCGCAACATTTGTATTTGAATAGTAACAAAGAAATTTATTGAAATAAGAGAAGAATAACAGCCAAGGAAGGTCGACCAGCACAATGAACCTTCCCGCATGGGTATGCAGGTCGGTGTACATATAACAACAGGCACCCTTCATATTTATATTACCCAAGCATGAAAATTGCATTGATAATCAACCCCTTGCTTTGCTAAAAAATCCGACAAAATATTTGCAAATCTACTAATATGCTGAACTGAGATTCTAAGGAACGCAACAAAAGAATTGCATTTTTCATGGGTGAAACATCTATTTGATTTCACCCAACAAACCAGTCTTGTAAGAAGGGTCGTGATCATTGTGGGGCTGGCTGACTGGAGGAACATACCAAGTCAACGAGTCCTTTCCACTCGGTAGGAAGCCGTCTCCGTCTTTTATTATCCATTTCACGGTATTGATATTTCTAATATCTCTAGATTTTTTTTTCTTTTAAGGACCCAAGGTCCCTTTGAGTGCTCATGGCTGAATTTTGTGGAATCATGGCAATCTAATTTCAACGTTCTGTGTAATTCCTTTTTGTGGAATTCTTATATTGCAATCTCCAAGGGTTGATACTTTGCATGGAATCTAATTCCTAAATTGGTTTTTAACAGGATTTTTGAAGAGGTGAGGGTGAAGGCATAGGTGTACCTAGCTTGCAATTCAATAATTAGCACTCCAGTCCCTAGTTTATAATTCGAAACTTAGCTTATTATAAATTTCATTGAAGCTGCAGGTTCATTTGATGGCTTCTCACTTTGTGTAATTCAAAGTGCAAGTATGGAAAATACGATGAACTAACTCATCTGTGCCCTTCCCATATGTTTATCACTAGGGCGTGCATCTAAATTGAAACCACTTAAAATATATGTTATTTACATTTACTATAGGAAATAGTTAACTTAGAAGACATAAATAATACACATTTCAATTTTCAATAGGAAAAAAGCTGAATTGTACTTAAGAATTGCGTGTTTCTATTCCAACCACCAAAGTTGAAGTCTCGGGGCTTGGATATTTAGCGCTGTAACTTGTACGTGGAAAATTCAAAGCTTCCTTTTAAGTTGCATTGGCCAGAGACCTATGAAATGGAATCTCTCTTTCACAATCTATCCCCACAAGAGAAGGTGGGAGAGTGACTTTTAATTGAACGAATGAAAGAGATAAAAGACTTGACTCCAAGAATGGAAGACTTGGAAAGAGGGAGGAAGACCGACTTCGATTGGAATTTTCCCCCGACACAAGTCCATTGCTCCAAGCTATGGGACCCTTCATTAAAAGTCCGTGCTTGGGGAAGAAAATCCTAGAACTTGCTGAACAACAACTTGCTTTTTTTCACCCACGAGACTTCCATGCATTTCTCATAGAGCCTCATGCATTGGAACTATGTTGATGCAGTTAAAATTTTCTCCCTGGAGCACTGTTGGCTAAACACTTGTGCTGTGTTTGGGGAGGGAAGAGGAGAGGGGAGGCAAAATTTGAGGGAGAGGAAAATGAAGGGGGAGGGGAGGGGAGGAGAGGGAAAATTAATTTTCCCTCATCTTGTTTGTTTAGTTTAAGGGGGAGAGGAGGGGAGGGGAGGGGAGGGAAAATCCCCTCTTTGTCTCCCTCTTTCCCCCTCTTTCCCCCCATTTTTAAAGGGAAAATTTGGGGGTAAAATTTTCAAAATTTTACCCCCAAATTCCCCTCTCCTACTTTCCCTCCCCCCTTCTCAAACACCCTCTAGTTTCACTTTCCCTCCACTTTTCCCTCTCTTTTTTTCCTCCTCCTCATTTTACCCCCTTCCCAAACATAGTGTTAGTGTGGCTCACCATATGTTTCATTCGACTGGACCATAGAATATAAATGTTATAATGGTCATCTACCCAAGTTTTGCATTCATCTAATGGGATTGGACAATAGTTATTACTTCTGTTCTGTTTTGGCCGAAATTTTTCGTTTTGAGAAAGTGACCAAAATGAAAGTTCGTTTTAAATTTCAGTCCATTTCGGCCGAAATGATATTTTACATAATTATTTATTTATTTATTTTTACACATATATATTCTTTGTATTCCTTAATTATATTTGCCCAAAATGTAATTCCAAAAGATTTTTCTAGAATGGGTTAAATCCATATTACTTGTTTTACTTTTTATTTTTCTACATGTATATAAATATATTATTTTTAAATTTTTTGGACAAGTAATTTCGAAAAACTTCGTAGAATCCAAAATGATCTAGACAACTATGAAGTGGACCATTGAATCAACTTTGCATTCATGACCGTGAAAGCTTATCAGTCGTTGGTTAAGTTGTCACAATGATGAGCCTCTGTCACCTTACATCTCTTTGCTTCTACTCTACGGTGAGAGGCCACGTACTATCCTTCTTGTGGATGCCGTGTAATAAAGGGCACAACTGTCACATCCGCAAGAGATGTTATTGCCTCATCAATGGATCCTACAAATAACTTGATCCCCCGAAGATTTCATGATGAAATTGTTAATCCAGTGGGCTACAACTACAAGTCCATGTTAGACTCTTATAGGAAGGGTCGTGATCTTTGTGGAGTTGAAAGGGAGAAGACACATACCAACTCAAGGAGAAATAGCGGGGTGGTTTGGACTCATGCTTCTTATCTCAAGGAGAAAGAATCTAAAAAATAAGCATTTTCCACAAAGAGTTGATTTGGACATAATGATAAAAAAAGAGGGAACACGTGGAATATAAATAAACCCTACCTTTACATTTCTAGCCTGCACAAATGTGCCTTAGGAGCACAATGATTTGCTTGGAATTGAATTCCTAAAAGGGTTAAAACATAAGATTATTAAAGAGGTGAGGGTGAATGCATAGTTCACTAGCTTGCAATTTGGCTACCTTGCCTTCGAGTCCTCAATCCGTAATATGAGATTTAGCTTATCATAAAATTCGCTGGAATAGGTTCATTAGATTGCTTCTCGGTTTGTGTAATTCAAAGTTCGAGTACCGCTGATTTGATGAACTAATTCATTTGTGCCTTGCCATATATCTATCACTAGGATCTACATCTAAACTTCAAACCACTCAAAATATCTATGTTTAGATTTACTTTAGGAAAAATCTTACTTTTATCAAAGTTGGGCATACGATTAAATTGATTACATTTAAGACTCATGGTTAAAATAACAATTGAGGTAAATTCTATATTTTGATAGCGATCAATCTTGAGGAGAGAACAATTCTATAAAGAAAAAGAATCTTCCTTTTTTTTGGGCCTTGCCCGACCCTAGCATGCCCTAGCCCTTGAAGGTGGGGTAAGGACTAAAAATTATGGGCACGCTATAAAAGTCGAGGGCTTTTGCTCGCTTAGGCCCGGCCCACACATGTGAGGGGAGGAAAAGGGCTTACCTCGGCCCGGCCCTAGCCCAACCCTTTGACAACCCTAGTTTTGATGCACTCGGCGTGTAGGGTATTTAGATGCACAATTTATATGCCAGTGGGGTCCATTGGTAGAATTCTACAATTGTTGATCTGATTGGAAGTTGGAACCCTTGGGATATGAGGGCACCGATTCGGCCTCTTCCTTGTGCAGAAGTTCTGATTCTCTTGAGAGCCAACGTTTAGATTTGGAGCCTATAAATCTATATCCACCATTGGAGTCCACACTTTGAAATCCAATCTGTTCAAGGTCACTATCTCTATCTTGTTCTATGATTTCAGTCCAATTAGAATAGTATCCGCTGCTAGATTGATGAAATTGATGGTTGTAGTATCATGGGCTGGGTCAAGGTTGTTTGTATTCGGACTGGGCCTGATCTAAGATCTGGACCGGTTTGATGAGTGGGCATTAATACGTGCTTGACCTGGCCACAACTTGGATAACAAGTCGTGTCACACTTCAAGAACTGTACAAAACTTGGCCAAGTCAAGGTCATTTTTTAACCTTTATTATGACTCACTCTCCCCCACAAACAAGTCAGCTTAGAATATTCACAGGTCAAGTCACCAAGCATACTGGCCTTAGGCATAGGTGTTAATTCCATGCGCTGGAGAGAAGCTGAATATTGGGCCTGGAAACTAAAATTGGCTGGTCTTGTATAATTTGCATCCTGGCCCAGCTGTCAATGAAATAAGTGTACATGCATTGGATGTTTGACAATGGGTTGGGTTTGGGATATATAGTATATTTCTCAAGTAATTACTTGGATAGTATAAATAGAGCTCTTTGACTGTAAATAGCACTTCAATGGACTCATAACTTAATTGGACTCAGGCCACAATTTTTTCCTACCTGTACGAGTCGAGCTTGGCCTGACCCATGAATGAATTTTTTTGACTCATTTTGGACCTGGTCATTTTTAGACCCGACACAACCCATTTCTATTTTTTTTTTTTTTTTCCTCTTTCATGCTCAAATTTGCTCTTAGGCCTATTAGCTAGAGGCCAAACTCTCTCAACAGTGGATCGATGCCCATAATTTTAACATATATCGACATAAAGGTTCAATGAAGCACGCACCATAGCAACCTAACATATATCGACATTGGGCTGCCAATGGTGAGCCCGAATCAACCTGTCTGAGTCTGCTAAGTGCTAATTGAGGATTTGGACCTCAATTTGGACTGTCCCGACATGCTGAGCAGGCCACAGAAGCAGGTTCAGGGTCTGGATCCCTAATTGTGCAGGAGCCTTCGGATTCAGGACCATTGGATGAAAGAACCTCAGCTGAGCGCCGACTCTTGTGGGCCCCCAGTTCCTATGTATAGTGATGGAGGCTTGGATCATCATTCGCCCCCATTTGATTCGCAGCCCACAATCTTTACCGTCCAAAACGAGTTCACAATCGATCCAACGGTCTACTGCATTTGTCAACCCCCGGGACCCAAATATTATATTAATATAATTATCAAGTAATTATTTAAATAGCATAAATAGAGCTATTTAACTGAAAACGGGCCTTCAGCAGACTCAGACTTTAATTGAACTGGGCCGTAATACGACTGGTACTTTTTTTTTTTCGTTCGGTTTACTTGAAGAATAAAACTAACATTAAGCAACCAAACAAAACGAAACCACTCGAGCCCAAAACAAAGAAATAAATCTAAGAGAAAAATAGTGGACAGGGTCCCAACCCGACAACAGCTCAAGCCCAAAACAAAAGGGTTCCCAACCCAGCAACTACTCGAGCCCAAAACAAAAGGGTTCACAACCCAGCAACCACTCGAGCCCACAACATAGGTCTTCTTTGCTAAATTGACCGACCGAGTACATACGACTGGATCCTTAAATGGTGGTCTGGGGCCTCCCATATTTCACACAGGGCAAGCTCAGACCTGGGTCATGGGTCTGTGTTCATACCGGACCTGAACTTTAGCCCTTCAACCTTTATTGGGTGTAAGCATGGTCTACCTATTGACACCCCTGAATACACATATGCACACAGAAGAAAGGAATTACTTAAATCAAACAGAAATTCTCATTATAAGAACCACAAGAAAATGGAGATACTAAAAATTATCAAAAGCTATACTACATTTTATGACATTTTAGTTTTCAAAAAATACCAAAACATTATGTAAAGTTCCTTATATTTAGGAATGTAAATGGGTACCTGATTCTCCAATTACCCGGAGATTCCGAACCCGTTAAAAACCGGGTCTGGGTCCTTATTTAGGTCTCAATAAGTAAATGAGTCCGGTTCGGGTTCCACCTTGGATCGGACCCATGGACCCGAGACCCGACATATTACCTCAATTTTCAAAAATCTATCCTAAAAACCATGTTTTTTTTAATATCATTGTCTACCTACACCCGGACCCGGATCCAGACCCGTCCCATATATGGTTCTGGTTCCAGTTCTGGTTCCGAAGCCAACAATCCGGTTCCAAAACGGTTCCGGGTCCGGATCCGGTTCCACCTTCTCCTTAATGGTTCCGGTTCCGGGTCCACTATGGACCTGGACCGGAACCGACCCGCTTACAACCCTACTTATACTAGCAGCAACTAAATGCTCCTAAAATTAAACATCTTTACTCAGTTTCTTTCATACGATAATTTGTAGAAATTGTTCATGGGCTGGGTCAGGCTGCACCATAACTTGTCCAAGTCCATCTCATTTATCTCTCGGACCATATTTTCGGCCGAGATCCAGTCCCTTGAAAAAGCACACAGGGCCTTAACCATATATAACCAACATCCAGCCCATTTAACGTATTGGGTTAGAATATTAGTCCCATACAAAGGCACTCACAGGCCGGTCAGGTGGGCAAAGGCCCGGCCTGAATTGAGAAACTTAGGTCTATGTCCGACCCAAGCCAGACACGGACTGTAAGTGCCTGGCTCATTTAATCAGATGGGCCTGGCTTTCTCCACTTGTTTAGGTAAATTATTAGTCACTAAACTAACAAGCACTATTTATTCTAGCCGGAGCTCTCCATTATGCCTGGCTTTCTATTGCTCAATCCAAGCACGACCAAGTAGACCCAGTTTTAGATCTGGGCTCGTCCCAAGTACAAAGCCCAAAGGCCTGAAACTGTCAAAAGTGGGCTTAGACAGGGTCCAGCCTGGGCTGGCCAGGTCTGTGTACATCCCTAGATCTTGGCTGTGTTTTCTGTTCTATAAACACAACCCAAGTCCAACCCGATGCTCGTTGAGCTAGCTCATCCTTGGGAGCACACATGAGCACCTCTCCTCGTAACCACTGCCTCAAGGTTGTGCCAAAGATGAGGACCATAGTCATATTTTACCATGTTCCATCCACCTTGGGCCCCACTACTCCTATAGTCAGAAATTGTGTCCACATACAGGTGGATTTTGGAGAGTGAAAGAGTTAGAATATTAGAATATCTTGTTGTATAGAAGAGACACATAACATTGAGAGAGAGAGAGAGAGAGAGAGAGAGAGAGAGGAACATGACATACTGTAGAATAGACTGGTTGTCTCATGAACCAGGAGCACATTTGCCAAACCTCCACGCCATGGGTGTTTGGGGGCCGGTGCTCAAGGATGGACTGATCCACATCCATGTGAATCCCATTCCATTCCATGTGATGCTCAATGACAAGGCCATGATAAGGGCTTGAAACGACAAGAAAGGGAGGTGTAGACACCATCTATATCTTTTGTGCCAGAAGAAAAGGTCCTGCATGGGAACATGTAGAAAATGTAGTACAAACCATATGTTCAGCAAACAATGCTGATCTGCAATGTGACCAACTCCCTTTGTTTGTCTTTTGAGTTTGAAATTGATGGTTTCCTACTTCTCATTGACTATCCCCCCATTCTTGCATTTATGAGGCCCACACCTGTATCCACATCTGGATCACATGGGAAGATGACTCTTTCCCACGACAGTAGCTGAAGCCTCCCCGATTTCGATTCTCAGTTTCTTGGTAGATTTTCTGGCCATAACTTTGTTGGAGTTCTTATTTGCAACAAGTTATAAAGCAGAACTTTTTAAGTAAACCACATGATAATATTTTATGTAGATAAGGTGAAAACATAAACACTAGCTACATGAAAGTTTTGCCTCGACCAAGAGTTGGGTATGGTATGCTTTCCATACGTTGAATCAAAGTTGAAAACATGGGACCCATGTTGGATCCGGATCTGGAGAGAGGTCAGATCAGGATACATCATGAATTTGAATCCATGTGAGTGTCCCCATGAAGGGTTGCAACTTGAATGCCTAGACTGATGAGATTTGTTCTCAGACAAAAAGATGAGGGACTAATCAGCTCATGACAGGATTTTACACACATCTAGTCCAAACTCGGATGTTGTTCCCGCAATCTAAGATAATCCAAGAAGAAGAGAGTGAGTTTCCTCTTTTTGGTAGGGAAAAAAAATACAAATGACTTGGATTCCTTTATTCAGAGATCTTTGTGGCTCTGGTGGTATTGAGAGTCTTGTATTGACTTCTAAATTTTTTTAATATACGTGCTTTTTCTGTTAAAATATAGTTAACAAATGATACAAATGGTCGTTCACCATTCATTTCTTATATATTCTTTTAATTTTAGGTCATGTTTGTATATGTCCGCATAAAATCAGTTCCACCGACTTTTTTCTCTTATGCACACCTCCAAGTAAAGTTTTTCACTAGAATTATAGGAAATTTAGAACACGCTTGTGTAACCCATTTCATCGGGAAAGGTACTGGTTTTCGTAGAAAGCTGATTTTCATGCGTTTGGTGCAGCAGAAGTTTACAGAAATAATTTTCCACTACGTCAGTAATTTCCTTGAGACGTCTGAAATGGAGTTTGTATGTTCGATTATTGTGAAACAAAAAAGGGTTTTGAAACCTAGCACATGGAGACCTCCACCCCATATAAAGGAAGAAGATGACGGTTATGGTGGAGGCTCTCTCTCTAATTGGGATGGACAGATGGGTGGTGGTACAGGTTCATACCATGAAGATTTACGGACAATTAGGCTAAAAGTCAAGGAATATAAGTTGGATTTCCCTTACATTTATGTTTTCCATAGATTAAGATGTAGAAGTAGTTCTGCCGACAACATACTGATATATTGATTATAACTCAATTATTATGCTCAAATAATTCTTCACTTGAAAGCATGATATGCTTCTGTGTCATGGTCACCCACCCAATGTCAATAAACTAGCGAACCGTTCAAGATCTAATGGGTCCAACCGTATATTCCAATTGGTGGTAATGTCCCATTGTCGGAGTATGGCTTCCATTCCAACTTACCATCATCAATAGCACAAGATAAATTAAATATGATAGTTTTTTTTTCCAGAACCTTTACTTCAGGGGATCCTGCTTTACATGTGTTGTATGAAGATCGAGAATTTTATACCATCCCTCGTGATGAACATTGACAGCTGAATATCATATATTTACGTGAGCAGAATTCTTTTCTTTTTCTCCCTCCCTCTCTCTCTCTAGTAAAATACTCAACTTATTTACTCATAAACATTACATAAGCTCCTAACCAATGAAGCAACAATCGATGAAATGTTTCTTTAGGTCATTCCTACGTTAGGAAAGATTACCTTACCATTGATCCATTAATGGCTTGTTGCAATTTGTTATATAGCTCAAATTATTAATTTGACTTAAGAGTAAGAATTCATCAACCCCTGTCCACTTGACCCTTTTTAAACATTGGACCTATTATATGAAAGTCCTCCAAGTGGGCTGGAAGCTTGGAACTTTTCCAACACACCATTGTTTCATCTTTCTGGATA
This sequence comes from Umbellularia californica, assembly GCA_028538565.1. Classification (NCBI taxonomy): domain Eukaryota; kingdom Viridiplantae; phylum Streptophyta; class Magnoliopsida; order Laurales; family Lauraceae; genus Umbellularia; species Umbellularia californica. The sequence continues at coordinate 96,279,550 of JAPQWN010000003.1, forward strand.
ATTACCCATTCACTACTCTTAATATTTAATGAGAATACACCTTGATATGACTGATGGGATATAGCTTGCTTTTCGCTTTTTAATTTTGTTCTTATTATCAAGGCTACTTATGTGATCTCCGTGGGTTTTATGTAATGTAGTGCCTAATTATTAGTACTTTGTTACCTGTGGTCACCCCAACAATCATCTGAATAATAGTCCAAACCATGTGAGATATAAAAACCAATTATATTTGCAAAATTGTACTTTTGGGGCTTGTTTCTTTAAAAAGAGAATAAACAGAATCTCACAGTCAAATGAGGTCTACCAATGGATTCTATGGAATGAAGTGTGAATGATACGAGCTAAGGGAAGAAGAACATAAGGTAGCAATTAGATATGACCTTGAATTTCTTAGGATTTAAATTATTCAGGTGATGGTTGGATTTTCATTTCTCATCTTTAGTTCTTTTTTTTTTTCACTTTCCATTAAATAGGAAGTTGCTCGACATAATCGTCTTTATACATTCACCTTTAGTCTTCATTTTTTAACAATAATTCCTCTGTATTCTATGCAAATAAACATGCCCTTAATTATTTTTTACCATTTGAAATACCTCAAACTAATTAGGGACTATTTTGATGTCGAGAGAAATTGGAAAAGTAAGAGGTTACTTTTTCTTTGCATTTTTTTTTTTTTTTACATATAAAAAGGGGTCCATTTGGAAGAGCCAGCATGGGAGCAACAGGAATTTATCTCATGTTCAAGAACATTTGTATTTAGATCTGAGATTTTAGCACATGCACCGACCATGTCGGGCCCCAACGTGAGGCTAAGCTTGATACATGTACTATTATTTTCTTTTCAAAATGAAAGAACCTACTTTAAACACGTGTCCTGACCATCATTATTATTAAAGCCTTATCCCAATTATATTGGAGTTCGCTATTTGAATTCTATTGTTCTAGTATATCATAAGTCAAAACCTCAAATAGATTAAGCATATAATTCCTATCATCATCATAATCTTTTTTTATTTTAAGAGATTGAACTAAAGTAGAGAAGAGTTTATTGCATCTAAAATAAGACTATGCCATTCCAGGGCCTAACCCTCTCATTGAATCCGCTTTACCAGGCCTGACCAGCTGGCTAATGGACCTAAAAGTCTATCGAAGCCCACCTAAGAGTGGCTGGGTCAGAAGGAAAGATGGACCAAGCTCTCTGTATGTGTGTGTGTGTGTATATTAATTTTGTTCAAATATAGGTGTGCTGTAATCTAGATCGATTTCTCAAAGAACCCAATTAGAAACATAAAAAAAAAAAAAGGATTGGGTTCAGGTTGTGTATATGGTAGACCCAAACTTAGAAACTCATTTAGCTTATACACTTCGGCCCTGATTCAACTCAACTTCTAAAGAAGAAAAATATTGTTTCACTCAAAATTTATGCTTGCAAAAACTTCCAGAAACTTTTCAAACCCTCCAACACCCAACTCTAAATATAACCAATCAACCTGAAGGGGTTCGCCGAGTGGTCAAGACCACTATTCCTCCCTCTTCCGGAGCTAGAGGTCTTGGTTTCGACCCCCTGATTCCTTCTTCTTCAATAATTGAAGGTTGAGTCCACTAGTGCTGCCATCTTGGGGCTATAAGGGTGTTTACCCGGCTTCTTTCTGGGCCTGGAGGGATTAGTCTGGCCCAAAGGGTTGGGACTTGGGAACCCTCCGATAGAAGGGAAAAAAAAAAAAAACTCTAAATATAACCAGTTCGAATTCCCTCCTGACATATTTTATTATTCATCTACCCATTTGGACACTTTACTCAGATCCTTATGTTTGGCAAGGGTATCTAAGATTATTCTTTGGACATTAGGAGAAAGTTGAGAATATTGTGTTATTCGAAAAGAACAAGATCAAAAGCCACAAAAGCAGATGATGAAAATGGGCACACAACTCCATTTATTAAATGTGCCCACTGTCTTGTTTCTTCCATGACATTGTGATGTTGATGCCAGCGATTTCTTCAAATATCGAACCAATGCTTTGGCTCACTTAGACATGATTACCGAATGGTCCCCTCTTTTGACTCTTGATGCCAAAATGTATCCAAACAGTATGTGCATAATAGAAGTTCTTTATATTAACAGAAAGTCTACTTGTCCCGGATTTCATGTCCCGGGACAAGCACGACTCCATAGGGAGGGGTATTTTGGTCATTTTTCAAAAATGACCAAAATACCCCTCCCTATGGAGTCGTGCTTGTCCCGGGACATGAAATCCGGGACAAGTAGCATGGCTCTTATATTAACTCAGTTCATTGGACCAATATGATATATATAAAGATAATCCATTAGAATTACATAGTTATGTAAATGTGTCTGATTGCCCCGAATATGAACCTTTATTAACAATGATGGGTCCGAGCCCATCCCCTATTTTTTTCAGCTGGGGTCCTTCACATATTTGGATGTTTAGGGACCCACTTTTGCATTTATTGAGATAATCAGTTAAAATTAGCCAACTAGGTCCACACTGCTATACCATACTCATGGCGGTAAGGATCATGTCTGTTGATATTAGTCAAGATTATAGAGATTGGGGTTGATGAGTTGAACTGCCTTGGAGTTTATGATATGGTGCCCAACACAGAGGGGCCACCCAGTGCAGTGGGCCCACTTTGGTCCGTACGACCGACAGCCAAGCAGCACTTTGGCAGTTTACTATGTGACGATGATAATATAATGAAAAGGTTAGCTAGGAATCCAAAATCTCAGAAGCAAATCATTGGAACTTGAGTGGAGTTTGAACTTTACGCACTGGGAAAAATCGTTGCTGCTTTGGGAAAATTTGAAAGCCCAAATGCATTGTTTGCAGGTGCGCAATGGAAAGGAGCGTATTTTCCTTCGTATGAGACATCAACTTAATTTACATGAGATTCACTTTTGATTGATTTAATCCATTCACATCATACAACTCAAAATAGATAGGTAAAGTCTAAATTTTACTTTGATCGGAGAAACGCATACCATTAAATTCATCAATGTTAAAGAAAATTACAAAATCATAAGTTAAAATCTTTTCATACAAATTAATCAATTTAAGGGAATATGTCAATACAATGTCGAGACATCTGGGCGACTTCTTAGTAACCAAGGAGCATGTGATATGAACAGCTTAGAGCAATAAAAAGTGTTGGGCCATCCAGGAGTGGACCCATGCATTGGGTTTTGGGGGCAGTCGCCCCCATTAAACCTAGAAAAAGGCCCAAAAGCCCCCCTGTTAGAAATAAGCCATTGTCCCCCTCAAATGAAAAAATAATGAAACACCTGGGTCCACCACTAGGGCCATGTAAGCTAAATAAAGATCATTTGGGAAACTGCCATGTGATTGTTGCTGGCATTAAGATTTTTTTTTTATTGTTTCCTTAGCTCAGATGCCAGATAAAGAACTTTGATGGAACTAAAAGTACAATTTTTTTTGTTTTTGGTAAAAAAAAATTGCATTAAACAACAAAACAGAAAAGGATTGGACCACAAAAAAAAAGAAATAGCTTCACTCGAACCACTCAAAAGTGGCATCATTTACAAATGAATTTAACAAGCCAGTGACCAGTGTCTAGGAATATAGCTGAAGTCAATTCTCTCAAAATACTCAACACTATCCATATCTGACCACAAGCTATGAGATGTAGGACACCAAAAAGGAAGTACATTGTAAATATATCAATGGCTAAATTCCTCAAGTGTGTGAGATGTTGGACATCAAAAAATAAATTAAAACCAGGCTTTGCAGTTTCTATGATAGTGCATGTTGGGTACTTTTATTTTCATGACTTTTAAATTTTTTTTCTATTTTTCTCATTTTATTGAGGCAATATATTAGAGAAAGAGTAATTTGCTCCTTTTTTCTCTAAAGCAAGAGAGTTTTACTTTGGTGAAAACAGTTCACACATGGTATACTTATTACAAATTTGGTTGCGCCCACCTGGAGGTACCCATAGGATCTGTGTGTGCATGCATGTGTATGTGGGTTTTTTTTTTTTTTTTTTCGTAGATCAATGTTTACTTGTGTTAAAAATGAGTGAAATCTTCTTTTACTTACCTTTTTTGATAGACAGCATTCAACACAATCCAAACCATGTTTATCTAGTGGGATCCACTGTCAGTGTCCATACGCATAAGAAATTAAGAATCCATTAATTGCATGATCCCAAGCAATGTTCTTAAAATCTAATGTGAGGCCAAACCACTAAATTGGATTACTTGGGTTCAAATCACAGTCTTATCAAAGGTTTGATTGGATTTAATTGAGATGTCATATTAAAATTATATTAAAAAATTAATATCAGTTAAAAATGGGTGAAAACCGACGATTCATACCGATTCAAATATTAGCGCTTATCGATCTTTGATGGGTTCTTCGGTAAGAAAAGATTAATCAAATATCAAATCCTAAGTGCCATGGGATCATCTCTATTTTAAAACATTAACCTTGCCTTAGATTCAGGGGCAGACCCATGTGTTAGTATGCGGGTGCAAAAACCTTTCAGATAATATCTCGTGAGACTCAATTTTATTATTTAACGTCTTCACTTGACTATCTACTGCACTACCCAAATGAAAATCCTAAGTCCACCATTGCAACGATATCGAGTGGGATAGGATTGTTAGTGATGATGACGATGAACTTAATTAGTTCTCTATTGGAGGATTTTATCTTAATTAATTATTTCTCTAATTATATATCCACAAATCACTACTAGGGATGGTTAATTATTATGGTGGATGGTTGACATTAGAGTAGAGAAATTTTGGGCCTATTATATATGATAATGCTTGCTTAATAAATGTCCTCATTCATTTCATGGAAGTGGCTCTCCAAAATACCTTTCATGTCACAAATTTACGCGTGCCTCAGTCTCTATCATTTTTGTGTTCATTGCTTCCAGGTTTTGAAAAGACGAGCAAAACTGTAACAACAAGCCCCTTATATGATGTTTTTGTCTTTGACTTAAAAAGGTTCGTATTATGGCAAAAAGAAACACAGTTGAGAGTGAGACCCTCTAACAACCACCGCTAAAACTGTTATGATATTAAGGTTGAAACCCTAATATATTATCCATTCAGTTTGGTTGTATTTGTACTGTAAATTTATGTTAGTAAGAGTTTTTCTGTAATTCCAGTTTGAGTGACTTTTTGGATGGTTTAAAGATGTAAATGAAGTATACTATAATATTTACAACTCTTTATATTTTGGATATAACTACCTTTTGTACATTTATGTTTATATAATAGAATGGTGACCAGCTAACCTAATTAGAGATGCAAACGGGTGAAACTGAGTCCTGGAAAGTAGACCAAGATAGATCAAGGTTGGATTCGTCTTTTAGATCCGGATCCAACATGAAACCTAATTTTGTGCGAGGGTTCTGCATCAACTTAGAATAAACAAATTCAGATCTGGATCCAAAATCAGATGTGAAGTGCATTAATATACTTCAATAAAAGAGCTTCAAAATAAAAGATTTCATTCAAATATAATCCAACTACATAATTATCCAAAATAAATTGGATACTTGGTTGGATAATTATCCAAAAGCTATTAAATATTCAAATGAAGATTTCATCTTCACTTTATTCAGAAACAGAGATCTTAGATGCTCAGATAATTGGATGCTCATTCACAGCCCTATACGTAATGATCTACATCTTTTTAAGAAAAGTAATCTTACATCATTGTTTATACACTGGATTGTCCAAAGCCAAAACCTTTACATAAAATATAAGTTAATATTTTAAATCTTGACCAATATTTTTCATTTGTTTCAATCACCTTTTCTTTTATGTAGTAACTTAAACATAGAACATTTGTAAATCTTCAAATTTCTAATTAATTTTAAGGTGCTTTAGACATCAACAAGAGTCATGTTCAAAATTAGTGCGACCGTTCTTAAGCTCAGAATATTTTAACCTTTGGAGCCCACATAGAAGCATGAAAACTACAAAGGAGATTAGGGTTTAAAATACCTCCCTCTAACCTACCTACGTACAAAAATTTAAAATAATTAGACGAAAAAAATTAATGTTGTTAAGCATCTAAAGCTGCTCAAATCACGATCATGCGATCATTAGATGAAGTTAGATGGGTGCTAAAATTTCCGCAATCAATTTAAAGGGCCTACAAGAGTTAAAAGTGAGTGTCAAATTTGAGAGGAGGAATTATATATCAAGATTTGGTAGAGGTAGTATGCAACTTTGCAAGTTAGAAAGCAAGGAGAAGGTGTCCATTATTTGAGAAGGTGGCATTTTCAAACCCAAACAGGGTCGCCACCTCATGTCCCCTTGCTTGAAAAAGCGAAGACACAGCGCGTGAAGAGCCCGTGCCCACGTGTCATCCTCTCTGCCACGTCAGCTACGGAACAGGCAAGACGTCGACATCCACGTGGAGTGGCGCGACCTAAGGGAGCTCCAGACAAGACATGTGCCGTCAAGTAACGGCAGCTGCGGGTACCCGCCGTCTAAACGCCTCGTGTCGACGTCAGATTTAACTGCCCTTCCTGGTCCCACGAGACACGTCGGCAGGAACTCTGCGCTCTGTCACCTTCCAACGTGGCAAATTTATTCGCCTTATTCAATGCCACAGCTGCTGCTGCTTTTGGTGGTCCACATGTGTTGGGAATTACGGTGGTCTCCAGGGTGTCCTATGTACATGGGCATGACTGCATCCAATGAGGAAGATGGGTCCCATTGAAATGGTCTCCAGTGGGCCCAGTTTATTGGGGATCCAGTCCCACTGAAAACAATCCCTTGCGACAGATTTGCAAATTTTTTTGTGAGTTTCTGCTATTTTATTCAATTGTTATTGAAGATAATATCTTTGTAATCTTGTGATTTGTGAGCATGAGTTAGACTAATGGTGAAGAATTTTTTTTTTTTTTTTTTTTTTTTAGGGTTTCTGAGTTGGTTGGAAGAGGAAGTTCGGTGGGCCGGCCAAAAGGACCATTGCCCACTAGAAGTGAAACAGCTTTTAGCATGTTCCATTATTATTCCTTCATTCATGAACCAAGAAATTTCTAACAACATCCGAGTAACTATCAATGTTATGTCGATATCAAAATAAATTTTCAAGTTGGGTTTGTTTCTATCTCTCCAATCAAAGAAGAAATTCCAACCAAGGAGAAATTAAAAAAAAAAAAAGACTTTCAAGTTCGGTTTTACTTTAATTGCCCATCAAGTTGATTATTACAATAGCGTGTCAAACCTAATTAAGATTAATACTATGAGCCTATTAATGTACGTAGAATCTTTAGAAATTGAATACATAGGAATTCATTATACTTTTAAGATTATTAAAGAAGTAAGGGATAGAGGATATGAGGTACGGGTTGAAAGGTAAACGATGTTGATGGGAATTTGACTTTCTTAGGATTATAATTACTGTGATTATAGCTGGGTATTCATTTACGATCTTTTCTTGATTTTATTTCTATAGAAGGAAAAAAGTTATTTGATGCTCTTTTGAATTCACCTTTATCTTCATTTTGGACCACATAAAATATGAATTCCAATGTATTCTATTTATATCTAAACAAATAAGCCCTAATGGTGTATTTGGTATGGCAGAATTCTCAGTGAAATATGTTTGGAAATTATTGTGATTGTTATACCTTGTCTCCTAAATTTCTAAAAACATGTTTGATAGTTGAGATTTCAAAAATCAACTACAATTTAGTTAGAAAAAAAATCTTCTTTGAATGCTTTAAATTTAAAATCTTCAAAAGCCTTTCTAAGACTAACATATATGGTTTTCAGCAATAGATTTTTACTTTACTTAGTGGGCATTTGCAATTTTGTGAATTCTTCAAATTCTTTCAATGAAAAGATCCTGAGACCAACTCATGGATTCAATTATTAGCATCAAACTCTTGTATTCGAACAATCTAATTCATGATTCAACCAACACATATAAGTGTTGGCTATGATGTTGTGATTTCATTTTCAATTGAAAATGTAAAACAATAGTCTTAATCGGCTTTTATCAACCTCTATTGGCCCTCTTTAGCTAATCTTGGTTTGTATGAGTGATAAATGTGTGAATTGGATATCACGCGATTTTTTGTGGTCTAATCTTGCGCCTTAATTCAACTAGGCATATTTGAAATTTTTAATCTAATTTAAGAAGAGCTAGTTATATTAGATCCAAAACAAATAGCTCTAATTTTTATAGTCTATTGGGTAAAATCCTGAAAGAAAAGGGTTTTTATATCATAGTAGGCCGTTCAGTAAGCATACAAATTAGAGATTATTAGAGGGGCACTTTTCTGTCATTTACAAAAAATTGATTGGAAATTGGATCTGAATTGGTTAAAATGCTATTACTTTCTTGCTCGTAAAGTGATTAGGTTGATCACAAGCCAGCCCCATAAATTAAAACAAGAAAACAAAACTCTAGCTCCACCTCTTACCACTTTAGACAGAAAAAACTCTAGTTAAAAAATATAAGATCCCCCTTGTTCTTTTAGATGTTGAAGCTCTATTTCTAGTCAATCGAAAAATGCAATTAGAGGTTCTTTTTTTTTTTCTTTTTTTTTCCCCTCTAGAGCATACTCACATAGCCATACACTCACGCTATCCAAATCTCTATCCAACAGATCTAAGGATCCATCCACATTTCTCTCTATGGATAGGGAGATGTCTCACCATTTGGTCTTGATTACCAATTATTAGAGCTTTATCAAACATTCTAAATACTAAAAAAACTCTAAAATATAAAATAAGAGCTTATCTTTAAAGTTTCCAAATGCATAATACTCTACCATCTAAATGCAATCTTATTAGAGATATTAGCCCGGGCAGGTTACCCATATAACCCAATCTATTGCCATCCCTACATTGAAGTAGGCAGATCATCTCATTTACATGACCAAGGAGTACTAACTATTAACTACTAGCATCTGTATGACTGGGTAGTCTGCCAACCACCAAACATAGAGCACCCCTTTTCTTGGTGCCAGTAAGAGTAAATATCTACCAATGTCCTGTAAATCTCTCTTTTCATAGAAAAGGACGAATAAAGAAAAGAAAATCAGACATTTATCTCAAAATGCAGCCGTAAAGAGACACATCTTCCACACACATATATATAGGGGACCAATGAGCAGGTTTCTAGCATTCTCTGGCGTCAGCTCCTAGCAGAAAAAAAAAGGCCCAACTAAGCTCTCTCCCTTCTCTTCATTTCTTCTGTTTTCATTTCCTTTCTCCTACTCACAAGCTCATGAAAATGAAGCCTTCCACATCATTACTGCCCTTCTTTTTTATACTTCTCCTCTCCACAACTCAAGGTAGGTAAAAATAACACTTGTACTATGTGTATCATTGTAGTAATGGTAGTAGCAATAGGAGAAGAGTAGTGATGGTAGAAGTCCTACTAGTAAATGAAATCTCATGGTTTATTTGTTTATTTTCTCAGGGATTCGTTTCCAAGTACCTGAGTATCTTTCTCAAAGTCATCAACAAATCCAAGTGAGTATTCAATTTTCATGCTATAATAGATTTGAACAACATTTTAAGTCCTGTGAGTTGGGTGTTTTTTTTCCTGTTTTCCTTGCTCTAATGGGAATGGCTGTGATTGGATGCAGCAGGAGAGGAGTTCCATTGAAGGAAGTGCTATTGGAGAAGTTTTCATTTGCAATGATGGCCACTGTTCAGGTACCATGAAGAGAAGATCTATTAGGGCTGTCAAAGGAGCCCACCACAAGTTACCAGAATTTCATGAAGATTACTATGGGCCTAGGAATCACAAGCCTAAGCACCATTGAATCTTCTCTACTACTCATTTTTAGATAAGCTAGTGCTGAATTAAATCTTCTGCTAATTGGGTTTCACAAGAAACTAACCCATGACATGTACCAAACATTGGGATTTTGTCATAAATCTTCACTTCCTTTTCTTGTGGTAATTAACAGAGATGATTTTAGTGAGCCCTTGATAAAAATGGCAGTTCTTATGCATTTTTGAAGTGAACCCACAAAATTTTATGTGCCTACATGCCTTCAAATCACATGAAAAGCATTGTTTCATGATCGTTTACCCTAGTTTTGTGTTTGGCCCGAAGATTGTAGCATAGCAATGGTTTCTTCCACCTCGGGCAAATTATGTTTCAACATAATTGAATAATTCACAATAATCAATGCTCTACCTTCCATCACTTCCATATTTGTATCTTGGAGGCCCACCAATAACAACATTGTACTTATCATCATCAAAGCCTTTATTCGTTTATCTGGGGTTGGCTGATTGAGTTGTACTATTTTCATTGGAACTATCAGCAACCATGCTTATAGTAACTCTACAATTCATCATATACATCCTTGTTACTTCATTTCATGAAGGTCTTAATGGATGGGCGTCCCTCTATTCTAGTTTCGTGAACATGTAATCCTTCAATACGTCTTACAAAAGCTATTTTCATTCGTACGTATTGAATTACATTCGATTGAAATTATAGAAAAACATTAAAATATTAAGCCCATCCAAAGCACCATTAATTGATGCACTCCACTACCATTTCAAGTTCAAAATGCAGTATGTTTTAGAGAAAATAGAAGATAGAAAGCCTAAATATTTGCTTTATCTATTGGTGCAGGAAGGAGTAGAAAACTTATGACTATGGCAAAGACCAATACAGAGGTTGGTAGTCAGTTACCAAAGAACTACACTTACTTGAGACTTTAGACCCTTGTCTCTTCCCTTTTGTTCATGATTTTATGTTCATTTACAGAGTGCAAAAAACAAAGGGGTGGAAGTTCAAGCCACAACAAACAACACTTCAATCAAAGTTGAAAGTACTAGTGAGAAATTAGATATTGAACCGCCGGTTTCGGAGCACCAGAAGTCGCCGGTTTCGGAACACCGGCAGTCGGCGGACGAGCACTATCCAGATATCATAGACATAGCTGGGATGGACTATTCTCCGGCAAAGAGAAAACCTCCAATCCACAACTGAATGTTAGTGTAACTAAACAAAAGCTTTAGAAGAGGGAAAATAATATCTAAGTATAGAAGGAAGTGGACAGCATTACAGAAAATGCTGCAGTTTCTTAGGATGAGGGAACGAATGTACATACTATATTCTATTATTCTTATATTAATATCAATGATTGAGTACATGAGCACTTCTGATAATAGAATCCTTTCTTTTTGTAAATGTCCTGAACAGGATGAGCTTATTGTGTTTAGTTCCTTGTGAAGAAAGAGTATTAAAATCCTTCCGGTTTATGAGCATTTGTGTTAGCATTGCACTGCCCCTTCTATCTGTTGTTACACAATATTTATCGTCATATGTCATGTTGCCCAGAAAAAGAAATAAGCAAAGGAGGTTATATATCAAATATTTCAATCATCATCATCATCATCAAAGCACTGTCTGCAACTATGTTCAGATTGGCTATAGGAATTATGTCTCTCTATTCTGATCCATCCTAATCCAAGCCTTCAAAAAAGTTACAATTCTAAGGATGTAACCTACTTGCTACTTCCATCCATGTCTGCTTCCGTGTATCCATTATACTTAGTGGGCTGTGAACCTGCATACATCAAATATTGCAATATGCAATGAAAGCTTTTGAGTATTCGTTTTCATGAAAATAGCACTCAAAACCTAACCAGCATTGCCATTAAAAGGTTACAAGATGAAGCCCTATCCCAACTATGTTGGGGTCAGCTAGCTAGGTGAAATATGTTTCTCCATTTTTATCTATTATGAGCCACGCACATCTTCAAATAGTTTTAAGATCTATCATTTCTACTTCCATTCATATTTTCTTCGGCCAATCATTTTCTTTAGTAGGCCATCAACTTGCATGCATCAAATATTGTAATATGCATTGAAAAATTTTGAATATACGTTTTTATGAAAATAGCACTCACCCTAACCTACATTTAATTGTCATTAAAAGGTTACAGGATGAATAATGCTATTGAATCCATCCATCTATACGAGATACTATGTTCTACCACTACTCGTGCCACATCCTGATGGCTCAAATGGTAGAACACACCATGTAAATGAAGTGTCCCAAAAAAAAAAAAAAAACTAGGGTGGCCCACTGAAGGAGTGGTCTAATGCAAAAGAAAATGACCAGTTCGAAGAAGCTCTTGCATGGTCTGTATTCATGTACGTTTGGGATCAGCTAATGAGTGGACCCACCTGGCCGAGTTACTATATGCAAACATAGAATATGAGCGTCTTACATTATGGACCACTAGTTCATTGGGTCTCATGTAAGAATCAAATGGGTAGTCAGGAGAATCTCTCAGATGGTCTGCAATCATATGCATTTATGGCCCATTTGATGAGTAGGCCACTGCGATTATTGGACCAGGTGATCGATCCACATCCATGGCTAGATGTGGGCTTGGCAAAGTCTAAAATTAGCCTGATAATTATGCAATCACAGAAAATCCTGTTTATTATGTAACTATAGAAAATGGGTCTTTTACACTCTGGTCCACTGATTAAGTGGATCTCATGTAAAAAACAAATGGGCAGTTGGAAGAATATCCTGGATGGTCAGCATTCAATGTAAATTTTTGGCCTACTAAATGTGCTGACCGACAGCTCATTAAATCAGGGGATTCATCCCACACATATGATTGCATATGGACTTACTAAAATCCAATCAAGATAGGTTCATTGTCCAATTATAGAAAATGGCCATAATGGGTGTCTTACTTTGTGATCCACTGATTAAGTGGGTCTCATGTACAATTAAAGGGCAAATGGGCATCCGCAGTAAAAAAAAAAAAAAAAAAAATCTTGGATGGCCTGCATTCAATGTACATTTGTGGCAACTTGAACCACCTGTTAGTTAATCAAGTGATCCATGCACACGTCTTAGTTGCATGTGGGCTGACCAAAATCCCACCTAAGTTCGGTTATTATGCAATATTTAGAGAAAATGGGTGCCTTACATAAGAAAGACCTTAGGACCTTGGCGCTATGTAGAAGGAACAGGCAAATCATGTGACCAACCTTTAGGTGGTTCTTTACTAAGGGAAGGCCCACTAGGATATGATGATGGTGCAACCATGTGTATATCATTGATTGCATGGGTAGAGTGGTCTCCGTTAGGTCTGGGCTCACATGTTCCTGCTGCAGGTTAGCAAATGTTCTGGTCTGCTGAGGAAAGCCTTAATGGTGGATGTTGAAAGAAGGGATCCTTGTCGGAGCTGAATACCATGACACTACATGGGCTGCACCCCACAATCAGAGACACACATAAATGTAGAGAGGAGATGCATTTAGACTTGTACATGTATTTGCACAATAAGTCAGTGTCACAAATATCAGCAATATTTTGAAAATATCATTATATTATCATAAATTGTTAACTTGCTGATAATATTGCGGTATTGCATGTAGTTGAATACATAAAAATTCATGGTAAAATGGATTCAATGAAATGTTTGCAAGAGAGGTAAGAAGCAAAGAATTAAAGATGGAGATATAGATAGGACCTTGATTTCCCTGTTATTTGAATTTCCAAGATGGTAGCTGGGTTCCATAAAAGGGTTAATCATTTCATAGTCGTTTAGGTTACATTTGACAATCTAAGTCCTCAAGGATTTCTAGCCATCATCATTAGCAGGTCCTAGGAGGGTCCCGCCAAAGCAGTGTCCTAGGAGGGTCCAGGCTTGAAAAAGACCTAACTTTTGGCGATTCTATACAAAGTGGCTGTTCGCGGGTCTTAAACCTACGCCATCATGCATTGCACCCGAGACTTTTACCATTGCACAAAAGCAATGACCCTCAGGGGTTTCTAGCCAATTTTTCAAAAATTTGTTGAAAACCCACGTTGGCAATTGTAAATTCGTGAGGACTTGGGCAAGTTGAAACTATAATTTGTGAAGATTTTCAGGTTCAATCCCGACAATCTTTGATTTTGCAGATTTATACATCAATACCAATTTTTCTCAGCTATATGCATCAATATACACCAATAAATGTGAAATACTCAGCTACACAAGTACTAATTGGGGAGTCTTTGCTACTTTCAGGGGCCTGAAAAGGGTTGTATTAAAGAGATCTCATGTTGATATTTATGGATATTTTGAGCTTAAATCTTTAAGGGGACATGGTGAAGTTCCGGCGGCCCCATGGCCAGAGCTAAAGCCTGCAAGAAAATGAAATTTGGATTGGGCTCTTTTTGGGGTGGTGTTCTGGATTGGATTTTGAAGCCCAAGTGAAACTTGAGGTGGATCTGAGCTCAGAGCTGAATTATCCTAATTGGGCTGGGTAACCAAGTACACCTGTATTATGAATAATTAATAAGCCAAGGGGACATGGTGAAGTTCCGGCGGCCCCATGGCCAGAGCTAAAGCCTGCAAGAAAATGAAATTTGGATTGGGCTCTTTTTGGGGTGGTGTTCTGGATTGGATTTTGAAGCCCAAGTGAAACTTGAGGTGGATCTGAGCTCAGAGCTGAATTATCCTAATTGGGCTGGGTAACCAAGTACACCTGTTTTATGAATAATTAATAAGCCAAATCGCGTTGTGTCAATCGTCAAGCTTAAAATGTTCATTTGGATAGGATTTAAGCTACCTTCCCTGTACATGGGACCATGGGTAGACCTACATACATAGATTTGGGAATGCTCGCCGGATCTGGGTCCTCTGCTTTCAAAACCCACATGAAAATCATGAGTCTGCTTCCATTCTGTCAACAGCACTGATGAGGTCCAGTTTGATACTAGAATTTTTATTTTATTAGTCAAAGTCCTCTTGATTTCATTAAAGCCCGGACACAGAAACAAGAAACAAGTAAAAACAGACACAAAAGCCAAAAGCTACATGCCCAGAGAACAAAATGACAATCTCCATGAGAAATCCAAATCCAAAAACTTTGCTGACTTGCATGAGTGAACTTCCTAGGAATGTGAGAAAAGTCTGACTAAAAAAGAAAAGAAATTTAGAAAGAGACTTTTAACATCCAGCAAAACCAAATCAATGGACCAAGCAGAAATCCCATTGATAGATTGCTTGCAGTTCAAGTGCATCCTACATCATATGAACCTTGGGGTTGCCCTACTCCTTCAGCTTCATTAGCTTGGTGAGAATAGCCCTCATTCAAATAAACACTTACGTTTAACAATCCTTGTTGCAACCCATTTTACCATGAATACCTAGGAATTCATTTCCATGAAAAGAACAGGCCCGAAATAAAATATTATTTTCTTTACGTTTTTCAAATCCAACAGTCTACATTACATTGATAAACATCAAATTGGAGGGAGTGCCACAACATGAATGGATAAGTGTACCTGAGAGTTTCAATTTCATCACAAGTAGAAACAACTACAAATTTCCTAAAAAAATTGTCTTCTTTCTAAAGTTTTCCTTGAGTTATAACAAGTTTTAATAAACCCCAAATGGCACAAGATTTCAGTGAGATGGTCTGAAAACTCTACTCAGACAACAGGGCAGTAGTGGGACTCAAAATACTAAGCCCAAAAGCACCATTCCGAAGATAGACTTACAAGAGTGATTAGGCTTTCCTCTGTTAACTGCTGACATTTCTGTCTAAAACAGTTCTTTTGTCCAGCAGTTTGGATTTCTAAATGTTCTTTTTGGGGCCCATTGCCTATCAACAATAGGCCCCACTCAATGTAAGGAGGACCACTACATATATACATACCCCATGATCCTGAAAATTTCAAGTTGGCCTGCTTCCACTGAGTGTTGGCTACAATCACTTTGTATTATCTGACATTGTAGCACTATGGAATATGGATACTATCCTCCAAAATTATTCTTCTAGTTTCTAACGGCTTTAACTTCCTCCTATGCCACTTCATCGAACAAAAAGGGAGGCTCAATAAAACACCAGAAGCTGTCACCATTCATGTCATTCATAGCCACACTCTTCTCCATCATCCTCCTACCCATGACCCAATTCACATGTACATCCGCTATAGCGATCAATGACTTAGCAATCGCCAACTGCCCAACAAAATGTGGCAATGTTGACATCAGTTACCCCTTTGGAATTGGCAAAGGATGTTTCCTCGAAGGCTTTGAAGTCATCCACAACAAAAGAATTCCCTAGCTATCAAAAACCAACCTGGGGCTCCTTGAGATCTTGCCACGTGAAGTGTGTTAGTTCCAAGAATTTCATAGCCAAATCTTGCCTTTCGGAAAATGATGAAGAGCCCAGTCAGGCATTGATCCAGTTTCCAGAAGAAAGCACATACACTATTTCCAATAGTAAGAACATACTTGTAGGCATGGGTTGTAACAAGCTGGAATCAGCATCCAGCGACAGTAATGGTATGACTAAAAATGGATGCTACTCGGACTGGGAACCAAATGTGAGCATGGTAAATGGTTCTTGCAATGGAAACGGTTGTTGAAAAATGACAATCCCACCCGTAAGAAACCATCTTCTCGTAGAAGTTGAGCAATCTGACCCAAGTATCACAGATTGGAGTTATGGATTTGTTGTTGAGGATGGAATGTACAATTTCACTAAATCAGATCCTTTTTACTTCAACATAAATGCAGACATTAGCATGAGGCTAGGATGGTCTGTGGAAATAGGAGATTGGAACTGTTCTGCGGCCAATAGTTTCTTGTGCGGGGTAAATACCCAGTGCAAGGATTCAGAGGATGAGCATTTCTGCACTTGCCTGCAAGGTTACGAGGGCAACCCTTATCTATATGGCTCCCTCAGATGCCAAGGTTTGACCTTCAAAATCCATATAAAGCCTCATATAAACAAAGGCCGGAAAAGGTCCTGCTTGAGAGGGCGCTTAAGAAAAACCACAACTGCATGACGAAACCTGGCTTTTTAACCATACCAGCAGAACACTTCCATGACATCTTCACCCTCAGTAACTACGAAAGCACCAGCTAATGCACCTGTCCAAACAATCAAAATGTTAGAAGATGAAAAGGGATAGAACACATCCAAGGACAGTTCTAAATAACATTTTTTTTGAAGATGCCCGATTTTTAAGGATAATTTTACACATATGACCCTTTATCAGTATGTTGATGCTGTTGTTACTATAGTTTCTGTTGCGAAATGAAAAACAGATATAGATGAATGCAAACTAGTCCGTGTATCAGAAGCAAAATGCCGGAACAAAATCCCACCCTTCAGATGTGAATGTCCCATGGGAGTTCTGGGAAGGTCAAAAGGAGGGAAATGGCTGTAATAAGAAAGTTCCATACTATAAAGTTGCCTTAGGTGAGTTTTCCATCATTTATCTCATAATGTGTAAGCCTTCATCTTTCTTCATTAGTCTTTTCATTGTTTTCCCCTCTCGCATTTGAACAGCCCATGTTGGAAGTTGCTTTGAACAAGGAAATCATGCAGTTGAAGATGCAAGATAACCAAAGCATGTCAGCATTTACCATCCAACCTACAATGTGTAAGTGTTGGCATTGACACAGGTCTTCCCCTCATGCTGCTACTCATATATTGGGTAATTGAATTCTGACAGAATTGAGCTTATTTACTAATACTCCTCTCCATATTCAGTTGCCGTGAATTTAGATTGATATCCTTCTATGGAAACTTTGGTCATATTCTTCTTCTCAGATTTCATGAACTAGACAAATGCTCTATTTTTCTACTTCGGACCAAATACTCTTATTCGAGTTCTTGAGACAATTACAGATCCTGAAAAACAGGATAGAATATTGGAAATCAAACAATCAAAGATGTTTTCCTTTTGATTTGTCATTGATCTTATGATTTGTTTTATCCTCTGACATGGCCATCTTATGATTTGAAGCCAGTCTCCATAGACTAATGCCTTTGTTGTGATGGATGCACACTTGAGACAGAAAGTCTAATGTCTAAACGTATATTGGGTAATGGTAGTAATGCCTTCCCATAGAGTCTGTGGGTCTAGGTGTTATTCTGGGAATAAAAGTAATGGCTTATATGACCGACAATATATGGAAATCCAAAATCTGCTGAGGCAAATTGAGACACTAGCTTGGCGTTTGGACCAAATCAAACCCCGGGATAAGTTGTTTCATGAGTTGGCCTACGAAGGTGATGGTGATCTTTCGGTTTACGGTGATAAACCGGATGAAGATAGTGCTTTTGAGGATCCAATTTACACAGCTGAGATGGACACGAATTCTAATAATGAAGTAATTGTTTAATCAATCAATGACCATGGATGGGATCACGATTGGATTTTAGCAATGATGTTGTTGATGGTCCAGTCTATGATGAATATCCCAAGGAGGAAGATGACACATGGGACGAGCTCACAAATATGCCTCAAGATTATGTTGCTAATAGAAAGATAGATTTTGATGTGGATCAAGATCATGAAAAATATGCTTCAAATTTTAGTGAGTATCATTATGTAGAAATCGAAGATTCGGAAGCACATGGAAGGGGCATGGATAAAAGGTTTGATGAATGCCTGGGTGATGATCGGATTGGAGCATTGGAGTGCGCGAAAATCTTTAATGATACTTACAAGGGTGTCACTGTGTCAAATCAAAAATTGAAGGGTCTGCATGGGATAGATTGCGCAAATGATGAGAGGCATGATCTGGAGTTGTTACGTGTGCTAGCAACCTCTTATTTAGACCCTTTCTTGGAAGGGGTCCAATGGCAAGATGAACCTCGTGTAGTAAAAGTTTGCGGGCTGATCATGCAAATAATCCAATTGAAGCATTTAGTGGTTTGTTTAAGCATCCAATCTGAATCTTGCCATAAAAAAGAAAAGAAAAGCATAAAGTACATGTGGAGCAAAATATCACTAAGTTTTCAAGTCATGTGAAGAGTATGGAGATCAGCAAGCACATGTCGTGTTTGTGCACTGGATTTTTTACCCAGAATGACACTTGCAGAACTAGGTGTCGAGTTCCTCTCAGGAAGGGGAGACTGATGCAAATCAGAATGGGCCACCTGATTGCATGGACCTGGGCCATTGTTGGCTCTATTTTATTTTTAATCGTTTGTAGCCCATTTGTTGAGGACATTTGAGACTTTTCTTGTCCTTTTAGGGTTAGGGCTTTTGTGGAACCTATACCAGTAAAGAGGAGAGGAGAAGAATGGAGATTTTTACATTTGAAGAAGAAGATAGACTCCATTCCTTAAAGAGGTTGGATTTTTGTTGCAACAGATTTGCCCTTGGGCAATCTGGAGTACATCAAACTTCGACCTCAGGGTTCAACACCTCATACTAAAAGATTCATTATATAAAGACTGACAGCAAAGCTGAGTCCAATCACCATGTGATTGATTTACTGAACACCATGTTCTCGAGATAGATTCTAATTCGTCAGTTCATTTGTTTATCTTCAGGCATGAACAGAGAGAAGATGCATCTAATCGCATTGAAATTGGCTGATGGCTAACTTCCTATTGAATTGCAAGGATCTCTTACCCTAAACCATGTCAATACATTCCATACCTAAAGCATGATTCAACCTCTTTTAAAGAAGGTAGAGAGACTTCATTCCAACAATCCAACTCAATCATGAATTATTTTCACTAAAAAATAAAAAGTATAGTCTGAACCTCAGGAGAAGATTAATAATTTGAAACCTGAACTTCCTTCTGACTACCACATCACACAGAATGATGTGAATTATCCAAGATAGCAGTACAGAAGATTGCATTATGTTTACAAGTATAGAAGTAACATCTACTAACTCTAGCAAATGCTTAACTAGCCATTGGAGTCTAATTTAAATTATTAAATTGTTAATTCTTACAAAGATTTGATAGCAATTATGATGCAGGTACAGGATTGACCAATTGTCCCATACAACCAAAAGCATGTTGGAGAACTCTCATGCAAAGACCTACAGTATAAAAAAAAAACAAAAAAAGGAAAAATATAGCAAATGCAGATTCAGTTGATTGCATATCTACTAATAATATCTATCCTTAAAAACCTGAGCAATTCTTGTATAGTCACACTAGTGCAAGGCTTCTTACATGGACTTTGATGAAATATCCCAATATAAAACTAAGCAGGACATACAAATAACTAAGGCTGGACAAGCTCAACAATTTTTAACTTTTTTATACTGAATTTCAATTTAAGTTCTTTTCATTTATATTTCAATAGCAAAGGCATAAGCTCAAGTTGGATATGCAAATTCAACAACTCCTACCCTTTCAGGAACCATCTTATGCATTGGCTCAATACTGCTATTCTCTGTTCTGATATATTGGGCTCAAATGAAAAGAGAACTCACGAAGTTTCGAATATAACATTTTAAAAATAATGGAGGCATATATTGTTAAAGCAACACCTCTTCTCTCCAAGGATGTGCTGCATACCCAAGAATCTACTCCACCCAAGAGCTCAGAGTGGCAACCAACAATTACAGCATAAACAATGTCTTAGGTAGTGGTTGAAATATCACTGTCTATAAAGGAATCCTCAAGGATGGCTCAATAGTTGCTATAAAGAAGTCACAAGTAGTGGATCAAAGCCACATTGAACAGTCCATAAATGAGATAGTCATTTTAATGCAAATCAACCATATGAACGCAGTGAAGCTCTTCGGTTGTTGCTTGGAGGAACGAGTCTTCTTGTTAGTTTATGAATTTATATCAAATGGGACATTGTACCAAAAAATTCATTAGAAAAATGATCCCTTGATGTGGCAAACCCGCTTTCGCATCGCCACTAAAATTGCAGATGCTCTTTGCTATCTTCACTCTTCTACTTCCATGCCTGTATTTCATAGGGACATAAAGTCCTCTAACATACTTTTGGACAAGAACTACGCTGCAAAGGTTGATGAATTTGGAGTTTCAAGGCTAGTACCGATTGACAAGACAGATTTCAACCATAATTCTAGGAAAATTTGGGTACTCGGATCCTGAGTACTTCAACACAGGAAAGTTGACAGAAAAGAGTGATGTTTATAGCTTCAGGGTGGTTTTTCTTTAACTTTTAACAGGACAAAAATCTGTGTGGCTTGGTTCATCACTTGAGTATCATATTCTGCCAATAGTTTTTTTTTTTTTTATTTTATGTTGAAAATGATAACTTGATTGAGATTTTAGACAAGGAACTTGTAAAAGACGGGAAAATGAAAGAGTTATGAGCTGTAGCAGATGTTGCAGTCAATGCATAAGACCAAAAGGTTAAGAGAGGCCTACAATAAAGGAGGTTTGGCAGCAACTTGTCACATTGTCTAACAACCACATGCAGCAGCAACAAAAGTAAGAGGAAATGAATAATGAGAACTAAACAATGTAGTAGGATAGCTTGGAAAAGAAAATCCATGCAGGTTTAAGGGAGTTTTTCCTTCTTCCCAGGAATAGTTTACGGTATCTCTTGTATTATTGGGTTTTTTGAAAAACAAAAGCATTATAATGAACCCTGTGATGTGGAAATTGTTTATTTCATTAGAATTATTTTTCAAGTTCTGTTTCTTTAATTAATTTAGTCATCATAAGCTCAAAAAATGCAAAAAAATAATAAATAAATAAATAAAACGAGTCATGAGATATGTTTCAGAAAAATAAGAAAGAATAGATGCTTTAAAAGAATCCAGTGGATAACACAAGCAAACCAAGTAAATGTATTTCATAGAAAAATAACCACTGCAATGAAGTGCTGATTGTGTGATCTAGTGCAATAACTTAGCCAACCCTTGTCCACATTATAGCCCACCCAACTCATGAATTGGGCACTTCAAGGTGAGATCAAAAGAAAGCATCCCATTCCCACAGTTCTTTTGCTCAAATCACACCCCTCAAGTTACAGGTCAATAGGATAATCTGCATTGCTGATAACTTGGGGCAGTTCCTTCCCATCCAAAGTAAGGCCATGAAATAGATGATCCAAATTGAAGCCCCTTAATCTACTAACTCTACAATTCATGGCCTTTCATCAGATGGCTAATAACATCCAATATGAGGCTGAAATTTGTTAATAATATAATCAGAAACTCCCCCATTTATCTGGTGGGATCAGATGGGCTTCATAAACAAGCCAGATAGTCCACTCCTTGGCTTTCCAGCTGCACTCAAAGCAGAAATTCTGGATTCAAGACGCAGCTTTATTAAGCACACATTTGTGTAACCACCTTTCCATGGAAACCCGGCAGAAAAGCTTAAGCTTTTCCACAAAAAAGTCTTTCCATCATTTAGTATAGAGTATAGACGCTTTTGCCACAGGAGAAGTATCAAAACCAGTGAAAATTTTAATGATTCCCCAGAAAAGTGTTTCCCATGAGGAAGCAACACAAATGTGCCAAAAGAAATCTTCAGATATAGAAAGCACAAACAACACCCATCATCTAAAAGCCGCTAAAATCTACAAAGATCAAAACTTTCTGCCTCCAGAGCCCAATCCCAATTCTACATGTAGTTATTCATGTTACAATCACATGCAAATTCAAGCACAATCCAATCAGAACAGAACAAAACAAAAACATTATCATTAACCCAAACCCAAACAACCCCCCAAATCATTATAGAAACAAATCCAAAACACAATCACATGGAAAACTGAACATACTTAGGAAAAAAAAGGATTAGAAAATATTACCCATTGCAGAAAGTGTGACTGAAAAGAGTCACAAGGAAGTATAAAACTACCGATCGTTGCATTAGAGTGAAGGGATAAAATATATGAGAGAGAGAATGATTAGATATAGATATAGGGAGAAGGAGAATATAAAGAGCGTTTGCAGAAGAGATGGAAAAGAGGGACTTTATCACTGCTCACTGAAAACATGTTACAGTGAAATTTTGTTCATATCAAAAGAAACACATCTTTTTATGTGGGGTTTTGATTTTTAAACAAGTGGACCCTATGGGAAATAAGACATGAAATTTTATTTTTTTTTTGTCAGGTTTCTTATTTATTAAATTTTGGAGTGTGCTCAAAATTATATTAAGAGTCAAATTGTGGCCATTTTTTTTTTTTTTTTTTTTTTTGCCTATTCAATATGAGATAGGCCATTTGTCTTGAATGGTTGAGACTTTATCAAATTATTTAAGTAGGTACTAGCACACTAACCTGTGCTTAGCATGGGCATATATAAAAATCAATTAAAAAGAAATTTAAATTACATAGAATCATCCTCGAACACTTTCCGATCGAGAACAAAGGAAAAAAGGATTATGACAGTCTTTTTTTCTTTTAATCCAAGACTCTGTGGTGTAGAATCGGAGGTAGAAAATCTGGATTGAAGGAAAAGAGGAGTATACATAGAATAAGTGTATATGCGATTTGAGATGGAAAATGAAGTGGTTGAAAAGAGAAGAGTGAACAGTGAGTGGTTGTATGTGGAAGTGTGGGTATAACGTGGATTAGTTATAGAGAAGTTATATAACTTCCGGTCAAAATCAATGGCTATGGTCAAAATTAACTTTAAAAGGCTTGGCTTTAATATCGTATAATGCTTCAATGTAGGGAGTCAGCTTTAAAAAACCTGAACGTGAATTTGGGGTGTAAAACAGGCCGTGCCGGGCCCAAGCAGACCCCGCGTGCCAGCCCATGGGCTCCTCCTTTTTTTTCAATTCTTTTAATTAAACATATTTTCGAGAGATTGTGAAGTTCTTGTATGGTAACTCGTATGTTGTGTTATGGTAATTAAAATAAGCTTATGATGTTGCTCAAACTTGGGCTTGGCAAATCAAATTGTGCCCAGGCTCAAGCTCACCCATGTTCATTTGGATGTGACTCAAGCTAGTTCTACACCTTTCTTTTAACCCAGCCAAGAGGATTTGGACGCAATTGAGAGCCCCCAAACGCGCGGGAAGAAAGCTCATACAAGCGGGAAGGAAGCCTACACACGCAGAAAGAGGTGGCGTACCCAGAGTTCAAACCCTGAACAGCCAAGTGAGAGCTATCGCTCCTTACCTCTCGGGTAAGAAACCATTATCAAGTTAGTTCTACACTTGGCCTTGAACTTGGAAGCTCTATCTATAACTACTGATTGCTATGGATTGGGTTAAACCTGAACCTGCC
Organism: Umbellularia californica; assembly: GCA_028538565.1. NCBI lineage: Eukaryota > Viridiplantae > Streptophyta > Magnoliopsida > Laurales > Lauraceae > Umbellularia > Umbellularia californica. The sequence continues at coordinate 96,303,505 of JAPQWN010000003.1, forward strand.
CCTACTCAAACATGTCCTTCCCTGTGCCTACGACTAGGGATGAAAGTGGGTCGGGCCGAGCCGGGCTTTGACCGGCCCTAGGCTTGGCCCTAGTATATTTTACTAGGCCCTAGCCCGGCCCGAGCTTGAGAGGGCCTAAAAAATCCTAGCTCGGGCTCGGCTCTTATTAAGTAGGGCCGGCCCTCGAGCCGGCCCTCGAGCCCGGCTTGATTGAGGCCCTAGGCTCGGCTTTTGAGCCTGACCCGTTTTATAATGATATAGGTCAATGTTAATATAGATTTAGGGTTTAGGATTCATGGATTATTTAGTGCTTAGGGTTTAGGGATTATTTATATTGGATTAAAATTAGGGTTTAAGGTTTAGCGCTTAGGTTTAAGGTTTATGGATTATTTAGTGCTTAGGGTTTAGTGTTTAGGGTTTAGGGATTATTTATATTAGATTAAAACTAAGGTTTAGGATTTATGGATTATGTCATATCATATATGTATTATCTAGTATATAGTGTACATATATATATATATATATATATATAAAATATGTGTATTAATATATGTAGGCCCTAGGGCTTACGAGCCGGGCTTCATCAAGCCCGAGCTCGGCTCTTTTGTCTTTCGAGCCGAGCTCGGGCGGAGCCTATAACGGCCCGCGGACGGCCCGACCCACTTTCACCCCTACCTACGACGCCCAGTGCATTAGCGGGCCTTACCAAATAGGTCACCTGATCAAAACTATGTAGAGCACGCATAAGATGGTCATAACTCATAAGCATACCATATTACCATATGACCATTAGTCGAAGATCATCTGAGGATCCTAGTCACACTTCCCATGAGTGGCCCCAGAGATGTCAAACGGGCGGTGGGCACGGCCACTACCCAACCCAGCCGTGCTGGCACGGCAGTTGAATCCTGTCCACAGCAGGGGGCCGGCCAAGCACGGCACGTGACAGGCCGTGCCTCCGTGCCTCGTTGCGTCGTCTCAATTGGTCTTAAACTAAAAAAAATGATGCTCTTAAGTAGTTTGTTTGGTCTTTACACTAGAACATACATACGAAGATTTAAGTGGTTCGGTTACTTACTCTACAAAGAAGAGAACCTTTTGAATCTTTTCTACTTGAATGTTTTTCAATAGGATTACTTTCAGAACCTTTACATTATTTTTAGAGATTAAGAATATAAAAAAATAAAAGACTTATATATTTACGATTTGCAATTAAGAAAAGGAAAAAATTAGATTTGTAGTCCAGTAATGTATTCGGCAAGGTCATAATCATCAGTTTCTGCCAACTCATGTTTTCTCTTGTCAGCCAAATATCAGACGTCATGTATGCAAACACAACACTCCACTGTTTGTTCAGCTAAATTCGTCCTTTTGTCATCCACCACACGTTCACCTGCAATAAAAAGCATATTCTAATGCTGCAAAATACATTGGAATAGTTAGTAAATCACGAGCCATGGCAGCTAACACTAGAAACCACTAAGATAAAATGTCTAAACTAGATGCTTCCTTCATCTCTAATACACCGGAGTCAAGATACGAGGGTAACTCCGTCACAACTTCACCTAAGATGGAGGCTCTGCCCAGTCTTCTACAAAAGAGATCCCACTCAATTCTACCTAATTGCTAGACTTGTTGAGAGGCCATAGTAACCCCTATTGTACCCATTTGGTCACAACAAAATTGAGAAAGTGTTCGTGATTTTTTCCTTAAATTTGATCTAAATCTTTGTCTTCCATATTATTTATTTCTTCTAGAAAAAATTGTACACCGGGAAATTTTAACCTATGATCTAATGCAGCAACTAAACAAAATGTCATTGGAACATCTTTTTATGCACAAAATGTCTTTTGGGCACATAACTCCCAATGTGCCTTAGTCATCAACAATTCTCGTGCATGGAAAGCACAATATTCATTCAAAATTATTTTTCTCTCAGTAGCTTTATTTAACGAATCATACATAGAATTCCATCTATGTTCAATATCTGAATTTATTTTTAAAGCTAATACATTATGCCTCGCACATATTATGGAATATAATTGTCTTCTTTGTGTGGAGTAGAAAATAAATTTAGCAGTTATTTTTTAGTTTTTCTTTTGCCACTACAATATACTTTAAACCCTTGTGCAATGAAATTTAAGATGTGACATACACATCTATTTTGGAAAATATATATTTCTATCAAATTTGCAAGTGGCATTTGCAATCTCATTATTTCAATAGCCATTATATTATTAATTTGTTACATTATCTAAAGCTATAGCTATAACTTAATCCCTAATATTATATTCTTCTAGTTTTTCCAAAATAAGGGATCCTATTCTTAGGCTAGTGTATAGCCATTCAAGTTTAGAAAAACTAATTATTCATTTATTAGTAACTCATTTTACATTTATGTTATGGGCAGTAATACAAAGAAAACTATCAACACTTCTAGATTTTCATATATTTGTTGTTATAGCTACTTTATCAGGAATGTCTGCAAAGTAATTTTTAATATTTTCCTTTTCACTTTGCCAAAGCCTAATAGCATCATTTCTAGCAATATTTTTAGAAATCTTTCTACATCGTGGGCATAAATTATTTTGGATATATTCTTCAAAAAACTCATTTTCAGCAAAAAAAAAAAAATAGTAATTTGGTTAAGAAAATCATTTTAACAAGTGATTGTCTAGCAACAACAACATTATAAGAAAAAAGCCACAAACTACTGCCACTAGAAGTAGAAATTTGGGTTTGTATCCCTGATGCCGTTCCCCTTGAGCCCCCGCAATATATTTGGGCTCACATTTTTTCCTATGCCTTATCAAATAGCCGATAGCCCTAGCTAATTCAGCAATATAAATTTTATCACAATATTTGCATTTAGCCTTAGAGACCTCCTTTCCATCTTCAATAACCACCATGATTTCATATGCTTGCCAAACAACAGAAGTTCTAACTCTCTTAGATGTTCTACGGGAATTTATAAGTTGTATTGGGACTTGTTCTCCCATTTGGGAAAAATCATTTTCATCCCATAAATTAACTAAAGAAGATTTTATGAGAATTCTTCTAGAAGATCGTTTAGCCATATTTCAAAAATAAGATTTGAAAGCAAAAGTTATATAATAATAGTAATAAAGATTTTTGTGGTAATTAATATAAGAAATGGGAGAAAATGAGAGTTAATATAATATATTATAGACTATATTTAAACATAGAATCTCAAATTTAAATGATATAAATACCTCAAAACTTTTGAATGCCCCATTTAATCTTTTTTAGTGATGACTTGATCTCTAGCCCTCTAAAAACCTTTTAGAGAGAGAGATGTGAATGCTTTGAGAGAGTTAAAGAGTATTGAGAGAGTGAGAGAGTTGTATGATTTTGGTGAAAAATGAGAATGAGAGGGTTTAGACTATATAGACTTTGAAAATTTTAAAAATACAAAAAATACTCATAATATGACGGTTTTCTAGCTATTGGGGCAGGCATGCCGCACATGACGATCCTTGTCTTGCTGGGGCGTGCTAGTCAAGGGCTACGTTGACCGGGCTGGGCCAAGCCACGACACATCGACTACCGTGCTGGGCCTGCCCCATTTGACATCTCTAAGTGGGCCCCTTTTTTCAAGGAACTAAATCCCTAAGAATTCCAAGAAATGTATTTTAAAAGAGTGGCAAAAAGTGAAGAAGGGAACGTGAAAATCCATGAATGATCGTTAAATAATCTCCAATTTTTTATGGTAAATGAATGATCATTAAATAATCTCCATTTTTTTATGGTAAATGAATACCTAGGAATCATTCCATGAACCAAATCCAAGAAACGTGAAAAGTCAGTTCGCATTTACATATTCACCTAATATCTTTCGACGCTTACCTCTTCAATGATCCCCTGCTGCAATCCATTTTACATTGTTTTAATTCCTAGAAATTCAATTCCATAAAAATAAACAGGCATAAAATAAAATATTTTTACTATGTTTTTTTTAATCCAACTGTGTACATCATTTTGATCATGTCAAATTGGAGTGAGTGGCACTACAGAAAGTGAGAAGTGTGCCTGACAATTTCAATTTTTTCACAAGCAGAGACAACTGAGAAATTCCTCTCTCTCTCTCTCTCTCTCTCTCTCTCTCGCCTTCTCTCTATGCTCCTCTTCTTCCCCCTCACTTTCAACGTCCCTCTCCTTCCCCCTGCCTTTCTTCCTCCCCCCTATCTCCCTCTCCCTGCCCGCTGCCTCCCGCCGCCCGTTCTAGCTTTCCCCCCCTCTGTCATACGTATCCATTCAATCTAATGCAAACACCACTAATTTTAGAACAAGAACCGTCCATGTTCTCCGACGGGTACTATCATCAACAGTTCTAATCCTTTTTCCTCTATGTGCTTCCTTCGATGCTACAGTTGTCTTTTTTTCTTTTTTTTTTTTACAATGTGGGGATAATGTTAATGTTTAATATTGCTCTATGCTGATTGAGATTGAGCTTGTTCAAAACATGTTTATTGATCAAAACATCAATAACTACCTGTTAAATTGTACTCTTTCTCAAGTGAACTTGGGCTCTTGTGGCAGAAAGTTTTGATCTTTGTTGATTTTAGCGGTTTAGATGAAATGGGTTTTGATTGAGTTTGTTGTTTGTTAAGATTACTGTAATAGAGCGGTGTTACGAATCCAGATCCTCTGCTTTGAATGTAGCCAGAAAGCAAAGGAGTGGGCCACCTGGTTTGTTTATGTGGCTCTGATCAGGTAGGATAAATGGGTAGTTTCAGATTAGATTTTTACTAATATTCAGCCCCATTGAACATTACTGAGGTCCGTTTCAGAAAAATAACAATAGAGAATAGATCCTTCAAATGAATCTAGTGAATAGCATTAACAAACCAACTAACTGCATTTCTGACAAACAGAGCCACTGCAGTGAAGTTAAGTGTTCATTGTATGATATAGGGCAATTACTAGCTCAACCATTATCCATCTTGGTTCCCACCCAACTCAAAAAGCAGGGCTCTTTTGGGTGAGATCACAAGAAGTCTTCCCACCATTGTTTTGCGCCTTGAATCATGTCCACAGATAGTATGCATTGCTAGTAGTAACTTGGGGCAGTTTCTTCCCATCCCCTGTAGCTTGAGGGGTGTGATTTGAGCAAAATAAAGGTGGGAAGACTTCTTGTCATCTCACCTAGAAGCACCCCACTTCATGAGTTGGGTGGCTCCCATTTGGATAATAGTTGTCTAAGTAATTGCGCTTGATCATAAAACGAAGACTGTAATGCCTCTTTTTGTTAAAATTTTGTTACTTGGTTTGCTAATGTTATTCACTAAATTCATTTAAAGGATGTATTCTTATGAACTGTATCTCATTTTATTTTTTTAGTTTGCAGATTTCGTGCTTGTGATGAATAATTTCAAAAATAATTAACCAAACTAAAGACTTATTATACTGTTCATTATAATGCATTGTCTAGAATGATAATAATACAAAAGAAACAAATAGTAAAGAAGGAATAGTGGGAAGAAGAGAAAACTCCTTTAAACTTCCTTTCAAGCCATACTACAACTTTGTTTAGTTCTCACTATTTATTTCCTCGTACTCTTGTCACTGCCCGCTCATGGTTGCTATACAAAGCCACAAGTTCCTGCCGAACCTCCTTCATTGTAGGCCTCTGTTCACCTTTTGGTCTTACACATCGACTTGCGATGTCTGCTACAGCTTGTAACTCTTCCATTTCCCCATCCTGTACAACTTCCTTGTCTAAAATCTCGTTCAAGTTATCATTCTCAACATGAGATAGAAAAGCTGTTGGTAGACTAGGATACTCAAGCGATGAACCAAGCCACAGAGACTTTTGTCACAGTTAAAAGTTTAAGCAAAACAACCCCAAAGCTATAAACATCACTCTTTGCAGTCAACTTTCCCGTGTTGAAGTACTCAGGATCCAAGTACCCAAATGTTCCTAGAACCAGGGTTGAAACATTTGTCTTGTCAATAGGTACTAGCCTTGAAAGTCCAAAATCGGCAACCTTTGTAGAAAAGTTCTTGTCCAAAAGTATGTTAGTGGACTTTACGTCCCTATGAAATATGGGCATAGTAGTAGAAGAGTGAAGGTAGCAAAGAGCATCTGCAATTTCAGTGGCAATTCGGAAGTGGGTTCGCCACATCAAGGGATCATCCATCTCATGAATTTCCTGGTACAGTGTCCCATTTGATATAAACTCATAAACTAACAGTGGGACTTGTTCCTCCAAGCAACAACCTAAGAGCTTCACCACGTTCCTATGGTTGATTTGAGATAGAATGACGATCTCATTTATGAATTGTTCTATGTGGCTTTGATCCACTACTTGTGACTTCTTTATAGCAACTATTGAGCCATCCTCAAGGATTCCTTTATAGACGGTGCTATTTCCACTGCTGCCTAATACATTGTTTATGCTGTAGTTGTTTGTTGCCACTCTGAGCTCTTGGGAGAAGTAGATTCTAGGGTATGCAGCACATCCTTGAAGAGAAGAGAGTTGTTTCTTTAACAGTATGCCTCCATTCTTTCTAAAGTGTTCAATTCGAAGCTTCATGAGTTCTCTTTTCTTTCGAGCCCAATATATCAGAATGGAGAATAACATCATTGAGCCAATGCATAAGATGGTTCCTAATAAGAAGGGAGTTGTTGAATGTGAAAACCCAACTTGAGTTTGTGCCCTTGCTAGTGGAATACAAATGAAAAGGACTAAAAGATATATTAAGTTTAAAAACATTAGAAATTGTTGAGCCTTTCTAGACCCAGTTGTTTGTATGTCCTGCTTAGTTTCTTATATCAGCGTGTTTCATCAAAGTCCATGTAAGAAACCTCACACTGGTTTGATTATACAGGAATTGGTTAAGTTTTTAAGGTTAGATTATTAGTTAGGTGATAGGTGTGGAATTCAGTTTGAATCTGCACTCTCTATATTTTATCTTTTTTCAGGCAATGGCTATTTGCGTGAGTGCTTGCTTATTATAGTTGTATGGTACAACTGGTCAATTTAGGTGCTAATAACTTGTATCCATATCATAATTACTATAAAAATTTTCAAGAATTTAGTAATTGAATAATTTGAATTAATCGCCAATGGCTGCTAGGACAGTTGCTAGATTTAGGAGACGTTACTTCTGTAGTTTTATACATAATGCAATCTTCTGTACTGCTATCTTGGATATTTCATAACTAGCATTCTGTGTGATGTGTAGTCAGAAGGAAGTTCATATTTCAAATTATTAATCTTCTTCTAAAGTTCAGACTACATAGATTTTTATTTTTGAGTGAAAATAATTCATGATTGAGTTGGAATGAAGTCTCTTTACCTTCTTTGAAAAAGTTGAATCAAGCTTTAGGTTTGGAATGTATCAACATGGTTTAGGGTAAAATATCCTTATAGTTCGGTTGGAAGATAGCTTTTCAGTTAGCCAATTTCAATGTGTTTGGATGCATCTTCTCTCCTTTTATGCCAGTAGGTAAACAAAAGAACCTGCGGAACAAAATCCACATCTCGAGAACACGGTGTTCAGTAAATTGTTCACATGGTGATTGTTGGACTCCGCTTTGCTGCCAGTCTTGATTTATTATATGTTTTTAGATCTTAATGTGCGGAATAATTTAGTATTCCAGATTTTGAACACTGACATGCCATTTTATTAAAACCAAATGTTTAGACATTAGAGTTTGTGTCTCAAGTGGCATCAATCACAACAAAGGCATGGGCATGCTCAATCAGTCTATGGAGACTGGCTTCAAATCATTGAAGATCGGCGTTCATGACATCATCTAATACTAAATAAGGGAGTGATGGAGTGTGAGACCTGGAGCTGAATGCTTTGCATGAACCGCTGGCAACTTAGGCCTGTTAAACTTTAATTTGTTTGATGAAGAACAAGATGATGTTGAGTAGTGACCTTACTTGAGAAATCTATTTGAATAAGAGCATTTGGTTCAGGGTAAGAAAAAATAGAGCGTTTGTGAAGTTCATGAAATCTAAGAAGGATAGGAGATTCCATAGAAGATGTTGATCTAAATGCACAGCAATTGAATAGGGAGAGGAATACTAAAAGAGAAAATCAACTTAGAAGTTCTTTCAGAGTTCAATTATCCAATATATGAGTTGTAGCAAGAAGAAAAGTCATGGGTCGATGCCAACACTCTCACATTGTACATTGGATGGTAAATGCTGACATGTTTTTCTTATCTTGCATCTTCAATTTCATGATTATCTTTGTGTGGGGGTATTTCTTCCCCCTTATCCACCCTTGCCAAGTGCATGGCTCAAAATGGCCTGTTGTAGCAAGAAGAAAAGTCATGGGTCGATGCCAACACTCTCACATTGTACATTGGATGGTAAATGCTGACATGTTTTTCTTATCTTGCATCTTCAATTTCATGATTATCTTTGTGTGGGGATATTTCTTCCCCCTTATCCACCCCTGCCAAGTGCATGGCTCAAAATGGCCTGATGGGACTGGGTCCAGAAGTCAGGCCCGATGGGACTGCAGAGTGGACTGTGATGGGATCAGGCTCTGACAGAGCCTCCCTCTTGTCTCCTCTCTTCCTCTATATGAACACAGCAACAGCTCCAGAAAAAAGGATGGCCAACGAACACCACACTCACTGATATGCCATTTCCTCTCAAACTCTATCTCCTGCCTCTGTTCTAGTTCTGCACCTGCAACTAATAAAGGCATCGGAGAGCCCTGCGCTGCCCAAGCCAGGGTCCTCTGACCTTCTCCTTTTTCCCCTTTCAGGCTCGAGACAGCGGTTTTCCTATCATCATCGAGGAGCTGCACTCTCCATCCTCCTCCAGTGGGCCGCAAATTCACCCCCCCGGGTCTGTGAGTTTTTGTGCGCTTACAGGTGGCGCCGTCCGTGGGGAAAGATCAAAAAGCCATCTTCCCAAACACCATGCCTCGAAGAGCCTGAGAGGTTTTCTGTTAAGGTGCTGGAGCTGCCATTTTCAAAGACGGTCGATATGGAAATCTCTGGAGCAGCTGTGGAGTCCTCGATCTCAATGGTGATCGAGGGCTCCGTGATCCAGAGCGCTGACGGGAGCAATTCAAACAATGAGTTCGTCCTGATATCCGATCTCAGCAGCTCCACCATTTCGGCATTCCCATCTCGGCGACGCCCGAAGTCACTGATGAATTCTGCAGACGCCTCCCAGAGCCAGCGCGGTGAGCTCGGTAGCATCCCTGCTCGGTCCCAGCTCAGCATGTCGTCTCAGCTCGGCAGGCCTCCACGGCAGCACCCCAGCTCAGCTTGCCCACAGCTCGGCAGGCCTCCACGGCAGCACCCCAGCTCAGCTTGCCCAACGCAGCAGGCATCCCTGCAGGCTCCCAGCGCCAGCGCGGTGAGCTCAGCAGCATCCCTACTCGGTCCCAGGCTCCCAGCACAGCACGATGATCGCAGCAGGCATCCCTGCTCGGTCCCAGCGCCAGCACGATGGTCTCGGCAGCGTCCCTGCTCGGCAGTCAGCGCAGCAGGTTCACCCCAGCTCGGTCGCTGACCCCAGTCGCCGAACCCAGCTCGGTCGTCGACCCCAGCTCGGTTTCAGACACTCCACTCCCAGAGCGGCAGGCCCTTCTCAGCAGGGCCACCTCGGCAGAGAACTGCAGCTCACTCCACTACCACTCTATAATTTGGAGGAGAATCCGGCCAACGGAGGGGATTTCTCCTGGACAGAGGAAAAGTGTGATGATCAAAGTAATCTCTCAAACCAAGAACTCCGTCTTCCCTCGCCAGCACTCGGCTTCCGTACCCCTCCGTGGCCGCGCCGCTCCCATCGCAGCTGTATTTCGACCTCTTCGGCATCGGAAAATTGAAGAAGGAGAACCCGACGGTCCTCATTTCGTCCAGCAGCCGTCTCGAGACGCCGTAGTTGACCACCTGGCAAGCGCCCCACTACCGGTAAAGCTGCTGGACCTGCTGACGCAGATCGTCGGAGCGATTGGGATCGAAGTGGGAGAGGTCAACGACGGGGACGCCGGAATCTGACAGTCTCCGATGGGCTGAAGGCTGGGATTGTGCATCTCCGACGGATCGATGTTGTAGGGAAACACGGAACCCCCTTCTTCTTCTTCCCCTGCTACTGTTGCTGGACCTGTGGAGGAAGAGAAGATCGGTTTAAAGACAAAGACATGCGTTCCTTCTCCCAAGGAAGACATACCTGCCTCACAAGCTTTCCCAGCAGAAGAACAAGAACCTGAAATCTTGATTCCACGTATGTATGAGGAAACCTAAATCCTCGAATTCTCTGCCGAAGATGAACTTTGAACTTGAAAGGAATTTCTGCCATTCTCCTTAAGACAACAGGATCAACATCTGCACTGTTGTTGTAAGCAGACGACAGATCTTCATACAACTCAATATCAGGATCAGGCAGATCTTGCTCCCTTCACTCCCGAACCAAAGCACCTCCTTGGCTTTGACCGAAGCCTCCTTCAAGGACACCAGGAATCTCAAGTTGGAGATTGGTGCAATTTGGGGCGTTGGGATTTGGTTCATGTGTTTTCTAACATCACATCATGGGTTTGGTAATCCTACTGACCGCCACAATTGGTGATCCTACTATCCACTCCCCTGACATCATTGAGTTCCAATGTTTTACTACACTTGTAACACATGCACCTAAAAAAGTCCACATGGGCCACAACCTTATACCAAACGTATATGTAAAGTGTCATGGGTATATGAGAGCTGTCATGTACTACTTTGGATGATGTCATGGCTATCATGTACTACTTTGGATGATGTCATGTACTCATAATTTTGTACACACATGTACTCATAAATTTAGTTCATATTTATTTCCATCATGCACAAGCTCGGCAGAGAACTGCATCCCAGCTGGCCGAACTCTGCATCTCAGCAGACGTCCTAGCTTGGCCGATGTTTCCAGTCCGGCTGCCTTCTCCAGCTTGGCCGATGTTTCTAGCTCGGCTGCAATGCTACTCTCCCGCTCGGCAGAAGTAAACTCTCCAGTTCGGCAGCAGTGCATCGAGGCCACCAGCTTCGGTAATAGTATCAGCTGGGCGAGCATGACTCGGTCCTCTCCAGCTCGGCAGCAGTGCCTTCCTCCGCTCGGCAGCAGTAACATTCGCCCTTTCAGATAAAATCACAAAATCAGGCTCGGTGATGCCACCAGCCTCGATAAAAATATTACACTGGCCCCGGTAAAAGTACCAGCCAGTTACGTCCCGATTTCGGAAAAAATAAAGCTTGGTGGTGGCACTAGCTTCGAAAAAATCAGGCTCGGTGATGCCACCAACCTTGATAAAAATATTACACTGGCCCCGGTAAAAGTACCGGCCAGTTACGTCCCGATTTCGGAAAAAATAAAGCTCAGTGGCGGCACCAGCTTCGAAAAAATCAGGCTCGGTGATGCCACCAGCCTCGATAAAAATATTACATTGGCCCCGGTAAAAATACCAGCCAGTTACGTCCCGATTCCAAAAAAAAAAAAATAAAGCTCGGTGGCGGCACCAGCTTTCGAAAACATCAAGCTCGGTGATGGCACCAGCTTCGAAAAAATCAAACTGGCTCCGGTAACAGTACCAGCCAGTTACGTCCCTCATCTCGGCTACGCGCCAGTTTCCGCCTACACGGCGAAGGACTACACATCTGGTGACGAGCCAGCAGGTCGTGTTGCTCAAGCTCGGTGATGGCACTAGCGTCGAAAACATCAAGCTCGGGTAAACCATCAGGCTATTTAGCTTTCAAACTTCCAAGGGGTTGGAGCACCCTAAGAAGTTAAAAGCTGGGGGGCTTTGTGTGGGGATATTTCTTCCCCCTTATCCACCCCTGCCAAGTGCATAGCTCAAAATGGCCTGATGGGACTGGGCCCAGAAGTCAGGCGTGATGGGACTGCAGAATGGACTGTGATGGGATCAGGCTCTGATAGAGCCTCCCTCTTGTCTCCTCTCTTCCTCTATATGAACACAGCAACAGCTCCAGAAAAAAGGATGGCCAACGAACACCACACTCACTGGTATGCCATTTCCTCTCAAACTCCATCTCCTGCCTCTGTTCTAGTCCTGCACCTGCAACTAACAAAGGCATCGGAGAGCCCTGCGCTACCCAAGCCAGGGTCCTCTGACCTTTTCCTTTTTCCCCTTTCAGGCTCGAGGCAGCGGTTTTCCTATCATCATCGAGGAGCTGCACTCTCCATCCTCCTCCAGTGGGCCGCAAATTCACCCCCCCGGGTCTGTGAGTTTTTGTGCGCTTACAATCTTGTTAAAAGCAACCTCCAACATGGGTTGTTCAAATGAGATTGGAAAAGGAAAATCAAGAGACCAATGAAGAAAGATGAAGGCTTAGATATGAAACTAAATGATGGATCACTCACCTAAGGCAGCTTTGAAGTATGGATATTTCTTATAGCAGCCATTTCCATCTTTTCGACCATCTCCAGAACTCCCAATGGGACATTCACATCTGAAACCTGGGACTTCGTTCCGGCGTTTTGCTTCCAGCACACAGGGACTAGTTTTGCATTCATCAATATCTGTTTTTCATTTCAAATGCAAAATTAAATGCAACAGAACTATCATAACAACGGCATCAACATATTGATAAACAGTCCACCTGTGTAAAATTATCCTTAAAAACAGGGTATATCTGCAAAGAATCGTATTTAAAAACTATTCTTAGATGTATTTCTCTCTCTCTCTCTCTCTCTCTCTCTCTCTATCTATCTTTCTTCGTCTTCTCACAGATCTGTTTGGACAGGTAAATTAGCTGGTGCTTTAGCAGCTACTGCAGGTGAAGATGTCATGCAAGTTTTCTGCAAATACATTTAAAAAGCCAGGTTTATGGGGTTATGGTATTTCTTACATGAAAAAAAAAAGGGAAGGATTTTTTTTAGTGCGCAAAATCTAAAATAGGACTTTTTTTTCCCTTTTTCTTTATATGAAGCTTTTCATGGATCTTGGAGATCTAACCCGTGCATTCTAGAGAGGCATATAGATAAGGGTTCCCCTCATAACCTTGCAGGCAAGTGCAGATATGCTCATCCTCTGAATCCTTACACTGGGCGTTTGCCCCACACACGGAATCATTGGCCGCAGAACAGTTCCAATCTCCTATTTCCACAGACCATCCAAGCCTCATACTAATGTCCGCACTTGTATTGAAGTCAGAAAGATCTGATATGGTGAAATTGTAGGTTCCATTCTCAACAACAAATCCATAAGTACAATTTGTGGTGCTTGAATCAAATTGGTAAGTGTCCCAAAAATGCATTCAGACAATTGGGACTGTCTTGCCAAAGATCCGTTTTAAGATGATCATTGGCGCATGGTGTTTTTGGCCTTAGGATTATGGGGCCTACTTCTGCTCTGTTGAGAGTTTTTGGGACATAAGCAGAATTCTTGAGGAGTGCAATTTGAGGTTGATTAATGTATCTGGTAGTGGGCCCATCTATGTGGGAGTGAAATTTTGTCAGGTGCCAACATACCAAGGGACTGTGATTTTAATTAAAGGTGGGCCTGGGGGATCGAGTGCTGTAAGCCACTCATGAATAGGTGGGCCCATATCTAGCATCAGGTAGGTGGGCCCCATGTGAAAGGTGAACGTTGGTAAAGGAGAGAAAAATGCAGTCCAACTCGTGCGAAAGCTTAACTGCAATTGATCATCACTAATCCATATTTTTTCTTCTGAAATACCACTCCTCTTTAGAAAGTTAGTCAGTTTTCATGTGCTGCATCTATCCTTGTTTTGCTTTTATACATTTTTTTAATGGATATGGGGATAGTGGTAATGTTTCTTGGTCTATGCTGTTTGAGATTTTTGCATAAATTTGCCTGTGATTGCAACATGAATAACTTGAACTATGGAATTGTATACTCTTTGAAAAGTGAAGCTGGGCTATGGTGACAGAAATTTCTAAATCTTTGTTGATTTTAGCGGTTTAGATGAAATGGGTGTTGCTTGAGTTTGCTGTTTGAGAAGATTTTTATAAAAGAGCTGCGTGTTTTCTTTTTTTCTTTTGGTAACCCAACGGGGCTGGGACCTGCTATTCCTTGTTCAATGTATCATTTGTATTAAAGGAGTTTTCTAAAAAAAAATGCATTATAATGAACTGTGTGATATTTGTTTATTTTGGTTAGAACTATTTTTCAACTTCTGTTTCAAGCTCGAAATATCAAAACTAATTCAGAAAGACAGAGAATAGATCCTTTAAATGTATCTTTTGAATAACACTATTAAACCAAGTGTCTGTGTATTTCAGACCACTACTACATTGAAGTAAGTGTTCATTGTATGAACTAGTGAAATAACTTTGACAACCCTTGTCCATGTTGCCGCCTATCCAACTGTAAGACCCCGAACCCGCCTTAATGTGATTAGTATCTAATTAATCATGATTAGGTGCTTAATGTTTGTTTTGGATGGTTTTGTGATGGATTAGGTAGATTAGTAAGGTGTTGATCCCACTAGGTAGAACTTATGATCTTTTTGATAATTTGGGCCACACATGTTTTTATATAGTTTAATGGTTTTAAGTGCATTTCATTAAGCATGTCATTAGCATTAGGTTTCATGTTTTGACCCAACCCATTCGGACCCAACTTGATCCATATCCAAGCCCAAAACAACCCCAAGCCCTTTGCCCAAATTTCATTAAAGAAAATGGACTTGCATGCAAAGTCCAACCAAAATACCCTTTAAAACACCACCAACCATCCTCTCTTCTATTTCTCCTCTTCCATCTTCATTTCAGCTTAGGAACCTCTTTCTTCTCTCCTCCTTTTTCATATCAATTGCTAGAATCACCATTAAAGGAGCTTGCATGTGAGAGTTTTGGGGTCCAGTCATCTTCTTCCTCAACTATGTCTCTCAGCTGGATCCTCTTTTCCTTCATCCATCACTGTTAATCTCTGACCTCTTCTTCAAATCAGTTGGACAGAGCATTGCATGGATGATATTCAACATCAAGACTCTCCCTGTCATCTGCCCCAACAATTTATTTCTTCATCAAGCCTGCAATCAGCTCTACCCTCTTACCATTTCCTTCACAGGTAAAGCTAACCTTATGTCACCCATATCCTCTTACTTTGAATCATTCATTGAGAGTGAATTGTAGTGTATACATGCTCATCAGATTTCATTTATTTCATTTTTCATTGTAGGAAGTGATTGAGCTTAGAAAATTGGGGGTTTTGCTTGATTTGATTTAAGAAGAGAAATTAGATTGGAAAGCACCAAAAAGAGGGAAGTAAATGAGCAATTTAAGATATATGCATGCTATTGTTTCCTTTATTGAGCAATGTTACTCTCTTGAATGATAATTTAGCCTTTTCTTTGAATTAGAATTATAGTGTAAAACAAATGGGTTCTTGTAGTGAATTATGGTAGACTGTAATTGGATGGATTATGGGTTTTGTGAGCACTTTGGAGGCTCATTTTGGTCCAAGTTATGCCTTGTAAAGATGGGTTATAGGTGTGGAGAATAGACCCAGAAAACAGAGCACTTCAGCTCAGTTTATGCCCAGAAAATGGGTCATAAAATGCTGTCCGCATTGGGCCGCGGGTCGGCCCATTGGGCCCAACAATTCCAACTTTGAATGGCCATAACTTTTGACCCATGCGTCCGATTTTTGAGTTCCATATATCGTTGGAAAGCTCTTGAAACGTAGAAACCAATGATGTAAACCTCCTAGCGATCAGAGATTAGGAGATGAAGTTGATATGGGGACAATTAAACCGGGCCCTATCTCTTTGGGAAAAAGAGACTTTAATCCTAGCTTGGACCTTAGATTGGAACCCATAGACTAAAACCTTATAATCATCCCCGAGGATGATTGTGACACAAACACTAAACCAATAAGGTCTTAGGTTGAGAAAGGAGTGACCTTGTAGGTCCCTAGACATGGAACCCTTAACCAAATAAATAAGTCCAATGGAAATTGCAAAACATGAGAAATCTTGGGCTGAGATTATCTCATGTGCCTATCCGTTTGTCTAGCACCTTCCCATGAGTGTTGGTTTAGGGATTTTGGTGCATCACGCACACGCACAATGTGACACCAATAAAAGGTAGCATGTGCATCGAATTACCTAAAACTACATCGAAATGGACGGTTAGAGTCGGAGGGTAATTAGATTAGGTTTGGCTAGTAAATCATCTTGATCTTATTAATCGGAATTGCATTTGCATATTGTTATGGACGTTATGATTGCCCTCAAATGTCTCGAGATTTGCTTATATGCATTGTTGTATTACTTCTCAAATGTTATTGCAAATGTTCTATAAATGTATCGTGAATTGATGTGAATAGCGGACTAAGTAAATATGACTAGATTTATTGAATGAATAGAGTGGAATCAAAACGAATTGAGTGTAAAAGTCTTACTCAAGTCCTATTGATTGAATTGAATGAGTCGGCACTACTTAGCTTCGACCGGATGATACTCGACGGGGTTGACTCTTGGTTGAGATTTGTGTACGTCACTGCAGTAGACAGCCTGGAGCACCGGAACTCTAGAACCCGGGTAGCCAGGAAGACCTTTGGCCGGGCCCCTGGTGACATCCCAAAATGCGTGCTCTCTATTAAGGGAGGATTGAGCAAAAGTAGTAGCCAACTAGAATGTAAGTTTTTGTTTTGTGATTCGATAAAGCATGATTTATTCTCAAAAGCACAACGTGCCTAGTTTCCGCTTATTTGACATTGTGTAATCTTCTGTCAATAATTCAAATTTGATATACTATGTGATATATCTTAATTGCTCATATATATTGTTGAATCGTCGTATTCATGGTGCTATACTTGGTGTCACAGGGATCCAGGATACCAAAGGGAATAACTAATAACCCTTCAGACTAGATATTTGATCGATAAAGTTCATGGTTAGCTTTGACCGTCGGAGTACGTACAAGTGTGGTAATTTATAACTTGAGATTAGATAGTGAATCTTGCACTTAGTTTAAGTATGCATTGAAGGTTTTTATTATTAGCTTTGTTCTAGACTAATTATTATGAAACGGTATGGTTAACTAACTGCTCATGGCTTTGATATTGAAATTGGACATGCTTCCGCAGTTAAATGTTGATTAACAGGTGTCAGTGAGTAATCCTCACACATGAAATGTGGAATTTTCTCCTTCGTGAATTAGGACTTGGTCCCGAACAGGTGCGAGTTCATGGGAGTACGCATGTCACACCTTGGGAACCACCCTAATCAAGGGATTCTCGGGTCCGGGATGTGACACCAACTCATGAAGTGGAGCACTTCTAAGTGAGATCACAAGAAAACACCCCACCGTTGTCTTTCTCCAGCCCACTTCAAGTTACAAGTCAATAGGATAATCTGCATTACTCTTAACTTGAGGCTGTTTTTAACTATCCAATTCAATGTAAGGACATAAAATAAATGACCAAAACTGAAGTTTTCCTTTTTTTTTTTTCTACTGTCTTATTCATGGCCTTAAAGTCGGGGCAGTAACATTAAATGAGTCTGCCTTTTGATAAAACATCTAATATCAAACTCCCCCATTTATTAAAGCAATCTTCAAAACCACTAAAATCAACAAAGACCACAACTTTCTGCCACCACCAGAGCCCAATTTCACCTGAGAAAGAGTACAATTCCACATGTAGTCCATTCATGTTCCTATCATACTCAAATACATGGACAATTGCAATCAGCACAGAGCAATAAACATTATCATTACAAACCCCATTGTTGTAAAAAATAAAATAAAAATAAGAACCCTCTAATCTCTAAAAGATAGATGATAAAATATTTCAATAAAAACGATCTTCATGTCTTCTTGGTGATCACCGTCTGTCGTCTGTGGATCCATCACTGTCGCAACCCGCTCCTTTCTGAGTCTCTATTGTTGCCAGTGGCCCACTGGATCAGATCTGTCGCGATTTCTTCCAGAAGCAAAAGATCATGCTATGGTGAGCTTAAATGAAAGGATGGGTAGGAGAAGATGATCATTTCTTTATTGATATAGAAAAAAAATTGACGGTCATAATCATACCTGGCTTGATTGCAAGATCATCACTGGGCCCAAGCTCTGATACCATAAAGAGTTTTGAAGATCACTTTCTTTCCATAAATTTCACTGAGAGATTTATTGACATAAAAGATTACATTTATAAGAAAATACTAACCAAGCATATCCAAAGGATAAGTATAAGATAACCTACTAATATCCCTAAAATCCTAATCTCAATGGACTGATAATCTTCAACACTCTAGTGGCAGAAAGTTTTGATCTTTGTTGATTTTATTGGTTTAGATGAAATGGGTGTTGCTTGAATTTGCTGTTTATTAAGATTACTGTAATAGAGCGGAGTTGGAAATCCAGGTCCTCTGCTTTGAATGTAGCTGGAAAGCAAAGGACTGGGCCACCTGGTTTGTTTATGTAGCTCTGATCCTACCTGATAAATGAGTAGTTTCAGATTAGATATGTACTAATATTCAGCCCCATTGAACGTTATTGTGGTTCGTTTCAGAACAATAACAATAGAGAATAGATCCTTCAAATGAATCTAGTGAATAGCAATAGCAAACCAAGTAACTGCATTTCTGACAAAAAGAGCCACTTCAGTGAAGTAATCGTTCATTGTATGATATAGGGCAACTACTAACTCAACCATTATCCATCTTGGTTCCCACCCAATTCAAGAAGCAGGGCTCTTCTGGGTGAGATCACAAGAAGTCTTCCCACCATTGTTTTGCCCGAATCAGGTCCACAGATGCTATGCATTGCTAGTAAATTGGGCCAGTTTCTTCCCATCCCTTGTAACTTGAGGGGTGCGATTTGAGTAAAATAATGGTGGGATAACTAACTAAAGGAATATAAGTTGAAAAATAATTAACCAAGCTAAAAACTTATTACATGGTTCATTATAATGCATTGTCTAGAACGATAATACAAAAGAAACAAACTTCCCATACTCTATTGTTAGTGGCAAGAAGAGGAAAGTGTTTTAAACTTCTTTTCAAGCCATCCTACAACTTTGTTTAGTTCGCACTGTTTATTTCCTCATACTCTTGTTACTGCCCCCACATGGTTGTCATACAAAGCAACAAGTTCCTGCCCCACCTCCTTCATTGTGGGTCTCTCTTCACCTTTTGGCATTACGCATCGGCTGGCGACATCCGCTACCAGTTGTAACTCCTCCATTTTTCCCTCCTCTACCACTTTCCTGTCTAAAATCTCAATCAAGTTGTCACTCTGAACATAAGATGGAAAAACTATTGGCAGACTACGATACTCAAGTGATGAATCGAGCCACACAGATTTTCAACTCGCTAAAAGTTCAAGCAAAACCACCCCAAAGCTATAAACATCGCTATTTTCTGTTAACGTTCCTGTGTTGAAGTACTCAGGTTCCAAGTACCCAAATGTTCCTAGAATCATGGTTGAAACCTTTGTCTTGTCAATTGGTACTAGCCTTGAAACTCCAAAATCAGCGACTTTTGCAGCATAGTTCTTGTCCAAAAGTATGTTAGAGGACTTTATATCCCTATGAAATATGGGCATGGAGGTAGAAGAGTGAAGATAGCAAAGAGCATCTACAATTTCAATGGCAATTCGGAAGTGGGTTCTCCACATCAAGGGATCGTCTATCTCATGAATTGTTACACCCCGACCCGAATTAACTCTAATTAGCATTAATTGATAGTGCTTTGGCCGGATTAATTATGTTTAGCTATTAGTATGGTGATTGTGTCTGTTAATCTCTATAGACTGAGTTAGATGAAGTTTGCACCCTGTATAGGTGAGTTATGGTGGAGTTGACTCATTTGAGTAAAGCCAAGGGCTTTTTCGTAAATGTGGGTTTTCGTATTTTTTTCATGATTTGCGCATCATTTTGACATCATCGCGTATATTTTGATGAGTACATCGATTTTCATAATAGGCATTTCTTCATTTGACCAACTGTTGTATAATTGAACCCTCATTTGACTCGAAATAGAAATATGTTATTAGAATGGTCCTTCTTGCAAATAGGGCACTTTATCCCTTTATATATAAAGCCATATCCTCTTTTCTTTAATTCCTTTCTTTCTTTCTCATTACTCTTCTCCTCCTCCTTCTTTTCTCTATTTCTCAAACGATCAAGAAGGAGTTGTGCTTGTGCTTTGAAGGCTTGGAGAGCTAGAGAGTGAACTCTACTACACCTTCATCACCATCTTCTTCACCTCCTCCTCTTCACTAGTTGGCTAGAGACTATCTCCACCCTCCTTCAATCCTTCCAAATTCGAAATACTTAGAAGAGGTAGGCTTCAAGAACTTTTGGTGGGATTTTAGAGTTGCATTTGAGTCAAAAAGACTCTTGGTTGAGCAAACATGCATGTTCATATAGTTTTCATGTGTTTATTGTTGTTAGGGTTTGCTCATTTGGGGCTTTTGAGATTTTCTTTGAACCAAGTGTGTGAGAAGTTGTGGAAAGCTCTTCTTTGAGGCAAGTATAAGCATAATTTGGGTTGCATTTTGTGCATTTTCATTTGATTCCAATATTTCTCTTTCTCTCTCAATAATTTTAGGTTTTTATGTTGATAAATGATAAATGAGTTGGATTTATTCATGTGGGTTTGTTTTGGGATGTTGAAAGTATTGTGTATGTGTTATGGGAGTAAGGAAGCTCATTTTGCAGTGATTAAACTAGAAGAGAAGATGGAAATTGAACTTCATAAGTTCTACCGGAAATTCTACCTGTAGAAGTGGCTCGAAATTTGGCAGAGAGCTGAAGAAATTGAGAACCCTTAGTCTACCGGAAGTTCTACCGGTAGAAATAGTTAAGAATCTGACAGAGAACCTGGAGAGGGAGATCCAGCTGCTTAAACCGGAAGTTCTACCGGTAGACGGACCTGACCCAGTTTGTTGGGCCTTTTTCGGCCCAAATAAAGGTGTGTTGACCCTCCTAGGGTATTTTAACCCTCTTTAATCCCTCATTTAGTGGGTTTTGGAGTACACCCTTACTTCCGTAGGAAATTAAGGAATTTTGGAATCTTATGACCATAGAATGGGCACTTTAACCATATAAATTGGACCGATGGATATTTCTTAATCTAAAAACTATGCCATGAAAATTCGTTGGAAAATTCAACGTAGTCCTTGTAACTAGTGACACCAAACTAAGTAGTAATTTGTTGATTTCTCCAACTTATTTTGAAATGGACAGTAGAAGACAAAAATATAAAAATCTAGGTTTAAATTGTAAAACAAAATAGTTTGATTTCTAATTAATTGCATTTCATATTGGTGTATGAATTCCCTTCGAATCTCAGAATCCTACTTAATAGATTGATAAATCCTTAGTAATCCCTTATATCTTATCTTTTATATTCAATTCGTAATTTCATTTGAATATCTCCGAATTGATGATTGTTAGAAATGAGGATTGAGTAAGAAATTGAAAAGATGTGATTATCGTTCGATTTGAGTATGACTAAATGAATATGAGTTTACTCAATTTCACTTTTATTCCGAATATTATTGATTCTATCGAGTCGGCACTACTTAGCTTCGACCCAGTGATACCCGACGGGATTACACTCGGGTTATGAAATTGAGACTACTGCAGTAAGTCATATGGAGCTCCGGAACTCTAGACCCGGGTAGCGAGCTAGCCTTTGGCTGGGCCGCTGGTGACATCCCAACTAGATTTGCTCTCTTTTGAGAGGATGAGCTTAAGGTAGTAGCCAATTAGTGTGTTTCATTTTCTTGATTCATCCAGCATACATTATACATTTAAGCATGATTTGCCTAAACGATATTTGATATTGCTCTTTCTTAAATTACCCATCTTAAACTCAATTGAAACATTATGTACTTCCTTATTATTGCATGTACTTGCTTAATCGTCGTATTAATGATACTACATTTGGTGTCACAGTCT
This sequence comes from Umbellularia californica, assembly GCA_028538565.1. Lineage (NCBI taxonomy): Eukaryota > Viridiplantae > Streptophyta > Magnoliopsida > Laurales > Lauraceae > Umbellularia > Umbellularia californica. Next base: position 96,325,372 of record JAPQWN010000003.1, read on the forward strand.
CAGGTGCAGCCTCCGGTCCTCCAGAGGCCGAGGAGAGAGAGAAGGCTACCCATGAGGTACCTTCAGGTTTAGCGGAGTGGCCCGAGCTCGAGGCCCATTGAGCTTCTCTTCCGGGGAGTGCGTCAATACTTTTTGGACAAACTCGTTTGTAGTGTGGCTAGCCCCTTTTTGTGTGGGCCACCCTTGGTTAATAGTAATTCTTTTTGTTTATATTTTTGGTATTGATGTATAGGGTTCTTTAGTTCACCCCCTTTTGTATAACAATGTAATTAATTGTATAATTCTTTTGTATTAAGAACTTGAACTGTTAAATAGACTGAATGGGAATTTGATGCCTCACACAAATGAAATACAGCTTCCACTATGTTTAATTGTTTTTGATGTGTTCAGTGAGTTTTAACTCACGCATGTGGACAGTTGGTTTTCTCTCCTTCATGTGTTGAACTTGGCTCGAGACAGGTACAGCACGCGGGAGTACGTGTAACACACCTCGGGGATTACCCTAGGCCAGGGTGATTCGGGACCGGGATGTGACATGAATTTTCTGGTACAATGTCCCATTTGATATAAACTCATAAACTAACAGTGGGACTTGTTCCTCCAAGCAACAACCTAAGAGCTTCACCACGTTCCTATGGTTGATTTGAGATAGAATGACGATCTCATTTATGAATTGCTCAATGTGGCTTTGATCCTCTACTTGTGACTTCTTTATAGCAACTATTGAGCCATCCTCAAGGATTCCTTTATAGACGGTGCTATTTCCACTGCTGCCTAATACATTGTTTATGCTGTAGTTGTTTGTTGCCACTCTGAGCTCTTGGGTGGAGTAGATTCTCGGGTACGCAACAGCGGCAGCACATCCTTGAAGAGAAGAGAGCTGTTGCTTTAATAGTATGCCTCCATTCTTTCTAAAATGTTCAATTCGAAGCATCATGAGTTCTCTTTTCTTTCGAGCCCAATATATCAGAATGGAGAATAACAGCATCGAGCCAATGCATATGATGGTTCCTAAAAGAAAAGGAGTTGTTGAATGTGAAAACCCAGCTTGAGTTTGTGCCTTTGCTAGTGGAATACAAATGAGAAGGACTAAAAGATATATTAAGTTTAAAAACATTTGAAATTGTTGAGCCTTTCTGGACTCAGTTGTTTGTATGTCCTGTTTAGTTTCTTATATCGGCGTGTTTCATCAAAGTCCATGTAAGAAACCTCACACTAGTTTGATTATACAGGAATTGGTTAAGTTTTTAAGGTTAGATTATTAGTGAGGTTTTAGGAATTCAGTTTGAATCTGCACTCTCTATATTTTATCTTTTTTCAGGCAATGGCTCTTTGCATCAGTGCTCACACATTATAGTTGTATTGTACAACTGGTCAATTTAGGTGCTAATAACTTGTATCCATATCATAATTACTATAAAAAAAATTAGTGAAAATAATTCATGATTGAGTTGGAATGAAGTCTCTTTACCTTCTTTGAAAAGGTTGAATCATGCTTTAGGTTTGGAATGTATTGACATGGTTTAGGGCAAAAGATGCTCGTAGTTCGGTTGGAAGATTGCTTTCAGTTAGCCAATTTCAACGCACTTTGGATGCATCTTCTCTCCATTCATGCCAATAGGTAAACAAAAGAACCTACGGAACAAAATCCAGATCTCGAGAACATGGTGTTCAGTAAATTGTTCACATGGTGATTGTTTGACTCCACTTTGCTGCCAGTCTTGATTTATTTTATGTTTTGAGAACTTAATGTGCTCAATAATTTAGTATTCCAGATGTTGAACACTGACGTTCCATTTTAATAAAAGCAAATCTTTGGACATTAGAGTTTCTGTCTCAACTCTCTAGTGGCATCAATCACAACATAGGCATCGGCATGCTCAATCAGTCTATGGACAGTGGCTTCAAATCGTTGAAGGTCGGTGTTCATGACATCATCTAATACTAAGGGAGTGGAGTGTGAGACCTGGAGCTGAATGATTTGCATGAACCACTGGCAACTTAGGCCTGTTAAACTTTAATTTGTTTGATGAAGAACAAGACAATGTTGAGTAGTGACTTTATTTGAGAAATCTATTTGAATAAGAGCATTTGGTTCAGGGTAAGAAAAAATAGAGCATTTGGGAAGTTAATGAAATCTAAGAAGATTATATAGGAGATTCCACAGAAGGATATCGATCAAAATGCACAGCAGTTGAATAGGGAGAGTAAAACTTAAAGCGTAAATCAACTTAGAATTTCTTTCAGAGTTCAATTATCCAATATAGGAGTAGTATCAAGAGGAAAAGTCATGAGTCGATGCCAACACTCTCACGGTCACATTGTGTAAGGCCCCGTCCCGAGTTAATCAAGGTTAACTCTAATTAATTGAAGTTAATACTAGTTAATCATGTTTAACTAGACTAATGATGGTTAATGATTAAGCCCAATGAGATTAGTCTCAAATGAACTTAATGAAGTGATAATGAAGAGATTGAATAAATTGAATGAGATTTAGACATAAACAAAGGGAACAAGACCTTTTTCGTAAATACGGATTTATACGTATCTTGTCGAATACGAAAACTCGTGATACCAACGCGTGTATCTCGACGAGTACGTTAACTTTCATAATAAACTCGAAGTCGTTTGACAAGAATCTGGTCAAATGACCCTTCATTTGACTTGATTTGAGAATAGGTGAGAAATAGTGGGCTTAAATGCAATTAAGCAGCTTATATAAGCTAAAATAGCCTTCAATGAGATCATTTATCTCATCTCCAGCTCATTCTAACCCTAGACTCATCTCCTTCTTCCTTTTACTTCTTCTTTCTTCCGTTTCAACTCCATCAAGCACGAGAACGGGATTTGAAGTGGTTCAAGTGGGGAGAGCTTCATCTTCTCCACCTTCTTCATCTTCTTCTTGGAGTTCTCTTGAAGAAAGACACTCAAGTTAAGAAGTTACTTCTTAAGCCCAAGCTAAACAAAGAGTTTTGTCAATCAATCTTCATTAGAGGCAAGTATAAATGCTCATCTATGATAGGAATGCTAGTTTATGAACTTTCTTGAGTTATAATAAATGGGTTCTCAAACCCTTTCCTTGTTGTAGAATGGATATCGTTAAGGATTGAATGGGAATGCTTAATGGTTATTCCAAGAGTATGTTTTCTTGGATTTTTTTTTATGGATTATTGAAGAGACTGGAGTTTGAGATACTCAGTTTCAGAAAATTGTTTCAGAAGTTCTGAAGCTCGAAAATGCCATTCTGGCGAATTTCGGCTAGCCATGAGGCTAACCGTGAAGCCAACCTTCAAAATCTGTAAAATGGGAGACCTTCTAGAAAGCTAACCGTCAATTTTCGGTTAGCCGAAATTTGAATTTCAGCTAGCCGCGAGGTAACCGCGACCGAAATCTAGTCAAAATTTTTGTAAAAAATGCCAGCTTCTGGAAAGCTGACCGTGAGTTAACCGCGAAATGGCGGTTAGCCGAAATTGAAATTTCGGCTAGCCGCCAGCCACATTCCGGCTAGCCACTGACTGCATTTCGGCTAGCCGCCGACCAAGTTCCGGCTAACCGCCAGTGACATGATACTGGCCAAATATTAATCGTGAGTGAAAATTTGGCCAATCGATCGGACCCAGTGGATTTTGAAATCGTGGGTGAAAATTTTGGGAACCAAATGCACGCATTAAGCATATAAATGTGATGTCCATCGAGAATAACACGTGCATTTGGTAACCAATATTTCCACCTAATTAATTGTCTAGAAGTGAAAGAAAGTTGAGTAGAAACGGAAATAGATAGGGAATTCTAACTCGTATGGAATGACATTGATTGCATACGATGTAATGATTAATGATACAATGAAATAATGAACAGTTACTAAAGGTAACAATGTACTGATTAATGATGCAATGAACAGTTACTAAAGGTAACAATGTAATGAATAAATGCAATGAATTAATGATTAATCCTGCTGCAGCAGATGAATAGGGTGTTTCGGAGCTCCGTGGTGATGCCAGTGATCTCTGATCAAGACACTGGTAGATCCCACACACAGACTGCAAAGTCAATGAATTTATAAGCCATGTAATGAAAAGTGAAATACATTGGACTGAAGAGTCCCATAAGCCACTAAATGAACAAAATGAACGAAATGAATGAAAGGAATGAATACTGAATGAAATGAAATGACTGACACTTTCTTTGGGAAGAAACTGAATTGAATGATAATACTACCATTGTAGTTAAAATTAGTCATTGATTATTAATTGACTGTATGGTACAGAACTTAGTGTTGTTCTAGATTTAATTGTCTAGAGTTATTGCATTGATAAATGAACAGATTTAGCATGATTTATCATAGATTTGTTTATACATTGCTAAACCGTCGTGTTCATAGTGTTATTGATGGCATTACAAGCCCAGTTGCCCGTGCCGGCCTTGCAGAGGCCGCGCCGCCTGCGGAGGAGGCCCATCCGATTCCTCCAGGAGGATTAGCAGAGTGGGCATAATTCGGAGGGCGTTGATTTTGAATATTTTGGATTTATTTTGGGAATTATTTTGATAGATGCTTTTGTAAATTATTTTGAGATGTAATTAAATGTCTCCTGCATTGTATTGCGAATATGCAGCGGTGGACTTTATTGGACTATAAATTTGTATATGTGAACTTTACTTTTAATGTAAAGTTACTTATTGTCAATGTATACATGTATTCCGCAAAAATGTATAATTGACAGGTATGCAGGTTAGATTCCTTGTAAGTCTTGTCTTAACTTCGGTTAATTCAAGATTTACGGGAGTAAGTACGAAGTCATCGCGATCCGGATTAATCCTGATCTCGGGCCCGGGTCGTGACACATTGTAGGTTGGATGGTAAATGCTGACATGTTTTTGTTATCTTGCATCTTCAATTTCATGGTTATCTTGTTAAAAGCAACCTCCAACATGGGTTGTTCAAATGAGAGAGGAAAAGGAAAATCAAGAGACCAACGAAGTAAGATGAAGGCTTACACTGATAAGGAACTAAATGATGGATCACTCACCTAAGGCAGCTTTGAAGTATGAAACTCTCTTATAGCAGCCATTTCCGTCTTTTCGACCATCTCCAGAACTCCCAATGGGACATTCACATCTGAAACCTGGGACTTCGTTCCGGCATTTTGCTTCCAGAACACAGGGACTAGTTTTGCATTCGTCAATATCTGTTTTTCATTTCAAATGGGAAATTAAATGCAACAGAAATATCATAACAATGGCATCAACATATTGATAAACAGTCCATCTGTGTAAAATTTTTCTTAAAAACCAGGTATATATGCAAAGAATTGTATTTAAAAACTATTCTTAAATGTATTTTTTTATCTTTTTTCTATCTTCTCACAGATTGACTGTTTGGACAGGTAAATTAGCTGGAGCTTTAGCAGCTACTGCAGGTAAAGATGTCATGCAAGTTTTCTCCAAATACATTTAAAAAGCCAGGTTTATGCAGCAATGGTATTTCTTAAATGACACAAAAAAGAAAAAAGAAAAAAAGGAAGGATCTTTATCTGAAGCTTTTCGTGGATCTTGGAGATCTAACCTCTGCATCCTATAGAGCCATATAGATAAGGGTTCCCCTCATAACCTTGCAGGCAAGTGCAGATATGCTCATCCTCCAAATCCTTACACTGGGTGTTTGCCCCACAGGGAACTATTGGCCGCAGAACAGTTCCTATCTCCTATTTCCACAGACCATCCAAGCCTCATACTAATCTCCGCTTTCATATTGAAGCCATAAAGATCTGATTCAGTGAAATTGTAGGTTCCATTCTCAACAACAAATCCATAAGTACAATTTGTGATGCTTGGGACAAGTTGGTAAACTTTTATGCAAAATGATGAGTCCGGCCCGAATGACCCGATCTGTCGTGAGCCAAAGCCCCAAAGTTAATGGAGATCCGTTTGCAGTCCGAGCCCGTATCCATGATGCCCGGCCACGTCATGGCAGTCCGGAGCGCTTCGGAAGCAGTCAGGCCACGTCCCGCTCTTACCAGGTCCAGCGGAGGATATCGCAACTGCCTCGCCAGTCGAGGACACCTCGAACGCTCCTCGTGAACCGTGCTGAGAAGTCTCCCCATCGGTTAGGCGACGCTTATAAATACGATGGCCCCTCGGTACTTGAGGGGCAAGCGATAATTTCTCTTTTACACTCTCTCCAAAGCTTGTAATTACTGCACACTTGAGAAGTTAATACATCCGGCGACCATTGCCCTTGAAGTGGACGTAGGTCACACTGACCGAACCACTATAAATCTCTCTCTCATCTCAATTATTGCATTTATTATCTATTGATTGACCGGTGGTGCACGAAGTCATTTTTAGCATCATCAGTTTGGCGCCGTCTGTGGGAACTCGATAAAATTCTCACGTTAGAATCCTCTTTTTCCGAAATTATGGTGATCACCACAAGATCTGCAAGACGCCCGGAGGACAATCCCTCTCGAGAAGGCGAGAATGATCCTCCGCCGACTAATCCTGCCCAAGACGCCCCTGCTCCCACTCCACAACAGATGTTAGAGACTATGCAACAGCTGGTGACCCAAAACCAGCAGATCCTACAGTTCATGCTCACAGCAGGACAGGGAGGAGCACACTTTGGAGAACCCCAGCATGGATTACCTCGCCCGGGGCACGCAAGGGCTCCACGTCGGGGAGCTCCTCCCCCGGGCGCCCATCCCCAGGGCGCCAATCCCCTGGGCGCCCATGCCATGGGCGCCAACCCCCTGGGCGCCCATGCCCCTGGCGCCAACCCCCTGGGCGCCCATCCCTTGGGCGCCCGAGGGTTTCCTCTTGCCCCTCCTTTTGGGGTTACACTAGGGGCTGGGAGAATAAATCAAGAAGGACCTCCTCCCCCCGGTGGAGTACAGTTTGAAGGATTCCCACCTCCAGGAGGAGCAGGACACGGAGGACTTCCACCTCCGGGGGGAGCACATCACGAAGGACCCCCATCTATTCCCTCTGCTTCTAATGGGGATGGTCCCAGTTTCCAAGAAGGGGAAAGTGAAAACATGGAGGAGAGCAACTTTCATGATCACTCCCGGGGAGCTCCCAATCGCTGGGATGAGAAAATCAGAGAAATGCAGAACCAACTCGGTGATGTATTCAACGCCATGAAGGCGCAAGCCCCACAAACGGTGGATTACCTAGTCGGGCGGACGGATACACCGTTCAAACCCGACGTGGTAAACTACCCTCTTCCTCCAAGGTTCAAAATGCCGTCCATAGAAACCTTCGACGGGACGAAGGATCCATTGGACCACCTGGAGACGTATAAAACTGTAATGCAGCTGCATAACATCCCTGACGAGGTTATGTGCAGGGCATTCCCAACTACCCTGAAGGGTTCAGCTCGGCAGTGGTTTGCCAATCTAGCCCCAGCCTCCATCGCCACCTTTGGGGAGTTAAGCAAATCCTTTGTGTCGCACTTCATTGGAGGGCGCCGCCACCAAAAGCCCGCCACACACCTACTCAGCGTAAAGCAGGATAAAAATGAGAGCCTGAGGAGCTACCTCACTCGTTTTAACGAGGAGGTACTTCAGGTCGAAGATCCCGATGACAAAGTGACAATGACAGCCTTCTTGGGAGGCCTTCGCTCATCGAGTTTCCTTTTCTCAGTAATGAAGCGCCAACCAAAGAGCATGACAGAGCTACTGGCAAAGGCCCAGAAATATATAAATGCTGAAGACATCACCAGGGCTAGGCGAGGTGAGTCCTCCAGATCCGGGGACAAGGGGAAAGAGCGGGACAGAGACGAAAAGAAGGAGACAAGCAACAAGCGAAGCAGGACAGAGAGGTTACCTGTCAGAGACCGACTCGGTCCTGCTCCGCAGAGAGACCGACTCGCCCCTGCTCCGCAGAGAGACCGACAAGCATTCACCCCCCTCAATGCCGCTGTTGAGCACATTCTGCTCCACATACAAGATGACCCAGCCGTGAAATGGCCTGGAAAGATGAAGTCCCCTCCAAACCGCAGAAACCCGGACAAATATTGTCGCTTCCATCGCGACCACGGACATGACACCGACGATTGCTATGACCTCAAGAGACAGATTGAGGATCTTATTCAACGGGGTCACCTTCGCCAGTATGTTGCTGGTAGAGGGCAAGCACCACCACCTCACAATCGGGAGGACCAGCAGCCCATTGGAGAAATCCGAACCATCTCGGGCGGACTAGCAGAGTCGCTCTCTGCCGTCAAGGCCCATGCTAGGAGGGCAAGGCATCCTGATGAAGCACCCCCATCCAAGGCGCCCAGGCACGGCTTCAGCGAAACCATATCCTTCTCAGATAAGGATTTGGAAGGGATCCAGCAACCCCATAACGACCCTCTGGTGCTCACTATGACCGTCGCCAATTTCCAGGTGCATAGGATCTTGGTAGATAGTGGCAGTTCTGCGGATATCCTATACGCAGAGGCCTATGATAAGCTAAAACTGGGCCGGGAAAGACTGCAGCCTATTAAAACCCCCCTCATCGGGTTCTCAGGAGAAAAAGTGTATCCCCTTGGGACAATCACACTGCCAATTACAGCCGGAGCAGCACCCCGAAGCTCCACTACGCTGGTTAATTTCTTGGTGATAGAGTGTCCGTCAGCCTACAACATCATATTAGGGCGACCCGCTCTTAACGCATTGAGAGCCGTTCACTCCACATATCATTTCATCCTCCGCTTTCCAACCCCGAACGGAGTCGGGGAGGTAAGAGGGGATCAGGTTGCAGCAAGAGAATGCTATTTTTCCTCAATGAAGGCCAAGAAGACACAGGAGGCATTGCAAGTCGAAATCTTGGACCCGAGAGATGACGCCACCACAGAAAGAGGGGAACCAGTTGAAAAACTCACCCCCATGGCCTTAGATGAAGAACATCCTGACAGAAGAGTGTACATCGGCTCTTCTCTTTCGGAAGATCTGGTCTACAATTTGACAGATTTTCTGAAGATGAATGAGGACATTTTCGCATGGTCACATGCGGATCTTGAAGGAATCGATCCCGAAGTCGCCACCCACCACCTCAATGTTGACCCTCGCCACAAACCTGTTCGACAAAAGCTGAGAGGCGCCTCCACTGAAAGGGCCCAAGCAATGGCCAAAGAGGTCGGGAAGTTGATAGAAAATGGAGCGGTCAGAGAAGTGGCATATCCCGAATGGCTGTCAAATGTAGTAATGGTGACAAAAGCCAGTGGGAAGTGGCGCCTCTGCGTCGACTTCACGGAGCTTAACAAAGCATGCCCAAAGGACAGCTATCCGCTGCCTAGGATTGACCTCCTCATCGACGCCACAGCAGGACATGAACTCCTCTCTTTCCTAGATGCCTATTCTGGATATAACCAGATCAGCATGCATCCCCCAGATCAAGAGAGGACGTCGTTCATCACTCCAAAGGGGACCTACTGCTACAGGGTCATGCCCTTCGGGCTAAAAAACGCAGGTGCAACCTACCAGCGCCTGGTGAACAAAATGTTCCAATCCCAGATTGGGCGAACAATGGAGGTTTATGTCGACGATATGCTGGTGAAGAGCTTGGCCGCAGCAGATCACATCGACCATCTTCAAGAGACTTTCAATATTCTCAGAACCTACCACATGAAGCTGAACCCTGAGAAATGCGCCTTTGGCGTGGGATCGGGAAAATTCTTGGGCTTCATGGTCAACCAGAGGGGAATTGAGGCCAACCCTGACAAAATCAAAGCTGTACTCGACATGAAGTCACCCACCTCGACCAAGGAGGTGCAGCGCCTCAACGGAAGAATTGCAGCACTCAATAGATTCGTCTCTAAATCTGCAGATAAGTGTCTGCCTTTCTTCAAAATTCTCCGAAAGGCTTTCGAATGGGGACCTGAGGCTGAGAAGGCCTTCCAGAAGCTTAAAGCATACTTGGCCACACCTCCCCTCCTTTCACATGCTGCACCCGGTGAGGTATTATATTTGTACCTGTCTGCCTCCTCCTCAGCAGTCAGCTCTGTTCTGATCAGAAATCATGGTGGCGTGCAAAAGCCTATCTATTATGTCAGTAGAGCATACCGGGGAGCCGAGATCAGATACTCTGAATTAGAAAAACTTGCCCTTACCCTCATCTCTACTGCCAGGCGACTACGGCACTATTTTCAGAGCCACACTATCGTGGTCGTCACCGATCAGCCCTTGAAAAGAGTCCTGGCAAAGCCGGATGTATCCGGGAGACTCCTCAAGTGGGCAGTAGAACTGGGCGAGTTTGACATCCAGTACCAACCAAGAGTATCCATCAAGGCGCAAGCACTGGCAGATTTTGTAGCTGAGTTTACATACAGCGAATGTGAACCCACCGTATCGCTGCCGTCTAGTCCAGAGATGCAAGTCGAACTGTCACTCGGCGAGGGCACCCGGGCGGGCGCACAAATACCAGCACCAGCCGCCCATGTCACTCCGGGCGCCCCGACACCAGAGACATCAATGGGCGCCCAGGCCACCCCGGGCGCCCAGACATCTATGGGCGCCCAGGCCACCCCGGGCGCCCAGGCATCCATGGGCGCCCAGGCCACCCCAGGCGCCCATACATACAGGGGCGCCCACTCCCCTCCTGGCGACCTGACATCCCCAGCGAGCGTCCAAATACCTCTGTGTGGCCAGGCACCTCGAGAAGATTTTTCTTCACTGCCACTTTGGAATCTGTATGTTGATGGCTCCGCAACCAGCGAGGGAGGTGGAGCGGGACTCATTTTGATCAGTCCTGATGGTACACCAATCAAATATGCCGTGAAGCTACACTTTATTGCCACAAACAATGAAGCAGAATATGAAGCACTCCTCTCGGGATTGAGATTGGCAGCAGAAATGGACGCCCGGTCCCTCACCGCCTATAGTGATTCACAATTGATAGTCAACCAAGTGAATGGCGAATTTGAAGCAAAAGAAACAAAAATGCAGGAATACCTTGGCATGGCTAAGAAGCTAGTCCAGCAGTTTCAACATTTCCAAATCCGTCACATCCCAAGAGGTGATAACATGGCCGCAGATGCTCTTGCCAGGCTCGCCTCATCCCTGGAGACCTCACTCGCAGAACCGACTTTCATCGGGCACCAGTTCGAGCCAAGTAAGTTGGATGTGGACACCACAAACATCAACTGCACCACGGCCGAATTGAACTGGATGACCCCCATCAAGGCGTACCTCCAAGAAGAAACAGTACCAGATGATCCCCTGGAAGCCAAGAAACTCAGGATGAGAGCTTCTAAGTTCACCATCCTACAAGAGGTACTCTACAAAAAGGGTTACAACTTGCCGTTGCTGCGCTGCCTTTCCCCAGAAGAAGCTGACTACGCCCTCAGAGAGATTCACGAAGGGATTTGTGGAAATCACTCTGGAGGACGTTGCCTCGCCCACAAAGCGCTTAGACAAGGGTACTTTTGGCCAAGCATGGTAAAAGACGCCAAAGAATTCACCAAGAGGTGTGACAAATGCCAGCGCTTCGCCACTGTGTCAAGGCAGCCACCAGAGGAGCTGACTACCATCCTCAGCCCATGGCCTTTCTCCAAGTGGGGCATCGACATCTTGGGCCCCCTGCCTTTGAGTAGAGGCCAATGCAAATTCATAGTCGTCGCCATAGACTATTTCACAAAATGGGCGGAGGCTGAACCCTTAGCAAAGATAACAGACTCCAAGTTGAAGGATTTCGTCTGGAAAAACCTGGTCTGTCGCTTTGGGATACCTCACGCCATTGTCAGTGACAATGGCAAGCAGTTCGACAACAGGCTCTTCAACTCCTTCTGCGCCGACCTTCAAATAAAGCAGCCTCACTCTAGCCCGGCACACCCCCAGGCAAATGGGCAGGCAGAGGTGATGGTGAGAACGATCCTGCGCAACCTTAAAACAAGGCTCGAAAGAGCAAAAGGTCTATGGGTCGACCAACTTCCGGGGGTATTATGGGCCTATCGAACCACGCCACGGACTCCTACCGGGGAAACCCCTTTCTCTCTTGCTTTTGGGACTGAGGCGGTCATTCCTGTCGAAATAGGGGTACATTCCCTAAGGGTCCATCACTACGACCCTACCACCAATGAGGAAGGACTCCGCCTCAACCTCGATTTGCTAGAGGAGGCAAGAGAAATATCTGTGGTCCGTAATGCGGAGTACAAGCGACGCATGGCCAAGTACTACAATTCGAGGGTGAAGCCTCGTTCCTTCCAACCAGGAGACCTGGTCCTCAAAAAGGTGATCCTCGCCACAAAGGACTCTCGGGAAGGAAAGTTGGGACCAAATTGGGAAGGTCCCTATCTCATAATAGAAGTGGTGAGACCGGGCACCTACAGAATCCAGAACTCTGAAGGAAAGGTCTTACCTCATCCATGGAATGCAGAGCACTTGAAGAGGTACTACCAGTGAAGATTTTGAACGGGGTGGATTAGGGTTTTTGTTTAGGTACTTAATGTTGCACTTTTTATTGTTCAAAGCATTGTTCAAAATAAAGCAATGGATAGATAAATAAAATTATGTTACTATCATTACAAAAAGGTTGCATAAGCAGAAGCAAAAGTCCCTATGCTCTAATCACTCTCATCCCCCTCCTCATCATCCTCCTCTGCATCGTCCTCAGCATCATCAGAGCTGCAGCCACCATCATCAGGCGCCTCCATCGGCACAAAGCCTGATATGTCAATGTCTGGAAAGGCAGCCGAAATCTTCTCTCGAAGCTCCTCGTAGCCATCAATGAAGGCATCTGCAAGGCCAATCTGTAAGTCCCTCTCAGCCTGAGAAGCTCTCTCGTTCGCTGCCTTCATCTCTGCCTCCATAGCAACTTCTCTGAGCCTCGCCTTCTCAAGGGTCCGAGCAAGCTCAGCCTCACTGAGCGAAGCCCTCTCACGGGCCTTCATAAGCTCAACCTCACTAAGCGAAGCCCTCTCACGGGCCTTCGTAAGCTCAGCCTCATTGAGCGAAGCCTTCTCACAGGACTTCGAAAGTTCAACTTCTGCCTCGGCCGCCCTCTTAGTGGCTGCTGAAAGTCCGATCTCAAGCTCGCTCACCCTCTCACGGGCCGCAGCAAGATCAATCCCCGAAGCCCTACCAGCGGCTTCCAGAGTAGTAATCTTCTCTTGAGCAGTGCAAAGCTCTAGCCGCACAGCCTCCTTCTCCCGTCTCATCTGACCATAAGATTGGGCTCTCGACAGCAAGCAGATCGATGCAGTAGAAACCTGAAGAGATAAGGGACGAAAGTGAGACGGTTAAAAAGAAATAAAGGGGTAACGGTCTGGAGAAAAAGGAATAAGAATCTTTACCTGAGCCAGGCCCTCTACAAATGAGTCAATAACCCCCTCGGTGCCTAAGGCATTAACCCGAGAAACCTCATGCGGCAGCACATATCTCCCTAGCCTGTCCCGCCTCTCCCACGAATGGCCCAGCATGGAACCAGTCCTAGCCGATACCCCTGAAGAAGTACCCGGTTGTGGAGGACACAGTTGAGGGGCAGGAAGTGTAGCTGAAGAGGAAGACTGCGGGAAAGCAGTCTTAGCGGAAGAGATCCCTGCCTGAGGTGACACCATGGGTAAAGCCACTCGAGGGGGAGGCACCCGAGACTTGACGCGAGTCGCTGGCGGAGAGGTTCTTGGAGAGGCGTCGTTCGTCCTCACCTTGGTCGAGGAAGGGGTACCTCTGTCCGAGAAGCGGGTCGAAAAGCGGGCGCCTATCATCTCTCTACTTATCTCTATGCCTGTTAGAGAGAAGTGTTAGCCAATGGTACATGGGTACAGCATGCATATCAGGTAAAAGTTTAAGATTATTGCCAGAGTAGGAGTAGCTCACTTTTTCTTTTGGATGACGGTCCAGAGGGGGACCCGCCTGTCCTATCCGAAGAAGAGTCCGTAGGAGGACCACTGGTCTTGCCTCTCTCCTTGGGAAGAAGGACTCCCAAGTCCTTGTCAGGGTGATCTCTCACCGCTTGCAGCTTGTGCTCCTGTTCCGTGGAAAGAAGGGGAGGATCTGCAAATGAGGACATGACAGTGAACACATGCATAAAAACAATGAAGCAATCAGAAAGAAAGCAATCAGAAAATGTACCTAATCTCTTAGCGTCAATCCATTTGGTGGGTACCAAAGGTCGATCTGACTCAGCAACCCACTCTCCACCGACGAAGAAGAAGCGAGATTTCCAATCGTGGCAGTTTGAACGTAATCCCGTGAGCAGTCTTCCGCCCCTAGGGGTAAAATAGTACCATCCCCTGTGAGGGGCTGGGGACTCAATCAAACTGTAAGCAGCATGAAACTCGATAGGAGAAGCGTCTTCTTGATGTACTCTCCCCCACAATGCAAAGAAGCCAAGCAGAACTCTCCATCCGTTAGGTGCTAATCGCCCCGGAGTTAAGGAAAAATAGTGGAGAGCACGGCAAATGGGAGAAGGTATTGGAAATCTTAGCCCGGCCTCGATCATCTCTTCGTATATCACGATGTCACCGGAAGAATCGTCACAAGCTGGCTCGTCCGCTTCAGCACGGCGGCACATTACAGTAGGAGGGATGCAAGCACTAACCCTCAAAACATCATTGTCTGTTTTGAGTACACTAAAAATACTGCCTACCTTGGATCCGGCATCCTCAACAATTACTTTTGCTTGATATTTTTTGCGAGAACGTAAAACTCTACTCGATAATCCAGCCTCGCCTACCACTTCCGCCCGAGATGCTGCGGTTATCCCCGCGTTCGCCGCGCCTGCCGCACCGGCGCCCACCACGCTGCCAAGACTCACCCCGCCTGGGGCGCTGGGCGCTGTCGCCACCTGGACGCCCAAACCGGGCGCTACCGTGCTGCCGACGCCAAGGCGGGGCGCCGCCACAGGACCGGCGCCCCTGCCGTCGCCCGCCGTGCTGCGAACGCCAAGGCCAGGCGCCGCCACGAGACGGACGCCCCTGCCGCCGCCCGCTGCCGAGCCGAACACCGCCCCAGGGCCCGCCACGCCTGTGCCGGGCGCTGCCGCCGCGGCCTGGACGTCGCCCGTGCTCGGCGTCGCCGCTGCCGCCGCCGCCTGGACACCGTCCGTTCCGGGCGCCGCCGCTGCCTCGCGTACGCCGACGCCGGGCGCTGCCCAACCGCCGCCGGCGCCAGGCGCTGCTGCCTCGCGTACGCCGACGCCGGGCGCTGCCCAACCTCCGCCAGCGCCAGGCGCTGCTGCCTCACGCGCGCCGACGGGCGCTGCTGCCTCGCGCGCGCCGACGAGCGCCGCTGCCCAACCGCCGCCGGCGCCAGGCGCTGCTGCCTCGAGCGCGCCGACGGGCGCTGCTGCCCTGCCACTGCCTGCAGAGCTGCTGGCCCCCACGCCGAGCGCCCCCGTGCTGCCGACGCCGCCGGCGCCCACGCCGGGCGCCCCCGAGCTGCCGACGCCCCTGCCTGCATCGCCCATGCTGCCAGCGCCCCGGACACCAGAAGCCTGCCTGCTGTGCACTTCCTCCTGGGATTGCTCATCCATGGTGGATTCTTCTTTGGTTTTTTGGGATAAGGGAGATGAAAGTCCTGAAATAAGAACCCAAGAGATGGGTTGTCTCTCAAAAAGTTGAAGCTCTCTGGGGAGAAGAACAGATGAAGAAGGTGGAGTGGGTCTCCTCTCTTTTAGAGGGCTTTTGTATCCTAGGGTTTCAGAAAATCCCAAACATAAGAGGAGTCTCATACTAATAGGACTCTCCCAAAAATCCTTCTCCTCATGGCCGGGGAAGAACACGAGAAACTGGCAGGGAGAGGAACGCGGCAACAATTATTTGAATGGGAAAGAAGCCGGATATTCAAAATGCCCCCCTTTCAAAGCTTGTTTGGGCGCGGGGCATTGAGGGGCAAATGATGAGTCCGGCCCGAATGACCCGATCTGTCGTGAGCCAAAGCCCCAAAGTTAATGGAGATCCGTTTGCAGTCCGAGCCCGTATCCATGATGCCCGGCCACGTCATGGCAGTCCGGAGCGCTTCGGAAGCAGTCAGGCCACGTCCCGCTCTTACCAGGTCCAGCGGAGGATATCGCAACTGCCTCGCCAGTCGAGGACACCTCGAACGCTCCTCGTGAACCGTGCTGAGAAGTCTCCCCATCGGTTAGGCGACGCTTATAAATACGATGGCCCCTCGGTACTTGAGGGGCAAGCGATAATTTCTCTTTTACACTCTCTCCAAAGCTTGTAATTACTGCACACTTGAGAAGTTAATACATCCGGCGACCATTGCCCTTGAAGTGGACGTAGGTCACACTGACCGAACCACTATAAATCTCTCTCTCATCTCAATTATTGCATTTATTATCTATTGATTGACCGGTGGTGCACGAAGTCATTTTTAGCATCATCACAAAGATTCTTACTTACTGACGGGAGTGGCACCTGGCAAAAACCTATACCACTGCGAGAACTACTTACCATGCTCTCATTTCCTGGGCAGGACGGGCAGCAGCCGCTATTATCGGTGCCATTGCTGAATACTTCTCCTGCCCCGTAGCAACCTATAATTACAAACATGTTCTTAGTAATGGAAATAGTGTATGGGCTTTCTTCTGGCAACTGTGATACAATTGAAACTGTTAGATACCCTTATCCCTTCATGTAATGGTACTGACTGATCATGAGATGGCATCAATTGTTTTATACAATTGAAAATGGATTGCATCATCAGAGGATTGATTATTAAAGAGTTTGAGTGGTGAAGGACATGAGGAGGAGATAAAGATGGGACCCAACTTTTCTATGATTTTTTTTTGTGGATTTTGGCCATAAGTCCCGCATCATTTGATTTTAAAGCTTAAGGACCTGGACATCTTTTCGTAACGGCAGCGGTCCTCTATGAAAATGACGCAGCAACAAAGACCAAAATGCCCCTCCTTGTACACGTCGGCACAAAAGCGCTCATCTTCTACTTCTTCCTCACTTACCTCAAGCCAAAGGAAAAAGCAATCGACAGTACAACCAAAGCAAGAACAAGGTCAATCAAGAAATAGATAGGGTTTTATCAGTTTTAAACCATTTTATCTCACTTTCAAATCTATTAAATAAAAAAGGACTTCAAATCAGTTTATTTCTTTCAAACTCGGTCCAGACTCAGATAAATTTGTTCGCAACTCAAAGAAGTTCTTTAAAACTCAGATAAATTTATCTGATCTTTGCAAGATGTTAAGATAAGTTTTCAGAAAACTCAGATAAATTTGATATTTCTCTAAGTTTGCTGTTAATTTATCTGCCCGGATAAAATTGCTTTGGTCCAGACTCAGATAAATTTGTTCGCAACTCAAAGAAGTTCTTTAAAACTCAGATAAATTTATCTGATCTTTGCAAGATGTTAAGATAAGTTTTCAGAAAACTCAGATAAATTTGATATTTATCTGAGTTTGCTGTTAATTTATCTGCCCGGATAAAATTGCTTTGGTCCAGACTCAGATAAATGTGTTCGCAACTCAAAGAAGTTCTTTAAAACTCAGATAAATTTATCTGATCTTTACAAGATGTTAAGATAAGTTTTCAGAAAACTCAGATAAATTTGATATTTCTCTGAGTTTGCTGTTAATTTATCTGCCCGAATAAAATTGCTTTGGTCCAGACTCAGATAAATTTGTTCGCAACTCAAAGAAGTTCTTTAAAACTCAGATAAATTTATCTGAGCTTTGCAAGATGTTAAGATAAGTTTTCAGAAAACTCAGATAAATTTGATATTTCTCTGAGTTTGCTGTTAATTTATCTGCCCGGATAAAATTGCTTTGGTCCAGACTCAGATAAATTTGTTCACAACAAAGAGAGGTTCTTCAAAACTCAGATAAATTTGTCTGAGTTTTCTGAGAGGTTAAGATAAGTTTCAGAAAACTCAGATAAATTATGAGTTTGCTGTTATTTTATCTGCTCAGTCAAATTTGTGTTGGTCCAGACTCAGATAAATTTATTCGCAACTCAAAAAAGTTCTTCAAAACACAGATAAATTTGTCTGAGTTTTGCAAGAGGTTAAGATAAGTTTTCAGAAAACTCAGATAAATTTGATATTTCTCTGAGTTTGCTGTTAATTTATCTGACCGGACAAATTTGCTTTGGTCTAGACTCAGATAAATTTGTTTACAACTCAGAAAGGTTGTTCAAAACTCAGATAAATTTGTCTGAGTTTTCTAAGAGGTTAAGATAAGTTTCAGAAAACTCAGATAAATTTGCTGTTTTTCTGAGTTTGCTGTTATTTTATCTGAGTTTTTGTATATGTTATCTAATTTTGCCATGAAGTTATCTGACTTTAAAATAAAGTTATCTCTGTATTTATATGAATTTATATGTCTTTTTGTATTTATCTGTACTTTATAGCAACATCAGAACAAGAAGAAGAAGAAGAGGAAGAAGAAGAAGATGACGATGAGCTGGAGCTATAAATAAGGATAAGGTTGCATGATAACTATACAAACAGTTAGAAGGGCAGATGAGTCATAACAAAGTATGACGTGTCACGCAGGGACCACTGCCCAAATTAATCCCATGCGCAAGGGACCTTAGGCATTAAACAATTATGCTCTGTAGTGGAGACTTTATAGCCCAGTAATCAGGGATGTATCGCTAATTTACCCTTTTTTTTTTAACTACGGTGATTGCTGGGTATTTATTTTTCATCAACCTTAGTTCATTTTCCTTAGAAAGGGAGATTATTTGATGATCATTTTTAGATCTTCATCTTTGTTTCTTCAATTTAACCACTTTTAGAAACTCAATTTCATAAAAACAAATGAACCCGCTCATGAACTTGCATGTGACCCAATCTATTGTGTGTATGCATATTTTTGAACAGTGCACCAACTTAGTGAGGTTCATTTGTTTACTTTAATTTTATACAGCGTGATTAACTGTTATAGAGTGATTAATTATTTTTAGTTATTTATGTTTAGTTTTAAACATTTTTAAACGACTAAAATTTTAGAGTTTTACTTATTTTTTTTATTTTTAAATATGTTTTAGATTATCTCAAGTTTTATTTATTATACAATTACAAAATCAGGTTGACCTCATCCTTCATGTTTTCAATGGCTTGTCTAATTCTGGCCGTCTTATTTATTAAAGATACCTTGAGAAAGAGGTTGAACCCAAACCCCACTGCTGGAACAGAGAGAAAAAAGATTCTTTGCAGGGGAAGACTGAATTTTTAGTGAAAGACTGGAATGGGGGAAGGAAGACTGACTTGTGCAGTGAAAGACTGGAAGACTGGGGAGATTTGGACCTAGAAAAATGTATTTTAGCGGTGGCCAGGATTTCTAATCCTCAAAGTCCAAGCAGTGGGACCAGCCATTAAAGGGGAGACCGAAAATCCATCAACAGCCAGGATTCCTGTAGGAATAAATCCCCCTAATATACACATGTTGTAAAGGAAATGGATATTAAGTTTGGATCCAGTAGGTACCCACTTTTTCTAGACAACAAGTTGGAAATCTCAATTTGGATCAAAACTCAACTACTCGAGTATTGGATAGAATGGCTCCTTTCCCGAGTGGTAAAAAACGACAGTACTCACCTAGCTGCCAGGATTCGAACCCTAGGTATGTCGCTTTTTCCCACCTATGCGAGTTTTATTACCACTTGTGTGGGCTTTCTTTCCGCATGTGCGGGCTCCTTTCCCATGTATGTAAGCTGTCTTCCCGCATGTGTGGGCTCCTTCGTGGGTCCCAGTACCCTTGGTATGGGTTAAAAAAAATGGAGTATCAGGTACTACTGGTAGATGGATTGCAAAACGAACTTAAACTCAAACCATTTGTTTCTCCAAATGTGGAATTAGAAATTACAGACACAGTTCAATAGATGTAAGGCTTGGGTCAAGATTTTGTTGATTACCATCTTGATGAGTCATTTTGAAACAACTGAGTGCAGTTATGTCCCTAAGATTTTGAATGGTGCAGCCCACTACTTAGTAGCTAACTATGCTAAATATCGTGTAAGACTGTAAGGGATGTATTTTGGATGTCTATTTCCCTCCTTTGATGGTTTTCTTTGTTTCTCCTTTTCATTGAATCCATATCTTTCTTACAAATATATATATATATATATAAATGTGAAAAAAATACTTATATCAATTATGTCGTATGACAAAATCCATTTTAACTGCTATTTTTAATCATCTTACCGATAAAATTAAAGGTACATATTATATTTCTCTAAACAACATGTCATCGTTTAACAAGATACGAGTGATTACATTCCAAAATAAACGACCATAAATAAGGTATACATCAAAGTTCAGTGTCATTATTTATTTTTAATTATCTTATTTATAAAAAAAAAAAAAAAGTGATCCATTCAAACAAAACCATGAATATAAGTTCTTCTAACAATTCCAACTGCTCTTGTATGAATATTATTTTCACATAAAAACCCCACATTACCTCCAGGCTACTTACAATCGAAAAGACTGAGCACTTTGTAAAAATAAAAAGCACACCAGGATTCAACAACATGAAAGAAGCACATTACACGCCTCTCAGAGGTGAAGTAGAGGACTAATATTGTCCCCAAGAGAAAAACAAAGTATGATCCAACAAATGATGCATAGAAGCAAACACGGTTGTCTTCATTGTCATCCTTTTCTTCTTCCTCTTTAGCAGCTGGAATGGTTGGAGTGGTGGATATGCAGCTTTTGTTCAGCGGAGCTCCGCAAAGGAGTGCATTGCCTTCATAGCTACTTCCACTGAACATAGCGAACTGAGACTTCATATCAGGAGTTCTGCCAGATAGGCAATTGTGAGCAACCGAGAAAATTTCTAAATAAGTTAGCTCTATTAACTCAGAAGGAATTGTTCCATTCAATCTGTTGTAAGAAAGGTCCATGCTTTCAATCAGGCTCAAGTTTTTTAAGCTTATTGGTATCGGCCCACTGAATTGGTTGTGGGACAAGTTCAAAGAGTGGAGCCGATTTAGCTGTCCCATTTCAAGCTGTATTTCCCCTGTAAGACGATTACAAGAGAAATCAATTCCAGACATGTAATTAAGGATGTCACCTTCATAAAAATATTTGACACTCTTGGTTACAAACTCCACTCTGGTAGAATCGTCCCCGTCCCATAAAGAATATCCATCTTTGTAGGACTTAAGAAATGTAGAATCCTGGATATCATCCAGAAATATTGACCTTCCAAATGACAAATTATTGATGCATGATGGCAATGGTCCAGAAAGATTATTGTAAGAAAGATCCAATAGACTTAGATTTTTTAGTTGACATAGCTCAATTGGAATATGCCCATGAAAATTATTTCCTTCAAGAAGAAGTATCCTCAATTGCGAAAATCCACCAATCCAAGTAGGAAGAACACCACCGATGTAGTTATGTCACGACCCGGGCCCGAGGCCGGGCTAATCGGGGCCCCACCCGGATCGCGATTTCCAACATACTTACTCCCGTAAATCTCGAATTAACAGAAGTTAAGACGAAGACTCACAAGGGATCTAACATACATATACCTGTCAAATGTACAATTTTGCGGAAACATATACGTACATTGACAACAATTGACTTTACATTACCAGTAAAGTTCCCATTTACAAAAATATAATCCAATGAAGTCCACAACTGCATATTCACAATACAATGCAGGGGACAGTTAATTACATCTCAAAATGATATACAAAAGTATCAATGAAATTCCAAAATAATCTCAAAACATCCAAAAGCTACGCCCTCCGAACTAAGCCCACTCGGCTAAACCTCCTGGAGGTATCGGAAGGGCCTCCTCCGCTCGCGGCGCGGCCTCTGCAAGGCCGGGATGGGCAACTGGGCCTGTAATGCCATCAATAACACCATGAACACGACGGTTCAACAAGATATAAACACATTACGATAACTCATGCTAATCCTGTCCATTGTCAATATAAGAACTCTAGACAATTGAATCTAGGTTAACGCAATATTTTGAACAGTGCAGTCAATTGATAATCAATGACTAGATTACAAGTACAATAATATTACCGTTATTCAGTTCAGTGTCTTCCAAAGGAAGCATTAGTCAATTCATTTCATTCATTTCATGTCATTCGGATTACATTGAGCATTTATTAGATGGCTTTTGGGACTTTTCAGTCCAATACATTTTTCATTCAATTCATATTTCATTACATGGCTTGTACATGGCTTTTCATTGACTTTTCAGTCTATATGTGGGATCTACCAGTGTCTTGATCAGAGATCACTGGCATCACCACGGAGCTCCGGAACACCCCAATCATCTGCTGCAGCAGGGTTATGCATTATTCATTGCATTTATTCATTTGTTCATTATTCAATGGTTCATTACATTTATTCATTATTCAGTGGTTCATTGTATGGATGAGATGATTCTTTAATAATTCGCGGTCCTACTTGTCTCTATCCCAAATTTAGACAATTTATAGGTGTAATTATTAGTAACTAAATGCACGTGTTATTTTCGATGGACATCACATTTTCATTTAATATGTGCATTTAGTCCCCGAAAATTTTCCACCCTCAATATCAAAATCCACTGGACTCAAACTGAGTCCCCCGATCGATCGGACCGTTAGGTCCGATCGATTGGACAAATTTTTACTCACAATTAATTTTAAGTCAATATTAAGCTCACTGGCGGTTAGCCGGAACTTGGCCCGCGGCTAGCCGAAATGCAGTCGGCGGCTAGCCGGAAGGTGGCTGGCGGCTAGCCGAAATTCCAATTTCGGTTAACCGCCATTTCGCGGTTAGCTCGCGGTCAGCTTTCCAGAAGCTGATATTTTTGACAGAATTTCTGAGTCACTTGCGGTCACCTCACGGTTACCTCGCGGTTACCTCACGGTTACCTCACGGCTAGCCGAAATTCAAATTTCGGCTAACCGAAAACTGGCGGTTAGTTTTCCAGAAGCTGACATTTTCACAGAATTTGGCGGTTGGCTCCACGGTTAGCCTTACGGCTAGCCGTAATTAGCCCAGACTGTCATTTTCGAGCTTCAGAACTTCTGAAGCGAATTTCCAAGGACTGAGTTCCTCAACTCCAGTCTCTTCAATAATCTATAAAAATCCAAGGAAACACCCTCTTGGACTCTTGGAACAACCATTAAGCATTCACATTCAATCTAATCTCCATTTCATAAGAAAGAAAAAGGGGTTTTGAGAACCCATCTCTAATGACTCAAGAGAACTTGAAAATTAGCATGTTTGATCATAAATGAACATTTATACTTGCCTCTTGAAGTCTCTTTAACAAGAAATCTTCTTCAATGAAGCTCCAAGAAGGGATTCTTGAGTTCTTCCTCAAGCTTCAACAGTCCAATATGAACACAAGATGAGAAAGGAGATGGAGAAGATGAAGTCTCTCTACCAGCACTTGTCAAGCTTCCAATCTTCACCCTAGTTGGAGAGAAATGGAGAAGAAAGAAGAAAAGGAAGAAGGAGCAGTGCCTAGGGTTTCTTGAATGAACGAAGTGGAATGAACCTAAGGGTTCATTTCAATGTTTATAAGGCATTTTTGCAACTAGACCCTCTCTTACTTTCTTATTTTTAATTCGAGTCAAATGGAGGCTCACTTAAGTCAATACTCGTCGGACGACATCGAGCCTATTATGAAAGTTAACGTACTCGTCAAGATACGCGTGTTGGTATCAAGAATTTCCGTATTCGACAAAATACGTATAAATACGTATTTACGAAAAAAAGATCTTGTTTTCTTAGTCTAGACTTAAAACTCACTCTATTCACTTAATCTCTTCATTACCACTTCATTAAGTCCCTTTGGGACTAATTTCATTGAGTTGGGTCATTAATCATCATTAGTCTAATTAGACTTGATTAATTAGCATTAATTGCAATTTAAGTAGAGTTAATCTTGATTAACTCGGGGCGGGGTCTTACAAGTTATCTCTGATATTTACCAATTTTATGGATGAGCTTCTCAATAGCGCAGTTGGTATTAGCCCAAAAAATGCATTCATCTCCAAGTGTATATACATAAGTTTAGTTAAGTTGGAGCAAGATGGAATTGGACCAGATAGCTTGTTGTCAGAAAGGTCCAAATGAGAGAGTTCACTAAGCTGGCATAACTCGGATGAAACCATACCATCAAAATGGTTTTCACTTAGGATGAGGGTTGACAATCTTGATAGGTCTCCAATTCGTTTTGATAGTCTACCCCACATGTTGTTATCTTGAATGTCCAGTATGCTTGATCTCGAGTCATTGGAAAATATGGGTGGAATTGTCCCTACAAAATTATTGTGATCCAGATACAAGGACTCTAAGCTTGTCAGGTTGAAATATGCTGAAAATAGCCTCCCATCAAAATCGTTATTGGATAGCCTAAGAAGCCGCATGTCACCCCAACCCTCAACCATGTAGTCTGGTACTTCTCCTGACAACTTATTATGTGACAAGTCTAAAATCACGAGCTCTGTCATGTTGCCCATTGAAGGAGGTACGCTTCCTTGGAAAGAATTTATGGACAAGTTAACCCAATCAAGTTTAGGAAGGAGAGTTCCAATGCCAAAAGGAATTTGTCCACTGAAGTTATTGTTGGAGATGTCGAATGAGAATAAGGTCCTGTTATTGCTATTGGGTGGTAGTTGAAAGGTCCCGGAGAAGGAGTTGTTCCTGAGATCCAACTTTTCTAATCTTGTATTATTTTCTAACAACCAAACTGGGAATCTTCCCGATAAGTGATTATGGGAGAGATCCACTTGTGCCAAGTCATGTTGACTGTACAAGAAGTGGGGAATAACACCAGTACGCTTGTTTAGTTTGCAGTTGGATAAAAAGAGGTGTTCCAATTGAAATGAAGGATTCCATGGTGGATATTCAGTTTCAACCTCCAAGTCATTATTGCTAAGCACAATCGTCTTGAGCTTGGACAGGTGTGCAAACGAGCTAAGCATCAATAAGCCTGAAAAGTCATTACTTTCAATAGAAAAGAATGATAACGATCTTAGGCTAGCAATTAGAGACTTTGGGAACTTCCCACTAAATCCATTGTTGGTGAGATCAAGATACTGAAGGTTTGTTAAATTGCTGAGACATGATGGAATGGTTCCTTCAAATTCATTATCGTTGAGAGACAGCTGTCGGAGGTTTTTTAATTTGCACAATCCTGCAGAAGTTAAACAAACGTCACTTTTCTGTAAATTTTACATTAAAAAGACAATGTTTAGAGGGACTCAGAAGTAACTTCTTCCCAACCCCTCCAATTTGTTCAAATTTGTCAATCCTTCCTAAAGGAAAAATCTGAAAAAAAAAAAAAAAAAAAAAAAGAAGAGAAGTTTTAATAGTGAAAGTAATTAAATGAAGAACATCTTACAACATCATAAGAATATTGTGTCAAAAGTTGGGATGTTCATGGCGGGGTTAGACCGGGGGGAGCAATACCAGCCCAACTTGATTTTTTAATAATTGGCTCGAGCCTAGACCACTTGATAAAGGCTAATTAAACCCGAGCCTGAGTGGATAATGGGTTTTTATAAAATGCCTTCTCATAACTATCCTATGTTGTAGCTCAGATGGTTGGGTCACCTGTTTCGTTTGCTTTAAACTGGATAGCTCATTTGGGCTATAGGTCTGGCTTCAAACTATTTACCATTGAATCCAAGGCTGGCACGTATATTAAACGTGCTTAGATTTTAGGTCCAAGCCCGCACTATGCACCAAAAACTTAAGCTTAAGTCGAGCCCAAAGTGAGCTGGCAATCATTCAAAGGATAGGACCATTCAACAATAAGGAATTTGAAGGAACCCATAAATACACACACACACACACACACACACACACACTATTTCACCTCCAAGCGAGGGCTTTTCTCTTTGTCGTAAAGCCCAATTGTAGGGTAGGGCCCAATTCTAAAAAGCCCGCAACCTTAAGGGCGAAGCTAAGGCTTT
This sequence comes from Umbellularia californica, assembly GCA_028538565.1. Classification (NCBI taxonomy): domain Eukaryota; kingdom Viridiplantae; phylum Streptophyta; class Magnoliopsida; order Laurales; family Lauraceae; genus Umbellularia; species Umbellularia californica. Next base: position 96,351,194 of record JAPQWN010000003.1, read on the forward strand.
ACTTAGTCGACCCGAGGGGACCTGGCCCGACCCTTTATCCATTAATATATAAAATAAATAATATATAGAATATAGAATATATATATAGGTAGTTCTACAAAAAAATAATAAATAACTCCTCTAATATCTAATTAGCAATTAATGATAGAGACTTGATATTTTATCAAACAATAATAACCAAATCTTAGAAGTTTTTTTAATGGATATCCTTAAAGATCACAATATTGCCGCCTATGTTTGATTCTTCGTTTTCTTTTGAACGATATATTTGATTTTACGTTTGTCGAACAAGAACATATTCTTCAATGGAAATGGAATTGAAGTTGTTATTCATTAGACTAGCTTCACTAATGTAAACTACGGAAATTTGAGAGTTTAGATAGATGACTAGTAACACTATCATTGAGTAGGGTTGACGTTTAGCCACTAGCAAAATGATCGATGTGAAGTTCTTCCCAGTCCCTTACTTTTATGACAGTTGTTAATTGTTTCATTTAGTTGGACCCCACACTAGAGTTAAAGTTTGTGACTCATGCATCATTTCATCTTCGGTAGTCAAAGTTTAATAGCTTTGTTATACAAATCTAGTGATAATTCTTTAAAGAATTACAAGTTAGGGTAAATGCTAATTCAAGAGTGTGGTTTAATGTTTATTTGAACAACACAAATTAAATAATTTATTTGGAAAAGGCTGAATGCCTATTTGAAATAAATCTAATTGAACTAGATGAGACTTTCCAAATATGTTCTCATGGTCTATATCATTGCTTTATAAAAAGAAATACATAATACATGAACTAGTTAAAACAGCTACAACTAGCAGAGCTTGAATCTTACTAATAGCCTGTGACAAACAAGACCAAATACATTACTTAAACTGTGTAACTACTACTAGTGTGTTAAGGTATTCAATAGTGTCTTCCATATCATTGTTTTATGTCACAGTACCTTCAAATTAGCTTATTTCACTTAATCCTAAATAATACTTTTTATAAAAGAAAAAATTAACTCGTTTGATGCATTCTTTTAAAAGTGGTACAAAAGATTGATTTTTACATTGCACCTCGAATAAAGGTTGGCTAGCATTACAGTATAGAAAAATTATTATATATGATAATATTTAAAAAATTATTTCTTTCAGCCCTAGCTCGGCCCTGATCCTTGAGGGTAGGGTAAGGACTTTGATATTATAGGCCTGCCGTGAGCTTCGAGGGCTTTCACTTGTCTCGGCCCGACTCTTTGACAGCCTTAGATGATAATTGTACTATTGAATGCAACAAAGCTCACATCCACAAGTGAAATCAGGAAATATGCCTTTGGGTGGCCAGTGTGAAAAGGTAAAAAAAAACTATGTCTGTCCAATATGAAAACTGCTTAAAATGGTTTTCTGAAGCCCGACATTACTTCTGCGGCTTCTACCCCTATGGCCAGGTCATTGGAGACTAGGGGAGAGTCACTGGAACCCCAAACCTTCCTTTGGAAGGTAACATATCTATCTAATCACTACACCGAAGTGAAGTAAGCTATGGGTGAGTGGCTAGGTCTCTCAATTTTGAGATGAGCCTCCTCCTATCCCCTCATGGGAAACTCTATTGCATGGAATTGCGGAAAATCAAGCTCTTTTTTATTTTTTATTTTTGCTTTTGTTGCTTGCAAAAATGAAGTCACACCAAATTAAAAACGATTACTTTTCACCGGCATCCCACTTTTTTCTTGCCTTATACGTGGATTTATGGTTGCACAAACGTGCCCTAAATCTCAAGGATATCACGATTAAATGATTGGATTCTTGAGAATGCGAAATATAATGGATTCTTTACTGGATCTTTGGACACGAATTCACAACATTGGGGTTTTGGACATTACATGGCACCTTGTCCCCACCTAGATGAAAGGTCTCAAATGACTTCTGAGAATAGGAATTGCAGCTCCTTTACCTTTTGGTGGAATTTCTGTATGCTCTAGTCCAAGGGAGCATCAAAGAATTCCACCAAAATGCAAAGATGGTAGAATTTCTAAATCTCCAAATGTCATTTGGAGCCTTTCATGTGACCAGAACTCCTAAATGCTAGGCAAAAAATATGAAATTTGCAAATGCTAGGGGACTACATTATCTCCAGAAACCCCAACATTTAGAATAAGGAATTCTATTAAAGAAACAAGACTTAGCTTTTTCGAAAATGCCTCTATCAAAAGTTCCTCATGCTATTAAAGAAATTTGTTCGAGTGCTATTGGACGTCTTGTAGACAGATAAAATAGCTTGGAAGTACTTTTTTTTTTAGAGGAACTTTTGAGAGAGGCATTTTTTTTAGTTTTAATATATATACAGGGATTTCTAAACTCCTCGTCCAAGGTTTTTGTCAATTCATAAAACATCTTGATCTTTGATAAAAACTCTAAAATGACCGTTGAATCTATAGAATGATTTTAGAGAACAACTCAGACAAGGGGTTTTCTTGAAACAACCAAATTTAATGTTTTAAGCAATGAAAAAACAAAAATGCCCCTTCAAATATCTATAACCTTCTTGGAAGCTTCTCCTTTTATTCCTCCTCTAATTATGAATTCATGACATATGCAAGTGTTACATGAATAGAATTAAAAAGCCATCATGTTGGAGAGAGACATACCTTCCTCATCTATGAAAGCCCTTATTGAATTACCACTTAAGTCTAACCTCCGCAATTCTTCAAAGGGCGCCAGCAAGCTGGCATTCAGATGCCACTCTCCTAACCCTTCATTCCGTTCATAATAAATGCAAATTTCAACCACTCGTCCTGTGCTGGAATTACATTCCACTCCTTGCCAACTGCAACAGTCAGTCCCTCTCCATGAAGGAAGAGAAGTGCCATTTGGGTGATTGATGGAGAATTTGAGGTCGAATAGTGCGCTTCTGTCTTTCTCAAAACATCCAGAACATCCATATAACCACAACTGAAAAACAAAGACCAAAACCCAGAAGCAGAAAACTTGTTGGCTCTCCATAAAAATAATGTTCTGTGCTACCTTAGCATTCTCTGCATTGCACAAGTGAAGTTCTATATATATAGGCCTTGAGACAGAAGCTTTTCTCCCATTCTTGTCTCATTTTCCACAATACAGTGATGGGGCCCAATTCTTTTGAAAAGCCAAAGGCACCCCACACTCAAGTGATTTCTTGAGTTGTATTAGAAAATGATTTTTGAATTACGAAAAAGTCCTTCAACTGAGATCACATCAAATTTTCAGGTGGTAACATGGGACCGTGTAAATGGTATAATGAGAGGGAGGGAGGGGTCTTAAATGGCAATAGATTTATATGATACCCATTGGATCCAACTAATTTATCCACCTATGAGACCCATTTGTGTAATGGAGGGACAATGAGTTCTATAGGAGGGTGGATTGGCCAGAAAGTCCCATGTATATCGAGAAAAAAAATATAGCTTAGGCAGGTGGATTACTTATGCTGGATCTCATTTAGGTAAACGCAAGATGCATAAGCTATTTATTTATCGGAATAGATATTTAAATTGAGAAAGTGAATATTTTAACAAAATAAAAATTGAGTGAGTGTATAATAAATCCTCCTTTATAATGTGGCTGAGGAGGGAGTGTGAAATCAATTCTTATAACTGGCAGTAACGTGTATCTCATTACTTAAAAGGTGGTAAAAGCGTCCTAAGGTGAATTCCTTGCCGCATGAAGGAGATAGTTGACCTAAGGTCGTACATGTTTATTGAGGCACTAACGTGTTGCATGCCCATAACAAACGGCGCAAATATTTGTGAAGGAGCAATCAATTCTAGATTGCTGAATGGTCAGCCTAAGAATTGCGTCTATTCTACTCATAAAATCAAAATCAACCCTCTACAATCATGTTTAGAACTGAATTAACAATGACCCAAATTTAAAACTTATTTTTGAACTGTTTCCATTGACATTTGGGGCTCATTCTTATTAAACTTTGTTATCTGCATGTGAATCGTATACAGGAGCCCTTACAATAGTTTTATTTTTTTCCGTGCTTCACCTGTTTGACACTTCGGACATATGGTTCCCATGTGAAATATGCATAGAAGATCAATTTCCATCATGAGAACGAAGAAAATAGCGACGAAGACGAAGACGACGACGACGACGGCGAGGAGGAGGAGATATATCCATTGTCAAAATGATTCATATAAAAAAACATGCAATTAAAAAGAAAAAGAAAAAAAGAAAGGAGTTTAATAGTCTGTTTTGAAGCGACAATCGAGGGTAAAGATTACTTAATTTGGAGTAAATCAATCATTATTAATGATAATTCAAGGTAGGATAGTTACCATTTCTGGCTTGAGGTTCGATTTCAAATGTGGGGCCTGGCCTTACTGATGGCTTCATCACATTGTGCTGGAGTCAAAGAATCTTGATTTGGTGGCCCTCCCTGGTGTAAAATTAAACTATCTTGGTAGGAGTACAAATAGACGGTGTGGAATGGGTGTCAAGAAAATCAAGAAAGTCAGGCATTCAATTTTCAGGGGCACGATATTGGAAGAAGCAACAATCTTAAGTTTTTTCTTTTTTTATTTTTAATTTTTTTATTTGTTATTTTTACTTTTATTTTTTAAAATGATGTTAAGTTTGAAGCCAATACGAACCCAAATTTTTTAGTAATCAAGCTAGAATCTAAATCCTTAGACCCTTTGTATTGATCAATCCATAAGTTATTATTCAAATATGCAACATGACCACCATCGGATTTGAATCTATCTGAAACACATGATGAAATTGCCTTACTTTTCTCTTGAGAAGATAGAAATGAAGTGAGTCACTCATGTGTGATAAATCTAATGGTTCGCCGGCTGATTCTTTCCTTGAACCTTAGATATTGTGAATATTATGGGTCATAGGGCTGATAACCAGCTCGGACTTTTAAAAGGTGGGCCCCACCCAGTGGCAGACCCGGGGTGGGGCTGATGGTAGGTGAATTGAAATAGTCCATATATAAAATAACTTTTAGATGGCCAACGATAAGGAGAAGATAATATTTCTAAAGACACAAATTAGAGCAACCCATTTATAAAATGGGAACTTGAGCTCAAGTACATGTGGCCCGACTTGAGTCCATGGAAAACCCTATCTTGTCAAGAAAGTTTAAATGGTTGTACATAAAATAAAATATATCATCGTAAGCAGTTTAGAGAATGCAATCCACCAATGCCGATGTGTCGATGCCGGAGGATTTTGGAGGGTGGGAGAAAACTTGGAGTATTAGGTTTTTGAGTGTTGGCTAAATTCATGGGTTGGACAAAACTCTGGGTCTTTTGAGTTGTAATTTTAATTTTAGAAAAGGACTCTGAAGATGGAAGATTGGAAGGACTTAGAAGAAGTAAGTCTGAAAGAATTAGAGGAAGAAAGCTGGAGAAAAAGAGTTGAAATTCCGGATCAACAAGAATGGGGTCCGGTCGAGCGACCACATCATCCGCTCAAGTTGACAGAGTCAGAATGGCCCAACGCAGAAACAGAACATCATCCGCTCGAGCGGATGGTGGGTCCCCTCAAGCAGACAAGGCGGCAGAGTCCCTGGAAAATTAGAAACTGCTTTTCTAATTGTATTCAAACTGCTTGTTTTTATCCTAATTAAGTTAGGCAACTTTAACACATCCTAAGGGCTATTTAAAGGACTCAAGGGATATTTCAAAGTGACGACCTCACCTCTCAAAGTTCTAAGTAAAAGATGAATTGATTTATAAAAATTTAAGAGAATCTCTAACCCCGAGGGGTAGCTCAGTTGGCCTAGGATCACGGTTTGCTCCCGCAGGTTAAGGATTTAAAATTATACTAACACACTGAGGCTACAAGGGATTTACCCAGCTCCCCCTTGGCCCGTAGGGATTAGTCCGGCCCAAAGGGTTAGGACGCCCTCTGTTATATAAAAAAATGTGAGTAAATTACTATAAATTAATTTGTGATTCTCATATCTTAAAATACTCCTATTTTTAGTTAAATTTATATAAATTTGGATAGGCTGGAACGTCCCATGTATATGGAGAAAAATGATAGTTTAGATAAATGGATTAATCATGGTGGATCTCATTTAGGTAAAGGCAAGATGCATAAGCTATTTATTTATCAGATCTTAGATATTTAAATTGAGATTGTGAATATTTTAACAAAAGAAAAATTGAGAGAGTGAATAATAAACCCTGCTTTATAATGTGGCTGAGGAGAGAGTGTGAAATCAATTCTCATCACTGGCTATAACGTGTTACATGTTCATTCCTTCCCACACCACATGGACAGCTATATATTCCTTAGTCCTTGCCACATTGACCTAATGTTGTACAAGTTACTGAGGCAGTAACGTGTTGCATGACCATAACAAACAGCGTAAATATTTGTGAAGGCCCAGTCAATTCTAGAATTGTGAATGGTCAGCCTAAGAATATTGCATCTATTCTACTCCTAAAATCAAAATCAACCCTCTACAATCACGTTTAGAACTGAATTAACAACAACCCAAATTTAAAACTCATTAGAGTTGGGTGGAGACAGTAACTATATGTTGATCTCGAACTGTTTCCATTTACATTTGGGGTTCATTCTTATTAACTTGTACGTGCTATCTATCCGCATGTGGATCGTGTACAGGAGCCCTTACAAATAGTTTTGTTTTGTCCGTGCTTCACCTGTTTGACACTTCTGACATATGGTTCCCATGTGAAATATGCATAGAAGATCAATTTCCATCATGAGAACGGAGAAAATTTAAGAATAATAGTTAAGTTTATAAATCTTTTGAATGTACGGTGGGAACCACGTTTTCAAAATCTGACCTGGTTATCAGTCCTTTCACCCTTTGTAATATTGATCAATCTATAAGTTCTTATTCAAATTAATATGAAGCAAGGCCACCATTAGATATATTTTCTTTTGCCATCGGAGGGTTTCCAACTCTTTAGACTTGACTAATCCCTCCGGGCCTAGAGGGAAGTCAGGTAAACACCCCTGTGGCCCCAATGTAGTAGCACCATTTGACTCAACATTCGATTCCTGAAGAAGGGGGAACTGTGGGTCGATACTAAGATCTCTAGCTCCGGAAGAGGGAGGAACCGTGGTCCTGACTACTTGCCACCATTAGATTTGAGTCTATCTTAAACACAATGATGAACTTGTCTTACTTTTCTCTTGAGGAGATAGAAATGAAGTGAGTCACTCATGTGTAATCAATCTAATGGTTGGCCCGCTGATTCTTTCCTTGAAATCTTATATATTGTGAATATTATGGGCCATAGGGATGATAGCCGGCTCGGACTTTAAAAAGGTGGGCCCCACCATGCATTGAAGATGGGGCGCTGCACCGTAACTACTCAAGTATTGGGTTGTATTCATAGATGGTTTGCAACTTGAACCTAATCATTTAATACACTGCGTTGGACATTATTTATGACTGATATGCATGGCATAATATTAATAATCACCTTTTTATTTGAATTTGCAAGTTGTTTATTTTGTCATAAATATTCTAATTATAGCCCCTTTCTTATTATGTAGGAATTAGAAGGACCTGAGCATATTTGAGATTAATTTGGAGAGATTTAATTGTTTAAAGCTAAAAGCCCATTAGAGAAAAGTTATACACAGAGCCTATAGGCCAGTTGGAGGGGAGTTGGAATTTCAAGTTAGATGTCATGAGATCAAGTCTTCAGAGGAGAAAATTGTCATGTCTCAAAAGGATCTCCTAATTCTAATCTCTTCAAGGTTAAAACATGCTGTAAAATGGAAGGATGTGAGCGATAACAAATTTGAGTGATTTTTTTCTTTTTAAAGGGGTGCTTTCTCTCACTACAACAACTTGCACTTTTATCGACGTTTTTATAAATTCGTCGGTAAAGAATACTCTCTACCGACGTATATAATTTCCTCGGTAAAAATTAAACTTTACCGACATTTTATAAAAAACGTCGCTAAAAGTTGGACCTTTACCAACGTTTTCTAAAAAAAACGTCGCAAAAAGATAACTTTTCAACCTACGCAAACAGGTGAAAATGACAACGAATTAAAAACGTCTGTAAAAGATTTTACATCTAGCTTATTTTCAAAGAAAAGTAGAAAATGATAGTATTTTACCGACGAATTAAAAACATCGGTAAAAGATGAATTTCAAGTAGGAAATTAAAAAAGAGGATTTTTACCGACGAATTAGAAACGTTAGTAAAAAGAGTTTTACCGATGTTTTTTAGGAAACACCAGTAAAAGATCAATTTTAGCTCTACCTTACTGTGTAGGTAAGTAAATGGGGATCTTCATGTGCTTCTATCCCTCACCATTTTTTTGTGAGAGACACCCATTTTGGGGGTGTTTTAAGTACAAGAGGGAGGTACAAACTATCCCTCACCATTTTTTGTGAAAGACACTCCTTTTGGAGGTATTTCAAGTACAAGAGGAGTAGTTTGTACCACCCTCAAAAGAGGTGTCTCTCACAAAAAATAGTGAAGGATAGATGCAGACAAAGGGGAGTAAAATTATAGTCTTTTACCGACGAATGAAAAACGTTGGTAAAGGATAATTACGAAAACGTCGGTAAATCCCTTAAAAATTTCCCCCCTCCTTTTTCCTTCTCCCGCCACCAAAATCCCTCTTTTCTCCTCTCTCTCTCTCTCTGCTATTTCTCTCACTCTGCTCGATCGATCTCTCTCTCTCTCGCTCGATCTCTCTGCGCTCTCTCTCGCTCACTCGGTCTCTCTCTCTCTGCTCTCTCTCTCTCTCTTCCTCTCCCTCTCCCTCTCTCTCTCTCTCTTTCTCTCTCTCTTTGCCCGAAACCGATCGCCGCTGCCTCTGCTCGGTCCCTCTCTGCCCCCAATTTCCCCTCTCTCTCTCTTACCCTCTCTGCCTCGCCGATTCAAGACTAATTTCAGAGAAGGTATACGAAACGCTATGAATGTCTGTATTGTTTGGTTTTCCTTCTTTTTCATTGCAATTGATTCACTTGGATTTTCTTCTTTACAAAATTACAGGTATTCAAGCTGCTCTGAGGAAGCAGGCCGTAGCTGCAGATTTTGTGAAAGAGCCACTTCTGGACGTAATTTTAGCTTTGTGAAAGAGCCACTTCTGGACGTAATTTTGTTACTCCTTTTTTAGTTTTTTGAATATGAATAGATTTTTGAAGTGAAGATTTTGTGATTTTACTTTTTGAATGTGTAATTGGGATCAATGTCTTGTTTGGGTTCCTGCCCTTTTAGTTAATTTTTCCCATTTCTTGTTTCCATTTGGTGGGATTATATGCAATGAGATGGATTACACGCTTCTTGGCCTGTTTAGATCTTCAGATTACTCATTGTACCTGTAAATAGTGGAAGAAAGTAAACTGAATAACACGAGGGCTCCAATCAGTCAGTAGTACTACAAACTACACCAATAAAACAACTAGACTTTCTTTGTGATTGCAACCCTTCAGGGACTGCATCAAAACATCAACTTCAAGCATGCAATGTAGAAATGAGTCCCAATAATCTACACTGTGGCCATGGCTTACATATTCTTCATAAATAATCTTTTATGCTGAAAGCACATATAAAGATCCAGAATAAAGAGCAATGGTTGGGGAATGGAAGGGTAGAACATCATTTAGTAATATCTGCCCCTGAGAAGATTGATAATATTCGAACTTGAGGCTTCACACATGATTGATGAGAGGATTTTTTCAGAAAGAGGAGCAGAAGAATTGATTGGAGTTGAGAAAGGAAAAATGAATATGCTATGTGGTGGTAGAAATTGAGGTCCCTAGTGCTTATAAGATGGTGACAAGAATGTACCAGATTGTCCCACTGAATATATGATTCTCTGAAAGAAAAAAATGATGGAGGAATGCAATCAAATGAAAAAAACGCTGTCCAGGAATGAAAGCGTTCTTATTAGGGGATCAAGCTCCAGATCCAACGTTTTCATGTTATATTTGGTTTAGAAACTGCATGTTTGACCTGGAATGTGCAAATGGAAGCATAAATTAGAGAACCACATAATTCTATGTTCTCTTAAGATATTGAGTGAAAGCTTTTTAAGATGATGTTTAATTTGAGTGAGTGCAGTGCTTAAAGTGAGATCTCTACTTGCCTGTTCTTTTTTTTAAAATAATTATTGGTGAGGAAGTTATAGTTAGGACTCAAAAAGAGTGGACCTTCTCAGTTGTGATTTGTGAATCGAGTATGGATCTTACTCAAATGATTTTACACTTTCAATTGCGCCCATGTCTCACTCATTTTCCATTGTCCCATATATGTTATGTTTGTTGTGGTTTTAGGATTGTGCTTGGGCATCAAGCTTATTAGCGGAAATGCTGAGTTGGCTCTGTGGTTATGTCATTGTTATTATTTATTTTTATGCAATCTTATTCTTCCATATCCTTTTCTGGATCTTTTGTTTCCATTTCAATGTCTTAGCTGATCCCAATTCCCAACATAGTTGCGACAACAAGGTTTGATGATGATAATGAATGTCCCATGTTTAATCATTACAAGAGGGGGAAAAATCCAAACAAACTTGCTCCAGAATGTAGATAATCATGCTCCATGAACACACTTAATTAGGTGTTTTGTTATCCTAGAGATGCTATTGGAGGTTTTTTTGAAATTTATTTTGATATGCAGCTGTGTAAACTTTTGTTAAGTTATTTGCTGAAATCATTGGTTGGTTACTAGAGCAGCCGTCTCATTGTCTAGCAATTTTTCATCAGCTGCTCCACACTACCTCCACTACCTGGATTCCAAACCCATGAACAGGAAGGTCAAATTTTTACCATTGAAAGTCCGGGCCTAAAGCTCCAATCCGAGCCTACCCGCTTATTAAATGGGGCGTGCTGATTTGGCTATTCAATGCTTGTTAGGACATTTGGTTCGGATCTTAAATTTAGGGGACTCAAAAATAATTAAAATCCTTTATCACATGGTGTGCTGTGTATTATGTTAACATTGTTTTATTGGTTTACATAACATAAATGTATTAACAAAATAAAATAAAAATGGGCTTAACTAAAACCCCACAGGCTTGTGACCCTTACAACTATACAGGCTTATACATGGATGTAACAGTTCCATGCTGTAAAAAGGATCCAAGCTTTGGACCCTGTTGGGACTCGAATGCTTGCTTGTGAAAGAATGAAGTGAAGTAAAGCCTCAGAGGGTGAAAGAATAAAATATAAGTAAGTTGTGATGATATTTTCTGGGTTTTTTAATCCTTTAATTGAGAAAGGAGGTTGTCTTTTGACTTTTTTATTTTAAAAGGATGGAATTTTGAAAATATGTGCTTTTGATATCACCAGTTGTCTTAAAATTGGAGGCTTTACTTCACTCCACTTTACTAGTGAAGTTCCAAAGTTAGCCTAAAATCAAATTTGGATGCTTATTGTGAAGTAAATCTTTGGAGTAGAATCCACTTTTACTCAATGAAGATGAGTTATTTGTCAATTTTAAAGATTTTAATAGACGTTGAAATCAGAACTTTACCACATCCTAAAATCAAATAGATATTTATAGAGAAAGAAAACATGTGAATTAAGTTAAAAACAGATAATAACATATTCATATTTCAAGATAGATGCCTATCATGGGTGACTGCAATTCTCCACTTACATTACATGATGTTTCTTGGTGAGCAGATTCTATTTCTAATATCTAATTTCTAATTACTTGTGATTAGGTCAGATATGGACAGGAGTTGGATATTACATTATCAGAACCGATTTAGTGCGGAGTACATAGCTGGGGTGATCTCATTTATTGATTTGCAAAGGCGAATTCGGGCAGGGCAGTGTTGATTAACTGCCCGTGTAACGATTGCTGTAACCATCGAAAGCAAGACTATGTAACCATGAGAAGTCATTTGCACATTCATGGAATGATGGTCTCATACCTACGGTGGATATATCACGGGGAACCTGTAATTCAACCCGATGATTCGGATGAGAGCGATGATGAATCAGAAGAGAATCAGGATGAATACGATGAGTTGATAGAGGACCATCGTAGGGGAACTTACTTGGAGAAAGATACTCAAGAGAGGGATGACGTGCAGGATTTTGAAAATTTATTGAAGGCTTCACAGCGTGGCCTGTACCCAGGATGCAAAAGCTCATATACTCTGTTATCGTTTGTCATCAAGATATTCCATGTGAAGGTAGAAAGTGGGTGTAGCAACAAGTCGTTCGACAAGGTCCTGCAGATCTTTAAGGACTTCTTGCCTGAAGGTCATGTGGTGCCGGTCTCAGTTTACGAGGCGAAGAAATTATTACGTGACTTGGGCATGGGATATAAGAACATAGATGCCTGCAAACACAATTGTGTGCTGTATTGGAAGGAGAATGCTCAAATGGATAAATGTCCAGAATGTGAAGAGCCTAGGTACAAGGTCAATGATGGCAAGCGAAAGAAGATCGGCGATTTTCCAACACTTAGGACCTCTTCATCTTCCACACAGTCTCGGGCACCGGATCCTGAGGTGATCGCCCTACGGGAGCAGTTAGCTGAGCAGGATAGGAGGCAGACTGAGCAGGACAGGAGGCAGGCTGCACTTGAGGCCCTCGTTCAACAGTTGGCAGCTGCGGCAGGGATAGATCCGACAACCTATGTCGCCATCACGAGAGGGACCACTTCTGCTGGTGATGGCACAACTATTGGAGATCATGATGGATGCTCTTAAGGGCAGGTAGACAACCCTTTTTTTTTTTTGGGTTTTGAATATATAACAATAATCATCATCAACACCATCATTTATTGCAATTCAAAGAACATGAACAATTATTTAAATTTTTTTTTATTACAAGAGCCAAACTACCATATGTTTCATATAGTGGGCTAGCTAATGAGTAATCCAACAGCATCCACATAGGGACCCCGAAAATCGACGGTTCGCTGATAGGACTCCCGGTTAGAGAATTGGAAGCGAAAATCGATGATTTTCCAACACTTAGGCTCGAAAACGGCCCGCGGGGGGTCCGGAATGAGAACCAGCCCCCGGAAAAATCAAGAACCAGCACAAGCACCTCGCTCAAGGGTAGAGTGACTTGTAGGAACTGATGGTTCGCTGATAGGAATCCCGGTTAGAGAATTAGAAGCGAAACTCGACGATTTTCCAACACTTAGGCTCGAAAACGGCCTGCGGGGGTCCGGAACGGAACCGGACCCCGGAAAAATTGGAAACCGGTACGAGCACCTCGCTCGAGGGTAGAGTAACTTGTAGGAACTAACGGTTCGCAGATATGACTCCCGGTTAGAGAATTAGAGGCGTAAATATCGGATTTTCCTAACACTTAGGCTCGAAAACGGCCCGCCGGGGGTCCGGAACGGGAAACGGCCCTCAGAAAAATCGGGAATCGGCACGAGCACCTCGCTGGAGGGTAGAGTGACTTGTAGGAACTGACGGTTCGCAGATATGACTCCCGGTTAGAGAATTAGAAGCGAAAATCGATGATTTTCCGACACCTAGGCTCGAAAACGGCCCGCCGGGGGTCCGGAATGGGAACCGGCCCTTGGAAAAATCGGGAACTGGCACAAGCACCTCACTGGAGGGTAGAGTGACTTGTAGGAACTGACGGTTCGCTGACAGGACTCTCGGTTAGAGAATTAGAAGCGAAAATCGATGATTTTCCAATACTTAGGCTCGAAAACGGCCCGCCCAGGGGTCTGGAATGGGAACCAGCCCCCGGTAAAATCGGGAACCAGCATGAGCACCTTCCTGGAGGGTAGAGTGACTTGTAGAAACTGACGGTTCGCTGATAGGACTCCCGGTTAGATAATTAGAAGCGAAAATCGATGATTTTCCAACACTTAAGCTCAAAAACAGCCCACCGGGGGTCCGGAATGGGAATCGGCCTCCGGAAAAATTGGGAATCGGCACGAGCACCTCGCTAGAGGGTAGAGTGACTTGTAGGAACTGACGGTTCGCTGACAGGACTCCCGGTTAGAGAATGAGAAGCGAAAATCGACGATTTTCCAACACTTAGGCTCGAAAACGGCCCGCTGGGGGTCCGGAACGGGAACCGGCCTCCGGAAAAATCGGAAACCGGCACGAGCACCTCGCTGGAGGGTAGAGTGACTTGTAGGAACTGACGGTCTGCAGATATGACTCCTGGTTATAGAATTAGAAGCGAAAATCGACGATTTTCCAACACTTAGGCTCGAAAATGGCCCGCCGGGGGTTCGGAATGGGAACCGGCCCCTGGAAAAATCGGGAACCGGCACGAGCACCTCGCTGGAGGGTAGAGTGACTTGTAGGAACTAACGGTTCGCTGATAGGACTCCCGGTTAGAGAATTAGAAGTGAAAATCGATAATTTTTCAACACTTAGGCTTGAAAGCGGCCCGCCGGGGGTTCGGAATGGGAAACAGCCCTCGGAAAAATTAGGAACTGGCACAAGCACCTCGGTCGAGGGTAGACTGACTTATAGGAACTGACGGTTCGCTGATAGGACTCCCTATTACAAAATTAGAAGCGAAAATCGACGATTTTCCGACACTTAGGCTCGAAAACGGCCCGCCGGGGATCCGGAACGGGAACCGGCCTTTCGAAAAATTGGAAACCGGCACGAGCACCTCGCTAGAGGGTAGAGTGACTTGTAGGAACTGACGGTTCGCAGATATCACTCCCGGTTAGAGAATTAGAGGCGAAAATCGACGATTTTCCGACACTTAGGCTCGAAAACGGCCCGCTAGTGGTTTGGAATGGGAACCAGCCCCCGAAAAAATCGGAAACCGGCATGAGCACCTTCCTGGAGGGCAGAGTGACTTGTAGGAACTGACGGTTCGCTGATAGGACTCCCGGTTAGAGAATTAGAAGCGAAAATCGACAATTTTCCAACACTTGGGCTCGAGAACGGCCCGCCGGGGGTCCGGAATGGGAATCGGGCCCCGGAAAAATCGGGAACCGGCACAAGCACCTTGCTGGAGGGTAGAGTGACTTGTAGGAACTGACGGTTCGCTGATAAGACTCTCAGTTAGAGAATTAGAAGCGAAAATCGACGATTTTCCAACACTTAGGCTCGAAAACGGACCGCTGGGGTTCCGGAACAGGAACCGGCCTCCGGAAAAATCGGAAACCGGCACGAGCATCTCGCTGGAGGGTAGGGTGACTTGTGGGAACTGACGGTTCGCAGATATGACTCCCGGTTAGAGAATTAGAAGCGAAAATCGACAATATTCCGACACTTAAGCTCGAAAACGGCCCTCCGGGGGTCCGGAATGTGAATCGGCCCCTGGATAAATCGGGAACCAGCACAAGCACTTCGCTGGAGGGTAGAGTGACTTGTAAGAACTGACGGTTCGCTCATAGGACTACCGGTTAGAGAATTAGAAGCGAAAATCGACAATTTTCCAACACTTAGGCTTGAAAACGGCCCGCCGGGGGTCCAGAACGGGAAACGGCCCCCGGAAAAATCGGGAACCGGCACTAGCACCTTGGTGGAGGGTAGAGTGACTTGTAGGAACTGACGATTCGCTTATAGGACTCCCTATTAGAGAATTAGAAGCGAAAATCGACGATTTTCCGACACTTAGGCTCGAAAACGGCCCGTCGTGGGTCCTGAATGGGAACCGGCCTTCGGAAAAATCGGAAACTGGCACGAGTACCTCGCTGGAGGGTAGAGTGACTTGTAGGAACTGACGGTTCACAGATATGACTCCCGGTTAGAGAATTAGATGCGAAAATCGACGATTTTCCGATACTTAGGCTCGAAAACGGCCCGCTGGTGGTCCGGAATGGGAACCGGCCCTCGGAAAAATCGGGAACCGGTACGAGCACCTCGCTGGAGGGTAGAGTGACTTGTAAGAACCGACGGTTCGCTGATAGGACTCCCGGTTAGAGAATTAGAAGCAAAAATCGATGATTTTCTAACACTTAGGCTCGAAAACGGCTCGCCGGGGGACCGGAATGGGAACCGGCCCCTGGAAAAATCGGGAACCGGCACGAGAACCTCACTCGAGGGTAGTGTGACTTGTAGGAACTAACGGTTCGCTGATAGGACTCCCGGTTAGAGAATTAGAAACGAAAATCGACGATTTTCCAACACTTAGGCTTGAAAACAGCCCGCCGGGGGTCCGGAACGGGAACCGGCTCCCGGAAAAATCGAAAACCGGCACGAGCTCTTCGTTCGAGGGTAGAGTAACTTATAGGAACTAACGGTTTGCGGATATGACTCCCGGTTAGAGAATTAGAGGCGTAAACGTAGGATTTTCTTAACACTTAGGCTCGAAAATGGCCTGCCGGGGATCCGGAACGGGAAACGGCCCCCTGAAAAATTGGGAACTGGCACGAGCATGTCGTTCAAGGGTAGAGTGAGACTTGTAGGAACTGACGGTTCGCAGATATGACTCCCAGTTAGAGAATTAGAAGCAAAAATCGACGATTTTCCGACACTTAGGCTCGAAAACTGCCCGCCGGGGGTCTGGATTGGGAACCAGCCCCTGGAAAAATCAGGAACGAGCACAAGCACCTCGCTCGAGGGTAGAGTGACTTGTAGGAATTGACGTCTCACTGATAGGACTCCCGGTTAGAGAATTAGAAGCGAAAATCGACGATTTTCCGACACTTAGGCTCGAAAATGGCCCGCCGGGGGTCCGGAATGGGAAACGGCCTCCGAAAAAATCTGGAACCGGCACGAGCACTTCGCTCGAGGGTAGAGTGACTTGTAGGAACTGACGGTTCGCTGATAGGACTCCCGGTTAGAGAATTAGAAGCGAAAATCGACGATTTTCCAACACTTATGCTCGAAAACGGCCCGCTGGGGAATCAGAATGGGAACCGGCCCTCGGAAAAATCGGAAACTGGCACGAGCACCTCGCTGGAGGGTAGAGTGACTTGTAGGAACTGACAATTCGCAGATAGGACTCCCGGTTAGAGAATTAGTGGCGTAAACATCAAATTTTCCTAACACTTAGGCTCGAAAACGGCCCGCTGGGGTTCCGGAGCAGGAAACGGCCCCCGGAAAAATCAGGAACCGCACGAGCACCTCGCTCGAGGGTAGAGTGACTTGTAGGAACGGACGATTCGCTGATAGGACTCCTGGTTACAGAATTAGAAGCGAAAATCGATGATTTTTCAACACTTAGGCTCGAAAACGGCCCGCCGGGGTCCAGAACGGGAACCTCCCCCTGGAAAAATCGGAAACCGGCACGAGCACCTCGCAGGTCTGATGCACAGAAATAGATCATTCAAAATTTTATGAGATGAAAAATGGATTACAAGAACTACTCCCACGAAGGGAGAATGGGTATAAAAGAGTTATATCCCAAACATAAGAGAACTAAAGAGACACCTCCCAAGGAAATAACCCTATTGCCCACCTTCTTAGCTGAAGCATCCGCATTGATGAAAGATCACTGGACAATTTGAAGCAGCCTTGATCTCATTAAAACAAAATTTGATCTTCCACGGCTTACTAATATTGAGGCTAACCCACAAGATAGTACTAAAGGAATCGATCTCCATAATCAATCTCCCTTGAAAGAAGCGAGAAAGATTCTCAAAGCTTCTAATATCGCCAACAGCTCGGCTTTATTATAATCCCTAATCCCCACTCCTTTAGAGAACAAATAAACAATCTCCCCTTGTCATTATGCAAGACCCCACCAATGCCCGCTGACCCAGTTTACCCCTCCCCACACTTTGACATTGGATTACAATACTTTTGGTGGTATGCTTCCCAATTACTTAAGATATCATTCCTAAAAATCTTCTTGTTTTTTTCTTTCCACCTTGACAAAAGGACAGTGGAAGGAAGAATCCTCCAAAGGGTATGACTACGCCGTACCACACTGAAAAAAGAACAACGAAAGGAAGAATCTTCCAAAGGGTATGACTATGCCCTAGAAAGACGGATTAGGATCCCCTGTTTCGTCCAAACAGGGGAACACTGTTTGGACTAATCAGGGGAGGACATGCACGGGGGCAAAGGAGGGGGCGGAGGAAAGAGACCCCGTCGCCCCCTGTTTGGATGAAACAGGGGATCCATTTCCTAGAAAGACCCCCTCCTCCACAACTCTTTAAGCTCTAGTAAAGTCCTAGATTGCACCAAGCTAGCCCACACCTTTTTATGAAATGAATCCAAATAGAAGAGGCAACCTCGCAGTGGATGAACAAACAATTCATCTCCTCTTCCAGACCAACTTGACACAAATATTTGAAATGTTCAATGAAACAGCACCTCTCCTCCTCAGGGAAACTGCAGTGGACACCCTTCCCCCAATCACTATCCAGCAGAAAGCGTCCACCATTGGGGGAGCCGGACCCATCCAAGCTAAGACAGGAGCTCCACCAAAATGAGATGTCCCCTTCACAACAGGTGGATACCCAACTCTTCCTGTTCTTAAGAACCTTCCAGTAAACGAAGGAGCTCATCCAGATCAAATACCTCACCTTGTTAAAGACTTAATAAAGAGGAATAGTAGTCAATGACATTTGGAATGGGATATCCAAAAGATCTCCTCTATATGGAACAATGAAATAACAATGAGAATAATCTCTTTACCACTAGGATCATCTTATCAAACATTCCCTGTTGAAAGAACGAAAATGCAGGAACATGCACCCTTAAGGCCATTTTCCAATCATTGATGGATCCAGTAATGGGCCCCCACCTCCCATAAAAAAAAAAAAATTTAATCTTGAGACTATTGTTGCATCGCCTCATGACTAGACATCAACTTTTCAAGTACAACCTTTGCACAAGCATATTCTGTTCATTGTGTGGAAAAGACCCTGAAACTGTGGATCACCTATTTAAAATATGCCCATATTCTGCTTTCATTTGGTATAAAGCATCCCGAGAATCTCTCCTGAATTCAGTCCTCATCAAGTGCAGCTCCTCTACTGTGTGGTTTTGGTCAGCCAATAAGAAAAACAAGGAGATGGGTTCAATCTTATCTTGGTATAGGTGGAAAGCACGAAACCTCTTTATTTTCCAAATGCATCCCCTGAACCACCCCTACCAAACTATAAAAAAGAGCATTAATCTTAGACACCAATGGAAAGTGGTATCGAGTCTGAAGATAGCCCTACCTAGCTGAGTATTCCACCAGATAAATGGATTCCTCCCACAGCTGACTGGTGCAAGTTAAATTTTGATGGCTCATATGATGATGCCACAAAGTTCAATGCAGGAATAGGTGTTGTGCACAAGTGTAATGGAATGGTTTTAGCAGTTACGCCTCTCAAATAAGTGTAGAAAGCGCTTTAGAGACCCAATTGTTATCATCCCTGGTAGAAGGTATCTCTATTGCAAAGAGCTAAGAATCCAAAAACTGATCATAGAGGGAGATTCTTTAATCCTATCTAAGAACTTAAAGGAGCAAGCTAACCCTCCATGGCATTTGATGACACACTGGAAAAAACTCCATAACATGCTCAAGTCAATACAACAGCGGCAAGCAACTTTCTGCTGAAGAGAGGGAAATAAACTTGCAGATTCCTTATCCGTACTTAAGGCACCATTTAAGAGAATTTGATTTGATATGCTTTCAGAATCATGTTCACCTATTTATGTGCAGGAAATTCAGGTTGGTGATGATGATCCCTTTGAAGCAGCTGCAAGATCAGTGGAAGATTACCAAGTTCTGGGTTCCATTTCTGGAGGGTCTCCACGTTAGGATGTGTTTGGTGTTGTTTTGTGGCATGTTGTTATGTTTTGATGTCCACTCTTTGGAATATGTATTTGGGTAAATGTCCTGTGTTTTGTTTGTCTGATCTTTTGTTGTTGTCAGCTTTAGACTGTTGGCTTGATTTTAGACTGTGATGTTGTAGTCTCTGGATTGTGGTCATGTTGTTTGTCTCTGTTTTTTTGGTAACAAAATCTACCTATTTAGGCAAAAATTTAAAAAAAAAAAAAATTTTAAATGCCCCAGATGTCAAAGTTTTCCAAACGTGCACTCCTCATCCCTGCAAATAAAATAAAAAAAAAATAGACGGAAAAACTAACAGCTCCCCATATTGGACCTCCTCAAACTCATGAAGGTCTCTCCTAAAGGACAACACCCAAGACAAACCCTCTCATGCATATAAACTCATAAGTTCTGTCAGAGTTAAGTTACCCATTATGAGCAGCGTGAGGGGAAGTCAAGAGTCGACGCCAACTCTCATGCATTGTAGGCTGGATGGCCAACTCTCACGCATTGTAGGTTGGATGCAAAATGCACACATGTTGTGGTTATGTTACATCTTCAAATTTAATAGAGCACTTGGATGAACTATTGCAATTGCAATAGAATTCACATTCCTATAAACTTCTATAGTCATCGCTTTTGGACTTGGGGACTATGGCAATCCATTCATCTTATCAAAATGTCATCAAATCTTGTTAAAAAGCTTTTCTGCTGCGATTTTATAATTACTGAGGGCCAATAAAAAATGCAAAGGAACTTTTCTGTATCAAAACAGTCTCCTTCAATTTAGAAAACCTCTTGTCCATGGATAACTTGCACTTTTAAATGCTATCCATTCACAAAAAAGCACACCAAAATCCCACCCCCTTCTGGATGAATACACTAGAACAATCTCTATCAAAACTCCCATTTGTTTAATCTTAACGTGGAAGCCGTCCTAGGAACCTACAACTTCTCTTATCTATGAAGTATGCCTCTCAGTTTCCCTTAACACTGAGTTGTTTAGTGCTTACACCTCTTACATCTGGTATAATGTTAAATCACACGTATGATTAAAGGTCTTAGAGAAGCTCAGAAAATTTATGTCATAGCTGTTAGCTTAGTCGTTACTTGCTCAGTCATCACAGATTCAGACGAACTTTAGCCACTCAAATAGAGTATGACTTTCGCTGGCGCCATGGTAGAGAGTATAAAACTGTAGTTTTGGAAGGAGAAATAATAGGGAATACTAAAGGTAAACTTATCTGAAGATTTGGCTCGAGATATATTGGAATGGAGAAACAAAATTCGTGTAGCCAACCCCAACATAGTTGGGACAATGCTTTGATGATGATGATGATGAATAAAGGTAAACTCACCTTGGCTTCTTGGGCCTTGTAGGGGGAGGTGACTTAAGTAGATAAGGGCTTAGGATCTATAGAAGATCTCTTTGGAAGAATTATGGTGGAAGGATATTCTCATAATGATTTATCTTAGCCGAGGGTCAATACTGAGAGAACTGTGAAGATTCTGTCATATTTTAAACAAGACAGGGGCATTGCAACTTTTAAAGGTTGTTTCTTTCTGCCAATTCGTATGGAAAGCCAAGTGGCCAACGTTTAGATCAAAGGCTATGAATGCAAATGATAAACAATGAAATTATGCATGAATGGTCCAGATGCAACCATGATGGTAAATGCAAATGAATGAACGTGTATGAACTATGAAAGGCTTGATTTCGAAGACGAGGTGAGCAAGGAATTGATTGCAACTCACCAAATATGGAGGGTTTGTTGAACCATAAACACTTTCTAATCGATAGGTTTAAAATTTCTTTAGAGAGGTGATACTGAGGAATATTGTAGATCTAGTGTGATCACTATGTATTATGATTCATGCGTGCAGCCCTTGGACCTGGCCCACATTGGCCCCACCTTCAACGAAAAGTAAATGTTCCAATTTTTGGGACATAATTCTTTTTTTTGTATTTATTTGTCCAATTTAAGTTTGATTAGGATTCTTTATTTGTTAGCTTTTTTCTTCTTTCTTTTGCTAAATAAGATTAATTTCCTGGTTGCAATTCCAATAATAATAATAATAATAATAATAATAATAATAAAGCCTTCTTTGTTGCAATTGAAGTTACAGAATTTAGGTTTTGATACCTTTTCATTAATTTGATTAGTTGAAAATATTCTTATATTGACAAGACATTAGGATCTATTTTGTTTCTTTAATTTATGGTTGAGATCCAGGATTTAATTTCTTTCTAAAGAGATGTACACCAATTGATTGATTGGTGATTTTGGAATAAAAATTTCATGAAAATTTTCTCCATTGGGGCGTGAGCCTTGAAGAGGTCTTGTAAAAACCTTAATTTTGCACAAGGGTGGAAGGAGAAAATTTCCTTGGTGTTTTCAAAGATGGACAATATGCAAAATGAACATAAGATTTAAAAAAAAAAAAAAAAAAGACTCTGGTGGGACACTCTGATTTTGCTTGATAGGTTTGGCACTTGGCAGAACCTTGACTTGCTCTCCTACAATAATTAACTTGATAGCATTTACTCTTATTTCCTTATTTCTTTTTATTTTGTCTATCTTGCTTTTGTTGTAGCCTTTTGTTTGTGGTGTGTGTACGTGAGCATGTGTGCATGTGCGCATGGGGTGGGTGGGTGTGTGTGTCTAAACACCCCTTGTTTTGCCAAAGTGTCCCTGAAGCCAAATGAAGGGATTGCATGATTTATGTCAGAAAAAAAAGGTCTCTTCTGACATGGTGACATCCATGGCAGAAGAGAGTAAGTCATGCTATAACATTTGCTTACATGAAGACTGCTTGTTATGAGTTGCCAAGGGTCTAGCAAAGCTTTATTTAGAATTCAAACTTTTGGTAGCACCAGGAAATGGGATTGTTAGCAATTTATTCTGTAGTAGAAGTTTGTGAATGTATCTGTACAAGGCAGTGGGACAAAGTGCGACCCAGTTATTATGATTATCTTGTTAACAGCAACTTCTAACGTGGATTCAAATCAGAGTGGAAAAAAAAAAAGCCAAGAGAGTAATGAATAATGATGGAGGATTACACTAATAAGATGATAATTGATGGGAAACTCACCTAAGGCAGCTTTTAAGTATGGAACTTTCTTATTGCAGCCATTCCCCTCTTTTCGACCATCTCCAGAACTCCCAGTGGGACATTCACATCTGAAGCCTGGGACTTCATTCCAGCATTTTGCATCTGGCAGGCAAGGACTAGATTCGAAGGACTCATTGCATTCATCAATACCTGATTTTTAATCTCAAATACCAGAGCAAATGCATCAGAAACATGATAATGACGTCAGCATACTGATAGAAGATCCATGCGTGTAAGATTATCCTTAAAACCCAGGCATTTCTGCAAAATTCCTTATTATAATCCATCCTTGGATGACGTCTATCTTTTTTCATCTTCTGACATTTTAACTGTTAGGACAGGTAAATTAGAAGATGCTTTTTAGTAGCAACTCAAGGTGAAGATTTCATGTAAGTGTTTTGCAGATACAGTTAACAAGCCAGGTTTTATGCAGTCATGGTATTTCTTCAATGATGAATAATAGAGAAGCATCTGCTCGAGATCCCAGAATCCAGAACGGGGCTTCCCTTTTTCTTATATAAAAGGTTTCCATGGATCTTGGAGGTCTAACCTTGGCATTCTAGAAAATCATGGGGACCATAAAGAAAATTAGGTTTGTCCTTGTAACCTTGCAGGCAAGTGCATAAATGACCTTCCTCTAAATTGTTGCACTGAGTGTTTACCTCACACATGAAATTTCTAGCCACAGAACAGTTCCATAATCCAATTCCCACAGACCATTCAAGCCTCATACTAATATTTGCTCTATTGAAGTCAAAAAGATCTGATTCAGTGAAACTGTAGGTTCCATTTTCAACAATGAATGCATAACTGCAATTGTTGATGCTTGACTCGTATTGATGAACTTCTATGAGAAGATTATTGTTTACTGGTGGGAGTGGCATCTGGCAACAACCTATACCATTGCAGGAACCATTTATCATGCTCTCATCTGTCGGGCAGAATGAGGCGCAACTGGTCCGATACATATTGGGACTGGATGCTAATGCTGACATTTCACAACCTATGCCTACAAGTATGTTCTTAGTAATGGAAATTCTGTATGGTCTTTCTTCAAACAACTGGATCTCTGCCTGACCGGTGTGTTCATCCTCTGAAAAACAAGTTTTGGCTATGAAATTAGTGGAATTGACACGCACTTCACCCAGCAAGATCTCAAGGAGCTGCAGGTTGGATTTTGATAGGTAGGGAATGCTTTGGTTGCAGATGATTTCAAAGCCTTCAAGGAAACACCCTTCGCCGATTCCAAAGGGGCGGCTGATGTCAACATTGCCACATTTTCTTGGGCAGTTGGTGATGGCTGAGTTGTGGATTACTGCGGCAGATACAAGTGTGAATTGGGTCATGCATAGGAGGATGATGGAGGAGAAGAGCAGTGTGGCCATTAATGAATGACATGAATGGTGTTTGAATGATAAATGAAGGCCTCTTGTATTCTTCCCTTGAGGCTCCTTTCTTGTATGATCAGATGGCATGGAAGTTAAAGCCGTTAAGAACTAGGAAGAATTTTGGAGGGTAGTATCCATAATGCCAGAATGTCACATAATACTAAGTTGCTGATGCAGCCAAAAATAATTGGAAGCAGAAACAATTGGCTTTTCAGGATCATGGGGTATGTATATCTACAGTGATCCTTTTCACCACTGAGTGGGGCCTATCATTGATACAATTCAGTCCGCCATTCAAAAGATCTGTTTTAAACAGAAATGGTCAGCAGTTCACAAGGAAAGCCTAATCATTCTGTTTAGGCCATCAGCATGGAGGTTTTGGCCTTTGGATTATGGGGCCAGCTTCTGCTCAGCTCAGAGTGCAGACACTTTCTCAGAACTCTTTAGTACATTTCTGTGTTCTTTGTCATAACTCATGGAGAACTTTCCAATGAAAACTGGGTTTTTTAGTTTTGTTTCTTCTAAATGAAGAAGTTTTCAATTGTCTCTAGTTGTGATAAAATTGAATCACCCAGATGCACACATTCCTTTACATTTTCAATCTAACATACACTGTTGAGTTTGAAAAGGGACAGAGATTTTTTTATTATTGAAGGGTTAAATCTTCAAGGCCTCTAAATGGAGGTTTCAATGTTTTGATAAGGACTCCTTAGAATATAATATTTGAATCATCATCATAACCCTATTTCAACAATTTGGGGTTGGCTAAAATGGTTTCCCTGAGAAAACTTGTAGTTATAAACAGCATTAGAGATTTAGAGTGCCTCATCAAGTCAGTCACCTGGACAAATATAACTAGACTCATTGCATCAGATGGGACATATGAAGGTCTAAACGCTTGTAAAAACTGACCATGGGTTTATATGAATGATTACCAATACACAAATAGACAGATGCATTGCACACGATTGATCTGGTGGTGGACCCAACCCGTTGGTGCGAGATTGGATTAGGTGGTGCTTCTGATTGATGGTGGGTCTCGGGATCCGGGTTCAGTGGGCCACACTGGGAGATGGCCTAACCCAATAAATAGGCCAGTCAAATTCTAACATCAGCCAGGTGTGCTCTATTTGAAAAATGAACGGTCAGATGATGGAGGGGGAAAAAAGGTGCAAATCCAGAGTTAAAAAGGAGTGGAACTCCATAGCAGAGCCACCTATTTGAAAATCCAAGTTGCTCAAAATAAACTTCCTCCTGGTGTATGGTATATATTCAAATTTTATATAAATACAAGTTGGTCCCATTCTAAGATTGACCGTATAATCAAAATGAAGTGATTAAATAATCGCATAAGATTGTGTTAATCATATTTATAATTGAACATTCAATCTTACAATAGACCAACTCCTATTGGGGTAATATTTGAAAATACAATATCCGCCAGAGGAAGTTGCTTTTTGAGCGGCTCAGGTTTTCAATAGGTGGCCCCTCAATGGAGTTCCACACTCCTTTTAACTCAGAATTCCTCCAAGGCCTCACCATCTGGGCTCCCTCATTGCACAACAAAACATGTTAGTAGAGGCAGCGTAAATAATACTTTTTAATACTTCTCCCTTGAGTGGAGCCCACTCCTCAACAGTTCCCCTCAAGGGGAACCTCATCGGCACACTTTTAGCTTTGATATAATATTAAATTTCATTAACCATTCATACCAAAACCTCAAGACACTAATAAAGGTAGCATAAATACTTTCCAATAGTCTCCCTCGGGTGGAGCCCACTACTTAATAAAAACTACATGTTAAATACTTTCAATACTCTCCCTCGTGTAGAGCCCACTCCTCAATAAAAACTACATGTTAAATTGGACTCTTTCTCAGCTAAATATGCACGTTATGATGGCAGAAAACTTTAATCTAGGTTGATTTTAGGCGTTTAGCTGAAATGGATATTGCTCGAGTTCGCTGTTTGTGAAGATTACTTTAATAGAGCTAGGTTGGGAATCCAAATCCTCTGCATTGAGTGCATCTGTTAAGGGTCAAATTGGCTTGTTCCTATGGCCCATCTGATCCAACCAGCTAAATGGGGAAATTTCAGATTATATAGTTACCAAAATCGAGCCCTATTGGACGCTACTTGAATGTAAGACCATGGAATGGACAGTTGGTTGATTAAAGGGGAAGCTTCAATTTCAATCATGGCCTTATATCAGATAGGAAGAAACCGCCCCAAGTTATCAGCAATGCTGTCTATCTATTGACCTGATGCTCTCTCTCTAAGTTATCAGCAATGCTGTCTATCTATTGACCTGATGCTTTCTCTCTAAGTTATCAGCAATGCTGCTGTCTATCTATTGACCTGATGCTCTCTCTCTCTCTCTCTCTCTCTCTCTCTCTCTCTCTCTCTCTCTCTCTCTCTCTCTCATCATCTAATGTCAGAGCTTATAATGGATAACTGACTAAAGTAACATAAGTTCAAAAATAGTTCGAACCAAAATAAACAATTATTAAATGTTTCATTATAATGCAATGTATAAAATATGATGATATGAATGATACAGTAAACAAGGAATAGTGGGAAGAAAAATTGTAAAACTTATACAATATTTTTCTTTTCAAGTCATCCTATTAGTTTGTTTCATTTTCTTTTCACTATTCATTTCATCTTGCTCGTCTCTGCCAGACATGGTTGTTACTCAAAGCAAAAAGTTCTTGCCAGACCTCCTTCATCATAGGCCTCTCTTCGCCTTTCGATCTTACCCATAAACTGGCAACATCTACTACAGCTTGTAGCTCCTCCTAATAAGATAGAAAAACCTTTGCCAGACTGGTATTCAAATCAACCCGCATAGATTTTTTTCCCGTTAAAAGTTCAAGCAAAACCACCCCTAAGCGACAAGCATTGCTCTTTTCTGTTAACATTTCCTTTGTTAAAGTACTCAGGATCCAAGTACCCAAAGGTTCCCAGAATCATGGTCGAAACCTTCGTCTTGTCAATTGGTGCTAACCTAGAAACTCCAAAGTCAGCAACCTTTGCAGTATAGTACCTGTCCAAAAGTATGTTAGAGGAATTTATATCCCTATGAAATATGGGCATGGAAGTAGAAGAGTGAAGAGAGCAAAAGAGCATGTGCAACTTCAATGGCAATTTGGAAGCGGGTTTGCCACGGCAAAAGATCATTTTTCTCATGAATTTTTCAGTACAGTGTCCCATTTGATATATGTGTTCATGAACTAATGGCAGGACTTCGGTCACTAAGCAACAAACTAGGAGCTTCACCACGTTCCTATGATTGATTGATTTGGCCTAGAATGACGAT
Organism: Umbellularia californica; assembly: GCA_028538565.1. NCBI lineage: Eukaryota > Viridiplantae > Streptophyta > Magnoliopsida > Laurales > Lauraceae > Umbellularia > Umbellularia californica. The sequence continues at coordinate 96,378,618 of JAPQWN010000003.1, forward strand.
CTCTATTATGAACTGTTCAATGTGGCCTTGATCCACTACTTGAGACTGCTTTATAACAACAATTGATCCATCCTTGAGGATTCGTTTATAGACAGAGCTATTTCCACCACTACCCAATATATTGTTTATGCTGCAATTGTTGGTTGCCACTCTAAGCTCTTGGAGGGAGTAGATTCTCAGTTAGGCAGCACATCCTCGGACAGAAGTGAGTTGTTGCTTCAACAATTTGCCTCCATTCTCTTTAAAGTGTTAAACTCGAAGCTTTGTGAGTTCTCTTTTCACTCGAGCCCTATATACATAATGGAAAATAGCAACATCAAGCCAATGCATAAGATGGTATCTGAAAGGAAAGGAGTTATTGAATGTGAATGTCCAACTTGGGTTTGTGTCTTCGCTATTAAAAACATAGATGAAAAGAAATAAAAGAGAGTATGAAAACATTAAAAAAAAAATATTGAACTTTTTTGGCCTCTGATGTTCGTAGGCCTTGCTTAGTTTCTGGTATTGGGATATTTGGTCGAAGTCCATGAAAGAAACCTCATATGAATTTAATCCTATAGGAATTGCTAAAGCTTTTAACATTCAATTTTATTTATTAGGCTTGAGGTATGAAATTTAATTTGAATCTACCCTTCATCTATTGGTTCTTTTTGTCAAGCAATAGGTCTTCTGATGTGAGTGCTCCCGCATGTTTGCAATTGTAAGGTTCAATGGGCCAACATGAAAGCTGAGAAGTTCAAACCCGATCTAAACATCTCCTTGATCAGCTCCTGAGCCTTATCCAATTCCCCTTTCTTTGACAACCCATTGATCAAAACAATATATATAAGTATATAACATCATTTGGGCCACACCCTTTCTCCTGCATTTCAGATAATAGATTCATTGCTTCCTGCACCTTGCCTTCCTTACAATATGAATCAAGCACCGTATTGAAAGTAACAACTGTTAAATAGATTCCAAAATCCCCCATTGCTGCATAAACCTCTCTCGCCTTAAGCAGAAGATCCCCATCTCTAGAAACCCGAAGGACCCTGTTACAATTCTTCACTAGGAAGCACGGACACCTCTCGGAGGCCGGCGTGTCAATGTCCGACACGTGTCAGACCGGGACACGCCCCGGACACGTGTCCGACATACCAAAAATGGTGTCCTGCTTATTTTTTTATATTTTATTTCCTGAACACGCTGGGGACACTTTAGATGGAAATTGACTTCTATTTTGCTTTTTGTATTTTTGGAAATGGAGGGGAAATTGATGATCCTCCCTTTTCTTTGTATGGATTTTATGGAACTATGGATATTTCATGTTTAATGATTATATGAATTATGTTTCGGTTTTGTAATGCTATTTGATAATTTGATATGTTTGTTAGTTGGTACAGTTGTATACTGGTACTTGAATTTTTATTTATTCTAAATTGATTACAAAGTTAAAATGATATTATCTTTTAGTATATGATTAGATATATCATTATTATTATTATTATTATTATTATTATTATTGAATATTAACGTATCCCCAACGTGTCCGTGTATCCTACTTTTTTGAGAAATGCCGTGTCGGCATGTCTATGTCATGTCGTGTCCGTGTCCATGCTTCTTTGATTCTTCACATCTAGTACAAACACATTTCTCCCCATCTTATAAAAAGTCAATAGAGCAAGTTCAATCATTGCTTTGGTGTAAATACAAAGAACAAGATCCAGTAGCTTTCCCAAAACATCCGAGCTTATACACCCATCAATCAAAAAATCAACAATTCCATGTAAAATCGACAAAAGAGTGCCCAATTACCTTTCAACACTCCCTCTGAAGCTGGTGTATAGATACCTAATATGAACAACCTGGAATAAATCGATATATCTGCTTCCTTTTGTGCTTGCTTTAATGAGAAAATTTGTCTCCTTGATTTTCAGCACCAATGATGGATCTTCTACCTGTTTCTGCAACCTGACTAATGAATGAGATGAAAACTTCATATGCTCCACAGCATAAATTGTATAATTGGCTACACTACTGATTTTGACTACACCTTGGTATGTAGTATGTACACAGCATATCCGAAGAGTCTAAAATGGTTTAAAATCGCGGTCGTCGTGGTGATCGTGGAGCAAATTTTTATTTTACCCCAAAAAATCCGAAAAAAAATATCCAAAATTTTCAGAATATTCTAAAATACTAGAAAACAATATTTTTTTTTCCACTAAAACACTTTAAAGCAAAATATCGGTCCCTCCTAAGTCATATTACATCATGTATCGCTGTGTTATCTGAAACTTGTAAAGTCTATTCTGAATTAAATAAGTTTATGTGTATATATTAAATAAGTTCAAATATCACAAATTTTATAGTATGCATTGCAACCATAATTTTGAACAAATCACTAGTGTTAAAACACTTAAAAGTCAAGAAACTAGTAGTAGTACTGCAGTAGTATAGATGTACACTACTCAATTACTCAATCACCAAGTAAATTGAGAATGAATTTCAGCTTTCAAGTAATATTTACTATTACATCAATATTAATTAATTAATTAAAACAATGAAATATGAACATAAGGGTATTGTGGTTGAAGAGGGGGAAGAAACCATCAACAATCTTGCAAATCACTTGAGTTTTGGTGAAAAAAGAAGTGTAGGAAGCTCAAGCATAGTCTTAAGAAGCTCCACAAATGGTTTGGGAAAGAAAGAAATAAAAAGAAAGTTTAAAAAAAAAAAATCATCATCAACCAATATTTTGACCGTTATTTTCAAAATATCAGCCGTTATGACCGTTATTTTCACTTCTTTTTTTTTTTTTTTTGATACCTCGACCGTTATGACCATTATATTGTAAATAACGGAACAGTATAGGCCGTTACCGTTTCATAACAACCGTTATGAAATGGTAACGGCCATTTTTTTAAACCATATTAAATGAGGTGCTGCACAACATCACTAATGACATAACACAATCTTTCTATGTGGTTAAGTAGGTTTTCCACGAAACCCTTCAATAGATGAAACACTCATCCATAACTCACTGATTTCTTGGATTCACAACATCAAATAATTGTGGAGTGATCATAGGGTTTTTTTTCTTTTTCTTTTTCTTTTTTTCTCCTCGTGGATTGAACAACCTCACAAACTCTAATTTTAATTAATCTCAACTTGTTTGGCGAAAAGGAAACTGATAGGTGCAAATACCACAAATCGTCACCCATCAAATCGGACGCCTAAACAGTTGTGATGCATGGGCCTACCACGTTCCCACTGCACCACTCTGATTTGTTCACAAAAGTTTCTTCCCTTGTTGTGGACTCCACTAGAAACCCTACATTCAAAACATGCCTTTAACAAAGACAGTCACTCTTTAATATTTAAGGTGGATGTATACTCAACCAATTAATCAACTTAGAACTCCAAGGACATTTACAAAAACATCCAGCAGCAAGGAGGCCGATCTCCTTGAAAATCACACCCAAAAACAAACCAAAACTTCCTCAAAACAAACTCCAAATATTCTCAGAAAGTAGACCTTCAGAGGGATTTATTGTTGTGCCCGAACTACAAGAAAAGATAACCACTTCAAACGGCATCCAGCAAGAAAACCTGTGCACTTACAACACTAACCAACAACTATATGTATAACTTAAACACACCTATCAGCAACTAGTATGTAATAATGCTCCACAGTAGACCACAAAACAGCAATAATTCTTGATACCTCACAGCAAGAATAAAATTTTTACAGCAGTACTGCTGCTATACGGATTCTGTACAGCAGATGTAACCCTAATACACTGTTGTATAGATGTTGCACATCAGGTATAACTCTGTTAAAGCTGCACAGCACACGAATAAACATAAACAACACCTTCAGGGTTCAACTAAGACCTCCATGACATTGCACAAGTCTTCTACATATTTAAAGTCTTCTCTCTTTCTCTTAAGCCCTAATTTGAATTATTCTATTATTTTTTGGTGTAAAATTAGGGTTCAAATTTGAGGATTTCCGGTAGGTTTTAGATACTACTATTGAGGGGTTTTTGAAGGATGACAAAATTGAAGGAAAAACAGAAAAAGAAAGAAGAAGAACAATAAAACAACAAAGAAGAGAAGAGAATTACTGGATCATTTGCTCTCAATTCTCATACAATCAGAAATTTAGGGATTACATCTTGACAATTTTTGCATTGTATTCATTGAGAACAGTCAATGGCTATTAGAAGAGTATGATCAAAGATATTACCCTAAACTATGAAATAATTACATCATAATGGGAAACCTAATCACATTACACAGATTTAGTATGATCCTAAACTGAGACAAATTAATCTCATAGCTACAAATTAACCCATAATTACCAGAAAATTACAAAATAGTCTCTAATTATCTCTCAACAGTTTGTCCATGGAAAGTTTCAAAAATGAGCATTCATCATCACTCAAAATGTGCCTCATCCATGTGAATCTTGACCCAGATGATTACCCCCACAATATAGACCAATCATTTTATATCGATTATGGCCTCTACAAGTTCAAATGGGCAACCGAGCACAGAGAGAAAAAGGCAAGAAAAGAAAAGGAAAACAGACACCTGAAGACTTCAAGATAGTAGCAGAGGATAACTATATGAGAAGAATCTATAGTGCATAAACAGAAACACTCAAAAGAATTAATCCCAAGAACACAGAGCAAAGAGTAACAACAAATACACAATGAATAAGAAACAAGAAGCATGCACATGGCTACGTTCACCGGACATTTCAATTCCCAATCTGCCCAGCAAACTCTAACTACAAAACAAAATGATGAACACAATGTACAGGACCCACATAGACATAAGAGTAACAGATATCAAGCATGAACTGCAAGCCTGTGACTTCAAATATGGCGGAAATAACCAGGTTCTTATCCCAAAAACTATCAGATAACGAGATCTTTTTTCAGTTATCAGATAAAATGTTGTCACACAGGCAAATTGGAGATCCTGGAAGTAATATGTATCTAAAGAGACGAGAAATCGCCATATGCCAACATTTTCAATCACTAACAAAAAAAAACTGATAAGAAAAGGCAGTAAGGCCATAAACACGAGGAGAAAAGAAAAAAAAAAAAAAAAAGAACCAGCAAACAGACAAGGAGCTAGAGGGTGCACAAAACAAATTAAAGATTTTTCCATTTCCTGAGGTGGGTACTCTACATGCATCATTAAAATCGTTTTCGGTGGCAGTGGTGGACCCAGGATTTTCATTTGGGTGGGGAGGACGATGGTCAATTAAAATTGAAAAGGTCAAAATCAACGCCAACTTACCAATAATCTCCACTTACTGCATGGTTTAAAGACATGATTTTTTTATTTTATTTTTGGAAAATTAAGTATAAATAACTCATATTCCGCTACTAACATTCAATTCTTACATAAGACTTTTAACTACAACAGCCATTTCCTCAAGAAATTAGCCTTTTATTCAAATTAATGTGATGAAAATTAAATTAGCAACCACACTACAACAATAATAAAGAAACTATAAAGAACTCTAAAGAAGTAAAATCATTATCATACGAAAATAATACCTCTTTAATTGTTTCCTTAAGCTCCTAAGAGTCCCTCTATGATATGAATCCAAATGAGACCAACATAATCATAAACATCGTATTGTGATTCAAGAAAAAAAAAATCAATTCAAGAAAATCTAACAAGAAAGCAAAAGGAAAGTAGCTAAAATTCAAGACCCAACAGTAAATCAAGCAAAATCCAAAGCAGGATGTTTGGGGGAAATTTTGGAGTATTGGATCATTGTCATTGAGAAAAAAAAAATAGCATAACATAAATTACATAGAGCAAAGAAGGCAAAACACAAATATATATATATATAAATATATCAATCATAAATCAAACCCCATTAACACAAACATCATATTAGGAAAAACTAAAAGAAGAGAAAAGACCAATAACATTATACAAACCAAAAACCCTAATAACAACTTTGTCCGTGTGTAGGAAGAGTGGCATACATTTTCAAGAAAAAAAAATACAAATCAGAGATTCGATTCATTAGATCCATTTGGAAGAAGGCATTTTGACCATATGTATTTGATTCAAAGGTAGAAATCTCATCACTGTCCCTTATCTATATATATATATATATATATAGAGAGAGAGAGAGAGAGAGAGAAAGAGAGTGGTGTTTTTGGTGAATCCAGGTGAGGAGGAAGAAAGAGAAAAGAGAATCATAGAAAAAAGAAGAGAGAGAGAGAGAGAATGGACCTTTATGCTATGCTTTTGTGTAGAAGCCGAACTGCCTAAACTTGAAGTGGAAGAAGGAGAACGATTGAGCAAAGGGTTTCAAGGTTTTTCATTCGGGAGATCTTTGAGACCGTGAGCAGGAAACTATTATGGTTTTTCGAGACCTGGCGTGGGGCAATGACTTTACTGGAATGATTTAGCCATTTTTAACCCTTTTTGCATCAAACCTGGGGCAACATAATATAGGTCAGCCCTTGTTCAGTAGTATGCCCAACTGCCTATTTCTGATTTGATCCAATCTAGAACCATCCAGACCCTTTTTTTTAAGCAGCATCTACAACATGAAAATCAATTGCAAGCATTCTCAAAGATGCTTCTTCCCAAATTTCACAAATAACACTAAAATGTTCCAAATAATTATATCACTCTCCCTGGAGCAGCAATCCAACCAATTGTACAAGACTTCTGCAAGAGACTGTTAGAAGACCAAATGGATACCAAAATGCTGGAGCATCTCAATCCACACATCCGAAGAAAACTAGCAGCGGTGAGAAGAAATGATTTAGCCACTTTAGAGTCACACATGAAGAACACGCTAGGAAATTTGAATAGCCTACCATGCAAGTGATTTAAGGAGAGGTCTTGCCTGCCTCTACAGCCAAGAAAATGTCCTCCACTCTTGGTGATGTCCTGACCTGTGCCTACACTTTAGTGCAAAAGGGTGCAGGGTTTGCCATTAGATGTGATTTTTGAATGGCAAAAGATATTTGACGAGGGTGAAATGAATACATGGAGTGGACTACTATAAAGCATAAGAGCTATACTATAAGCAAAATTATACGGCCAGAAAAAGAAAAGAAAAGAAAAAGAAAATCAAGGTGGATAAGGAAAACCAACAATCAGTCTCTTCTCCATACCCATCCCAGATATAGGTAAAGAATGCACAGCACCAACTCAGTCCCAGAACTTCATGAATACTGATTTCACCTTGTAACTTTAGGGGTCGGCCGTTTGCACATTTACATCTATGAATGATTCACATGCTTAAAGGTCATGCAGCATCACGTTTGTCAGCTCCATCATCACTTGTGTAAATAAGGTCATTTTCACAACAATAACTTTCACACCTAAATAGGTGTGAAACACTCACATCTCCCACTTGCAGAAAGGTGCAAATACATGTCTTCACACTATAATTGCATTTGGTTATGCAAATTGGCCACAAGATCAAATCCCATCAACCACTTACACTTTTTTTTATTCCTCTGGGCCCCATATTTGTAATCCAAACGCTTCAATTTGTTTCTTGAACTAATAAACACCAAGAACTTTAAGTTTAATACCTTAAATCTTCATAGATTTTTGAGTCATTTGTGACAAAATCCCAAAAATCCCATCCTACATATCTAATTTTCTGCACTTTTGTGGGGGAGCCCAATTCATGATCCAAACCGTTCAATATTCTCATGCTAATGATAAGCACCAAGACATTTAGTTTCATATCTTAAATCTTAAATGGATTTGGACAAATTTCTGAAAAATAAATAGTTGAATGTATTCATTTACATGTGAGAATGGTGATGCTGATACGCTTGGTAATGCATTTCACATATGCAAATTTGCATGTGTAGCATTTCCATATGTAACATTTATATATGTAAAACCCATTTTCCTATCCCAATTCCCATGCCTTAGGCTTCCATTTCTACCACATGCCAAGATAGGAAACTAAATTTAGCTTCCAGATAATAAATATCCAATGCACAGATAGACAACTACAACGTGTTATAAGGTTCCAGAAACTGAAGGTGTAAAGTTTTATTACCCAACGCCATCAGTATCAAATAATTGAACATTTACATCATCACCCCATCAAAGAACAGGATACAAGAGATTATCGAGTAAGACTTGCACCTCAAGTCAGTATCAAGACAAGCTCTGTCTCGATTTTCAATATATAAATAAAATCTCAACAATCATATACGTATATCTCTTGACATCATTAATCAATGTGTGCATAGAAATGATAACTTTACAAATATTAGCTAGATGGGTGAGAGCTTGGTGACTTCATGCTGCTCGTTATGAAAATGAATAGAGAACAAAAAGAAGCTTACTAAGCTCGTCAGACTAAATCCTCAAAAATCAGAAACAGGATCAGAAGCCACTAGAAACAGATCCTGTCCAAGTGAAGGTCATAATGTAATGCTTAAGAGTTCTTCTCCCCTAATCCTATAGGGGGAATGAGTTGGTACTTCCGATCGAAAATAAACATTGTTTGTGGCCAGCAGGATTTGAACCTGCAAAAAACAAGCAACACATAACTATAAGGAAAAGGACAGACACAAAAACTTATGACAATAACAACAACTTCGGGAAGAATCAATACACAGTTCAAACAAGGAACCAAGGGTATGAGACTTGAGTGGCAGTAATGTGTTGCTGAAGTTTAAAAAATGCACCCCCCAAAACAAGTAGGACCTTGATTCAGTGATCCAAAATGTTGATTAGATATTTATATATACAGAGGGACTCACTGTGGACTGAAGATATCCAGAAAATCTCCAAATTTGAAGATCTCACCCTTCAATATTTGACCTTAATGGACTTCGAAGGAGTTTCTTCTCACCCGTATAGATGTAGGCCACAGATCAAAGGTTTGCATAGGATCCACTATTTAGACTTAAACATACTCTCCAATGAATCCAATAAGATTGATTTTTGGAGCATCCTCTATCCATGCATAGTCTGAATTCATGAAAAATGGCAAACAAGAGCTATATATTTGCCCGGGTCACATGCCCTTTGATGCAGCTACAGATAGCTATCGACAAAACAAATACCATTTTAACATTGATTAATCAAATATTTAAGACGGGAGAATTTAGAGATGCTTTTAGGAAGTTGGTTCAAAATAGAAGCCTGAGTCACTGTAATATAATGGAGATCAGAAATATGTCAAATTCAACACTTACCATAGGATAAGGAGAACAATTATCATTTTCCTTTAATAGGAAATTTGTTCTCCCTTTTAGTTGGTGACCCATACAACCACCTCTTCTAAGGGCCAACTTTATTAATCTTTGCCCATCTAGTGCCAGTCTAACCTCCATGCATGTTACCCACCTAGTAGGAATGAATGATGATGAATGATCTGGATTTCATGGTTAGCATTTGGACTAGGTAACCACTTAGACACTTAGGTGACTGAATACATAGACCATCAGCATGGAGAATTTCAGGGAAAAAAGAAATAATAATACTAATGAGTTGACTCATGTAATGAACTTGGGGTTAAAATAACAGAGTTCCCAGATATCAAAACATGGGACTGTTTGGGGAAAAATTGGGGGAGGACAAGCCATTCAAAAAGATTGGCTTTTGTATGACATATACTCCTATTTTCATAGAATTGAGTGGATCATTCATACTTGTAAAGACTAAAAACTCCAGAGGGAGATGTTTTACATCTCCTAGGTTCCAACTGGATTTGTCAGTATCCCACACTTACTCTTCAGGATTCAGCTGACAATATGCCTAAGATGACTAATCATAAAAAAAGGGATAAGCACATCCAAACTTGAACCATGCACCAAACAGGCCTACAGAAACATGGAAAAACTAGAGGAAGATGGGGAATCTTATCTTCCTACAAAAAAAAGAGGTTAATCTATATGTAAATAGGAACTCTGAAACAAGATAGTGTTTATCATCTTACCTCCAATTCAAGGCACTGGTTTGTAGAAGACGAGAGGATCAACTTGAATCCAGTGATGACTCCAGATGTTTGTAGAAGACGAGAGGATCAACTTGAATCCAATGATGACTCCAGAAAAAAAAATCCCACCATGGCATGAATATTTTCAGATTCCCAGAAGTAAGGATCCTTCTCAGATAATCAGAGGGATCCAATCAGCCATCTTGAGTATTATCCATAAAACTGTCATAAAGCAATCAACCACCAAGAATTTCATTCTCGAGATACTCAATTGCAAAAACATTGCAGCCCTCATCAAGCTGCTTAAAAAGCGCATGATGAGTGCATGCATCCGGTTGAATATCCTTCTCAAGCATCTGACAATACAATCTCAATGCCTCATTCCAATTTCCTAAGTTACAATTCTCATTTATCAGTAATGTGTAAGTGTACTTATTGGGAGATAAACGTTTACTCTGCATCTCATAAAACAGGTTATAAGCCTCCTCCAGTCTCCTTAGTTTGCACAAACCATTTATCAATGCATTATAAGTAATCTCATTTGGAAACACACCCTTCCGCATCATTTCTGAGAAAAACCTATAAGCAAATTCCAACCTTCCTTGGCCTGCATGAGCATGTATTAGAACTGTGTATGTCACAATAGACGGTGTCAATCTCTGCCTAAGCATTTCGTAGAATATCTCTCTCGCTTCTCTAAGATTCCCCTTCTCAGAATGGGCATTTATTATACAAGTATAAGTCACGCAATCAGGGACAAAACCATCTTGAATCATCTTTTGTACCAAGCTGTAAGCCTCTTCCAAATCGCCCAACTTGCAAAGCCCATCAACTAAGACATTATACATGATTAAGTTAGGGAGGACCCCCTGTGTTATCATCTCCTCACGGAGACGAAATGCATCAAACACAGAACCAAGTTTCAATTCACCAACAATCCTTGCCGTGTATGCAACACAATCTGGTTGCAACCCCTTCCCTAACATCTCATCAAAAAACCCCTTTGCCGATACTAAATCACCAATCTTACACGATCCATCTACGAGAGTAGTATAAGTAATCACGTCGGGAAGAAGACCATGTTCGCTCATCTCATCTTTGAGCTTCCGGGCCTCCTCCAAGGCCCCTACTCTACAAAGACCATCGATAAGCGTATTATATGTCACAACAGTAGGAGATAAATGGTTTATACTGAGATTATCAAACAACCGAGATGCCTCTTCTATGTCTCCTACCTGACAATACCCATAAATCAAGCTGTTATAAGAGACAACATCAGGTGTCAAATTCTTCTTTTTTGTCATTTCGAGAAACCTGTCTTGTGCCTCAACCATCCTCCCCCTCTTGCTAAGCCCATCGATAAATGCATTGTAAGTTGAAACCATCAGTTTTGCACCATTCCTCTCCATCTCATCACCGAATTCCAGCGCCTCATCAATCCCACCCTGCTTACAGTAACCACAAATCAATGGGTTATACGTGTAAGCTGAGACTTTCAACCCCGATTTCAACATCTCTTTAATCAGCTCCTGAGCCTTATCCAATTCCCCTTTCTTTGACAACCCATTGATCAAAACGTTATATGTAACATCATTTGGGACACACCCTTTCTCCTGCATTTCAGATAACAGATCCAGCGCCTCCTGCATCTTGCCTTCCTTACAATATGAATCAAGCATCGTATTGAAAGTGACAACTGTGGGACGGATTCCAAATCCCCCCATTGCTGCATAAACCTCTCTGGCCGTAACCAGAAGATCCCCATCTCTAAGAACCCGAAGAACCCTGTTACAATTCTTCACATCCGGCACAAACCCATTTCTCCCCATCTTATAAAAAGTAGATAGAGCAAGCTCAACCATTGATTTCTTGGTGTAAATCCAAAGAAAAAGATCGAGAAGCTTGGCCGAAACATCCGAGCTTATACGCCCATCAATCAAAAAATCAACAATTCCATGTAACTTCAGGCTAACAGCCTGTTCCGCCACAGAATACACGGGCCGCATAAGTTCATTCTCTGCGAGGATTTCCATTACAGCAAAGAAGGATGCTTCAGACGGGTGGAAACCCGGTTGGCGGTTCGCCCATCTGAAGAACCGCAGCACGGTTTTGGGTTTATCACGAATTGAATCGAGAACATTGAGGAAGAGATTTCCATTGAGAATCAATGGTCTGAACCGATTGAAATCATCGAAATCGTGGGCGAAAAACTGTCTCTTGCTTTTGAAAACTTGGGAGATTTGGGTTGCGTAATCGTTAACATGAGAAGAATCATTCTCATACTTTTGATTTGATGGGTGGAATCGTCTTTCAGTTGAGAGACGGAGAGAGGTTTTGTTAGAAGAAGAAGAAGAAGAAGAAGAAGAAGAAGAAGAGTGAGAGAGGAGAGTTACCTGAAGAGAGAAAGAGAGAAGGGTCGTCGGAAAATGGGGTATTGGTATGGAGGAGATTTGGACTCGGAATCTGATGATTTTCGTGTAGAGAGCAGCCGCTGGGTACAGTGAGAAGACGGCTACCATGGCCGTGCGTGGAGAGAGTGGAAGAGGTTCAGTTTAGGTGAGGTTTTTATTTTTCTTTTTCTTTTTCTTTTCATTTTTCTTTTTCTTTTTATTTTTCATTTTTATTTTTATTTTTATTTTTGAAGAATTTTACCGAAAAAATCACCTTAGTGTTAAAAGACACCTTCTTAGTTTCCTTGCACAAAAGTGGCCTTCCCGGCCTTTGATTAACAATGATATCATCAATGGTCGTGTATATAAGCACCCGAATTTTCTTTTTTCCTCACCTTTTTTTCTCACATCAAATGTACTTCATTCAAAACTCTCTCCATCTTTTTCATTCAAAAAATAAAAAAGCAACTACCTTTACACACTAAAATACAATAAAAAAAAAAAAAAAAAAAACCTCCACTTTTTCATACAAAAAGTCAAAAATATTCCATAACAAACAACTAAAAATAAAATACCTTCATAATCCACTTATATTTTATTCTTTCTTTAAAATCAACTTTACTTGACTTGACTATATTAATAGAGTTAACAAACTGGCCCAGTGTCAAATATGTAGATAAGATCACATTGTTTTTGTTACTAAAAATGGGACTTCATTGACTTCATTAAGGAGGTTGGTTGCACACATCTACACCCAACAATATTTTTTTCTTTTCTATTTGCAGCTATTTTAACATGCCTGCAACAATAATTTTAGGCAAAGATCTAGTTGTCAGAAACCCTAATTGATATAGGTATAAACCAGATGGCCCAAATATTATGAGAACCCAATGTTTTAATTTTTTTTTTTAAAGGGATCTCAATTCAAGTAGGGTCAGTATGAGAAGAACAGGAAGTACTGCTAACTGGTTTGAAAGTGGTCCAGGAGTTTCGAAAAATTGGAAGGAATATGACATTATTTGTATAAATAAAATCCTGGACCATTTAAATGATTCCCTCTATCATCCATATTGTGATTTTGAAATTACCACGCATTGAAAAGGGATAATCTCAGGGGCGGCGCTACATAGATGTCCGTGGGGTCAATGAGATCTGAAGAATTATTAAAAAAAAAATTATGAATTGAACTTATATGAAGATTTTGACCCCATTCAATGCCTAAGTTAATAGGCCATCTGTTTACCAAAATAAAAAAAATAATGGGCCCAACTTTTATTTTTTAAAGAAAATTTCTTTTTTTAGACATTCTATCATTAACTCTTCATTTACCTAAACTTAACCTCTAAATACGGTATTCTTCTCATATTAGAAGGAAAAAAACCCTAACATTCATATTTAGGCATATAGACTCCCAACTCCAGTTGAGCAGCAGAGAAAAAGAAAAACAAGAAAAAGAAAAAGGAAGAAGACTTGTCCAATTGTTTGAGAATTTATGATTTTTTTTTTTTTTTAGAATTCAATGTTACTCTGTCGAGTTGTCGGAAATAGATTATTTGAAGATTTTATATTATATTTACCAAATTATCAAAAGTAGATGACAGATGTTGATAAAGGGAAAATAAGTCTTTTGTTGACCCCATTGACTCAAATTCCTTGAACCGCCACTGGATAATCTAACCAATGAAAATGATAAGCTGGCCAAAATATGTGCTAGGAAGGTTAGAACCAGCCTTCTCCAATGATGATCTAATCGCGGACCAAGAAATAAAAACACAATGACACACCCAGAAAAAAAAAAAATTTTTAATGAATGACAATCTTATTTTTCATCAAATTTGATCCAAATGAATATAGCTCCATTTATCCCGATTACTCATTAGAAAGACGAGAACCTTCTCGAACTCAATTGTGTGGGGGTATGCAGAGTGGAGACTAATTATTCAATCCAAACCACTAAGATTTCATGTTTTTTTTTTTTTAATTGGGTCAAATTTCAAACCGATTGGACAATTGATAATGAGTAACACATTATTAAGTTCTTTTATTTTCTTTTTTTTTTTAAGGAGAAAAAATAAGAACAGTAGTGAAATCAATCAATCAAAGTTAGACACCCACGTTTTAGCATCGGCTCATATTTTAATCCAGAGCAAGATCCACCTTCAGATTGATCGCAATTTAAAGAATGAGATTTTATTATATTTCCCCCTTTTTTATTCTAATATGTGGACCGTGGAGCCCACTTGGATCCACCTTTCATCAATACATCCCCTTTGATAATCTTTTCATCCAACGATACGGCATCAAACCCAATTTTACACTCAATGAACCTTGACTCACTGTTGGATTAAATCTCACGAGATTCTTAGTGATGCCACTAGCTTTTACGTCTGCCATCCTCCCGTTGATATATTTTCAATTAAGTGGGCCCCACAAGCTAGACCGCATGTATATATACAGCATGCTCCTATCGTTTGGCACTTAACTAATACAATCAAAGTCAAGTAAAGCCTCTATTTTACATACAAGATGTCACATCAAATGCACTCTATTCAAAACTCTCCCCATCTTTTTCACACAAAAAGTCAAAAAACAACTATCATCATAACCCACTTATATTTTATTCTTTCTTCAAAATCAACTTTACTTGACTTGACTATATTAGTAGAGTTACCAAACTGGCTAAGATAACATTGCCCATGGCCGAGGACCTCATTGTGATCAATGTTAACCTAATTGTACTGCTCATAGATTCAATGTTAATCACCCTAGAGAATTCGACCTCTTGATTTGTGGTCTGAAAATAAGACAATTATGAAAGAACATACAGCAGCTGCCTGGAGTCTGCCTTAGGGGAAATCAACTGTGAAAGGTACTCTCATGTTTGTATGTAATTTTCTTCTGTTATAAAGTAAATTAGAATACATGCACAGGTGCTTCCTACCAAAATCGAGCGATAATTAAAATGCACAGACTCCTTCAATCCTCATGCACTAACCAGATGAGATTGCTTCTTACAAGTTGCACAAATTCGCACATAGCTTGAAACAGTCACAGAATGAGAAGTCTCTCATTCAAGCTGAGAAGCATTTAAAAAAAAAAAAAATTAGGGAAATCGCGTGTACAAGATTCACCTCTGTTTTCTCTGAATCTATGGTCATTGAGGTAGCCAAATCAGGGTCTAAAATAAGGCTTACACAACCTGACCTGGCATTTGCATTTGTGCTCAGTTGTGTGTTTCCCCTGCAATGTCATTTTGAAAGGAACCAGAGGAATTTCCCCCCTCACTGGAATCAGAAGCATGGTCATCAGAATCGGACTCAGAGTTGAAGTCAATGTGCTGACCTTGATTCATCAATATTTGATCATCCACCTTTAGAGGATCTTTCAAATCAACCAGAACATTAGGTTCGATCAGTTTCCAGAACCATGCAGCATTGCTTCCTTGGAAACCTATCCAAAACACTTTCCCCTTCCTCTTGACCCTGCTATCTAAAGATTTTGTCTTCAATGCTTTAACAACCCTCTCGACGTCGTCTCGACAAACATCTTTAAGCTTAAGCAGAATATCCCCAGAGGCGGTTCTGAGGCCTCCATACATATACCAGTATGCCAAGACACGTGGTGACAGCCACCGGTGAATGAGTCTTGGAACCATGGGTCGGCCTTTCGGCCAGAACTGGTCAGCAAAGAAACCAAAATAGGAGTGTGAGATGGTAGAAAACCGATGTGGTATATCATCATTTTCATCACTAGGCTTGCTTAAAGAATTTAACCACTCATAGTACTGTTCATGAATATGAATCTTCAAAACACGATGGACGTCAGAATTCTCGTTGAACTCAAAGTAGACAGCATGATTCCTCCTCTTTTCGTCGGATTCTATTTGCACACCGCCTAACAGCAAACCCATTAAAATCTCACGCTGTTCCTTGTCAAGTTTTATGCTTATTGGCTTCTTAACCACCTTTCTGCTCAAGCTCAAAACATACTCCATCTTTTCCATCAATGCAGATTCAATATCATATTTCTTCTGGCACATCAGATCATAAATCTTTTCAGCCTTTACAAATTGCCCTGAAGCAAGATATCCTCCTAATATCACATTACATGATTTGCTATGAACACCAATCGCTCCATTTGTTTGCATTTCATTGAAGATCTGCTCAGCCTTGTCAAGATACCCAGTTTTCACCAAAGAATCCAAGTAAATAGAGCAGACACTACGATTGGGACGGTTTTTCAAGAGGCATTGATGAAACATCCATTCCAACTTATCATGCAAATCCAAACTGAAGTACATGGTCATCACATCGATAAAAGAAGGCAGGGTTGGCTTCAAACCGCTTTCTATGAACTCACTCATAAGCGTTTCAGCAATTTTCACTTCCTGGGCTCTAGACATTATCTCAATTATTTTTTGATATGCCACGGCACTAGTGGACTCTACCTGCTCTTGCATCTTCCTAAATACCTCCAAGGATTTCATTAGTTCTCCAGCCTTCTCATAAAGATCCATTCGGTAAACAAAAGCTTGAGAAGGGACTTTACCACCTGACTTAAGGAGTTTAACCCAGGTTTTTTCTGCTTCCTCCACATCACCTTGTTTGGCACATGCTCTCATCACGGATACAAGCACATCAACACTCTCTTGTACTCCTGCTTGATGCATATCTTCCCTCAGAGCTGCAATCCTTTCTCTGTCTATGATATCTTGATAGCTGTGCAGCCAAATAAGGCCAGCATAGATTTCCTTGTGTATTTCAAGTTCAGATGTTACTAGATTGTGGAAAATGAACTCTGCCTGGTTCAGATAAGATTTCGAGGAAGCTCCAGGTTTGCCTACAAGTGCTCTGAAAAGGGAATTATGTAAGCTAAGCCGAGGTTTGTAGCCCCCTAATTGAATCATCCGATTGTAAATGGCACAGGCTTCCTCCAAGCAACCTTCAATAGGTGCGCTGAGATAAGCAACTATCAGGATATGAAAGGTAGATTCACTGGGCACCTGGCCCTGGTTAATTATTTGGTCAAACAGCTCCCGACATTTTGCGAATTTCCGCTCCTTGCCCAGGTACTCAGCTAGCTTGGTAGCGAGGGCAATATCAAATCGAAACCAGTGTCGCTGAATCATCCATTTATACACCTGAAATCAACCAGTGCCATTTCCACTGAGTAATCCAGTCTATGAAACAAGAAAACAGTTTATTTTGACAAAAAGTCCTGATAGTAAAGATCATTCATTAAATGGATGTTATTTTCATGTATATTCAAAGAGAATGGAATGGTGAGGCAGAGGCTTTTAGCTATAAATGGAGTGTTTAAATCTGATATAGTTGAAGGGAACTCATTTTTTTAATTTTGTTACTTTTTTTTTGTATTTTACTTCTTTTCTTCCTTAATCTATCTCATTCCTAGACTTTTTTTACAGTTTGCATCTTTTCGATTCAACTCATGGTTAATTCTAAAATAGTGTAAAAAACAAAGTAATTGTTTGTGAACATTATCCAATCAAAGAGTAACACTAATTAGCACGTATCATATATTAGTTAAAGAGTATATCCCATTCTTCTACACACGTGTGTGTGTGTGAGAGAGAGAGACCTAACTCTCTTGTTCACAGTAAATAGGTAGGTTCTGTGGTCTTAGCTTGGTAGGATCTTTTTAAGTGTTGGGATTTAGTGTAGAACTCTTTTATGCTTTCTAGATTTAATGGGATAAACCTATTGATGAAGATGGTTTATTGAACTAACCAATTCTTCATATCCACCAAATCTCCTTATGTTAAAGCCCTAAGGGGCAACTGTTACCAAATCCCAACATCAAGGAATCTTTTCGTCACAAACAATTCAAATAAAAGCTAAATTCCAACTCGTTTTCATAAAAATCATAGTAACATTTTGTAACATGATTCAATAAACAAAGAAAACCATAGTATGATAAAACAAACCCCTCCAGCATACTACTATCTCAGAATTCCATCCTTAGCTAATGTGTAAGCAAACACATTTCCCAGAAGTCGAGAAGTCTCAATCGAGGATACAAGCTATCAAAACTCTTCCAGCACGTTTGGTATGACCACTAACAAGTGCACATGAAACTCAAAAACTATTTTCCTACTTGTCCTGGTTGGCATCTACAAAACCACTAGAATCAACCAAATGGGAGAAAGGGGTAATAAAAGATACAAAAGCCCTCCAATAACCCAGTCGCCCATACCTCGTTTGAGGCTTATGAATCCAATACAATTCAAAGGCGTAATAAATCCCCAAGAATGGGAATTGGGTCAATCATTGAATTAAATCCACACTAGCTAGAACCCCCAAAACAGAAATTTCTTTATCTTGTTCTTGTTCTTCAAAAGTAAAACAAAGGGTCATTGAGGCATACAAACAAACAGATAGAGTGCATTGCAAACATACCCTAAAAGCAGTCTCATTCTCGCGAATTCTCAAGCAATGTACAACAACATAGGTCGCATCTTCCTGCATCATCCACTTTCGCTGCCCATTGAGAATTCTAATGACCGTAGCGGGCTTGTGCGCAGGCAGCTCCTTGCAGAGCCACGCGAGCCTCGACCTCCGCCACTGCTCGGGAAGGTCTTCGAGCTGCATCACCTCGCAGGAAGGGGGCTGCGGGAGAGAGCGCAGATCGGTGAGAGCGGAATCGAACGCGTCGGGCTCATGAAAGGAGGAGTCGTGGGGTTGGGAGCGAGGGCATTCGCGCTCCAGGTGTTCGATGGAAGTCGTGGACGCGGAGAGGGAGAGATGGCGTGTGGTTCGGACGCGGAGGGTGGAGTGGGAGAGGGGAGAGGGGAAGGAGAGAGAGCGGAGAGCCCTAAGAGAGAGAGAAGTTGCGGCGCGCATGGGAAGGGGAGGGAGAGAGAAGAGGATTAGAGAGACTGGGGAGGAGGAAGAAGATGAGAGGTCGTGAGAGAAGCGGCTTCGCACAAGAAGCATAGCTGCTTCTCGCTTTCTGCTACGTTTACTCTTCCAGACCTGAGAAGGGAATGTGTGCGCGCGCGCGCTGTGTTTTCTTGGTTCCTAATCTTCGGAAGGGCCTTCGGTCACAGGTCGAGTACGGATCCCGTGTAGGGGTGAAAGTGGGCCCGGCAGTCCGCGGGTAGGCTCGGCCCGAGCTCGGGTCAAAAGATAAAAGAGCCAAGCTAGGGTCTAATAGGAGACCCGTTTGCTTAAAAGGGCCAAGCTCGGGCTTGATGAAACCCGGCTCGTAAGCCCTAGGGCCTACATATATTAATACATATTATATATATATATATACACACACTATACAGTATATAATACATATATGATATACCATGATCCATAAATTCTAAACCTTAGTTTTAATCCAATATAAATAATCCCTAAACCCTAAACATTAAACCCTAAGCACTAAATAATCCATAAACCCTAAACCTAAGCACTAAATCTTAAACCCTAATTTTAATCCAATATAAATAATCCATAAACCCTAAACACTAAATAATCCATGAACCCTAAACTCTAAATCTAAGCACTAAATAATCCATAAACCCTAAACTCTAAACCTTTATTTTATGATGCTAGCCGAATACTTTATTTTATTCTATGATGCTATGGAAGTTTAATTTGATTTGTATTATTGTTGGAGTTTGATAATGCTCATTTACATTAACATTAAACCATTATGGAGTGTTGGAACTAGGCTCCCTTTGCTTTTATGGAGTCTTTCTTATTTTAGTTAATTTTATTGCTGCAATCCAAATTATGGAAATGGGAATATGGGATGAATGCATACATTTGACCATTTTTTGTTCTGGTTTGCATATGCAGATTTCTTTGAATTCCGACAGGATATTTTTTCTTGAAAATATTTTCTTTCAGCTAGTGCTATATCATTATAAAACAAGCCGGGCTCACGAGCCGTGCCTAGGGCCTCAATTGAACCGGGCTCAAAGGGCCGGCCCTAGGGCCTCATAACTTAATAAGAGTCAAGCCCGAGCCAGGGTTTTTGAGGCCCTCTCGAGCTCGGGCCGAGCTAGGGCCTACTGAAAAATACTAGGGCTGAGCCTAGTGCCTCTCAAAGCCCGGCTTGGCCCGGCCCACTTTCATCCCTACCCGTGAGAGTAGGGAGCCCCTATGCTGAGAGCTCATGCTTGTGGCCCACCTTGGTTCGATCTCCCCGAACACGGGCCATGTACGGTGACGGAGACTCCAATCATCACTGGCCCGAATTGATCTAGGTTTAAACAGTTTTTTTCTTCACTTTCCAAAAGAAGTGCATGCTCGATTCCACGGTCCAATTCATTTGGATAGGTGCCAAACCCTGGGACCCATGACTATCAAGAGAGTCCTTGTTTTGTGGTCTATTTGGACGGGTCAAAAAGTGGGACTCATCACGTGTTCCGGAGCTCTGGCCTCACCATGGGTCATGAGTGTGATGTGTGTGGGACATGACCATCTGTCTCCCACAGCCTACTCATGGGTCATGACTCACGAGTGGGATGTGTGGAACTCCACTGTAGGGCCCACCGATTGATAATCCGAATGGTCTAAAAATAGATGTTGTCCCTCCAATGGTATACTTTCAGAGGGTCTGAATTGCCTATCGCAGCGAACACACCTCCATTGTAGGCTCCATGGAGATAATTTGGATAGTTCGAGATGAATCTCATACCCCTCTAGAGATATATTTTAAGATGTTAGATTAATATGAGTGGGGCTCACCATTTGATTCAGCGTACGGTTGAAAATGTGACTAGGCACTAACGTGGCATCGTGCTGATGTCACATTAATATCCTTCATGTATGCAATCGGACGATGGGAGCAACTCCTATTGAACTGGAATTTTAGGATGTAGTCCTGGAAGGTAAAAGATCCTATTTGGATGGTCCGAATTATCTTTACATGGCCCCTACGATAGAGTTTTCCGGATGTGTTACATGATTCCTATGTAATAGCTGTGACGGGGGTTTCAGACTCATTTTCAAATTTTACTTCTAGATTAAGTTCTACCATATGATTTTTTACATAACTAATAATATATAAAATATTTTTTTTATCATGTGGAACCCCCCAACTCCACCTCAAAAACATTGTGGGACCAACGATAAACCTTGCATACATTGCACCACCCATAAGCACCATGTATCGGTTAAGGCGTCCAAAAGTTTTGAGGATTGTGGTAATCGCATTATATATAGCGGTAATCACATATAAGGTCATGAATTTGGTGGTACTGTTAAAGCTTCTTATTCAAGGTAGATAGTAGAATTATTGAGGAGTGGGCTCCACTCGATGGGGAGTATTGAAAAGTATTTATGTTGCCTTTACAAACATCTTAAAATTTTGGTACCAATGGTTAACTAAGGAAACTTAATATGGTATTAGGTTAACCTGTCGCGAGTTCGAATCCTTGGAGGAATGACTCAGTGTCAGGAAAAAAAAAGTACGTCTCAAAAAAAGTGTACCAACCGAGTTCCACCTAAAAGGGAGTGTTACCAAAGCCTCAATGCATTAGTATAGGCAGCATAAATAATTCTCAATACCCCCAAGGTGGAACCAGATTGGCGCCCTTTTATTTGGGCTACAGTTTTTTTAGCGCCAAAGTAATTTCTCATAGGATTTGAACTCGCGACCAGTTGACCCTAATACCATATTATATTTTCTTAGCTTCCTTCCAAAATCTCAAGTAGAGGCGGTATAAATATTTCTAAATACTCCCTCTTGCATGGAGCCCACTCCTCAACCAGAATTACCAGGAAAAAAAGAGAGAGTAGATGATAGAAAATGTGGTAATAAGACAAGGATGAAGGATGAAGATAATTATAGTCATAGTTGCTTCATGTGTCCTTTTTCTTTTTCACTCTCTCTCTTTTTCTCTCTCTCTCTCTCTCTCTCTCTCTCTCTCTCTCTCTCTCTCTCTCAGACTCTTTGTTTGGGGGCTTTACTAATGGAGTTGAGTGGAGTAGAGATTATTTTGAAGAAAGAATAAAATATAAGTGTGTTATAATGGTATTTTATTTTTAGTTGTTTATTATAGAATCTTTTTGACTTTTTGTATTGATTGTGGATTTTTTTGTCTTTTAGTGAAGAAATGGGGTTACTTTTTGACTTTTTTAAAAAATATGGTGGAAAATTTGATTTAAAGTGCTTCCTCTTAACGAGGAATATTACAACTGATCAGATTTGGTCTTATCCTATCCTACACTTATATGTTTGGTGCTCTAAGGTACATGTAAATTACAGTAGTGCTCCCGCAATATACTATGCCTTTTCACACTCCCCGCAAATTGATGCGTATCAAAAAGCATCAATTTGGATATGAAAAACTGATGTCTGTCACGTGTCATTGTTTTGGTAAAAAAATCTGCAAGTTGGTGAGATGATGAAATATAAGGAAGAGACAATAGATTGTCTTGTAATTGTTCCTGAATAAAATGACAATGGACCTCAATATGTTTTGTCCACTCGTGATAAACTGGGTTGAGGGCAATACGAATGGCACTAGTATTATCAGCATATAGTGGAATATGAGTGGGAACCTTGATGCCAAATTCACACAAGAGTCTTGTAAGCCAGAGTATTTCTGAACAAGCAGAGGACATCGCTCTATACTCAGCTTCAATGGATGATTTGGATACACGATCCTGCTTCTTGCATTTCCATGAAATTAGAGAGTTCCCTAAGAACATACACCACCCAATTTGTTGACTGACGTGTATCTGGACACCCGGTCCAATTAGCATCAGCATAGGCGGTCAATTGTAGTGGTGATGTGCTTAAGAGAAATAAGCCCCGTCCTAAAGTGCCACGGAGATATCTAATAATCCGGTAAACAGCAGCCAAATGATGATGACGTAGGTCAGACATAAACTGACTAACAATGTTGACCGCATAGGATATATTGGGTCGTGTTGTTGTCAAATATATGAGACTACCCACTAATTTCCGATATAACGTGGGATTTAAAATTGGATCGCCGTAATCCCTATGATATTTGACATTCACTTCCATAGGAGTGTCCATGGTTTTAGAATCAGCGAGACGAACAAGGTCAATTAATTCCTTGGTGTATTTTGTTTGAGTGAGGAAAATCTCATGTGTGGAACGTGTCACCTCCAACCCAAGAAAATGAGTCATTGGGCCAAAATCTTTCATCTTAAAATGTGACCTAAGACATTGTTGCAATTGTCTAATCCCAAGAGCATCATCTCACGAGATAAGAATGTCATCTACATACACCAACATGAGTGTAATGCTAGCCGATGACCGTTTAAAAAATAGAGAATGATCCAAGGAACTTTGTTTGAATCCAGACTTGACGACAGTAGTGCGAAAATTTTCAAACCATGCTCGAGGCGCTTGTTTGAGACCATAGAGGGATCTAAGTAAATGACATACATGGGAGACGGGGTTATCCAAACCCTCAGGAGGACTCATATAAATGGTTTCTTTTAGATTACCATGCAGAAAGGAATTTTTAACGTCCATTTGAAAAATTGGCCATGACTGAATAGCTGCAATTGCAAGAAGGGTCCACACAGTTGCCATTTTAGCTACCGGTGCAAATATTTCCTCATAATCTAATCCATATTCCTGATTATTCCCCAATGCCACAAGTCTCGCTTTATAGCTAGCGATCAAGCGAGCCATTTGATTTGAGCTTCACCGTATATACCCATTTACAACCAATAGGAATGATGCCTGGTGGACATGAAAAAAGATCCCATGTGTGATTTTCTGACAATGCTTGCAGCTCTTCATGGATCGCATTCTTCCAACAATCATGAAGAATAGCTTGTTTATAAGAACGAGGAATAGACACTAACTAAAGACTAGAGAAAAGAGAAGCATATCTTTCTGGTGATAACCCATATCTTTATGGTGGGTGAGAGACACAAGTTGAACGACGAAGAGAATTTGTAGAATCATCATTGACAGGAGCAAGAACAGGAGCCATCTCGTTGGAGTTAGGAACTAGCACAACTGTCTTTGCTCTTCGTTGGTAGACACTGTCCTGTGCAATATTCTCAAGCAGTGATGGTGCTAAAATTGGAGGAAATATGGGCATAAATGAGTTAGAAGAGGAAGAGGTATGAACTAAAGAACGAAAATAAGGTTCATGATCAACAAATACAACATTATGAGAGACATAAGTTCTTTAATTGATAGAGTCATAACAAACAAATCCCTTCTGTGTATCTCCATAACCAAGAAAAACACATTTTGTTGTTTGAGAAGAAAGTTTTGTACGCTCATGTGAAGGAAGAAGAACATAACAAGTGCACCCAAAAGTGTGTAGCATAGTGTAATTTGGTTGAGAAGAAAAAAGACAAAAGTATGGTGATTGATTATTCAAAACAGATGTGAATTGTCGATTAATCAAGTACACGGATGTACGAACTGCATCAGCCCAAAAACGTGGTGGAACAAAGGAATCAATTAAAAGTGCTCGAACAGTGGAGAGAATATATTGATTTTTGCGTTCAGCAACCCCATTTTGCTGGGGTGTGTAGGGGCAAGAAAGTTGAGATTCAATCCCCTTTTCTTTAAAATATGATTGAAATTGAGCAGATACATATTCTCCCTCGGATTCGGAGTGTAATGTTTTGATTCGCGTGGAAAACTTATTTTCAATAAGTGTGTGAAATTCCTTAAAGATGCGTAAAACTTCAGTACGTGTATTAAAGAAATAGACCCAAGTATAACGACTAAAGTCATCAATGAAGTAATATAATACTTATATCCATGACGAGAAAGTAGCTGGGCAGGATCCCATACATCAGTATGTACTAAATCAAAACAAGCATGAGAAACGGTATCACTAATGGGAAAAGGTTGAGTTTTGCCTTTAGCCATGCAACAACTCTCACAAATAGCATTAGAAGATGAAAAGAAATATTTATTTTCAATCACACCAAAGTTCAACATTGCTAACAATTTATTGAAATGTAAATGGCCTAATTGTCGATGCCACAAATAAAGAAATTGTTGCTTGGAATTGGAAAGTCCTAAAAATAAAGTAGCAGGAGAGGCGCCCAACTGTAAAGCAAATAGTTGTCCATCCCTATGCCCCCTTATGATCGGCTTCCCAGTTACCTAGTCCTGTATCAAACATCCATCATGAGAAAAAGAGACACGACAATTATTCTCAACTAAATGACTGACAGAAAGAAGATTGGCAGTAAGTTTAGGAGAAAATAGAACTTCTTTCAAATGCAATGGTGGAAAAGATAGATTACCAATGCCAGAAATGGAAATATGACCGCCATTAGCAGTACAAATGTGATAAGTATTATCCACAGATTTGATATTGGCCAAGTTTGTTAAAGAGTTAGTCATATGATGACTGGCACCAGAATCAACGTACGAAATAGAGGATTTATTGTTACCTGAGAGACCCATGGTGGGAAAAGCAGAAGCAAGGGAAGTTTGGACAATTTGTTGCACCATTTCTATAGTAAGAGAGTTGTTGGAAGCAGTGCTTGAGGAAGTAGAAGTACTGGCACTGACTTGATAAGCATGTGATGTTCGATGCTGGGGACGCTTTCTGCATTCAGATATCACATATCCAAGCTTTTTACAGTAGTTGCAGATTTTTCCATTTTTGCATGTATTAGCGAGATGCCCAAATTCTTTGCACCGGAAACACTAGATTTTGGTGATGTCTCTCTTATCTTTGGCAATAAAAGCTGTGATATTAGGGTTTGCAGAAGTGGTGGATTGTTGGAGATCCAACAATACCTGTGACTTGCAATGTTGTTCCTCCCGTAGGAGCTCTTGGAGACATGTATCAAGTGTAGGTAATGGGGTCCGATTCAACAAACCAACCCGAATGGGTTCATATTCTCTTCTCAATTTCATTAAAAACTGATTAAGTTGAGTAGTTTGATGTATCTTGTGAACCACATCTAATGATGATTCAGGCACCGTAGCATAAACCAAGGAATCATATTCAATCCATAAAGACATAAAACCAGAATAATAGTCTTGAATTTGTTTGTCCCCTTGATTATATTCAGTAAGTTCATACTCCAACTGAAATTGATGAGCCATATTCTCTTAAGTATGTAAACGCCGCAAATATTGCCACATCTCAGAGGCAGTGTGAAATAGACTGAGATTTAAAGCAATGGATGGCTCCACATAATTCAATATCCAACTTATGATGCGAGGATTTTTCGTAGTCCATTTGGCCAACTCATCAGCTTTATCAGATGACGGTTTTGTTGTAGTGCCGTCAATAAAGCCCCAAAGTTCTTTTCCTTGAACAAAATTTCGGAACTGAAATTCCCATAGAAAATAAATTTTCCCATCTAATTTGACTGCAAGTAGTTTTGTTGTTCTGTTTTAGCCATCTCCATAATGCAACAGAACAACAATCGAAATGGGGCTGCTGACAAACTACAAAAGCCCTATCTAGAAAGGAACAAAAAACCAGTCCGATTCCTGAATTGAAAGATAATAAAATGCTTTTTGATAATAGAAACAACCAAAACAATCTCTGAATAATAGAAATGCTTTTAAAATAGCATGTAAAGATGCAGAAAAACACCACAATCTCTGAATAGTCAGGCGAACTTGTAGCTGAAGTTCATTGACCTGGAATGCAACACCACAGATGATCACCTGATCCAAATGCCGCCCTAGGTCGTGAAAGGTCCAAACATGTATATTAAGCCTTGTCCAACTTAGGACTTAGACGATATGGGATGTGGGACTTCCCAACACTCCCCCTCATGTGCAAGCCCAACAGATTTCATGAACGGACTTGTCACGTGGGCTACACAAGACCAACAGGATCGGAACCCGCTCTGATACCATGTAATAAACCATGTACCAGCCCAAAAGCTTAAGCTAATAAGTGAAAGGCTCAAACAGGTATATAAAGCCTTGTCCAACTTAGGACTTGGGCGATGTGGAATGTGGGACTTCTCAACATTGATGAGACCTTTTTTTGAAAAATGGGGGCTTTACCTTACTTGACTCTATTAGTAGAGTTGCCAAACAAGTCCGCGAAACATAAGAATTTGGTGGAACTCGAGTTTTTCTTTTAAGGAACCTTATGCCCTTTTACATAATATAATAATAAGTCAAGGGCTAGGATAATCTGGTCAGGCTGCTTCTTTGGACTTCCCCTGTTCATGAGGAGACCTTTCTATCTGCCTTACTCCCCTTGGTAAACTTACATTTGAGGGGGCCCTACAAGTTGGATTGCATATAGCTTGTATGCAATCTGCTCATAGGAGAATGTTGTTGTCGGAAACAAGCCCTGTGAAACATAAATCTAAGCAAGGCACAAGAACATAGGGGTTTATGCGTAGTTGATGGCATTTTACTGCAATGGAGACGTCAAGGGAATGGGGAAGAGGAGGAGACATTCTCTTATTTTCCTTTAAAGCGAAGAAGAGTTTAAAGGTGTTTTCTTATTTGTCTTTCAAAACAATATTGAATGTCTATCTTTTACAGATGATGAAGTCCCGAAGTAATGATAATTTATGTAAGAGATCTGTTACTTTTGAAGAAATGGACTCCAAACAGCTGATGTAGCTAAGGAGAAGAAAAAATCCAAGTTTTTTCTCCAACTATCATCAAACTTTAAGGTACAAGAATAGAACCTGTAAGAGCTGATTTGAGTAAGCCGAGGACAGGCAGGTCGGCTCGGATTGTTGACAGTGATGTTAGCCTTCTTCCGGTTCTTTGTCAACTCTCTTTTCCTGAATCACAGAAAAACCACCACCATGAAGACTTGATCGGGTGATCTGACCAGGGATCTTCCGATGCTTAAGTTAGCTTTTGGAAATATTTTTCTTTTCGAATTCAAGTTGGAAAAAATTGCTTACCTCTTCCTTCAGTCCTTTCTCCTTCATATCTTTCCATTTTTTCCGGATTCTCACCCACTACCTGCGCACGTTCTCCTCCCCCTTCATGGCGACCAGTAAACTGCCAGGCTTTATATCGTGGAGCGTTTTTTTCCATGGATCCAGGGCTCCATTTACTTCTCTGCGCGCCAGCCGTTATTGGTTATTCAATTCGCCCTTTCCTCTGGATTGGATCAATGGGTCAACTTGGGCTGATCTTGACCCAAATTTGACCTAAGTAGTATTTCAAATTCAACCACCCCCCCGGTCGCCATTTCCTTTGGGCTGATCTTGACCCAAATTTGACCCAAGTAGTATTTCGAATTCAAACCCCACCCCACCCCCAAACAATGGACCTATTAACATATGCAGCAAAAGGCACATAGAAAGATATAGCATGGGGATGGGGTAAAACTTGGACAGCCAAACTCAAACCTGCTGCTGTACCCAACCGGAACACATTTAGGTTGGGACGTTGGTTTCCACTTGGGCTTGGGCCTGACAATATAATCTAGATTTGAATTCAAAATTTAGATACTCTCACAGTCTCACTCTCTCTCTTTGCTTTATTTCTTTCGAGGATTATAAAGTTTCTTGGCATGTGGCCATGAACCACCAATTGGGTAGAACATGTGTAATGGGTCATCTTCCCCTAGGCCTATTTCACCACACAAGACCTTATTGGAAACAATAAGTCTATATGGACCGATTTATGGACCGATCCTATGTGGACTCCAGGTGGCGCTGAGTTGGACCAAATGGGTTTTCAACTTTTCAAAGCCAGCCAGAAGAGATTTTTTTAATGAAAATCGGAGGAAATAGAGAAGAGGAGAGAAACAAGCCCTAAATCTCTTGTGCTCTGTTTTTTCTCCCCTCCCAAATGAGACTCCACATCGCTCTCCAAATTGATCATCTCTCTTGCTCGACGTTTTCCACCGGTTCTTCTCTCCTCCCAAACGAGTTTTCACATCGCCTCCCCATCTCTCATCTCTACCTTCACCTGCCGCCGCCTAAGAGCGAGATACCCAGTCGGTTGCCCTCTCCAATCTCTGCCCCCTCTGCCAGAAGAAACTCCATACAGGTATGTAGTAAATGCCTGATTTTACTTGGTCAATGGCGTTATAGGTAGTTGATTGCAGATCTCAACCTTAATTTCTTGGAGGAAATTGTTTCACAGAGGAGGAGGGGGTAGTGGGGGCTTGGGGTCGAGCATTCCTTTATTAATTAGTTCTTGTAGCCTTTTGAGCCCTAGTTTCTGTAGGAGATCTTGCATTATTTTTTTTCCCTTAGCTGGAACCGTCTAGGTGCTTTTGATTTTTGTTTTTTGATCAATAAACTTCTTGAGAAATGTGTTCTTTCTTGGGTGTTTGGATGCACTTCTCATTTGATGAGAATGAAAGTTTGTTCTGGGTTGAGTTCGGTTGTCCGTAATTAAATCTTATTCTTTTTAAGGATTTTTTTTCTTCAGGAGACTTTTTTGATAGTTTGGGTTTTGTTTGGTTTGTTGGTTCACCTTATGTTTGATGAGAATTATGGTGCCTTAATCAGTCGAGCTGTATTTTTTTGGGATTTAATTTTAATTAAGGAGATCAATGAATGAAAATTTTGTTGAAAAGTGAAATTTATGTTGCTGTGACACATGGATTTGTATAGACATGCAAATTTCTTGAGCTTAGGTATTTGTTTAAAATCTTAAGATGACAACTCTATCTCATTGTTGTTCATTTTCTTATTACAGGGACACTGATTCTGTTTGAGGATAACAAAACTGCATCATGGTAATCACTGAACATGACTTCAATTCATTAGTATCTTCTCATTTGAATTTTGTATTTATTTTATTTTTCTTTTGTTGTAATTTGATACAGGACAACCAAAATACAAATGAAATTGTAAAATTAGATACTAAATGCTGCCCTTCAAGGTTTGTCAAGTTTATCGAGGATTTAAAGTTAGAGGATGTTCATATTGATGCGATAGGAGAAACACATTTTAAGCACTTTACAGAGCTACCCGCGAACTTGAAATGCCAGCGTACTTTTTTATCAACGATAATAACTAGGTGGGATAATGAAAAAAAGTGCATTTCAACTTGAAGGAAAGCTCCTTCCAATTGTACCTCAAGACGTCACGCTTATAATGGAGTTGACTATGAATGGAGAAAGAATACAATTAGGGACAAGAGTTTTGACAGAAGAATGTGAATTTTTGGAGAAATATATCGAAAAGAACTATATAGGAACGGAAACATTAGAGAAGCATCTAAAAGTAATCTCGAAGAAGATTGCATCGTACAAAAAGAAGTCGTTGGATAAGAAGAGGTTAGATTTGATTACTGATTTCAAGAAGCTTTACATGCTGTATGTTTGTAGTACCCTTCTTTTTCCAAAACCATGTCGGTCATTTCCATTCAATATCATATTCATGGTGGATAAGTTGGAAAAAGTTAATGATTATGCATGGGCTATTGCTATACATGAGTTCTTGATAAAAAGTATACGCGAAAGCTCGAGGAAGACAACTGGATTTATAAATGGATGTGTCATGCTCTTGGAAGTAAGTAGTTGTCCTTTTTTTTATTATGGTTTTTATAATTGTTACAATACAATGGAACTTGTGACTTTCACATCTTCGCTTACATTCTTATACCTTTTCTTATAGCCTTGGTTTTATGAACAGGTTAACCGATATGAGCCTATTCGTGCTAATTCTTATCCACGTTATATGCGATGGGCTAAGAGTTTGAAACACATGCAAAGCAAGTCTTTTAAAGCTATATTGGACAATCTTAGCTATATAGAGGTATGTATACCTTCACTTTTTCTATGATATACTTCTTGTAGTAATTTATGATATTGACTGCAATAAATGAAACGAATACTCTATTTTTTAGGTCATTGAGGAAATCACTCCAACCAAAGAAGAAATGACCTTGTTATCTCCTCCAAAAGTGTCTCAGGTATTTTTAACTAATTTTTATTCTTTAATTTAAAGTACTTGGTCATGGTTGTATGGTTGCATCCTTCTTGTGACTTATACTTGTTTCACTTATGGGTTACATGAGACAACGGCGATGGCTGATTTCATATTCAGGAGAATGGAGGAACGCATGCCGGATATCATTGTAATTTTAATCATATTTGTTTAAAAGTGGAAAATGCTATTCAAAATCTTTAATATGAACTTCATGTTTTAAATCTATTTTTCACTTACTATTTGAAACTAACATAGGGTGATCGCGAGAACTATATAACGAAGATTAAGGATTTGGAGCTAAGGGTTACCATATTGGAGGAAGAGAATGAATGATTAAGGAGTGATAATGTGGAGTTGCGAAATAGGGGGATCTCGGTGCCTCACTCACCTGTGGATATTGTTGATGCTTCACTCCGTCATATGGATCATCCTTCTTCTCCAAATCCGTCAATGTCTGGTTGTGTTGAGACATCAAGAGCCGCCGAGAACATTTCAAAGAAAAATGGGGATAGAGTTCGGAAGCCATCACAGATGTTACGGACCTCATATGATGCATGCACAAAAGCAACATTGAAAAGAACGAAGAATAAAGCAACTTGTCACGAGAGAAAGATTGATTGTGGATGAAATCCAATCAAAGATTTTTATTTCGGAAGAAGAGGAGGACGCAATTGCAAGTTTTGAAGGTAAAGTTGGAAAAGAGTATGAACCATTATAAACCTAGTCACTTTACACCATAGTACTCACACTAGATAATCAGTATTTATATTTATTAATTACTAAATAATAAGTTCTATTTCTTTAGTGCTGAGGAGGTGGGCAAGAAAAGTTTGGCATTTAGAAATCAAGAATTTATTGGATGAAGAAGGTTGGATATCCGATAAGGTTGGTAGTTAATTTCACATCTTATTATAAGCAAACAATCATGTATACAATTTGGAACCTTGACAACTAACACTGAACATGCTATCTTGACTTCTAGATTATTGACACCTATGCTAAGTTGATGAGTGGGAGAAAGCCAACAGAGAAGTTGAATTCATTGAAGTGTTACTTCTTCACTTCGTGGTTTAATGTAATTATTATTCTTAATATTTGTAGTGATTTTTATTTTTTGAATATTAGTGCTAATATGTAGCTTACTAACTCCCAGACGGCATTACATTCTAACAATGAAGAATCAATTAAAAAACATTTAAATGTGAAGAACTTGAAGTCCATCTTAACCTTGTGGGACAGAATATTTATCCTAATGAATTGAGCTTCAAAACATTGGCTTCTCCTTGTACTTGATTCAAACAAGAAGTTGTTTTGTATATACAACTCTTTGAAGTCCTGTGGTGACGTTGCATACTTGAATGAAACGGTGAGTACCCATATTTAGGTATATTCTCTTGTGAAATGTTCGAAATAAACAATGTACCTGTATATATAACTTAACCGTTATATTTCCTTTATGCATGTATCTTTCTTAAAAGAACAATTTAAACAAAGGAAGATTCATAAATGGGATAAGGCTGATATTCATTTCGTTGATGACTGCCCTCAACAAGACAATGGGTATGTCTCTCTATTAGAGGCTCGTATGTGAATTACAGTATCTATTCTAATTGGTATAATAATCCATCTTATATCACTATTTTAACAGTTGTAATTGTAACATCTTCGTGATAAAATTTATGGATTGTCTATCGCGTGGCGATACATTTGATTTTCAGCCGGTAAATACTGTGATTTTTTAGTGATGATTTACGTACACTTTGAATGAATCTTATTGTTCTAATTTTTTTGTCTGTTTCTTTCATTCCTTCTTAGTATCTTTCTTTTTTCTTTGTTCTTGGAATATGATGAAATCTGGTATTATAGAAGAAAAATAGCAGCACATTTATTACTTGGTCTAATACCGAATGACAAACATGAGGACTCATAAGCTGACTTGGCAGAGTTTCTTATGGAAAGGGTATTAACAAAAACTCTCATCTGTTTAAAATTTCTTTTTAATGGTGTTGGTGATCAAATTAATACTCTCTTACATTTTTATTGTCCGGTGATTTCTTTTTTTGTTTTCTAACATTGATCTCATATTTATTGCAAGTGGCGTACATAATTTCTTGTATAGAAATGTGTGTTGATGTAAGGGAGTTCAAGAGATTCTAAACGATGATGTCCCTATTTTGGGATTTCAGAACTTCAGTCGTTCAACCTTTTTTTGTATCGAATACAACCTAGACCGACTTAAGAATTTTGTATATCAACTAGCCACACTCCAGGCCCACTTGACATGGAGATATTGTAATTTTATTGAATTATATTCGTTGAACGTAATTGGAAACTTGGTGTCTTTGTGAGTGTTAGAATTAAATTCAAGAAGAAAAAGCGGATTTACTACTTGATAATGGATGTTGGCACCAGATGTTGATGGTCATTGATTAATTGTTAACTGATTAAATGGCTAGGATAGTCCAAGTTACAAGATTATGTCCCAAAACATGGTGCATATAGGAGCAATGGTGTTCATTCCCCACAGGCCTGAGAAAGCAGCCTATGGTGGGTCAACTGAGAAATCGTCATTGACAGCTCTTCTTAGCTAAATTTGAGCTTCCTAGATTCAAATGTCAAAAATTTCTGATAGAGAGGGAAATTTAGATATTGAAGGACGATTGATTTGTATGAATGGAAGGCCACAGGTTGGTCTCTTGTCTAACGAAACAGTGAAACCACAGTATTTCATTCAACTAACCTTAGTATACAGAGTTCAAACAACTGAATATGTTTTATGAGACCTACGCATCCATCTAATAAATAGATTTTATATCGAATAGAGATGGACTTTGCCAAATGACCACACTGAAACCTCAGTATTTCATTCATACAACATTCTCAATATGGGCTTCAACCTCAATATATAACGATTCAAACTTTAGTAAATGCCCTGCCATCTTAAGATTTTAAACCATTTGGATTAAAAACTACTATCTATGAAACATGTCAAGTTTCAATCTTTCACTCTTTTTTCCAACAAATGCCACAAATTCCTCACAAAAACAGAGGTACAAACGAATGCATCGGCTCAATAACAAAGAACAAGAAATTCCCATGGGTGATTTGGATGAAAACCCATGTCGAAAAACATCAAAATCTTCCACATTTGTCAATCTTTTTTTATTACCAGAGAGAGAGGGTGGTGCTGCGATGGATTCGAGCGTGAGAGAGAGAGATTAGAGATGGGGAGGCGATGTGGAGGAGCGACGTTTGGGCGCTCTGAGATATTGATTAGTGGTTTTATTAGTAGCCGTGCTGAACTCAATTCCGTAGCTGTAATCAGGGATCGATCCTTAATTATGTAGTTTATGTAAATACTTTCAGGTCACTAGACTAATTGGCAAGAAAAAAATGCTAGACAAGGTGAAAATGCTTTTGCATGTGTTTTTCTTTTTTTTCTTTTTTTCTTTTCTATCCTAGGAGCTTTTGTATGTGTTTGTTGAATATAATTATGTTAATTTAAGATCCATTTGTTCACATGGAATACGTGGGAGTTCAATATATAAAAACTCATGTCATAATTAGTTAAAAATGAAGATTATAAGTGAATTTATTAAAGTACCATGAAATAACTTCCCTACTAATCGAAATTGGATCAAGAAAAGATAGAAAATAGATATTCAGTTATCATCCTTCTAATTCAAATCCTAAGAAAGTCCAGGTCTTATTTATATGCCTTAGATCCTTAACCTCTCAGCTCATATCTTTCACATATTACCTCTTTAATAATTCTTTGATGGAACTATTTTTAACATGAATTTTTATGTATTCAATTCCTATATAATGTAATGTAAAGAAACATGCACCATGTATTTATTAAGGTGGAAAGAGGCTTTGTATACTAATAATCTGACTATAGTTCAACTAATCTAGGTGGTGTGTAGTGAAGTGAATGGAGGCTAATCATGGAAACAGGGCTTTAAATGATATTCATGGGATGTTGCAGAGCATCTGCCAATTGCACAATTAAGCATAAGAAGCAGCAGGCAGCAGGTTGGGAGGTACAGATGAGACAAAAAAAAAAAATCAGAGATAGAAAGAGAAAAAAAATCAGAGACAGAAAGAGATGAAGTGGGCAAGATCAAAGAGGAACATTTCTTTCTTTTTTTATTACCTAAGAGAGGGGCTGGGGCAACGACCAGCAGGAATGGAGAGAGAGATGAACGACGGTGTGTCCAGGGCACTCTGTTTTTCTTCTCAAGTTTCAAAAAATCTGGCTGGCTTTAGGTCCCAAAATTTTCTGCAATGGAGATATCGCCGGAATGGGTTCTCGTCGGAATGGAGAATTGGAGAGCGATGATCTTGTCTCAAAACAAAATGGGTTCTCACCGGTAGTCCCTTGTTACATATGCAGGTTCTGGAACGGAATGGGTTCTTGTCGTTTGGGAGGAGAGAAGAACCGGAGGAAAACGTCGAGCA
Source organism: Umbellularia californica (assembly GCA_028538565.1). Classification (NCBI taxonomy): domain Eukaryota; kingdom Viridiplantae; phylum Streptophyta; class Magnoliopsida; order Laurales; family Lauraceae; genus Umbellularia; species Umbellularia californica. The sequence continues at coordinate 96,414,236 of JAPQWN010000003.1, forward strand.
AGAGAGATGATCGATTTGGAGAGCGATGTGGAGTCTTGTTTGGGAGGGGAGAAAAAATAGAGCACAAGAGGTTTAGGGCTTGTTTCTCTCCTCTTCTCTATTTCCTCCGATTTTCATAAAAAAATCTCTTCCGACGGGCTTTGAAAAGTTGAAAACCCATTTGGTCCAACTCAGCGCCACTTGGAGTCCACATAGGATCGGTCCTTATAGACTTATTGTATTGGAAATAGGCTACTGTTACATAAATTATTCATCTTCACTTTCCATGGCCTTCTTACGTCACGAGGAAGATGAAGATCGCCATATCGAGTGGTAATTCACTTTCTCTTCAAGGCTAACCTGATGCAATGCTTGAGCATGACAGCCATATTTGAGGCCCCAAAGTGGTCCTCCCACTGTGACACAATAAGAAATTGACTCACTGAATCTCTCCCAGCAGTATCATATATGGTCCTTCCTTTCCTTTGTTTTGCTTTGTTTTGGTTTTACACTAAGTGCTTGGAGCACGTAGCCGGGGGGGGGGGCGGTTGCGGAACGCTAAATTTTAAAATAATGATATGTCCAGGACGCCTATATAACATAGTGCTTGTGGGTTTATAAACAATTAACTAATGAGCACAAATATATCTTATCCGTATATTCAAGTATAAAAAATGGAAAAAAAATTTGACTTTGCAATTTGATCACATAAAAATAGATAATAATTAATAAGTCAGAAGAAGTTTCTTCATTAAAGGGATAAATGTTAAGTTTATAAAAAAGAAAATGCACAAAAAACCAAAGATTCTGCACGGTTCACTCCTTATTCGATATAAACCGCGCTCCTAGGATGATCGAACCGTAGTCCGTGAACAATCAAACCGAGCTCCGAGGACGGATCCACTCCGAAAACGTCAATCTGCATTTTTGGAGCGGGATTGAGAAGGCCAAAAGGAAGTTCCGGGCACTAAGGTCTTGCGTTTGAGACTTCTATCCTTTTTACCTGAAAAGTTGAAAAAATGGTCGCCCCAAAAATATAAATCAGCTGGTTGGAACAACGGTGTATGAGTGGGAATGTGCGTTCGAATCTCCAATGTAGCAATAAATAACTAAAAACTAAGCAGTAGACCAACATAGCCAAAAATAAAAATTGAAAAATGGTCTCAAAAGATTGGATAGCAGTAGTTTTTGCCAAGGTCTACTTTACAATCACACTAATCGGGTTTGTTGAGTATTAGGTTGGGACTATCAAGCAGCCCGGACCAGCAACAATCAAGTGTTTTAGAGTAGGGTCTGCACAAGTCTTGTTGTTGGCTTCAACCTAGTTACAGTTTCATGGGCCCATTTACTTAGCAATGGGGATGCAAAAAAATTGAATCAATGCCTTTGTCACCGCAGCTACACCTAATTCAGGGGGTCCCACCTTATGGAGGGTAGGAATCATTTTCCCTACTACTGTTCGTGGGAGAAAGTTCTCTTTGGGGCATGTTTGTGTAACATTTTTCCATAGAAAAGTGGACGGTTTTCTGCGAAAATTCATATTTTAGGCGTTTGGTGCGTAACGATTTCACGGAAACGCTTTCCTGCATCGTCTGCATTTTCCTTGATAATGGTAGGGGGGGTACGAGAAATAGATTTTTTCGAAAAAATCCTCCCTCTTTTCCTCACTCTTATCCATTTCAACCCAAAACTCTACAATTCTTTCATTTTTTATTTCTTTAAATAAATTATTATTTGATATTGAATAAATAATGTACAGGTTGTGTTATTTTTCTTCAAAAAAATATTTCACCAAATAAGAAATTTTCATTTTCTATAAGGAATCCACAGCATCACCAAATAACATTAGCACCAATTCAAAGAGTTCTTTTTTTTTTTTTTTTTTGTTGCATCAAACATGAATTTCTAAACTCAACGGAAATCCTTTCCTAAGGTTTCCATTTCTATAGAATTTATTGACGTGACAATTTCCCCTTTCCGTGGAAAGGGTGTGTACACAAATGTCCCTCAAGAGAGAAATTCATTCTCTCTTGTTAAAGTGATATTTTTAAGGTATCAGCCGAAATATTTTAATATTTTGGTGGTATTTTATATGATCGAAATCACATTAAATTATCAGAACGGTATGGTTGATACGTGCCTATATCGGCCGATATTTTATTCCTTGTGTTAATGATTATAATTTGAGTTAAGAAAGCAAATCCACAAGTGTTGCCCACATAGAATGAAAATGGGGATTCCCATCACAATGGGGAAATGGATCCCCTGTTTGGACCAATCAGAAGGTGCCACATGGGGAGAGTCACATTTCATCTCCTCAAAAAAAATTTCTATCTCCTCAAAAAAATTTTGGTCCAAAGAGGGGATCCAGATCCCACAAATGAGTTAAACTCCATCCGATCGTGCTAGGCTCGTGGCATCCAAGTGGCAGACCCATTTTCAATAGTTGGACTTACTTTTGAGAGTGCGCCAGTTTGGTGCACCCACTAATTAGCCATTGGTGGAATATGGAAATGCTCTGTGGGTCCCACTTGGGCTTGGGGCTTATCACCTACCTGGGTGATAGTTGTCAAGAATGCCTTTTCTAATGGGGAAGCCCCATCAACCTATGGGGCACAATTTTCGATCCAAATCATCCACAAAATTAGAATCCTCTAGAATTTAAAGATGGGGATCGCAGCCGTGTGAAAATCCTGTAGGTGAAATTATCAACCTAATGTAAGTTTGGGAGAGTCTAAGGGTGTGTTTCTTTGTTAAAATTTAAGGAATTTCTATCTGGGGATTTTCTAAATTCCCAAATAAGGTGAAATTCCTTATGCTCCCTTATGCTCGGGCATCTAGAAATTCCACCCAAATGCAAAGGATCTGGAATTTCTAAATTCCTGAAACTCATTTGAGACCTTTCAAGTAACTGGATCACCACAAACCTAATTCTACACACGGTCAGTTTAATTACGGATCTATTACATTACAATGAATCAAACACAAGGATAACATGAGTTCAAACTTTTTGAATTAAAGAAGGTTAAAAGGGCTCCTTGTTACTCATGAGACATTTAGCTTGATTTATGTGCAAATTAAGGTTGACAATTGTTTTCGACGTACATGGATCTATGTAAACCAAATGCAAGTAACTCAATTATGAATCGGGATCCTCTATGAGTGGCCTTATGCACAGTGACCATAAGTGAACCACTTAGGGTCCGCCACGTAATCATGGACAACCCTTACCGGGATGCATGATAAGCTGCCTGCGATAACATTACGGACCGTGAATGGTCCACTCATAATTACTGTGGGAGAATTTTCCCCCATAGGATCTGAACTCCTAAATTATAGCATGATAATAAAGATTCATGCTATTGAATAACCTCAGTCAAACTTGAGGGATAAATTCCTTTGCTCCATTACCAATTATAACAAAGTAGTTAATCTACAGGTAAATGGAGTAAAACCAAATGGTCACAATCATGTAACTGATGGTATCATATGTAAATTGAATGCATCCAACTGCGTTGTGGTAGGACCAAAAGTTGGTGTTTGTTTGGAGATATTTATGATGATAGGGAATTCATGACACCAAGGACAACACCTATCCCCAGATTCAGAATTTCTATTGAAAGGTGAAGTTTCATAAAATCAGCACTGTGAAATATCACTCTTGGCCTGTAATTCTCCGAACTTCGGTTATTCAAAGTACCACATTGTATTAAGCATTTGTGAAATGAAGTGGAATTATACATTTGGGTAATTCATAAGAACCCAACCAAAATTCATGAAATTCTTGCAAACCAATAGGCACAAAGATTGATCATTGCATTCTATCTCACTAGCCACCCGCTCCTAATGGGCAAGAGTGATAGAAATGTCTATTGCATTTGGCAATTAGTTAGTTAAGTGTAAGTAAAGTGAATCGAGACAAGAAATGACAAGGGATCATTATTAAAAATACATAATTTTAAAATTTTCCTCTTAATAATTTAAAAAAAGCAAAAAAAAAAAAAAAAAAAAACCTCCTTTCTCCACTAAAAGAAAAGAAAAACTATACTTTCTTATATAAAATGTAAAAAAGATTCCGTACCAAACAACTAAAAATAAAAAACCATCATAACCCCTGATATTTTATTCTCTCTTGATTTAATGCTTCACCTCACCATACTTCACCACACTTCAATTCACCATACATCCAAACAAGCCTAATAATGGTAGATAAAAAATAAGGCAAAGTAAGGCAGACAATCAGCTCATCAAATCATCATAGCCCTTGATTTAGACCTTGTTTCTTTACGATAATTTAAGGAACTCATCTCTATAGAACTTTTAAATTATCCAAAGCTTGTCCCTAGGGTGAAATTCTTGAATCCTCCTCTAGATGGACGATTTACAAATGCTAAGAGGCTTAAGTTTTTGAGAATTTCAAAGATCATTTGAAACATTTCAAGAGTTAGAAATTTTGAAATTCTAACAAACAAACATTACATTTGAAAATGACAAGGAAAAAGACCATTTGAAAATGACAAGAGGGTAAGCCATCACAGGCTATATTAGTAAGATCAAAATTTTAACTAGGTAATAGGTTTTCGATTTAATCAAAAGATGATTAAAGATAAAGATCTCCGGTGGTAATTCAGTTGGCCTAAGACCACATTTGCTCTCAAAGGTTGAGGGTTTGAAACTGCACTACCACATTGAGGCCATTGAGGGTTGTTTGCTCCAAAAAATTAAGAGTTTAAAACTGTACTACCACACTGGCCCTCCCCGTGCGCGTATTCTGGCTTAAAGGAGCGGGACGCCCTTCATTAAATAAATAAAAAAAAGTTGAACACCATCAAACTATCAATCAAGAAAGGAGAATATAAAAACACAAGGAAACATCAACCTTTTCCTATAATCAACACCCATGCAGATGGATTTGCTTTTCATTAATTTTTGGCATTTGGGCAAACACAAAAAGGTGTCTCCTTCAATTCCAAGCAACCATTTGTGGGGGTGAATCAAACAGCACACATTGCCACTAAGCCATGACTTTCTTCCCCTTCCATATAAAAAAATGAGATTTTTTGCTGAAACCCCACCAGCTGATTTCAGCCACGCTTTGCATAGAAATATCTCAATTCCCTTTTTTTCTTTTATCAACCTCTCTATCTCTCTCTCTTTGATTATATAAAACGCATTTCCTCCTCCAAGCCTTCTTCGGTAGATATTCCCAGAATATTCTTCTTCTTCTTCTTCTTTGATTTGAAGAAAAATCCGAGCTTTTTGAGCGACCATGTGTGTGAAGGCCGAAGAACAGATTGGGGAAAGGATGGAGAATTTCGATTTCTTCGATACCCAAATTGGGAATTGGGGGATAGATTCGACCAACAGTGCTTATGATCGCAGTCGGTTTGGAGATGACCCGACAATCGGCAGTCCTTCTCCTGTAAGAGAAACCGTTGATACCCAAATTTCTTTTCTTTCCTTGATTTTAAGCTATGTTGATGAGTTAAGATGGATTGTTGATCGAGTTCGAGTTTTTTGGCATCTGGGTTGTTGTTGTTGTTGGGGCTTCTTTCATGGTTTTTTGTCCGTTTTTGTTTTTACAAGCTTTCTTTGTTTGGTTTTCTAACCTTGGTTTTCTTGGTAATTGGTGGAATTTGAGTTCTTTGCATATGGGTAATGATTGACTTCTTCTCCCCTTTTTTTTTACTGGTTCTGTGCTTGCTATTGGATTTACTTTGAGGAGCTTCTTTTTGGTGGTGACCTTTTCCCTTTGTTTATGATAGATCTTGAGTCTTCCAATTGAACTGAAGTATTGTTAGAGAAGAATATTCATATTTTGTGGAATCCTTATTTCTCTACGTCAGAGTAATAGTTAGGAAATACCATTAAAGGAAAAGTAATAGTTAGAAATGAAAGAATTGGAATACTTTAATGGCAAACTGAAGACTTCATAACTGTGTTTTGTCACGCCCCAAAACCGGACTCCTGCAGGGGTCTGACCTCGGAGCATGATTTTGGGAATAATTAAAATTTGTGCAGTTGGCTGTAGAGCCACGAGTTTTGCAGCTTTGTCTTGTCAGCGATGTCATGTAGACGGAGTTACATTACACATCTGGGTAGTATTGGTTCTTGGAATGCTGCTTACGTTCCTCGTTGACTAACAACTGCACACATATATCCCCTCGCTAGCTCCATAAGTGACATCAAAAAGCTGAAAATTCTGCCAAAATCCTTTGAGAACCACATGCTAAGTCCACAAAACACCGACTCTCTGACACGAATACAAGAAAGAGATACTGAATGTGGGTACCGAGACATTAAATGTTTGAAGCTGTTTGTATGTAACAGAGTTGTGAGCTTGAGGCACCCCAATGTTGGGTCATACAATGGTTTGTCTACTGTTTTTATTTTCAGTGGATGTCTGAATCCAATTTGATCCTTATAAGAACGAATAGAGGAATAGGCAGCAAAGGAGAAAGATAATTTGGTCTGGAAAAATCCATGTTTCCATAAAATCCGTTTTTGGAAGAATCTTCTATTATATAGGCTTTTCCATGCTGTTTGACAATTCTAGTTTTTGTGTTTATTTGACTTAAAACCAATTCAAACCTATGATGCCCATATATAGACAGGGGTATGGACAAGGATACGGGGATCGGGGATCGAGGATACGACTCTACTCTTTTGAAAATCTAGGATGCAGATGTGGATAAGGGTTGCCTAATTTTTTCTTTAGATGACTTGTCTACTCCTTTGTAATTTGTTGTTTTGTATTGGTATTTAGCTCTAATACCTATGCATGTTTTTTCTTTCCATCTTTATTGTACCTTTCTTTAGTCTTTAATATATTTTACCGTTACCGATAAAAAAAAAACTTGTGGATTAATAAAATTATCATTGTTTATGTTCCTTTCTAACATTTTTTATATTGAGAAATAAGAAAATTAAAAGAACTTGTATAAGTAATGGACTTGGTAAGTAGGATATGCTAAACTTGTACCTTAAACGTATTGGTGCATTATCGGGCACCAATGCAAGTGTTGTATCGGTCCGATATGGAAACGTTGGGCTTGTATAGATATCCAAGTGTCATAGACTCAAACAAATGTTAGAGTGCTTTGAAAGTTTTCATGAATCTCTGATTGAATCAACTTAATGACCTTTCTTCTCTTTTTTCTAAACATTAACCAAAGTGTAACTTTTTCAAACAAACATCAATATACAACTCTTTTTTTTTTAACAAGTTTTCCTATTTTAACCTTTACCATACGTTTACTTTTACTATACGACAAGTTTGCATATATAACTTCTTTACCAAGTGACAAAAAAAAAAAAAAAAGTTTAAAAGGTCAAATATGCAATCAACAATGTAAGCACTGCAAGAGTGATGTTGAGGTTTGGATGATTTATGTACTATATACAAAGAGAAGAGATGAATGGTTCATTGAACATAGGGCATCAATAAAGGTGGGTGAGTCCTAAGGAGAAGTGGCTGAATAGGGAAACAGTGGTTCCTAGATGAAACAATTTATGTTAACAAAAAAGCATAGTTGGGGTACTCGTGCATGCAGCAACATTGACTGGCGGGCTTGAGCAAATATTCTTCGTTCTTCCATTAGAATGACAAGACTAAAATGACAAAAATGACCCTTTTTCTTAAGTTAAAATTGGTAGAGAGTATATTTTTTGTCCACACAAGGGATCACGACATACACATCAGGGTAGAGTATAGATATTTAGATTTCTTTCAACTATATAATACCAGTTATGAATTAAATGTACTCTATTTGGCTTGATTAAATTTCTAATTTGTTGGTTGTGAGCAGTTATGTTTTCTTTCCTGTCTTTTCTATTTGGATCTGTTCTCTATTGTCTTCTTTCTTTTTCTTAGCTGCTCTTGTTGATATTTTTGTGTGTTTCCTCTGCTGGTTCTTGATTATTTGTTATTATAATTCCTGCAGCTGTTGGAGTGACAATTTCTAATTCTTTATTATTTTTAAACATCTGTTTTATTTGCCAAAGCAAACATGTGACATTGGTTGTAGACGCAACATTATGTTTTGTTGTGGATCAATTGTAGTGCTTTTTTTTTTTTAAATTCGTGAACTTGTCTAATCATTTTTGTTATTTAGCACTAATATATATGTTCTTGGGTTTGTGTTTCCATCTTCTACATTTGATCAAGCCCTTCGATGCAGAGTGAATGTGAATGCATATACCTTGAAACTTTAAATGAATGGATGACAGTGTTTTCGGCAACTAAGTAGTTCAAATAAACCATAACAATAAACTAGAAATGTCTTAATATAACCTCTTCAAGAAATGTCTTAGCAACGTTATACAAAATAAAAATAGAAATGTCTTAGCAAAGCATTTGTAAGATGAAATGGTTTCAAGGAAGAGATGAAAAAGTGTCCTCATTATTGAAGGTAATAAAGATAGAAAAGGTTTTATGATGGTTATTGTCGGAGACTCAAAGTATCTGAACCTATGCAACATTGACTACCTGTTGCCAACTTCGAGGAGCTTTTTTAAATGTTGTTATATCCTGAATGATCATTCCTCCATTCTACTAACCAACTTATTCCCCCCTCGAATGGCTCCTTACCCGAGTGGTAAGAGCGGTAGTTCTCACTTTGCTGTCCAGGGTTCGAACCCTGGGTATGCCACCTCTTCCTGCCTTTGCGGGCTCCCTTCCCACTTGTGTGGGCTTTCTTTCTGCGTTTGCGGGCTCCGATCCTAGTTGAGTGGGCTGTCTTCCCGTGTGTGTAGGCTCTCTGTTGGGTCCCAGCCCCCTTGGCTGGGGTACCCAAAAAAAAAAAAAAACTTTTTCCCCTCTGCGCTTCTTCCACAAGGATTTCATGGAAAACTTGAGGCATTATTTGAATCAATTGTCCAAGACGAAGGAAAAGCTGAAAACCATGACAATGATGTTTATTAGCTTGATTTATGGCCTATGTTGACACAAGCATGTTTGAGCATGTCCATACTTTTTGATAGGTAACAGTAATATTTCATTAAAGAGAAAAAATGTTACATGTACGTTATTTTCTGTTTGAGCATGTCTATCTCTTGGTCTATGGATCAGACTTGTGTTTCATAGGATGAGTTGTTCTATATTAATGAAAGGATCGTTGTAATCTTCTGTTTCTACATAGATCTATTCAGGGAGATAACTTTGCTTGGGTAGTGTAATAAAAAACTAAAATTTTATTTGTTGTGTTCCACAAGAGTTTTACTCATATAACCTGTTTAACTTGGAACTGTATGTGATAAATAAGTTTGACTTTGAGGCTTCAAATTTTTTCAATCATTGGATTTTATTTATTTTCTTCAAGTTCAAGTGCTCCATCATCATCATCATTGTTGTTGTTGTTGTTGATTTTTAAACCATTAAAAGATTTATTATTGATTGGTTTTTCAGTTTTTCACTTCTTTTGCTTATATCATTTATCCCTCATGCCAGTCTAACCTCTACTCCTTGTGTGTTTGGTAGCTGGAAAGCATTTGTGAGAATACAGCTGTTATTAACAGCCAACAAAACCTGTCTCCAAACTTTGTACCAATTATTAGATCAGGGGAGTGGTCTCATATTGGTGCACGTCGGTATATGGAAGATACTCATGTTTGTATTGCCGATCTAGCTAAAAAGTTTGGCCATACTTTCCTAGATGGTGAAGATGAAGTTATTTCCTTCTATGGGGTAAGATTTTTTTTTTTTTAAATGTCGTCACGTTTGATTTTTGTGATAATATATATAGATAGGGAGATGCTCCTATGAGAGATATCTCTCACCTTATATAAGAGATAAGGGTGGGGTCCCTCACATTTAAGTTGTTGGCATTGGATATGGATGTGAGGGCCCCCACCCAATCTCTCATTTAAGGTGAGAGATCTCTCTCATAGGAGCATTTCCCATATATATATATATATATATTTGTCCATGTTATTATTATTATTATTATAATCAAGAGGGGTATATTTCTATTCTACCCTATACTCTTGTGATATTGGAATTTGGGATGACTCTTTTGGTAAGTGGTGAAGTTAAGTGCAATGATTTACCGTTGGCAGGTGTACAGAAGTGTAATTGGTTACTGAAGAGAGATAGCTGGAACCTATGATGCTTGGATACGGCATGGATACGGCTTGGATACGCTATAAACACGGAAAGGACACGGATTTTACACATAAAAAGTGAAGTATTGGATACGATACGACACGATACGTTGTCCATTTCAAAGTATCCGTGCATCATAGGCTGGAACTGCTTTGTTATTTCATTGGAAATAATTTAGATTGCATGGAAGTGAATAAATCCAGCTATTGCTATGATCATTGAAGCTGAGTACATGATAATAGCTACAATATGAGAATTGACATGGCTTGATCGTAACTCTCAAATCACAACTGAAATGGAACGACCAATTTACGATGATAACTATCGAAGAATAAAATAAACCCAGCTAAGCTAATGGCTATTGAAGCGGAGTAGCAATTATAGGTATCAGGTACTGATTGTAGGTTGACTTGGCTTGAATTACTAGTCAAGTGGAATATCCATTCTAAGATTCAGTCACTTAAATTAAGGTGCAAAATGTCATTCACAATTTTCTATTTTCGTGAAGGATTGAAAACATGGAAGTGGTTTCTAATTGGTGCTTTGAATGTGACAACAATAACTAAGGAGAAGATCATGGTGCAATAAAGAGAGTTTTAAGTTCTGAATTTTTTTCACTGTGCCTAAAAATCTTTAAGTTTGAAGCATTTGCAATTATTTTTGGCAGATGGTCTTGCAAGGGAGGAAGTGTTTTGCTTTTTTGTTTCTTTTGATGTATAGTTTTTTCTAGTGTTGCTGCTTTTTTGGTTCTGTTGTGCGCTTTGGTTCTGTTGTTTTTGTTTCTCTTTTTTGTTTCTGTTGTGTGCCTTGTGTTCTGATTACAGTTTTCTAATGACGACTGGTGGAATTAGAAAAAGAAATTCTAGTGATAATATCAATCTGTTTTATAAACCATGTGCAGTTTGCCTCTTCATTGTAATTAGACACCTTTCTATGGAAGTTACATGGATGGAAATAAGTAAGTTTCCCATATTTATTGTCAAGGCAAGTTCAGTTGGTAGAACTATAACTTATTCCGTGATGCTAGTAGGAAAATCAACAAAACCATGGAAAACAAGAAAGAGATGTGGAATTGTGGATGATTATATGTCCATGTCCCTCACACTGCCACGTTGCTAGTTTGGCTTAAAAAACAATGAATGGGCCCTCCAGTTGGGAGGATTTTCTTTCTAGGTGTGCTTTGAGATCAGCAAAACCAAATGAGGAAAAAAAGGTTGCTGTTTGTAAAAATGCTCTTTGTTCATCCTTTCTAGTGATTTATACTTTGTGACAAGCTCTAATCACGGATTTTCGAAAACCGGATTTGCTGAATGATTTTGTACCTTACTCCTTTTTTTCATTTTCTGTAGCTGATTATTGTTAACACATCCAGAAACTTGTGGCGTGTTTTCCACCAATTCAGGGAAGAAACAAATCTTTGTTTACACCAGCTATCCCTGCACATTTTGATATATGTGTGTTGGCCATATATGGCCATGGCCAGTGGACTAAAAACATTCTAAATTGTCCAAACTATTTACATATAAATGTCTAAAGCTCTTTCTGTGTTCTATTCCAGGTATTTGATGGGCATGGAGGAAAGGGTGCTGCACAATTCGTCTGTGACAGTTTGCCACGGGTCATTGTGGAGGATGCAGATTTTCCTTTAGAGCTTGAAAAAGTGGTCACAAGGTCGTTTCTTCTGACAGATGCAAAGACATGGTCTCTTCAGTCCACTTTATCTTCTGGTACAACAGCATTGACTGCCATGATATTTGGGAGGTCTGGCCTTCCTTTCATTGGCTGCAACTGATCAATAGAACCTTTTTACTATCTAATTATTGATGTTTAAGTTTTGTTAATCTTCCACTCATTGGAACATCATGCCGCCATGTGGATATGTTTGACTTATGCCCTCCCTTGGGTTAGTCCCACTAAGTAATGCCTTAGCCCCAAGGTAAGGCCTGACTAACCATCACCAGGCACCACTGGCCTGATGCATCATTTGCCTTATCTTTTATGCTACATATTGACCCCGTTCTTTCGGGATACATGATCTGTACAGTGGGCAAACTGGATGCTTGACTTGACTGTTGTTTCCACATGAAAATGAATGCGGAAGAATTGGCTTACAATAAATTAGCAAACCTTGTTGATTGGCAATCTAGCCGATCCTTTATGCCTATCTTCTCGCTCAGTCTTTTTTTTTTTCCCTACTTTAACCCTTTCTTTTTTTTTTTTTAATACTTTGACGTGTTCCTTCCATTGTGTGAACTATTATATAAAAACAGATCTCTGCTGGTAGCAAATGCGGGGGACTGTCGGGCAGTGTTGTCTCGACTTGGAGTAGCGATTGAGATGTCTAAGGATCACAGACCCTGCTGTATCAAGGAGAGGAGTCGAATTGAATCACTGGGCGGGTACATTGACGATGGGTACTTAAATGGGCAACTTAATGTGACGCGTGCTCTTGGTGATTGGCACCTTGAAGGGATGAAGTCCATTAGTGAATGTGGGGGACCATTGAGTGCTGAACCTGAACTGAAATTAACCACTTTAACAAAAGAACACGAGTTCTTGATAATTGGCAGCGATGGAATATGGGACGTTTTCACAAGCCAAAATGCGGTAGACTTTGTCAGGAGGCGGCTCCAAGAACACAATGATGTGAAAATGTGCTGTAAGGAATTGGTTGACGAGGCAATCAAGCGCGGAGCATTTGATAATCTGACAATTGTCATGGTATGCTTTCATTCCGAACCACCACCTCATGTTGCCGTGCACAAGTCGAGAGTAAGGAGGAGCATCTCAGCAGAGGGTCTTCATAATATTAGATGTCTATTGGAATAGAAGCTAATTAGTTTTCCTGTCTTTTAGACTTTTAACTGCATATAATTTATTGGAGAAGTAAGGTATTAATCGGAGGGGGGACTTATTGTATCGTCGTAGGTGATGGGTGGAGTGAGGGGGTCAGGTTTTAGAAAATAGGCAAGATGCTCATTTTGAATTCTGTAGAGACATGATTATTTGCTTTCCTCTCAAGGATACTTGATTGGAATTGAAGTTTCTGGCGAGCATCCATGAATCTTCTTGTATGGTTGCATTCCATGATTTGCAATGACTCTCAAAACAGTTGAGGTCCTTATTTTTCAGAAATTATAGTAATCTATGAATCTCCACATTAGAGAAGCACACACTTTTCTTAATGCTGCTTGTGGCAACATCAATGATTATAGAATTGACAATGCATGGTCGTTTTTGCAGATTTTTAGCATTCCATTGACTCTCCTCAGTACCCTCATTCTACTTTGGGTTATAAGCTCTCTGCTTGCATGGTGTGGTGTGTTCAATCAGTTTGCTGGTGTCCTGCCTCGTTATAATTTTATTTTATCATTCCATTAACTCTCCTCAGTATCCTTCCCTGCCGGACATATCCAACACAAATGAACCTGATTCCTCCAAATTCTTGATGATGCTGCCATGTGACGTGTCGCCAAATGTGTGCAGATAGAGAACCTGGTTCTGCATTCAAAGTTCCAAACCTGTTGTCATTGGCTCATTGCTGTTAGTTATGCAGCATTAGTGCCATTAGCATGAGTTGATGAGCTAAAGCAAAGATGAGACACCCTTCCACAAACTGAGTTACCCTAAAATCTCAGCAACCTGTCTCTATCTACACCAGATGCACAAGTGAAGATATAGACTAAATTACTGATATCTTCCTCCAGTTGCAATTGGTTGGTGAGTTGCACTTTCAGAGGCTGACTCTGGATATTGGCTTGAAGAGCTTCACTAGTATTACATATGTTTTGGGGAGTCAACACTAGGGTAGGTGGTAGTAGGAAGGAGGGTTGAAGGATCATATCTGAATCTTGGCAACCAGACCTTGAGCTACCTCAGTTCCCATGCCCCAAGCAATGATCGAAATGCTTGGATCAAAACTGAAGGGTCCCTCACAAGGGGAAAAGATTCAAGGCTGGTGGTTTGTTTTCTTGTTGATGTTCTAGAGCCTTTTCCCTGACCTTAGCTATCACTAGAGCCTCCCACTACACCATTTGGGCTGATTAAATGACCAAATACTTAGGGTTGCAAATGGGTGTCTGAGTATCCACAGTCCCGGTTCCAAATAAAGCGGGTTTGGAAGCTGTTCTATTTTTGGACCCGGAAGAAATTCAGATCCGAGTCCGAATCCATGTATATAGGACCCAGAACATTCAGAAAGGATCCTAGAATGTTCCAACCCAAGGTCACGGATACATGATAATTACATTCACATATAAAAATTTATATAGGTTTTAAACGCCTTCATAGCGACAGTTATATTCATATTTGAGAGTCTACTTAATTTTAATCATATATCATTTATTACCAAAAATCACTGTGATGACGGCACCAATCCGAATGGACCACAGAGCACAAAAGAAAGTTGTCCCATTTATCAGTCCTTAGTCCTACTTTCATATCTAAATGTCTAAATCAAATAGGACTCTCCTTACATAAAAAAAAAAAAAAAAATAATAATAATAATAAAACTAGGACTCTCCAAAAGAAAGCCTTTTGACCTAGCTCTCCACTCGATCATGTAATGGCATCCAACATTCTCAGTTGACCAATTGGTTTGAGCAACAGTTATGGTTCATCCCATTGGCCAACAGGGAGATGAAAGATCCTTGCCCAAATGGCAATGGAGGTAAATTGTGCTCTTTCAATAACCAGCCCAGGAATCCATATAGAAAGCAGTAGGATCTGGTTGCAATTTTCCATGGAACTCCACAGCGAGCGCTCTGATAATCTTCCACTGAAGATAAAGGAGAATCCCAGAAATTGATTGGGAATTCATAGAATGTTCAGCTGATCCCCGAGCCTCCAAAGGGAGCTTACTCTTATCCTGATCATGGGATGGGAACCTGCGGCCTGGGTCCCATTCCTTTCCAAGTAGGCTTCCGCCCAAGCTTCTTGTAGTCCTTCTAAAACATATTTGTCTATCTACCAGAGGGGAATCATTGGGGCCTAATACTGGGCTCTCAATATACATGACGGCCAGCAAACCTGTATCTCAATTCTCAATAGCTGCTTAGATCAGGGAAATTTTCCTCCTCTGAGTAAGGTCCATCTGTGATTGTTAATCTGCCCACGTAGCAAATAAGGGGGAGTGGCTTCTCGATTCCAATCCAAATTCGCAAGCTTTAGGTACGTTACAGGAGGGTGTATCCATCAAAACTCCCATCAGATGCATATGAACCTACAATCAAGTAGGCAAGGTAAATAAAAAAGGCCTCTGAAACATGTGATACTTGCACTAATGCATCACTTTCTAAGAAGCAATCCCACTCAGAAATTTGTACTTTACCTTCCATGGTCATCAGATGCTTAATTGCAAGATAAACATGGCAGCAAATGCAAAGACCATTCCAATAAAACAATACCTTGACAGGTCATTATGCACACAACACAATAAATCCTCTGATGAGAAAAGAAGTCGAAACTATTGACGGGTTCTCATCACATAGAACTTGCAACTAAAATGTGGGACCTGCAATGCTGTGTGTATGATGTTTTCATTCTATCCGATGATGTTTGATTCCAACCAAAACTCCAACAACATAATTCTCGAGAACAGAACCGCATCCCAATATACAAATCTAAATTGTCAACGCAAAAATTAGCAACTTCTCGTACATGTAAGCCTGGCAAACTTCCTCTTGTTTGTTGTAGAAAAAATTATGGACACTAGAGATAAATCATGTGATTAAGGAAAAATTATATTAAATGCAGTTTGACACAAGAAGTCATTCTTTTCATAAACTAGCACCAAACATCAACTTGTTAGCATTTCATGCTCAACAGTACCTTTTTTTGGACCGTAAATTGACTATGGATATCAAAAGTATAAGTTGAGTTTTTAAATCAAATGACATGGTCGACAAACATATGGTAAAATGAAAGTGAATCGTATTTCTCATTTGAACTGCAGTAAAATACATATCTGTCTACCAGTAAAGGATGAAGCTATCAGCCTACCATATAAGAGTTATACACCAAAGAATGCATGAAATACAAAATTTACATGAATTGTGTATCAAGAAATTATCCTCATTCCTCCCCAAAATAAAAATGCTCACCAGGATCTAATTAATTGGGAAATCTTGTTTCTGAAATAGAACAATCACCACCACAATGCACTTAGTTGCCACCCCAAAACCATTTTCTATCATTCATCTTGCTCTTAACCTCAGCTTTAGCAAGGTGAATCAGGAACAAAGCCGCAAGAAAGGTTGCAATGATAAGCATTGCAAAGACACCATTCCATCCCCTAGTTGAAATATATCCAGTTAGCAATGGCCCTAGAGCTGCCCCCACAGAACCAGTACCATCAATGATAGCTGTCACAGTAGCCAAAGCTCGGGAATTCCCCTTAATAAAGCTCTGTGTGCCGAGATCAGCTGCAACGGCAGTTGTAATAAGCGAGTATGGACCATTTACAAAAAATCCAGAAACAAACATTAACCCGATGTTGGTGTAAGTAGAGATGCTTCCACAAACTCGGTACAAAATGAGTGCTGGAATTGATAATGAAAAGAACACAATTGAGGTTACTGCATGAGCCTCGATCTTATCTGAAATGTAGCCAGCTGAAATTCCACCAAATACACCACCAATATCAAATATAGTTGAAAGAATCCCCGCAGTCTTGTGAGATAAATGCACACCTGCAATGGCTACACATCCAAATCCAGTACAGAGAAAAGACAAGTTAATATTCACCACCCCATGTACAAGCGCACATTAATAAAGAAAACCAATTAAAAGAAATCTGCTCCTTTGTGTTAATCAAAGACCCATTTAGTAAAGCATAAAGAATATGCAGCCATCAGGCCTATTATAGCCATTTTCATTGGATGTAAGGTGAATTGAAGTAAAGTGAGGTAAAGCCTCCATTATCCACACAACATCTGCTCATCATCTTGTACATACTTCCGCAAATCTTCACTAGTTGTTCATTAGGTCAAGGCGCAGGCCTGCCATGAATGAACAATGGCACACTCTACTACCCCATATAAGAGTACTACCCATCAATTCATTGGCCTGCAAAAGGACATTGATTGATAAAACCTGTGCACAATGCCAACCAAATGAAAGCCAGGTAGGTAATTTAGGATTGAATCCTTATCCATCAATATGGGGTTGGCCAAAAAAAGTTCTACATTTAAATGAGACACTTACAAACTCCACCCAAGCTAAGATATGCCAAACATTGCACTAAAACCTCTATAAACATCAACTATATATGTATATATACCTGTATGACTAATGTAGAATGGCAGCCAGTATAGAAAAGTGTAAGCTACTAGCTTTGAGAAGAAGAGGCAGAAAGCATATGGTGCTACACCAGGCAACCTCCATGCATCAATGAACCCAATAGCAGTGGCCGAAGCAGAATCCGACTCCAACCCAGATTCAATTAGACCCTCTTCTTCCTCCTCCCTCACTTCAATTCTCTCTGAGATTTCAGTGGTCGCGACAGCGGAATCGGGGCTCATCTGAATCTCCTTCCCGGGCGATTCGAACCCTGCGTCCTGCGGCCGGACGATCAATAAGGCATAAACCAGAACCCCAACCAATCCGATAAAGATCCCCGGCAGCACGAACGACCACCCCCATCCGAACTCGAGCACCGACGACGCCACGACGGATCCGACAATGTTCCCGACGGACGTGTGGGAGTTCCAGACGCCCATGATGAGGCCGCGCTTCGACTTGCCGAACCAATTTCCGACGACGGCGACGACAGACGGCCATCCGGAGGACTGGAAGAGGCCGCTGACGATCTGGACGGCAAGAAAGAAGGAGAGGCGGTGGATGCGGAACCAGTAGGCGAGGCCGAAGGCGGCGGTGGACAGGGCGGTGGCGATCATGCCGGAGGAGAGGAAGAGGCGGAGGTCGAGGCTGTCGGCGAGGTGGCCGGAGAAGTACATGCCGAGGGAGTAGGAGGAGAGGAAGGCGAGGTCGAGCTCGCCGAGGCGGTGGGCCCCGCGGGGACCGTCGAACGGGGCCCATCCGGAGGAGGGATAGGGGTCGTTGGATGAGAGGAGGGATTTGACGATGGAGGGGGGTTTGCGGGAGGCGTGGAAGGCGGCGTAGGCGGAGAAGGTGAGGGCGAGGATGGAGATTTGGTGCGAAAGGAGGGTTTTTTGGGGGGTTAGAGTTTTGGACTGCATCTTCTTCTTAGGGTTTTGGACATGAAGAAGCAGAAGAAGAAGACGAAGACGACGACGACGACGAAGAATGTAAAAATGTATGGATGGAAGTTTGGTTTTCGATTTCGAAGAAGGAAGAAGACGACCGGTAGGAATGCATGGGCGTCGAGAGCACTTGAAATTGTAACAGTCAGGATTAAAAATTGGCGCCTTCCAAATCCAACTGGTTAAGGCCCCTCAAGTACAGAGCTAGGGATGTAAATGGTTTCGATTTGATTCTCAGATTAGTCAGAGGTTTTAACCGGATAGAAACAGGATATGGGTTCCTTTTAGGCCTTGATAAGTGAATGAGTTTGGGTCCGGTTCTACCTCGATTTAAACCCGTGGACTCAAGAACCGATATATTATATCAATTTTCGAAAACCTCTTCTAAAAATTATATCTTTTTAATACCATTCTCAACTTAGGCGCCTACCCCGAATCTAGACCCCGTCTTATATATGGTTTTGGTTCCGAATCCAGATCTGGTTCCACCTTCTGCTTAACGGTTCTGGTTCCGATTCCACCATGGACCCGGACTAAAACCAACCCGTTTACAACCCTATATAGAATATTGATCATCTAAATCATTAAAATTGAATGTCATCCCCTTAGTAACCTAGATCCAGATCCCGTCCCATATATGGTTCCGATTTCGGTTCAGAAGCCAAGAGATCGGTTCCGAAATGGTTCCGGGTCTGGATCGATTCCACATTCTCCTTAATGATTCCGGTTTCGGGTCCACCATGGACCCGGATGGAAACCGATCCGTTTACAACCTTATATAGAACATTGATCATCCGAATCACTAAAATTGAATGTCATCCCCTTAGACAGCATCATATTTTTCAAATTTTATTTTGATAAAACTTGTTTCCATTATTAGATTGAACACATGATCAAAAATGTGATCAATACAATACTATACTATATCAATCTTTTCCATTAACTATATTATCATATCGATCATGTGTTCGATTTTACAAGAGAACCACGTCCTATCAAAGACCCATTTAGTAACCCGGATGAGAATAGAATATTATCATATCAATCTAAACCATATCTTTAACCACTCGGATCCGGATTCCAGCCTCGTTCACCAGCCAAGCTAGATAAAAAAACAGAAAGTGTTGGTTATGTTATATGAAAACACACTAGAATCTTGGGTGCTCTCGAGGTGCAAATCACTTTATTCTCCCCGCGTCAGATCTAGTCAAAGAGTTGACCCTTTGTGGGGACTCTGAAAAAGAACTTCGCGGGGCCCACTGAAATCCTTTCCCCACCATACACGTGTCCCAATACATTCACATCAGATCATCAATTTTAAAGTTCGGCCATCTTCATACGTCAACTCGTAATCAACGATTGGACGGTCAAGATGCGATCCACGTAGCTCTTAAATCGCATTCGCGACGCGCGAGCGTAATCCAATTTCTGATCGTCTTTCGCTATTTTTGAAGAAACTTCGCCTGAAACTTGTTCTTCGTCTTTCTGCCGCCATGTCCGCCTCCTCCACGAGCGGCGCCGCCGCTGCACCAGTGCCCGTTTTCCCTCTCTCTGCCGCCACAGACGGCGGAGACATCTCGCAGGCCTTTCCATTCTCATCCGGAAACCCTAGAATCGAAGAAACGAGAGGAATCATGCATCTCTACTCCGTCACCAGCACCGACTCTCTTCCCAATTCCTCCTCGGAATCCAATCCCAATTCGAATCTCCCGGTACATCACAATCAAAGAAAAAGAAACGAAAGAACTCTTTCTCTTCAATCATTTTAACCCTAAACCCTAAAAAAAATGGAACCTTTTAGAATTGATTTGGCTTGAAATCGAAGGGAGATAGAGCTATCGTTTTGAATTCTGAGAAATATGAACTTTGAAGATGGAGAATAGTATAGAAAATTAAGGTTTTTGGAAGTTGGAGTTTATGTATTCTTTCTTTGATTTGGGTTTTTTTAGGTGGGGAGGAAGCCACTTGTTTGTGTGCTCAGGGTTCCGAATCACATGACGTATGCGGATTTTTGCCAGTTCTGTGGTTCTTTCATTCAGCACATATTGGAGATGCGGATCGTCAGGTAAAGCATTTCAAAATTGAATTTTGCTTTCTTTGAGCCCTATGCCTATGAAAATAGTAGCTGACGTTTTTGCTTTGGGTGTGTTTGGATGTTAGAAAAGGCATGATTTTTGTATGTAGTTGGAAATGAAAACCGCAATATTCTGGTTTTGTATTCCAATATAATGTTTGAAGCATGATTTTTTCTTTCTTTTGGTTTGATAGGGCTCTTTAGTTGATCAAATGTTATTTTGCTGATTGAATTTGATGTTTATTTGGGGATACAGAAATGATGGTGTTGAAGATCAGTACAGTATTCTGATAAGGTTCGATAATCAGGAATCTACTGATAGTTTCTATCGGCATTTCGACAAGAAGCATTTCTCATCTTTGGAGGTTTGCTCCTCTTGTAGTGTATTTTACTCTTTTTCATCTGGGATGGCTTGTAAGTTACCATTAAAAAAAAATCTATGGGTGAAGTAATATTTGATTCCTTTAATTAATTTGTTTTTTGTTGGATATAGGTAGATGTTTGTCGTGTCCTTTATACGATGGATGTGCAAGACACGGGGTCGATAGAACACGCGCAAACTTCCCTTGCAAGCTCCACAGAACAACCTTATTGCCCAGTATGCCTTGGTAAGTTCAATAATTGTTACGGTTTTTAAAGTTGTGTTACCTTTCATCTATTTTACATTTCTCAAGTAGCAAGTTTCTTATTTTA
Source organism: Umbellularia californica (assembly GCA_028538565.1). Taxonomy (NCBI): domain Eukaryota; kingdom Viridiplantae; phylum Streptophyta; class Magnoliopsida; order Laurales; family Lauraceae; genus Umbellularia; species Umbellularia californica. The sequence goes on from JAPQWN010000003.1 coordinate 96,435,306, forward strand.
ATTTAGTACTGAGATTGAGTGTTTTGGTTATTCATTTTGGTATCGGAGGAGGCTTGTTTGGAAAATTATTAGGTTGATGTGTTGGACTGCGTTGTGCTAGATGTATTTTCTCTCATATTTATTTGTTACTTTTGATTAATTTGATCGTGTTGTGTTTCTGCACTATACTATAATTTTGTAATTGGTATTTAATTTTATTTAACATAAAACTTGGACTTTAGTTATAAGTCATGGGCACTTATTCTTCTGATTTCTTCATTTATTGCAGAGAGACTGGACCAAGACACGAGTGGAATTCTCACTACAATTTGCAATCATTCTTTTCATTGTTCTTGCATATCAAAATGGACTGATTCTTCCTGTCCGGTAAGCAACCGATGATCAGACCACTTCCTTTTGAAAATTTTACGTCATATGCACGTCAAACTATACAAAAGGTAGCAGCTTCTGCATCTGAAAGATTGGTACAGACACCATTATGTAAACAAAATTTCAAATTACTCGGTGGACATGAAATGCTGTGCTGTGTACAATGGTGCACCAACAGCATAGTGTTCTAACTTAATTGATGAAATGTAATTTTCTAAATGTGGGTTACTTTCTTCATTAGCTCCTTGAAGTGTAGGAGGAAATTAATATGGCAGGCTAGCTTATTTGATAGATGTGCAATCTTTCCTCTGTTCTGGAAGCACCCTGCAGAAATTTTACTCTCCCATATTCCCAAAGCGTCTGCTTTGTTTGAATATGTTTGACCAAGTGGTCTACAAGAATCAGAAGTTATCATCCTTCTCCACAAAAGGAAATTTTATTTAACACAAAAGGAGTGCAGTATACGTGCAAATCACATTAAAGAGATCACAGCCCCATAATGAGAGCTTCTATTGATCTCTTAGACCTTGCTCTTCCTTTCATAAGGTGTGAGAGAGACTTATAAAGGCAGGTGTTGTGATTTTCACCTGTGGTTGGTGGTGGTTACTGGTTACTATCTATGTTTTTTTTTTCATCTATTTTCAAATAATTATACTATCCATGGTTTTAGATCGGGTTATTTGATGGAAATGGAAATTGTCAGAATTGCAAAAGATTAATATATTTGAAGCAAAATTTTACCCACACAAGTTCAATTAAGTTATTTTGGATTTGCAACTGATTTTTTTAGTTTGATCTCAGGTCTGCAGATATTGCCAGCAGCAGCCTGAAAAATCAACATGCTCTGTTTGTTCAACTTCTGAGAACCTCTGGATTTGTGTCATTTGTGGTTTTGTTGGATGTGGAAGGTAAGTTGTTGAAGTCAGCCTTGTTCTTACCTTATAAAATTTAGAAATATCAAACAAAAATATTTGCTGCGAAGGTATATGCCGTTTTCATCTCCCTTCAAACTATGCATGCTGGGACAACCTTTTGGCGTTCCAACATTTTTTAGACAAATGTGCACTATCAAAGGTGTAAGATCCCCCAAGAGATGTTCTTTACCAAATGCTTGTAATTGTCTATTGTGTTCTATCCATGTATCATCTGATTGCAGAAGATTTTCGGGCTGGGTTTTCTCCAGTGAGTTGGGTGGATGAACAACTTTGGTTTCTGATATGTGGGCTGACTGGTCAAACAGAAAAACCCCATCTCTCAATCAAGCGTTATATAGATACCTCTATCTTGTGACACTATAATACTCGGAAGCAAATTTGCTAGATTGTGATAGTAGAGTAATGGAGCACCTTTATTTGGCACCTGGTATTGATTATTTGGGATTGATTCACAGGTATAAGGAAGGTCATTCTGTAAGACATTGGAAGGAAACACAGCACTGCTATTCTCTTGAATTGGAAACTCAACGAGTCTGGGATTACATTGGAGATAATTACGTGCATCGCCTAATTCAGTCCAAAACTGATGGAAAGTTGGTTGAGTTGAATTTCCACTGTTCTCATGCTGATGATAAATTCGGAAACTGTGGATGTGCACCTGGTTCTGGAATCAGTGAGGCTCTCTTCAACAGTAAAGTCGAAGCTGTAAATTTTTTTATTTGATATATGCTCTTCTTTTCACTACTTTAGTATTCCTTGTATTATGTGAAATTTCTTGTACATGTTTTCTTTCTTTTATGTCCCATTTGATCTTATGAACTCCTTTTGCAGATTGTTGAAGAATACAATGAACTTCTTACAGCCCAACTTGAAAACCAACGGAAAGTATGTTCTTGAGCTCTTTGACCATCATTATTCAGAGGTATTATGGGTATCCTAATTAGTTAGGATGTTTTGCTCAATTTGCCATTTCATAGAAGTGGGCATATTGGTAAGTGTGCCCGCAAATATAACTGTGTTAGGGATATAAACAGGCTGGGCTCGGGTTGGGTCCAGCATGTCTCAGACTTGGACCTGATCAATGATCTGTGTGACCAAATCCAGAATCACCATAGGTCTAATGTATCGGACCTAGGGCTGACCGATAGACTTGATTGGACCCAGACCAGACTCAAATCCATATACATTATTATTTATGTATATTACTTATCCAATATGATTTCTAATTACATATTTCATATAATATAATACTATTCTATTATACATATTATACTCTGATAAATAACTATTTAGGTATGGACCTAACTGGACCTGTACTTGGACTCGATTGTTAAATGGGTTTGAACAGTGGACCTGAACCATTTGGTTAACAGGGTAGTTGGGGTTCACTGACAGCCTGATCGTATTTTCGTATTTGGTACTAGCCAATACCCATCAAAATCTCAGAAGCACAAATAGATGATTAAAATCAAATAATACATAGCCCATGTTTGGCATCTCTATTTCATGCCTCTATTTCTTTAAATGTCTAAATTGGACGGAGGTTTGAACAATTAGAGCGTTTGGCATAAGGTTTTAGACTCTTTCCGCTTTAGACATTTAGAGGCAAATCCTCTAAAATCCAAATGCTCCAAAAATGGGCAGATGAGAAATAGAGCTTTTGGGTCTTAAAATATAGAGACGAGGTATTTAAAATAAATTCGTACGTTACCAAACGCGTTTTTTTTATTCTATCCTCTTTTTTTTATAGCTCTTTTTTTTAATGGCTCTATTTTAGATGGATCTAAAAAAAAAAAGTAGAGATACCAAACAAGCCCATAGTGGCTTGAAAAATAGACCACTGGTTGTGGATGGCTCTATGATGCACAGATGCGACGGCATGGATACGGCAAGGACACGCCATAGACATGGCAGCGACATGAATTTTGCCCATTTTGAAGTATCCCGTGCATCAGCGCCGGCATGGATATGGCAAGGACACACCATAGACACGGCAGGGACACGGATTTTGCCCATTTGAAGTATCTCCCCCCCCCCCCCCCCCCCCCCCCCCCCCCCTCTTTTTCCTCCCTTCATAAATAAATAAATAAATAAAAAATAACCAATCTAGAAGACTTTTTGAATCAACATTGATCACTGATCCCTCGTCCTACATTTATGTAATGGGTGCATCAAGATACTGATGCATCACCCCTTATCTATAACTGTAACTCTTGTTTGGCACAGGGTGTTCCTCTATCAAAATGTTTAGAGAATTATCTTTCACTCTACCAATGCTTGGTTTATTTTACTCATCAGTATTTATAATGGAACTAGATATTCTAGCAATTCATATCTACTGCTTATTTGTGAAATGCCATGGAATGCAAAGAACACAGACACAATATCAGCATTCCAAGGGATTTTTGAGTTCTACTGAAGGAAACATCTACCTTTCCTTGTGAATTTAAAATCCACTACATCTCATGTAAGTGCTGAGTCCACATCAGACTGACAGATTCCTTGTTCACACTACTGCACAAACATTACGTTCCATTTACTGCTAGGAAATACATTCACTTTTCCCTTTATGCCCCTTAAACAAGCCCCTAAGGATATTTATTCTAAAACTTTCAAGTTTTTTCTTTTTTCTCGTGATGGTAAAATTAGGAGTCTTAGTGAACTTTACTATAGGGTATAGATGCACTTAAAAGAGGTGAATATGTTTTTTGCCGTACTCCTGTACCAACATTTGCTAAACATTGGCCTCAGTATTATGAGTCTCTATTGCTAGAAGTGAAGGATGAAAATGAGAGAGAAGTTTTCAATGCTGTTGAGAAGGCCGTCAGTTCTAAACTGCAGAAGATACAAGCCAAGCTTGACAAATGTACTAAAGAAAAGAGGTTTCTTGATGACGTAAGTACAAATCTTTTGCTTTGTCAGATGCTCTGTTGAAAAGAAACTGACACTAGGCTATTTTTACCAGTGTCGCAAATATTGCACATATGTTGAATTTATCATGATAATAATGCAATACTTTCTTGAAAATGTCTAATCGCAATAACATTGCGATAAAGTTTGATTTATTGTCAGCTTTGTTTTTATTGCAATATTATCTTAGTATTCACAATAATAACGTGATAATGTAGAGAAAATACAATGGTTTACGAAACCACCCATACTACTATTAAGACAGTAAACATTTGATGTTATGGTTTTACCTAAAATTATTATCTGAAAACAATGAAACTTACCTTATGTACCATTAATGCAGGATGGATCACCATCGTAATTCTCATCCTAAGCTCTTAAAATCTAATTTATTACTTCATAAGTAAGCTTTTCTTTGAAAATCTTGATATTTTTATAATATAAAAATTTTTTTTGATGTGATTCCTTGATTTGCCAAGTTGACTTACGCTCCTTGGCTCACCGAGTCAAGTTCATGATTCGGCACTTGGCAAGCTATGGTAAAATACCCCATTTACCATTTACACCTCTACATCAGTGCATACAACCTTTACTTTTTCTTCTATAGTAATTCTTCTCATGGGTTTCTCCAGAAAGGAACATCCAGCCAAGCCAAAAAGGGCCTGACTTGAGATTGTCTCATCCTTGCAAATTGGCCATCTCATGGTTGCGGGGACTACTCCCAAGTCCCACCAGGAGACGGGCAACTTTCAAATAATCCTCTTGAAGTTTTTTATTGTAAGAGATCACACCATTCTATGACACCGTTCGGTTGGCAGTAACAATAGAACTCGATTACTGGTGGTATTGCATAACTTTGAACTGATCTGGCCACTTCTGTATTTAGGCGATTTGTTGTTTGAAGATTGTAGCATGCTGCTCAATTTCAACAAACTGTCGGAAAGCCCACATCATAAATAGGCCAATGGTTGATCTGCAGTAACTGGTTATGACTAACCATTATCTATTTGCATTTTTCCACTCAAACCTTTTGACCATCCGATAATGGATGATGATTTTGAAAGTCCCTATCAAATAGGTGTGTTCATGAGCACCCCTACCACCAAAATGGCAGCCAATAAAGGGGAGATCTCGGGTGTCACTATTTGCCCCAGTTCTTGGTTGGGCTTCTGTATTCACCAAGGTGGAAAATGAGTATGACTTTGGGCAGAAAATAGTTTTGAGAAGGTGCCTCTTCTTCCTCAGGGTGAATCCTCATATTATCCTCCAAACCAATACTGCCTTTTCTCTTCATTTGTTCTTCCCCATTGGATTGGGTTTGGGGAAGAGAGGAGGAAGAAGATGATGAAAAACTGTTTCTTCTGCCTGCGGAGAGTTGATATTGACCCTCACCTGATTAGGGGAGGGTCTCGAAAAATTAGGTAAAAAAATGGATTTCTTGGCAGGAAGATTGGTTTGGTAGGAGGGAAACTAAAATGACCTTTTTGGTCTAGGGTGCATCTAAAGTGTTTTTTTTTTTTTTGGTAAAACCTCTAAATCATTTATTTTATTTTATTGATAATTTCTCAACAATATTCCAATTAAAACACAATTTGAAAGTAACCCAATAATATCTCCTGCTGATATTATCCAAATAATGATATTTGCAATCTTGTAGATCACATGCTGTGATGTGATTAGTGTATTCATAGCTTATACTAGGTCTTTATTTATTAATTCTTTTAGTTATGTAACATTATTTGTTTCTGCTTGTAGATCAATGAAAATCTTATGAAAAACCAGGAAATATGGAGAAAAAAGATACTGGAAATTGAAGAAAGGTATGTTGCCTCGCTCACATAAGCCACGTGTTACAATTATTAGTGTCATTGGTTTTTTTCTCCTCTTTTAATTTTCTCATTAGTAGAGTGAAGAGATCATCATAGTAGGGAAAACCTAGTGATGCACATAAATGAATTACCCATAGTTATTAGAATCCTACGATTCGTATCCCAAATCTTAAGGAAAACAATTCGTATTTGTGCAATGAATCCCATTTATAAATGAATCTAGGATTCAGGTGTAAATCGTACGATTCAATACTCGTTTGATCGAATCTAACGATTCAAGTGAATCGGCTAAGCGAGAATAGCTACAACTAATAAATTAATATTAATAAGCTTTAACCTTTTTTTTTCTTTATTCTTTCTTTCTTTTTTTTTAAAGGTTTTTTAGTAGTTAATGAAACCTCCTAAGAAATTTTTGCAGCTTTAATAAGGTTTTAAAGAAGAATAAAGAACATGCATTTAACTAAAGCATTCAATTGTACGTATGTTGCTTGTCTATATCTTCTTTTTGTTAATCTATTTTGGTTTTTTTCTTCATGAACACTTTCTTTACTTCAAGAGATATCCTACTATGAAGATTGATGGGTTGGATTTTATTTTTGTTTTTATATATTGATTTAAAGATAATAAATATAAATATATATATATTGATACTTTAAACTTATTTAACTATTTACACATAATTTATTATATATATTAATATATGTCATGATGTTCTTGATGTAATTGTATGATAGACTTGTTATTATATTTATACTGCTATAAATGGGAGAATGGCTGGTTATGACTAATTATTTTTTCCTTTTTTTTTTAATTTTTAATTATTAATTATTTTTATTTTTATTAGAAAAATAAAAAATTCTATGATTTGCGATTTGATTTGATTCATGGGTATGAACAATTTGTGATACGATTCTGATTTTGAAAACTATGGAATTACCAATTAAGTGGTTGTAATTAGGGATGGCATTTTTAACCCGCCCCGCCCCAACCCGGAGTGCCCGCCCCGCCCCGTACGGGTTTTCCCCGCCCCGAATCTTAGACGGGGCGGGGACGGGGCAAAAAAACATACCCCGAAGCCGGGGCGGAGCAGAGATGGGTCTGCCTCTTGCCCCGCCCCGCCCCGTTACCCCGCCCCATGCCCCGCCCCGTTGACCCGCCCCGTTGCCCCGCCCCGTTGACCCGCCCCGTTCCCCGCCTCATGCCCCACCCCGTAACCCGCCCCGAAATTAATAATCCTCTAAAAAATATATATTTTTTAGATTTCTTTTATAATAAATAAACATATTTATATGTAAATGTATATATTGATTTTATGTTGTTATTAAGGGTTAAGTAGATTGATTGAAGACTTTTTTTAAAGTTAAACATGTAATTGATTGAACCCTAGACATTATAAAAGCATATAATATGATCACATTCCCTCTAATTCAAATTTAATGAAATTAAAGTTGTTAAAAATCTATCTAAGCTTATTTGACTTTAATCATATATAATGTTAAATTGCGACATTATAAATCATATTAAATAAAACGAATATAATAGAATAATAGATCATGCTTTAAGCTTATAATAACAATATCTATGATTAGAGATAGCAAGGTAAATTATAATTAGTATGATTCTAATCATACTAATAACAATATAAATTATACTAATTTGGTATAGCATTACAAGATATATCATGCTATATGTTTATAATAACTTATACGATTAGAAATAGCAAGGTAAATTATAGTTAGTAACTTAATATAATTCTAATCATACTAACAACACTATACATTATACTAATTTTAATTATATGTGTAATTAACCTCTTTATTAGTGAGTGGAGTTCAATACCAGAAATGAAGTGAAACCATGTATTGATGGAGTTCATGATATTTTAGAGAGATATTGTCTTTTTTATAAAAAATGTCTCAAAGCATATATGATATTTTCAAGTGTATGTTAGTGGCCTTCAAGTGTTTAGAGAAAATCTTATAAGAATAAATCTCACTTTAAATAGGTAAAATATCAGGAAAAGGAAAATTTATAATATTAATATTAGATAATTTAAAAAATTTTAAACAATCTAATAGTGCCCCACACTTATAAAATATTTATGCTGGGAGATCTTTTTATTCTATTTTGGGAATAATGTCATGGTCCCTAGGAAGACTGATGTTTTGAGAGAGGCCTGAGTTTCGGGCAAATGAGTCAGCATAGTTGAGGGTTTTTTTTATTAATATTATTAAAGGCATGGAGACAACATAGATGAATCATTCATGTGCTTTTTACCATATAAAATAAATGAATTTACCTTTTTCTTTGTAGTCAATCCAAAATTTAATTTATTTTGCCTTGAAAGAAAAATTATGAAGTTAAGAAAAATTTTCTTATTTGGGTCTTGATTTAGAATGGAGAAAAAGAATACATGTAGCCAACACCGTCACAGCTGGGAGCCTGGGACAAGGCTTTGATAATGAGGGTTTCAATATAGTATGTACTTTCAATATAGCCGGGCCCGCTATAGGAGGTTCATGAATTCAGAGCTATACAATAAATAATGATTTAATATTCATATGACAATACTTGAAGTTCATATATAAATTCTATTTTTTTTAAACAAAATTACTGGTATATGTTTTTAGAATTTTTTCTACATTTCCAGACTTTTATAAATTTGAATTGCAAATTGTGTAATTTTCCTTTTGGTGGGTGCTTATCATGTTTTCATCTTAAACAGGCAAGGTATATTATGATTGCACACCTAATTCATGTGATAAAGATTTCAGAGCTTTTATTGAGAAACACAAGAAGAAATAATTATGCCCAATCCCAATTAATGTCCAAAAAAATATTTCAGAATTTCAAAGGATTCTAGAATTTCCAAGCCATGAGTCCAATAGATATCCAAACAAAATTTTTTGATCAGCGAAATTATTATTTTTAAAATAAAGTTCCATTCATTTCACAAGACCAAAAGATTTCAAAATCCAAGAGATGGAAACGAGCTCAATGTAGCTTTAAGGTTTCCAATCAGATTCCTTAGTTGTCTGCATTTAACATTTTCCTTTTAAATAAATGATAAATAATATATAAGTCATAATATATATAGTAAGTAAGTGAAGTTAGTATATGTGTGTAACAATCTTGAATATATTAATATATTTTAAATAAAGTAAAACATTACAAGAAATGAAGTTTGGTCTAGTGGTAAGGTAAACCTCTAGTCCCCCCCCACTCACCCAAGTTCGAATCCCAAATCTTGTACATTTAAAATTTTTACAATTGCGGGGCGGGGCGGGGACGGGAATATAAATTACCCTGAAGGGCGGGGCGGGGCAAGTTCGGGGCAGGGTGGGGCAAGTTCGGGGCGGAGGCGGGGAACCCCAATTCCATCCCCGATCCGCCCCGTTGCCATCCCTAGTTGTAATGATGTTCAGTGAAGGGTGAAACACTAGAATGGACTAATGGTGGTCCCTTCTCTATGGACCTATCTATGCATTTGGCTTTATTGAGGGTGGTCCCTTTTTTTAAATGCGCTGTGATGATGTTGTCTCATTGACACATTCTGGTCTTCCTTCGCTATCTGTTATAATTTTGCATTTCCAGTCCCAAGTTCAGATATGCATAGAGTGTCAGTCAGCTATAAAAACTTGCCAAACCATATTGTGTTGATGATGGTGATCAACATGTTAGGAAAGATTCATTTCGAAAAAGTACTAGGGAAAGGCATCCTACATAGCCATAACCGAGTGTCCCATTTAGGCTGATCGCTGATTTGTATGCACTCAGAACCAGCTGTATGGTTTAGATTACTCTTTTATGTAGAACAATTATTATATAGACTTCCATCGATCTTTAGTAGTATAATTATTGCAATAGAAATGGCTTACACGATAATTACCTAATGTGGCTGAACAGCAGGAAGATGAGAACAATAGATGTCTGAATGATCTTATACGATGAGCTAATTTCTTTTTTCTATTATGATACATGTTGATTAACAGTATGATTTCAAGAGGAAGTGCCTCATGAACATTTACCGGATCATATTTTGGCATTATATAGGTGGTATGATGATGGTGTTATTTGCTTACCCATCATTTTCCTGTTTTACATGCATCAGTGAACTTTCTTTTATTCGATTGTTACTAATGTTGTGGTAAACCGTCCAAACCATCCACATAATATGATCATTTAAAGTTTTCAGTCAAGTGAGTTTGCTCTGTGATGCCCTTAGGGTGCCCATTTATTCCCACTGAAAACAACACTATTCCATCTCCCCACTGCCCACAGAGAGAGAATTGTATTGCATCTGGAGATTACATCAAAACCCAAACCCATCAGTTTGTAGTGTTGGTCCCTAATATCTTCCAACTCATTGCTGAAGCCTGTTATGTATAATTGAGGTAGATGTTTCTATCACAACAGATTTGTACTTTCTTCTTGACAGATTCTAATTCTTGATAGATATGGCCTGCGTTTGCCTCCTTGTCATTCTTTGGGGTGGAGAAATAACTCACCATTCCCAAGGCTTGGATTTCTTGAAGGAGACCTTCTTTCCATATATCTCGAATATTAGGAGTTATTTATTATTATTATTTTTTCACGGTGAATATCAGGAGAGATATATTCCAATCTTGAATATCAATAGATTATAGATGGATAAATTAAGAGTGATGTTTTGGACATGTCCAAGTAGGCCAACAACAGCTTCAATGAGAGGTTTCTCTATGCAAGTTGACTGGCCCTTAAGGAAAGGGGAAGATTGAAGAGGACATGGATGGAAGTTATGAGGATCGATATGAAGAAGTGCAACCTATATGAGGATTCACCCCAAGAAACACTGGAATGGCGAAATATAATTCATTTAGTTTTTTTTTTTTTTTTTTTTTTTTTTTTTTTTTTTTTGGTACCCCAGCCAAGGGGGCTTGGACCCAAGAGAGCACGCATTCACACGGGAAGGTAGCCCACTCAAGTGGGAAGGAGGCCCGCACAGGCGGGAAGAGGTGGTGTACCCGGGGTTCAAACCTTGGGTAGCCAGGTAAGAACTGACGCTCTTTACCACTTAGGTAAGGAGCCGTTCTTAGGATTCATGTAGTTGACTCCAACATAGTTGGGACAAGCCTTTGGTGTTTCCCTAATGATGCAGCCTGACCCAAGATCCGACCCAGATCTTAGACCCGCAGGCCTTGATGGGATCCTCTCAAGATCAGAGATCCCTATCCCTTGATTAGATAGTCCCTAAATTAGTAAATTTTCTTCCAAATTTCTATTTTGATTAGGATTAGATTTTTTCTTATTTTTAGAATGTCTTGATTGCTAAGAAACAATCCTACTCTGTATATAGTGGAGTTCTCATTGTAGTGGTTATGCTTTTTATCAATTAATTTAATTACCTTTGAGTTTTCTAATGATGGTTATAATGGTCGTGAGTGCTGTTTTGTGTGGAATCCCCTCGTTGGATTCAATCAACCCCATCTGAGGCGTTGATCTATTCCATCTCTTATCGGGGGGCTGCGCCACCTAATATCCTGAATATAGCGAATATGAAGATAAAATGTTCTCCCCATTCCTGAAAATACTGAGGACCTAAACACAACCATATGCTTCAAGTATTTTGTTTTAGATTTTCTATCAATAGATTCGTGAATTGGTATCATTCGTGTGTATAGAGTCACAAATTACTTAACCTGGACCAACTCATTAGTTATTCACTAATTCTTCCAACTCAGAGCATGAAATCATCAGCTGTGTTTATCCCAACTCTTTTATGACATGTAATTGAAGTATTGAGCGCTTTTTAGGAATGCATTTGATACATGCAGCTTTGCACTAGAACCTGCAGACACTGTAACCCACATTTGCTTTGTTGCATACATGATTCAGAAAGTGTGAGAACACTACTAATCCTAAACAAAGTGAGGCTGGAGCTTGGTTGTCATTGTTCCTTACATCACTTTGTCTAAATTTGTTTCCAGGGAGCAAAGAGCTTTGAGATTTAGAGATGAGAAGATAAATGACTTGGAAAAACAGGTAATGCACAGTTATCACACCATTACCTGTTGATGTTGCTATTTTATTGAGCTTGCAACTTAATTCATAATAAATCACTGCTGATTTTGCTCTTGTAATAAATTTATGCCAGCTAGGAGATCTGATGGTACGCTTAGAAGGGCAGAAGACTTTGGAGCAAGACCCAGACTCAAATGAAATCAGAGAAGGCGCAGCTTCGCCCAAACCAGTGGAGTCATCCACAAAGAATAGCAGTAAGCGTGCCTCAAGAAACAGAAGGAAAAGCTGAAGATCCTCTACCAATTGATTTTCCTTTTTGCATTCCTTGGTACGTGGTTTTGCAATGTGATAGAAGTGATGGAAACTTGGATCTTGTTGCTCATGTTTGGCTGTGGGACTCTCATCCCCGACCACAATTTATAGCCCTTTTAACCTGATTATTGTGAAAAAGAAGACGTGATATTCTAGTTCGATTTGTAGAGCATTGGGAAATGATTGTGAAATATATGAAGTTGGTGAAATTCACCATCAATGGATTCTACTCCCATCATATTCTCTCGTGAAACAGAAAATTCATTACTTTGGATTGTACATATGCCTAAATGCTTGGGGGAGTTTGGACTACTTAGAAAAGCTTTTCAAAGTAGATGAGCCATGACCATCGACTGTAAATTATTATTACCATCTGATGAATGGAAATCTGTCTTCTTGACTAACTTGGATTTACTTGTCTGGGATATTCAGGCTGAGGTCCAGCCAGTAGGGAACCATCTGGATGGGTGACCTAGACCCTTTGTTTACAGTGGCATGTAAGCAGTTTAGATGTGGTATCTGTGCTCTAAGACATCAATCCTTTTTATAGTTATGGTCTAGTCTGTTAATCTGGTGGATTCATTGATGCTAAGAAATATTAGTATGTGTTAGATGACATGATAGTCTGGTCATCTGGATTGTTCTTTGTGACCCTCATATTGATGTGGTGGTGGACAATACGGGATTTATTATCAATGTTACATGTGATTTATCAATATGGCGAGGAGAACAGAGTTGTTTGATCAGTTTAAGTATTCTATACATTTAAGGATTTTCATAATAATCAAATATGGACCATTTCATTCTCTATTTGTATTAAGGGGGTCGTTTGTTTGCGTGTGAAGGGCTGGACTCCCGTACAGCAACGCTGTATTTTAATATAATGCAGCACCCCATTCTGCCTATGAGAATCCACTATGTGGACTGTTTAACGTCAAAAATGAGAATGCACAATTATTAACTTTGGGAAACCCAACTCAGCACATTTTTCCCCATTCATTCCAAATCTGCCCTTGCACTCTCTCTCTCTCTCTCTCTCTCTCTCTCTCTCTCTCATATCTCTATGGTTTCCATGGCAGCACGTAAGATTTGAGTGGCCCATTAATTGTGGTAATAGTAGGGCTTGTAGGACCTAAGATTAGATTAAGTTAATCTATGCAAGTATATGAGACCCGCTAGATGAAATATTTGACGAGAGCTTATCACTTCTCTCCCTTTCCTTGCATTTTCTCTTTGCACAGGTTAAATGACCCACGCAATGATGTAATGGTAGTGCCTACCTAAATGATGATTTATGGTGGACCCACCTAAATAGGCATAATATTATAGAATTAGGTGATGATATAATGATAGTGGAAACTGCAAATAAGTCCATCCACATCTCTACATCGGACCTAAGATTACTAGATCAGATAAATAGACCCGTTAAGTGAAATATTTGACTATCTATGAACCAAGTGGGTTCCATGCAAAAGGGTGGATGTGCGGAATATGATGAGTCCTACCTAAAATGGAAAGAAATAGATTGGGTAAAATGATTGGATGCAGTGGGTCCCATTGGATATAAGAAGCATTGGATGTTTAATTTAATTGATTCCACATGGATGCATGGCCGGATTGATCAAATCTAGTGAGTTTGAAGTAGGTAGGTGTGATGGGTGGAATGGGTGAATGGTCATATAGTTGGATTCTCATCAAGGGGTCCCATGTAGGTTGTTGGAACTGCTCAAATCAAATATTCAATTGGGTGAAAAAAATCTGACCATCTACCCATGCTCCCCAATATGGTTGCCTACCTCAAACTCACTAAATCTAACCAAGCCACCCATCTATGTGAGATCAATAGATGGAACATGTACAACTACCCTTATACCCATCTACTAGGAGCCACTAGATAAATCTTGTATGCATCTTTATTTAATGGGACCCTCTACATCAATTTATTTACTTACATATCTTTTTTTTACTTATCTAAGTGAGATTCACCATATTCCATCCGCCCGCTTTCTCATGGGACCCACTTTATTGGTAGACTGTCAAATATTTCATCCAGCCAGTCATATATATATATATATATATATATAGAGAGAGAGAGAGAGAGAGAGAGATTAATTTCATCTAATTTTAAGTCCTACAAGCCCTACTATTACATCATTTAATGGAACACTCAAATCTTACGGGCTGCAATGGAAACCACAGAGCTATGAGAGAGAGACTGTGCCAGGACAGAGTTGGAATGAATGGGAAAAAATGTGTTGAGTTGAGTTTCCAAAAGTTAATAACTGTGCATTCTCACTTCTCAGTTTCTTACGTTAAACAATCCACATGGTGGATTTTCATAGGCAAAATAGGGTGCTGCATTGTATTAAAATACAACGTTGCTGTACGGGAGTTTAGCCTGCATGTGAAAGTATTACACATGTGAATCATGTGTGCATTGCATGATTATGTTTGTTTGCATGAGTAAATGATTTGCATGTGTAGAACTCGTATGAAATTGGTGTGCAAATCGCCTTAAAGAGGGCCATTCATTGAGAAAATCGTGAAATGCGTGTGGCTGTTGATTCACCCTTCTGTACATGAAGCAATGAATGCGTGACTACTGCCCCCGGTAGTGCTTTTAAATACCTTTTTCATTCCTATGGGACTCTATTTTAAGATCTGAATCGTCAATCCTTTTGCTGGGGGGTCAATTTTCAACCGTTGATTCACCCTAAATTGTAAAAATATCATGAGATTATCTAAACCATTAGATCTACATTTTGGACTTTTGTGGGGCCACTTTTCAAGATCCAAACCATTCGTCCAACTTTAATAGGAATAGAATGGATGGAGTGTCAAGCTTGAGGTCATTATCCATCTTGGATTGTGAGAACTTTGTGAAAAACGTATGGTTGTTTGATGTACTCAAATTCACTTGTGCAAAGAGTTCATGCGAGTCGTTTGCACGTGTAAATGATTACTCATGTGAAATATTTGCATAGAAAACAAGTGACCATAAGGAAATTAAATGGACCGGATTAGCCGCCCTCACGAGGTGAGCAACTTGAATGGAAGAATCAGCCATTAACTCCCACCAATAGATGAAATTTTGGGAACTGTCCACCCTGTGGATCGTAATTTCTGAACTTCTGTGGGGCCCGGTTGCAGAAGACAAAACCCCCCTACCTAGTCTCTTCAAAAGGCCTAAAATGGTTATGGGGCCAAATTTGACGGCCTAATTCATCATGGATTATGAGAAAATGGCAAAAAATTGATGATCAAGTTGATCATCTAGTGCAAAAACGTCTTCGGATGAACAGTGATGACTTTTGGATGGACCAGTGAAACGGGCAGTAGGTTTAGGTTACTGGTTTTTGCTATGGAACCCTACCTTACAAGTCCCACTTGGTGGCCAAAAAGGGTCACAGCCCCACTGGGTTCAAATTTTAAGGCTTGGTTCATCACAGATTGCGAGAAAATAGCTAAAAACTTGTGACCATTGGATGTAGCATATGTAAATCATAGATTCAATGGTATTTGCCAAACGTTGATTGCACCGTATCTTTTTCATGAGAAATCCTCTGTGAAGAAAACATTGTATAAGAAGAATGGAGGAATCCGGTTGCCAAACGCGTCCTAAATGATCTTTCCATTAGCTACATTTCTGAGCACGAAGCTAGCCTTAAAAACTGAGTGTCACAGTAACTGATTCAAGATATATTTAGATGATCACATTTACATATTATTCATTATTTTTAAGTTTTAGAAATTGTTTTGTAATATTTTAAGAAAGGCTGAAAAGAGCAAAATACAGCTATCGACACAACTTTTAGACAACATATGATTGATAGAGCTTATAGGACCTGTACCCATGTCCTGATAGACATATTATTACATTCTTCATTGCATTGGTCTTATAATTGAAGCATTGTCCCCCATTTCAGGCTGGCTTTGTGAGTTCCACCTTCCTTGCATTGGTCTTATAATTGAAGCATTGTCCCCCATTTCAGGCTGGCTTTGTGAGTTCCACCTTCCTTGTCAAACCATACTAAAAATCATATAATCTGTAGATCTGCTATTGATCAACTAGTAAACCTTCTCTCACCAACCAGTATTTCATACATGGCTTAGCAGATTTTGTAATGTCACTGAGATGATAGTTTTAGGCTACCATATTAGTAGCTGGTGGAATTTTCACCTGCAGGAACCTTGCACAAGGGTGGTGCAGCCCCACGAGCACAAAGAATGAATCCCCTGAATTGAAGGCACGGACCAAAAATCCTGCACAGCTGCCGTTTCAGAGTCCAGTGGGAGACCGACACCCTTGGCACATGTATCATCCACTTCATCTGTTTCATCAATATTGTTCACAGTGACATCACAGCAGATGAGAACTCACCGTACTTAACGACTAGGTAGGCCCCCAAAAAGGGTTCCAATCTTATGAAAAACAAGGAAGACTCTCTCGCAGTCTCACCATGTTCCTCCATATAACTAAGTTGGTACGCAATCAATCAAACAGGAGGAAAGAAAAAGGAAATCTTAGTTGATATGCAGTTGCTAATTAACAAACACATATCAATTTGCCTCGAGTCCAACAGTAGAATGGTCTTACAATTGGAACAAATTCAGTGGTCTTCAACGGTCCGTGATTCAACAGAAGCTTTTTATGAGAACAAGGGAAGTCATTACATGTTCCAATTGGATATGAGATGGTTCCCATTATCCATGGTGAGAGCTACAAGGTTGGTAGTAAACATTCAAAAGCCAAACTTCAATCTCAGTTAATGCTCATGCCTGCTCACTTTGCCGGGATATTATCTTCACAAAACATTTATTGTGCGAATTGGATATAGACTGACTATGTAGTACATGTAGACTTTCCCATCCTTCAAAAGGAAGGTTTCTACAATGGCAGCAGCAATGTTATGATTTCATTCGGCATGTATTGTATCTCAACTCTCCCAATTAGGGATGTTCGCCGTGGCTTCATTCACCATTTTCACCAGAGTTACCTGCAGGTTAATTGCAGAAAGAAGAAAAATAAGTGATCATCATAGAAAATGGTATTTTGGTTACTAATAGAATAAAAAAAAAAGGTTTTTTCATTAAAACCCTTATAGATAGACTACGGATCACGTTATACGCATGTTGAGTACATGTGAGATTAAGTGATAGAAACAGGATGAATCCATCAATTTCGCTATATGTAACAAATAAGTCCATTTATAATATACCAAGCACACAGAGCTTTATTTTAGACCTTAATTTAATTATCTCTTATTAATAAAATTAGAGTTTCCAAACGGCCCCTAAAAGTATGTTTTTATTGAGAATTGTAAAATAAAATACTGCATAAAATAGATCTTTATAATTACCAAGCATGCACTGGGCTACACCCCTCAATAATGATCGTTTTGAATATCCTAACGAAATCGAAAACTAGTCTATTCTGCTATGCATGTGGGTTAGTTCGAAAAACAGAACAAACTTAAATGGGACATTGTTTTTGTTCCTATTCAACCACAAGTTGTCATCATTCTGAGCCCGCTATGTTGAGGATGGAGAAGGGGGGAAACATCATACCCAATGTGATTTCTGTTTTCCGCCCACCCGAATGAATAGTAGAATGGATGAGTATCCACCAAGTCAAAAATCCTAATTCAAGTGTGACTGGGAACACACTAAACATAACCAAAAAATGAGATTAATAAGTTATATCAGACCATGGTTCAAATATTGGCTATACATTTCATTTGTTTTTTGCCTGTCCAGTGAGAGATTGACCTGATACACGTATCGCACCTGGTCAGCCGATGTTGACACATATTGCTGATATAGGCAACATGTATCAGCCAATATGCCTGATACATGCAACACACCTTGCTCTATAGTTTAGAAAATATTTAAAGAAAACATCTACAAGATAAAAAAAAAAAAAAAGGACCTCCTCTGGAATAGAATGGCTCAGACCACCACATCCCAAGCTACTTTTGGTTAAATCAAGTTATACGTTAATTATATACAATGATGATCAAGGGACAATGCATATTCTCTAGACTGCTTCTGCTAGAATCACTTTCTGTCTGCCCAAGATGAGACCATGTATGATCAATTCAATCCCTTTGCAAACACCTACCCTCTTTGATTTGGCACTATTGCTAGAGGTGGAAAAATCTGACTCAACCCCCAAACCCGACCCATAGATCAGTCACAGGTCAGGTTACCTGACCCAAAATAAAATGGGTCAGGTTAGGGGCGACCCACTTAACCAGTGTAACCCGCATACCTAGCAAGGGCATGAATTGGCTGTGCCGGGTTTCTGATTTTTTCATTGCACTTTCAATTGAAGGCTATGCTATGGACAAGAGACTGAGATTCATTGTTACAAACTCCTAGAAAGCCTCTATAGATTAATCACATAGTGAGGCCTACCAATCATAAATTCAACCTCTTAGTACTAATATCTAATCCCCTGGTGAATTGGTGTTCAGATATAGGATCCCATTCAGTCATCTTTCCTCATCTTCTCCACCTGCGAGCTATTTCCTCTAGATTCTCCACAATCTCTACGTCAAGAAACAAATCAATAAAACTCAAAGCGAAGGTATCATCATCTTAACATTAGGGCCATGGAGGATCTTGAACATGAGGCTCTGAAGGAGTCTCCTACATGTAGATGTGGGTGCAGGATCCCCAACGGAAGGTGGAAGCTGAGGAAGGATGGGCTCGGGGTTGAGCGTGGACTCAGTTAGCCATGGGAGGGTCTCGGTTAGCCATGGGTGGGTGGATAGAGTGGAAGCTTTCTTCTCCTGTATGGTGTTGTGAATCATGGCATGAGGGAAATACCCAATAAGAGAAAGAGGGAGATGAAAGTGACGATAGAGTTTCTATCAAACAACGGGTTGGGTTGGGTTGACCGTTGACCTGCATCAGGTGCAGGTTGAAGAAGTTTGACCCGTGTTTAAAACAGGTCAGATAAGGGTCAAACTTCAACCTGCAGAATGCTTTGGTCAACTAACCCATTTTGGCTCAACCCGATCCATTTGAAACCAATACTTGCAACTAATATGATCTGTTGTCCTATCCCACATTCACATGCAAAGATATAATTCATTATGTAAGAACGCAAATGAATTGGCTAAAAATAACTGAAACCTATAGATGTAAATATTTCATGGTGCAAGTTATATGCACTAGATCACCTTCCACTTTTCCTGCTGATTATTATTGCTATACTCAATGGTATAAAAAAGCTAAAACTCAAAGTGCAACTATCCTTTCATGAAAGAATCATACCACACTTTCTGGCACTCCTGCAGGTGGCAAAGGAAGGTTTTTTGGAGGAGGGGTACTCTCATAAGATCGTTTGTCAAACCTCCATTCCCCGATCTTTCCATAAGTTAGCTTGCCCTAAAATGGCAACATAACACAAATGGTGTCACATAACATACAATAGAAAAATAAAATCACAATTGAAGTATTGTTGTCTTAATGATCAAGACCAACAATTTTTTTTTTTTGTTAAAATAGAAATCTCAGTAATAAGAATATCTCATATAAAAACAAAGAACAAGAGTTCAGCAACCCCAGTACCTTCATGTCATAGTCACATCCATAAGTATAATGAATTATAAACTTCTTGCCAACTTCTAGATCCCAAGGAGGCTATAAGACGGGGGATATGGAAACCAGTAAGTACAACAAAGAAAATGTACAAATCATTCGAGCAAAGCAAACCCATCCAACCTGAATCATGAAGTCCTTGTACAAGATGTTGCTCACATCATGGAAAGCAGATGCTACAGCATAAGCATACCTTCAAAGTAAATATGAAGAAAATGACGATGTAAATGAAACAGAGATAGAATTTTGAAAATGAGAAAGAAGGAACTATGGTGGTGAGCCTTAATCTAGTGGACCTCAACATGGACTGAACTAACCGAATGTCTAGCTATCAAATAAAAGTTAGCAATCATAACAAATGGTCCACATTGAATGTTGATCCAATCAGATGGTTTGAAATCATCCTACGGGAATGATTATTTGGGTATCTCTGATCACAATGGGACCAACCATATTTAATTATTTAAATAACCAAAAGGTGGGCATCATATCTAATGCCTGTGGCCCAGAACAAATGTTCAATGAACCTCGTATATTCTCTCTCTATTTTAAAAATATGGGCCAAAAGATAAAATGTGGGTGAATAGTTACATTTCAAGCACCCATCCAAATGCCTTATCTGCTTCAGGATCCTTCTTCATTGCTAGAGAAACATTCATCCATGTGGGAGCGATCTTCTTAAGAGACGCCTAAAGTAATTTGATAAAAACATCAAAATCATATAAAGATGAAGAGTGATTTTTCTGGGTAAAAACATGAATGAGAATCACCTTGCTGATGATGACAGGAGAATTTCCAACGGGGTCAATGTTGGTGATTGGGCCCTTGTCTTCAGGAAAGAACTTTCTGAGAGTAGACTCATACTTCTTCGGTTCAATGTAGAAGAAAGGGAATGCAGCTCCAAGCCTGCCTCTTGATAAGTTTGGTATAGGTTTGACAATAATATGATCTGGTTCTGCCATCAGTATATATCTGTTTTAAGCCAAATAGACAAAGACCCAGTTAACAAAAAATCAACAAAGATCCATTTCCAACAAGATTACTGATCAAAGTGATTCTTACTCTTCTTCAATGTTTGCCTTTTTAAGCCACTGGACAAATGCCCAAGGTCTATTAAGGACTATATACCCCTGAAATTGTAAGAAAACACATGATCAAAAGAAAGTCCTTCAAGTTGGAAACATCTAGTATCTGCTTAATCCCAAATAAATATCAGAAAAGGACAAGATATGTGTTATAAATTTAAACTAGTTGTCCCAAGAAGACTTGATACTTTCCAGTTTATTAATTATTGAATAGATAGATCCACACGCCCCTCCCCTCGTAATACTACTAGAATGGAAACAGAACTACAAATCAAACCTTCAAGTTAAGTAATTATGGTGCATTTGGAAATTCCACAATGCTTCATTTCAAGAGCTGTAATGCATTGGAGGCTGACTTATGGAACAAAGGAATTAAAAAAAAAAAAAGAAATAAAAAACTGCCCAACACAGTGCCAATTTATTCATACACCTCCAAATGCTTTGTACAAGAGATGACCACTCATTCCACCAGAATATCCAATACACCAATAGTTTGGGATAATATCTAAATGTTCCAGTAAAGCACAAATAGCACAACACGGGGAAACAATGGCACAATATACCCAAGAGATCTTATTAAGAAGCTTACAGTCCCCACTCACTGAAATGATCACATCCGGTCATTTTTGTTAGGAACTCTGAATGCAAAGGCAGGTCCACCACTACAGAGGTTGTCCTAAGACCACCCTGGCAAGATGGGCAGCAGATCACCATTCATTTCCAGTCCTATAACCAACTTAATCTTAGTTGACAATGTTTCTTTACACTCCCTGCATGCCACCATTCATTATAGGCCGTTTTAGTCTTCAGTGTGTTGATGGAAACAATCAACAGATTTCTCAAGAACCGAATGTAATTAGATTATCCAAAGCACAACTAAAGCCCAAATTCCACAAAGACAAAGGTCCTAGTTAGTTCCTTTGAACTCGATTAAGCTGGATTCAGTTTACCAGTAAATATAATTACATGCAACTCCTTTTACCTATAATTGGCCATTGAAAAGAACAACATGACTAGCACTTGCAGGTAAATTGGGTTACCAAAACCACATGAGCCCTCGTTACATGTAAACCAAGTAACCAACACCCAGTCTATGAAGATCTAAATGTGCCCAAAACAAACCTATCATCAATCCAATTTCACACCTCCAGTCCGAAACTCCCAACCCAAATAATCCACTCAGCAAAAAAGAACATTCCAAACATGAAATCAGCATCATATCATACTAGGAAGCATACTATCCAACTGTAATTTGTCACCATAAAAAACCCACAATACTTCTCATAGTTCAGCACTAACTCCATAATAAACATGGAAAGAGGTTGGGTAAAATAAAGGAAAAATACCATTTTTCCACTTTCTTTCAGTTCAAAAAACGAACCCACAATCTCAAAACCTGAATTTATGAAAAAAAAAAAGCAGACCCATAGTCCTTACAATTCAGAAGTTACACTGAAAACCCACGGGAAACGTAATTCTCTCAACTGATTCTCCACTTAGGTGATCCATACCAGGCCAAAAGCCATAACCCATAGTTCATCACCAATAGATACAAAGAGAAAGAGAAGAAAGAAACCATTTTTCTACTTTCTGTTACTTGAAAGAACAAAACCCATAATCTATAAATCGAAATTGATGAAAGAACAGACTCGCAATCCAAACAATTCAACAACAACAACAACAACAACAACAACAAAAACCCACTTTAAAAAACTCGTTCTTTTAAAGAATTCTCCACATACCTGATCCATACCGGGCGGGAGGGGATCGGCAACGAAGGTGGGTATCTCATCCATGTACTTGTCGGGCCTACCCGAGTGCAGGATCCTGGTGAACCCGCCCATCTCGGAACCGGGTTCGTTTCTGAATTTCTTGAACCAGTAGTACATGATCCTGCACTGCCAGGTGTTGTAGACGGAGTTGGAAGCAGTTACAGCTGTGTGGAAGAGCCTCTTGTTGGACGGACTGGATTTTCCGTGGGGCATCTTGATGATGGGGTCCACAGAGAAGATGTGGGAAGATGAAGAGATGGGGTTGTTGGTTGTATCAGGGCCAGGAAAGCCCTGTTTGAGGGGGGCATTGGTGGAGATGATGATGTTGTATGTGATTGCTGCTACTGAGAGGGAAATGAAGACTGTGTAGAAGATGCTCTCACACCCCATCTCTTATTCCTCTCTTCTTAATCTTTCTATCCAAATGTCTCTCTTTCTCTCTTCACTTTTTCTTCCTGTCTGAGCAATGAATGAGGTTTGGGGATGGGATGTTATGTGTTTCTCAGCTGGCTGCTGGAAAAAAGTCTCCTCTTTTACTTTACTTTATTCTCCTGTTCATCTTTTGGCTTTGGATGCATCATGTGGAGCTAAAAATGGGATTTGTTTGTAGTTATTATAGGAAACTTATATCCTTTATTCCCTGCATATGTGCCTCAACTATTCAAAGCAGCTCATGTTACTCAATAGCCCACCTTATGATTCATCCGAGTGGATCATAAAACACGAACAGCCCCCTAAGGCCTCAAGTGGGTCTCACAAGAACCTTATGCTTAACATTAGGTGAGCACCGGTGCTCAGCAGAGGGAACCCTGTTTTGTGAATTCTATGATTTATTAAAATATAGCTCTTTTGAGTTGAGGATGTATATTTGCGAGGAGAGGAGCCCGTTATAGAGATTTAAAATTATTCTAATTTTTCATGCAGCTTATTATTTCATTGTTTGATGTAATATTTATTTTATGATTAAGAAAAAAATGAGTTAATTTTTCTTGATAAAGATAAAGAAGATCTTTATTTGTTATGGGAGAGACAGTAACACTGAATTCCTCTTTATAGCATACATGAAAATCTTGTGAAGTGTGGAATTCTTATATAACACACTCCCTAAATCTTTTCTAACCATTTAGTAGATGACTCAAATGCTCTTTCATGGTGAAAAAACTACTTTCTTTTTTGTTTTCATTTAACGTTTAAAATTATGATTTGTAAACATGGGTCTTACATCATGATTTGACATACTATTAGGGGCGGTAAAGCTTTGCTTTAAACTACAAATCTGGGCAGCAATCAAAGGGCTACTACACTTTTCCTGTCTGGGGGAGTTTTAAGATGCCTCTTGCAGGCTCCAACCAGAATAGGCCAAACTTGTGCTGTCACTGGGCCAGGTCACAGGTAGGAAAATCAATTATTTTGAAAGGCCTGGGCTTTCTTACCCATGTTCCAAAAACTTGGAAACTCAGCCCAACTCGGAAGGTTGGGAATCAAAGGGTGCGTTTGGCATCGTACCATTTGGATGTTCACATGTTCCCATGAGATAAGGGTGTAAAAAACATGTTTGGTATGTGTAAATGACTGTTCCGAATTTTGTTCTTATGGGAAGGAATCTCAAATTTTTAACCCACCAGCATAAGAAAGTTGGAACAAAAAAACTTTATATTTTTTAAAAAATAACTTGCTGGCACAATTGGTTCTTTCTTATCTCTTACCTTTTAAAGAATATCATTTGAAAATCCTAAATTCTCTCACTTATCCTAAATATAGGCCACATGTTTACAATCCCAAAGGAGGTGACCCTACTTTATAATTCCTATAGGTGGGTCACATGGTCACAATTACAAAAGGTGCTCCTATTATAATTCTATAATATTGGGACTACATTATAAATTGTTTATAAAGGTAGGCATCATGTTGTGATTCTCTAGTTGGGTCCCGTGTCCACAATCACATTTTAATGGTAGCCACATGTTTGGATTTCTAAATGTGGCTACCACATTGTAATTTTTTAAAGGTGAGTCTCATGTTCACAATTAACAAAAAGTATGGCCCCACATTTTAATGATGGCCCCATGTTTGGATTTCTAAATGTGGGCGTCACTTTGTAATTTTTTAAAGGTGGGTCCCGTATTCACAATTAACAAAAAGTATGGCCCCACATTATAATTCCTATAAAGGTGAGCCAATATTATAGATTTTATAAATGTACTATCCCTGTGTTCTAATTTTTAAAGGTGGGCATCACTTGCTAATTTCTAAAGGTGAGCCCTGTGTCTACAATTACAAAAAATGTGGCTCCACTTTGTAATTAATAAAAATGGGTCATATAGTCTTGTTTACAAAATGTGGACCCACATTGTAAATCCTATGAATATGAGCCCATATTCTAATTTCTAAAGGTGGATCCCATATTTACATTTACAAAATGTTGACCCACATTATAATTCCTATAAAAGTGAGCCCACATTATAAATCCAATGGATATGGGTTCCATGTTCTAATTTTTAAAGACGGGTACCAAGTTGAAACTTCTATAAGTGAGTCTCATATATGATAATAATAGTATTGCACACAATAAAAGGCGGGGTCCCACATTGTAAATCCTATGTTTGCAATTTGAAGCAAAACCTTTATAATGTTATTAAACAAGATCCGTCCGACATACTTTTAGTAGAGTAATTTAATATAATGTTGCCAAACAAGTTCCGGAGAGTATATACTCGGCACAACCTGATCTCAGCACAATTTAATCCGAGTACAAAATTGAGAACAATACGAGAACGATGCCAAACAGGCCCAAAGTAACTCGGACGAGCTTAGCCACATATGCCATCAGACTTAGCCAGGCCGTTCAACTCGCTAGACTCGGGTACTCTTGAGGCAGGGAATTTGGGTGAATCAGGTCAAGTCAAAATTGAGTTGTTAACCTATAGTTTGGCCGGGCAATAGCCAATTGACAATATGGGGCCCATGTCTGGCCCTTTGAGAGCCCAAAAGATGACCAAAAGTTCTCACAAAAAATAACTTAATTTTTCTCTTCAAATTTTAAGGTAGCACACGTAGCTTGAATTATGAAAGTGATTGTTACTTTCTACCAAAAGTAGATGTTTTAAGTCAATAGGAGGAGGCAGATATTTTCATGGAATCCAAGAGCCTGTGATCTTTTATTAATGATGGTTAACAACTCCTAGGCCCACCCATGATATTTTTCTTGGATATCTTTTAGGACAATGATGAAAATGCCCTTGACATTTATTCAGTGGCAAAATAGAGATGCAATCACAGGGTTTCTTATACAAAATCATTCATCCCATCAATCTAATGTTAGACTTGAGTGGTCCTCATTACCACATGTGCAACACTGGGACCTACGGTTTAAACCCATTAAGTTACTTTTCCTTGATTAGTTTTTGGTTTTATTAAGTTTATCTTGAATTTAATTTTAGTAAGCTAAATCAAATAGAACTTTTGTTGGCTAATTTGAAGGAATTGAGAAAACTTACCTTAATTAGATTTATTTGATAGTAAGAAATCCCTGTAGGAGTTATCTATATATATGGTTTTCCGGTCTCTCTCTTAACCTACAAGATTGGAAAAACATCCATAACTTCACGCATACTGGAGTGGGTGATAAGGGAGATAGGTTAAGACCCTATTTGAGAAAAGAGATCTGCTCATTATCAAAATCATAGCGCAAGGTACGCTTTTAGTAATGCGTAGATCCAGATCCATATGTTTGATTTGGATTGCAAACCACATCAGATTTTACATCTAAACCTTGCAATTGTCACAATGCTTCATTTTCACTGTGCTCTGCTCTCTTTTGTATGAGTTTAGGGCCCGTGGACAATCATTGTGGCCATACCTTCAAACCCATTTTGGGTCGCCCGAGTCAGGGCAAGTTCATTTGACTCAATTAATCAGTGAGTCCGGCAAGTTAAATTGGGCTGACTGAGCTTGCAATGACTTTCTAAATCAGTTTTGAGGTGGGCCTATGCCTGGTTTGGTGAACCCATGTCCAAACCAGCTTGACCAGGTCATATTCTGCTTGAAGGCCAAAAAAAGCTCAGCTTAGACAAACTTGCAAGCAACTACTTGTGCCTATGAATAATCTAGGTATCTAGAGATTAGTTGGTTGGGATGGCCCATGAGGAAGACTCCACAGATTGAGACTGGTATCCCAGTAAGTCAGATCTGATGGGTGATATTTAGGTAAGAATTAGTTCTCACATATTATATGAGAACTTTTTATGAAGCCTAATTGTGAGTCCCATTTGGGGATGGGACCATGGGGGATGGAAAGATCTATGTGAGACCACCCCAAGTATTAAGTTTGACCCCAAACCCATGCCCCTAACCCCTTCATCCATAGCCCATAAGTTTAATGGCTTCATATTCAAGAAAATATTCAACCTTCGATCCAACATTTCAGTCCATTCGATTGGATCCAAGACTTCGATCCAATCGATTGTTAACAAATGCATATTGGGTTGGGTCAGCCAAAACCTGAAAATGCCTTTGAATCTCACTTGGGTCAAAATCTATTGACCTATGCTTACCCCAACCTATAAAACCAATACCAAGCCCACAGTGGCCTTCAGATTAAAACTGTTCAGGGGGCCCAAACTAATGAAATAAAATTACATCCCAGTCCAGTAGTAAAAGTGTAAATGGTAAAGCTCTGTAGGGTCATTTTAGTAATTAAGAAGCTTGCAAAAATATATATGGGGAGTTGGAAAAGAAGGGGAAGAAGCTCTTCAATTCATTCTCAATCCAACCTCAAAACGAAGCCTTCTCTTTAATCTTGTCTCTGTTCCTTCATTTCCTATTTCAGGTACATTTTCATGTCTTTCCTTTTGATCTTTACATACTATCTGTTTCTGTTTTGGTTTATATGATTGGATTATAAAGTAGAATTTGACTTCCATCTTGTTGAGTTTGCTGTATTCTTTCATCCTTACTTTTCCTCTAGGTTGAGAGACTTCATATGAGATGTGTTTTTTTTTTTTTTTTTTCTTCTTAATAGAGATTTGCTCTCTGTTTTGGATTCACGCAACTGAAGTTTGTATGGTGTTTGTTGGATTGGATATATGTTGATAAAGTTAAAAAAAAAAGGTTTTTTTTTGGTCCCATCTGTTAAATATCAGGGATTCCACACATGGGTCTGAATTCTGGGGTTGATGTGTGGGTTTTGAATTTTAAATTAGATAGGATGATGAAAATTTTCTGGGTTTGGATAAAAAAATTGAATGCAAACTGGGTTCTTTTTTTTTTTTTGGTGGGATTGATGTTGATGATTTCATGGTAATCTCATTTTTCTTCTACATTAAGGCTATGATTGGAGGAATTCTTATGCCCAGATCACGAGTGCGCGAAAAACAGTCAGACCCATTTTCAAGCAATCACCATTTTTGGGGTGGGAATCAGGATGCATTTGCTTATGTTTTGGAACAATCCCAACGAACAAGGGGAATAGAAGCTTGTCTATTTTGAAAAATATATACCCAATTCACAATTATCTGAACAGAAAATGCTGCCAAAGTTTCAGATTGTTCTTCTTGTATACGATATTGGGTTGAGAAAAATCTTATGAATTGTTGTTCAATCTCTTTTTTTCTGTTAACATTTGTTTTTGTATAATGGGGAAATTTTTTATTTTCTCAACTAAATGTGGCATATGGAAGAGCAACAGAAACTGTTTTAGAAATTAAAATCAGAAATTTAGAAACAATAAAGAGGTTTTGTTCTGCGTATGAGATGAAAGTAAGAAAATACAATAGGATTTTACTAGTTTAATTATGATGTCAATTCCATTGGTTTTTGTGCAAACAGGAATATTGGGATCAATGGAGTGCCTTCCGGATCAGGTTCTTTGGGACATCTTGGGAAGGATTAAGAAATCTGCTGACCGGAATTCCCTGTCTTTAGCATGTAAGCGCCTCCACGAACTAGATAAAGAGCAGAGAGAGTTTCTCAGGGTTGGATGTGGACTGGATCCTGCAAATGAAGCTTTAACTTCCCTTTGCTTCCGGTTTCCAAATTTGACAAATGTGGAAATCATTTACTCTGGTTGGATGTCCAAATTAGGCAAACAATTGGATGACTCAGGGCTTCACATACTCTCAGATCATTGTCCTTCATTGATCAACCTCAATCTAAGCTTCTGTACCTTTATTACTGATGCGGGTCTACGTCATTTGGCTTCTTGCACAAAGCTTCGAGCGTTGAAGTTGAATTTCACACCTGGAATTACTGGTTGTGGGATATTGTCTCTGGCTGTTGGGTGTAAGAACTTATGCACCCTACATCTTATTCGGTGCTTAAATGTAAGTAGTGTTGAGTGGTTGGAGTATCTTGGTAAGCTTGGGACGTTGGAGGATCTCTCGATCAAAAACTGCAGGGCCATTGGAGAGGGTGATCTCATAAAGTTGGGACCTGGTTGGAGGAAACTCAAACGGTTGCAATTTGAGGTGGATGCAAATTACCGATACATGAAGGTGCATGATCGCTTAACTGTGGATAGATGGCAGAAGCAATGGATTCCATGCGGGTTGATGAAGGAGCTTAGCTTGGTAAATTGCCTCATCAGTCCAGGTCGAGGACTTTCTTGTGTGTTGGTGAAATGCAAAGCTTTGGAAAAGCTTCATTTAGACATGTGTGTTGGGGTTAGGGACAGTGATATGGTGAGCTTGGCACAGAATTCAAGTAACCTTCGATCTCTTTCTTTACGTCTACCATCAGACTTTTCAATTCCTTCGTTGATGAACAATCCTTTGAAATTGACCGATGAGAGTTTGAGAGCGATAGCTCATAATTGTCCTATGCTTGAAGCGGTCAAGATATCCTTCTCTGATGGGGAGTTCCCTTCATTTTCATCTTTTACTTTAAATGGTATTCTTACATTGATAGAAAGATGCCCAATCCGTGTATTGGTTCTTGACCATGTCTACTCATTCAACGACCTTGGAATGGAGGCTTTATGTTCTGCTGATTTTCTTGATTCGCTAGAGCTGGTAAAGTGCCAAGAGATTAGCGATGAGGGGCTGCAGCTTGTTGGACAATTCCCTCACCTGAGTATTCTGAAACTTTCAAAGTGTTTGGGTGTTACAGATGCTGGGTTGAAACCACTTGTGGGGTCACAGAAATTGGAAGTACTGGTGGTGGAAGATTGCCCACAGATTTCTGAGAAAGGTGTTCAAGGGATTGCAAAGTCCATATCATATAGGCAAGACTTGTCATGGATGTACTGAACTTGTTGCTCGACCATTGATTCTTGTCAGTTCATTTAGCTGTTTTAGGAAGAATATTATTGATTTTTCATTTCATTTAGCAGTTTCCTGTCGTTCAGGTGTGTTGATTAGAGCAGTATGCAGTCTTGAAGATCTCTAGTTAAGATCCTACTTTGCCATGCTAGTTTGCAAGTTCTGATATCCTTGCTCTTCTTACAATATGCTGGCATGTTGTGCATTTTAGTCTGTGAAGATGTTTGGGTTTCCTCCAAGCTGCTTTAAGGGTCATCGCAAGTTCTACATGTATTTAAGTAGCTAAAGAATCAGTTTCAAGAATCCTTAAATTATGGTACATGTAATTCTATAAATTTATCTTACATCAGAACTGAGCTGCCTTTCAGTTTCTTATTGTAGTAATATTTCATGTGTTTCAGCTCGTTTTGTGCTCTCATTACTGTATTTGACATGCAACAAATCTAGATGTTGAGTAAGGCTTTCCTAAGCTCAAGCTTAGGATAAAATCTCGTAAGCTCATACTTGTGGGGCCCACCTTTGGTCAATCCAAATTGACCAAACACATGGCCCCCCTAAATTGCACATGTTCAACTTTTGGTTAGATCCGAATTTAATAGACCGTTGGATCGACCATGTATCTATCCAAATGTATTGTTGGCTATTAAACTTTTGGGCCCATATGGAGATGATAGAAATCATGGGTGAGGCTGATTTTTTTGCAGAGTGTAAGATCCCAGGGATTCTTTGAAATTCCCCCCATCCCCATCCCCATGTAGGTCCCTAGGTGAGCCCCACCACATACTTGAACTTACCTTATCCTAAGTTCGAGCTTAGGAGAGCTGGCCCCTTAGATGTTTGAGTTTATTGTGGTTTGAAATTTGTTTACATTGCTATGTTTGAAATACTGCTCTCTTTTTTTTAATGGTAAGAAAGATTTCATTAAAAGGAGAAACAAAACACTCCAAAACTGTAAGAAAAAATTGGAGTTGAAAGGTGCACGAGAACAGCACCAGCCACAACCCCAATTACAAGATGACACCCACTCAAGGAATTAACCTATCAACC
The DNA here is from genome assembly GCA_028538565.1 of Umbellularia californica. Classification (NCBI taxonomy): domain Eukaryota; kingdom Viridiplantae; phylum Streptophyta; class Magnoliopsida; order Laurales; family Lauraceae; genus Umbellularia; species Umbellularia californica. The sequence continues at coordinate 96,466,429 of JAPQWN010000003.1, forward strand.
CCTTGCTTTGCTAGCACATCTTCCATGGAGTTAGCGGATCTAACCTCATGATGGAAGGAAACATTGATGTAAGCTGATATCTCCCTTATTTCATTGGAGAGGAATTGAAATTTTCTAGGATTGGTATTTGGGTTAGACAAGCACGCAATAGCATTTGAAGAGGAATTGAATTCCTGCTTTGAAAATTGATTGCAGAGTTGATAAAGATTCTAATAGCTTGTCTGCTTGTGCACCACCTTTAGTACATTCATCTTTAAAACTTCTTGACCTACTTCAAGTTGCACTTGGCTCGAGCTTTTTTAGCAAAATGGATTATATGTTTTGTTGTGCATGGGGGCAGATGAGGCAGAATGAAAATTGAAAACCTTATTCTCCAGGATATTATTTTTCAATTTTTTAAAACCATTTTTCTACATTATTGTAGTTTGATCATTCCTTTTACATAAACCTAGGCCACCTTCCAAATACATTCCCATTTTTCCAATCTGCCCATATAGTGACATTCCTGTACACTTGGGGGTGTGCATTCCTAAAAAGATATATGGTACATCTATATGCATAGTATGATGTTCTCTTAATCAAGAAAAAAAATTCTCATCATTCTAATCTTAATTGGTTAGAATTGCCTTTCAAGTTATATTCATTTGATTCTGGCTGATGATGACCACGATGTTGACTTCCGAATCAGGATGGGAATCCTATGCTTGCTCAAATTGGAGTCTAATTAGGGTCTATTTGTTTCATCTAATTGAGTTCTTAGGAATTCTAGGAAATGTATTTCTAACGGTGGTTAAAATTGAAAACACAAAGGAGAATATTAAAAAAATGTCCATATAGTAACATTCTTTTAATCAAGCGGAGGCGAGAAATGTATACTCAGCCATCATTTTAGTAAATCGAATCCTAGAAAAATCAGGGTCTCAACTGCTTTTCCACCTTATATTATACATCCTTCACCCTTTTATAATGTTCTTTTCTTGGAGTCCATTTCACCATGAATTCCTAGGAATTCAGCTCTATGCAACAAATGGCTAAATATGCATTTGGACTCAAGCCAGTTTATGGAGTAGGTGCATCAGGATTCAGGAGGTATTTCGAGTTTGTCAAAGCGAATCCATTAACTAAAATAACTATGACCCAAAACACAGTTCACGTGAAGGTACAGCAATCTAGGTAGTCCTACAGTCCTACGTAGTCACACTGCTTTCATGGAACTTCAGGGGTTCTGTCCAAATCATTGCATTCATTCCAGAAAAATTATACATTTTGTGTGCAATTTAAGGTTCCTCCCTTCTTTACAGCAACATATCACCTGTGTCCTATAAGATAGAACCTTCAAAGAAAGAGAAAAAAAAAAAAAAAAAAAACATTATGAGATATTTTTTATAACTTCCTCCACTATAAATCTGCAGTTTGAGGTGCAGTTTGAGGTGCTGACCATCTGATATAATGAGGTATTCATTTGCTCTCTCTTTACTCTTATTAGGCATCTCATTTCAGTCCCTTCGTACTGTAGTCCACTATAATTTGACAAAACGTTGCTTCAGATTACAAGTATGAGACTTCTTTTCCTTCACAAGACCTGGGGCATTGCCAGCATGGATGCACCATACCTGAGTGAGTTGTTTTGCCAATAATCCCTAATCCTCTAATAAATCCCAATACATATATATAAACCTGGTAAGTTATAATGTAATGAGATCCACTAACAGCCAATCAATGGTCAGTAATGTGACTATGAATAAGGCAGGGTGGGCTGTCAATGGGCCCAGATGGCTGTAGGGCTTTTAGGTAGGCCTGCTTTGTTAATTGTTTCAATCTTGAACATCTATTTTAGGCCCAAGGATCAGGGACATCCTAAAATGTAAAAATAAAGTAAGTTTACCAGAAGGGTCAGTTTTAAAAAGAGAAAATAATAAGCAAAAGATCCTAAAATATTAAAACAAAGCTAGCTTACCAAAAGGATATAACTTATAGGTAAGAAGAGCAAAAGATCAGGCCTAAAAGGTAACAAGAGAGAACCATCACAACAATCCCTACACAGTAACAACAATCTGATACCCTAGAGTGCTTTTGCTTCTGGAGTTGAAACCATTCTACTATTACTTAATAGACAAGATGTTACAGTAATCTGCTTTGGTTGAAATATGCATTGCACAGAATGCACTCTATCAAGATGTTATAGAGACATGAGAATTGGGAGGTCAAAGATACATATTAAGTTTATTAGAGAAAAAGAGCAATTTAACCTTTAAAGAGTAAAAGGCTACACTACTGACGACTGTGTCTATATACAATAATTGCCCAGAGGACACTAGGAATTTGAGACGGAGCCCACAGCAACGCCTTCACAAACATCCCCTCGGCAAAGTGGGCATACCCTGTATGAACCAGAAAACAAATGAGAATGCAGAGTCATGCAACTTCAAGTATGCATGAAGAAGAAGACAGAGCAAAATAGAATTGTGGACAGTGATGATACCCGTGTATTTCTTTCAACCATTTATCAACACATGACATGTGGTATTCATGGCGGCAGGGAAGAACTCTTATTTTATCTCCTTCCTCATACTCAGCCAGACAGATGTAGCACCTGCAAAAGTTGACCGTTAGATTAATAAAAGGCTTAACAAAGAGAAGTTAAATTGAATATATGAAGCTATTAGAGAAAAAGGAACAAAAATAAGAGAAAAACCATCTATCCACTATTATATGTGAATTAAATACAACTTAGCTGGACTTGTTCAGTCTTAAAGAAACATGGAAAACTCATACATGGTATGCTCGGCACCATCACACACCAATACATGCTAATCAGCCATTGACAGGTTTTCGGATGATGCTATTGTGCCAGAATAATTGTGGATGAATAGCCACAAAGTAGATTTTTTTACCTCCACGAAGTGTGTTTTTTTTTTTTTTTTTTTTTTTTTTTTGTGTGCGCGCGCCGCGTTTGGGGTTTTGTTTGGGGGGGGGGGGTTGGTTTACAGTAAAAAACCCCTTAGACCCTTTTAGTAGACCAAAAAGGACCCCTAAGAAATTTATGGCCTAGGGTAGTCCCATGGGCCCTTTCCGGTTTTTTATTTTTTGCTGCTCGCTGCCATGGGACAAAAACACATCCTGTGCCCCGACCTCTTGTTTTCTTCCTCTTCCGCATCTCTTCCCTTCCCCACTCCATCGATAGTGACGCTCCAACCCCTTGTGGTTCCCAACTCCTCCAGGTCACCCAACTATTGTATTTTTTTTTCTCCAAATTCTCATTTCTCCCAAACACGTGTCAGCATCTTCGTTGTCAGGAAAACCAGGCATAACTAACTTTTCCTCTCTTGATTTTGATTTCTAGGGTATGTATGGACTTTCCCTCTGTTGAATGTGATTGATTTTAGGGCTGCATGAACAAACTATTTTTGTGATTTCTGTCATGCAGATGAAAGAGTGTGTCATTGAATGGTTAAAGTAGTGATTTTGTAATTTTAGGGTTAATTGAAGCTGGAATATGAAGATGTTTGTAAATGCGGATAGGAATGTGATGCTGAATGTGCTGGTGCATGTCTAGACAGGTGGATGTGCAAATGTGTGACTGTGAATTGCCATGTGCAGGCGAATGTGTGGGTATCAATGATTAGGAATGTGAAGATGAATGTAAAAGTAAGTGGCCAAGGTGTCTATGAAGGTGGAGGTGACTGTCAAGATGACTGTGAATGTGAAGATGAATGCAGAGGTGAATCTGATGGTAACTGCGGAATTGAAATGGTTTGTTAGCTTGGTTAGACATAAAGATTGAGGTCACTTGATCATTGTAGGAATGAACTTTCATGATGATCCTTTAATGTCAAAGGGTTATTTTTTTTCAAACCCCCATATGAGCAGTGATATCTATTCTCAACACAGGCTACTAGTCACAGAATCACATCTATTCATCGACTTTTAACTGCTATGAGCAGCGATATTTATGCTCGTAGCAGGCTGAGTCCCAGATTGGTGTCTATTCAGTGACTTTTAATTGTCATGAGCAGCGATATCTATGCTCATAGCAGGCTATTGCACATTTGTATGTAAGCTTTTATACATGGATGAATGTAAGCTGTTGCACATTTTGGGCAATGCCAATGCCCATTCTCCTACAGAGGAACCACTATGACATTAAAGAAAGGAAAATGACTCCACCAACCTCTATAGTACTATGGCACACCAAACTCTTTAATGGAGTAAAAAAAAAAAAGAATAAAACAATACATGGGAACCTGTAATACAGCCCACCTTTCAAGTTTTAGTTTAAAAAAAAAAAAAAAAATTTGTTTGCAAAACCAAATACATAGAAGCAAAAAAGGGGTTTCGAGATGAAAACGTTGCAGAGATTCTCTTTTGATACGACAAAGATGACAAATGAGAAAAGGGAATTCGAGTTGGTACATATGTAGTAGTGAAAATAAGCAGCGTTATCACTGCTCATGGGTGTACACAAGCAGCAAAAGTGGAAAAAAAAAAAAAAAACAGAAGTGCGTCGGGAAGTCCAATATAGTTACTAATGAAGTTTTAGGTCCTTTTTGGTATACTAAAGGGGGGATTTTTCCAGTAAACCCCCAACGCCCCACCCCTCTCCTTTTCCCTTCTCTCTTTTTTTTATACTAGTGGGCGTTGTTTTGGAGGACACAAATAGGAACCTAAACCAAAAATTGTAGGTCCAATGCACATCTCATATGCACAAGAAAAACATATCAAGAGACTTCTTCATTTTATAATATGAGTAAGTAAGACATATACATGATGGATATGCAATAAATTAGGCAAGGACCTGGCCTTCATGCATAAAAATTAAGTATGTCTATTTGGCTACTTTTAAAGTACCTAAGTATTTCAAAATATTCAAGCAGGTTATTAATGCACGCCATGTTCCAAGAATATGCTTGCAAAAAGAATACCCAAACATTATCACAAGTTAAAGGCTCTAGAGCTTAAAATATCAGCATCCTACCAATCTATTAAAGGGCGGCATAATTTAAACGTTAAACTTTGGGTCCCTTGAAAAAATTGTTAGGACCATCATATCATGTTGACCTTCCATGATCATTTACACAATCCTACAAATCAATGGTATGACCTTCTAAAACCATTCACCGTACTGCAGTGATTGGTATGCATCCAGGCAGTGCCCACAAAATGCTATTAAAATTTAAATATCTTCATTTAGGCATTCACCCAAATTTGACACATGCCCAAACATTGTAGGCCATTGGATTGATCATACAAATTTGGCTCCCATCCGTTTTATCTAACGGAAAGGATTTGGAAAACATTGAAGCTCTAGTTGGCTTGTAATGGTACCACCCATAACCATTATCAGCTGGTTCCAACATTTTGCTTAGAAGAACGTTAACCCGTAACAATCCCACCCATCTTTTCCTCCCTCCTACTAACCCCCGGCAACCCAAATGATTGTCGCACTTCTAGTTGGATCACACTTCTAGGTGGATCCTAAAGCTCAGGCCACTCTAAAAATGATTCCCTCCATATATATGTGTCTGTGCACACATGCATGAGTGCATGCATTTGGGAGTGAAGCAAACAAGTGTTACTCTTGCAGCATAAAATTCACGCACATAAGAAGTCAAAATGAAGTAACAACAAAAGAGAAACAACATAAATCCTTGGAGATCCACAAGAGGAAATGAGGATGTAGATAAAGAAACTTACTGTTCCACATCATCTCCACTTTCATGCATTGCAGTCTTTTTGTGACTCTTGAGAGGAAAAGAATTAACCACAGACTCGGGGGCTGGCAATGATACCATCGAAAAAGAAAGCGATATGGGCTGGCGATGGATTTCATCCAAGACCTGCAAAGCAGGTTATTGCAGCAACATAAAGCTTCCACAGAATGAATGATCACGATTCTCGGTAATATGCCAAATCAATTATATTCAAGCAGCACTTAATCACAATAAAAAGACTAGGGGGTATCCTGGCATATAGAATAACGACATAAAATGGAAAATCTGATTGTCAAAGAACATGCAATAAGGGAAACATAGGGCTAATTATTCATGGTGCTTTTTATTAGTGAATAGTGAGCATCCACACATAATTGTTAAAACACTTATCAAGCCACCCCCGACTTCCAAAAAAAAACCATACTTGCATGAATCATGGTGGAGGAATGACTGCCTGTGACAACCCAAAAAGTATCTTAAATGACGTGTGGCACAGTGGTGAGGACCCACTACCCCACCAAATGAAAATCACTAGCCTAACCAACCAATCGAAGGGATGAATTATATGATCCAAACAAAAACTAATAAGCAGCTCATTATCAACACTTTAGATAGATGGTCAAAAATGTTAATAGGCCTGATTCATATATATAATTAGTTCACAACCTAGTTAAAATGCTCAACATTAGCCATAGTTGTAATGCCAGTTATACATCATCGACACTTGATAGCATGGTTTAAAAATCGGCCAAGTCCAAGTTGACTCGAACTCAGCACACACAGAGAGAATTCGGAATTGATGTGTTAATCATGTTGCAAAGATAAACATAGGGAATCTTAAAGAAGGAAAAATTAGTGATGGAATGCAAAGAGTAAGAAGTACAAAATGACTAAAAAGGTATAGTTTCAAGAAAAAGATCCACAAAATAAAAGGCAATAAAGTTAAGTTCAAAGTTTATGACAATTTTTAAGTTCTATTGACAGCAAAGGAATGAAAAAAAAAAAAAATATATATATATATATATATAAGTTAAGATTACCAGATAGGTATACAGATATCGATAAAAGGATAGGATATACAACTCTGCACTTTGTGGAACTCGTGATACAGGTAGGGATATAACCATCTTATCTATAACAGGAAATTTTATATTGCATACTAAGATTTACTTATGAAATATTACTTTACATCTTTAGAATCTTTAAATAAAGAAATTGTCTTTTATTTGAAGTCATTGCTAATCATCTTTATGTTCAAAAGAAAGAACACGGATAGAACTTCATGGAATATGAATTTGGTACAATAGGAGACATTGAAATTGTACCCAACAAGTATCAGTAGCAGTATTATATCATTGAAATATGGAACGCTAACACGTGTATCCAAGTACCTTTAACTGTCCTCATCTCATCTTCATTATCATAGCATTACCCCCATATACTTGGGATAGAAGTGTTCAATATTGTCTTATACACTTGGTATGGCCATAGCCTATAATACACACATGACATTGAGTACATGCCAGGTACAATAGTATATCTAAAGTTGTAGCTACGGACATGCGTACAAGATCGAATAAAGGACAACCTGCCCCTTCCAGATGCTTAAATCTGAGAATGTACAGTGCTTCAATCTAAGGAAGGCCAAACACAGTCTCATAGCCATGATGCTAAGTCACTGACAATTATATAGCATAGCAAGGGTGTCTATGTTCATTCAGAGGTTGGCAAGTTAACCTCCATGAGAATAGAAAAGCCTCAGAGCTATGATGCCCACATACAGACACGGGTATGAGGAACGAGGTTTGATATGCCAACCTCAAAATTTTAGGATACGGGTACGGCTACAGCACTTTTAGAAATATATACAGTTAGATATTTAATTAGGAATTTATATAAGAGCAAGGCTCTCCTAAGCTTAAGCTTAGGATAAGATTCCGTAAGCTAACGCTTTTGGGGCCCATCCTTGGTCCATCCAAATGGACCAAACACACGACCCCCCTAAATTGCACATGCCCACCCACTTTTGGTCAGATCCAAATTTACTAGACCGTTGGATCGACTATGCACCGATCCCAATGGATCATTGACCATTAAACTTTTGGTGATTAGATGGAGATGATAGAAACCACGGTTATGGCTGATTTTTTATAGGAAGGAGGGTCCTAGGGAGTCCTTGAAATCCCCCCCACCCCCATCGCCATATGGGTCCCCAAGTGGGCTCCACCACGCAATTGAGCTTACTTCAGCTTACCTTATCCTAAGCTTCAGCTTAGGAGAACTGGCCCCTTTATATAAAAAGGAACATTTATCTTATTGCAATGTAGGGCTCAAATGTGGTGAGGCCCAATGAGTGGATCTAACTTTCAAAGAGATTTAAAGAAAGTATAAGGGGCAAAGTGCCAAAATATAAATAATAGAAGAATCTGGACATTTCCGGCAATAAGCCCCAACCATTTTTTAAATATATAACAGTGTCCTTGCATCCTTTTACAAATGAACCCCCATCCCTTTCTGATAGATGGTTTGGATCCATTGTGGGGGGCCACGAATCTGAAGAGTCCTTAGTTGTCTTGTCACATCAGTATCGAGCCTTGAGCCTTGAGACAAAAACATCAAGAAAGAGGAGGGAAGGGAAAAGAGGAAAAAGGGTGAGAGAGGAAAGGAAAAGAGAGGAGGAGGAGGAGGAGGAGAAGAGGAGGAGACTGCCTTCGTCGAGTCGTCGCCGGCCATTTGCAATCGTTGTGTTGTCGCCAGTTGTCGATGAAAGGTACTCCCTTCTCTTCTTCCTCCTCCTCCTCTTCTTCTTCTTCTTCTTTCTTCTTTTTTTTTTTTTTAAATAATTTCTCCACCTCGAAAAAAATATATGAAAAAGAAAATGAGGGAACGGCTGCCTGTTTTTTCCCCACTAAACAAGGTTTTGTGGTTTCGGCGTGTCTTGAAAATCTTTCACATGTCTAGGCATATCTTGCCGTATCCCGTACCCGTATCATACCATGTCGGTACGGGTACCATTAGGCCTGTCAATGGGCCGGGCCGGGCCGGGCTTGGGCATGGGTTGTCCAATCCTGTTCCGAAAATAGGACGGGCCTGCCAGGTGTTGCCCAATCCCGGCCCTAAATTGAACAGGCCTACATCTAATCCCGTCCCGTACAGGCCCGGGCTGGGACAATGCCAGGCCTGGGATTAGCCCGATCTTGGAGATAAGCAAAACATTATCTAATTGGAACCTTTAAGTTTGTAAGCAAAACTCATTCTATGCATCAGTAGTTTGTAACATTCTATGGGTCCATCATCTGAACTTTTCTACATTCAGGTCAGCTGTAATGGTATATGGTTGCCACATTTAGGAGATTTTTTAGAGGTCATCCTATAAGCAATCTGCATCATAAACTCAAGGCCCTGGTGGTAAACACCCTCTTCGGGACACTTGAGTAGAAAGATGGTATAATTGGGACCTTCAGGTGTTCTTGAGTTGACGACTCAAGCAGTTATTTTATACTAAGAGAAATATCATATATCATAATAGGCTTTGCTTTTGATGATCCTAATCCTTTAATCTACCGATTATTTCTCATTCAACGGTTGTTGTTCTGTGGCATCAGCACCCTCCATGGATGAGAGATTTAGATCATAATGCTAGTTCAGTATTATCTTCCTCTCAATTGGATGTAGGAAATGGTGTCTATCAACCATATATGTTAATTGGTAGCTTATGTGATCATTATTTAAGTTCTGGGTTAGTTGGTTGGATCGAAAAATACTTCCAGGCTTCAGGTGGATAAAAAATGGTGCCTTCGAAAAAGAGGGTATTGGCATGTGAACCACAATTGACACAAGAGCCGCTGAGGCTCCGCTCTATTGACCATATACTAATATACCAGTGAACCCCATAATTGTTCCTCAATATTCTCCTCCTTCCCTATTGTATTTTTATAAGAACGACCCCTAGAGCTGTTCCTCAATATATATAATTATTGTTAAAGGACTTTGCAGCGGGCCGGGTCGGGTCTGAACAAGATGGGTTGTTTCTGCCCAGTCCCAGTCCAAGTCCCATTTTGGCCGGGCTTTAAAATGTATTGTTCAAACCCAGTTTCATTGGGCTTTAAAAGCCCTGTATTTTCGAGCTTGGAACGGACAAGGCTGGCTTTTTACCCATTTCATCCCATCCCATTGACAGGACTAGGTACCATCGGTCAAGTGTCTTATCCGGGTATCATAGCCTCAGAGATAATAGTAGCTAATATGATAAGATATGAAAATCGAAACCTTTATTCAATAAGAGGGAGGTTACCTCAAATAAGGCCTCAGCAAGCATCACTATTCGTGAAATACTTGCACGGGAGCTAGACTCTTCTGAAATTAAGACTGTCTCACAAGAACATGTACCATCTGGGTGAAGCCCAGATGCACAAAAAGTAGTTCGTCCTCTACGCTCGTCAAGGCCACCATGTAGTCTTTCCCATATCTGCAAGACAAAAGTATCATAATTCAGCAACAACACTTAAAGAGATCAGAAAAATGAAATAAGTATTATTACTAAAAAAGCATGCATGCCCATCAAGTGACAGTGCTGCCCAATCATCCTTTAGATCAGCCACATAAAGATCCAACAGAAAGTGTCAGAAAAGAACCAAAAAGATAAAAAGAAAAAAAAAATGAAAAGAAATTAAGAAACCTGAAAGGAAGAAGTGAAGCCAAATTGACTTCACTAAGTTTACCCAGAAGTGTATCCAAGTTTACAAGAAGATTTAGAAGGAAGGTAATAACTGAGGAAACACCCAATGCACATGACACATTTTTTTAATCGGCACATGAAGCCACATTTTTTAATCAGCGCGTGCGCAGAGAGAGAGAGGGAGAGAGGAGGAGGGAGGGAGAGAGAGAGAGAGGGGGGGGGGGGGGGGGGGGGCGGGGGACATAAAATGTCTACATTATGGTCTAAGTGACTTGATCAGGACAACATGGGCATTTGGCAAAAAACTACTAGTGTCATTTATGGTTGCTTCATCATCATCACCAACATCAAAGCATTGTCCCAACTATGTTGGGGTGGGCTACATGAATTTTGTTTCTCTGTTCCGATCTATCCCAAGCCTCCTCACAAGAAGAAAAATATACCAACAAAATCACAGAAATTTGTCACATTGATATTTGGTCTTGCCTTGTGTATGATCAATAGAGCTAGCGCTTGAATTTTCTCACATTGGAAGTGTAGAAGTATGCCCACGTGTTGGACAAAGATCCAAAAAGCATTTCCCAAGTATGTTTGTTCCTTATTTTGTAAACATTTTAAAGAGCCATAAAGAATAAACATTGCTTCATAATGCAGAGTATACAGACCCAACAATTGAACCACAGAGGAAGTTTTCAACAAAATGTCATGTTTCCTAACCAAAAAATGGATTAAAAGATAAAAAAGAAACAAAGTTGCCAACAAGAAAGCACTCAAATGAAAGACGTGATTTAGAAAACCAAGAAGTAAATGATTCACCCATGCAAACTTGCTTGAATGTGTTTCTTAAAGGGACAAAAACAAGCTTTCCTGGACAAAAAATGATTGGTGATGTGCTTCTAACAGGAGGAAAGAAAAAGTGTAGAAAAAAAAAATATTACCTCAGATCTGGAGTGCCATCGCCGTTCATATGGACTGTGACCTCTACTGCTCCGATATCCTAAATCTCCAATTCCATCGTCAAAAAGATTGCCACTGAAATCTATGATCCTTCTGGTGTGAGATCCCACATTCTCGGTGTCCTCAGTTGAGAAAATTATTGTTGGAGAGTCATTATTCCTTCTAGAACTGCGTCTTGAAAAAGCATCCCAAAATAGCCTTCTACTATTTTGTCTTGCCTCGTGGCTACTAACTTCCACAGTGCTACTGGGTAAGACATCAGACGAGATAGTTGCCACATCAACATGCAGCACACCTCCATTTCTCAGCTCACTTGGCCTAGCAGTAGGTTGGAGAAATCCAGAACTGCTAGGCAATGCTGCCTCTCGATGTAACTCATCTCTGAGCAGTCCTGAAATCAGTGGTGAATCAGGAACAACTGAAACCGAGCTCATACCAGAGTTACTGGTGCAAGGAATTTCACCTCTTTGACTCTGAACAGATGACAATCCATTTGCATGTGCTTGACCAAGTTCCTGTAGTGGCATACTGCTTGAGCATGACCCATCAGTACTGATCTGGGTACGTTCCTCATTCTTAGAATCATCAAAATCAGCGATGATGTCCAATCTAGAGTCCCCACTTCCAGAGGTCGATTCCAGAGGTTGCAGTCCTTTAGAAGCACTAGCTACGCCTTCAGCATTCTCCTGATTTGAGTTGACAGTACTATAACCAACATCTGCTTGACAAGGAACCAGTTCCTTGCTTTTAGATAGACACATCCCAGCATCCGTTGTTGCATGATTTCTTGAACCAAATTCTTTAGAGTCCCCCTCCATGAGAACATCATTGCTGCTTATACAGGAAGCCCCATTTCCACCCATGGAGCTGGAACACTCATTTTCTGGAGAGAAGAGTGACAAGGGTTCCTTCGCTGAGCTTTGAAGATTATTATCAATAATCGAGTCCTGCTGCCAAGTAGGATCAGCTGAGATTCGGAAGAGATTATTTTCCATCTGAAGATAAAGAATTGCATCATTTACCAATTCAAAATGTTACTAATCTGCATTGCTTTTTTGTAGCACCAAAGTGCAGATACATTTATGCAACAATGATGCAGAGAACGCAAGGCTTCTCAGCGTAAAGCATCAATCTTAATCATCCCTGAATTACTGATTTTCATTTAGAACAAAAAATAAATCCCAACTGGACAACTTGACACTGGCATGAGTGTGTGCGTGTGTGAACCTTCTTCCAGTATGGCAAGACCACCTGCAAGCATAGAAGACATGGGGGTTAGTGGTTTGAAAGGTCTGCTTGTGACCATTGTGGGTGCAAACAAAGGGAAACTATCCAATCAAGGGAGGCACTGGCTTAAGGGGTTTGACGTTGTCCAAATCCTAGTGGTTACATAAAGTGAAATGGGTTTGGATGAGTGTCAAAAATTTAGTTGGTGTTAGCTCAGAGATGAGAGGACAGGGGTGGACTGTAATGAGTGTGAATAGCTCAGATTGATAATGAGGAAGCGAGGTAGGCCCACAGGAAGGATGTTCCAAGCTTACAAACAGTCTCATTGCATGTGCGCACACACACATAAATGCATATGAACTAGCACATGAGGTAAATAATTTGTAAATGAATGGAAGTGCCTAATTCTTCTAAACCCACTGGTTTCCTAGTCAATTCGTGTCCCAATCAGCGACCCCCAAATACTCAATATGTCAACACATCCACACAAAATATATATAACAACATTGCAAAACTCACTTTTACACAAATTTCAGTTGATAAATGCACATAAGAGGAGCAAAAATCTACCCCCCATCAAATCTTCAGTAAAAAAAACGAAGCTTTTACTATATTAGCTCTCTCAATGTGTGCCCAACAGGCCCATCTAACATGGGTTCATCGAAAATTATCAGAAAAAACAAAAAAAAAGAAAGATTGAAGAGCTTTGTCAAATAGAATAAAGTTCATCTTCATGAAACGGATGCAGCAAAGAAGCAATGGAGATGTTTCCTTTGCAGCATCAGTTCAATTCTTCCTTTCAAAAAAGATTGTAATTCCAACCAACAATCCAAACCAAATCCTAATCCCCAATTTCACCCAAATCCCAAACTCAACAAATTCTACAAGACAAACTACAAAAAAATGAAGAAAGAAGATCATACATCAAAAATACTCATTAGAATGAAGAACCCACTTTCCAACATACAAAAGGAGAAACACTAAACCGAAAAAACAAACCCTGAATCTATTGAAAGATTGCATCTTTCTTGACAAACAGAAGAAAACTTGGAGGATCCCGGAAAACCCAAAAAGGATTCAAGGAATGGGGTTTTCTTCCCTTTTTCCTTTTACCTCATCATCATCGCTGTCGAGGGGAGCTTGGGAGGGAGAGGTGCCGCAGAAAAATGGTGCAAACCCGCGTTTCCTCCTTCGGTCGAGCCGTGGTCGAGATGGGTGCGACCCCAATCGACTGTTGCCCGAACCCATGTCAAGATCTATCGATCGATCGAGAGATAAAGATAACAGAGCTGTTGGTCTTCTTCTTATATGTAGAGGGAGAGACGAAGGAGATGAGAAAAGAAGAGGAAGAAGATGAATGGAAAGAGCATCTGTTCAAATCGCTTTATAAGGAGTGGAGAAGACTCCAATTTTAGTCTTCCACACGTCAGTGATCACACATCCACTGTACACGTGGAGAGTGACCATGACAATCTACCGTGCTCGAAATCTCATTTCTTTTCACTTCGAAACGACTCTGCGCCTAACCCAATCGGAGCTGTCTGAGGCTGGCCTACTTTAGACCTCTCAAAATAGCCCTCTTCAAATTCATCTTCTTTCAATGGAAAAAAAATCATTTTCTTTAAACGATTTTAACCATAGGATTCAAACAAAAAGTCTACTTGTCCCGGATTTTTTTGTCCCGGGACAAACCCGACTCCACATGGGGGGTATTTTGGTCATTTTGAAAAATGACCAAAATACCCCCCATGTGGAGTCGGGCTTGTCCCGGGACAAAAAATCCGGGACAAGTAGCATTCCTCGGATTCAAATTGCTCCGGTTGGGGAACTTCACCGGTAGAGTGAAGTAAAGCCGACATTTTTCGGATAAAGGGTTATATTAAAAGTATACATTATTAAAATTTTATTAAAAAAGTAAAAAATCAACCTCCTTTTTATATTGAAAGACAAAAGAACACTCACTTTTATACAAAAAGTTAAAAAGATTCTCAACCAAACAACTAAAGACAAAATATCATCATAATTTATTGAGGAATCTACAAAAAAAAGGACCCTAGATGGCCACTAATCGAAAAAGATGATACTAGTCAATATTGCACAGAAAAAGTTCCTTGTGACCACTTTCGTTTTTTTTTTTATTAAAGACTTAAACGTAAAACGACGTCGTCACTTAATATCTCATTTAAACGTGTGACGACATCGTTGATTAATCGCTTAAAACCCCATTTCTCCATTTTCTCCTACTTCCTCCCATCGTTTTTCCCCTTTCTCTTGCAGTTTCCTTCACTTCATTCTATACGTAAAGTTCTCAAACAGGTCCGGGTCGCGATTAACCGTCGATTTCCACATCAAAGTAGAGATATTTGTCTAAAAGTATAGATATTTGCAAGACTTTATCAGAAATTGGTAGTTTTATATAATATAGCAAAAAAGTTTTTAAATATCATAAGAATGGAGCAGTTTAGAGAATGCTTATGGAAGTATCTTGATTTTGGTCACCAAGCATGAAAAGCTATTATTAATGGTGATTGTACAAGAAAAAACCCTCTAAATTTTAATATTTTTAGGTGGGATGGAAATAAAATTGAAGATTATACAATTTTAAATATCGCGATCAAATTGATTTTTGGTGAATGCCTAATGTATGGTTGCAGACTTGGAGTCGTGTGTGGTAGTCATCCCTTTAGAAAATTAGTCGTGTATGCCCACCTCAGCATCCTTCACGCAGGTTGGCTTGAGTCCAAACTTATGGAATAATCCAACATTTGCTTGACCATATTGGCTCATGACAAAGGACCCCTCTCATGGCAGGATACTGCATGTTGTTAATTTTGAGTCCTGCTCATAAGCATGTCTATCAATGGAAGGATAATAGATTGAAAGTCTCCTCATTGACAAGTAGAAGCACAAAAAGAATCATTCCCACCAACTCATCCTAGCATTTGATTTAATAATAGCCTAAAGTTTAATGATATCTCTTACTATAGATTTTTTTTAACTCAATCAGAGGTGAGTGTAAAATTGGTTCTAATATCATATCAAGAATTGACAAGAGCATCCAAGGGGCTGAAGTGAACAAAGGTGGGCCATAGAGTTGGACTGCACGTGCAGTCACTAATAGAAGAACATTTATGGTAATGTCCAAGTTTTACTCAAATTGGAATTATACACACACATGGTTGTTTTATTACTCAAATGAAAATAATTGTATGCATTATTTTCACTTTATTGTTCTCCTAGGAGCAGACTTGGGCCATGTTTGATACTTGCAGCCCTTCTAACACTCTTTTCATTCTCACAACATGCCATTAGCCCCAATTTTCCACTCATCGAACTAACGCTCACCGTTGGATGAATCTGAAAAATAATTTATTATTAAAATGCCATTAAGAATTTACTATTCTTATATCAATGATTAGGATAATTTAACGAGGCTGATTTTTTTTTTAGACCTTTGTCCACGAGGTGACCTTTCCATCTGCCTTTCTAACTCGGCCCTATAAGCTGAACTGCATTCCAAAGTAATGCAGTCTGCTTAGGTGAACAGATTTTACCTGTTTGATTTCATCTTAATGATATTTGCTAGATCCTTCTTTAAGTCGTGGAGGACTCGCACCCATTCTGCCACCAATGCATGTCATTTTATATCATTTTTCGCCTGTTAATAGGGAGGGAAACGAGTAAAGTGTTTCATGGCTCCACCACCCTTTGTTTCTCTGCTTGACTTGGAAAATATCCCTGCAATCATGGGATTGTATGCAGGTGATCTGAACCGCTCATCCAATGGGCCATCCATTTAATGAACGGTTATGGGAATATCAAACAGATGGGCCTGATAATGGGTAGAAGCTATGATGAAAATAAAGTAATCAATAACTTATAATGCACGGATACAGCATGGACACGCCATAGACACGGTTGGGACATGAATTTTATACATGAAAACTAAAATATCGGATGTGATATGACGCAATACGTTGTCCATTTTGAAATATCCGTACATGATAGCCCAAGAAACATGGATGGAACAAAAAGGTACCGGATAGTGTGAAAGAATACTCACTGACCCCTCCTCCTTTACACCTCCATGTGCATCCCATTTTTAATAACTTTTGTAGGAGATGGATGCAAGGCGGGATCCAGTTTTGAATTATTCTAATATCCAATGGCTGGCCATAATCAAAACATTACAAACAAAGAGAGAGAGAGAGAGAGAGAGAGAGAGAAAAGAAGCTAAGATTTTAAGTGTTAAAAAATCAAAGGTGGGCCACACTGATGGATGGGCAAAACAGGAGGGAAATAGGGGACCTTGGCCCCCAATGATTTTTTTTTTCCATTGAGTGAGCCCCCAGTGAGAATTTTCTGGTTCCACCACTGCTGGTGAAAACACAGCCATGGCCTTGGAGAATTTCTGAATCTCTCTTAATCGTATGATCAAGAGATCATCTATTTTGACCATCTTTTGACAAATATATTAGTAAAGTCAGAACCTCTCACACATATGAGCATCTTATGCTTTTCACTTGTGTCTTATTCCAGCCCACTTCTAACTGGTGGATACTTTCTTCAGCTCCAATTTTCTTCAACTAACAGGAGTGAAGAATAAAATGAAAGAAGGGTCATTCTCCTTGCCTTGACACCCAAGAATCATCATTGTCTTCATGTAATCTTACCATAATCTAAACAAACTTCCCATTTAATACCAAGTACATTTTATATTGTGGTAGTAGGTTTTTATTCAGTTTTTATGGCCACCTCTAATTTTGACTCTCACTGGACCTTACATCAATATATCATTATAAATTGAAGCAAAAGGCTTTTTATTTCAATTGTGACTGTGATGTTTTTAATCTTATTCTAATTGAACCCTATGTGCCTATCCCTTCATCTTCTTCAAATTCGTGTATCCCATGACCCATAACAACCAAACGTCCTCAACGTTACTCTGCCTACACTCTCTCCCTGTACAACTTTAATTTGAATTTGAAAGCCTCTTTTGTCCAGAACAAAAAGTCTTCTTAAAAACTCACTAGCATAGCTCATTTTTCTTTCTTTAGTAAGGAAGCATGAGTCTTTCCTAGTGTTAATTCAGAGAAAAAATAGGTATTCCCTTGTTTTCTATTTTCTCAAAATCTCAAGGCACAATGTTGCCTTCTATAACAACAAAATCGAGGCATTAGTAGAGGCAGCAACAGAATTACTTTTCAATATTCCTGCTTGGGTGGAGCCCACTCCTCAATACTCCTCCTCAGGTGGAACCCGGCAAATGCACTTTTGGTGACACGCATTTTTTTTCTGCCGAATCGTTCCTCATAGGATTTGAACACACAGCCGGTTGACTCTAATACCATCTTAAATTCCTTTAGCCAACCATCCTACCAAAACCTTAAGACATTAGTAGAGGCAGCCGAATTACATTTCAATACTCTCTCCACCAACCGATGACTGATATTTGTCAATGAATTGAATCACAATATAAAGCTCGATGAACTCACAATTTCTTTAATTATTAACTAAAAGTTTGTACATAAAGCTCGATGAACTCACAATTTATTTAATTATTAACTAAAAGTTTGTACATAAAGCTCGATGAACTCACAATTTCTTTAATTATTAACTAAAGTTTGTACGGGGAAAAAAGGGCAGGTAAATTTGATCTTGATATGTTAAACAAGTATTATTGTTTCTTAAAACACAAATAAAAATTTGTAGGTTCAAATTAGCAGTAACTGCAATGTAAAGCTCAGGGCAATTTGATTGGTATTTGGGAAGGCAAAAAAATATGCATGACGCACAACACAATACCCTACCAGAAAAGGTTGCCTTTTTTGAGTGGATTAGTGGAATGAGGTTGACTAAGTACTCGACCTATCTTGTCCAAGTTCTTGAGCATTTAGCTATTGCTTTACTTAATTGGCAAGTTTGGATTCTTTTGAGAGCGTGTTTAAGTCACCTCAACAGTCAAATATTCTCCATTTTTCATGTTTGGATGAAAAATTAGAGTGAAAAAATACAGCTTTGGTATTTTTTTTTAATTTACTGTAATTTTACCGTAAACACTTTTTCTTTACCTCACAGAACTTTGGTAAAATATGGTAAAATAACAAAATATAAAAAGCGACTACTTTACCATTCTCTATATAAAAAAATATTCATGTGCATCCATCCCTCACTATAGGGTGAGAGACACTAAAGGGGGGACATTTATGTGCATCTATCTCTCACCTTAGGGTGAGAGACACTTACATAATTGAAAATATTCATGTGCAAAAGAGGAAAAAGCATATATAGTCATATATAGAAAAAGAATGTTCGTGTGTAAAGAGGAAGAGTCATGTAAGTGTCCCTTACCCTAAGGTGAGGGATGAATGCACATGAATGCCTCCCCCTATATCACTTTACCTTACCAGATACTTGATCTCTCTTTTACCACGATGTGATATTTACTTCACTTTAGTAGAACACATGTAAACAAGCATGTGCTTATTTGTTTACATAGAATTGAATTCCTAAGAATTTAAAATAAAATAGGTTTAGTTCTAACAATGAATTGCTAAAAAAATGCAGAGTGAAAGGACATAACGTGGAGATGCTGATGGGAGCCTAAATGTATTAGAATTTAATTTACCAGGATAATGTTGGGTATTAATTTTCTATGATCTTATCTTAGTTGACCTTCCTTGAAGAGGAGATTATTTGATGGTAATTTATGGCTTTTCACTTTTGTTTCTTCAATTTTAGTCCTGCTAATCAATAAATCTCTTAGAAGTTTTAGGAATTGAACCACAATAATCAAGCCATAAGAACAGCTTTCACACACACATACATGATCCATTGGTATCTTGGGGCTGGGCATGGCCAGAGTTTTTGGATGCCTACCCTAATGTTATTTTGTGTATGTGTGAAGACCCCCTTGGAATAAGATATGTGGCTTGATTTGGCTTAAAATAATGTAATTTAGCTGGTGGGGTGGTATCCCATTGGTCAAGACCCTCTAGGTTGATTGCTGCCAAAGGAAATTCATATGGTAAAACTTCAAGAGAAAGAAGTTTTCAAACACCTAACTCTGGCCTATCCTCAGAATTAATATGCAAGCATTGTGAACTAAATTTTGAGTAACCAGAGTTTTGTGTCTTCATGTAAGTGTTATTACTTGGAAAGTTTGTTTCGTTGGGTCTTGACTTCATTCTCATTGTATCATAGTGCATTATTATCATGATCATATTTTGAAGTGTTTGTTGGAAAAATTAAGGTAATCATTAATGGGAAAGTGATTTGAGTGATGCATGTGAGTTGGTGAGACCATCCTTGATAATAACACATTGGAATCCCTCCTATCCCCCAAGGATCAAATGAGAATTTGATAACATAATGAAAGCTCCTTACAATGGGTTGAATTCAATACATCATCAAATCAAACATTGGTTTCAAAGCCCTTTTTTTTTAATAAGGACCACCTAATGAGTGATTAAGATTGGAGACAATATTCTCAATGATGTGGTCTTCACTTTCCTTGACAAAGGAATGAAGGAGTAGCTGTTTAAGATATGAGATCCGGCCAATTAACCCGGTTAGTCTAATATGGACAAATTTGATTTGACTTTGATGAACTGAGCCGTTCGATTTATGGTGTGATATGCTTGTTCATGATTAAAATTTCTAATGGTCTGACTAATCGACGCATTAATAACTATTAATTGATCATGACCAGCATGGACTTCTAAACAAAAAAAGCAGAAGTGGCTGCTTCATCTTCTTCTTCTTCTTCTTTTTAACTCTGTTAGGAAGAATCATTTAAAAGCTTTCATTTTATGAGAGTTTTGAATTGCACTGAAACTCCCCTTAATTTAGAGGAAATTAATATCATTTTACATTTGGCCCCACAAGAATGTTTTTATATAGTTGCCACTCAAAAATAAAAAGAAGTTTTCCAGTTCCAACCTTGTCTACACAAAACCACGCTTTCTGCAGGAAAGGCAAAAAAGAACTGGTTGCTTTTCTGCAACGATCTTTTTTTATAATTGGGGTACACATTTTTTTTTCATAATTGGTGCAGTTACTTTATTGCGAGAGAAAGCATAAAAATGAGTTAAATGTTTATAATTCAATTAGAAATCATTTTCGGGTGGAGGATGTGTGGGGGGGCGGGGGCGGGGGTTTGGAAAAAAAATTTACTTATGAAGTGTTGTAAAGTAAATGATCAATTCAATATCCAAAAAAGATGTGGGGGTGAGTTAAACAAAAATAAGAAAGATACTCTCTCATATTACTAAATGAAAAAGAAAAAATCATTACTTTTTTATTTGACTCTCTTCTTTTCACTTCATTGTACAAGTAGAATACCTAAACAATCATGGAGTAAAAACAAGAAAAGCCCATAAAATCCTTTTTGTTTTTTTACATGCGACGGCATGGAATTACGTGGGATATTAAATCCAAGATAAGATTTATATATCATGCCTTTCAACAGGAATCATCAAATGAAAACGGCAGTAAGGAGCATAAATTCTTACCTAAGTCTCCCAGATGTGCCATCTTTTCCGCACGTGCCCGCTTCTTTACCAACACGTGCAAGCTTTCTCATGGGACCAACTCCCGTGTTTGGCCACTACACTAAGTAAAGTGGACTGAAGTGAAGTAAAGCCTCCTTTCACATGTCATTTTACTGTTCGAACCGAGTGTATATCCGTCATTTTACTGCCCCTCAAACGGTCAGTCGGTGAATGCATGCGCTCTGCCCCCTGCACAAGTCATGTGGTGGAATCGAATCGACTTTTGGTGGCCTCCACTTGGTTCCAAACGCGCTGTCGTAAACTTCATGCGGCAATAACATGTGACCCTCACCTCTGTCTTCAAGCAGGAACTACGACGAAGGTTGACAGGAGGACACGTGGCATGTTGAATCTTATGTGAGTTTGATATACAAAACTCAATAGCCCAAACATGAATACAATGTGACAGCGACCATTCGATTTGTTCTTTCCAGGTGCGCATATACTTATCCAAAACAATTTATGTGCTTGCTCATCTATGCAATTTACACAAAGTCTCATGGGGCCATCTAGACACATTGGATCGAATGTGAAGATCAAAGGGTTATGATCATTGGATTGATTTGAAATTTCATATTTGGAATGGTCCTCCACTTACATGGAGCTCCTCTCTTGCAATCCTTTATCTTGCTAGTTCTGTGCTATCCCCCCTAGTGGGGCCCACTATGGGGGCCACATAAATCTTGGGGAACAGTGGGGATGGAAATACCTAGAGGGGATCCAGTCGTGTGCAGAATTCCATGTCCATTGCACCATGCTAACCCCTTGATCCATTGCCCTTAAGTCTACAAATTTTGTAAGAATTTTTTAATATCATTCGCATGGGTGTCATCCCATGCCTGAATTAGATGACACAGAGAGGGTGGTGGTCTCTATAAGACCAAGTTCTCGAATCCAGTGTAATTCAGGGGGTCTCGCGTCTATGGATCATTCGCATGAATCATAAAATTGGCTCTACTATATTGCCCTCACCGTAATATGGTACATGCATATGAAGATTTATATATATCTATATATATATATAATTATCATTATCATTATTATTATCAATATAGGAGTGGAATAGAGTGCAGGAAGTGACAATGGAAAGGCTTATTGGATCCTAATGACCTTCGAGTGTGGTTGTGTTGGCATTTGTGATGAGGCCCACTTGTGTTTACATGTGGCCGAGCCTCACTCACAAAGAGACATCCCTCACAAGGAGTCTCGTGGTGATATGGATTTGAATAGTTTGAGTTTTATTCAATTCTCTATCCTTATCATATCTCGATTCAATTTCAAATTGGGAGAGTTTAATCTAAACCATTTATCCTTATCATCTCTTCATTCGAATTTGAATAGAGATCTTTATCACCCATTAGTCAGAGGGATATATATAGACATGATAGCAGTTGAGGTCATTCTCAATAGATTATCCCCTAACACAAGATCGATAATCCTCTTCCTTTCTTTATATTTACAATTATCCGTTATCATTTTCTACATCTAGGGTGTCCATCCTTGCCCTTGGATCTTGAATAGTAAATTATATGTAAGTGATCTCTCATAAACAGTCACATATCTCCGCAAACTAGTGCCTGATTCAAGCCGCAGTCTTTGTCGCGTTTGCAGCAGCAGGTTCATTTAGAACCGTGATTCCACAGCAGCTGCGACATTTAGGTTGAATTAAAAGATAAATCGATATTAAGCAATAGAATGGAATATGAAAGGTGGCTCTGAAGGGGCCTCACATGTCCTATTCAACGAGGTTTTCATGTGCAACTGTACCATGAAATAATTGCATAGGTTGAATAGTAGATGTTCCATATATCATCATCACATTCAGCATTGTTACCTTGTGAATGTGGCATTGTTTGGTAGGATACAAGACTTGCGGTTGGGGAGGACAAGGGACTCGTGAAAATTAAGCGGAAGGAAGGCTTTGTTGTTGTAGTGTTATTAATTATCACTGCTTTGGTGAAAGTTGACCTTGAGAATTTAGTCATGTCTCTGCCTTTTTCGTTCTTTAGGTAAAACGAAAATAACATCACAACATAGAGAAAATTGGAAAAGTGAAAAACTATGATTGGTCTGTCTTATTTCCCCTTTAATGGGGTCTAGAACTCACGCATTCTCACTTATATACCCATGTCTCTTACCAGCTGAGCTATAGCCTGGGGACAACTATTATGGAGTAGTTGAAGAAGTCACAAAAAGCTAAGCAAATTATGTCACTGGTTTTCAAAGTCCTCACCTCTAGCACATGTACAGCACCTACACATTAGATCATTGCGACCAATTGATAAGGAATGATGTTCACAATTGGAGATTCTTGTTGGGTTGTCTACATTATGTCCATGTCTGACTAATGCGTAAATGTAGAGGAAGTTATGTAAGATTCATTCAATTTATATTTGACAAGTAAAATGTATAGGGAGTGATAGAAGCCCCAAAAGGCCAAAAGGTAAGTTTCTCTTGTGTAAAATTAGATAGAGTGATCTCCTCCATCAAGGTGGTGGTAGAGGGATTGATGTAAACAGAAGAAGGTGATCGTCAAGCTATATGCTTATCTGGTTCAGAAGCAAGGTGTCTATCATCCTTTTTTCTTGCATAATGAATTGGTTTGCGGTGTGGTATAGTTTACCCTCTTATCCATGAAGGCTATGTGAACAAGTCCATGGATCTCTCATCTTTTGTGAATTGACTCGTGCTTCTATTGTAGTGTTTGCGTTTGTTGAATTTCCAAAATAAATCCTAGAGAGGATAAAAAGTTTTGCATCACATTAACACTGCTCACTGTGATTGCTGAAGGTGATTTTTTTAAGGTCATTCATATGATTTAAGATGAAGAAAGTTAAAAAACACAGAAGAGATGATTAAATTTGGTTGTGAGCATATATGATTCAAGGTCGTTCATAACCTTAAAAGAAATGGTTTTTGCCTATCAAATAGTTAAAAAGTATAAATGAGTTAAGATGAAGAAAGTAGAAAACACAAAAGAGATGATTAAATTTGGTTGTGAGCATATATGATTTAAGGTCGTTCATGACCTTAAAAGAGATGGTTTTTGCCTTTCAAATAGTTAAAAAGTATAAATGAGTCTATGTAGGGTTATGAAAAGATTTAGGATTCGCAATCTCTAGATTGGTCTACTTAAACAATCAACCAAAAAGTGTGCAGAAATAAATAATATGCAGCGGAAATAAAATCAACAAGTACACACCATAAGGACACCAAATTTAAAGTAAAAAATCCTAACTGGTTGAAAAACCATTGATCCGAACTGGATCAAATCAAACACTATGAATCTCGCGATTACAAGACACTCAAATTTCTTCCCCAGATATCCCCTATCCAAGGACTGAAGTTACTTTGTGTCGCTTTACGCTTCAACGACTTCACACCGTTGATTGCAACAGATTCAATCCAGCGCTTGATTCCTCAAGTCTTTTCACAAGAAGATAATCTTCGCAGAAGAACTGTTTCTAGAGAACTTGGCAGCACAACTTCATAAAAATCTCTAGAGAAGAATTCTTTCAATAATAATTTCTAACTCAGAACTTTGAGAGGTGAGGTGGTGTCTTTGAAATAGCCTTTGAGGCCTTTAAATATCCCTTAGATTGTGCTTAAAGTTGCCTAACTTGATTATGATAAAAACAAGCGGATTGATTACAATTAGAGAACTTGGCAGCACAACTTTATAAAAATCCTAACTGGCTGAAAAACCACTGATTCGAACTGGATCAAATCAAATACTATGAATCCCGCGATTACAAGAAACTCAGATCTCTTCCCCAGATATCCCCTATCCAAGGACTGAAGTTACTTTGTGTCGCTTTACGCTTCAACGACTTCACACTGTTGATTGCAACAGATTCAATCTAGCGCTTGACTCCCTCAAGTCTTTTCAAAAGAAGATAATCTTCGCAGAAGAACTGTCTCTAGAGAAATTGGCAGCACAACTTCAAAAAAATCTCTAGAGAAGAATTCTTTCAATAATAATTTCTACTCAGAACTTTGCGAGGTGAGGTGGTGTCTTTGAAATAGCCCTTGAGGCCTTTAAATATCCCTTAGATTGTGCTTAAAGTTGCCTAACTTGATTATGATTAAAATAAGCAGATTGATTACAATTAGAGAACTTGGCAGCACAACTTTATAAAAATCTCTAGAGAAGAATTCTCTCAATAATAATTTTTAACTCAGAACTTTGAGAGGTGAGGTGGTGTCTTTGGAATAGCCCTTGGGGCCTTTAAACATCCCTTAGGTTGTGCTTAAAGTTAGGCAAACTTGATTAGGATTAAAAACAGTTTGAGCACAATTAGAAATCAGTTTCTAATTTTCCTGGGACTCTGCTACCTTGTCTGCTAGAGGGGACCCACCATCTGTCCACTCGAGCGGATGAGATTCTGTTTCAGCGCCGAGCCATTCTGTCTCTGTCCGCTCGAGCAGATGGTGTGGTCGATCGAGCGCACCCATCTCTGGTTGATCCGGAATTTCAGCTCTTTTTCTCCAATTTTATTCTTTCAGACTTTCTTCTTCTGTGTCATTCCAATCTTCTATCTTCAGAGTCAATTTCTAAAATAAGATAAACTCAAAAGACCCAGGAGTTTTGTCCAACCCACCCAATGAATTTTAGCCAACACTAAAATTCTAACAAGTGATTACTTTATAAAAATCTCTAGAGAAGAATTCTCTCAATAATAATTTTTAACTCAGAACTTTGAGAGGTGAGGTGGTGTCTTTGGAATAGCCCTTAAGGCCTTTAAAAATATCTCTTAGGTTGTGCTTAAAGTTAGGCAAACTTGATTAGGATTAAAAACAATTAGAAATCAATTTCTAATTTTCCTGGGACTCTGCTGCCTTGTCTGCTCGAGCGGACCCACCATCCGTCCACTCGAGCAGATGAGGTTCTGTTTCAGCGTCGGGCCATTCTGTCCCTGTCCGCTTGAGCGGATGGTGTGATCGCTCGAGCGGACCCCTTTCTGGTTGATCCGGAATTTCAGCTTTTTTTCTCCAGCTTTATTCTTTTAATTATTTCAGACTTTCTTCTTCTGTGTCCTTCCATCCAATCTTCTATCTTCAGAGTCCATTTCTAAAATAAGATAAACTCAAAAGACCCAGAGTTTTGTCCAACCCACCCAATAAATTTAGCCAACACTAAAATTCTAACAAGTACTCAATTAACTATCAACTTGTGAGCATTTCTTTGTCTTTAGTTGTAATGGTGTCCTTGCCCTTCAACCATGGATGGTTATCATCAGTGTTAAACTTAGGACCAATTCCTTATCTCTGTCAGTCTTTAGTTGAAATTTTTCTTTAGCACTCTTATTAACTCACATTTCCATGTCCATTTACACAAACAAACTTGGGGATGGCCTTATCTGTTGTCACTTGATAACTGAGTCATGAAAGCAATAAAAATAGAACGGTGGCCAACCAAATGGGGGAGAAAGAAACAAAGTTTTTGTGGGGAAACAAGGAACATTTTGAGAGATTTTCTGAGGACATTGATTGGTCACATTAATGTTCTTCAAGCATTGTTCTCAGACATTCTCTATTTTATAGTTTCCAACCAAAAGGAAGAAAAATAAAAATCATGTTGGGAAGTTCCTTGGAATTTCAGAATTGGGACTTCATAGAGGGTTTTTATGTTCATTGTTCACCCTTCTCATGAAAAATAAAATCCTAAATTCCATAACTAAAATGAATTGACTGTAAGAAATGCAAAGCACAAAAAACTGATCAGAGTAAAACTCAATATTTCAATAAAAATATCTGTTTAGAAAGATAAGTAAGTTCATCATCATCATACACACTTTCTGCACATATAAGACCCCAGTGAGTTCCATAATTCCCTAATTTCATACAGATACCATGTCATCACTAAACATGTGAATGTACTTGTAATTCATTCATCCTCTCCTTATCTCATGGGCTTCATCTAACCTATCATAGATGAGTTCCTTGGATTGCAGAAAGGGTTCTGGTTTTCATAATTATCATGGAAAGGGTTATTTGCATAACAATTGCTGTTACTACTATAGTAACAATCCTCCTTCAGAATATTAGCAGGCGTTGTCTTCCCCCCTTGTTTAGATGAATATTGATTATGGAAGAACAGGTTAGGATGTGAATTCTCATCATTGTTGTCTTCAAATGCTACCCATCTCGCAGAGTTGCTGCTGTTTCTCTCTTTAGCAGCATTTCGCAAGGTCTCCATCTCCCCGACGTGATCCTTGAACTCTTTCTTCACAACATCCAGCACAACGTCACCATACCTGTCACACCATGACCTAAGAAGCCCAATTTTCATGCCTAATTCAATTAACTACAACACAATTGCGATGCTTAATTCGAAGTAACCCAACAATTAGAAACCAGTTATAATCAAAGCCTAATCTAGTGACAGCACAACCACAATGTCCAATCTGGAAGGAAAGGCTAGTAACAGATAATTGCTTACTTTGGGAAGAACTTCTTCAGGTCGGCTTTGTCGACGGGCAGCCTAGTCGAAATTGCATCAATTTGCTCATTCCTGATAGAGTGAGAATAACAAAAGCCATTCAGCTCTGAAGCTCTTCTCTGATACAATGTGATAGTAAATTTTTGAGTTGAGAACATTAGTTACGAGAATGCAAGGTTTGGATTGGTGGTGGACAGTTCTGTCTGAATCTGAGATAGCTCCTTCTTTATGTTTTCTCCCAAAACCTATAAAAAAGTAGTAGTGTAATTTAGAATTCAGTTCAGCAGAGAGAAATGATGAAAGTATGTTTTGAGAATGTCTCATATCCCAAACCTTGTCAATGAAGAAATCTGATGCAGAACCATCAGAGTGGAGCTTTTTCTTAATAAGTTTTGTGTTGGGTCCCTCTCCAATAGGGCTTGGAACAAGCACACAAGGAGTTGGGGAAATGTCATCAGATCGCTCTCCTGAAGGCAGATACGGCGTCGATTCCTCATCCAAATTACTTCTCTTCCATTTCTTGAAACTCCATTGTTTCTTTGCAGACTTTGATACTTTTTCTTCAGTCTCAGTACCAAATTCTCCGCCATTGCCCGTTCCCTCACTCTGTTCCTTCTGAAACAGAGAACGAAAGGCTTTCTTCTTCACTTTCTCAGTGCCCCTTTCTTTTTCTGCAGATTTGAGGGGCAATGGTGGAGAGCTTTCAGCCATAAGAACTGATTGGTTCTCTCTGCCGTTAGCTTTCGAGGGGGTCTCCCAGAAGGGGTTTTCTTTGAAAGAATCATAGATGTTCGTCGAGGGGCGATTGGGATTGATGGGGCACAAGGGCTCTGCTGCAGAATTCACTATCCCTGTTTTCCCTCTACTTTTCCCAAAAGGGGATGCAATGCCAATCATCGTCACCGCACCTTTAAGATGTTTCATTGGAGTTCGATTCTTCGCCTTGTTATTCGATGAAGCCATGCTATCATTGTCGATCAAGCACTGCTCATCCTTAAACTCAATCACAGACCACTCCTCTTCTGAATTTACATTTTCTGCGACAATCACATCCTTGCAGTTGATCTCAGCGCCTTGGACAGCCAGCCTCTGCAGAAGAGGCCTCTTCGAAGAATGGTACTCATCTTCAGAAATGCAATTCGCATAAAACAGCTCCTACAAGGAAAGACACAATTCTCAGAAAGATGGAAAGGAAATTGGGTGAATTAGTCCATACCCATCTTGTCCAATGATCTAACCTGCAAGAAAATCAACTTGTCTCGGATGACCGTGGGCTGTTCTTGGTCTACAGGAGATTTGATCAACGTCTCAAGAAGTTCAGACCGGAAGGCCGAGACCTCGCTTTCCTGCAAGATTCCTTCCTTTTGGAGACCGATGAG
This sequence comes from Umbellularia californica, assembly GCA_028538565.1. Lineage (NCBI taxonomy): Eukaryota > Viridiplantae > Streptophyta > Magnoliopsida > Laurales > Lauraceae > Umbellularia > Umbellularia californica. The sequence goes on from JAPQWN010000003.1 coordinate 96,495,375, forward strand.
ATTGAGAATTCGGTGGAATGATTCTTGCTGCCATTTTAGATTCTCCGACTGCTGCTTGGCCAGGATTTGCTCTGCCGCAGCGAGGGCGGGCAAGCGCTTCTTCTTGAGAGAGAATGGGAGAACGTTTTTGCAGAGAGAGGTGATTGTGTCATGGAGGGAAGAGTAGTAGGTTGGGGTGTATGTGGTGTAGACCATCTTCTACAACACTGTTTGTTGGGGTTGCTATTCTGCTGCAGATGAAGATTGTCAGAGGTTATTAGGAAGAGCTGATGAATGTGATTGATACTGTCGTGGTTTTTTCACTTGTTCTTTCGTTTTGGGTTTCTTCAGATGAAGAAGATGAAGGGGTTTGTTTGGAGTTCTTGCAGCTGGGATTTACTTTGAATTTAAAAAAGATGGGCCTCTAACGGTAACTTGAACTAGCCGTTGAGGTCTTCCCGTTGGTCATGTATACAGAAATGAAATAGCTCTTTTTTTGCAGAGTCCCGAATTTGCCCTTTCTTAACAGTGTTAAAATGCTTTCTAGTTTAGGATTTTGAGGGGCAAAATGGACAGCTAAAAGTTCCTAATTTTATTTTACTTTCTTTTGAGGAATGGACTGCCAATTTGGACCATCAATGGGCCTATAGAGGAATGGGCTCACATGGGTTTGGGTTACATGAATACATTCCATATTGGCTGATTGGGGCTGTTAATTTTCTGGATCCAAGATTACCTGATAAGGTTTACAGAAGGCCTGTGGCTAAGACTGACCAATAAAGGCTTGGTTGTAGAGGTCTTGGTAAGGTTGGACCCCAAAGTTAGGTTTGGCCAGGTCATAGTATATTAGACCCTAATATCTTGGCTCTGATGATCCAAATCCAATTCAGGTTCAAATGGATCTGGAGCGGCTAGAAGAGTGATCGTATGCCCGACTCGCCTTGACTCATTGGAGTTATTTGGCCCAGTAAGTAACTGAGTTTTGGGCTTAACAACTCTATTCATTGAGTTACTCCAGTTGGTGACCCTACCTGGTCAGTCCAACTTTGTGAGTTTTTGAACTATGACTCCAGGTCCTCAAATCAGATGCCCATGGATGTGCTAATAATCCCTGGGTTCTCTCCCCTACATGTGTAGGTTCATCTCACTATTCAGGTCTCTAAAGGCTCCAGCCACCTTCACTGAAAAAAAAAAAAAAAAAAAAACTATTCTAGAACTTATTTTTTTCACCAAATAATTCAGTTTAAGTGTAGATCAAGGTTCATGCCTATGGACAAACAACTTGAATTGCCGGTAAGTGACCACTCCCTGTGTTCCTTCTCATGCCAGATTCAAATGTAAAAAGTGAGGGAAATAAGTTCGGATATTGTCTGTTTAATAATTTTTAGACCTGACATTCGCCCATGCAGTGTCGAGATTTGAGTATTTTCTACAAAACGCTTCGTGTTATATCTTAGGATATGCGATATCGCACACATTGGACCGTGTGACATCATAAGGCAGTGAGTAGGGTTGTAAATGGGGTCAGTTTTTGTCCGGGTCCATTGACTTATCGGGACCTAAATAAGGATCCAGACCCGGTTTTTAACAGGTCGGAACCTCCATAGCAGTGCGATATCACACATATTGTCCGATGTGATATTTTAGGGTCGTGCGATGCCACACCATTTTTATACAAACAACTATACGAAAAAAATATTTAAACTTCACCCGTGCTATGGCAAATGTCAAATTTAAAGGCAATCTCTCAAATAGGTTTTACTAGTAAAAAAGTGCAAGACAATCCAGACTGGAATTGGATCTTCCTAAACCAAATATAGGTAAAGTGTATTTTACATGACAGAGACAGACAGTTCACGCATTTAGAAAACTTGAGTTACGTGTGAATCACAACTTTGTTCTTTATCATAACCAATTACAGGTAAAGGACAGATAAATCACAAGTTATGAGTTGATGGATCCAAAATATAAGACATTCTGCATTGCACATTGCCCCTTTTTCCACGCCACCTCCTTTCAAACAAACACTTATAGCACAAACAAGGGCCTGATAGCACCATCCCAGGAGTATGTGGTTTTGGCAAAATGTCATTTTTCTCATGGGAGCTGCTTTTGGGGCACAAGGTTTTTTCCCTTTGACACACACATTTTTCTTAAAAAAATACCCTATGAAATTACCTCTTTGCCTACCCTGCCCTTTCTCTCTACCCACCTCCCCCTTTACCTCCGGCCAGCGGAAGATTGGACAGCCAGGCGGTCGCAATTATCGCAGAAGAGTCCCACAATTTGTTCATTCATAATCATAAGTTATGTGAAGAATTTACAGGAGGTCCAGTGAAGGAAATGATTGTTCACAGCATCTGAAAAAACATGAACCATACACGTGGCATGGGATCATTCCATCTATTACATGTTGGTTTTATTTTGAGTCTGATAGTGACAGCAAAAATGCCAAGGCAGCATCCGTGTATTCTCTGTCACCACTAGATCCTGTTTCTTCTTTTCCTTTCTATTCCTTTTGAAAACAGTGTTTTATCCTTCCCTTGAAATGAGTGGTAGAACTGAAAATATACCTTCTCAACACTATTTGTCCATTTATACAAAAAAAAAAAACCACTATTTGTCCTTTTATCAGTATTTCAAACCATGAGTTCTAAGTTATATGTGGATTACAATTTATTATATACTTCCTAGAATATAAAATAGCAACTCAATCGGTACCCTTTCAATTATTTCCTTAGAATGAGAAAATCAAGCTTAAGATTTTATACAGATGGCGAACGTGGATTGGATGAAACATATCTTCCTGTTTATACTAGACAGGGGATCCGGACTCAAACAAGTAGGAATGAATATTTATTTGTAGCATTGATGGTGAGAGACTTTGGTGTATTTGGGTTGGGTATGTGAGTACACACCTTGAAAAAAATAAAAAAACCCAAAAGCACCCATGATGATTTGACATATGTGGAGCCCATCCTTTTAAGACCCAAATGGTCCAATTCAACACAATTTTCCTTCTTGACATTCACCCCTAATTAATCATGCATAAGTCATTCCGTATCCAACTTCTCTTTTATTGGGTGGTGGCCAAAAGTGATGCATTGTGATAACCTTCACCTTCTATGTCATGTAGGTAAGTTACTTTCAACTTCATTAATTTGATTTATATATGCGACAAGGATCCTGCTCTTCATGATCAGATCTTAATTAACAAAAATTGATTACCAACCCACTATGAATTTGCCCCATCCAATGACTGGTTTGGATTTAATATATAAACACCATGCAACTGAAAGAAGTCATTGTCTTAACACTGAAGCCATTGCTTCCTACCAGCACTGAAGTAACCTTATATGAAGGTTTGAGAATTATTAATTAAATTATTCTATCACAAAAGCAAAGGTGATAGTTTTCAGTTCTATCACTAACCTCTAAATTGTTAGAATAAGGGACATCATGCTACATATGGGTTCCACACGGGGTTAGTCACTCCCATAATCTTAATCCTAATCCTTAATTAGTGGAGTTTGGAGAAGATCCAACTTCAGTTGAGTGGGTAAAGATCCCTAACTGAGTCGAAGATACAGAGAGGATTGTATGAAGTCAGGGATGATCATAGCTATATAGGCTATCTCAACTTTGTCCTTCCTAACCTTGATGGGTAGTTCAGTTGGCTTAGAACCACGGTTTGCATCCGGAGGTTGTGGGTTCAAAACTGCACTACCACACTAGGATAAAGGGAAATTTTAGCCGGCTTTCTCTCTTGGGCCCATATGGATTATTTTGGCCCAAAGGCTAGGAACCCGTGTAATTTAAAGAAAAAAAAAAAAAAAAACACGCTGTCCCTCTTGTTGGATTTAAGCTGTGTTTTCAGACCCATGGGCTGACACATGCCTACCTTTCTGGCCCAAGATAAATGGGCAAACAATGTGCCTATACATGGTCAAATCCCAAAGCTGGCCTGACATGTTTAGCACAGAAGACTAAGAATTTTGCAAAGCGATTGGACCTGACCTCAATTTCAGGCACGAGCTGGTTCTGTGCCTGGATATAATGTTCAACCAGTAGACCATTGGGTGTATGTCCTGTACTCCATGTTAACCAGATTGATCTATTGGACTATTCATGGACCTGTTTTTTGCGTCAAGGGTGATGTAGGAAACTGCCCAACCAAGTAAAATTCTTATGTGATTTCTCTCGTGTGATTGCTTTTAGTGGTTCGCTTCCATATGCAAACAACATATTTGGGTCAGTCTTGGAATAGCTTTGGCTTGACCAGACCTGACCCTTGAAGACTTATATGAAGAATTTATGGTATAAAACAATAAATTTTCCAGATCATTCAGTTTCAGATTGTAAGAGTAAATTATTTCAGGAGCCATGTTTTTTGTGCAAAATACAAACCATTGAAAATCACTTGACTGAGCACTCCTTATAAGAAATGTCCAGCTTCAAATACAGACACAGTTTCATGAGAAGGGAGAAAGGAGATTGACAACTGCAAGACTGATGATGACTTTGATTACTAGTAATGTAAAGAGACTGTTTGTTTGTACTAAGTTAAGACCTGGGTTCTGCAGTAAGGGCAGTGAGCACTGGTCTCGAGCCATGGAACTAAGCAGCCAGAATGGTAGCGGTGGGTGCAAGGTAGGTGCACCAGAAGCTCACCTGACTTGAACCCTTCCAGGCAAACCATACACTCTTCCTGGTCTGAATCTGATGGTGCCTTGCCTCCTCCTGGCTTTGTCCAGCTGAACTTCTTGGAGCTCTTCTTCTTTGAGCTGAACACCTCTCTCACTAGACTGCTTATCATCACAGACCCAGCTGATTTCTCCCCACCATTTTCTTCCTTTGATCCCATGTTACCTGTGCTCTTATCCCTGTATGAAGCCCCCCCACCAAAAAAAAAAAAAAAAAGGAAAATTTCATAATTTTATTATGGTAAGAAAAAAAATTTCAAATAAAAATCTAGTTTAAATAGATGTTTGGCTCTTTTACAATTTTTCTATTTTGATATAGTCCATTGCTGTTTCTCAAAGAGAATAAAAAAAATGGCTCAAACTGAGTTGTAGCATGGCCATGACCCAAATCAATTTCTTCTTGGCTTTAGTGAGAAATCCCAAAAGCATTGTATCATTTTTCTCACCACCTTAATATTTTAATTTATTGTGTTCTTCCTTAATCTAAAACACCTTAAAATCAATCAAAACTGAAAATCTTCACAATTTTAATTTTGTTTGCAAAAAATGAACAGGGCGCATGTTAGTGGGGAACCTGCGGTGTTCACTAACGTGCGCCAGGAGAAGAACCACCTGGTCTTTTACCTCTTGGATTCTGATTTCCTTGGTGTCTTGAGCCTCTCATCCAACCGTTCCTTGGCTTCCCTGGCCACATCTCCAAGTTTTTCCGTTTGGAAGCTTTGGCTTCTAGAACTCCTTTGCTTCTTTTCAATTCAATTTACAAAAATTCACATACCACCACCACACACACATTAATAATTCAACAAATCAGAAAGTAGTAACAAAAAAAAAAAAAAAAACCAAAATCTCTGATGTCTTAACAAGATAAAAGAACAAGAAGAACTCAAAAAATGGTTGAAATGGTTATGTATGTGTTTGTTCATCAATACCGGATTGTTGGAGCCGATATGTGACTCATGGCTGCTAGTATAAAGGCAGAAAGAAGATCTCCTTGTCCCACTTCCCTGCGGTTCCATGGTCGAACCTCCTTGATGGAATCGTCTCCTTCGAGCACATTCAACCCCAGGAAGCATTCCAGCCATGATTCCAAACAGACCCAGATAAGAAAAACCACACACACAGAGCAAAAAAAAAAAAAAAAACTTATGCTCTGTATCTAGATTTCATCTTCCTATGTCTTCCACCTATGAAGAAGAAAGAAGAAGAGAGAGAACCAGAAGAACCACAACCAGAACCCATCTCAGAAAAAAAAGAGAAGAAGGCATCTAAGAAACCATTTCAGGAGAGAGAAATGAAGCAATCTATATTGGAGGAGAAGTAGGAACACATGATAGCAATCATGGCCGACAGAGCTGGGCCCTTCCATTGAAGAGATGGAGACTGCTTTCCCCATTTCATTTTCACGACTTGAATGCCTTTCCTCTCAGATCTCTCTCCAACAGTCCAATCTACTTCTCTTGGGTGGCATCGTCTCTGAATGATTTTTAGATGGAGGGAAGGGATGCTTCTAGGAACCCACCTCCATTGTTTTTTTCTGCTCCACGACACTCCCAACAACAACGGTTATATATTGAAATACTATGGCATGTGACGACACAACGTGAGGGCCAGCTCTGTGGCCGTTATGTTTTGCATTTGGCAGATTGGTACTCGTTGGACGGCTTTTGCTCTCATCATCTTCAATTCTTGATCCTTTTCGGGGTCTGATTTGGGAAGGGTGAATCCACAAGTGGGACATGTAAAACTTCCTCAGCTAACCCGTCTTGCAACACTTTGGGTGGTTAGTAGATACAGTTGAAATACTTTTCAATACTCCATCTCGGATGGAACCCGATCTGCACACATCCTCCTCTTGGATTTCAAATTCACAACCAGTTAGCCCCGTACCATCTTGGAGCCATAAAGTTCTTAATAATCTTTTTGGTGGCGTATGGCAACTGTTTAAAATAAATTGTGGAAGAATTTAGATTAGGTGTTTTACACACCATTAATTTATGGGCGACTGAACTCTGATTGAAGTAGAACATGGATGAAGATAAAATAAAAATGAAGTAGTAATTTTGAACCATATGCATTTTAGACAAGACCGTGTTTAGCTCATTGAATGCTCTTAGGTATACCTTATTGGATACGTATGTGTAGCGTTCAGGGAAGCTCATTTTTATATTTATAGTTGGAAACACTTATTGTGTAGATTCATAGAGAATTACACAGGTTTTGATGCTTTTTCTTATGAAAAAAATGTTTGCACTTTGGCCCTATTTGTTTACATTAAAATACATAAGAATTGAATATATGAGGTGATTAAAATGAAGATCATAAGTAAATTTTTAAAAAGCAGTATCAAATAATATATTCTTTTTATTCTATCTCCATAAAAGAAAATGTTATTTGATGGTTTTTTGAGATTAATTCACCTTTAATCTTCAATTTTAGCTATCTATATGTATTCTAACGCAAATAAACAAATAGGACCTCTTTAAGTGATATAAAAAAACTCATAAATAAAAAATTGTAATACTTTTCCTGTGCATTTCCATGAAAAAGCATTTACAAATATGTGCCCTTTAGTAGCACCTGAATCAATGGTCTCTACTGCTGGGCTAGTGACATTCAGGGTTCCATGAACAATAATTGGAAAGGTATGGACAAAATGTTAGCTGAGGTTGAAAAGATCTCAACCACTAAAAGATGAAAATGCTTAGGAAAAGACATATACATGGTACATGTAGACATCAAAGAGAATATGTTGAATTAGTCATTTATCAAACAAATGAACATTTGTAGCCATCCTATTATAGGTAAAATCTTTAGACTGTAAAGTGCTTTTATGTTTACGTTCTACCACGTTTTTTTAGATTGAATTGCATGGAGCTTATTCTTTATATACAGTAAATTCAATAAACTCCCTTTTAGTAACGTTCATTTAAGATAATCTCATCTCATGTTTCTCATTTTCAAAGTCATATCAACTATGGCATGAGATAATTTATCTAATGTAAAGTAGCTTTCATGTAGTTCATATTTCAAACTATGGGTCATGAAATTAATGCACACAATTGATAGTCGATTAAACTAATATGATACATCAGTTTTTACAGCAGTCATGAGACTTTTGGATCCTCTGAAGCTTGTGGTCAAGTGCGAAGTGTTGGTAGGTGAAGAAGATGAACAAAATTAAGGTGCACCAGCAGATGAGTACTAGGACCAATACAGTAGTATGGTTCCAAGTGTCAAACAAATGTAATTGGGGTTTATCTTATGAGCCAACCAAAGCCTAATTCAAAACTTAATAGGGTATATGTGACCTGAAACATTCCAACCGAACAAAAATCAGTTTCCTTATATTAGTTAACCAAAGCCTAATTTGAATACTAATAGGATCTCCCTGTGCTCAACTTGATGCAACTCAACTCAACAAAATGCTCATTTGGCCATTATCCAATGCGGGTCTCGCCAAAGTAGGGTTTTGTGAGGGTCCAAACTGGAAAGAGACCTAACATTTGGCAGTTTTGCACATGAATTTGGCTTTTATAAAGGTTGTTGGAGGTTCCACCTCATGAGGTGACCCGGCCCCTTAATGATAATTATACCCATTATTAGTTAAATAATAAATAGTCGTGTTGGTTGAAGTCTAGCAATCTCCATTAAGTTAATTTGACCATCAATCCTTTATTTTAGTTGATATTGTAAAAATTACCTAGTTTATTGTTGTTATTAGTTAAATAATTAATAGCCGTGTTGGTTGATGGCCGTTTTCAATGGCAAAACTCTCTTTAAATCATTCCCATAAAAAAAAATAGAAAGCAAATTGCATAAGACATGATGTATGTTTTTGTTATAAATATATGGAAATGATCCGCTGAGATGGTGCAATATATGAATGGAGTTATATGGCCCACTTGGATATGTGCCAACCATAATCGGCACGGGAGATTGATAAATCTTTGTAGGAGTTAGGTATGTGTAAAAATCAAATATCTTTGTCTCAACCGTCACAAATGTGACTTGTGAGGGTAAAGTGGTAATATGATTGGATGAGGTTGATTTTTTTTTTCTTAACATACCTAGGTGCATCAAGATCTCTCAATCCTCGTGCCCTTTAGACACATCCGAGGGGGCACATAAACTTAGCTCACATTTGGTACCACCTCAATAGACCACTTCTCATAAATATACATTAATATAAGGATGTGAGGTCCTAAAGTCTAAAGTGGTGGTAAAGACGCAAAGAAAGACAATGGGCAAAGCCTCAATCGCTTTAGAGTGTTAAACTACATATGTATATCAACCATGTTACATGAGTTCTTAACCTTTTCTCAGCTAATTCAAAGGCTTTAAAGAGTAAGGCTTCTCCAAAATTATCACCTGTAACTCACTCTGTGAAAAATTTTAAGGGCCTATTTATTGGCGAAAGAGAATAGTGAAGGAGGGTTGAAATTAGGGTTGTAAACGATTTGGTTCCGGTCCAGGTCCATGGTGGACCTGGAACCAGAACTATTAAAGAGAATGTAGAACTGGATCCGGACCTGGAACCGTTTTAAAACTGAAACCGGAACCATATATGGGATGGGTCTGGATCCGGGTTCGGATTTAGATAGAGAATGATATTTAAAAAATATAGTTTTTAGGAGAGATTTTAAAAAATTGAGGTAATATATCAGGTCCACAGGTCCGAACCAAGGTGAAAGTAGAACCGAACCCATTTACTTATCGAGGCCTAAATAAGGACCTAAACCCGGTTTTTAACGGGTCGGAACCTCCGAATAATCGGAGAATCGGGTACCCATTTACATCCCGAGTTTAAATAAATTTCAACGGTTGGATTCTTTACCCCATAAGGTATTTGTTTGCATTGGCCAGACAAGTAAAGTAAATATCACGTCTACCCAGCAAGCGGCTATTCCAACCCAACTTTTTTCTCTCACATAGTTATTTGAAAGTACCATAATAAAGTAGGGTGGATTAACTCATTCCTCATTCTCTTTATCCAACCAAATGCAAATTTAAACCCTATTAATTTACACCAATTATCCAAATGCATAAAAAATAATTCATCCACTAATTTATTTCAACACACTCCTCTTTAACTTTATCCTAATGTGACATCTTACACTTCTTTTTCTCCCCTATTGCAAACAAACAACCCTAAAGGTCCACTTAATTGTCCTAAGCTTCACACAATTGGCAAAGTGTAAAAGGAAATCTAGATTGGAGAAGGAAGTGGAATGAAGAGAGATTGGACGAAAAGTCTAGGTTAAAAGTGGGCAAAGCCATGGCCCAAGCAGAACATCCTGAAGTGGTTATACAGTCATGAAGTTTTTGTGGTCCTTTAAGCAAGAACAAGGCTATTTTTTTTTTTTTTTTTAGTGTCATGTCTAACCAATTGTTTACATAGAAAACTAAAAATCCATAGGGATGTATAGAAAAAATGTCACTGTCATTAGCCTGTTACACAATTTGGGTATCACTGGCCCACTAGAATTCACCCATGATGCAGTTGGGAGTCATGAGGGTACAACATATTAAATGGTTTGGGGTCCGGCTATCCTGCACATGATCCAAAGTCATCCTAGGGTTGCCAATGAGAAAAAACTAAGTTGAGCTGAAGCCTTGCCTGGCCAGATCCAGTTTAGTTCTCAGGCCAATTAGTTATCTGTGGATCTAGCCCACATCAGGTCCCAGTGGTGTTAAATATATTAAGATGGCATGCCATCTAATTGAGCATTTAGAGCTCATACGTATATGCTATAAACATGGACAAGCATAAATTTTTATGTTTGTTGATTGGGACGTTTCAAGAGATTGAAAAGGCAAAGGGATATTGCTGAAATGGTGCTTTTAACTTTTCACCATTAGTCAAATTCTCACATCCAAGGGGAGGTTCAAATTGAGGATCCCACCCTTCATGGAAATAGTTGAGGTGGTATGTTTAAAATCTTTGTAAGGGCTGATTTGTTTGCTGAATTCAGAGAATTCCTAGCTATGATCAGAATTACAAATTATCCAAAAAGGTGTCTCCGAGCATAATTCCTTAATGCTCAAGTACAATCCAACATTTATGAAATTGGAATTTGGAGAATTATAAAAGGCCGAAAGTGACCTCTTAAAAAGACGAATATTTAAGATTTCACTAATCAAATAAAAATGCCAAAGCTAAATGCATAGCAACTAACCTTAGTGTCAACAATTCCCTACGCATGGAATTTCAGTCTAAAGTTCCTCCAAAGCAGATGCCCTCCCTCTAAATGAACCCTCCCCAGGCAAACTTGGCCCTGGACAGGCACCTAGCCTGTTTAGTTTTGGCACCACCATCATAAAATACAAATGCAGTGCTTATCAACAAATCATTCCTACATCATCCTCATCATCCTCATTTATGTTATATCTTGGTCTATTAAGGCCCGAGTTTCTACTATTGATATGTTTGTTTGGGTTGTGACAAAGTTTTACGCTGGCTGTCAACCCACCTAACGCAACGCTCCACCTTTATCCAGGCTTAGGACCTGCAGTAAAAAAAAAAACTGGCAGATTTAGTTTCTACTATTTATAAATATGAAAAAAAAAACTGGCGGAGTTAGTTTCTACTATTTATATAGCTGTACAAAAACTAAGTTATACTAAATTCTAACTTATCCTATAAAAGGAATGGAATAGTGAGTCTCTCTCTCACATGAACAGTTTGAGGGATCATTTAACAAAGGGAAAAAAGGGAACCATGATAAGGGCCTGTTCTAATCTTTAATGTGGATTACAATGTTTGGTCATTATCTTAAAGCCTTAATTTCCAGCACCACCACATGCGCCTTACCTTTCACTTCATTAAAGAGAAGAGCACTAACTTTAGACAGTTTTATGAAGTAGGAAATGCCTAAACAACACACCATCTTAGTTGTTGGCCTTTGAAAGAAAACAAAACAAGCATACCTAATGAACCTTGATCTAGGGTTACACGCATGAGCAACTCTTGGGCTCCAAAAAAAAAAAAATCACGGGTTTCAATGGATAATGAAAGGTATTGAAATTCAGAGGCTCACTATTTCATCTGCAGTCTCATAATAAGGATGCCGTATCAAAGATGTAGATCTTTGGGCAAATAAAATATGTACAATTGCCATTTCCAGGGTTTCTATATTCAATCTATAGTGTTGGCCCCAAGCCTGAATAAACATGTTGGCGTTTTTGGATTTAAATCATGAATGGACAATGGGCCTGAACTCAAAAGTCAATTACCCCAAGATGTTATGTCCATAATTACAGACCCGAATGAAAGACCCAAATAAGTTGGCACTGACCTCTGTTTTTTGGGTTCACCTGGACTCTGTTTTCTGGTCCAGTTAATAATCGGTTTTGGCTTCCAGTCCACGGGTCTGGATCCTAATCGAAATGGATTGGGCTAATCCAGCTATGTTATGATGTGTGGAATGTTGGGACTGTCAGGCTGTCTCTTAACATGGAAGGGTCTGTCTTGTTAGGCCCCATTTATCCCACCTTTTGATCAAAATCTATAGCCCTGAGTTTCCCAGTTGGTTGGGAAGCCTGCTTCTCACCTTTAGCTTTATTCAGGATTCAAACCTTGGGTACCCAGAATGAGCGGGTGTTATATCTCCATGGATGGAGATTTTTTTACTGTGGGAGCAGATATTATCTCTAGGACGGAGTTTCTTACCGCAAAATTAAATATCATCTCCCAAGGATTGGGTATTTAATGGGTCCAGCCCCCTTGGCTGGCTACAAAAATGAATGAATGAGAAAAAAAAAAAAAAAAAAAACCTGAGTAACCCTTGTTCATTGGCACATTGAGAAATTTGACACTCAGCTTAATTTTATATAACCACTTGGAACCGAGTATATACAGCAATAGGACTTCTATCTATTGGCCAGGATTTGGACAACCATCTAAAGGCCTTTCAAATACAATATCCTATCATACATGCTCTCTCTCTTTTCCATCATAAGAAGACTTTTAAAACCTAAAACAACCTCCACTGTCATGTTTCTAGGTAGGACCTATTAGCACAACTGAAGATAAAAGGAAACAATCATTCGTTCCTTCCTACACATTAAGAATCTCAGTGATCCTCTCCAATACTCCAAGATCTCAGATCCTATTGTTTAGGATCTCAGCCCCATGTATACAGCCTATCTTTCCATTCTCTATAGATTGTCCTGTACTGTATATAAATTTAATACATATCACATCATTGATACATAACAATTCATACTTCATTTCTTTATCTATAAGGACCAATGGGTCAAACTATTTTGGCTCAAGGATGACCTGGTCTTTCATAAAAATGACATGTTAGAACTGTCCATATGTTTTATATATTTAATGGAGTCCGGGTCAGTGTCTAACTCAAGCTTCCCATGAGTGAGGGATGCAAAACTCCTCAGCAGTAGGTCTCATATTCCACCGAAAGAGAGGGCATTCATTTTGAGCAGTTTGGACCTAAACAGATGGGCCCACCGCAAAGCCTATAATCCTTCTCACTCATGCCCATGAATGGACACTAAAGAGGATCGGGACACATACTCAATACATTAGCATCATGTTTTAAATAGAAACTTAAAAAATACTAATGCCGAAGTATATAGTATGAGACCCAGACCTGAATGGCTGAATCCATGGGCCATAGCAATCAGCTTGGGTCCAATTAATTAGATCATCTCATAGTCAGGTCAGTGTAAGGATGGAATGTCTCGGATTAGGCTGGGATCCATAATGTACCAAGACATGAACCTTTACCGGAATTGGGTGTAGATTACAGCACCCCTACTTGCATGCGACATTAAAGCTATGTCTTGAGTACGGCCACTTCCCTCACTGATAAGTGGCGATAGTTCTCACCTGGTTGTTCAGGGTTTGAACTCTCAGTATATTACCTTTTTGCACTATAAGAGCTTTCTTTTTACTTGTCTGAGCTCTCTCTTGGGTCCCGGCCCCTTGGTTAGGTTACATAAAAAAAAAAAAAAAAAAAAAAAAAAAAAGACATTAAAGCCATGTCTTGAGCCTAAGACTATACCTGAAGTAAGGCCAGAAATTGGCTCGATCAGATCAAGCTGGAAATACTTACATATATACTCCAATAGAGTAGTTATATGCCAATATAATATACTGAAGAGTTACACTACAAAACTCCTCAGGCGTTTCTCTAAAAAAAAAAACGCCCCTCTTTTAGCCAATAAAAGTGTGACATGTGTCGTCAGTGATACACACATCCAATTCTCTCTCCTAAATACTAACAAATCATTGGCTATTAGATAGGGAAAGAAACTCTCCTTTTGAGATAGGGGAGTTTTTGAAAATTTCCCTAACTGAAATATGTTTATAATTAGTCGATGGCAATGGGCATATGGATTAGTTTGTAACATATGGGCCCTAACCCGGAACCCAGTGTGCACGAACTCATGCGTGATTAAAAGCTGGTCTAAATATCGGACACTTTTTTTTTTTTCTTTTTTACACAAAAAGCCAAAAATATTTCCTATGAAGCCACTAAAGATAAAAAGACCATCATAACCCACTTATATATTTTATTCTTTCTTGATTTGATGCTTCATCTCACTTTATTTTACATGTAAAGTTTCCAAACTGGCTGAGATACAATTTTCATTCCTAGTCAAATGTGGTTCTAAATCCTACACTTGCAAGGGCCCATTTTAGAATTGGGATTCATATATAGACTAAAATTCATCCTGTTTAAAACTCAAATTGGTGTGGTTTTTTTTCTTTTTTTTTTTTTGGTTTTTTTTTTGCATTTACATATGAAAATTTTCATAAATAGAATCCTTCCCAAAAAATAAATTAGAAATTTGATGTGTCTCAAAATTCTCCCCACAAGGTTTCCTGCAAGGAAAATTCTATATGCACCTACCTATTTTGCTGAGCACACCCACGTTCCTTCCTCAACAGTGGTTTTTTTTAAAGGTGGGTGTGCTCACCAAAATAGGGGGTGTATATAGAATTTCCCTTTCTGCAATTCATGTTTCCAAAAGGACTTAGGGCCTGTTTGGATGCACAAGAAAACACAAGAAAATAATATTTTATAAAATATAATCTTTCATTTTCTAAAGAAGAGAATCTTGTGCATTTGGTAATTCAAGAAAAATTTAAAGAAAAGAATATTTTCTTTCAAAAAGCTCAATATTTTCTCCTACAGCTCCCCCTTGTAGAAAATATTCTACAAGATAAGAATCTTTCAAAATGACAATTAAAAAATAGTAGAGTAAAGTAAAGACTTTAGTGAACCAAATCCATCATGATGTGTTTGTTTACATATATGATAAAGTAAACTAAAAGTAAATGTCACGGCACAGTAAAGTTGGGGTAAAGTAAAGGTGGGATAAAATATTTGGTAAAGTAAAGTAGGAAGGAATGGTAAAGTAGTTTCTTTCTATTTGACTTTACTTTATCACATTTTATCATAGTTTTATATGGTAAATAAAAAGTGATTATGGTAAAGTAAAATAAAGATTGAGGTCATGTCATAGTAAATGTGGGGCAAAGTAAGGTGAGATAAAGTATGTGGTAAAGTAAAGTGGGAAAGAGAGTTGTAAAGTAGTTGTTTTTTGTATTGACTTAATTTTACTATACTTTACCATGGTTTTATGTGATAAAAGAAAAGTAACTTAAGGTAAAAACATTGCAGTTGAACTTTAGTTTATCACACTACTTTTTTTATCCAGATTTGGTAAATTAAATAGAAATTAAAATATTTAATAAAAAAATATTCTAATAATGTAATTTAATTTAATCATAGCACCTTCCAAACAACTCAATTTAAAATCTGTGAAATTCTTCAAAAATCGCCAAATAGCAAAAATATTATAATATTATAATATTACATTATTCTATTCTATATTATCTTATTCTTGCAATATTTTTATTCTGTAAACATCCAAACAGGCCCTTAGGCCATTTTAATCTTGTTGGGTGAGCAGCTTCCAGGTTTTAGAATATTCTTTTAGAAGAGATCTTGATTGCTGTAAAGCGTTGCATAAGTTAGGTAAGGGTACTATCAGTCCTCTTAAACCCAAAGAGGCAAATTTAAAAAGGGAAAGAAAAGAAAAGAAAAGGCAAATGTTAGGTTTAGATATATTCCTTAATCCTTACTTTTGATACACCTTTTCCCAGTAGTAATTTCTATTAAGACTTTATGTAGTGTTCAGTGACTCAACTTTCGCTCAAATGCCATACAAGATCCTGATTGTAATATTATTTGGCATTCTTAGATAAAAAGGACTTTTTGATAGATTCTAATAGTTAAAAAGTTTATTAATATACTAGTAAAAGTTTATTAATATAATAGTAAAAGCCTAATTGAGATTGATAGCATAAAGATAAGTTTATGATGATGGCTAAAAAGTTGATATCATTGAATGATCACTAAGATCTCATGTGGGGGTTTTCATGAAAAACCTGTTTAAGAGCAAATTTGTTTAAGCTGTTCATTATGAATATTCTTAATTCAATGGTTATGATCACCAGCATAAATAAAATTTAAATGTATATAGTAGCACTGCATTTTTAGTATTCAACCATAATCATTGGCCGGCTTGATGTTATGATGGCAACCAAGCCACAATTCGTACAATGTAGAGCTCTAAGAGGCTACATTTTCACAAGCAATTGGTTGATTTATTAAGAGGATCGACACTTTTCAATATACACAATTAGCCACCCATTCAGATAATTCAAACCAAAACCACATTCTTAGTATCTCTCTAACCTTCGTATTATCTTTCTCAACTTTGTCTCTTAACATCCAAGACCCCCCAACACACGAACAACTGCATGATATGACTAACAAGTGGGAACCATTAATTTAATGGGGTCCACTTTTGTAGACGGTGGAGATTGAAAATCCCATAACTTTTCTTGTGCGGACCCGTAGGAGAAAATTTCACAACACAAACCATGCCCATTTAGCATTGGAGCAGTAACCACAAGATATTAAACAAAACAAAATTTTCTAACAAGAAGGCAGATTTTATAAAATAAAGAGAACACTTATCAAAGAATGCTCAGAAGGTCTTGTTTCCATGAGACAAAAATCCGATTAGTGCTTAGTTTTTAGTGTGCAAGATCATTAGATTAATGATATATAGCTTTTGTTTTGTCATGAGATGTCCCCAGAGCCCAAGAACAGTCTCGAAGAACAGACTATATTGTATTTCAAGAAGAGGAACAATAGGAATATGAGAGGAAAGGGAGTGTGAGAAAACGAATGAGACCCGCGTGCATGGACCTTCCTTGGGAACACTTCTAGTGATAGTAGAATCTGCACAGGACAAAGAAAGAGTTTCTACTCATACAACTGATATATTTAGGCCCGACATTCCAATAGCTCTTCGCACTCCCTCTTTTCCAATGTACCATTTTCCTTTCCTACTTCCTATGTTCTGGCCCTTGTTTGTTTCCAAATTCCAAGTAAGAGAATGAAAAGTGGCCTTTTCAGTTCATCTTTAATTTTAAGGGTTGTTTATATATATGAACATTTGCGTTTTCTGATCTTTACAAACGACCATCTTTAATTTTGGTTTTACATACAAAAGCTTTTGTTCCTATCATAGCATCAACCAATTACAACTTTTAAAAAAGACTAAACACTAAACAGTTTCAAACCTTCTGGTGGGGCCATATGGGTGCATGCATATCATTGAGGTAGGGGGATTGGTAGGAGTTGTTGTGGATTAGCAGATGAGAACCACATGATCGCAACCTAATTAATGATCATAACCACGTGATTAAGGGCGCTAAACTTTAATGGTCTGATAAACTGAATTAGGGATGGTAATGGGCTGTGTTTGGTTTGAGCAATGGTTAAGTTTAAAATGATCCATGTGACACCTACTCTTATCTCAAACCCGAATAGACACATTGCAGGTTTATGGGTTTTATATCAAATTGAATATACAACCAATGTCCATTGTTGTCTTCACTGAGATGATCACAATAATCAAATCGTTGCCAGTCCTATTCACTAAGTCCATGATTATACCTTTAGGTCCTTTTTATCTCTATGATTTTCATTCATCCAAGTGGGTGCACATCCGAATTCAGTCCACATCTCAATATTACAATACATCAAGATAACCCTAGGCAGATTGTTTTAGCCTTTTCTATTTTGGTCTGGGTTCTCTACAGCTTTAGCAACAACTTTTTTTCAAAATGCGACTCCTTGCAAAATATGTATTAAAGATCTATTTCATGATTTTAAATTATATTAGAACTAGTATAAGCTGGACATGACTACTTAAAAACAACAAGATCTTATAGCCCTATGATACCTATTGGGGGCGCCGGGGACTCTCTTACCCATCCTTTTTCAAAAAGACTATGTTGAAGCTATAGAGGATCCGAATCCAAATAAGTTAAGTAATAATGTGTCACATCCCGGTCCCGAATCACCCTGGCCTAGGGCAATCCCCGAGGTGGAACACACGTACTCTCATGTGATTGTATCTGTCGCGAGTCAAATACAAGCACACGAAGGAAAAAACTATTCCACTCGTGAGTCGAACTCACTGAAAGCTATCAATCAACAGTTAATATAGCGGAAGCTTATATCAATTGATCATCATAACCCTGCACAATCCCAAATATATAATATTCAAGTTTAAAACAAAAGAATCTATACATTGACATACAATGTTTGTATAAAAGAAGTTCTATACATCATACCAAAATACATTACAAAATGAATTAAATTAAGCGTGACCCAACAAAAAAAAATGAATTAAATTAAGCGTGACCCAACAAAAACACTAGTCACATTTCTACTATGTTCTCAAAAAGTTCTTGACGCTCTCCGTACTGAGGAGTCTCTAAATGGGCCCTACTCCGAGCCACTCCTCTAAACCTGAAGGTACTTCTTGGGTAACCTTCTCTCCCTCCGTAGTCTCTGCTAGACCGGGAGCTGCATCTGTGCCTGTGACACCAAGAGTAGTATCTCAATACAACGATTAGCAAGCATAACAGTAAACAGGAACACGATGAAGTTTTTGAAGATAATTATACTTTGAGAATAATAATGAGACGAGTAAAAGAGAAATCAAACAATCCATTTTCATGAGTAAATCCTATATGTAATTTCTTTTAAAATCATTAAAGAAAATACAAATACAAGAATTGGCAACTACATAAAGCCCATCCTCTCTATGAGAGCAAATCGTGTTGGGATGTCACTAGGGGTCCGGCCAAAGATCCTCCTAGCTACCCGAGTCTTGGAGTTCCGATGCTCCAGTCTGTCAACTGCGTAGCGACGTTCAATCCTAAACCAGGATTTAACCCCGTCGGGTATCGTCCTGTCAGAGCTAAGTAGTGCCGACTTAATCAAATCGAATAACTTTTCAAATATTTGAACATTCACTCAACTCAATTGCGTTATCCATATCCATATCAAATACTGTATAACAATTTTGGAGAAACAACATGGTAATTAAATATATGAACATATCGTATCAATATGACAATTTATCGAATAAATTGATGCAAATAAAAATTTCCATTTTCAATATTCAATTGAACTATTTGACGACAATAAGCAATTAATACTAATTTAGTACTCATATAACCTACTATTATCCAATACAAAATTAATTTAAAGAATCAACACGTTACTATCTACTTAGTGTCACTTACGATGATATTATGTTGAATCTCTAAATTATTCTTCATAGCTTAATAATAGATTAATGATTTCCTTTGGATTTAATTAAAAGGTTAAGGGTTCCAATTCTAAGTCATAATTAAATGAAACCTAAGTTCCTGTGGTAAGGGGGGTGTACATCCTAATTATCCATTTGGGAGTGATTAGGAGGGTTACTTATGGACTAGGAGTGGTAATGTCACTCATTAAAAGGGTTTAAAGAAGCCTGAAAACAGCTTCAGGTTCGCTCGAGCGGACCCAAATTCGCTCGAGCGAACCCCAAACAGAGAGTTGATCGCACGAGCGCACCCCTTTGGTCGCCCAAGCTGAGTTTTCAACATCAGATCCGCTCGAGCGGACTCAAGTTCGCTCGAGCAAACTGTCCAGAAACCCTGTTTCGGGATTTCTTCATTTCTTCCCTTCCCTTCATTCCAACTCCTTACTACCACTATTACCTGCAAATATGGGGCCTCCATGCTCCCTTACAAATTCTTAACTCTTCCATTCCATTCATTAACCCATAATTTCAACAATAAAATCCAAGAAATACATGTAATAATTCATAAAAACTTGATAGATGCAAATGAATACATTTACACAATATGTATAGCATGTTTAGAGTCTATACTTGCCTCCAAGCAATCTTCCAAGCTTTTACTTCACAAATCTTAGCCCAAGTGATGAAAACCCTAAATATACAAACCCTAATCATAGAAAAACATAGAATATTGATAAGGATGTAATGCATGCATGAGGATGGGTCTATTTGTCTCTAAAATACTCAAAACATGGTTATAGGGTTTTGTTACTCACCTCTAGTAGAGATTTTGAAATTGAGAGGAAATAGAGAGAGTTGGAGAATGCCTCTTGTCACAAGGTGAAGGAAATGGAGAAGATAGAGAAGAGGATGATTCACACTCCACTCTTCAAGCCTATGCAACAATCCCTTAGTGATTCAGTGAGGAGAGTGAGTAGAGGAGAAGGGTAAGGAGAGTTGTAGGAATAGGAAGAATGAAATGAATGAAGGGGAAAGGGTTTTATGTCTTATATATGAGGTAAGATTGGACTTTTTGCAATTCAGCCCATTAGTTAGGAACATTTCCAGATTAAGTCAATTGAGAGTCCACTTTCTCAATGAGTGGTCAAATGAGGTCAAGCCTATTATGAAAGTTGATGGAATCGACGAAATACACACGTTAGTTATATAATGACGTGCAAATGATGCAATTTATGAAATCAAGAATTACGAAAAAGCCCTTAATTACATTAAACTGAGTCAAATCGGTGTCAACTCATCTCTTTAGGGTTCAAAACTCACCCAACCCAACTCAAATACATTAATCAATACTAATTTATCATAATTAGAAGTCAAGAATAATTAATTTGGCTAATACTCAATTAATTAACAATGATCAAGGTTAATTAAACTTGGGGTGTAACAGAATGTCTTTTATTGAGAGCCTTTTGTTGTATAGAAATATTGGGCTGCAAACCGACCTTGTATGTAGCTCACTTGGATAAAAGAAAGTCACTAGGATAATAGAAATTGCAAGGTAACATCATGGATTAGAGAAAGGGCCTCACAACAAATCGTTGCAAAGATGGGCCCTGGATGTTAGCAAAACAGTTGGAGAATCAGGATAACAAAGCTATAATCAACACGGAGCATGTTCGTCTTATTCTTGCATTAGGAGGTGCATGTTCAAATCTAGTTTGTGGTTAGGTTTCATCTCATGATCATAACCCAACAGAGTAAAGTCCAACATTGTCTAAAGGCTCCTATAACATTCACACATAAAATCATTAATTTGTTGCTAGTGTGTTGGGAGTGGACTCATCCACTTATACACGACAAGACCTACCAATCCTTTTAACCGTATGATCTGCATGCATGAATGTGATTCCTACATCAAGGCTGGCAACTCAAGTTGAGATTTGCAAATGTTGACAGCAGAATATGGTAATGTTACCCTGCTGATAATGGTCAATATTGGCGGATCGATGTACTGTACATATGTGCTGCAACACTACCTTGGATCCAAGTGGCCACAAAAGGTTTAACAAGTAACCTGCGATTTGATATGTCACTGTGCTAGAGGCTTTTTATTGTAATTATTTTGGCAACTGTTCTATTTATTATTTCTTACCAGATTTGGTTGGGTCATGGGTGCCTCTGCTTATCAATCAATTAGTGTACTAAAACCAACATAATCAATGCATGGTCTTCATTTCTCTCAATAAAATAATTTTGAAAAAATTGCCCTTGAGCCTGACTGAACAAGTACAAGTGTACAACAAGCAGGAAGGAGTACGGTTGATGGTGGGGTATGCGTAAGATCCACATAATCGATGCTGTACCCTGCAGTTTCCTCATGTGCTCTCGTTTATGAAAGAAGGGCAGAGATTTCTGGGGAAAATGAGATCCCAAACTCCAAATGAGATCCCAAACTCCCCTCCCCATCTAATAATAAAATCTCTTTTCCGATTGGCTTTGCTTGTAGTTTTCCCTCTCTCTCTCTCTCTCTATCTATCTCTTTCTTTCATCCATCATCCATCATCCGTCCATCCATCGAGAGTTCCAGGGGGGTGTTGGCAGAGCGGTCAAACAATCTTGTCCTTTGACGACATGGTGACGCCCTCGTCCAGTCCCACGCTACCACTTTCATCTCCCCGAGATGCCATCCCTTTAATCCCCGTCCCATCTTTATTAAACCCCCCCTGCCCTTCATCCTTGTCAGATCTATACATCCATTGCCCACCATCAGCTGGGTCTTCTTACTGTGGGACCCATCTGTTAATGTGGGGCTGTGCCCACACTTGATGGCCACAAAAGAGCATCTCTCCATCTCTCTCGTATATTTGTTGACGAACCTTGCAACCAATCTCCACTTGATGGTTTGGATATTTGTGATAAAAGGCACCCCGGCCATCTGATTTATGGAATATACACGAGAGAACTTAAGCAGTCAAAAAAGATGTTAATGATCTGATAAAACTGAGCTTTTCGATGATCCCCAGTCCCATAGCATAGTCCCCAATTTCACTGTTTGTTCATCTTGACCACCCACTGATCAGTTATCAATCAAATAGATGGCTATGATTTCCCTGGAGAGAAGGCCTCCTTTCTCTCAGCAGGTTCCTCTCCTGAAGATGGACTGTGATTGGAAACATTCATAATATAGTTCTTCAGCACTACTCCTATACCTGGATGATCTACTATTGGATGAAACTGGGCTTCAGTTTTGACTTGTTTAGATGCTAACATTAGATATTATTTTCTCGACAAGAGTATGGTATGTTTCTCGATGCAGTATGGTATTTTTCCGACATGCATGTTAGAAAATGACCACAACAGGCCAGATAATTAATAGCGTATACAGTGCAAGAGTATCCACGAACCAAAGCTGTTTGTGACCCAATGGGCAGAACATATCCCCAAACTCATATGAAAATAATAACACTATAGCGCCCACTTCATTTGGCTTTGAGCTTCCTCAGTTTGGACGGTTGACCATAATTCAATATACTGCTATCAATCCATAGATTATTCAGTCAATGTGGTTCTTGGACTGTATGATTCATAGTTGAAAAGAGAAATTATCATAACCATTTATAACAGTTGATATAATAGAAAGTTAGAGACATGGGTTCGTGAGTAAACGGCTAAGCTTAGAATCTTCAAAATTAAAGGGTAAAAAATGAATGTATGGCAACAATTAAAATAAAAATCTACTGAGACAGTGTTTCAGACCCATTATTCCTGCGCATTCCAAATGTTCTTTTCAATTTTAAAATTATCATAAATTTGAATATTAGGCCATGTTGACAACCACTTTTAGCCTTTTAAATTCTCTTTGTTCCAGCATTCCAAAGGCTTGAGTGATGTTGATTGCTTGAAATTTCACCCTAAAAGCAGCATTTAGATAATCAAAAATCCTTGGAATCAAACAGACCCACGCCCAAACTGTCTTAGTTATCGATGCCCTACTTGTTTTATGAGTGATGATATTATTAACCCCATCTTTTCAAAATTGTCATTAGTATCTCTACATCATGAACCAGTATGCATGTGTGCCACGTGTATGTATTTTTTCAGAAAACAAATATCAACAGACAAAAAGGTAATTTCCAGAAACAAGAAGGGCAATGTCCAGTTCATCCCAAAGTGTCCAATGCTAGATAGGGTATATCCTGTCATCACTTTCGAGAAGCAGACGAGATGCATGTAATTCAAGGGATATGGTCGTATTGAAAATGACAACAATATCTCTCTCTCCCCACATTCCTTGTCTTTTACACATTTCCATTGAATTCTCTCTCTCTCTCCTTTTATATATATGATACGAAGTTCGAATAGTTGCACGGCTGAGTCGCCTTAGAAGGAACAGCTTTTCTTCTTCTTCCATCCTGTCTTTCATGCTGGAATTTCTCTCCCACTGTCCTTTTCATGGAAACCACAGCTCTCTCCTTCTTCATCAGACCAGAGCTCTTCGAACTGGCCGATTCGACCGACCCGTTACGTTTCCTCACGGAACCCACCTCCGATCTCCCCTTCTGTTACACCCCACCTCTACTCACCTCCGACTCGGACGACTCGGAACCGGTTCTCGAAGGAATCGCCGCAGTCGTGGGCCGAAACATCCTCTTCGGCCAAGACAACACTAACCCGAGCCCCAGAAGTGAGACTCCAGCTCAAGAAACTGGTACTGAGAAACGGGAACCGGTAGGGGACGTTGGTAGCGTTTCGGGGCAGAGAAATTATCGTGGGGTGAGAAAGAGGCCATGGGGGCGGTGGTCGGCGGAGATTCGGGACCGGATCGGGCGGTGCCGGCACTGGCTTGGGACTTTCGACACCGCGGAGGAGGCGGCTAGAGCCTACGACTCGGCGGCGAGGCGGCTGAGAGGGTCCAAGGCTCGGACCAACTTCTCCATTCCTTCCTCTTTCTACATTCCTCTCCCGGTGGGTTCTCCGGCGTCGTCTTCTATGGCTTTGGAGAAGAAGAAGCAGGTGGGACAGACTCGCCGGAGCAGCGCGAGTGTGACGTCGATTGCGAATCTGTTCAGCCCTGAGAGCGAAGAGAAGAGGAGGCAGGTGAAGCTGGGGCTGGATTTGGAGCTTGGTTTAGCTTTTAGTAACGCAACTGATGCTTCTATGAAGTGACTGTGTTGAATAGTCTTTTGGGTTCTTTTGGTAATTAAATGTTTTGATGCATGCAGTGCAGAAAGCCTGGAAGGAAAGATGGGAGGGCTATGTTCTTGCATGTTTTTTTTTCCTTAAGTATACGTGCATGTATTGTCTGCCTTGTCTTTTGGTAGTGAGAAGAACTGTTGTGTTGAAGAATTCAATATGGCAGATATGTTAAGACTTTCATGTATATATATGTTTTCATTTCTGTGTTTTTGAGAAGGAGGTTATGTGTTTGCCTCATCAGAAGTGGTCTTTTCCTGATACACGGACTGGTCTGCTTAGAAAGTATCTAAAAAAAAATGAAGGAAAGAAAGAAGCTAACATTTTCAGTGACATCGTAAATGTGGGTAGAAAGGAGAATAGGTCCCTCATCCCTGAATATTCACAAGGGACTCTCACAGAAGAAATACATTATGGACCAAGATTGAAGTTCTCAATTTTCAAAAAAGTTGGTGGTGCCTGTCTGGGTTTAAACCAGTATCCTCAAATGAATTGGCACTCATCCACAACAACAGCTAGAGTGCA
This sequence comes from Umbellularia californica, assembly GCA_028538565.1. Lineage (NCBI taxonomy): Eukaryota > Viridiplantae > Streptophyta > Magnoliopsida > Laurales > Lauraceae > Umbellularia > Umbellularia californica. Next base: position 96,520,424 of record JAPQWN010000003.1, read on the forward strand.
AGACTATAGGAAAAGGGCCATATATTGGTTCCAGTCTCGACGGTTGGATCTGGGTCCTGGATCAGATGGATGACTCTTTTGGGCCCCATATTACAAATATGGTGAGATCTTGAGAAAATCTTAATGATGTGTGATGGTGATTTTTTCTGCTGATATAGTGATATTTTCAAAATTATTGCCCAAAATCTAGTTGAGAAAATTGAGGAAAACATCCCCTCAAAACTCTTAAAAAGTGCTTCTTACAAGATTTTGTATTTATTTTGTTTTTCTACAATATTCCTCAGTAATACTAATATCAGCCATTCAGCCCCAACTTTGATAACATATGGAGGTGCCCAAATGCATACTAGTGTGAACAGAGAACATGCAGGAGAAGTAGTAATAATGGATGTGTGCTCTGGCCCTCTGGGTTTGATTTGCTCATTAAAACATCGCCCACCTAAATCGGACATTGTCGGGGGGAGAGAGAGAGATAGAGAGAGATGGGGTTAGTAGCAGTAGCAGTGGCATGATGGGTAGTAGCAGTAGCATCGAGTGCGAAAGGACTGGGGCCGTGGGGGGAGTGAAGACTGAGGCTGTAGCTAGGGCCAGTCTTCCGTGATCTCTCCAAATCCAAAACAAATGATTCCTCTCATTATTTCGTCCTTGGCCCAAAAGCTATATATTTAGAATGTATCCAATGATCCTTGGCCATTCCTTTCATCATTTGTATCAGTATCTTCTGTGGGTTCCCTACAAATTTTTCTGCTGCTTTCTAAACGCTATCCACAGTGTTCTTGTGCGCCGTTTTGCCCTCTATAAGATGCAGGAGGCGGTTCTAGAAATACCATGTCTATTGCCTTTTTTTTCCTCCTTCAGTAAATACTTACACACCCAAACGCAAGGTGCCTCACCAATGAGCTCATGTTTGAAATTTGATTTGAAAAGATTAAAAAAACCACGTAGTTGTTCATGAATTTATCTGCTGCTCCACCTATGAATCAGTTGTTACAATTTCCTTCTTAATGGGGAGCTCAAGAGTCATTTTTCAGTCTTCAACTTTGATGCATGAGTATCTACTGGATGAAAAATAAAATCATGAATTTATCTGAATATCGGAAGAATTACTTGTCATGTACTTGATTTAATGATATGCAATGAAGGAGACATAAGTGATAATTATAATCCATTTTCAATTACGACTCAAATGCTTTCTTTAAGTTTTGTAGTGTGCCCTACATAGGTTAGTTCTCAAACGTTTTACTGCTTTAAATTAACATGTCTAATCTTGTGTATGAAACATTTGTATCCTGTTTGGCTTGTGGGACTTGTTCCCCATCTTGGTAACCATGTTGTTAGTTTCATTTTTAATTTCCTATCCCTCTCACCTTAGTAGATGGATCATTTGGACGTATGTATATAGGACCATTATCTATTGCAGCTCTAATTATAATATATTAAAGCCAAGCATTTTTAATCTAATTTGGACCGTTGGTTACAATTTTGACTATAAGTTTCTCCTCTCCTCCATTATCTCTTCTTACTCCCCACTTCTTATTTCATGCAACACCTATTTTATCTCATATAACTACCTATATCTATTCCCCACTTCTCTTTTTTTGGTTTTGGTAAAACTCCTTTATGTCAATATCTCCCATTCCATTTCAACATTTTTTTCCATTCTGTATACTTCACTTCTCATATTCTCTTTCTACTCTACATACTCTCAATTGTGAAAATAGGTACGATCTTCTTTTATTTTCTTTCGAAAATATACTATTGTGCATTGTATTTAGGCAGCCATTTAAGTCAATGGTTATTTTTCAATTATATGACTATTTAATTTACTTTTTTGTTGACATACTCGTGCTTAGTACAAGTTATTATGCTAATGGATATGTTATTTTGGAGATGATAAATTCTATTTGAAGGCTTATGTGGCAATTTGAAGGTTTGGAATTTGACTTCTCCTAAGATAAAAAATCCACCCGATATGCCAAATTTATTATTTTATTATATTTTTATTTTCTTATAGGACCCACATCATAAAGGAAAAGGCAAACCGTTTTCATTCTTATGTGCGCCCATTGCATAAAATAATTTAAAATAATAAAAGGCATTTGTCATTTTCATACTTCAAAATTTTCAAACCAATCAAGCATGCCAAATGTCAAATTACAAATGGCATGGCTATTGGAAACACATTCAATGCCACTTTTTTACTAGGGGCATTTGGGCGGAGGTCCCTCAACTGTGATTTTTATTGCAAGCGGTCCACAATACTTTATCATACTGACAACAGTCCTCTTGTAACTGAAAAAGACAAAAACGCCCTTGTACATGTCAACAAAAGCAAAACTCAAACAAATTTATCTGAGTTTTTAAAATTTAGATAAAACTCAGATAAATTTATCAGTCTTCTAAGGCAGTCTTCTCACTGTTTAAACCATGGTTATGATCAGATATGTAGCCTGTAGACTGTGGTCCTGGACCATCCTTTCACATGTTAAAACCACTTACAGATTGACTAACTTGGGCTTTCTTAAAATTAGGACACAGGATATTGTGAATACAACAACCAGAACATGTTTGGTTTCTCCCATAGTTCCCTGCTCTTGCTCCTTCTCCTTCTGTCTACTGGTAGAGAAAGAAAACGTGAATAATAAATCACAACCACTGCAATAAGAAAGGAGAGATGGATGTGGGTCGTCGGATGGCACCACTTCACATAGCTATTTGTTTGAAACTCAGAAAAGTTATTCAAAACTCAGATAAATTTGTCTGAGTTCTGTCAGAAACTCAGATAAATTTATCTGAGTTGTGCCAGAAACTCAGATAAATTTGCCAAAACTCAGATAAATTTGGCAAATTTATCTGAGTTCTGCCAGAAACTCAGATAAATTTATTTGAGTTTCTGGCAGAACTTCAACAAATTTATCTGAGTTTCTGTCCAGTTTATTAGAGATTCTGGGAAATTTATCTGAGTTCGGCGACACCAAAAGTTAGAATACGGAAAATCAGATTCTAATAAAAATCGAAATCCAAAACAAAAACACTTGATGACCACAATCCAATCGAGAAAAAAGAGGGAGGAAACAAAAAAAAAATGCAAAATGCTCTCTTTCAAATCAGTTGTAGAGAGAGAGATTTGGAAGAAACTTCAGATGAAAGAGCAAGATAAAGTAAAACTGTGTCTATCTTTGAAGAAATGAAAGAGAGAGAATCGGAAGTCATGGTGGCGACGGAAGGTGCTCTGCAACGATATTCTGCAACTATGGAAAGGAATTGAAAATGGAAAATGAGAGAAGAAGAAGGAAGGAGTTTTCTGGCACAGTTGAATGGGGCAATTAGTCATGAAAATACATGACGTGGCATATTAGGGACCTCTCACTAAAGTATCTCCAGCTGTCTGGACTATAGACATTAGAGAAAAAGTAGTTGTCCTTGATGCCTTAGAAGACCGTGCTCAAGGACTTTTGGCTAATTTACCTTTTTTACTATTGCCACTGACATGTGACAAATGACATGGCTATTGAAGATGCTCTAAAGCGTCTAACTGATACATAGCTCTCACTTTGAAAGTGGATTATATATACTCTATTTCTCAGTGGAAAGGGGCAACTTATGATATCTAACCACTCATTCTACGTTATGTTAAATTGTGGGCCCCATTTGGGGAGGGGACCAGGGGGATAGAAAAATCTATGTAAGACCACCCCAAGTATAAAGTTTGACTCCAAATCCATGCCCCTAACCCTTTCATCCGTGGCCTACAAGTTTAATGGCTTCATATTCAAAAAAATATTCAACCCTCGATCCAACGATTTAGTTTATTCGGATATATGTCAATCCTTGGGATTAGTGATTATTAGAGGGTTCCCTATTGGTTACTAAGTTTGGATGGATTGCTAGTTGGGCCTCGCAAAAAAGTTCTTATATAATATGTGTGAACTAGTTCTCACTTGAATATTTCTCATATATATATATATAAATATATATATATATATATTACAAAAGGAGTTCCATCTCCAAGATCCTATTAAATCAATGATAGTCCCGAATCACGAAAACACTCAATAAATACATACAATATAATACAAGCAACCACTTCAAGTGTTTTTGGAATGAGGAATACATTAAATTTAGGTGGACAGCCCTATACAATTAGAGGGGAAAACTACAAAGCCACCATTCAAATCCGTTGCAAAATAGAAGTTTAAGAGCTAATCTATTATTTGTTTGCAATACAAATAAACATAATTATTTTGATTTATGCATTAAACAATGGGTAATTTGAAAATTTAAAAGTGTACCTTGTGTCATGATCTTGATGATGAATGGTATAAATTGATCTAAAGCTCATCCTACCTTGAGATCAAATGGCCTTTTTCAAATAGGATTTTCTCCTATCTCCTTTGTCACTCACTTTGATATGCATGAGAGTAGATGGACAAAAAGGACTGAATAGACACTTTCATAGATAACACGAGAGATTTCTTCCGATAAAAAAACTCTATCAAAAGTGAGTTTCCTTAATTCCCTCGTATATTAGCCAAATAAGAATCCTGATGGATTGGGGTTTCTTAAACTGAATCTCATAATATTAGACCGCTTATTTGTGAGGACTGTGTGGTTACGAGGACCGCTTATGTCTAACAGCTTATTCTTAGGCTACTAATTTCTGATGATCCTCATCATACACAAGAACTTACTTTTTTTTCATCTTTTTAATGGAAATAGGGAAAAAAAATCTCTCACTTTAGAGGAATGATATCATAGGTTTTACATCTTTTTATCCCAACTATTAGAACTAATCTCGAGATTAAATGATATAGAGGTTTTATCCCAACCATTTGAAGAAAAAGTAAAATTACTGCTTTTAACTATTAAATTTTACAGGGTTAAATTTTTTACTTGCTGTAGGTTCATTTTCTAATATGTGAGCGTTTATCATATATATGGTTCATTTTCTTATACATGAGCCTTTATCATATATATGCTTTGGATGAATTCCGAACAGAGAACACTACGTACGGGAGATGACAAAGACCTTTGCGTAATGTCTGACTCTCAATAAGAGACCAATGTTGTAAAGACACTTGAGAAACTACTCCTTTATTTATAAGTTGTGGGAGGATCCAAACTATTCCAAAGTGAATAGCACTTGTCCTGGGGCTCCAATACAAATTTGTTTCTAAATGGGGGAAGTCCTGATATCACCCTCTCTTTGTGGGTCAAGTACCCTTGTTCACAACACATACTACCAGAAGCAAGTACCCTTGTTCAGAGAGCACCTGTAGAAACATCTGAATCAAGTTACGGATGTCAGCATGCATTCAAATCTTTAGCTCTATTTTCCAATTTGTCTACCCAACGGCTTACAATGGTACTTCCCTCATTTAAAAAAACAAGAAACCTGCCCACTTCTACAGTGGCCCAATAAGCATAAAGGTTATTCTAAACGCACCCGCATAATGTACTGTACACACCCATCCTCCTCTATTAACAGTGATTTTACATCACTGTTTATAGAGGTGGGTAGGTGTGTTCAGAAAAAATAGTAGGTGCATTTAGAATGACCCTAAGCATAAAAGCTATGATCAGGAGGGTAACAGTGAAAAGTTTAGAAAATCAGGCCAATCATAGTTTTACACAGTGCAAATGTAGTATAGTGAGAAAATGTGAGGGTGAGTAACGCGTAGATGTGTCAAATGGGGTTCTTTGTTTGGTGGGATGGACTTGTGGAAAGGATTGGATTAATCATGGTTAAGCCTCTATAAGAAGGGGGAAAAAGGGAGCATTCACTAAAAATTTTACAGCCCACTGTTGAGGGCATTAAATGCTTAAATGAACATCCTTGAAATGACATTTTATTTTACTTATATGTATATTCTTGTACATCGGTAGAATCTTATGCAAATCAAGGTTGATAGGATCAAGGCTGAAACCTATGTAAATCAAGGGGCAAAAAAAAAAAAAAAAAAAAAAAACCCTTAACTTTGAAAGTACATGATAAAATTAAGGCTGAAACTCAATTTTCATTACTTCACCTCATTGTAGTAATCCATCAATTTTAAAGCCTATTTGGTTAGAGGGCTAATTTTTGGCCATTGGTGTCTATGGGTTTTTGGAATTCTCTATTTCATCACCTAAAAACACCAAAATTTCAGCATGCTTCAATGTCACACTCTCGGCTTCTCAGAACACCAGGCCCTTGGAAATTAATGTCCCACTCATGGACAGCATTAGGAGGATTTGTATTCCTCCAAAACTTTCCAAATTTCATCCACACAAACAGGTCCTAGGTTCAAAATCTATACCTTCATTACCTAGTTCCGGATTTCTTTCATTCTCATTTATGTGATTGCATCTACCCTACAAAAGATGTGCTCCAAGAGGGATAGCAGATGGATGTGACCATTATAATGATAGTTGTATAGGTTTGCATGACGTAGCAGAGAGAGAATAAAGTCCATGCGTACGGAGAATCCTCATTCCCCTCAAAAACAATCCTTGATTTTTGACAATTTTCACCCCCCATTCCACCTTTCCAGGTAAAATCTCCCACCCACATCTTTCCACTTTCCACCCTTTCTTCTTTCTCTTCTTTCATTCTTTCTTTCTTTCCCCTGCTGGAGCACCTTAACTATTCCCTGCACCACCAGGGCCCCAGCCCCGTCAGTCACGTGCAAGTCACACGCGGCTCGGGAACCCCCAACTGACACGTGTACGTCATCTCTTGTACTTGGGGAATATGTTATGACGACTTGTTTCTGTTTGGGAGTTTGATTTTAGTAACGTGGATAGTAGGGAAAGAGAGGGAGGAAAAAGGAATGTATCTATGGGTAATAAAAAGATGGTGAATCCAGAATCCAGAATCCAGAATCCAAATCCATGCTTGGATTTTGAGAGTATCTCTGTATCTTTCTCTGGGGGGGCGTGTTTGGATTACCAAGTTGATTGGAAACTTAGAAATGACACGTGATTGAAGGGAATTTGGATTTCTGGGTTTTTGTGTTGTTTCTGGGGGTGGATTTTCATTGTTTCACACAGCTTGTTTGCAGGTCTTTAACTTTGGTAACTGACTCACTGTAGATTTTCTCAGCTTTTCTGATACTGTAGCAAATCATTTTATAGATTTACACGACTTCAAAATCATTAACTGATGTTGAGAGAAGTTAAAAAAGGAGGAGATCACAGCCATTTTAAAGATGGCCCACCTCATGTCTCTATGTAAAATGATCAAATTGATATTTTTGCAATTCATCACTAACTTGGGTCCACATTTGATTTTGCTCCAAGGCATGATTGTGAATCTCTTGAATTACTTTGTGGTATAGTATAGGTTATATTTCTATGGTTTTGGTTAGTTTGCAATCAGGAAAGGTGTGGCCCCACAGTTTAGAAAATTCATATCTGACCCATCTCAATAGCTTGTGATTTGTGAAGCTTTGGACAGTGATTGTTAAGTTGTTACATTTCCCTCTGAAGAAAGACAAGATGGGATTGGAAGTTTGGGTAATAATTTTGGACTTTTCACCTTGGGAACTTTGAGAAATGTGTTTTTATGAGATGGTAAATTTGAAGAGATAAAGGTAAAGAGAGAGAATTCATAATTTGTTACCAAATAATATTCTCTGGTGAAAAATGAATGCAGAGCCGTCTGTCTAATATCAAAGCATTTGAAACTTAGGGTCCCACCTCTTTAGTAATCATTTTTTATAAGATTAGAATCGTTTGTTGGAGCCCATTTATCATGAATGGATAGGAATTGATTCTTGCAAACCAACAAACAGCCCCATGAATTTGAATTAATGAAATAACTTTTGACAGCATATAATAGTTTTAAAGCCTAACAAACAAAAAGATCAGAGCAATCACTTTTAAGTCACTTGGTTGATTTTGAACTAAATGAGGTGTATGCTTTCACTCCAGAGGAGGCCTCCTGTTACTTAGGAGCTATTTGATTTCTGAAATTGGATTTTCAGACAGGACTTTATGCATTCGAAACTTCACTATCATATTGGGCCATAGGGGAATTTTATTCGCCTTTTTCTCCTGAGCTCATAGGGATTATTCTGGCCAAAAGGCTGGGACACCCATATTATATAAAAAAAAAGAAGAAGAAAAAGATGAGACTTTGTGTATTAATCAACGTAAGAAACCATATACAAATCCAAGAGTTTAAGCTCATAGGTGAAAGGCCCAAACACCACGTATGTGAAGCCATGAATCCAAAAGTTTAAGCTCATAGGTGGAAGGCCAAACACTACCTATATGAAGCATTGCCAAAGGCATTACGTAGGAGATGAAGAATGTGGGGCTTTACTTTACCAACACTCCCCCTCATGTGCATGCCCAACAATTTTCATGTACGGGCCTGTCATATGGGCTACACAAGAACAACGGGATCAAAACCCACTCGAATATCATGTAAGATACTATATACTAACCTAAAAGCTTAAGCTCATACGTGGAAGGCCCAAACAAATATATAAAGCCCTGTCCAATTCGGAATTTAGGCGACGTGGGATGTGGGACTTCCTAAACCAAACTCGAACTATTGCCAATTTTACAAATGCAATTATACGGTAGTTCATCACGCATGGATAATAGCTAGTTCTTTTAAGGAAATATTCTTAATCATGTCTAGAGATAATAGCTTATATAGTTTTATGGATTTTCTTGCCAAGCATTTTTAAAGGCCCTTACCCTTTTACATAATTGACGTTTTGTTATATTTGTCTTTCTCTAATTGATATGGTTCGATACAACAAGAGAAATAGGAAAACATAAATTTCCCCAACAAAATAAAACCTATAGGACAAGTTTATTTGCATTATTACCATACATAGCAGTTGAATACGTGAATACATAGGGAGGTTAAAAATGAAGATTAAAGGCACGTTTTAAAACACGAGCACCAAATAACATTTTCTTTCAGTGAGATAAAATTAAAAAAAAGATGCCAATTCTTTTTTGGGTAAAAAAAGAATATGCTAGTTGATACTCATTTTAAGAAATTCACCTTTGCATAAGATGCATATGAATTGAATACATAGAAATTCAAGGAGGAATGAGCTTGAGCAATGCTATTAAAGAGGTAAGAGGGTGAAGAATATGAAGTAAGAGGTGGTGGGGCGAAGGACATAAGGTAAAGATGTACATAATAGCGTGGCTTTCCAAGGCATTGAATGACTATGTGATGGCTGGCTATTCATTTCTCATCTTCCAATATTCAAATTTCATTGAAGGAAAGGTTATTTGATGGTTGTTTTTGGATATTCACCTTTGTTCTTCATTTTTAAACTTTTCTCGAAATGTGATCATAAGTATTCAACTGCATGAAATAAATAGGCCCTTGATCTTCATTTATGGCCACCCTATGTCTTCATTTCAAATGTAGATAGGTTTTGTCGTCTTGTGGATTTATTGTTTTCTACTTAGACCCAAGTTCATACCAGCATTTTACATCCTAGTCACTAGCATTCAGTGGATATTACAAACGTGAAGAAGAGTACTAGATGTGGCACTCCAAGTATTAGAATGTGGAGGACATGAAAGTTTTTAAAGTTTTAAATGAGGCGATTAAATAAGGTATTACGGATTAGATATGAACAGAAGCTACTTTGTAGGATTTTTCAGAGGAATACAAACACTTACCAGCAACTCAAGTCATAAGGAACCCTTATGTACCAAACGTGAATAAGAAATTTGTCCACACTTTCAAAAAGACAAATATGTTTTCTGAGAATTAGGGTCTCCAATAGTTTTTTTAAGACAAAAGGATTTTAAAGAATCAGCCACTAGCTGAGGGGATGAATGCAAATTATGCATTATATAGTAAGAGAAACTTTATCTGGCACTCCAAGCTTTGTTATTATTCCAGTTCAGAAGAACTTGACTATTTAAAGCTGAAAATAGAAGCTTATTGGTTTCAGAACTAAGAAGCTTGAGTGCTTTATTATTATTATTATTATTATTATTATTTTTTTTTTTTTATTTTATTTTTTTTTGTTTTTGCTCGGTTGGCCCAGTGGCCCAGTGAAGCTTGAGTGTTTTAAGTTCGCAAGCATGTTCAAAGATTAATGCTACTGTAGGATAATAGTGAACAAGCTGGATGGAGTGCACAACAGAGACTGAGGGACCGTACAATAATTTATTCCCATTGGTTGCAATGGTTGCAAAGGATATTTTATAAAGACAACTAAACTAGGCAACAATTTGGGCACTTTTGATAAACACACAGGATTCCTCTATTCCCCTATAACCATGTTATCCTCTTTGAAGATTCGGAAAGATCCACCCACTTTGGAGGAGTCACTCCTTATAACTGAGGTGCTTCTTTGGCTCTAGGATGTGCACAATTCCTGAGAAATCAATAGAAGATAGGATTTTTTTATGGGTTGAGAGGATTTTCCTCTCTTCACCCAAATAAGATTTACTTTGCACTAGAGGAAAATCAGACAGGATTCCTCTTTGAAAACATTACCCATACATGCCTTTTAAGGACTCTGCAACGAGAGGATTCTACGCTCCATATTTCTCTACTCTTTTCATGGTAGAAATTAATCTTGCATTCCTACCCTTCACATAGAAAGTCAAAATCCTTTCATTCATGAAAAATCAGTTTATCTTTCACTTTTCCTTGTGATAAAAAAGGCTTCACACCAAGCAACAGATGAGTAGACTACAGGAAAAAAAAATTCCCCCTACTAAAGCAGAAGAGCAGAGATGCAAAAGCTAAAATGGGGGTGTAACATAACAAGAAATTATAAGAGTTGAAGGAGTACAGAAAAAATAATTTAAAAAGAAAAACAAGACTTACGGGAAATGCAATAAAGAAGAAAATAAAAAAAAATTGTCCCTTTCCATTTGAGATGGTAAAAGCATGAACTCAAAAATAGGGAACAGCTCCTGTACGGCGTACAAGAAAGAAAAAGAATGGTAAAGTTCCAACTCAAAATTTTGATTCTTGGATTGGATGGTATAAGATTACAATGATGATGATGAGGGCATAATTATTTGGTAGATTCTCTCCAGCAAAAACTTGGTTGGGACAAAATTTTCACTGTGAGGAGAATCTCCAAAAAGAAATCAAATCTCAATTAGAACATCGTCCTTAATAATGTAATGATGGAATGAACATAAAGACCTCCCATATGATATGGGAAAAATTAGATAAAAATAAAATCCATTTACCCAGAACAAATTGTATGCTAAAACAAAAGGAAAATCCACAAACCCAGAGCAGCAGCTCCAAAAACTAACGTAAGTAAATTTAAAACATCAACGCCATGGTGGACAATGCAAACTTAGAACAAACCAAAAAGAAAGATTTGGTGAATTTCTGTTGACAGGGACTGGCCCACCTAACCTTCTATATTTGAAGCGGGGACTATAACACAGGTGATAAACATCATATCTTAAGAACAAGACATAGAAGAGAGCATTGATGTCTATAGAGAACTGGAGGCATGCCATTCCAAAAATCATTTGTGTGTTTGGGATTGTATTGCGGGATGCTGATGTTGAACCTGACCCTTTGGAGGAAGAGAAGCCGCCATCAAACGTAAGGTGTTTGCAATCTCTGTGAAGCTAGGCCTTTCTGATGGTTCAGAAGACCAGCATTTCTCCATTAGTGATCTCCACTCAGGATCACTATTTTCAGGGATTGGAGGGCGCAGTGTATTGCTCACAATACCACCTATAGCTCAAAAAAAGACGAACACACTTATAAGAGGAACACAGCATTGAGAGAACATGTCATGATAAGCTAAATGGTCCTGGCATTCAGGATAGAGCTTCATGTAGTCCCCAATTTGAGCCAGCGGCCCTTTGTTTCATCAAATCCACAGTACAGATTGGATCTGAGGCCGCCTGTCAACAGGGCATGCTAAAAACTATCAGAGATGGATTTGGGTCAGAAATGGAGAACAGACTACATGATGAAAATTGGGGACTACAAGAAAATCATTTGTCAACTTTGCCATAGTCAAAGTCAAAATCACACAAGCTATGGCGTTTACATTGAATTTGGGCCATTATCTTGTCTTAACTGCCCATTTGTTTGATATATGTGTAGCCCCACTTGATGAGTGACTCCACAATTTCTTAGCCAGACCAGAGGTTACATCTCACATGTATAATATGGCTGATTAGGGCCGGATCAAATGCAGGAGGGTTTGGTTAAGCTCTAACAAATGGAAAGTACAACAATGAATACCTATAATGGCTCCATAGTGCAAGTCTGCATACGGTTCTTCTCCTGTGAGAAGTTCCCACATTACTATCCCAAAAGAGAACACATCGACCTGAAAAGACAACCACAGTTATCAGAAAACCAACAAAGTATCATTGCCTTTATGCAGGGGAAGGCTAAAAATGCTGATTTAAAAGTATGAACTTCAGCAAACCTTCTCAGATACCAGACTGCTACTGCCATTTAGAAGCTCTGGAGCCATCCATGGAAGTGTTCCACGCACACCACCAGAGATTAGTGTCTGACATTTCACTTTTGATAGGCCCAGATCTCCAACCTGCAACGCCATATGAATTAAAAGACTAGCTTAAAATTGTAAGTCGTAGTGCACTGCACAACAACGGCTGGCAATGCTTCCCCCATTCTGTCAACCACTGCTGGAGCCAACCGCATCATATTGGATTTAAAAAAAAAAAAAAGGCGATTCACAAAGAAAACAATATTTCCTCTCAAATCTTGTAATCAATAATTAGAAAGAAACTTAGCACCATCAGATATCCAAGGACTGATGTTTACTAAACTAAATGTCCATGAAAGCCTAGAATTGGACAGTACTTTGAAAATGTTTCCGTTGGCAATTGATTTCAATGTGTCCAATCACATATGGAAGGGGAACAAAAGAACGAACTACACAGAAAGACGTGGATAAAACACCAAGTAAAAAAGACATCAACGGTGTGTTTAGATCGGGTTTGAATAGAATTCAAAAGTAATAGTGGGATTTACAATGTATTTAGCGTTAAATTTGATTCAACCTATTAGAATTTGGCATACAAATTACTACTTCAACATATTAGTCCTAACACGAAACAATGCTTAAAGAATTGCCTCAAGTGGCATAAGGGATCCTGGTGTGGCCATTTAACACAACTACCCAACTCTTGGCAAGCAAACTGCCATGCCTTAGCATGTGAAAACAATTCATCTCTTTCCAACGCAAAAACGCTGAAGAATACATGAATCTTCTTCCTCGTCAATTTTATATCAAACAGCAAAATCTTTCATATCACATTTCATCTAGTGCATACGCGTTGACAGAGCTGCATATTAGCTGAGGCCCACCATGGTCTTCAGGCTTGAAAATCGGCCAGGTTTACTTCAGGTTATTTTTTTTCTTTTTTCTTTTTTATCCCCAGACCGTTCTCTGTTTCCAGAGAGTTTTTGTCACTGAACAGACTGTTAGTCTGTTTAACTTTAATCATCCATTTCAGTCACCGATCACACCATCAATCCACCCAGTTAATGCGCTATGATCATCCAAGGTGATAACCATTGTTGGCCAGTCTGGACCATTGTAATTTCTGCACATGCATCTTTATCAAGATCATGAAATTTCTCTCAGCAGTAGGGAAAAGCTCAAGCAGAAAGGAAAAATCATAGTCATCAAATGATCCGCTAATCGGATGGCTGCAGACCTTCTGCAATTTTCAAAATATGGAAGGAGGACAGATCCATGGATCATGGCTCGTTGATGTAGAATGGAGAACTATGCTTTCTGGAACCCTTTTAAATAGGCCTATCGACCATACAGCTTTGGAGGGTGTTTAGCTAGATCCAAACACTTGGCAACTTAAATAAATAAAGAGAGAAAGCCCCGCTTCTCTTAAGAATTGGTACAATGAATCGGCTGATCCTTCACCAATCAGCTGCATATCTTACAATACAAAAAGATAAGACACAGAAAAATCCTAAAAAGAGCCCCAACACCAGACACATAACCTCCTTACCTGGAAGAAACAACTTTCAAAGAAAAGTTTGCTAGTACAACTATTTCTTCCACTATGTTCCTTCCAGGTGATTTTTGCCAACACTGAACTCTCAGCCCTACCAGATCCTTTTTTTTTATGCTAGCAAGCAAAGCTCTCTGAAAGAGATGACAATCATTATGCCATACATCATCCCAGCAGCATTCCTGACCCCTTAGCTACCCCAAATCAAATTTTGAGGCAAGCACACATCGCATGGCTAATGTGACTCCATGCACCTGACCTCTATGCATCTATGTCGTGCTAGTAAGCTAACCTTGCCTGGATGTCCAATATTTGCAACTGATTTCTTTAATCCCACTCTCGAGCAAAAAATTGTTCATAGATTGTGATTTGATTTGACACAATATCAGAATGACCATAAAACAAATGCTGGAACCATCCTCCACATAAGACAGCCCTGTTTTTAAGATATTCATGCTTCGTATAGATCATCAAGAGATTCCCATAGGGGGCCAAACTGCACCAGACAGATTAAAAAGCTTACATAGATACTTTGGTCGCACTGACTAAAGGTCGATCACACTACCCTACAGATCATCCCAACAGTATTCTTGAGCCTTTAGCTACCACATAGCAATCTCTTGGGGGCAAAATTGTGCATGGCTGATGGCTTGCCAAGGCACCAACCTCTCCGCTTCTATGTAGTGCTAGTAAACCAGCATTGTCTGGATATCCCATATTTGCGAGAGATTGCTACAACCAATTTCTCAAGCAAAACATTGTTCATAGGTTCAACTTGATTTGATACAAAATTGCAATGACCACAAGACAACTACTGGAACCTTCCTCCACATCGGCTAGCTATTATCCCTACACATCCTCGAGAGATTCCATAGAGGGCCAAGCAATACGGACAGATGAGCAGCCTATCAAATTCTTATGGTAACATTGCAACTCAGAAAATGATTTGATCATATCATCATCTTTACACAGCAGGCAAAAAGGACTCCAGTTTGTAGCATTGTCTTCCCATTTTCTGACAATAAAACCCTCGCAAGTGGACCCTCCTCTTTTTCTTTTTTTCTTTTTTGATTGTTACATTTAATAGATGAAAAGACTTAACAGTACAAGAGAGGTATACCGAAAAGCAAAAACGAAAAGAGAAGGGAAAAACAAAACCCATCAAAAAGAAAGATCACAAGACTAAGCTACGATTAAGTCATAAAAGGAAGGACCACCTCCCTCCAATTCCTTAAGAAAATATTGAAAGGAATCCTTAGGAATTGAGGGAGGAAGGACACCCATGAAGCTATGTGAGCTGAATGACAACTGGGAATGCCATCCTACATATAACTGGACCTCCCCCCCCCCCCCCCCCCCGAAGCCATTCAAAAAAGAAAATAGGGGGAACTTCCTGGCCACAATAGGAAGCCCCCACTCACGGAGCAACCTAGCCCAAACCACAGTATGAGCTTTAGTTTCCAGTGGTCATGAAACGAGAATTCTAAAGAATAATCTTGTTGAAAATTTACTTATCGATATCCCTAGCACAGTTGAAGGTGCTCAATGCCACAACCAAGAAGAAGTTGAATATGATGTAAATCAAATTTAAAAAGAAAAAGAAAAAAGAAATGAACAACTAAACTACTGGGCTAAACCAATTTCTCAACCAACCATCAATAGACAGTTAAAATAGACACAACATGAATATTCTGAATAATCCAATGTTACAGACTAGATCTGCCGCAGTCAAACAATCCCTGATTTTGGTTGTAAGGCTGCCAGCTGATTTTAAAAGTAATGAATAATCCATTTGTAGGAAGTATTAATCTACAAATCTAGATCACTATACCAATCTGACAAAAAATCTGAAATTTGTAACAGTCTGATATGGACACAGATCATGAGATGAAAGGCACAGCAGTAGCAGTGGGGTAGCTTCTACTCTATGATGCAACGATACTTCAAAATAGGCAACGTATCATATCGTATCATATCCGATACTTCACTTTTTATGTGTAAAGTCGTGTCCCTGCCTTGTCCGTGGCATGTCCCTGTCTATCCATGCCATATCTAGGCATCATAGTTTCTACTTCCACCATATCAAGATTCCATACAATAGTGTTAAGGAGGTATTTGGTGTTCTTTCTAATCCTATCCCTAAATTTAAGAGGTTTTAATCCATTTCTTTTTAATCTTAACTAACCCTAAATGAAAATTAAAGAAAGCCCTATTGCAGTCTTAATTTTCATCTTTTAATTCAGCTCATCCCACCCAACCAACCACAGTACTCCAGTCCAACCATCTCCAGAAAATCCAGTGCCAACAGAGAGGCATTTTCAAACTGGTACAGACACAAGCATCAATTGATTTCTGAAGTGTCCAACACCACCTGTAACTGATCTGAAGCCTGTTTGGTAAATAATGGCTGCACCAGACCCTTAAATCTTTCCTCCTCATCAATGCAGACAGAGAAATTCTGACCTGCACATTATTGGCTTTCCCAGTTTGGCCTAGAGAACCTACATCAGCAAGTAGATCAACCATTTCGATGCTACTTCCACATTGGGAAAAAAAATTCCACAATTCTATTAGCTCTACTCCACAACTTTTCATCATCATCATCATCATCAAAGCCTTGTCCCAACTATGTCGGGGTTGGCTACATGAGTTCCGTCTCTCCATTCCGATATCCTAAGCCAAATCCTCGGATAGGTTACACTTCTACCTGCAACTTTTATCATGTGAATCTACTAGTACAAAAATCCCTACATTTACATCATGACAAACCCCATTGATTCTTCACAGCCTACAGCTCACTCAAAAGTCCTTGATTCCATTATTACCATTTGGCTCACACACATTAGATGCCCAATGAAAGTAATTATCCGTTGACCTTTCTTTGGATAGTGTTCTCATACTATGCATCGGCGCCGTCCGACACGTGGGACTTGGGTGAACTGTGTTGACAGCACCAATGTGCAATGCGCACAGGTGTGCATGCGCAGGAGAAAGATTTCCCCTTTCTTCTTTAAATTTTTTTTAATTTTTATTAAACAAACAACAAAAAGGAGAGAACCAAAAAATAGAAGGAAAAGAAAAAAAAATCAATGTCAAACTCACCGAACTGAATGCAAAAGAGATCCCTGGATCACAAAATAGCATTCCAATTTCCAAGTTCAAAACACTAGCGTTTCTCTCCTCACTGTTAAGATGATCTAACGCTCAGGTCACTCATACGATAGTTTTTATTCTTAAAGAACCTTTAAAAAGAACACATAATTCTTAAAGAACCTTTAAAAAGAACACTTGTTTCACAAGGCCAACAAAACCACCCAAAGCTCACTAAGAGGTCAGCTGCCTCCATCCAAATTCCTTAAACAAAATTCAACAATCATGTTGAGGTCCCCACTTTCCAACTTTATACCTAGCTCGAATATTGCATTACGTCAATCCTACCTTTCCACCCATTTTCTAATTATCCTGTGTTTTTCTTCCAGGCCCATTCCTTACATTACATCAACAGCATCATCATCTATGGGGCTTTTTTGCAATCCATGTATGCCATAAATTTGGATAAAGATTATTGTAATTAAAGCTGCATGATAACCTAACGGATTGTTAGACTTTTTCACATGCAAAGTGAAAATGGGTTTCACATTTGCAAAGGATTCATAAATAACATTTTCATATACAAATGTTATATATGTAAAACCATTACTATGTATGTCAAAATCACCATTTTCACATGAGTAAAATAGTACATCCAATGATTTTTCACAAATTTCTCAAAATCTTTGAAGGTTTATGATACAAACTAAAAATTTTTATGCTTATCATTAATAAGGGAAGATTGAACAGTTTGGATCATGAATTGGAAGCCCAAAAAAGTACAGAAACTAGATCTATAGGATTAATTTTTTTTTTTAATGGTATATAGGTTGTTTTTGGGCGTTTTTCACAAATTTCTCAAAATAGATGAAGATTTAAGATATAAAATTAAACATCTTTGGATTTCTTAGCCCTATAGAGAAGATGAATGGAGCAGATTACCAATTTAAAGACCATAAAGGTGAATAATAAAAACAATAATAATAATAATGTGTTGGATGGGGTTCAAACCCGCAGCATGTTCAAAGTGGAAGCCCTATTGCAACCTGTATCATCGCCTCTTATTTACATACGAAACCATCTACCACCTCTAGTATGTAAATGAGAGGCCGAAAAATGGCCTCATTTACATGTGATCCATAAATGAATACAAACAAACAGGATTATGTGTAACCATTATGCATGTGCATCATTTACAAATATAAATGAGTGCAAACAAATGACCCCTAATAGTTCCTTTTAATACCCCAGATACCAAGTGACTCCCAATCATCGTGCACGGGCCTTTCATTCAACATCATTGAAACATACGAGGGGCTGACTTAATATTTTGTGTCACTGAAACTAGATTACCTTATTTTTTTAGCGTTAGAAACTCTTTGCTGGCAATCCTCATCATGGAATATACGCTCCGATCAACCATCACCACACAGCACAATTCTTGACCTCGTTTGCTTTGATTTCACCTTCCTATCACTGCCAGAACACACATGCATCCAGCTGCTTTAGCGCACTTCCCTAATCACTTTTCTCTAACAAAACCTCCTCTTCCCGAAGATGGCCCATCTCAAATTCCATGAATCCTAAAAATCTCTGCCAGATGTAACTACCTCAAATCCTGAAGATCCTGAAGTTGTTTCATCATTATCTACTGACATGATTATTCATTCAGGATTATCATATATTCATATGCTTCATATGGGAACTATGGTTCACATCTTATAATATCTCTCCTAGCAGCACTTCTTTGAATAATTGGCTTAGAAGCCACAAATCACAATGACAAGTATGCAGTCCAATTTAAGATCATTAAGGGCCACCAATACATGGCAAAGTTCGTGCTGCAAATGAAAACTATACTATGGGCGAAGGTTCAGTAAATGTTTCTCCTAATTGATCGTTGCCTTACTGCGTATATGTCCCACAATCTGCACATAATTTGGTTTCAGACCGTTCTCTCACCAGATCTAATAACTGTAGCATCATATTTGATCCAACATATTGTGTTTTTCAATACTTGAAGATAGAACAGACAATAGGTGGTGGCCACAATGTGTAATAGCCTTTATTGTGTTGATCACAGCCCTTCAGTCATCAGCTAATACAGAGAACGTTGTGAGATAGCATAGGCATTGGGGTGCCTGTCCAAATACTGAAGAATCTCCATCATATTCTCAATATTAGAATTTAGAAGTGATTCAAGGGATTAAATTTGAGGTGAGTCAATTATTAAACAAATGCAGGAGCTCTTATCCAGCAAGTTTTGTTGAAAAGAATAAGTGTCATTTTCTTTGATACAAGTGGATATTTGGTATCCTCCTCTGACATCGGTGACTGGTCATAGATGTTTTATTTCATTTATTCATGATGCAACAAGGTGCACTTGGGTGGGTGTATCCAATGAAGTCTCGTAACACGCTGCCACTATATTTGAAAGTTTTTTATAAACTAGATGGCAAAACGTTCAATGCAAAAATTTGGGTAGTATAGTCAGATAATGAAGAAAAATATACTTTCAAAGAATGTCAATCATATTTAGCAGCAAATGGAATTTAGTCTCTCTTTTTTTTTCTTTTGTGAATAGTGCAAATGAAATATAGTCTCAAACCACATGCCCATAAATGGGACTACAAAAAAAAAGGTATTTACTAAATGTTCCTATGACTTTTTGTTAGACGCAATGCTTCATTAAGCATTTCTCATCAATCAAATTCCATCACAAGTGTTGAATGGAAAGTCATCATTGCAAGTATTATATGCTTCAGCTCCATTATTTCCAGTTCCACCTAAGAAATTTGGTTGCATCTATCTCATTCATATTCCGAAACAATGGGACAAATTAGGCATAAAGGCAGTTAAGTGGGCACCCAAAAGAGGTATAAATGTTATCTGCCAAGAAAGAATAAGCACCAATCCATTAGCATGGATGTCACATTCTTTGAAAACTTTTATTTTTATTCTCCAAAAGTAAAGAGATGACCGAGTCTTGTTGTAAGCTATGATGCCCGGATATGGATACAGACATTAATACAAGGATAAGATACGACTCCTCACTTTTGAAAATCTAGGACACAGGTACGGATATGCATACAGGTGTCCTAATTTTTTCTTTAGATCACTTTTGAATCAATGAAATTATCGTTGTTTTCATCCCTTTCTAGCATTTTTTTATGGTGCAAAGTAAAATTATTAAAAGAACTATATGAAAGAAAGGACTTTAAAAAGTAGGAATATATTAGACTTGTTTCCTAGAAGTATCGGTGCAATATCAGGTACCAATACAAGTGTCGAATTGGTCCATGGCAGGAAGCAGTCTACCAAAGCTTAGTTCAATAGATTTAATCAAACCACAATGAAGCCATGGTACAAAAGATGTCATACAGAATTGCAGACCATACATTGTTCATGAAGCAAAATGGCTTATGGGTTACCATTTCAATTGTTTTAATGTAGATGACACTGTTGACATAGGAAATTATATTGTAGGGGTGAAAGCTAATGAAACATCTAAAATCACTTTTGAAGTTAAAGGTCTTGGTGAATTAAAGTACTTTCTTGGAATTTAAATTACAAGATAAAAATAAAAGGAGTTGTACTATGCCAGCAAAAATATACAATTGATCTACTCAAAGAAACAAGAGTGTTATCAGAAAAACCTGTCTATACTCGTATTTAGTAGAATCATGGTATTGGTGTAGGAAGTGGAGAATAACTCCTTGATATCAAATCTTAACAGAGACTGATTGGGTGACTATCATGCTTGACTATAACACATCCAAATATTTCTTATGCTGTTACCATTGTCAATTAGTTCATGCACACTCTAAGGACTGGGACATTTAAATCTTGTATATAGGATTTTGAATTATCTATATAAGTCACCAGGAATTATGTATTCAAGAAATGGCCATTTGACCTTGGAGGCCTATACTGAAGCAAATTGGTAAAAACAAAGATAGATAGAAGGTCAATAACATATTGTACTATGATGGACAAAATCTGGCTTGAAGAATTACGAAACCTGTAGAAGCAAGATCCAGTTATGAATTTGAGTACTGAGTTATGGCACTTGGAGCATATAAATTGTTAAGGCTATGGATCTTATTGTCTGACTTGGGATTTCTAATATAAAGATCCAATGATGTTACATTCTAACATCACACCAGAGAGGCAGAGTGAAACATATCCAATATAACATGAACGTACAGACACAATCCATAAATAAGAACCCCCATCTCAAAAAGTAAAATTTGAGCACAAATCTAATGGTGGGATGGGTTGATATTAACCATTCAACCCTACTGAAAGATAAAATTAATATAAAACTATACACATGAACTGTGGCATCTCAAATAATAAACACCTAAATAAATACATTAATTAATTAAAAAAAAAAAAACTCATTACAGACATTCAAGAAACTAAATGTCCTGTGAAACCACCCAAAAGGCTTAACTGTACAAGTTTGACCATAAACCCCACACTCATTATGTGGGTCTTTTACTCCATCAAAGATCAATTAAGGATGGATTCCCCCCAACTTCTGATCTTCGGGTTTATGTAAGTGTTCCAAATATTGTGGTGACATTTACATTCAAACCCTTAGACAATCATTCAATGAATAGACAATGTTGGAGAATGTTCTCCTACAAGGAGACAGCAAATAGCTTACATGCAAGTCCAGCTAGTGGTGCCCACTTAGATGCAAATTTATCAACTACGGAAAGGACTCTTCGTGGACAAGCGGGATCCAAAAAATCATCCCCACCAAATTATCCTAGTCCTTGATTTAACAGCATTAAAAGTTAATGACATCTTAACCGTAGATTTCTTGGGACTCAAATCCGAGAGTGAGTGAAGATTTGGTATGCGTAAAATTGGGCCTGATACCAGATCATGGGGTGAAAATAGTATGAAAGGAGCTATGCTGATGAAAGATGGGATCAAGTGTGCCCCACAGTGCTGACTGCAAGTTCAGTTGGTTGTAGGTGAATATTGTTAACACCCCATTGAGCTACCACTTATCCCAAAACCCGCAGGTGGTAGGAACGGTAGGATCAATGGTTTTAAGATCGCAAGGGCGGCAAGTTAAGCACTTCTCAAGATGGGGCTAACACTGTTTGAAGCCATGTCCCAGTGGTAGACTGTTGGTTCCCATACACCTAACAAATATTTCCATAATTTTTGCAATATTCATCCATTCTAACAGAAGCAAAAAAAAACTGCTCATATTGTAATTTTATAGATTTTTTGAAACACTGTAGGAGTCTTAAGGAATCATTTAACTCTATGATTTCCAGTTCACCATTTGGACCCTTGACAATTTTACAACACAAGTTGAATTTGGAATCAGTAAAAAGTTTACTTATAAATTTAGGATATATAGAAGGAAGCTCTTTATCTAACTAAGATCTCAGCCCGGTACAACTCACAACTCCTGCTCCGTGTGTGTGTGCGAAATAACCAAGAAACATGCATTTGAAACTTGTGGCATAAAGTTACAGTAGCTCAAGTATAAAATAGTCATCTGAAAATATTTATAAAGCACAATCTCCCAAAAGCACTGCTTAGAGAACCCTGCTCTACGAAAATTTCCTGATATTAGAATATTCTTCAAAAAGTAAAAATGAAAAATCTGGTACAAGATATAACCACTAACCTTGCAAATTGGGCGGTGAGGATCCCTCAGATTGACAAGCAAATTGTCACTCTTCAAGTCAAAGTGTACTATATTTTTCCCATGCAAATATTCCATCCCAAAGGCCACATCCATTGCAATCAAGAGACGCTTGCGGTAATCGAGTGTCCTGTCGATAACTAGTGATGAATCAAATTCTAATCATTATTGGAATGTCATGCCACTATAAGTGCAAGACATCACGATATGATCCTTTTTTTAGGTACATCCATCACATATTCACATGATTATAGATGCAGTCACAAAGAATGAGGAAAAAGGCCAATTGCATACTTGTCAGTTCTCTGCAAAGCATTTCTGAGTGAACCATTAACCATGTACTCTGTTACAGTTGCCACAGAACCCCCAGGACCATCAAGGACAACACCATAGAAAGCCACAACATTTGGGTGGTGCAAGTCAGCAAGCTTGCATGCTTCATTCCAAAAGTCATCTCTCTGATTGAACAGAAAACAACAATACAGAACAAATGGGCATTTAAAAAAAATAAAAATATATTTGATCAGAGAAAAAGGGGAAACCATGACAACGACAAAAGAGGTTGCCAACATAGTTGAAATGCGCCTACCATGCGTTCCTGTTCTGAAGGCTTCCCAGCAAAACACCTATCATTGATTCGCTTTATCGCAACATCAGTTCCCCTCCATTTTCCATGATACACAGTCCCAAATGTGCCAGACCCCAGCTCCCGCAATTCTTCAAGATCACTATTCTTGATTATCTGCCAAGAAAGTGCGGGGTAGATATGAACAACATAATCAACAAATAGTGGGCAAGTATACAAGTGACCAAAATCATATGAAATGAGTCTCCAACCTGCAATCGGTTAATGCCATCCGCTGTTGGAGTTAAACTGGGACTAGCCTTATCCAAAAACTTGTTCTTGATACCCTGGTATACAAATTGGACAATTAGGTTGATGATAACACCATAAAGATGAATAGAAAGAAAGGCAGACTGGGGTGCATTGATACGTCATGGTTCATTTGGATGATCTCAAAACAACATTCAAATGCTTTTGGCACAACAGATCATCAACCAAGATGATGATGATGATGGTCATCAAATTGATGAAATGGTCATCCAATTGACTTTGGTTATCTGGTGGCATCTATATAAAGAACCACAGTACATGTGATATGGTATTACATTTTTCTGCCAATTCCGTCACTCAATCATTTAATGGAGCAATAAGAAAATATAGTTAAGAACAGCAAGAAAAACAGCATATCGACTAACATAGTTTCTGATTTCTGAACAACATCAATAAGGGTTAAAAAAATTCAGAGTCAAAATATTAAGGACAATCATGATTCCGGTAAATTCAAATGCACCCTCAATCACTTGATTGAGAAATCACCTGTGCTACTGTATTCTGTGTTTCTTCTTCATACTGGTGAACACCATCTTGGTTGGGTTCAGCAGAGGACTCATTCCTTTCCCGCCCTGAAAAGGATGGCAAGGGAGGTGTAGACGATTGAAGAACAGATGCTGCTACGCCCTCAGCAACAGCTTTCAGTTCTTGCTTGATTTGCTCTTCTGCTGACCCTTTAACAGCAAATGACAAATCATCAATCAAAATGTAATGATGCCATCCAAACTTTCTAGAGGATGTTGTGTGCATCACATCACGCAAGGAAACACACAAACAAGGGAAAAATAAAATAAAGTTAATCTTCCCGTACCTTAAAGATATCCATATACTAATAATTTTGGTTCTTAAAGGTTCACATGCATTTTAGTCATATTAACACGTTTGTCCCTACCTGCAGCTCACAGCTGATTAGGAACATCGGGCGTGTGTAAGAGTGCACAAGATCAAGTCCTCCATGTAGGCAAAAAATGAAAAACAAAAAAGTGCACATTATTTAAATTTATGAACTAAGACTTACAGAATAATAGAGATTTAAATATCATTACCTCTGTATGAACATGATGGTCATCCATGTCATTATGAATGCCCAAAAGCTATAGCACATTTTTATCCCAGTTATTTAGGTATATAATCATTTTATAATTTCGATGACAGAATATAAAAGAAAAAAAATTTAGAATTACAATATTGCTTACCTTTGACAGATTGACCTGTTTCTGAACACGAATCCTTGTTTAGACCATCTGAGGGCAGGCGGAAAGTCCCTTCCTCTATCTGAGTAGTTATACCTAACTCACCGCTGCTACCTGAACGATTCTCACCATTTGAATCCCTCGGAACCAAGATCTCTCTGCTAGCCACCTTGGGAACTTTTGGAGGAATATGCATATCATGTCGCAATTTCCAAGGATCTTGGTTGCTAAAAAGTGAGTTTGATGGAACAGGAGGATCCCGACTATCCACCACCAACCCATTAGCAGGGCCTGCATTTAATGCAGAAAATGGTGCATTAATATTTGCAGGAGCAGCCACATCATTGAAAACCCTCCTGCTATGGAACCTGGAAGCTTCATCTTTCCACTCCCCTGGAGTGGCAGTTGAATCTATATATGAGAATGCGGGCTTGCCATGCCACATTTCACTGGGAAGTGAAGGATCAATGCCAATTCTGACATGCTGATACGCTCCAGCATTTCCCGTTGCTAGATTGGATTCCTCAGGTTGGAAATTATGCAAGCTAGCACCCTGTAAAGAAGGTGGGAAGGGGTCAGTCTGCCCCTTCAAATTCCCATCTTGAATAACTCCAGGGTTGATAAAGGCATTAGTCATATACATCTCCTTGCCTGCAATTTGATCCCTGTTATCTGGGATCTCTTCTCTAGCAATATTCACATTCGACAAAGTAATTGGTTCTGTTACTCGAATTCCAGACTCTGCACCCATCAGTACATTTTCTGGCTTTATGTCCTTTGCAACATTCATGTTGGATTTATTTTGCGGTCTGTAATGTTCAGCAATCCCAGGGATCTCAGGTGGGCGTATACGAATTGCTTCCATCCTTCCATCAATGGGCCTAAGATGGTCACATGAAACATCCAAGACGTCTTCTTTCGGAACAAAAACATGATTTTGACCAGGAAGTGAAGGCTCCGAAGTTTGGAACGGTACACTTCTCCTAGTAGGGATGTCGGTACCAACTGTTTTGCTGGGCATTGTATCTTGTTTAACCTGGTATTGAGATGAGGCAGCAGGTTGCTGCAGAACAACTTCCTGAGGAGATTGAGGAAGATTACCCATGAACATACCATAAGAGGCCTGCCCATCAACTGGAAAACCTGCCACACCAAGCGGATGCAGTGTCCTTGGATAATCAGGGTTTTCTGCCTTTTGCACAAGAATCCTCTCATTGCTGTGTTGCAACTCTGGAACCTGAGAAAAACCATAAGACACTAAATTGGGTGCGGTGACTTCATGAATATTAGGCTCAGTGTGCCCAATAAACTTTGGTCGAATTCCTGATCCAATTAAACCAAGTGTGGTTGCTTCTACACCCAAAGGGCGCTCGCTTTGGTGTTCTGTCAGAGCCTCTGCCCCCACCACGCCTACTCTCGATGCAAGCCTAGATCTCACACTCTCATCGGAATGGTGACTCTGTAAGACCGCATTACTGTCTGAAATGGTCTTTGCAATGCCAGGGTTCACATGCTCTTGCAGCAGAGAATCTGAATGCGCATGAGGCAATCCCTTGTGGCACATGTAACAGTCCTCTGATCTTGAGGTTTTCTCAGGTGAAACTGGAAACACCCCTTGCTGATGAGGCTGTGGGGAGTTGCAAATCACATGATCAGGTGGTGGCACTGGTGGCACCTGACGCCAGTTATAGTGTTCAAAAGTTTGTCCTGCGTGTACGCCAGGGGACTGAGCCTGTGATTGGAAAGCCTTATAGCTCTGATCAGCAGGAAGCTGAACAACACGGCCCCCCATTGAGCCTTCTTCCAGATAGGGTTCGACCCGCATTTGCTGCAGTTGAACAAACTGCTGCCCCCCACCCATCGGTTTCACACTCAATCTAGGAGAAGTCGGTGCTACAGTAGCATGAACCATGGACACAAATTGATGAGATGGAACCTGTTGTGGGTGTTCAGGGGGAAACCTGTAAACCTGCCTTACAGGTCCCATTGATTGAGGATTCATGTACCCAATTTGAGTAGAATTATGCATATAATCAACCCGATTGAATACATCTTGATTGAAATCCGAATAACTCTGCATATAAGTTGTAACAGGACGATAATCAACAGTAGGAGGAGGTAAATTGTATACCGGTAATGGCTGCCCTGTGGTGGGAACTGATCTCTCCGAATCGGATTCAGACCCAGCTGAAGAGAGCTTTCGCGGGCGCCCCGTTGCAATGGGAGGAAGATTCAACTGCACAGGTTCTGCAATCAGAGCCGAGCTGTGAGGCATATACACCAATCTCCCAGTGTCCTGACCCGCAGAAGACGCAACATCTGTCGGCGACAATACGGTCGGCGATGCCCCATCGAAAAACTCCGCTTGCCCACCGGAACTCTCCCCAGCCTCGCCACCACTCATCAGCCCATCAGAATTCTGCGTGGAGGACATGCTCGCCATGCTCCCCTTCCTCCGAATTCCACCGGCACTGTCCGGAATTCCGTTCACCGCATCTACATACCGCTGCCCGCTATCCGAAAGATCCCCAAATTGAGCTGCGCCGGACGGGTCGACGTCGGACGGCGAGAACAGAAAGACCCTGAGCTTCGCCGACCCGTCCGACGAGTTCTCGGCCAGCTTCTCATATTCCTCCATCATATTCTCCAGATCTTCAGGGCAAGAAACCGATACCAAAGCATCCAGATCCTCATCCGGAAGCTGGTATTTGATGCCGACCAATTGCCCACATGTCTCCACCATCTTCTGCAGCAGCTCTTGAAACCCCACATCCCGCCGGACGCTGATGATCCGCGTCTGCCCGCCGACATACCGCAGCGCGCCGTCGCTGGGCCGGGGGAGGATCTTGCCGCCGAAGCTACAGAGGAACTTCACCTTCCTCGAACGCGAATCCTCCGCGCCAACATCATCGCCACCCGCCGGCTCGGCAGCAGGGCGGTTGGCGGCTGCAGACGGCGGACGCGCCCACCCCGCAACAGAGCTGGCATTCCCAAACCCCAGCATTCCAACGCCGGCGTCAGGGGCGGCGACCGGATAGTAGACAGTTCGTAACGGAGGGCCGGGGAAGAAGCCCTCGGCAGAGGGAGGATCTTCCACCGCCGCCCGATTCAAGTTCAACGGGCGGAGATCTTTGGGTATGGAGCTCTGATCGATCGCCATTCGAGGGAGCAGATAAAGATTGGATTTTTAGGGCTTTTAGGGCTTTTGCTCTGCTACATTCACGAGAAAACCCTAATACGAATAGAAGGAATAATACCCGAAGAGAAGAAAGAGAAGGAAAGTATATACACCAAGACTATGGTGTATGTGCGGTAAAGGGAAGTTTGAGGTTTCTGGTTTTATTTTATATCACCGTTTGGAGGAGTAGTAGGAGGAGATGTTATCATGATATTACATGTGAACGTGAAGCCTCTCTCTCTCTCTCTCTCTCTCTCTCTCTCTCTGTGTGTGCTTGAAAGAAAGATATCTGTAGATGGGGATGATGAGAGAAGAAAGGGATGAAATTTGGGAGTTTGAGATGTGTGTCTTGCAAATGGTGTATTGGGGTTTCTTACTTAGGTATTAAGGAATCCAGATGGGATGGTGGGAGAGGAGGAGGCACGTGGATCCGTGGATGTGCTCCATGCAAAAAAAAAAAAAAAAAGAAAAAAGAAAAAAACCACACACTCCACCTAGCAGAGAGAGAGAGAGAGAGGGAGGTGGGAGAGGTACAGGCAAGTGGCAATAGAGGGGGGGTTTGTGAGGGGTTTTGGGGTAGGTAGGTTTCAGCAGCAGTGATTGTGATTCTCTTTGTCTAGAAATAGGAAAGAGGATTGAGATTTATTAGAGTTGGAGTAGGGATTGATTTGTTAAAAGAGTTTCTTCCAGATGTTGCTAGTTGTCATTTTTTGAGGGGGGAGTAATATTGACTTATTGGACTTTTATGACTCACATAGTATGTTATAGTAGGGTGGGATGGTGGATGATTAAGATTAATTGAATTCCTGGTATTCTCGTACTTGAATTTTTAGAAGTGTTTTAAAGATGAAGAAGCAAATTGAATATCTACAAAGGATCAATAAAGACTCTCTCTCCCCTAAAATATAAAACCAGTAAAAAGGGAGTTTGAAAATGAATACCTAGATCTAAAAAATTCAAGATAGTAGGAAAGTGAAGGTCACATTTATATATCTATCTTGCATACGTCACCCCTGGCCTGTTTAATGATATTTTTTCTATTCAGCCCATTTAACTACGAATTCTTGTACATCACCCCTAGCTTGTTTAATGATATTTTTTCTATTGAGCCCATTTAACTACGAATTCTTGTGTATTTAGTTTCATGTAGACAAACAAGCTGTTGTATTTCGTGAGCTAAGATCAGTTGAAAGCATCAAATTAATCAAGTAATTTTCACATGATAGTTGCCTCTCACCATTTTATTTTGACAGTGATTGTTCTTTTCCTCTATTTTTACACTAGATTTATTAGAGATGGGGTAGGATTGGCTTGTGAGAGTTCCTTTAGATCTAGCTACTTGTCATTTTTAAAGTGACAGTGGATGGGGGAGTATGTATGTTGCTAGGAGAGTGGATGATTAAAATAAAAACTTGGGTTTTTAAAGAGAAAAAAGTAAAAACCTAGTTTATTTGATGCTGGCACGGAGTACATGGAATTCATAGTTCAATGAGCTCCAACAAAATATTATTAAAGAAGTAAGAGGTGAAGTATGTAAAAGTAGAGATACATATGAGATCTTAACTTTCTTGATAACTGAATCACTACACTAGTTGGGCATTCATTTACCATGTCTTGTTCAATTCATTTTTTATTAATAATGTTAGCGATAAACGATTAAATTTGAGTTTATTAGAGATTTAAGTAAGTTTGAATTTTAAATAATGTTATATAAATTCATTTTATAGGATTGCAATACCTCTTCTTCTTTTCTATTTTTTTTTAGAAGGACTGCAGTGCCTCTTGAATTTCTTCATGTATGATGTGGTTGGCCATGATCTTGTCTCTTATACTTCTTGTAGGTGCACGAAAATTCACGGACCCGGAGGTGGTGAACTCTGGACCCACTAGATGAGAGGATTTGATGCCTGCAATGGAACTTGAGAAAAGAGAAAGACGAAGGAAGCAGTCAAAGACCCTGGCTGTGGGCAGCGCAATGCTCTCCGATGCCTAAGTCAGTGTAAGAACGTGACAGTAGGGTAGAGATTAGGGAGAGAGTGTACTGGGTTGTTTATTGCGTACCTTTGGAGGAGACTAAGAACCTTTGGAGGAGACTAAGTCCTCTATTTTATATTGTTGTGTAGTCCCGATATCGTAGGTAAGCATCAGGATGTAACTGATGCGATTCCCTCAATCAGGGTAACCGTTTCAGTCTATCCCGCTCCTTTAATTCAGATAACCGCTCAGTTAGTGACTTTCCCTTAATTACAGCTGTAACGTTACTCGTTCTCCTTGGTGTTCGCTGCATCATAAACCAACCCACCATGTTCTCCGGCCGTTACGCCACGTCTCTATCGGGGACGCTGGGCAATGCCCTTTGTCCGAAATAGGTGGCCGAGACCGAAGTAAGGATGTCCGAGGTTCGATACATCCGAACTGGAGTGTGACCGAGCTGTAGCTGAACACGGGTAGGTCTACCGAGCTGCATGGTAAAGATGATCCTTCTACCGAACTGTAACAAATCGAGCCCGGTTCCGAAGTGCATCTCCACCCCTGGCGAATTGGGCCCAATCTCGGTGTTCAAGGAACAACCCCACACACTTCTCCAATAAAATTACTGTGTTTTTTTTTTTTCGTGAATAAGGAGTATGTCTGTACGACAGCCTTTCAGCGAAAAATATACCATAAGTGAGAACACTTTTTTTGCCACGAGGAATATCTGAAAAATGAACTAATTTTTTCATAACCATTTTCGATAGAGGAGGGTTGGAAAAAAAATCATGGAAAATGATTTTTTTTTTTTTTTAACAGTCACACAAAGGTACCCAAAGACGTTCATATTAGATAAGGTCTATGCACCTATAGCTAAGATGATTTGGGACATTGGCCAGTGTGAATTGAGTCCATGAGATGCTGAGAAGAAAATAAATCTATTGGACAAGGCCTGTGAATTTTCAACTCTAAATTGGATCTCAGTATAATTGCTAGATTCCTGCTGGCAAGCCATAGAGAATCCAGATCATTCTTTTTCTTTGTTTTTCATGGGAATGTGGTGCGGAGTCTTTTCTTTCATAGATTTTGGCCCTACCAAACCAACAAACATCACTCTCTAAAGTAGAGGTTGCTTTTTTTATGTGTAACCCTTTTACTAGACTTGGGTCGTTGGATCAGTTTGTTTTTCCTCACTGAAAGTGACACTGACATCCCATTGGTGGTTTACTTTCAATGTGGGCCACTTCCTTTCTGGGTTGCTACCTCTGGGGGAATCACACCTTCCCATGTAGTCAATTTTGTCCTTCAAAAAATGTGAGCACCATCATCATAATAGAAGAATCACCTCATCCATTTGGGGGTGATCTCACAATGTATGGTCAAAAAGATAAAGATAGATTAGTCTATGGTTCATAGTCATGGCTGGCTAAAGACATGATTATCAACTTCCTTAAGTAAAAAGTTCTTGGGTATAATCCATTCAAAGTGGGGCCCACAAAGTGGATGGTTACTGTTCAGGCAAAGGTGTGGAAACCCATATGAGGGAGAGTACCAGAGGATTCCAATCTATCTT
Source organism: Umbellularia californica (assembly GCA_028538565.1). Taxonomy (NCBI): domain Eukaryota; kingdom Viridiplantae; phylum Streptophyta; class Magnoliopsida; order Laurales; family Lauraceae; genus Umbellularia; species Umbellularia californica. The sequence continues at coordinate 96,551,972 of JAPQWN010000003.1, forward strand.
TCACTTTCAACTATCTTTAATTCGACCATATCTCTTGCTTTCCACTTATCCCTTACCTTAACCTTTTTTGCTTCATCATGTTTGTAGACTTGTATAGTTGTAGAAAAGAGGAGGTGCTCAATAGATGTAAATTGCAAACACTGTTTCTCAACATGATCTACACTGAATAGTGACAGTGGGCCCGATCCCTTTATTACAAAATCACCATAAAAAGAGTTGTAAAAGCTATATAGAAGTGTCAAAATATTCAGTTCTAAGTCCTCTTTTTGTCTACATTTTACTTTTACTAGTTTTCGTTATATGCATAGCACCTTTTCCTTGGTCCTACGTGCACAACTCCTATTGGGTCCATTCCAATTTCATACCGATCCAAATGGATTGCATCATTGGACTACTTGTTTATTTATTTTTTATTTTTTGATATAAAATTGTTAAATTTGTGGGCCATGGATCAAGGAATGTAGATGATTTGATGGATCTAAATTTTTTTTGCAATTGTGGAGCTCATCCAAGAAGGTTGAAACGGACTGTACAAATATTCGTACTTTTAATTAACCTTAAATTAAGGTCAATTATTAGAAAAACTAATGGTGTCCATACTCATTAACTATTTTCTTAGGATTTGGAATGATATATGGTGCAATTTTTTCCCATTTATTATCTGTTGGGTTTCGATCGATTGAGAAGAATGGAGGAAATTGGAAATATGGAATACATATCTTTATTTACAGGGTTGCCCTTCACAATTTATTCCTCATACAGGTGTTTGATTATCACTTCATTATTTTATTTTATTTTTTGAATCTCACTTCGTTATTTTAGAAGTTATTATTTGTAAAAAAGTCCTCTAAATGAATGATGTGAACGGAACATAAATTGATATCGAGTGTTCTATTAAGTTTGAAATATATATATATATATATATATATATGTATATATATATGGGGTCAGCTCTTCTAAGCTCAAGTTTATGATAAGGTAAGCTCAAGTATGTGGTGGGGCCTAGTTGGGGACTCTCAAAGGGATGGAGATGGGGGGATTTCAAGGACTCCCTGGGATCCTCCACTCTACAAAAAATCAATCACAACCGTGATTTCTATCATCTCCAAAAGCTTAATGGTCAATAGTTTATTCGGATCATTAAATAGTCGATCCAACGGTCTAGTAAATTCGAATTTGACCGAAAGTTGGTGGACATGTACAATTTAGAGAGCTCATGTGTTTGGTTCATTTGAATGGACCAAAGATGGGCCCCACGAGCATGAGCTTACGAAATTTTCTCCTAAGCTTAAGCTTAGGTGAGACTTAGGAGAGCCTTATATATATATATATATATATATATATGATAAAATTCCATAAGCTCACGTTTGTGTGGTCCACCCTTAGTCTATCCAAATAAACCAAACACGCAACCCACTTGAATTGCATATGTCCACCAATTTTCGATCATATCCGAATTTACTGGACCGTTAGATCGATTGTGTACTGATTCGAATAGACTATTAACTATTAAACTTTTAGGGCCTAAATGGAGATAATAGAAATCACGATTGGAGCTGATTATTTGTAAAGATGAGGGTCCTGGGGAGTCCTTGGAATCCCCCCATCCCCATATGGGCCCCAGGTAGGCCCCACCACACACTTGAAATCCCCACATCCCCATCTTTGTCTCCGAAAACTTAACTAGCTAGGGATTAATCATTTGGCCCCTAACTATGTTGATTAGCAACTTTTAGTGTGTTTATCTGTTTGTGTGGGTATTTATGAGAGGAGAAGTGTTTTCTTACGAGCAACCTTCAATGCAATCAAAATCCATAGGGCCAAGTTAGGCTAACATTTGATCAGTGCAGGCCCTTTCTCATTCTCATCTACCCATATTTGGTACTAGACCTAATTTCATGTTCATCAAACCTTTATCCACCGTTGGATTGAATCTCTAAGAAATCTATGGTTAATAGACCACTAAGTTTTATGACTATTAAATTAAGAGTTAAGATGATTTCACGGGACGTATTATCTATATTGACCCTTATTAATAAGAAGAGTACCTTTCTATGTACCTCACCCCCACTGAATAGTAGGTATCCAAGTGAGCCGGCTCACGAGCTTGTCTGCATATGAGTTTGCAAATATGGTTATGGGAGAACATTACCCCTTCATAAGAGAGGGAAAAAAGGATGAAACATTTTATTTGTCAGGGTTGGTGATTGATATATTTCTCCTTTGCTCCAAACTAGCCTATGGGCCATAGCACCTCCAATTTTCCTTAACTCTGGCCATACTAGCATACATGATATTTATTAAGCATACAGCTTTTGTAATACCTGTAAGCTTATCATCATAGATATACATACATATATGTATATGTGTATGTATATTGTATATACATACATATATGTATATGTGTATGTATATTGTATATGTATATATGTATATATATAGATACTTTTCAAAGTCCCACCTTTCTTTACACATCAGCTTCGTGTACTTTATGTGCCTTTTGTTCTTTACAATGGGGCCAAGACCTACATGCTATCCTTTTCAAAAAAATCCCTACCTTTGGACGTGCCCTTTTCTCTGTCAATCAAAAGCTGAATAGTGATAGCTATGCCCTCTTTTTCTCTCTCTTTCTGCATTGGGTCATTGGTGCAATTGGTGCGGGAGCCATGCTTAAACTCTGACAGTCTAGGGATCCATTTCTAGACATATGTGTGGGACTGAAATGCCAGTACCACTCAATCATAAGTGTGTTAGAAGTTATAACTCTATATGGTTTTGCTATATATACATGTGTCAATGAGCAGTATTGAAGATTGATAAGAGGAACATGAAATCAGCTTGATCAAATGACCTTCACTTGATTTTAAGTCTTCAAAGTTTAATAGCTTTACACTGACAAATTTCGTTGTGATGTAAATTCAAAAGTGAGTAATGTCTAAAATGAAGAAATATTTGGATCAATACAGATTCAAAGGAATCGGTTAGTAGAGTGTGTCAACAGATTGGATTGATTAAATATGGCCCCAAATATAAAAAGTCAAAAGGGCCACTCTATAAGTGGGTTAGTAGGAGCATTCCGACACACACATATATGCATCATCACCACCCCCACTTTGTTTGTGCATATAGATAACATAATTATGAGAGTTTAGAATTCTGAACTTTTGTAGACGTAAGACCTGGTCCTTGATTGTGCTATTTATGGCTTAAAGTTAGATCCTCAGGTACCAAAAATTAAAACTAGATCGTCAGGGACTCTTTAGTTCCAAACAGATTTCAATCTTTAATTTTTTGTCATATGTAGCACATTTCATCAGGAGTGTCATCACATACACAGCCTAATCCAGTCTACTTTAGGTCAGATTTGTGATTTGAACATTTTGCTTATGCATATTTAAAGGAACTAACAACATAACTGATGCCTGAAAATCAGCTAGAATCAGCACAATAACAAAAGATCTGCTGAAGATAAGGAATTGCAGTTTTCTCTTCCTTGATTCATGCCTTGTAATCAAATCTGTAACGCTGTCATTTATTTTGTTTCCATTCTTTCTGTACAGCTGGGTATTGACCCATTTAATTGTAATCTCAAAACACAGTATATATATATATATATATATATATATACAAGGCAAACACTCGGTTCAGTAAGCCATTCAATACACAACACTCTGTTTTTACTTTCATGGTATCAGAGCTATAGATTCATTCTCCTCAAAGGAAGATCTGTTCTCAATTTTTTTTTTCTTTTCTTTTCTTTACAAATGGCGTCCAACTTTTCCCCCTTTCCCATTACCAATCTCTCCAATCTGGTATCAGTCAAACTAGATAATACCAACTACCTTCTTTGGAAAGACCAACTTTCATCCATCTTCATTAGCTGTGATCTCATGGGCCATATAGATGGATCTACTTCTGCCCCACCATTAACTATTACCTCAACTATAGAGACAAATTCCTCTACCACCTCAATTACTCCCAACCCTGCATACCATGTATGGAGAAAAACCGATCACTTTGTCAGAGCATGTATTAATGCCACCTTAACAGAGTCCATCTCTTCTCATATCCTTGGTCTCACAACAGCAAAGGAAGTGTGGGATGCACTTGCTGAACTTTTTCAACAACGGTCTATGGCCAGAAAAACATATCTCTGCAGTGAACTTCAAACCATCCAAAAGGGTTCATCCTCCATCACTGACTATGTTTATCGTATCAAAACATTGGCTGATTCTCTTGCTGCAATTGGTGAACGTGTAAAAGACTCCGATTTAGTTGGCCACACCTTGAATGGCCTTAGATCAGGATATGGTCCTTTTATCATCACCATTGAAAACAACACCCCACCTGTTTCTTTCACTGACCTTCGGGCCAAACTTCTCACCCATGAGCAGCGGCTTCGTCGTGGCTATGGCACATAGTCCACAGCCTTTTCAGATCCACATTCCCAGACAGCACTCCTTACCATAGAAACAAGTCAGTTTCAGCCTAAAATATTCAAAGGAAATCACAAAGGCAGTGGCTCATTCAAAAAGGGGCAAACCTCCAATCACCAAAACTTCAAACCACAAGGGTATGTACAACAGGGGTCTGGATTTTTTCCAGGCCTTTTGCCTTCTCCACAACAGCAAAACAATGCTCGTCCAGCCTTTGGCACATCTGAATCTCAAACTCGTCAGCCTATCAAATGTCAAATTTGTGCTAAGATGGGTCATGCAGCCAGCAAATGTTTCTTTCTATACTCTGCCCGTCGAAACAGCAACAACAACAACACAAATCATGCCTTCGCTGGTCTTCATATGACTCCTCCAGGTACCAATCTTCATCCAAGAGCGCCTTTTTCCATGGATACTCAATGGGTGCCTGATACAGGTGCAACATCTCATATGACATTTGATCCATCAATGCTGCAACAGTTTGCAAATTATTCTGGGTCTGATCAAGTCTTTGTTGGAGATGGTAAGAGTATTCATATCTCACATACTGGTTCCACTACATTGCACACTTCTGCATCTGATTTACAACTTAACAATGTTCTAGTGGTGCCCAATATTGCAAAAAATCTGTTATCAGTTTCTCAGTTAACGCGCGATAACAATTGTTCTGTTGAATTTTTTCCATGGGGTTTTTGTGTAAAGGATCTGCAAACAGGGGCGACACTACTGACGGGACCACTCAAGGGTGACCTCTACTCTCTTTCTGCAGAACATGGCTCAACAAAGAATAACTCTATGGCTTTTCTAGGAAAACGTCATTCATTTGAAGTATGGCATCAAAGATTGGGGCACCCGTCAGCACAAGTTCTTCAATTACTCAAGTCTAGTGATGATTTAGAAATTTCCGCTTTCTTAATCAAAATAAGATTTGTGAATCTTGTCAGTTAGCAAAGAATCAAAAACTGCCTTTTGGACCTTCTTCTAGACAGTCTTCTTCTCCTTTGGAACTGATTCATTGTGATTTATGGGAGCCCACGGTACCCTCTGTTAGTGGTTTTAATTCCTATATAATCTTTGTTGATGATTATAGTAGACACGCATGGATTTATCTGCTGCATGCAAAATCTAATGCTTTGGAATGTTTTCGTCATTTTAAATTAATGGCTGAAAATATTTTTTCAACAACTGTCAAATACTTCCAAAGTGACGGTGCTCTAGAGCTCACACGTGGTGTGTTTAAAACTTTTTTGGATGAATGTGGGATTGTTTCTCGAATTTCTTGTCCTCACACGCCAGAACAAAATGGCATTGCAGAGAGGAAGCACAAACACATAACTGAAATGGGGTTGTCTCTTTTATTTCAAGCCAAAATGCCAAAGAAGTACTGGTTAGAGGCCTTTCTTACTGCAGTTTATCTAATAAACCGCCTCCCGACACCAGTTTTACAGGGTCGTTCTCCACATGAAGTGTTATATGGGACACAACCGGACTACTTGTTTCTTCGTGTATTCGGCTGCCAATGCTTTCCTTGCTTACGACCTTATAGACCTGACAAACTGTCACAAAAATCCATTGCTTGTGTCTTCCTCGGCTATAGTCAACATCACAAGGGCTACAGGTGTCTAGATCCAAACAGTGGCCATGTTTACACCTCTAGACATGTGATTTTTAATGAGCACTTTTTCCCTTTTGCAGATAGAGAAATCTCTTCTCCATCTCGTGACACTCCATCAAATACTGTCACTCTGCAAGTACCTTCACCCACATTGGCTGCACCCACAATTGCAGAACCTGTTGCTCATACTCCCCAAGTTGTGGTTTCTGGCTCATCCATTGATTATACCCACTCTTCTCCATCCTCTGCAGTACCTTCACCCACATTGGCTGAACCCACCACCACCTCCTCACCACCCCATCCACCACCTGCTCCTAAACACTCTATGATTACAAGAACTCAAACTGGCAGCAGAAAACTCAAAGTTCCATTCTCCCTCCTTAGCACTCGTCATCCACTTCCTACTGTTTTTTTGTCCACCCTTCATACTACACATACAGAACCTACATCCTACAAGACTGCGGCTAAAGATGCAAATTGGGTCCTGGCCATGAATGATGAATATGAGGCTCTCCTTAACAATAATACATGGTCACTTGTCCCTGCCTCTACTTCCATGAATATAGTTGGATGTAAATGGGTTTACCGGATCAAAACTAAGAGTGATGGATCTATTCAACGGTATAAAGCGAGACTCGTTGCAAAAGGCTTCCACCAACACCCAAGAATTGATTTCACAGAAACCTTCAGTCCTGTTGTCAAGCCAGCCACAATCCGCACTGTTCTCTCAGTTGCCATCTCCAGAAATTGGCCACTTCGACAACTAGATGTAAAAAATGCCTTTTTACATGGCATGTTAACTGAAGACGTTTACATGCAACAACCACCAGGGTTTGTCAATGCCACTCATCCCACACATGTGTGCCGTCTTCATAAAGCAATATATGGCCTTAAACAAGCACCACGTGCATGGTTTCAAAGGTTCAGCACCTTTTTACTTAACATAGGCTTTACCCTCAGTCTTGCTGACAACTCTAATACTCTATGTTTGTGTTCCACTCAAAAGATGGTATACTCATTTTACTTCTTTATGTGGATGATATCATATTAACTGGCGATAGTATGGCTTTGCTAAATCAATTTGTAGCACGTCTTGGCACTGAGTTTGCCATGACTGATCTTGGTGACCTTCACTACTTTCTTGGGGTGGAAGCTAAACGTACAAATGTTGGCCTTGTACTCTCACAGTCAAAATACACGCTTGATCTCTTGCATAAAACTGGTATGCAAGGCTGCAAACCCAGCAGGACTCCAGTCATGTCTGGCTCCAAATTATCTCTGCACTCTAAGTCTCCATTATCAGATCCTCATGAATATCGCCAGGTAGTGGGTGCATTACAATACCTCACCATCACTCGCCCAGATCTGTCATATGCAGTTAATCAGGTTTGCCAATTTATGCACGCACCAACAACCGAGCATCTTCAAGCAGTCAAGCGCATTCTGCGTTATCTCAAGAACTCTGTTGGTGCTGGAATCATTCTCAAACCAGGCCCTCTTTCTCTTGTTGTTGCCTTCTCAGATGCGGATTGGGCTGGTTGCCCAGATTCACGTCGGTCAACCACTGGATTTTGTACATACTTGGGCTCTAATCTCCTCTCTTGGGGATCCAAAAGGCAACCCACAGTTTCACGATCCAGCTCGGAAGCTGAATACAAAGCTCTTGCGATCACAGTTTCCGAAATGTTATGGCTTTCCTATCTCTTACATGATCTTCATGTCCCAGTCAAGTTACCTATGATCATCCACTGCGACAACATAAGTGCAACACATATGGCAGCCAACCCAGTTCTTCATGCTAGAACTAAACATATTGAGGTTGATTACCACTTTGTCCGTGATTTAGTGATCAATAACACACTTCAAGTTCGGTTTGTTCGATCCAATTATCAAATTGCAGATATCTTCACAAAAGGACTTCCCTCACCTTCTTTCTTACAACACCGGTCCAAACTATTGTGGTTACCACCCATCAGTTTGCAGGGGGATAACAACATAACTGATGCCTGAAAATCAGCTAGAATCAGCACAATAACAAAAGATCTGCTGAAGATAAGGAATTGCAGTTTTCTCTTCCTTGATTCATGCCTTGTAATCAAATCTGTAACGCTGTCATTTATTTTGTTTCCATTCTTTCTGTACAGCTGGGTATTGACCCATTTAATTGTAATCTCAAAACACAATATATATATATATACAAGGCAAACACTCGGTTCAGTAAGCCATTCAATACACAACACTCTGTTTTTACTTTCAGGAATATCTTTTTTAGCTTCTTAATCTACATGCCATCTTTCACTTAAGCTTATACTAATGTTTTCTTACCTTTTTACTAACCTAACATGTTTCGCATGTTATGAGTTAAAATCATTGGTCTGTAATCTTTTTAGAAATATACATCAAAAGTGAATCATGGCGATGGTAGAACTGGATATTTGAAAAGAGTACAAATGAATGCTTCAAGGAGTGTTACAATGACGCTAAGCTAGAGTTTATGTAGATTTGCACTTGTTGGCCCCGTTGAGGAGTGGGCTCCACCAGAGGGGGAGTATTTAATAGTATTTATGCTACCCCTACTAATACCTCAAGATTTTGGTAATAATGGTTAAGTAGAGGAAATTTAATATGGTATCAAAGCCAACTCAATTAGTTACGAGTTCGAATTTTATGATGAACGACTTGGCGCGAAAAAATATGAGTGTCGCCAAAAGTGCACGGACCGGGTTCCACCTGAGGGGGAGTAAGCCACTCGATGTGAAGATAAAATGCATGTCGCCAAAAGTGGGGCGACCGGTTTCCACCTAAGGGGGAGTGTTGAGAGACGGTTCTGATCTAGAAAGGTGTACAACATCCTTAAAGACAGTAACTGCCATTGCTAGTTGATAACAACCCATAACCACCCTTTAGGCCCATCAAATCCAACCTGGCCTCCTAAAAACAATTTAACTCAGCCCAAATAGGGGCTAGGTCAACCGGAGGCCTGATAAACTTCAAAATAACTGCACCTTCATTTTACCTAACAGCTTTCGGCTAAAGCTTGCCGATTAGGTCAAAGTCTTTTACACTAACATGGTTAGTCAAAGAGCAAGTTTCCAAATGAGAAATCAATTCTCTTTAATGGCTCTTTCCAATAAGTTTTTAAATACTTATCATTTTTCCTAATCTTACTAGATATAAAAGCAGGTTTGTATATTTTCGAAAAAGAAAAAGAAAAATATATTACTAAGTCCATTAGACATTTTCAGCTATTGGATCTTGTTGAGATGTGTCTGCCCATCTCATTGTAGATCATATTTGCTGAATTTATTCTCAAATCTAGTACAATGAAGTGACATCTGAGTAATAATTAAGCAAACAACTAGAAGGTTTGAGGGATTGGATGATATAGTCATGATTAATGGAAGATGGAAAACTCTAATTCATAACAAACTGACATCAAATCAATATAATGGATGGCAAACCCTGGCTCTGCATAGAAGAAGATGGCAGACACATTACTTTGTGATTAGCTTTAATAAGGTAATGAAAGGATGTCACATCCCGGTTCCGAATCACCCTGGCTTAGGGTAATCTCCGAGGTGAGACACACGTACTCCCATTTGTTTTACCTGTTTCGAGCCAGATACAACACACGAAGGAGAGAAAACAACTTTCCACACACGTGAGTCAAGCTCACGGAACTTGTCAATAACAATTAATCATAGCGGAAGCTATAATTCGTGCATATAAGGGGATCAATTCTCATTCAGTCCAATTAATATTTCAAGTTTGGTACAAAAGAATTACACAAATTATAAACATTGTTAATAAAAAAGGGTGTATAAAAGAACCCTATACAACTATACCAAAAGTATAACAAAAGAATAACTAAGACCTAAATGTAGCCCACACAAAAAGGGGCTAGCCACACAACTGCAACAATTCCAAAATATGCTACTCGCTCTCCGAGGAAGGAGTCTAAACGGGCCATGGCTTTGGCCACTATTCTAGTCCTAGAGGTACCTCTTGGGTAACCTCCTCTCCCGCCGAGGCCTTCTCAGGGTCGGGGGATGCACCTGCAACTGTGACACCAAGAGTAATATCATCAATACGACGATCTAGCAAGTATAGGCAATAATAAGGAAATACGTAATGTGTCAAATTGAATTGAAAGACAATTGAATCAATAGATGTCCAAGATAAGTATCAACTAAGCAAATTGTGAGAAAATTGAATAAATTATGCTTGTGAATCAAATAAAGTGAAAACATACTAATTGGCTACTATATTGAGCTCATCATCTCAAATGAAAGCGAATCTAATTGGGATGTCACAGCGGCCCGGCCAAAGGCTAGCTGGCTACCCGGGTCCGGAGTTACGGTGCTCCAAATGACTTACTGAATAGTCTCGAATAATTAAACCAAGTTTAACCCCATCGGATATCACAGGGTCGAAGCTAAGTAGTGCCGACTCGGTCGAATCAAATAACAATCGAATATTAAGTGGATTTGAGTACGTTCATTATCCCTTATTAAAAATTGAATCGAATAGTAATTCCATATGATCGAATACTTACTCAGTCCACATTTTCAACGTATACTGAATCGGGTATACCATAATAAAATCGCAAATTGAATTTAGACAATTGAACCACAATGAATACTAAAAATGCAAACAATTTACTAGTTGGAACTGATATCAATAACAAAGTTAGACTCCAATATGAAATGCAAGAATTTAAAGGAATCAATACATTTTACTAACCAATACTAGACTACTGTTTTTAGTCTTTCACCATCCAATACAAGGTTGGTTGGGAAGGTCAACGTATTACTACTTGTTAGGTGTCATAATTTATGAGAAATACGTTAATTTCCAAACCAACCCTCATGGCATAGTGTTAGACTAATGAATATTCATTGGACCAAATAATAAGGTTAACGGTTCCATTTTAAGATCATAAAGTCTCAAGGATTCCTAAATTCCTATGGAAGTAAGGTGAGCACCTTAATTATCAATCAGAGATGGTTAAGGAGGGTTATAATAGATTAAGGGTGGTAATTCACCCCAAAATTGGGTCGGAAAAGGGCCAGGGTTTATCTTTATGTTCATTCGAGTGGACCCAAGTTCGCTCGAGCGGACCCATCCAGAGGTTTACTCGCTTGAGTGAGTCTTATCGCTTGCTCGAGCGGTAGATACAAAAGGGTGATCGCTCGAGCGGGTTTCCATGTTCGCTCGAGTGGACCCATCCAGAGAGGTAGACGACTGAGTGATCTTTTTCTTCCCTTGATCCATTGCTTCAGAAGGAAGTTCGCTCGAGCGAATGCTCCAGAATTCCTGGATTCAGAGTTTTCACTCGTTTTTTCTCCCATTCATTTTCACTTCCTTCCACTTCACACCTACACAAATGGAACCTTCTTGCTCCCATTTTCATGTTATGAAATCTTTCCATCCATTTCATCAATCTAAATCATATAAATAATCTAACCCATTCATGTATTGAGAATTAGCATCATTGAGAAAGAGTTTCTTTGGAATCAATTGGAAATAAATGATCATATAAGTCCTAATTAAAGCTTATACTTGCCTCAATACGTGCTTTCCAAATCTTTTCACACACTTGACTCAAGGAAAACCCAAAAAACCCAAAATAACCAATCCCTAATCACCAATGCACATGAAAAAACCAAATGAATATGTATGAATTGACAAACGTGAGTCTATTGACTCTAATGAACTCAAAATACAAAATGTGGGGGGGGGGGGGGGGGGGGGTGGGGTGTGTTAGCTCTTACCTCAACAAGGAATCCTAGTTTGGAAGGAGTAGAGAATGGAGAAAATGGGTTCTTGGCAAGATGAAGTAGGAAAGAGTGGAGAAGATGAAGAGAAGATGAAGTTGAGTCCTCTCCTAGCTTCCAAGTGATGCCAAGGTTTCTTGGTGGTTGAGCAGGAGGGGAAGAGAAGAAGAGAAGTGAAGAAGATGAGTAGAGAGAAAGAGAATGAAAAGGAAGGTTTAAGGTTATATATAAAGGGATAAGGATGATGTTTTGCAAGAAAGTCCACTCAAATAGCATATTCTCATTTTAAGTCAAATGGGGGTCCAAATATTGAATGGTTGGTCAAATGAAGTAGGGTCTAATACAAAAATTGATGTACTTAACGAAATACACACGATGATGCCAAAATGACGTACAAATGATGCAAAATGCGAAAATCAATAATTACGAAAAAGCCCATGACTCTACCAACCGAGTCAACTAGGCTCTAACTCACTTATCCAAGGCTCAAGACTCAACTAATTAAGTCTATAGAGGCTAAACAACACTAATTTTTATAATTAGTAAATAAGCATAATTAATTTAATTAAAATATGTTTAATTAACACAAATCATGATTTAATTGGGTCGGGGTGTAACAAAGAAAGTGTTTAATTAGTAAATAAGCATAATTAATTTAGTTAAAATATATTTAATTAGCACAAATCATGATTTAATTGGGTCGGGGCTAGGGGTGAAAATCTGGGAGGGTGGCCCAAGCCCAGCACGGGCCCGACACGAAAAAACCGTGCTTGGGCCTGTTGACTTGGTCAACGGGCCGGGCAGGCCCGAAAGTCCCACTGGGCCGTGCTGGGCCAGTGCCCCAAAGCCCACTGGCGGCCCGGCAGGGCACGAGGCACGGCCTGTAGAGAGCCCAACGACTCTTTTTTTTTTTAAATTGCACCCCCCCCCCCCCCCAAAAAAAAGGGTCAAATGGGGTTTTTTTTTTTTACATTTTTAACCCCTCCAGTAGCTATAAAGGGTCAAATGGGGTTTTTTTTTTTTTTTTTTACATTTTTAACCCCTCCAGTAGCTATAAATGGTCGGGGGGGGGGGGGGGGGGGGGGGGGGGGTATTAGTGTTATTATTTCAAGGAAATAAAATTTATTTGATATATTTTTTCAAAATATCATTAGTGTTATTATACTTGTTATTTCTCTTAATTTCTTTATTTTAATGAAATTGGTCCAAGTCTCCAAGACTAAGAGTAAAGAGTCTAACTGCCTAAGTCTCTAAGACTTAAAGAACCTAAAAAAAGAAAAAAAAATTTAAAAAAAAGGGGAGGAGGATATATGGGCCGCCCACGGGTTGACGGCCCAGGCCCGACTGGGGCCCGGCCCAGCACGGCACGACCAGAGTCATGCCCTGAGCCGTACTGGGCTAACCCCAGAGCCCTTGGGCCAGGCACGACACGGCCCGTTTAATTACATGGGCCGTGCAGGTCCAGGCCGGGTCCATCTTCAGTCCCGGCACGGCTCCGATTTCCACCCCTAGTCGGGGCATAACAAAGAAAGTGCCATGTAGAGGACACAACTAACGGTTAGGAAATATTGTTTATACGTAGTTGACTCTTAGTTATACATCTTTATGATTGTGTTATTCAATTGAATGTTAGCTTGGTGGGGCTGGTTTTACTCTATTCAAACATTTCAATAGCTAGAGATGTCGGTAGTCTTTTCAAAGATAAGTTTTACTTCATTCAAACATTTCAATAGCTAGAGATGTCGGTAGTCTTTTCAAAGATAAATGTACCTCTCTCTCTATCTCTCTCTTCTTGACCAGACAATCAATACTTGGCCCTTGTATGCAAATAGGGATTTTGACCCTATGTGATATCAGAGCATTGATTTTCATATGTGATTTGAGCACAAATATCGCATAAAAAATGTGATGTCCAATGGATTACAGGAATTTGAGTTAATTTTCAATTCATATTGCTGGTTAAGGTGTCTGTGGAGAAAATTCAAAACTTTAAGAAGAAGAGAGTTTTTTTTTTATAACCAGACGGTTCATCGTATGGATAAAAGCCTTGTGGTTTTAATATCTAGGCAGTATCTCCTGTCATGTCAATTAAATGCTTTCCTTGTAATAGATACCCAAAACTCCACCATGGCCTGTGTAATGATAATCTAAATAATTCAAGATGAATGTCATTTACTTTGGTGAGATATCATCAAATCTCACTTCAATAATAGTGGATCTTAGGATCAAATTGAGCACATTACTCATAATGTGATCAACACAATCTTATACATTATTCATAATATGCCGTAATCCCATCATGAATCACATGCTCAATTCAACAACAGGGCACACTCCTATTAAACTGAAGTTTGAGGATATCACAGTATAAGAGATGACATCCATTTTGAACGGTCTTTATTATAATTGTTGTAATAGACATGGCAAGGGATCTAGGCTCATGTAATTTATGATTTGTGCTTGTGGGGCTTTTGCCATGCCATTTGAACAAATTGATCTAGAGTTTGGGTCCATTGAGGTACGTCCTAACAACAAATTTGAGAGCTTCTTAGTGGATCCACTTTTATTAACACTATTAACTGCTCAAAATAATTGTACCTTTTCCTAAAGTGAAATTGCACTTTTCTCATACTTCTATCATATTGGGCTCCATAGTCTAGAGGAGAGGGGAGGTCCATATAAGAAAGAGGCATTTATTTTTTAAGAATTATATCCAAGTGCTATTGATTCACCAGATTTTATTTGATAAATTATAAAGAGAAAAAAAAATCTATATATGCAAATAGAAAATAGGAACCATCCAATCAAAGAGTGTATTAAAAAATGGGCGGATAATGACACTTGGATCAAACTAACACAAGCCTTTTGACATTTGGATTAAATAGTAACACTTAATCATACTTTTTGACAAAAGATTAAAATAAGAAAATAAAAACTGTGAGACATATTTTTCTATCATTCAATCCTTAGTTTTTCATTGGAAATGTGTGACATATTTTTCTTTAATTTCTTAATTATTCATTTAATATGTTCAATATTTTTTTATTATTTAGTCACTTAATATTTAACTTAATTAATCGCTTAATACTTCAATTTGGTGGTGGGCCAGACTCCCAGGTAATAAATAAAATGGTGATTTTGAGGGCTTTAGATAATAAATGTGGGTCCATTGATGGGCTTTTTAAGTATGAGCTGAGAGAATCTAACAAAGACTGCATTGAAAGAGACATGTGAGATATATCATGAAAAATGTGATTTTGAAAGAAATTACAAAGTGTATTATTAAAAAAAAAAAAAAAGGTCTCATTAGATTCTGTTTTAAATCATTAAAGAGATCCTAGTATATATTCTTTTAGCATTTCTCTTTCATTCTCTCAATGTGGATTTTGATATACTCCACTTTTTTCTCAGTTTCTTTCACATAAACAAAGTGATATGATTTTCCATGATGGTGTTCATTTAAGCCACATCTCTAAAGAATGATTTTTTTAAAGAAATATAAAGTATTTATCAATCTTTACATATCCAAGTGCTTTTAGAATGCTTTTAATTGATGATAAAGAAAGTACCAAACTAGAATATAAAATATGTGAGCATGGAGTTCTTTCACACTCATAATAACATGTCTCCAAACCTTTACTTATAGAGGGAGAGAGGGATGCTAATTATGGCATTTTTTATGTCCCCTTATAGTAGGTTGCTTATGGGCTGGATTTGGGCCATGTTTATAGGCTAGGCCTGAGCCTTGAGCCGATGGTTTCTGAAGGCTCGGCGCAGCTCAATATATTTAGGGATATGTGATATTTCTCATACAACTTCTCTTAAATTTGACATTTGTTCCAAGCGGTCGAAATGTGAGTTTTTCCTACAAAGCTATTCGTACAACACCCAAGGGCCATGCAATATCACGTACATTGTATTGTACGATATTCTAGGGACATACAATAGCGAACTATTAATGTACAAACAAATATGCATGAAATATTTAAACTTCCACCGTTTTAGGGCAAATGTTGGGTCAAACGACATTCATAGTGGGCTGGGGTTGGGGTTGGGGTTGGGGCTGGGCTAGACTTTCAGGTTGGTTGGCTGGATCCGGGCCATGAACACTCCTACCATTAGAGAAAATTCCATCAAATATGGGGCCTATCAGACCACCGTGTTCTACACACAACATAAGCTTCTCTCGAGGGAGGGTCCTGTAACCCCATAACAATTGCCTGATTTTCTGGTCAATTTTAATCAAAGTCAATGTAGCCTGTCAGTTTTCAATGGTTGGATATCATAATTTAAGTAGGCAATTGATCATTTCTCTTTTGGGAATCCCCATCTGAAGGAAGGTAGTTCCCAAAATCGAAACTTTTGTCAAGTTGGGCATCTGATTGCATCATGACAGGGCCTATCTTATTCTTCAATTAATCACAAACCATGATCTGCTACAATCAAAGAGGAGACTTCATTAAATAAGGTCCTAATCAGATGGGGTCCACCATATTATTCTTAGGATGGATTGAATGACTCGAATTCCATGATGTGCCGCGGAATTCCACAAGTGCCTTCATTAAACAAAGTCAGTATTTTCATGGATGACCTTTTTATAACAAATGAGTGCAGATTCTAGCCCTTTGATCCTCAATTGGGATAGCCCAATGGACACCATCAACGGTCAAAATCTCTAGATGGCAGGTGCACTATAGTTGTTATCTCTTCTCAGTTTTCTTTCTTCATTTGTATCCAAAAGACATTCTGAACAGTGAAGGTCTATTAAATATAAAGAAATAAGACTTGGGAGGGGAGAGGTTTAAGGGATGAAGATGGTATGTTATCTTATCTCCACAACATATATTTGAAATTCAAAGTTTCAACAGAAAAGATATTGGAAAACCAATAGATGATTGAGTTAGGATCCTCTTGACCTTTGACTTAAAAAAAAAAAAAAAAATCATGAGTTGAAGGATTTGGAACTCCACAATGGGGCTCACTTAATGAAAATTGAGCTAATTCAAAATAAACGGGCTCCCAAGGCATTCTCAGATTTTACTCTAATAGGAGTTGGTCCCAACATGATATTGACCATTTGATAGAAAAAGAAGATAATAATTATGGTTATGATTGTGTTAACTACGTTTTCCATCACACGGCCAATCTTGAAGTGGAAATAACTTCAATTGGAGTAAAATTTGAGAAAATCTTATGCACCCGTAGGGTAGGGTGTTTCTTTTGAGGAACACTGATTATGGCCCCACTGTGGAGTTCCTTCCAAATATTTCTTAATGTCAAAGCCCTCAGAAGATCCAGACTGGAGATATTTTCATACTTGAGTCGTCCACCGAAAGGGCCCCACATCCCATACCACTAACATTCTTCACCCATGAAGGGAAGAATTTAATATTTCAATTGCCATAAATGAGAAGCAGATCAAGAAAAATGAATAATTTATATATATTCTTTAATATATTGTTATGATATAGAGCAATAGAAGTGAAGTGGGACACAATTAGATTTTAACTAATGGGTTCTACCTGGGCTTGCTTAAGAAAAATGTAGCCTGAATTGGGCTTGAGTGATAGGCTCAATATCTAAATGGGCTAGTCTGGGACAATATTCTTTCTGGCCCACTGTAACCCAATGATATTAGACCAACCAGTTTGTAAAGAGTCAATTGGCTCAATAAGACAGTCTTGATTAGTCACTTGGGCGGTTTCAACTCACATGACCCGCTGACATTCCGAGTCTGCCAGTTGGGCCAAGTTCCTGAATCATGGTTTGGGCTTATTATTCTCACAATCAATTTGACCAGGCTGGGTTCATGTATTATTTGTTAATGGGCTGAACTCATCTCTTACTTTTAAGATGATGGGCAGGATTAGAGCATGAATATCAAACTCAATGAGCAAGCACGTGTCAATGTAGTTAATAGTATGAAAGCCCAGCCAAACATGAAGTATTGTATCCGGACATGAATTTGGGTCCAACAATGCAGATTATATCCTGGTTTAAGCTCTTTAATTATACTGGGCTGGATTCGACACTTGAGCCCACAAAATCTAATACAGACATGTTTGCATTTCAGATTTGGGCTGTAATGGGCCACTTCGGTTGCACATAGGGCACTGACTACCTGCAGGTAAGAACTCAGTCAATCTGTTGGACCGATTAGTTCCACTTTTATGCAATAGGTTATAGCTGATGAACAATAGGCCATACTTTTTACACTATATCAAGTTGATAACAAGGTGGGCCACCCATATAGATGGTCTAGGTCCAAAAACTAGGAATGTAAATGGGTGCCCGATTCTCTGATTACCCGGAGGTTCTAACCCGCTAAAAATCGGGTTTCAGTCCTTATTTAGGATGGATAAATAAATGGTTCTGGGTCCAGTTCCACCTTGGTTTGGACCCGTGAACCTGAGACCCGACATATTATCTCAATTTTCGAAAATTTCTCCTAAAAACCATGTTTTTCAAATATCATTCTCTACCTGGACCCAGACCCGGCTCCGAACCCATCTCATATATGGTTCTGGTTTCGGTTCCGGAGCCAAGAAACCAGTTCCGAAACGGTTCCGGTTCTGGAGCCAGTTCCACCTTCTCTTTAACGGTTCTGGGTCCACCATGGACCCGGACCGGGACCAACCCGTTTACAACCCTACCAAAAACCAATTAAGTTTCTATAGCCAGACCCGGACTTGGACCTGACTCTAGCCTCCACTTAAAATTTAAATAAGGTATATATCTTACATATATTTTTATATAATAAAATTAAAACATTTATACAAATCAATTGAATTGGAGATAGAAGACTGGGATGAAAGTAGCAAGTACAGGTATGAAAAAGTGCGGCCAATTTGTGGATTTGGCCCAAGATACAGTGTAATGATGAAACATAATTTATGTAGCTGACAGCAATATAGTTGGGATAAGACTTTGATGATCATGATGATGAAAATAATTGGAGGTATTTGAGTATTATGAAGGGACTAGATTGGACCAAACTAGGTTATGAATCAGTTCGAAAACAGGTTCAGATTTAGCTTAATATATCACAAAACGGAGCACTGAAAGAAAGTTCCATTGGATGTCTGGGAGCCTTCAAATCTAAAGCTATCAAAATACCCGTTGCATCAGATTACATAGAAATGGAATGTATAGGAGTACATAGAGAAATGAATGCCACCGAAACATTACTAAAGAGGTGAGGCGCAAATGATATGAGATAGCAATGTAAATCAGTAGATGTAGCCTTTTTCTGTTCTTCATTTTAACCACTGAAGGCCTATTTATTTGCATATGATACATGCATATTCATGCTCTAAGTGATTAAATATGAAGATCAAAGGTGAAAAAAACAGAGTCATATAACCTTTCCTCATGTAGAAATCAATAAAAGCATCGCCCTAGTAATCAGCCCCCCCACAACCAAAAAAAAAATAAAATTACATAAAACATCTTGGTACCGCCCCAGCTAGTAATTAAAATCCTGGAAAAGTCAAGTTACATCTCATTGCTACATTATATCCTTCATCCCTCACCTCATACCCTTTATCCCTTACTTCTTTAATAATCTTAAAATGAAGCTTATTTAGCAACAAACTCATAGGAACTCAATTCCCATGAAATCGGCTCTTATTGGTATGAAGTTCCATACAAAATTTAAGGGTGTAACGGTTTGGTTAACCTGTGTTTTGGAAAAACCGTTAATCGAACCGTATTTTATGATTATTAGTTTTTAAAAATCATAACCGTAACTATGCCCTAAAAAACCGTTAAAAAAGAGAAACGTGGTTAACCGTATTAGATAGTTCGGTTACGATTAATTTTCACTTAAAATACATGATTTTTTTTGTAAAATGTCAAAAGTCAAAACCAAATATCTTAGATCACAAATTACATAATTCCAAAATACTAAAGTAGCATTAGAATGTTCACATAGACAAATGAAATAATAAAGTGCATTTTTCCAGCAAACGCATCATTGATCCTTCACTTTTCTCTCTTTCTATTTATGGTCCAATGATTAGGGCTCAAAAGTTAAAAGGGGTTATTTAAGTTATAAAATTACACAATACCCACTTTCTTCTTTATTTTTTCTTTTAAATTGGGGTGTAGTTATTCAGTTAACCATGTGTTTTGGGAAAACGATTAACTGAATCGTATTTCACGGTCCAGTTCGGTTAATAACCGTGAATCAAGACTGAAAATCGAAACCGAACTGTGAAGCACGATTTTCCAATATTAATAATCGAAACTGTGGAACACAGTTATTAACCGTTAGTTCCGTTCAGTTCGATAAGTTGGACGGTTTTTTGATTTTTTTTTTATACTCCTAATACAAACGGCCATTAAGGGTAAAGTTTTCTGCCCCGACCATCTATTTCGAGAAAGAAAATTGATATTCATCCAAACAGAATCAATCTTCTTTGAATCTTATTTTTATTTTCCTTAATAACCCACTTTTGTGTGGTGTATCCGGTTGGTCCAAATGTCTTATATTTGGAAAACCATATAGGATCAAGATCAATCCTAATATACAATTTAAGATAACTATATAAAAAACCACGTGGCGTGGCCGTATAAGCTCCAATTCGGATAGAAAGAGGAAGGCACGCATGTCTCTTCCTAGTGGCCAGCCCCAACCACCAAAAAAAACCAAAAACAAAGAAAACAGCTTCAACAAGAACCCTCCTTAGTCCTGCCCATCTCCTCATCACATCCGCGTAATGAGAACAAATGAAGCCGGCAAGCAGTGTCCAAACCGTTTCTTCATGCCTTCCTCTTCATTTCATGCATTTATACATAGAAACAACTTCAATTCTTCTTAGATATTTCCACCTCTCTTCTCTTCTCCATTTCCTCCTAAGCCCTTCCTCCACCTAAATAAAACCCCCCTCATCCCATTTCAAGACACACCCATCTCTCTCTCTCATGGCCTCAGACCCTGATAGACCCACCATCACCAAAGGTGTAAAACCTCTACATGAACAAGACCAAGCCCAAGATGAAGAGGAGTCGTCCTTTGCATCCAGCTGTTGCATTCCTCAATTATTCTGCTTCCCATGTGGACGTCGCAACTTAAATAACACTGAATATAGATCCTTGCTTCAAGGAGAGCACACAGAGTCATGGTGGATGAACAGGTTCAAAAGAATAAAGGAATTCACAGAGGTGTTGGCTGGGCCGAAATGGAAGACATTCATACGTAGATTCAGCTACAGCAATAACACTCATAACAATGGCAAAAAGAGGAAGCAACAGTCTCAGTATGATCCCCTGAGCTATGCTCTCAATTTCGACGCTGGGGCTGATCGCGAAGACTGCGGTGGTCGGGTCGATTTCACGGTGAGGTTCGCGTCGTCCGGGAAGTATTGTAGTGAGTTTGTGTTGGTGGACAATTCCAAAGTTGCACCCCAAAATAAAATCTGAAGATTTGGATGGAGATAATATGGAAAATAAATGAGTCGATGTGCGGCTCGAGCTGAATTTTTTATGGGAGTGTACATGGGACATGCTTCCTTTGTGTTCATGGTCCATGGTCATACAAGTCCAGCCATGGTGGTCTGTTCTAAATTTTCTCTGTTTCTCTTTTCACCTTTTTCTTGTAAAGATTTCGGGAATTTGTGTTGGGGATTCGTTTCTTCTTTATGTATAACTCTTTATTTGATGTTTTTCTGTTGTAGAAGAAAATTGCTGAAAGAGTGCTGTGCATCTTCTCAGAGGTTCATGCCATGGTTGATTTATTTTGGCTTTGATATATATAATGGCTTAACCACTTCAGGGCCTATTTGTTCTCATTAGAATACATGGGAATTATCATCTTGAAGAGGTTAAAAACGAAAATCAAAAGAGGACATCCAAATTGAGAATCAAATAATAATTTCGTTTAATGGTAATAGAAAATGAATACCTATTATTTAAATCCTATATGAAAGTCAAGGTCTCATCTAAGTGGCTGCGTTATGTCCTTAAGCCGTCATCTCTTTGAAAATCTTATAGGCGGAGTGCATTTAACTATGAATTCCTATGCATTTGACGTAAACAAAGAGGCCATTTGTCTCTTTATGAAGATCCCTCATTCAATGACCCATTTCTCTAGTCAAACATTTTGTAACCATTGAGTTGCAATAAACTAGCCTGCATTGCATGAATGAAGGAATAAAGTTATAGGAGATACAGGAGTCTTAATTTAAATCCTATTTGAATACTAATAATAACATTGATATAAGAATCTTTCCTGATTATTTTGGGCAGGATCCGACAAGCAGTAGACAAACAAGGTACCATTGCCACAACTACTAAATCGTTTCAGTGGACCAAGGCTGGGCCTCATGCTACTTACATATACTACATAGAAAAATGTTCTTCTATGATTAGACTGCATATACACTCCAACTCTGTGGAGCCCACTTGGGCCCAACATTGATCAATGCACCCCCTTCAATAACCTTATCATGACATCAGGCCCAGTTTTACACGCATTGAACATTTACTTTCCATTGGATTGGATCTCAAGGAGATCTATGATTAAGAAACCATTAAACTTTAAGGCCATTAAATTATTGAAAACAGGCGGACCTAATCTAGCCCTTGGGAATTCACATGCAACATTGCAACCATTGTGCTTTGGCGCTATTGCTGTTTTTGCAGTTGCCTTGTAAAAGCCTTTCCAAAGCTAAACAGCAGACGTTCATCTATTTCAATTTTTTGCAGCTCAGCTTTCAAACAACAGAACTGAATATCATAACAATACCACATATGCATGAAATTATTACAATTTATAACAAGAAAAAAAATATCACAATTCTAATTCGCAGAGGTATATGGAGGGAGCCAAGCCGGAACTAAGTCCGCCGACTTGAGAAATGGGAAGCATCCAAAGTCAAGTTACAGTATCTATATCATAACAATCAAACATACATCTGCGCACCGGTCAAGCTGCAACATGCAACATGATTTTAAATAGACTACTTCAGTACTTCCCATCATCTGATCCGTTTGCTTTAGCAATTGCTAGGATGCTCTGTGTTGACATGGTCTGAAAGAGTACCCTGATATTCATGTGATAGTAAAAAAAAAAAAAAAAAAAGACCCGGATCTGACTGCAGATGGCCAGCCTCAAAAATTAGAAAGCAGTAAACACCCATCAGGTGTGCGCTATATGTGTATGATGAATAAAACTTGTTGCTCCTTTCTTCTAATAATCCATTTTTTTCATACATGACCATGAGTAGACAAGCTGGATTTAGGTCAGAGTATAACCCATCTGATGAATGGTCTGGACCTCATATGCATGTCCCAAGTCAGGATTTTGTGCTGAGAATATAGCCTTGAATGAGATTGACGTGGGTATCATTTGTGTTTTCTCTAGCATTAAGCAGACCTCAAAAGATTTCCATGCAGCTATGATTATACACCTATCTGTATTTGTAACACGCCAGATTAGGAAGGCTACGTTTCTGGGATTGCGATAAAACCACGGCCATCATCTACATGAACTGCTCAGCATTGTTGTCACCTGCACTACTTCTTTTCAAAATTTAATTGGCAACGAACCGTTGTACGTTTAAAATTTTTAATTATTTTAAATGGAAGCATTACCATACCTCTTGCGTTTGCTCTTTGTAACAGTGGAGGTTGAAGGGTTGCTGTGCCAGTTCCTCTTCCTCTGGTTGATGAACCAGTTGTTGATCTGCTTTAATTGCAATCCTGTTTCTTGCACCAACCTTGCTTTGTCATCCTCCTGAAACGAAACCAATAGCCAACAGCAATTATATGTTAAGGAGTTGCACAATAAAGGCAGACCAAAATTCACGACACAGAAAGACCCAAAAAAAAAAAGAGATTTTGACTTGTCAACAGAAAACTCTCGAATGCTTAAAGTTACTCAATCCTTCAAATGTATAGTATAAAAATCATTTAATATGTTAACAGCTTTCTACTCAATCATTCAAATGTATAGTATCACAAGCTTGCAGTCCATCTATGGCAAGACCTTGTAGATTAAAGGTCAAAATAACCCATAGTTAAGCATGATATGTTTGTCTTTCTGACCCTCAACAACTGAATAGGAAAACGCTCAAGTTAATGCTTTAAGTGTCAAGTGTCAACTGATCCAAAGGGCTTGTCCAAATCATGTCAGTTAACAGGAACATATTTACAATCAGGTCAGATCCATTTTAATCTCAATCTAATACATTTACAGTTGTTAATGGTTTGATATAGAGATAATTCACGAATGAAACTGACAGGCAGTATGATTGTACACTGGGCTTAATATATTACATTTTGGGGGGCAGGAATTCACACTTACTGTTGGATATGGCCACTTGGAATGCGACTGCCACCAAGACTTTAAGAGTGAGGTGGTATCCCCAGGGAGTTTACCGGCTCTTCTTTTGCGCAGAATCTCCTCCCGTATGTCTACAATCTTCTCCTTGTAACCCTACAATGAAGAGTGAGTTAGCAACCTTCAACAAATGTAGCAGCTGTTTACTTCAACACTTCAAATTGGTGGTGCAGTGTCCCTTTGTCAAGTTCTACTATTAAATGTTAATGCTTCACCTGACATGTACACAAAGCCACACCTGGGTAGGATAGTTTACCAGTATGTAACATCCATCCTACCTGTTTGAGATCATGCTTCAGCTCTTGCCTCACACGTTCCATGAGTGATCGCTCGCTCTCTGTTGGAACAAGAGGACCAAATCCCAAGCTGTCTGTCCCATCCAAGCTTCCATCATACAAGTTGGGATCACTCTCTGCTTGGTCATCTTCATCATCTGACATAGTTGCACCCGTGCCTTCACCAGGAGAGACACCTGCCAATTGCCCATCGTTGTAATCATTAGATTGGTCGTAGAATCATCCAAAATGCATCCACTAGTTATGGTGAGTGCAAAGATTTGAATAAACTGATCAGTGATCAGATACAGACCGTTCAAAAAAAAAAAAAAATTATCAGATACAGATACTGCAGCATGGATGGTTAAAAGTCAATCATTAAAATTATGAAAAGAAAATACAGATGAACTGCTGTGCAAATAAATTAAAAAAAAAAAAAAGCGGAATCTGCAGAGGGGAACAAGTTCTAGATTGGGTCAATCAACAAGCCCCGCCTCAGAAAAGAAGGTGCTTACAGATTAAAAGTCAGCCCCATCAGATGTTGCTCGAAGTTCAATCAAAGTGATTAGAACGCTTTCACTGGTTTTGATACTCAATCTAATGTGAACCATCTATTTTCTCACTTGATGACTACCAATATTAAATGGGGCTGATTAAAATAACCAACTGCACCCATTAAGAGATTCGACCATACGTGCATACATGTCCTTTACCAATAGCTAGTTTAGTTTTCTATTTAAAAATGCTAACAGCCATATAAGTGATCAATTGCAATTAGATGATAAATATTCACGTGGCCCAAATTGTTCCAACACTCTGGCCGCAACTTGCACAAAACTATATGGCTGATACACCTAAGGATTTGCACCTCTCACAGTCCATGACACATTAATAGAAATCCAGAGAGGAAGAATGCAATATAGGATGAGAACACAGGCACTATTGTGCCTAGATAACATGTCCACACATTCCCACAAGCACATTATGCAAAACAGGTCCCTGCGCATAAAAACACAGTGAAAACATCCCAAAAAGTTTCCCACACCCATTCTTGTTGCTATTGCTGGGAATGACTAGGGTAGCATTAAGGTTAATCACAGCCATTAGAGAATACTAACTACTAACTGGATGTTAATGTAGGTTATCCAAATTTTGATGAGATAAAAGTTACTCACTAGAGTAAACTGGAATTTTAAACTAGAATGTTAATGTAGGTCTTTATTAATTCTAGTTCCAGGTATGATTCTCTTATAACTTCTGGTTTTCTCCCTCTTTAAACTAGAATGTTAATCTAGGTCCGACATTCTTAATTGTATACTCAATCTTATGGAGTGCCCAAATCCTATTGGAGTAAACTTTAGGGAAAGCCCACTAAAAGGGAAGGCGTTTATTTTGAATAGTTTGGATATTCAATAGGTGGGCCCTATCACATCCCGCATAGTAACCACGAGTGTGTGACCCTAAGTGGATAAAAACTCTTAATATTTCACATTATCATATCATTTACACCTTCACTGATCACCTTATCATGACTTCCTTGCCTATGCAGCATTGTGGCCCATCAAACGACCACGACTAACCAATCAATCGATTTCCATTAATTAATTGTGGGTGGTTTCATGTGATCAATCCGACATGATCCTACTTTGATTGGATTGAGAGCATATTTATAAATTTCATACTGTTTCGGCCAAAATGGCTGAGATTTTTCGTTACTCAATCCCAAAACGGGACAAGCTCTCTATCAGGTCCAAGTCCAGATCATTGAATAACATTCGGGAGGTCCTGCAACAGAGGTATAGGTCTATGAACAGATCCCCTCCCTGTTGCTTGGGTAAGGGGCCAGGTCTCGTATGATAATCCTCCATTTAATGGTAACAACCAGTGTCATTCAGATAGCAAGTAATTTTGTGTTCCATGAGAGAACGGCTTCTGCCACAGAAGTGGAATGTCATTCCATTTGAGAATAAATGGCAAGGATGTACTCCCTCATATGTATTCTAGTCTTCAAAGGATACTTCTACCAAATCTATCAATACAGATCATAACGAATTTCAAGAGGGAAAATTTATGATTGTTGGTCACCTGCAAAAATTTGAGAGGAAGAGTGAAACGAACAATGTGAGTACAAAACATTTTGGTACACCTTCCGTAAGCAAACTGGTATGCATCCTCGACCACTTTATGTAAGCTATCTCATAAATTTGTGAGATACGAGATGTACAATTAGGATTGTGCCTAGAGTGTAATATGATTGACAAATGACAATGCCTATCTTATATGATAGGCACGATACTTTATTTAAAGGCCCTAGTACATATGGAAAACCAAAAAAAAAAAAAAACCGCCATTCTACTTGCAGGCTATGTCCATGGCCAAAAGCACATACTGGGATGCTCAAGAGACAAGAGGCCATGTGCTTCAGCAGGGGGTTTGGGGTGCATTTCCACCCAACTTTGAGGGTTACTCATTCTACAATGAGGGGTGTGGAACCCAAGGCCTACCGATTCAAAATCAATCAGCTAAAAAAGAAGGTCCTCCACTTCATTGGGCTAAGCCCAAGTTTTATGCCAACAGGAGTTGGTCCCACAGTAGGATTGAAAATATGACATTCTCAAACATATATATGCTTAATCTTGTGGTGGGACCAATTCCTATTGGAGAAACTTTTGGGAAAGTTCCACTTAAGGGGAGCAAGTTTATTTTGAGTGGCTTGAATATTTAATAAGTGGGCCCTACTATGGAGTTCCACACACCTTACAGGAAGTGTCACTGAAACAAATAAAGGACACGAACCCCTAACTTTGCATTACCATATCATATATACCCAGAGAGTTATCTTTTTATGACTTGGTGAATGGCTTTCAATGCTGCTCCTTCAACCATCCATGCCTACCACGGGCATTGTGGCCATCAAATGATCACATATAACTAATCGATGGATTTCCATTAATCAATAGCGATGGATCGATTAACCTGTGATCAATCTAGCTTGGGTTCTATTTTCATTAGAGTGAGATACAACTCTCAATGCCAAAATAAGTAGAAAGAAAATATTTTGAACATTTTGGATTCATTGAAGCAAGCCCTATTTTTCCTGTATTTTAATTGCCCTCACAAAGTTTCGAGAAATTATCTTGGAAAATCTATAAAAATTAATTTATTTTAAATAATATCATAAATCAATAAACATGAAATATTATAAATCAACAATCGCTTGCCCCTTGCAAGAAACTCCTCGCTCCATCGGGCTTGAGGGGGGGTAAGGGGAAGCAACAGTTTATATTTAGTGATTTATCACTCATTGTTTTAAAATAATTTTTTTACAGTTTTTTAATAATATCTAAAGAAAAGTTCTAAAGTTGAAAATATCCCAACAATTTCTCAAAACTGTGAGGCAGTTAAAACACAAAAATAGTAAGATTCACTTTAATAAATCCTAACCACTCAAAATAATCGTCTTCTCCTTGTTTTAACAATGGAAATTGCATCTCACTCTACAAGTATGACCCATGCCAAATTGATCACATATAAACCAATGCACCCTTAACTAATTAATGAAACTCCATTGATTGGATACTTGTGATTGCTCAGTAGGAATGGATGGTTGAGAAAGCAACATTTAAATCATATGATTAAGAGTCTGGATGCTTGAGTGCCACATGCTTCCCTTGAGAGGCGTGGATTATGGAACCGGAGAATGGGACCTACTTACTGAATATCTAAACTGATAAAAATAAACTCCCTCCCCTTATGTGACTTTCCCCAAATGGTATTCTAATAAGAGTTGGGCTCACCATATGATTGCGCATATGATTAAAGTTATATGCTCAACCCAATAGTGGGAACAACTCCTCTTGGCATAAAATTTGGAGTCAGCCCACTAAAGGTGAGCGCCTTCATTTTTAGCCGTTCATATTTTCAATAGGTGGTCCTTTGTGGAGTTCCGCTTCTCTCATGGTAGCATGAGGATGCAATTAACCACATGAGCCCCCCGCTTCCGCCTCATGCCCAGCACGCCAACGACCAGATTGGGCCTCAAGTTTACATGAGGAGGAAGGTCAATGATAAATCTACACTACGGAAGTGGGATACAAGTGACCAAATCAAGCCCGTGGACAGTGATCACATGGCATTGGCAATACAGGCACAACGAAAACCCTATTTCAGCTCTCATGCTATTATTGAATATTTTAGGCGTTCAATATTTGCTGTTGTGTGCAATATTAATATTACCTACTGTCTTGAGGTGTTTCGGAATCTGTACATATTTTAAGCCCTCTCAATACCATCTTCCAAGCTTGATATAGTGGAAAATTGGAGAAAATGAGGGGAAGATTTTTTAATTAAAAAAAAAAAAAAGCACATGTCCATGAGAAACCATACTTCTGCAAAACACCTCAACATTTCAACCAAAGAGCTTATATTAGTATTTAATTTAAGCACTCTCAATACCATGTTCCAAGCTTGATTTAGTGGCAAATTGGAGAGAATGAGGAGAAAAACAATAGAAAAAAAAAAAAAGAAAAGCACATGTTGTCCATAGGAAACCCTACTTTAAAACGTGATGATATTCCAGCCAAAGAGCTTAAATTGGTGTTCTATTGATGCCGTTTTGGCAAAAATGAAGCATATTTGACTACTATAATTATAAATGATTAGAATACACTCATGCAGCATGTGCTTACTATTGTCTAACTTATATTATAGGGTAAAACAGAAAGTGAAGAAGAAGAATAAGAACTGACCTGTTAGGCTCTGTAGCGATTGTTCGAGCTCCCAGCAAGCCATTACAGCTTCCATTGCATGGACACGGACATGCTGCTGTAGTTGTTCCTTAAAGGAACAGAGCAGCAGAACATAGTGTGTCTAAGAACAAGAAAAAAGAGAATCAGGAAAATATGAAATTTGACCAAATGGAGAAACGTTTGAACAAGTCCATCAAATTTTATGAAACACAATACTTCACCAATGTTTAATTAATGACAGCGCATCAACTTATATTATGCAAGATAAGTAACACTACAGAAGTTGAATTGCACCCAGAAAAGAATTTTCAGATTTTGTTATAAACGTCCATTTGCAACTAGATAATTTAAAACAAACACCAATTAAGTCCAACATGTAACTGATTAAGTCCATGGTATTCAATATGGCGGATCTCTAAAAGGGACTACAATGGTTCACAGTTTCTGCTTTATAGTAATTCAAATTTCAAAATTATACACAATGTTCTACTGGACTTCATGGGTACACATTTTCAAGTTCTTTTTTTTGTCTTTCCCTCATATCTATACAGAATTTTTATACCTGTTGCAATTCTACCAGCATAGTGAAACCTCATTAGAACTTCAAATTATGAACCACCAGATTTGCACACTGAAACAATACAAATTGATGCTATGAAGAAAATGAGAGAGCACAAACATTAAAAGAAAAGGAAGTTATATATTCGAAAGGTCCAAAAGAATTAAAACATAGTCTTCTTAGAGAACTGACTTTCATGATAAATACTCTAATATCAAATCTAATTACTGCCATTTATTCTATCAACCTAAGAATCTTCATCATCACCATCATCCAGTACTCTCTCTCTCCAAATTCCTCATCAGTTTATTACTTAATATTCACTCCCCCAAAGACTTGCAGGAAAGAGATTCAAATAACTCATAAAATCAGAGACTCTTGTTATCTTAATGCATTTAAAACATAAAGCCTGGAATTCAATACGAGAGACAAGAAACAGCCCGCAATAACTACATAATTAACACTCCTGAGGTACTTCACCAAAATCAAATCCAATGAATTTCATCTTTCTATCTTATCCCAACCTATGAACCCTCACTCCTCAACCATAAAAACCTTCCCTTTACAACAAAAATGAATTTCATTAGAAGCTCTGAAGCGCAACAAAAGCCTAATAAAAACTAGTTAACATGATTAAAATGTCTTCCATATCACCCACTAACAGTACTTTGCAATAAATAGGATAACAAGTCTACGATCCATTACTGTGGAATCTTAATTAAAGATCCCAATTAGAAGTACTGATACAAGATCTCTTATTATGGGCACGTTTGGCCGTCCAATACATCCAAATTCCAAAGCAGATTAGCTCAAAAACACTTACGCTCAACTCCACGTAAGAAAAAATTCCTCTTTCTCACGCAAGCTCAAGCAGCAGCAATTCCCAAAAGAAACAGAAAAATCTAAGATTTTTCAGGAACATCCAAACACAACCGCCAACAACAGTGGAAGAAATGCAAACAGATTTTTTTAGAGAGAGGAAACGGACCATGAACTGATCGAGCTCCTTGTCTTCTCCAACAAGCAGCTGATTCCCATGCCCTAGCATCGAATACTTCGCCACCACGTGCTGCGACTGCGAAAGCTGCGCGTCGATCCGCGGCAGCTGATCGACCGGCGTCGCGATCCGCAAGCACGCCACGTGCGCCGACAGCAGCTGCTCGTAGAGCTGATGCGCCAGGATATCCGCCTTATACCTCGCGCTCTGCCACGGCGCTGCAACATCTCCCTGCTCCGCCGCGGCAGCGGCTCCACCGTCTCCATCCGCCATCTCTCCGCCGCTGCTCGCCGCTTGATTCCGGTTCCCTCCATTCAGATCCGCCGATCCCTGCGACATCCCCGCCGCGGCCATCATCGAATCGCTAGACCCAGGCACGCCGTCGCTCCCTCCGCCGACGTCACTGGCGTTTCGCTGCAGGACCGACCGGTGCAGCCACTGGCTCCCGCCGGCAGAGGCGGCAGAGTCCGACGCCGTCTGGAGGTGGAGAAAGCTCCGGTCGGCGTACTGGCTCTGCTGACGGAGGATCGCGCTGTTGAGCCAGGTCGGGGCGTTGCTACCGCCGGGAGGTTTTCCGGCGGAGTTGGCCGCGTCTGAGGAAGAAGGCTGTCCGAGGTGGTCGGGGATGATGGAGCGGAGGACGGAGGGGCTTTCGCCGAGTTGCTGGTCTGCGAAATGCGGGAGCGCCATTTCGTGTGGTAGATGGTTGTGGTACGCCATCTGAGAAAGTGATTTCACTACATCGTTTGAAATGGATTTAAATACGTACGTAAACGTAGAGAGAGAGAGAGAGAGAGAGAGAGAGAGAGAGAGGGAGACAGAGGAGAGGCTTGTGTTGTGTGTTGTGTGTTGTGGAAGGAAGAAGGCGAGTGGGTAAAAACTGTTATTCTGACGGTTCGCTAGATATCGGGGGCGGTGCCGCTGTTACTGAAGCCGCCGAATTTAATTCGATCGATGATCTAAAGGAGTTTTCAGACATGAGTAACGTGCACTTCGGGTGCAGTGTAAAGCTTACACTACGGGTCGTGCGCATTGACGCAGGCGGGCTTGACTAGTTCTACTCTTCGGCCTACCTCTTATCAATGTAGTCCCTTCACACTCTCATCACACGATGTCTAATTTAGCATCAAATTAGTGCTATTAACTCGAGGGTTGCAATGATCTGACAATACTTTTTAATGTACTACGCCGGCTCCTACTGTAAATATATATATATATAT
The DNA here is from genome assembly GCA_028538565.1 of Umbellularia californica. Lineage (NCBI taxonomy): Eukaryota > Viridiplantae > Streptophyta > Magnoliopsida > Laurales > Lauraceae > Umbellularia > Umbellularia californica. The sequence continues at coordinate 96,583,942 of JAPQWN010000003.1, forward strand.
ATATATATATATATATAAAAGTGGACCTCATGAGTTGGACTATACAAACAAAGGAGACATTGCTTCGGTCCAAAAAATAAAGTTAAAAAACCAAAAATGACCTGTAGGAACAGGAACGTTGCATTTAAAACTTAAATATTTGAGTTTTTCTAATAAAAAGAAGGCTTAGTCGTCACTGGATCAAGAAGAATCTTATCCGCTAAAGAGGCTAAAATGAAGTCGGCTCTTCTCTTTTCACACTAAAGGCGGTAAGATGATGCTGGCTTTCCAAAATTATTTTGTACATGGATATTTTAGAAGTTGTGAAAGCGTTTAAAGGAGTTATTGATTGAAGCCAGACTTGCAGTTACTTTTTGAGTCTATGAAAACTTCTTACATTCCTAAAAAGCTTAATAAGGTAGAAAACCATTTATCCAAATGGGTTCAAGTAGATCTCAACTTTCTATGGGCTAATGACCAGTGGCGGAACCAAGAAGGGGCTGGAAAGGGCCATGGCCCCTCCATAATTTCAAAAAACCCCCTCATCTTTTAAGAAAATTTATGATTTTTAACATATGCCCCCCCCAAAAAAAATAAAATAAAATAAAATAAAAAAAATCCCTATATATTTTGAGAATTATATGCACTTTTTTATACGTGGCCCTATAAAGATTTTGCTTCTATATAGTGTCCTCCAGAAAAATTTCTGGGTCCGCCCCTACTAATGACCCCTATCAATTGGCTTAATTTATGTGAGTAGAGAGTTGCTTGTGTTTTGTTTGATTATTTTAATTTTTTTTATAAAATAACTAAAAAGTTAAATTTGTAGACAAGTCAACTTCAATTGAAGTAAAACTTTTCCACTCGTGACTTCCCCTCCCAATTGCACATAAACCTAAAAAGAAAGAAATAATTATTTGAGTTACTATGACCGGTATTCAAATTGCTACCGACTCTATGTTGAAAAAGATTAGAGAAAAAGAGGGAAGAAGACGACAAAAGGAGAGAAAGACAGGCAAAAGGAAGAGAAAGGAGGAGAGAGAAAGAGCCATAGCTTCTCATTTCTAGGTTTTCGGGTTATTTTCGTCCTTCATTCCGCCCAGTCTCGGATAGCGACCTCTCTGTCAGATGGACACGCGTCGCTCTGAGAGAGCGAGGACCACATAAATAAAAGCCTCATCAAAGCACGCGTTGACTCTTCGCCAATGGAAACGCTCCACGTGGCGAGAGCAGCTGAGGTGGGGACCATCCTGGAATTTCAGGAGGGCCTACTCTATGCTGTCTGGTGCGCCGCCGGGCTAATTACGCTACAAATGGTCCCCTCCCCTCCCCGTCCGAAAGCAGGTGGTCCTGAGCCTAGGGCTCTGTTCGTCCTCTCAACGCGTGGGCCCCACCAGCTGTGTGCGTGGCTTGCTCTCTCGCGATCGGACATTCCACGTGGATGTACGTAGGGTTCTCTTCTCTGTGTGCTTCCGTCAGGCCTACGGAGCTTATGTGGAGTTGTCATGTGGAAAGTTAATCCCATGCAATGACAATTGTTATATTATTATTAAAAGTGTGCAATGAGCACGGCCTTGGCACATTCATACAACAATACCTTCTTGGTATTATTGTCATTTTTCATTTTTTAACTTTAGTACATGATTGGTAATTTTCTCAAAAAATAAAAGTAAAGGAAAGCATCAAAATAAGAGAGAAAAGAATATAAGTGGGTTATGATTGTATTTTATTTTTGTTAATAGTTTTTTAAACTTTTCGTATAAAATGTAAGTTTTTTTTGTCATTTATTGAAGAAAGAAGGTATTTTTGAATTTTTTTTTAAAAAAAATGAGGAAATTTTAAAAATGTGTGCTTTTGATGTGACCCTTGTCTAAAAAATTAAAGAATTTGTATTTCTTTTACTTTAATAGTAAATTTCCAAACGGAGCTGGTCTATTAGTAAACTTTACATGTAGAATGAAGTGAAGTAAAGCTTCAAATGATAAAATAATAAAATATAATTGAGTTATAATAATATTTTATTTTTAGTTATTTGGTAGGGAATCTTTGTAACTCATTGTATAAAATGTGGGTTTTTTTTTTGTCTTTTAGTGGAGAAATGGGATTGTTTTTCAATTTTTTTAAAAAGAATTTTTTTAAATATGTATTTTTGATATGACCCTTTATCTAAAAAAAATTAGAGAATTTACTTCACTTCACTCTACTAAAAGTTTCTAAACAATAGAGTGAAAAGAAAACTAGATTTCCTTCTCCTTTAATTATTGGAGTCACAGGAGTTGAGATAAGTGTCTATGGTGGGGCCTAACTTTTAAAATCTAGACAAACGAATTGAAAGTCTTCAAATGTAATGACTCACTTCAATTGGAGACGTCCCACATTCAGAATCATGTACGAGGGATAGTTGGGGAGAGCCAATGCAAGGAACAAACATTTATTTTTTAAATGACTTGAGTTTTTTCATGTAAGCAATCCTGCCACGGAGCTTCATGACATATGTGATGACATTCGTAGTCGGAGGATCCGATATCACTAGATTGGATGAAGCACACCACATAAATAGAGATGTGACCCATAAATTTATATTAATGACTATAAGGGCATGTTTCTTTATTGAAATTTTAGGAATTCCTATCTGGGGAATTCCTAAATTCCCAGACATAGTGGAATTCCTAAATTCTTCTTGGGCTTGAGCATTCAAGAATTCCACCAAAATACAAAGGGAGTGGAATTCTTGGATTTTCAAAGGTCAACAGAGAACTTTCAAGTAGCTGGAATCCAGAAAAGCTACTGAAGAAACATTGGATTTAGAAATTCCAGGAACAACATGTCACATAATGTCCAGGAATTCCTGGACATGGTGAATTCCTGGCAGAAATTCTACTAAAAAAACAGGGCCTAAGTACTGACTTTCTTCCCCAGTGTAATACTACAATAAGCTCGGTGCTGATAATTTTTAATAAAAGCCTTTTGATGCATGTTTATTTAGATGTATTCCATACAAGAATTTCTCATGTTGGAGATTTTGACATTAAGATGACATTTGTTCCTGTGAGATTTCAAATGCCATGTCGCATAATTGGAATTCTAGCTCATGTTGGAGATTTTGACATTAAGATGACAGTTGTTCCCGTGAGATTTCAAATGCCATGTCGCATAATTGGAATTCTAGATTTTGGCTCACCTGAAAGCCTAACAGTCGAGACTCCAACATCAACATGGGCCGCGAGATTTAGAATTTTGTTTGGGGTCATCATTTGGTGAATTTCAAATTCTTTAGACAGTAATTTTCAAGATTCTTGCAAAAGAACAAGCCAGGAACTTTCTTAAACATCTGTTTTTCTTTGAAGAATTAAAGAAAACCTTAGTTTGAAGAATTTATAAATTCTCAAAATGTCGCCTACCATATTGAATTTAAAAATCTTGATGAAAACGCTAAGGAAGTTTTTTTTTTTTTTTTTTTCCTGCTATCGGAGGGTCTAAACTTATCTCTCCGTGTTCAGAGGGAAGTCGAATAAACTCCCCAGCAGTTCATATTGGAATTTAGAAGTTCGAATTTAGAGAATTTAAAAGGATATTTGTGACAAATTATTATAGCTTTTCTCACCAAGTAAAATTATTATCAAGTTGAGAGAGACTAGTATGTGATGGCTTTTACCGTGACACGTGTGGCTTAAGAAAGCTCGAGCCATAACATGAAGGAATCTAAAAGAGGCCGGCCATTTGAGATTCCAAACTATGGGGTGGAAGAAAACATCCAATAAAATTTTGCCACGTAGTATAATTTTATTAGAAATGGGCCCCTCATTACCTCTACACCCGCTAGAAATGCAAGATTCCAATGTGTATAATGCTGCGCACGTCGGGTGGGTAGCTTGATCGGGGTTCTGATGGGCCCCACCTTTGATTTCCCCTCTCCATTTCTGATTTTTAAGATTAGGAATTCCCAATCCTCAAAGGAGAAGTCTGGTCAAAGACTTTCATAGAATGCCAATTTTGTTCAAATATTTCTCACCCAACAATGTAGGTTTTTAATTCAAGGGGTAGTTCAGTTGGCCTATGATTACGGTTTGTATCTAGAGGTTGTAGGTTCGAATTGCACTACCACACTGAGCTATAAGGGAGTTTACCCGGCTTCCTTGTGGGCTCTGAGGGATTAGTTCAGCCTAAAGGGTTAGAAACCCTCCAATAACAGGGAAAAAAAAAAACCCTATATAGGTTCTCATCCTTAATTTTCTCCCTTGATGTGCAGGCGTTCTCTCTTTAGATACATGTCGTATTCAGTTCTTGGTTTGACGGGTCTTTCATGGGTCTAACCGCCTTGGCTGGATACCAAAAAAGTACTCAAATGTGAAAGTAGCTCAATTATTTTCCACACCTAAATCGAAATTCCACAAATGCGGTTTCCATTTGGTTTCTAAAAACACTCGAAGTACATCACAACATTTAAATTTTTTTTTTTGAAATTAAGAGTATTTTACAGGCCAAAAGTGGCACTATATGAGGTTGATTTTATGAATCCTAGTCATTAAAAGAGAAAATTAAGAATTTCAAGGCTAAAGCAGCTGTGATTTATGTTTAGGATCTTTCCTACACAAAATTGCCTCAAAATAAATGGTCCCCTTCACAATCCAGGCAAATGATCCCTCCTAGATTTTCAAGAACTAGAACATTAGAGAGGTTTACATTCAGATTTTATTGTCTTCAATGGGGAATTAATGGGCCCCAAATATCACTTCTACTGTTCTACAAAGTGATATCCACTGTTGGATAAGGACTTGTCAGGCCAATCTAACGGTGACTATCACGTAATATCCTAAATTGGTGGACCCAGTGTCAGAAGTAAATAAATAAAACAGTTGAAAGGGGAAGCTAGTACAGTAATTTTGATACTTTGAATCATTTGTCATTACAACAGGTCATGGGTGGTCCATGCACTAAAGATCTCCACCCCAGCAGAATCGCTTCCCTTGGGTTAGTGGCCTGAATATGGACAATTAGAAAATGAAATACAGCAAACTCCATGATCATCCATGATTGGTTAGGTAGGATCTCTTGGTCTGCTCTGCTGGTACTTTCTTCATATGGATCATCCATGATGGGGCACATCATATAGACAGTATGGATCATCAAGCCACGCTGCAAACCATAAGTCGATCGATGCCTCAGATAATATGGACTAGACTCGACCCAAAGGGCACATACACAAATGAGTCTGATTGTCAAGGGCTCGGTCAAACTCATTTGGGCACTTATCTAGGGGCGACTTCCACACTTTTCTACTGTTCACGCTCAGTTCTTGTGGAGAGGATTCTAGTAATTCCAGACTTTTCTGAAAAACTCAGCCTCAATTGTCAAATTCCCGTGTATTTCACATAATCCTCCTAGTGGCTATATATAAGTGCTCTTGAATTATATTAGAATGTCAACCACAAAAAAAAAATGGAATGAAGAGGATGAAATTGTAGATACATGTTAATGCTATACGGGCTAGAATCCTCGTTGGCTATAAATAAGTACTCCTACAGTAAGAATGTAGATACGGAGGAGATTGTGGAATGTAGTGATACAGTAAGAATGAAGAAGATTATTATTAATAGTTTTACTGCATTAGTTTTAATGCTTCAATAAATAGAATCTGTTTTCTATGCGTCTTTCTTCATGGATGATTGTGCATATCTAGATCCTATAATTAGGATATATTCTAACATATTGTTTAAATTTATGAATAAAAAAAATAAGTTGTTTTTTTATATATTTTTAAAAATTTTTTTATTAATAATGACAAGTCTTATTTAGTTTTCTCATAAATGTAAAGAAAAAAAAAAGTCAAAATGAAATGATTGACATTAAAAGAAGCTAAAATAAAATGATTGACCCTGATAGGTGTCCACCGCAATTATACTATATAATGGATGTTTCTTTTTAAATTTTCGATTTTCTCCTTAAATTTAAGATTAAATCAAAGAAAAGAAAAAAATTTTAAATTAATTGAAAAAATAAGAAGTTATAAATTATGTCTTAAAGTTAAATGAAAACTTAGAAGTACACATTTAACATATTAACCATGTAATCAAAATATCATAAACAATAAAAAAACTGTATTCGCCTGTGAAACTACAATTAGAAGGAAATAAAAAAACCAAATATACAGACCAAATAAAATCGAGCAAGAAAAACAATAAATCTAGAAAATAAAAAGATTATGCATAAATAAATATTTTTGCCCAAATAATTCTAGCATCTCACTTACTATCTAAAAAATATCCTTTTTTTATCGAAGAAAGAAAAGATGAGAAGAGGGCCTCGGATTGATTGGATTGTGGTGAGATAGGGGTCGAAAGATATGGGTGTGCGGCGATATATAGCCTCCATTTGTATTTAGGTGAAAATATTGTCACTCAACAAAACAAGCCACAAGAAAAGAGAGAAATATGATGGGATGACCCATTTGAGAGGTTTTTTCTGTAAAATTCTCAAAACACAAAGTGATCACAAAGACACCTTCTCAAGCCACTCAATTACAAAAAACCACACCCCCATTTTACTTCTCAAGCTACTCAATTACAAAAAACCACACCCCCATTTTTACTTTTTTTCTCTCTTAATTTAACTATTCACTTCACTTCAGTCTACAAGTGAATTACCCATCAACCAAAGGACCAGTGAAAGTGGCTATATGAGCATGACTTTGATGATGATCATAATCACCAAATAAGGTCTCCAATATTTAGTGACTATATATGTTTATAAAATTATTAAACAATGATGCTCTTAGTCTGTTACAATTACCATCTTGCGGCCATGTCAAGAAATAATGATCATGCAGATGCTAGGCAGCTAAGTATTACTCAACAAATATGGCTGATATATTGAATTTATTAGGGTAGTATTACCTCTGGTTTTCTTTTTTCCGAGAATACCTCAGTGGTCATTTCTTCGAACTCATTTATATATGTAAATAATGTAAATGCATAATGTTTATGTATTTGATCATTTGTTTGCCCTCATTTATGGACTTAAACGAGGTTTGAAAATGGTGAGTAAATAAAATTATTTTAATAGCGGATCATTTATATGCTTGATGATGTGGTAAACAGTTATATAAATACACGCGCGCGCCCGCGCGCGCACACACACACACACACACACACACATATATATATCTATATAATAAGGGAGAGCAGTATTTGAATCTCTGGACATTTTGGACCTTTGGATTTATGTACATATTTTTGTACATAAATCCAAGGGCTGAGAAGGGATTCAAGAGTTTGGTAATTTTGTAATTATTTGAAAACAAAGGGGCAGTAACTTTTTACTAAGGACAAGAGGATACGGGAGTGCCATTGATTTTCTGTAAAATTACTAAACCTGCCATTATCTTTTCCCAGAGGATATGGGAGTGTCCTTTGTTTTCTGTGAAATTACGAAACGTGCCATTATCTTTTCAAAACTTCCTTGCAAGTAAAGATATGATTAAATACACGGCTATGATTGCAATTGAGTGATTGAACGGTGTGGAATTTGGGCCCACAACTTACCAGTTTGCCCATTCACATATATATATATATGTTGTTTTTCACGGATAGTGGAATCTGGGCAAACTTGGATTGTTTTGGTAGCAGATGCAAATGTGGCTTACATGCAATTAAACTAGACTGCTTATAGTAGTGGGTCATTTCTGGTATTCAATGGTGGTTAAATAAGGGTCCAATTGGCTGGGCTGTTTTACCTAAAAAAATAAAATCCGGCTGGGCTTGATTTGAAGCTGATTGATCCAACGGGCCACATAGAAAATTTGAGTTAAATTTGTTAAATTATGGGCGGTGTTAGTTGTTAGGTTGTCAAAAGAAGAGAAATTAGATTTAGTTGTGCTCAGAGCGTGGTGCGCTATGCCTTCATGCACGGGTAATGACTAGTATATATATGAAGAAAAGGTGCATCTAAACATGGAATAGGAAGTTTTTCGGGTATAAGATTTGATTTTGAGAATTTATGAAAATATTCAAAAAGTCCCAACCTATAGATATAGCATTTTTGCGGGCCCCTAACTGATGGCCTGAGCCATTCAAGATCTTCTACTAATGAATCATGATATTTAGCTTCATATCTTAAATCTTCATATATTTTGAAAAAGATGTAAAAAAAAAAAAAATAAATAAAAAACTCAAAACTTATCTAATATCATTGAATGTATTATTTGTTCATGTTAAAATAGTGCTTCCAAACAGACACGACACGTTAATTTACATCGAAATTATCAGGTGCACTCTTTTTCCTTGGGTGATTTGGTGTGTTTAATAGTGGGCTCACTTGATGGTCCAACCGAATGGACCATAGACCTCCCCCCCTCTCCCGAATTATACCGAATCCTAAAATTTGCACACATCCGAATGGGCGACCTGTTTTTTTCCTGTTGGGGGGTATTCATCAAAGAGTTAGGATGATCAAGTGTGCCCCAAATTCCATACACCAATAATGCTCACCCAGATCTTCCAATCACTCAAGCCCCATCCCTAGATGGCCCTCTTAGAGAGGTGCACAACAACCCCTGCCGAAAAATGCTAAGTGAACCACCCCATGTTGCCCAAAAAGAGAAAAACCATGATAACTACAACTTATTGCTGAAAAACTACAGGGTAGACATCTAAATGCACTAAAGCATCTTTCTTTTTAATTTCTTTTCCTCATACAGATGATTCTGTGTCAGTACATTGGGCATTTGGGTTTACCCATCCTTATCATGAAGACGACTGGCCAAACTTTAAGCCAGACAAACAGGAGTCTATTTCCATGTGAAAATGATATGCTGAACTTGACTCTTGGGGCCTCTGGCTCTTGTACGGTGGTGTGAAATAGAGAAGAAGTTGGCTCCACCATAGTCAGTGCACTTGCCAAAAACTCAACTGCTCTACCAGTCGAAAAGACTGAAGTTAGGTCAATTAAATAACCATTACAAGTCAATAAAGAGTGCTGTTTGAATTTTGTTTCATACACTGCAGCCAATAAGTAAAACCATGTGGAAAGACCATCTAAAATCCAAAATAAAGTCAGAGATTTTAGGCCAGATATATTTGCAGGTGGAAACAGATTTAAAATAAGGGCATACTGTTTGATAGTGATTTAGATTTTAAGCGCATCATTTTCGTTCCTTAGCGAGCTGAGTTACAGAATAGATATCAACCAAAGCTACCGACATAGACACCAGCCAACAAATTTGTTAGTCCTCTTCTTTTAAATACTATTCCTTTATTGAAAAAGCAAGTAGTGAACATAACATAATAGGGACATGTTATGTATCAGTCATAATAAACTCAATACAACCAAAATGATAAACATAAACTTAATGAAAAAGATGCCATTAAGCACAGAACAAAGCAACCGATAAAGTGGAATGGATTTCAAAGTGATGGTGAAAAATGATGCCTTATGTATACAGTATACAACATTTCATAGTTTCCCTGTGGCCATTCCTCTGTAAGAGGTTGTTTATCACTAACATATCTATTGCTTTCATGACTTTGGTCCTTTTAGTGTCAAATATCCTCAAAGTGTAATAGCCATACACATTACATATTTTTTGTAATAAAATTCAATGGTGAATCATATTTTCATCATTGTGAAAATTTGGATCATTGGATTATAATAGGAGCTTTTTGCATGTACCCCCCTAAGATTTTTATGATTTGCAAATAGGCCCCTATGGTTTTAGTATTTATAAATAGGCCCCTACCTTTACATTTTAATACCTTTCGTGTCCTACCCTTCCAATCACCGAAAGTCTTTAGAGTGAAATGACACTTTTGCCCATTTCTTTATCCCCATGTGCATAGATTCAGAAGTTTGGACCAATTTTTTTTTTCAAAGCTTGTAATATTGATAATTACATTTAGTGGGAGAGAATAACCATATGTAAATCATTTTGTTTTATCAATACATGGTCTATTTCATTAAATCCAAATACATCATAATGATAATCAACGCCTGTGCTTATAATTGGTTATAATTTATTTGATCCATGCATGACCCACCGTTAAATTGATGAAAGTCTTAAAATACATGATTATGCTTCATGTGCATTAAAGAGTTATTGAGAGAGACCGTTGGCGCTTGGGATAAATAATGATATTTTAGTAGATAATAATATACTCATTTTTGTTTAATGGTTATTAGGGAAAATGTGTTATTTTTATAAAAGTTTAACACAATTCTCTTGGTGGGTTCTCATTTTCAATATAAATACTGATTTTGGGGACACGAAAGGTATTGAAATTAAAAAGGATGGGCCTATTTACAAATACTGAAACCACACGAGCCTATTTACAAATCATGAAAACCTTAGGGGGTATAAAAAAAAAAAAAAAAAACTCTTATAATAACTAGGAACTATACTTATTGACAAATTCAACAATCCTATGTCCTGACATGGACATTTCCACTGTATCCTCCAATATTTATGCAAAACATTGGAATGGCTTACAACTCAAATCAATACTTTTTGAAAGACAAATCCAAAATGGGTCCCACCATTTGAGCAATAGAGATCGTACACATATTTTTTCTGATTCAAAGAAAAATGGTGCATGAATATAGAGAAGTTGTATTCATGTGCATGGAGCAGGAATCAGGACTATAGTGTCAAATGTTTCCAATAACCTTATCAGTATACTGCTCTCTCTGGTATCATATGCAATGATACAGTAAATTTTTTGATTCATTCCATATTTCATGTCACGCATGGCACAGGCTTCTTTAAATTGTGATGTTGGGATGGCCCACCTTATCTAGCCATTGTTAGTCATCATTTACAATTACTATTGATCTTTGCCAAAAGGACTAGAAAGGTACGTCTAAAGAACAATTTGTTGCACTTCTTTTGTGCCCCTTTCTTATCTTTTCTGATGAGAATGACTGGTCAGTGGTTTCATGCAATGGGTAAAGTAGATCCCATGGGTTTGATTGGGATTGGTTATTATCACTGGTTTAAAGCATCTCCGATTGTTATAGTCCATGTCACTTTCAGTTCAATGCCTTCAGAACACATTCTTGCAAAAGATTGCAAAGGTTACTGACATGAAATGGTAGTGTCTGGAAAATGATCTTTGGGGCTGAAATTAGGAGGCTATAAATTTTTAGATATCTCCTCAGAATTTCTGGAATTCTTTCTTGCTACTCATCATCTAAGAATTCAAAAGTTGAAGGAAATTAAAAAAAAAAAAGGTGATATTTTAAAGATCGGGGTTTTTCAAATTCCACTAATCAAACAAAGAATCTTATAAATTCCATAGATGGTAACAATTATTGGTGCGCTAAATGCCCAACATGTAAACAAATGTGTATAATGAGAAGAGGAAATGCAATGGAAAGGTTAGTTAGAATGTTGATTAAGATAACGCGTAAAATCTTTGGTAGATATGTAATGTTCCAAATTTATTGTGATTAAATACATGAGCCCTTTTATGAAAAAGAAGGAAAAAGTTTTAAAAAGTGGACATTTTTGTGAATTCGCAAAAGAAAGAACAAAAGTACATTTGTGATGCACTAAAAGGTAGACAAATGTTGGCACAGTAAGCAGAAATCCTAGTTCCAAATAGAAACCAGCCTTAAACTCAAGCTTGGAAGGAGACCAGTTGGGTACCCACGTGGTAAGGAGCGGTAGTTTTCACCGGCTATGTAGGGTTCGAACCCTGGGCATAACCTCTCTTTTTGCTTGTGCAGGCATTCTTTCCGAACGTGTGGGCTGCTTTCCCACTTGAGTGGATTGTCTTCCCACATATGCGATCTCTCTTTTGGGTCTCAATCCCCTTGACTTGAAAAAAAAAAAAGAATTCATGCATCGAAGAGAGTGACCGGGTTTCTTATAATCCAGCATAGGTGTGGATTGAAGTTGATATGAGGAAGACAGTCGATGAGGCTCATTTAGGCCCAGCCAATCATTTTGGATAGGTGATGGAAAGATTCATGTCTCCCAATATGCAATTTCAAGTTAATCAATCATCCTAACCTCTTACTTATGGCTCCCAAGTTTAACCGTTTTTCTTAAAAGGTAAAAATTAGATCTAACGGTCCAATCCATTTGAAATGGTTGGGATCCGTGACATATTGGGAAAATGTTGGATGTCCATTCGGATTGATCATATGGTGTGCCCCACTGACTTGTCCCGAGCATTTTAGATATATGTGGTGGAGAGAGTTACCTTGGTAGGAGGATATGGGTGGACAAACTTGAAGGAGATTGATCCATGGAAGTTGTCGGTGTCCTAACTTATACCTCTTTAAGGAGTCTGTGAGGGCCAAACTGTCTTATGTCTGTGATCCACATTGTCATATCAACCCAAACAGCACCACCACCACTTATTTAGGGTGATGTTTGGCACCTTTCATCACTCAATTCAAGTCTGGATTTTTTTGTTAGGTTGTGCCTAGGACACGGAACTTTGGGCCAACCATATAAAAAGAAATTTGTGGATTAGGTAGAGAAAAAACTAAAAAAGATAAATTATCCCATGCTACATGCACTGTTTGGAAATGTCCTCAATTTGGCCACACATGGAATGTAAATATTTCACCCATGATCAATTGAAGTTCTAATATAAATGGTTTAATGAGATATGAACGGATTTTATTATACACACTTGGGAGTTGGTGGCATGAGTTTCTCGATCAGGTCTTGTGTTCAAAATCACCCTAGATTTACTCGATGTGCATTTGTGTGGGTTTAGCCGGCTCCACCCGGGAGATTAGTCCTCCTCTTGTGCAGAGATGTCTTACATTCAATTTGACCATTGTCTTTCATAACAATTACCCACCTTTGAGCTCCGCGCCGAACTTACTAGGGGTGAAGGGGCAACATCGCCGGTTCGATTCTCTAAGCCAAATCATTTGGGTTAAGTCAACCTATGGTTTCTTTGTCATAAAAATATTTTGGGTATCTCCTTGTAATCAAGCTGTTTATATAAATTGTTATTTTTCGGCATAGGGTTTCACAAACTAGAGTTTTTCCTATTTAGAGCGAAAGTGTTGCTAGCTTTGAGAGAAAGCATTGTTGAGATGCTGAGAGAGTGAGAGTCTCTATAATCTTTTTGCTTTTCTTAATGAAGAAGCAGATCGTTAGAGAGAAAGTGTTGCTAGCTTTGAGAGAAAGCATTGTTGAGACGCTGAGAGAGAGAGAGAGAGTCTCTATAATCTTTTTGCTCTTCTTAATTAAGAAGAAGGTCGTCTTCGTGGGTGCAGCCTTCATTGGATGAACCATATAAATCTTGTGTGTCTGTGATTGATTTGATCCATTTCTGTCTTTATTATCTAAGCACTTCTTAAGGTCAAATACCCATAAAAATAAGAGATTTGATGATGCAAAAGGTGTCCCCACCAGCAATAAAATCAGACTTTAGCAGCGGTTGTTTGAAATCTCGAATAATAGAAGGGGTATTCCAAATAGAAACTTGTAATGGGCACAAGTTTAGACCAATGTACATGTAATCATCATCCTGACAAGCTAGTTCTGTCATTCTCAACTGCAAAGGCAAAAATGACAGGGGTCCCCCCTGTCAGTAAATCAGCCAGGACCATAACTCTTCCATGGCACTTGATGAGATAGACATCATTTTATAGTGGAAAACAGTGAGATGTTTTCCATCAATTCAAATTGAAATGGAAACTAATCAGATGCCAGTTTCAAATCATTGCCACTAACACAATGAAAAATACTACCTAACAAAGCATATGTCGTATACATGACTAATCAGACAGACCTGTGGGCCACTGAAATTTCTAGCTCTGTATTTTTACAGCTCTGCTCTCCTTGTGCCAGCATTTTTGTTAGAAGGGTGGGGTTATTGGCCAAGTGGTCTATGTTGATGGGATGGATGGGTTCACTTTGAAAAATCAGCGTTTGATTTGATATAATAAGCATTTAAACATCTGGCAATGTGAAGAAGGTCCAAACCATTCAAACAAACCCATTTTAGAGACGAGCATTGAGATTTGGAGTCAGGATACTTTGAGGATTTTCCCCATGGTAACGTTGAGTGGACCAATTAAGGTCCGCCACATTACCGCGGCAGCCTGTCATGTATTCGGGCAGACCAACGGTGACGCGACGGACTGTGATTGGTCCACTCCCGGTCACCGTGGGGAAAATCCTCAGATGATTCTGATTCTGAGATTTGTGTGTGAAAGAGAAAGATCTTTTCCACTCATTTTAGAAATTAGAATTAGGGGTTCCTAATTACAGGCCTATGAAGGAAGGATATCTTGAATATTAGCTTACACTGTAACATCCAAGCTTTTGTTGGATCACCTATATTGGTATGATCTTAGGACCTGTTTGTTTCATGTGATTGAATATCTATGATTGTAGTTATTTAACTAGTTAATAAAATGAAGGGCCAAAAAATTGAATATCCAAAAGGGTGAAATTTTGATATTTTCCCCCAAAAAACCAGTGAACCCTAAGGTTTAAAATTGGGCATGCAGACTGGGGTTCTGAAAGTGAACTCATCTTATTTTATTTTATACAATGCAGCCCACATATGATTAAAATTCAAATCATGTCACATATCCAACACTGTGAATTGACTACTCTATTATTTGAACATTTCCATCACTGGATTAGATCAGGATACAAATGCACTAACAAATCCTTTGAAAACTAAGGCCCTAAAATCAAGGTCTAGGTTGATCTAATTAGAGTGTAACTTATTCTATATCACACCACTTGCATTCGACTCTAGCCCTATGATTGGATAAATCCAAGTGGACCCCACACAAACAAGGGCTCATACTTTTGAAAAGCAAACACAGTTTTTCATTGCACCCAAGGCCCCCCTTTCTTAAAAATCTAAGACTAGAATAGCCTAATTGCAACAATGATTGACACTCCTAATCTATGTTTAGATTGTCCCATCCCATCCCCACAGGTCCATCCAATAGTTAGAATTTGAGGAACTCTTTGTCTATAAAATTTCAAAAAAATCTCTCAATTTCTTAAAACTGAACTCTTTCAATGGAGTTCCTCAGATGCAAAGAAATTTCACTTTCCCGGTTGATGAGAGTTCAACTCTCCCAAACCCATAATAAAACACAGGTCCATCCATGGACTGTTGCAGGTTGTCATGTGTAAATGTAGATGTGGATGGATACTGGATAGTCACCCACCAAATTGTTGCTGGGTGCAAACTGTAAAGAAAGACATCAGTTAGTGCCATGGAAAAATTGTCAACAGATTTGAAAGGATAATGAATATTGATCCATGGTAGTAGTTGCACCCCTCCCAAGGAACTTAGACTCCCTTTCTGACCAATTGGTGGACTGATTGAAAAAGGAGAAAAGAGAAGGAAAGAAAAAAAAAAGTTGTGGGGGACCATTCTACCCACTTTGTGCAAGCAGAGAAGGCATCATCAATGGACATGTGCCAGAGACCCAGGTTTAGGGCCTTCTTTTTTCTTCAGATGGATACACACCGTGAGGCTGAAATTGGTAGGGTTAGGAAAGTCTGCAGACCAACATGTGAAGGTAGCCCTGTCACTACCACTCCACTTAACCGGTATGAAGGCTCTCACCTGTTTTGAATCAGAGAGGGTGGTGCAGACATGTGGGTGGGCAGATTTCGTTTAGGACTATTTGAAAGTAGGCCCACAGGCTCACATTATGCAGAATGGGTGGGACCCTGGACGCATCCAATAAACAAGACGGGTGGCAATTGGTTGGTGTGGGCTTGGGTTAGGCTGGCCACCAAAGTTGACCTGAATTATTAATTGTGTCCGACCTGTTTCCAACCTGTTTATTAATTGGATTGTAAATGAAGACAGCCTCAGACTTCACTTCCCTGCGTAGTCACCTTCCCTCACCCGAGGTATGCTTCTCTCCCCGGAGGGAGGGCTGGGTTCCCAGCCCCCTAAGCTGGGTACCAAAAAATCAGGTTATAAATGTGAACCTGAATTAACTCAGAAGTTAAAAGGGCCAGCCCAAATAGTGAATTGCCAGTTTGGGTTTCAATCAGGTTGGTGGGTCAAAAGTGCACTTAGTACTGTTAACAGGATGGGTGGCAAAATTGAGCTGAACCCTAGCACCACCTGCCCTGATCTGCACCAAACCCTACATACCGACCTGATTTGTGACAGGTTTAGGGGATGAGATGCAAAATCTGCCCCCATCATGGGTTCGGGTCAGAGCTATCGCCAGTTTGCATGACCCATTACCACCCCTTTGACATACTGGATCTGGATCTAATGTCCAATAATTATGAGGAACCATTGAGAGTTCCATCCAGGCCGGATGCGGGCCATTTGTGTGCATTTCATGGGGTGTCTTACGAATGAACAGGATTCTTCGTGGATGTTAAAAGGCACCAACCATCTTCTGGGGGATCCTAATGCTCAACATCATAAGGAAAGTAGGGATGGAGTGCAGGAAGAGGAATAAGGCAATGGAACTGCTTGGCCAATAGCATAGTATGCATAGGAAATCAAAATAGGTTTGGAATGTACTTTTGGTATTCGACATCTGGGTTCAAATTATATATCTTCTTTAATTCTGTTTTCCTCCAATAAAATTCACCTTCTTAGCCAAAAAAAGAGGAAACGGCACCCACCATTAGGGTTGCAAAGGGATGGTTCGGGGTCAGAACCACAGTGGGCCCAAACACAAAACACTTTCTAAGTAACGGTTCTGGATCCGATTCTGACTTAGAACCTATTTTATTGGTTCTAGACTAGGTTCCAATAGGACCCAGATCCAATTCTGCAACCGGGTCCAACTAGAGGACTATAGTCTAGTTCCAAAACCGGTTCTAACTTTTTTTTCATTTATTTTATTTTATTCCTTAAAATAAGGATATCATTCAGCTTGCAACAATGCATCAAGTTTACTGCCTCCAGGATTTAACATAAAATGTCTAATAAAAGTTCATTTTGATCTATAGTTTGCAACGTTAAAGACTCTTATGTAGGGCCCTGAGTCTATGGGTCAGAACCTGTATGGACTCAGGACCAGACTCATTTATCAATCGAAATCTAAATTAAGTTTCAGACCGTTTATGAATTAGAACACCAAAACAAGTTCCAAATCCGATTTTTATAGGACAGAACCTCCGGAAAATCGGAGAATCAGACATCCATTTGCATTTCAACCCACCATCTTGATCTTCTTGAATGGAAGTCATAGGGTAGGCAGGTTCTTTGAAATGCAAGCTTAATGATCATTCAAAATTAAAAAAATAATATAAAAAAGAAGATGAAAAAATCGATGTAGTACTGAAGGAAGTATTAGAAAGCAAACTCCTTAACTTTAGGCAAGTTCGGAATTCATAGGTGATAGGAATGAGGGCCTCCAAAATAGGTTGGGCTGGGCAAAGGCAGGCATAAGCACCAAATAAGCCTAGCTTAAGCCCGTTAGTGAAATTATCTTGTCCTTCGTGTTGAATTTGTTGAGCTCGTCTGAGCATCCTACCAGGCCTTTAGGAAGCAGATTTGACCCAAACATAAAACAATACCTGGCTTTGAGGCAGTATCTTAGGCCCATAAGAACAACCATATACACTCCAAAAAGGGCTCGGAGTAGATCCAAGCTTGCCTAGCCCACACCCTAACATCAGAATGGGTGAAGGGTCAGAGACTCAAGTTAGGTTAACAAGTGATTGTAATATCCCTAACTTTTCCTTCATATAGTTGAATTAAATGTTCATACTTACTTCATAGGGTGGGTTTATTTTCTAAGAATACAAGATAAAATTGTGTTCATGGTCAAATCAATTCCACTGAAGGATTATTAGAGGCAACGGGAAAAGGATATTAGACGAGACGAGAAGGATATATGATAGCAATTTGCATGATACCTCGACTTTTTTGGGATTTGAATTACTAGGGTGATGGCTGGGTAATCATTTCTCATCTTCCATCGATTCTTTTTTTTTTTTAATGAAATGGGAGGTTATTTGATGGCCATTTTTTGATATTTAACTTTGATTCGTCATTTTTAACCCACCTAAAAAAATACATAGGCAGTAGAATTCCTAGGAACTCAATTACATGAAACAAACAAGCCCCAAAAGATAAATTCTGCAATCAGAAACACTTCCTTTGTAAGTCTTTACAGTGATCCAGGATCATTAATTCTAGAAGATTAAAAAAACAAATACCAAAATCTTTTCTCTCGGTCAAACAGCAACACTCAAATAATAGAAAATGCTTCAGTTCCAGCATTTCATAAAGTATAGTAGTTTCGTCCGTCTAGATGAGGAGAATAAGGTGAAAAAAGCCAGTCTGCAGTTCCACAGTTTAAACTGTAGGGCCCAGTTAGATGTGGAGAAAAGGAGACATCTCTCCACCACCATTTCCTTTCCCCTGTCGTTTGGATGTGAGGAAAGGAGGCAGAGAAAACTGTAACTTTATGGCCCATTTGTATGCAGAGAAAACAGGTGGAGAAAACTGCTCAGGATTTTATGCATGGATTACTCCATCCAAATGGCAACAATGAGAACCTTCTAACTGTGCTATGGGCTCCAACAAAAATTTCCCTCAGTGCACCTCGGAATGTACATATATAATGGAAAAAGATTACACATGTATTACAGACAAGGTTGGACATATATTTTTCCCTTTTTTTGTTTCAGAAACTAGGGAACATAAAGTAATGAAATCACCCAAGCCTTACCGCATCTGTAACAATACGATATATATAAGCACAAAAATGAAATGACATTGCAAGCAAAGACTATGAAATGCAAGTAGATGTAGCAATGTGCTATGGCAAGGTAGGGGAAAGTGAAGGCTTAGCTACTTTCAGCTCACCACAATCGCTGATGAAAACCGTTTTCAGTGGTTTGTCCCATGTAGCACGAGCAATCTGGGCCCTATCATCACCAAGGAACTCGGCAAAGTCATTAAATTGACGAATCCGTTCAGCAGGCTTGTAGGTAGGGATGGCTGCTATGGTCGCCACAACATCCAATCCTGAAAAAAGACGAGTCAATTGAAGCTGAGAGATCTTCTGGAATATTTATAAAACATGACCTCATAAATGCACAAGATATAAAATGAGATGTTTAAATCTAGGGATGGCAATGTGCACATTTACAACAAGGACCTGAAACAATTGAACCATTCTGTGCTCGGTATCGACAGTAATGGATCCAATAAAATTGGAAGACAACTTGGTTCAAGTGCACTTCCGAAATCCAAACCCATTTATTAGGGCATTAGAAAGTCAAAGGTGGGCTTGAGGATTTTTATTTTTAAAGGAACTGGGAGATTGCTTCCCAATGCCTGCCTCAAGTGCCCCACACCTCTACTTACCTTTTTTAAGCCCATCCTGCCCCCACAACCCTGAGGACCCATTTGTTTGCATATGAATTTGAAATCCTTGGAATTCTAAGATGGTATACCTTAAAGTGGCTAAAATTGAAGAAACTAAGGTGAAGTTCTATCCGTGGAATTATTAAACAATCACCCTTTAATGGAAAATATATGAAGGGGAGATGGAAAATGACAAAACTTAATTCAACTTCCATTAAAGGGTAGATAACTTGATTGTCATTTATGGATTTTCACCCTTACCTTCTCAATTTTAGGCACTTTTAGACATAAGTTTCTTAGAATTAAAAAAAAAACACTCTAGGAATTCAATTCCATGAAACAATCAGCCACACTGGTCCCACAAAACCCTAACTCTTTCCACTTCGCTCTCTCCTCTTGGCTCTCAATCAAGTGACACTGGAGATGCTATTTCCCAAGATCTGGCAAGAATACAGGCATGAGTATCACCATTAATAATTTGATACCATGAGCGGGAGCCAACATTCGGTGCACCCAACTGTCTATCTTCATCATAAAAGAAACGGACAGGATCTTACAACTGAGATGTGTCACAAGAATTATATTTCATAGCCCCATCACATCAACCTTTCAGTTGATATTCAAACTGAATAGTTGATCCCACTTCCAAATTTTGTTAAATAAAAAGTGTGAGTGATGTGCTCCACCATTCGGATAGCTAGTCATATGCATAACTTAAAATTGAGAAAAATGGTGACAGGCCTCACACGGGATATAAGAAGGTATATATAAATATAATTATGAATGAAAGATGTTCCATAAGTCATAAAGCCTAAGATCATCTCCAATGGATATGTTATTTTGGAGATGTCAAATTTGATTTGAAAGCTTACGTGGCAATTTGAAGGTTTGGAATTTGGCATCTCCTAAAATAGGAACTCCACTCAATATGCCAAATTTATTATTATATTATATTTTTGTTTGGAACTTGAAGGTTTGGAACTCCACCCCATCTACAATCCTTTTTTTCTCAAGATTTTACCCCCACTGCATAAAATACTCCAAAATAATAAAAGACATTTGCCTTTTTCATACTTCAAATTTGGCAGCCCCATCAGCCATACCAAATGCCACATCACAAATGGCATCTCTGGTGGAGACATGGTCAATGCCTGTTGTCATGTGGCAAATGGCATGGCTGTTGGAGATGCTCTAATATGCCTAATTAGATCACATCAGGGACCTGTATCATTTCAAATTTCCGTTGACTATGGTTAAATAAAATAAAAGCACAAACAGGGATAGAAAATTCTGCCCTGAACTGTCCTATGTACAGGAGGTAAGAGCTGGTTCTTCCCCTACATTTTCCTGCATATGGAAAGAAAGAGTTGCATCTTCTCAAGCATTCCCCTGCATACAAATGCTCTCTCTCTCTCTCTCTCTCTCTCTCTCTCTCTCTCTCTCTCCAAAAAGTAAGAAAAAAAAAAATAAATAAAAGAGGAGTTCTATGCTGTCATCTAGTTTTGCTCACACGTTGGAGTTGTGACAAAAATTTACGCCCTGGGGCTGTCAACCTACCTGATCCCGCTGACAAAAGTTGCACACAAGTGGCAAGTATATCAACAACAAAGTTGCAGATAAAAAAAGACTTCTATAGATAGTGCACCACACCGCAAGTAGGTTATGCATGACCCACATTCTTATTTTCATTTGTTCTGTGAGGGGAAAGTTTTAATGACTTGGAAGCCAAAACGGACCCAACTTGCAAAATTAGCCCAAGAAGGAGGATTTGTCTGTTGTAAGACTAGTTCAAACAAAGCCATGACAGCTGGCAGAGGGGAGAGAGGCAAGAACGGAAGTGGGGAAGGAACATCCCATGAAAAGGGGCCATGATCTACTCACATGCTGTAATGGGGAAGGTGGGAAAAGACATGTGTCAAGTAACATGAGGAAGTTGGGGAAGAAGGAAAGAAAAGGGGGAAAGAGATGAAGGAAAAGGTACGCTGAAATCATATAAAAAAACTAATCATTACATGAATTTCCAATCTCGGTGGCCGACTTAAGCATCGGAGGGAACTCAATCGGTCCCACCGATCGAGACTTCTTTGTTTGAATTTTATAGGGCCCATCCGGAGAATCTCACAGAAACCATAAAGGAGGATCTGTTGACATTAACAGGTCAGATTACCAGTCCATCTAGAACCCATGTCAATTTTTGACCCTACACAGTCCATGAAAATGATTCACATTTCAATTGACTCAACAGTTCAATGTTTACTTGGTTTATTTACAAACGGGATAGTACAGATAATGTGACTCAAACTGGCAACCTTCATGATTTTGTTAGAACATGCTAATAATGTACCAACCTTTTCTAATGGTACCAAACTTGTTTGTTAGGTGTATTCTAATTACTTTTAATACAATTACCATCAGCAATCAAGAATGGGGAAAAAAAATTAGGGTTTGGGTTTTGACATCAAATTCTTCATCTTCTACACTAGCCTCCTATGGCAAATATATTCATGTCATTTTTGAGGTACATCTAAATGCAGCCTTTCAGAATGCAAACAAATCAACAATAATCAACTGATTATCAGCAAGCAAGCAATCATTCATTCATTTTAAGATTAAAGGAATCCTAACATATATATACTTACTGACCTTCAAGAACAGTTCCAAAGACGATATTCCGGCCGTCAAGCTCCGGGCACGGCCCCGGCCCGGTCGTAATCAGGAACTCGACATTCCTGTAATTGGGATTGAGCTTGATCTCGTCCTCATCATCGTTCTCCCCCAAGCACAATGACAGAGTCCCAGGCCGCGAATGCGTCAGCGAGAAAGCCCTAGAATCAACGGTCTCGATGTTCCGATCCAGATCGACAGGCGGCCGGACCTCGCTCTTGTCCCGGCGGCCCTGACGGCCGGCGGCGAAGTACTGGCCCTGGAGGATCTTGTGGACGATGGTGCCTCTGTATCCGGAGCCGGTGGCACACATGGCCTTGAAGTTGGCGACGGTGCGGGGGAGGAGGCGGCCGTAGAGGCCGAGGACGACGCGGCCAAGAGGCACGGATTCGGAGCAGGGAGTGGAGGCGGCGGCGTCTCCGAGGGTGCGGTCGGGGAGGAAGGAGGTGGGGCAGAGGCGGAAGTCGATGAAGACGCGGTCGGTGACGGTGGTGTCGGGAGGCGGAGGAGGCGGAGGGGGAGGCGGAGGAGGAGGGGTAGTTTGGTCATTGGGGAGGGATGGGGCCGTGGAGAGGAAGAAGAGGAGGGAGCGGCGAGAGAGAAGAAGAGGAGGGTTAGGGTTAGGGTTTTGGTGAAAGGAGGAAATGAGATGTGAGGGTTTATGAGGAGGAGAAATGAGAGAGTGTTTGGAGGGAGGTAGTTTAGAGAGGAAGTTGGAAGGGAGAAGGGAAGAGCAATACAAAGACATTGAGATGTTGTGGGGGTGGTGTTGGCCATTTTTGGATCTGGAAAGGGTACAAGAACATGAGAGAGATGATAGGGTTTAGCTGCCACTCAAAACATTAAAATTCTGAGATATACAGCAGATATTTCTGGCAAACAGGTTTATTTATTTTATTATTATTTTTTATTTAAATTTAATTTTACCCTAGGGGCTCGAACCCACGAGAGGACCTCACACTAGCCAACTCGAGTGGAAAAGGAACTTGCACAAGTAGGAAGATAAGGCGTACCCAAGCCAGGGTTTAAACTTTGAATAGCAAGATGAGAGCTGCTACTCCTTACCAATATAGTAAGAAACCGTTCTCAAGGGAGACACTGAGTTAAAGTAAAATTGAATTGGATTTACTAAATAGAGCTTGTATAAATAAATTGGAGATTTTACAAAAAAAAAAAATCCTCTTAAACTATTTGAAAATAAAAAAAATAAAGGTCTTTTGGCCACCTTTTTTTTTTTTTTTTTCTGTGTTTCGTGAGTAGCGATATTGTTACTTGTATATAATGTGAGTAGCGATATCACTGCTCGTGTCATCTTCTTCTTCATCTATGTCGGAACTGCGATCAGGCTTTGACAAAAATGATTCGCCTCTAAGATTTCCAATTGTTTAGATTCCTTTTCAAAGATTAATCTTTCATATTAAAACAAAAACCCCCAGCAAATTTAATTGGAAGGAAGAAGAAAAAGTGTAATTTTTTTACAAATACACCTGCTTCTCATTGAGTTCCTACATAGCTTGAGAAAATCGGGGTGGATTTAATCAAGTTCTTCACAAATATATAAAAGTCTGGATAAGGATTAAAGATTTAAAAGTATTTCAAATCTTTAAAAGTCGAATTGTAGGTGGGTATTTGGCGGTGGAGACCAAGTTTATTTGGCCACTTGATTTGAAAGTTAGGAGATGATTTTAGAAAACAAAATGGTTCATTGCTTAACTGAATGGGTAAAGAGTGAATATGGAAAGTAGAGAAGAATGTGATATGGTGGGCAGATAGGCCTGTCAATGGGATGGGCCGGGCCGGGCCTGGGCTTGAGTTGTCCAATCCCGTCCCGAAAATAGGAGAGGCCCGCTGGATGTTGTCCAATCCTAGCACTAAATTGAATGGGCCTACATCAAATCCTGTCCCGTACGGGCCCGGGCTAGGACAGGGCCGGGCCTGGGCTTAGCCAGATCCTGGACATAAGCAAAACATTATCTATTTATTCCTACTGTCACTAGACACCCGGTGTGAACTAGACTTTAAACCCTCCTTTTTTCCGGTCTTGAGACCGGCAATGCAATGCAACAAGCAACATAGCGGTGTTAAAAACTTTTATTTTTTAGCCAGTAACAATAGAAAATCAATAGAATTGAATGAATATCCTATAGGCTATAAGGGTCAAGTAATGTAGGAACAGTTAAAACCTTCTTTTTTTTGTCTATGAAAGTAGAAAATCAAAAAATCAATAGAAATGAATGAGAATGAGTATCCTATATGAGTCAAGTTAAAATAATGTAGGATCGGTTAAAACCTAATTAGTCGTTTTTTGTTGTTTCTAAGGAGCACTTTCAGTAATATATAAATAATTATTATTAAATGACTTTGCAACGGGCTAGGCCTGAACGGGTTGAGTTGTTTCTGCCCGGTCCCAGTCCCAGTCCCATTTTGGCTAGGCTTTAAAATGTATTGTCCAAGCCCAGCCCACTGTGCTCAATTTTTTTTAAAAAGCCCTGTATTTTCGGGCTTGGGTCGGGCCGGGCCGGGCTTTTTACCCACTTCAACACGTCCCATTGGCAGGCCTAGTGGGCAGAGATCTTGCTATTTAAGTATGCAAGTGAGCAGCAATATCGCTGCTTGGAAAAAAGAGAAAAAAGCAAAAAAAAAAAACTGAAACGAGCCTCTGGGACGAGTCTGGTGCATAAAATACTTTGAGGACTTGGTTTCCACCGGGTTTAAGGGGAACTTTCCGGTAAAATTCCCAAATAAATTAATATCAAATAGACTTTTTTTGAGAAATATAGTTCTATATCTGACTCAATTAAATCTATTTTGAAAAAAAAAAAAAACACAAAACATATTTTGATAAACATACAATAAAAAACTTATTACAAGGTGGTTTCTGTCTTCTCTAAAAAATGTAATTTATTATAGAATTTACGTTCAGGAGATGACAGATGATTGAAAGTTTATGCTTCATCACTGGCACTAATAAATTATTTTTCAAGTTTAGGCACACGTGCAATAGTCTCAACCTGGGATTGAATGGAATGGGCCTTTTAACAAGCCCAACAACTCATGCAAAAGGTGGGGTCCAAATTGCGCAATCCGCACGTTTACTAGTGGGGTCAATTAGGGGATGTAAATGGGTTGGGACATGGATACAAACCCAAATCCAATTTGTGGTGACACATATATAACAGTGGGCCTCAATGTTGTCCTGAATGTCATTATATCTTTATAGGTTGGGTTGTTGGTATGTTTGAGTATATGGCTAATTCATGCTTTCTGGTCTACGAGCCTTGTCCCAAGCCCAATTTGGGGTAAGTTGAGGGTGAGTTCAGTATTAATACACTAGACAGACCTGATAGCTTACAGGTCCATAGCAGCAAACCTGAATTCTAAGCCAGTTGTCTTTAGGGCCCAAAATGCATGTGACCCATACCTGGACCTATTGGGTTTGATCCTTCCATTTCCAAGATGGCAAATCCAAACCCTTTTTTAAGAAAAATAATAAATTGTCACTAGCCCCTGTCAACAGAAAATCATGAAAAACATTGGGTAGGATAGATCAGGAATTTGCTGATAACTCCTCTCTCAGCAACAAAACCATTGATGCATATCAGGTTCTAAAGCTACTTCTAACAACCAACCCTAACTCTACAATCAACAGCGTTGTGGATAGCAAGCCTGCTCCTACAGCTTCACTAGGGGATGGATCACTCGGGGTGGGCACGTATCTTTTTTTCTTTCCGGTGTCAAAAGGTCAAATATGTGCCGTCAAGGCGGTGGCTCAGTTGGCTTGAGCTTTGGATTTGCTTCCCAAGGTCTTAAGTTCGACTCCCAATCCCTACATTATCTGGGGTACTATATGTGCAGATGGCCATGTATGTACCCTCAGAGAATAATCCTTCCTTGTCAGAATCGTGTAACCCCGGGCTCAGAGGCCAAAGGTGCAGCGGCCGGACTGGCCAAGGATACCCGAGTCATAAAAAAGAGGTCAAATTTGTGAAAACCTTACTTTTGTAAGACTTTATTAGAGCTTTAATACACAAAGTGAATTCCATGTGTGAAAAGGTCATTTTTCTAAATCTTATTATAGCATTAATCCAGAGAGCAATTTCGGTGAGTCCTTGTCACACCTATCTTGTTCTTTGACATAATTCCTCTAATGAACTCATTACAAGTAAACGGATTTACAGCAATTAAAGTAGCTTCAGAGTGGCACAGTCTAGTTCTAAGGATCAAACCTACATGTCCCAGACAATGACGTAAAACGTTTCATGTTTACTTGAAATCAAACTCCTTCCAAAGTCATCAAACCTACCATACTCCTTGTGTGATACACTTTGCCTAATTACATCATAATCATGTCTTCTTAACATGGCTTCACTTGTACGTAACCCATTACAGATGCCATAAATAGGCTCACTCTTCAAATGTTTGATAAGAATACCTTGACAAATGATAGAATTCGAGATCAAGGGTCTAATCCAAGTTTTTACACTAAATATACAGGGCCAAAGAAGATACTAGAATTCCTTGCCAACAACTGCCGACATAGACCATTTGGAGTATTTAGCCATGGGGGTGAGACTGCACCTATTTTGGGCTGATAATTTAAATGGGCTATGTGAGGGCTGATGTGTGCAAGTGTCTGTATTTTGGGCTGCAGCTTATGTTATTATAAACTAAAATTGTCTGCAAAATCATTTTCATTGTAAACTGCCTCAAATCATCGTCTCCAGCCCAGCGATAAATCCAATCAGAAATAAATTTTCCAGTTCTGTAAAGCCAAAAATAGAAAATAATAACAATAATGCACTGTTTTAGCACTACATATTCAATAAAAAAAAGTAGCCGAATATTTTGTTGGTGGGCGCGCTGGGCTGTGGCCTTTGTATCCACATTAGAAACTTAGTTCCAACTACTTTAGTAATTTTGTTACATGATTTTGTGTGTTATCCATTGATTTGTGATGACCTCTCCATCTTGTGTCTTGATAGGTGCTGGCCTCAAAGTTCCAAAAAAAGCCCACCCATCCAAGTCTCTCATCATCAATACTACAATTAGGAATTTGATCTTTGGTTATTTCTACAGAAGGAAGGTGGCCTCACCAACAAAGCTACCAATGTTTGGCTTTAAAAAGAAAAGTCGACTTCTTGATAAGGAAGCAACCATAAAACTTGTAATCAAATTTTATGTCGACTTTTGCATGAACCCAGCACTCCACCTCTCACATTATTTGGAAGAAGTTAGCTGGTATAATATCTATCCATTTAAGTATGAGTTTATTTGGGGTTATTTTCCACAGGGATGTCTGCAGGGGCCGACCTGAAGAGGACGCCCCTTGGTCCACTCCAATAAAACCCCAAAAAATTATAATGGGCCCGGCCATGCCCAAAGGACTGCCCCACTCCCAAAATGTTTTCTACTTTTGTCCATAAACTAAAAGCAGTAGTTCCACATGCGAGCCACTTATATCCCGTCTATGTATGTTGCACACTTATTTGGAAAGTGTGTCTCCAATCTAACTAAGACACATATTTAAACATATAATATTATAATAAAATTAGAAGAGTAAGGTCGATCATACAAGTATGAAACTTCTAAAAACTACGAAAGTCTTCAAGGGAGTCCTTAGAGAAGAAGTGCCATGACACTTGAAAGGTGTCTCCTTGTTGAAATGTGCTTTGGAGTAAATTAAAATAAAATAGGAATACTTAAGAACCCATTAAACCAATACCACATTCCAACGTCGCAGCCCCATTAGTATAGAGATATACTTCTGAGTTAGATCCATTGTTGGATTAATCGTTATCCATTTGAGTCAGTTCCATTGTTGGATTAATTGTTTTTAAAAAATAGAAATAAATATACATAAAATTATGTTAATCACGTTTTTATGAAAAAGTCAATTGAACGGTCGAATTAATTTTGATTCTTGATATCATATACATTTGAAGGCCTTTATTATGCAAGGCTCGGATTTCAATAATGGGACTCTACTATAATGTTCCACTCTTTTTTCTCAATATATATATGTCCAAGTACAATGAAAAGCTCAATGTTGCTCAAAGCATGTGTAAAATCATATAAGAATGAAGATGGTGTTTTGGATGCTCTACACATAGCCCCATTAAACAGTATTAGCTATTCAATCTCATTCATTAAATCAAAAGGCCTTTCACGTATAAAATTATAGAAATTGAGTTTTAACTACTTTTTTTTTCTTTTTCTTTTTAAATGCGACTCTTTCACTATTTGTTGATGTGGGAAAGTCTAGCAAAATCTAGGAAAATGTAGCCCCACCTAAACAAAATTTATGGGTTCGCCACTGAATGTTTGGACAAGTGGATGTCTCACATTTTGAAAGACAAGCCGGGCCATAAAACTTACCATTTTTTAGTATACTTTTGAATATTGCAGCTTCCAATTAACCTCCCCTGAAAAAGGTTATTAACTGATACAATATCTATCCATTCATGTTTAAGTGTGACGAGGGTCGACATTTGTAGGTTGAATTGGTATTTCTTTCCCTAAGCTCGCCAATGGCAACAACATGATGTCTTAACTTTTAGTAAATGATTAGTAGGGAAATGTTCACCTACAAGTAGACTGCATATAGTTTATATGCTACCGTATATTTTCTTGAGAGTAAATTTAATGGTAAGTGAATGTTCAGCGAGTATAGAGTTGAGCACGAAGCCAAATTGACTTTCAAATTACTTTTACTTTATAAGAGCACAAGAATCAACTTTAACAAAACAGAATTCATTATCCAAGATGCAATCTAGTGCCGCCCATTTCAACAAAATGAGAAATTAATTAGAAATAAAACCATCCATGCCTCAAAATAATCCAAAATATTATAAATCATAAGCACCAACTACAAACAGGAGAAAAAACAAATAAAAACGATAACCATAACCATTCAAGTTTCCCATAGTACACTGTCCTCCTTTTTATACAATACCCCATGGGTCCTCTTCAATCTAAGAGAAGGACTAGAAGGAGAAGATGAGGAAGGAGAAGGAGAACAAGCCATAACCAAGCAACTCTCACTCCAAGCACGTCGAATCGGATACGACATCTTTGTATTGCAATTAGAAGCTTTGGTGCACCCTCTGGTGTCGTGCAGGGCACAACCACAATTCCGATGGTAAGGCCGCCGCTCGATCTCCATATCGTAGCTGGCGATACACCCTTCGAAGACGCACCGGAGCAATCCGTCGGAGGCCATTGCTGCTCCCACAATTACCACCGAAGGATGCTCCCTTTTATGTCTAAATTCTGCTGAGGAAGTCCTCCTAATTGCTTTGATGCAACATGCATTGGAAGGGTTTATATATGTGCTGTTGGGCAGGAAGGAGAAGAAGGTTAGGGTCCACATGGGACAAGGTTTCTTGGGGTAGTCCGCATTAGGGTTCCAGAAGGCATGTCCTGAGGGTTGCGGACAAAGGTGGTCTCATAATTAGGACAAGGTTGCATGGGACAAGAAAGGACGTTGGTTGTAGTAGCACGAATGGGATGGTATGGAGTTACCTATAAGTTACTCTAAAGGCTTTGCGTTTGGGGAACACGGTCTCTGATCACTAAGTTGGGGGACCTACTCACAAACACCTTGCTAGGGTTGTTCAAGGGCTGACCGGGCCCGCTTTTCGTTTAATATTTGGCCTAAGCTTGGATTAAGTGATAGAAAGCATGAAGTCTGTTCTGAATAAGTAATGCATGTAGTTTAACAAGCAGTGATTGATTTGCGTAAGTTATAGAAATCCAAACAAGTGATAGAAAGCATGGCATGGTCCTGCCCAACTTGGTAAATGGATGGACTTAGGCTTTACATGTTGAGAGTGTCTATATGGACCAAATTCGGTCCCGAATTTAGGACCGAACTGTATACTCATGCTTTTTCTCTCTCCCGTTTTCCCAAAAGTTAAATGCTCTCATTGTTCACATCAATGCCACGTGGTGATTTGGTCCCAAATTCTGGACCTCATTCGGTCCATGTAGACTTTTTCGTACATGTTAGAGGCAGTCAGGCTCAAGCCATGCACTTTTAAGGGTAATGTGTGACCTTGGCAGAATATGAGCCTGGATATGCCTAGGCCCAACATGGCCTTGAACACACATACATGTTGCACTAGTATTGAGAGAGTGCACAGTATCCTGAAGCATCACTTCTGAAATTCCTGTGGATTAAGATGGTTGATTCGATAAAAGGTTGAAGGACACATGTGTAGCATTTGTAGAGTGAACATTTGCCAATTTTTCTTATTTTTTTAAGGAATGTGGTGTCTCTTTTTTTAAGGATACCCCAACCAAAGGGGTTGGGACCCAAGAGAGCATGTACATATATAGTGACACACACGGAAAGTGTGGCATAGATAGGTATAGATTCTTCGACATTCAGGTGAGATGCAGAGTTGCCAACTAACTAATAAGAACACCCGCCTTGTTGAGGAATTTTTTATTATAAAAACTTGGACATGTGGTTACCACTTGAATTAGCTTTAATATAAGTTTAACTAACTATTGAAAGGGGTTGGCCAATTAGTCACGACCTTCCTCTCACTTCCGGAGCTAGAGGTTCTGTATCGATCCCCGGTTCCCTCATCTTCAGGAACCGAAGGTTGAGTCCACTTGTGCGACCACCTAGGGGCCATAGGGGTTTTACCCGACTTCTCTCTTGTCCCAGATGGATCAGTCCAATCTAAAGAGTTGGGAACCCTCCATTAGAAAAAAAAAAAAAAAAAAAAAAGAAAAAGAAAAAAAAGCGCAATGATATGACAAGGCAGGTCCAAAAAAATGACTTTTGGACAACGGTGACTTGGTGAGGATGATATAGTTAAAAGCTGTTCTTGGTCATTTTCATTTTCACAAAAAAAAAAAGTACCATGTTTTCATTAAATACAAAAAAATAAATTGGCATTTGCATGTAATATTCCTCTAAATTCTTCCTTCATACAGCTGTCTCTTGTTTCGATTTTTACTTCTCTCAAACCAGACAAGGGTCTGGGTAGGACACACTAGGGCACCAACATACTCAGGAGTATCACAATTCACAAATATCAGCAATATTTTGAAAATATCATAAATAGTATCACTATAAATACCTGAAACGCTAACTTTTCAATAATTGCCAGTCTCAAAATATCACTAGAAAATGTAAACATTCAAGAAAAGCAGAAAAAAAAATGGAAAAGTAGGAAAAAAAATATATAAAAACAACTTTTAACATTATTTTTTTTATCAGTATCCAAATATTTCATTAAAGAGAAAAAAACGCAAAAAACAAAATATCATTACCAACAACAATAAGAAGCAATGGTATAAAGCATTATTTTTCTATTTGTTTATTACTTTTAATTATTTAAAAGTTAATATACTTTATGCATTATTTTTCTAATACTTTTTTTTTTATAATCTAGGGTATCTCCCTCCTAGCCTGGCCCAATTCAAGAGCCTTTGGCCCTGAGCCCGAGGAACACTCGATTCTGAACATCCGAGAACTAATTCCTAGGGGCACATGCAGACTTTCTTATCCACATATGCACCAGGTAGAACTACAAGAGGTGGCTAAGAAGGTATGTGTCGAAAACAAGACCTCTCCGTTTCGTAAGGCACAGGATCTTTGGCAAACTGAGCCATTTTTTTTAAATATTATTTGGAGAAAATCTCAAATTTGAAAACACCCTGACTTTTTTTTTTTTTCAAATCAATATATATATTTTTAAAATCAATATTGTTTTGCGGTACATGCCACGAATCAGAGTTCAAAGTTCTGCGGTTTTTCCTAGGTTCATGAAAGAATAAATTAAGGTGGAAACTGTTTCCTGTGTTTACTTGGCAAGGTAAATGAGGGAGGATGAAGTCACTGGTGACCATAAGAAAACAACAGTTACTAGAACAAAGAGTCTCTCTTTTAACTTATTGAGTTTGTATTGGAACTTCCTAGGGAGGGCCATCCTCCATGTCAATTTGTCATTTTTCAAGGTGAGTGTGAGTCAGGATCCTCTTTGTCTCACTCACACTTCCTGCTAGGCTGTCCCTAAATTTTAATCTAGTACAACTTCACCATATGATTGAGCATATTATTAATAATGTAATTAAAGTATATGATTAATAATATATAAGATTTTGTTAGTTATATCATTAATCATATCCTCAATCTCATGGTGAAAGTAACTCATCATTATCATTATCATTATCACCATCACTATCACTTTCATTATCATCGCCTTATCCTAACTATATTGGGGGTCAAATTTGGGGATGGGTTGTATTTTTTAGATATATCCTTATTATTTCATTTATGTCCTGTTCAGCCTATCCCTTTTCTTGACGCGCCATCAACTTACATGGAGAGAGAAACTTGTTCTCACTAGCATCATTGTTGGATGTCCAAATCATATCTAATGAGTCTCTTAATTTCTCATCTATTGATACCACTCCTAAATGCATTCATTTCTAATTCGTTCTTTCCTAGTTTTACTATACATGTATTTCAACATTCTCATCTTTCCTAGGTACAGATTAAAGAAAAAGATAAGGCGCAGGCCCATATTATTTGCAGAATGTTATGTTGTTTGTGTTCAATTCCATTTGGGCTCTAAAGAGTAGATCAGGCCCAGTAAGTTTGGCTATTGGGGCATAACTTTTTTATGACTATCCACATCCCATGGGCCTAAAAATCCCAATTCAACAAAGGAAAATTGGAGTATATTCATTGCTTCACAATAACAAGGAGAAATGAATAGTCATTTTTCTGTTCAGATTGGGGGAGTTCATTGTTTGGGCGTCCCCATACTGCGCCCAGTCTACACTAGGCTGCAATTGGGCTGTATTTCGAGATCTGTGGGCTCGATGCAGGCCAATTTTCTTGCCCAATAGCTAAAAGGCCCGGCTACACCTTTTCATGCCTGGCCAGATCACTATAGTTAGGTTAAAGGTGTATATATTTTGCAATTGAGCTAAGCATGTGCCTGACTTTCAGCCCTACCACATCAAACTTTTGGGCCTGAATTGGGCTGATTACTTGATGGTCCGGGCTTGTACGAGCAGCGTTAGCCTGGACAGACCTAGCCCATGAGTAAGATATTTCAAGATTTTGAAAATTCCGAGACGTCATACATCCTAACCGCTCAGACTAAGGTTGGACCCACAATTAGATTGACCACGAGTAAAACACATGATACAATCCCTCTTGATTTTTCATGCTAATAACATATTTTACACTCAATCAAAATGATAAATTATCTCCTAATCTAACTGAATCACACTGATGACAATATTAAGGATACTATCCTAATAAATTAAGAAAATCCTTCACATAAGTAACAACCACCCAATCTGTTTTTTCCATCAAGCCCTTATTTTTACCTGTTTGAAATTATGAAGGTGGGCCCCTCTGGCAGACCCCACAGAGGATCCGGACCAGTAGGATGAATCTACCACTGGGTCTATATTCAAAGGACGTTAGTTGGCGCCAAAACTTACCTACCTTTTAAAAGCCAAAGACAGTTACATGTCTTTACTAAATTTATCCATTTGTATTTGCTAATCACCCCCAATGAACCAATATATCTTTCAAAAAGGGGGCATAGATGCCCCTTGAGAGGACCAGAGACCTTTCCGGGGCCTATCTATTCTCTCCTTCATTGATCTTCAAGGCTCCTTCATCCTTCACTTTTTCCTATTTTTGCCCAGTTTGAATTTTCACAGCTTCTGAGGAGGGCTTCTGCAAGGAAGACAATTCGGGGTATCCGTGTCCAGCAGACAAAGTTACACCGGATTGTCAATCCTCCTCCTGCTAACCACATTTGGGTGCATTTGTAATCGCGTCAACCCACATTTCTTATTGAAAAAAAAAAAAAAAAAGGCCAAGGGAGACTATTAACAGGTTCTGATTGGTTTCCTTGTTCTTTAATTCATCATTAGGATGCAGTTTTAAGATTAGTTCTTTTGCTCACATTATCAAATTGCAAACATGTATATGCTAAGAAGTCTCTTTGGAGACATTTGATAAGATTGTAACAAGATAAAGAAGATTAACATTGCCCCTGTGCAAGGATGATATGAATAAAGACTCCATTAAGAAGATTTTTGCAGAATCAAAAAGGCTTTGTGGGTTTCTTGTTTACTTTCCAATTGGAATGAATAATCAGTGTTCTTTGTTTTGTTTTGTCCATCCATAATCATAGTGTCTACTACCATAACAATGAAAGAAAGATGGGAGGAAACTAAAATCTGATGTAGATAGCAATCCACAATATAAACTGTTGAATATGTTTTGGCAGGAAGGATGTTTATCAACTCCATTGAACCTATCTTGTATTCCAGTTAATATGAATTCACCCCAAAATTGTTTGGGCTTCGGCTTCAGGAAAGTTTTCCCTGAATTCTATTGAAAATGCTGCCTTACAACTCTCAGGAGGTTATTTGTTTCTACCTTAATTCAGCCAGGATTAAACATAACCATTGCTAAACTTTAAAAAATAATCTCTCTCTCTCTCTCTCTCTCTCTCTCTCTCTCTCTCTATATATATATATATATATATATATATATACATGCACACAAATTGCTATCTAGTTGTAAAACCATCATGTTTTCATGTTTCCTTTTGTAGCATGAAATCTACAATGCATGCTAACATAGCAGCTTTGCAAGACCGATTGGTGCAGAAAAAGTCTCACTTTTCAAAGGGCAGGTGATATTGTTAAAGCCAACCACGGACAAAAACCGGAGAAAAGGAGGAGACTGAGTGCCTTTGAGGCTACTACCGAATCAACTGGCTGCCAGGACTGTTGCAAAGACAACCAGGCAGCAAAGCGAAGATTTGCTTAGTTAAGACTGATAATGGAATCTCCACATGAAAAGGCATCCAAACTCGAACAGTCAAACTCTTCTTCCTCCAATGAAGATATTATCAAACTTGATGCAAGCAAATCTGTAGCTGATACCAGCATTCATGGGGGGCCTCAATTGGCTTCTGGAGTTGATCTTGGGGCTGGAAAACTCGAAAAGTCTTCTTCCTCCAACGAAGATTTTACCGAACTTGGTGCAAGCAAATCTGTAGCTGATACCAGCAATCATGGGGGCTCTCAATTGGCTTCTGGAGTTGATATTGGGGATGGAAAAATTGAAAAGTCAAACTCTTCTTCCTCTTCTTCCTCCAATGAAGATTTTACCGAACTTGATGCAAGCAAATCTGTAGCTGATACCAGGAATGGGGGCTCTCAATTGGATTCTGGAGTTGATCTTGCGGCTGGGAAACTCGAAAGGTCAAACTCTTCTTCCTCAGATGAAGAGTTTATCGAATTTGATGACAGCCAATCTGTAGCTGATACCAGCAATCATGGGGGCTCTCAAGTGGCTTCCGGAGCTGATCTTGGGGCTGGAAGCCCATTCTCACCCAATGCTATAACCGAGACTCAATCTCCTCTGAATCAAGTGATGGGAAAATCTGATGAACCAGATCCACATAGGATTCCTGCCTCTGTTTTTGCGAGGAAAACGTCAACATCGCCAATGGAATGGAGTATGGCTTCCAATGAATCTTTGTTTAGTATTCATGTGGGCAATTCAAGCTTCTCTAAAGACGATGGATTCCTATACCGGTCTAGTGAATTTTCAAACCTTTCAAGCCCAATCGAATTGTTTTCGCCTTCTCCAACAACAGATGAATCCAGAACAAGCAACTTTGGAGAAGGCTTACCGAGTCCAGGTGCAACCGAAGCGGCCAATGCTGAGACCATGAAAGAAGTTCTAAGAGCAGCTGCCGATGAACATGTTCAAGCCGGGGCAGAACCTAATAATGCGGACCATGTTTCTGCTAGCTTATCTCAGCGCTCTGAAAGCACAGCCAGCGCCAAATCCTTTGCATTTCCAATGTAAGAAGCACTCAGTTCTATCTATATTCATAGTCAACTCATGTAACAGCTTCATATCTCATGGAAACATATGTTTAGACTCTTTTGTCATGTTTTAGATATAGAATCCATCCATCTTAGAAGATTCATAAAATCATTGCGGTTGAAAAGTGTTTAACACACACACACACACTTCATCTGGGTTTTCACACACACACACACACACACACACACACACACACTTCATCTGGGTTTTCAGCTCAGTAACCATGATTTAGAACCATGGGATGGATGCATCCAATTGTGGGGGAAGGCTCACATGCAACCATTTGCAGTGTGGGATATGATACAACATATCAATGGTAAAATTCATCAATTAGAACCAAACTCCATTATTTCATTGGATTTAAGCAATCAGTTTCGTCTCACTTATCATCAATTGGATGGTTAGCATTGCCAAGTAATTAGTAATTCCACTTTAAGGAATAAGAATATGGACTACACAGATTCTAGTTCTGTAGTAGTACCCTTTTTTTGGTTGATATCACAAGTGTGTTGGAACCTGGGACTCTTTTCAAGCTAATTCATATTACATCCACAGATTGGCAGAAGGAAAAAGTGGTTCAGTGAAGAACCCTGACCAACCGCTACAGCCACCATCGCAGCAACAAGTGGAGTCGCAACAACAGGAGTCACAACAGCAGGCCTCTGAAGCAGCACCAAATGCAGCGGAAACTAGGTTGTTTCCTTGTTTTTCATGCTGCCCATTTTGCTGCTGAGACAGAGTAAGTATTGCAACACATAATTACTTAAAATTTGTAATTAGAATAGGCCCAACCTCCTTTCACTATCCATTCTTCCTCCTGTAGATTTCTCAACCTGCCACATTTGCAGAAGTTGAAGAATCTCTGTACATAGCTATTGCCTCGGCGAAAGCTTCAAGAGCCAAGGGTTTTTCCAAATTGCAGTATCTTTAATGTTTTGCAGCAAGTTCCCTCCGATAGATCAAAGAGATAGCCTTGATTAATCTACGACATTTGTATGGGTTGGTTTCATTTGTTGAAGTTCAACCCAATATGAAAGGAAAGTGGAAGAAAGTTTCTATTTTGATCTTTATTCGCCTCGTCTCCTTTTTCTCTAACAAACTTGTATTTAAATCCTTATGTGAAAATCACAACTTTGTGATCGTAGTTTGTCATTAACAAATTTAATCTCTTCAATTACTGTATGAAAATTATAACACCGCCCCAGGTAAAACAACAATAGAAAGCAATCAAGAAATGTTTACACAAGTTATTTAATGCCCCATTCCATTCCAAGCAGGCCAAAAATTCTGGTAGGTAAACCGAGTGTAAGCTCCAATTCCATCAGAAAATGTATAATTTGGCAGAGAGAGAGAGAGAGAGAGAGAGAGAGAGTAATTCCATCTAAGGGCATGTGTCAATAATTCCATCTAAGGGCATGTGTCAATAAGAAGTTTTCCACATCACACAATCAATAATATAGATAAAAAATCTAACATGGAGTTCATACTTTAAATTATGGCCATCCATTTGCTTTCTGTTGATAAAAAAATATAAAACTTGTCTATCATGAATTCATGATTTCTTGATAACACAGACAATCAGAAGTGAAGTTCACCTGATGGGTGGCCAAATGATTATAGGACCACGTCCATTTACACAGGTCTTCTCCTGGTATACATTATGAATTATGAGTAAACCCACAAAAGGGCTTCGACAAAGCTGCACTCTAGAGTTCAAGACCCAAGATTAAAAAATAAAAATAAACAAATGTAAAGAGTTAAGTAGTGAAGCTAAGGGATTGGGTGGATCCAAAAGAATAATAGCTCGTTAGCAAAGAGGGTGGGTTGCTCCCAAAGAATCTTTTCCCTATCAGACGCCTGCATATATACACTTAAATCACCTTGAGTATTATGTAACATTCACGTGTAGTCGCCTTTAGATAAACTACTCTTCAGGTTCAGGTATCATATTAAGATCTGGGAGTCTGAAAAGGGCCTTTTGAGAAGAGGAGGAAGCCACTGCCTGTGACGAAGAGCTAGCTACTCCCACCATAACTCTCTCTGGTGCAGCAGCTGTTGCCTCAATTGACAAAGAGTAAGGTAATGCCATGGGTAACTGAGAGGAAGCGCCTACAACTTTAATAGGTGGTACCACGACCGCAACTTTCTCCGAAGAAGTTGCTGCTGCATTTGACGATGAAGGGTGAGGCAACACCATGGTTAATGGAGAGGATGCAGCTGCATTTGACGATGGAGGGTGAGAAAACGCCATGGGCAATGGAGAGGATGCAGCTGCATCTATATTCATCCCTGAAGGTTGAGACTCCAAATGAATCTGCAAAAACATAAAAGCCATCTTTTATCATTCTTGTTTTTCATATGTTTTTCAGTAAAAACTAAACAGCAAAATTCATTCTTACTTCTCATTTGTTCATCAGTAAAGAAACCATAAGCCCCTTTTGTGACAGTGAGGGCATTATGCTAGGAATTCATGAAAGTAAGGAAAACAATGGTATAATACATTTGGTTGAACCTCAGAAATTCTAAAAAAGATTCCATGGAATCCTCAATTACCAATCTGTTAAGGAGATACTCAACAATTCCAAGCACACTATGATTCCATGGGGAGCAAAGTTGCCAAACATTCAAAGACCTTATGTTTTGCATGCAATTAATTCTATGAATCCTCCACTGGCCACTTTGTCTAAAGATTGCATCAGTTCACCAAGCAGATACCATTAATGCTTTAAGGAGAATGCTTGATAGCCAATATCATATCTCTTAAGTTCATCTTTGCTTGAGCCCTTACATAAGCCTAGTGACCATTTTGAATTGTAAATTAACCCACTAGAAGTAAATCACAACTATGAAAGAGTTGTTTTCTTTTAACAATAGATACACACTTAAAAAGAACACCAGATACAGCACTACAGCTATTTGTCTGTCATATACTACTATTGGTCACTTCTTTTTATATCCCCCTTGACTGGTCCCCTTGATTGGTAACATGACTAAATCTGTAGTCATTTACTTTGTAACTAGAATGAAGAGCACCTCCAAATGGCTATCCCATTTAGGATGCAATACATGGAGCAATTACTGACACATTAATAAACTCTCCTTCATGGTATCAGGGTTTTAAAAATTGGATGCATCAGGCAAACTACTGAATTCAGAGGAAGAATTATGGGCGTAGATGCATAATAAAAAAAGCTTCCCCGTCTGGTAGGAAATGATTACCCACCCTTCACCCTATCAAAATAAATCGTTAGAATTTGATGGTCCCTTATACTTCTTCATCCTTGACCAGCCCTTCAAGCTTTCACCCATTCAATAAAAGCCCCTATTCATATGGTTTTCCTGGGAATTCAGTAGGAATTTGAAAAACACACTCTTACCACTTGAATTATTTTCTAAATGAATACTCCGTCAGATTTAGAGATGTTACATCTTTGTACTTTGCTTCCCTATTACCTGTAGTAAAAAAAAAAAAAAAGGTCATCGGGCCTATAATATTGGCCGCAAGTTTCAAATCTATGGTATTTGTCCAAGTGAAAGATTGGAAAACCCTTTAAACTATGGGAAATTTTCTTGGAGGTGGAGTTGCCATATAATTTTTAGTTTTTTTTGGTTCATTACAAATCCAGCTAAATTTGTACAAGCAAACACCACACTAGAATATGTGAGAAAGGACCAAGTGCAAATTTGTTGCATTAGAATACAATACAAAGTGGGCTGGTGGGGGAAACCGCTTCAGCCCATATATGCATGGTGGATAGAAAGAGCTCTGCATGGATTGCATATGGGCCGAAACCTAACCTTGAGTTGATTACCATAATTATCTCATGGTGTAGGCCATGCTATTAATTTTACATGCTCTAAATTGAATAAATTATGACAATCAGTGAAGCTACAATCAATATTAGTTGCTTCCTATCAAACCATTAATCGTGCATTCAAGGAGTAGGCCCCACAAATGTATTGTACTGTAATGAGACCAGGGTAAACTTGTTCATTCCCCAGAAAGGCTATGTAAAAGACTAGAGACTAAACGAAGCAAGATGGATAGTCTAGGGGATGACTAGATGATAAATTTCACTTGCACAATGATCTGGGAAGTTCACTCACATATGATGATCAGTGATGTTTAGACTTTGTGCAAAAGCTAAACTTTTACAGAAAATACAGAGATATTTACCCAACTATATCTGTTTATACAACAGAAGAATTCAAAAGCAAGAAATAAATTAAAATAATAACAGGTAAATGAAGAAAATAAAGTTCGAATATGGCTCAAGATAGCTCAGAATGGAGAAACAAAATTTAGATAGCCGACCCCAACATAGTTGGGAGTTGGGGCAAGGCTTTGATGATGATGATATGGGGAAAATGACTGACCTTCAATTTATCCTTCAGGCTCAGATTTCTCCTGCTCAGCTCATCATAATTAGTTTTCCACTCCTCCAGCTTCTGGTCAAACCAAAAAATAAATAAATAAATAAAGCACAATATTCTACATTAAAGGACTAATTATAGGCCTTGACCCCAAGTACATGTACACCTTGCATGGCTCCCAATTTCACTCAAGATCCTACAAGGCTACTTCCCAATGAGTGTTTGCACACACATATAGGGAGATGCTTCCGAGAGAGTTACTTTCACGGTACCATAAGAGTAAGGGGTGGGGGCCCTCACATTTAGGCTCTTGGCATTGGATATGGATCAACTAAAGGAACCCAAGTGGATGAAATTAGGCACTTGCAGAGGACCGAAAACCAATCTAGAGTAGTGGAGCACATGGAACAATAAAAATACCTTGAGCAAATCAACCTTTTCCAGCAACATATTGCTCTCCTCCTCGTTCAATTCTGCAAGCGACTGTCCAAACCAATCGAAAATTGATTAAACTCAATTCAATTTTAGTAACCAAATTCTAGTAATCCCCATTAACATTTTGGTTAGTCCCCCTTTTATTTTCACGCTCTAACTAATCAAAAGAAATTGATGAGCTAGCAAATGGTATAATTACCTTCTTTTTATTCCTTCCTCCAATAGTAATTTTCAATCGCTTGCACACATCAATCTGTATAAGAATGTTAGACAGTTAAAGCTGAATCATTCATATATAAAGCACATAGATGAAAAACTTCATATGAATTAAATAAGAAAAAGAAACTGCCCAGCTACAAGATGTTACTCCACTGGAGCAAGGTCCATCTTTTTTTTTTTTGAGACAAACCCAATGCCAAGCAGGTTCCGGCTTCAGCTAATGGGAGCTTGCCGGATCACCTTATTGATTTTCTACTATTATTCTTTTGTTTTCCTAGCAATGAAAAAGAACAGCACATTCTAACACACACAGTGCTGATCCCAGGGCCTGAGCCCCATAAAAGCCAAGTTTAGTAATGCTCCAACTCCATCCCAGGGTTCAGCTGGATAAATATTTATGACTCCAAATTCAATTGGGACCAACCTGACGATTCCGGGGATAGTCCAATCCAATGTTAGCAACCTAAGTCTGTTGACAGCTCTCACAGTGACCTTGGATTTGACTATATATAAAAAAATCAGCTCCTATGTACCTTGTCATTTGTGAAAAACATTAGATTAAATTTAATGACCTTTGACTCGGAGAAATCCTGAATTGAAGGAACAAAACACCATAGTAGAGCCACCTATTAAAAATCCGAGCCATTGAAAATAAACTCCCTCATAGCTTATGGGTTCTTCATAATTTTATCCCAATAGGAGTTGGTCTCATCGTAGGATGGACCTTTGATAAAAAAAAAAATGTGTTAAACCCAATCATACGCATGATTCATTAAGCACCTTTTTCATATCAAATGGTCACTCCTGCTGGTGTAGAACGAAATCCTACTGTGGTATTGAATGGATTGGATTTTCAATAGGCATAGGCAGGCCCCACTCTAAAATTCAACTCCATCAACTCACGATTTCTTCAAGTCAAAAGAAGACCGGCTGGACATGTAAAAGTCACAGCTCTGTCCAAAAAGGGCCAGCAAAACAGGAACTAGGAAGGCCAGTAGGTTCCATTTCCATGCCTTCCACAAATGGTAGTCCACGGGCCACCCAATCTGGTGGTCCACATCCAGATATGAAAAAAAATCATAACCATAAGAAGCGCAGCAGCAGGTGATTCCAAGGGAAAGCAAGACCAAGACCCTTGTGTCTTAAGCAAAGATAACCAACACCCAGACACTGACAAAGAAAAGGACACAGAAGAAAGCTGTGTGCTAGAGAGAGAGAGAGAGAAAGAAATCAGAGGAAGAGAGAGAAATCCTTGGCCTCATATAAACCCAACAAGTCGGCATCCTTCCAATCCAAAAAGCAAAGTAAAACCAAACGCAGTCCAACTTTCCCTCTGGGCCCACCACACCACACGCAAAACCACACTCTTGCGGGAGAAAACGAAGAAACCACATGAAAGACTTCTCGCCACTCTCTCCCTCTCCCCCACACTTCCTTTGACCAAAACGCCCCCTCTTAGACCCATTGACTCCCCCTAATGCTACGGCAGTCTCCATCCAATCCGGGACTTTCTCAGGGGCAATATTGTCATTCAAAAAAAAGAGCCAAGGATCAACGCGGAAATTTCAACTCCTGAAAACAAACATTTATCTCATACTTGCCTCCCAACATCTCATTGAAAATGAAAAACACCAAAACAAAGTAGAAGAAAAACTATCAAAGCTTGAGCATTTTGGGATGGAGATTGGTTTTTTGCTCTACTGTCCATCTGATGAATTCCTCAAAATAGAAGGCTGACTGGCTAGTACAAGGCTCTTAATTTTTAGAATCAAAAGAAGGCTAACTGGCTGGCACAAGACTTTAATTTCATGCATGAAAAGAAGGCTGATGGATTTGAGTACTGGGATTGATTTTGTAACAGTACACTAGAATTAGAATGGAATCCCATCAACCACCACCGGGTAAAAACAACCAAAGGGAGAATTAAAAAAAACACACAAAACTCATGCAACAAGAAAGCACAAAAACCAAGAAAAACACATGCAGGAATCCATGGAAATCAGACGAAAACATAAAAAGAAGACGAATTTTCTCATCTACTATGAAAGGAAAATCAACCCACTTCCTTGTTTTCTTCAAAAGGGCAATTTCGTCCAACTAAAAAAACCAACCAGATAAACACCCCACCGCAAAACCCAAAACAAAAACACCCAAGAAAACAAAATCCCATCATCCAAACAGAGGAAAACTAGACTGGGGAAAAAAGATAACACAAGTCCCTTACCGTAGATTTATCCTTCTCAGCCGCTCCGCCAGAGGCGGCGCCGCCCTCGGCGCACCTGCTCCTGTTCGGATTCTCGCCGCCGCTCCAAGACAGGGGCGACTTGGGGCTGGCCCTCGCCGGCTTTCCACCGCCACGGCCGTCTTCCTCCTCCTCCTCCTCCTCCTCCTCCTCTAATTTAAATTTCCTGATTCCGGCCAGATCTATCTGCCTCGACCGTGGCTTCCTTATACACCATTTTAGAGGCTGTTGGACGACATGGAGCTTGAGGTCCTTGGCCGGCCGTGGCCGGGAGAGGAGCATGACCAGTTCTGCAGCGAGATGGTCGTCTTTCATCGCTCTCTCGACCGTGTCATCTCTTTCTCCGTTTTCTTCCATTGATTCTTCTCACTGCTATCTTTCTTGTTTTCTTTGGAATCGTGGT
Source organism: Umbellularia californica (assembly GCA_028538565.1). Classification (NCBI taxonomy): domain Eukaryota; kingdom Viridiplantae; phylum Streptophyta; class Magnoliopsida; order Laurales; family Lauraceae; genus Umbellularia; species Umbellularia californica. The sequence goes on from JAPQWN010000003.1 coordinate 96,627,444, forward strand.
GTTTGGATTGAGAGAGAAAGAGAGAGAATGGCGGAAAAAAATGAGAGAGGAAGCTGTTGGTGCGGAGTCTTATACGATATCTTCTTACAAGAGAGATAAAAGAGAGGAATTGGAAAACAACTGGATTGTATAAGTATTTATAGAAAGTGGGATTTCCATATATGGCCTTGGTTTGTCTATGGGAAATAGAAATTGGCTGGGTCTCTTGCTTTGGGTGGGAACAATGTGAAATTTGTGAGGCTGCGGTGGGGTCCAATTTCTTTTCTGGTATTGGTGGGTCCTACTCGGATTACAATCCCACATGGAATTGAATTCCACAGTGAATTCATCAAACATGCTGATAATAAAAAAAGATCAGGGGTCATTGAGAAGAAAGCGAAATATCAATCGACCGGAGGTTTTTTAAGCTTAGTTGCGATTACAGAAATCCCTCGAATCCCAAACAGCTGGAAACACTTAGATGGTGACAATTTGGCTGCATTCATTCACAGTCCTAGCTCATGTACATGGTGGAATGGGGCAAGGAGGACCGTCCTCATGGAGACGTTGAGGGCGGAGCGAACGCCATTGGAGATGGAGAGGAAGCTGGTTCGAGGTGGTGGTCTTGAGTGGATTTGATGTGATCCAAGATCGCTTCCCAGGAGCATTCTTCTGGCAAATCTTCCCTAGCCTTTGCCATTTCAGAAGAAGAGAGAGTATAGAGATCTTTTTTTTTAGGGTTTGGGGGATTGGAGCGAGAAGAAAGAGGATGTTACATCAAATCATTTTGTAAAGGGCTGGCCGTTGATATGAGAGAATCTTGGGACTTGAATGTAAAGACCACATGGACATAGATTTGGCAAAGCAAGGATTATAAACTATAAAGTTAAGTTTGTTTGAAAATTTGTGAGTGAAAGGTTATTTTAGTAGACAAGTGAAGAAGACGAGGGTATCAACACAATTGTAAGTGTCTAAAAATTACGGACTTGATTAGGCGATGATGAAACTCGTGATATTGCTGTTAAGCTCCTTTGGGGAGACTGAATGCCTGAGACCTGAAAGAGAGAAAATGAACAAAGGTCAGAGCCCCTGGCTGCAGTCAGCCGAAGGCACTCTGATGACTAAGTTAGTGCAGTCACTGAAAAAAGGGAGAGTGAGTGGGGAAGAAGGGAGTTCAGGCAATGTGGAATGTGTGCTACGTAATCCGTACCTTTCATGGATCTTACCATGCATATATATAGAGAGACGAGTGTCCCATCAGAAGCTCTTGGAATGGAGGTAGGTGAGAACACAGTCCTATCATCCCATACCTCGGATCCTCAGTGGGGGTAGGTGAGAGTACTGTCTCATCGGATCTTTCCCCAATCCCACACATAAATGCCGACGTGATCGTTGGATAGGGATAACCCCTTATCGATATCCTGCAGCCACTCTAACTATCAGTACGTTCTGCAACGTAACTGTCTCGTCACATAATTGGAATTAGATGCTCAGTGTTCACCTCGGTCAACCGGACCGAACCGGAGAAGGCTCTGAGGTCGAGCGTGCGCGAGGTTGGGCACCGCTGCCGAGATGCAGGGGGCCAAGCCCAGGGGAGCGTGGTTGGTACTCTTACTGAGACTAGCTCCAGCTCGGTGCTAGCTGCCACAATTACCTAGCTGGACAAGAATGAGATTGATGCCATCTTAATCGTAACTTTTACCTTAAGACAGGAGTAACCTCGGTATCAAAAAAATAAAAAATAAAAAAATACCCCACACAACGATTTGCACTACTGATTTTGAACTTTGTCGAGTCTCAAAATTATGACTTGAGGGAGCAGTAGCTTTTGATTTTCCTCTAATACAGGGGTTGGCCTTGCCATAAAATTAACCAATGAATGATGCAATTTATTGTACAATCAATCGTACAAACAGGACAAGCTCTTTTATCAGTAGAACTAGGTGAAAGCCCCGTAAAAAGGTAAGGATATTCATTTCATACGGCTTGACTTTTCAATACAAAATCCACATTGTCGAGTTTCACTCATTTGGCTCAGAAACTCTTTATAAGGACTCACTTGTGTGACAATAGAATTTTGCATTGTCTAAATTTCTATTTCCGGGAAGGAGGAATCTTATATTAGTACTTATTTTATAGAAAATTAAAATCGTCGCCATTGAAGAAGAAAGTCAATCTAACATTTTTCATAATAATTATCTCCATTATCAAAGTTTTCATTGCACAAAAGCACCCTTTAGAGACTCAAGCTATCTAGATTTATCGCTCATTTGGGAATTTAGTTGATTGGGTTAATTTTAGCAAATGCTTGAGTTATAGTTAATGGACAATTTCAATCGTCGCAAAATCACAATATGTGAAAATGTTGAAAATTATGTTAGAATTGGAGATTTTTTTTGAATTATTAAAAATAATAATAAACATCTAGAATTCAATTGAGCTGCTAGGCCACTCTGGGCACACGAGTAGGCCTGTCTATGAGACAGGACAGGCCTGGGCTTAGGTTGTCCAATCCCATCAAAATATTTGGCGGGCTTATCAGGGGTTGTCCAGTCCCATTACGAATATTTGGCAGGCCTATCGAGGGTTGTCCAATATCAACTCTAAACTGAGCGGGCCTATGTTAGATACCATCCCGTGTGGGCCCGTTGCAAGCCATGGCTTAGCACAATCTTGAATATAAGCTAAACATTTTGTAATTATTCATCTACCGCCATCGAGCTGTAAACCTTCCTCCTTTTTTCCGGACTTGGGTACGGCAATGCAATGTAACAAGCAACATGGCGGATTTTTCTTTTCTTTTGCCGGTGACATGGTAGAAAATAAAAAAATCAACAAAAATTAACAGAAATCAACTAAGTATCCTAAGTGGGTCAAGTAATGTCTAAAATAACTCAGCAAAAACCATTTTTCTTTTAATATGTCTAAAAGATAATTTAGTGCGTTCTCATCATTATATAAATCATCATCGCTAATCGGGTCCTGACTGAACCAATCATGGGCACAGACTAATGAACTAATCTTGAGAATAAAAATGAGTGAAATGTGCTTGCGGCCGGGCCGGGCCTGTTCTGCCCATTCCCAATCCTATTTTTACTGGGCTTTAAAACCACTATCCAAGCCCAACTCGCTGAGCTCAAGTTTTATTAAAAACCTTGTATTTTCAGGCTTGGGCTGGGCCGAGTACCCATTTTAACAGGCTCAATTGACAAGCCTACACATGACGAGGCTTAATTCAGATATAGCTTCAAAATCCAAATTTGGTTTATCTCGCGTCCGTTGCAGTCTTGAAAGCATTTCTTGAAATTGTCCGTCCAGTATAACAAATTCATCAGTTAAATTAAATGAAATTTAAAATTATTACAATGTTTTGTCTATGCATGTATCTTATAACTGATGGTATAGGGTTATTCTTTTCTTTGGGACATTGGCTTGCAGACTTTTCCTCTTCTACAACAAAAATCTTTTCCACATATACAAGTTTCCACAATCATGAAAAATCACCTCATTTTTTAGCTGCTTTTTATTTTTTAAATAGCAGCATAACCAAATGTAGAATTTTTTTTTCCCTGGCTTTGTCCTTAGAAGGTCGTTTGGGTAATTTATGTGTAGGAGGGTCCATTCAAGAAGAGATAATAAAAAAGAGAGCTTCTAAATGCATCTCCCATTTCTCTTTGCACGTCCACAATTTTTTAAAAAAATTACGAATATACCCTTGTAGTAAATCCCCAAACTCCCCTTTATGGGGTGTGCAAAGAAAATCTTGAAAATTTCAAATTTAATAGTGGATGTAGAGAGAAAAAAGGGCGTGCAAAGAAAGATGAGGGGTGTATTTAGAAGCTCTCAATAAAATAAGGGGGCCTCTCATGGGCCAACCCTTCAAGACATTATTTGAGATCTGCCTTCATTGTTGTTGGACTAACAATTAGCTCATGTGGGGCTCACTTTTTCTTTATCTAAATCATCAATATCTCATGCCCTCGAATGAATAATTGGTGGGCCAAATTTCATTATTATCAAAATAATATCAAGATAGACCAATAAAAAATACAAAACACGAGATTATCCATTAACATGAGTCTCTGCTTGTACATCAAATAAATGAAGTGGAATTTGTTCAGAATGAATATTTAGGGGAAGGAGAAAATTTATAGTGAGAATTTGAGGAATGAGAAAACTTTTATACTTTTTTTTGAAATATTCAAATCTTCATGTACTTTCTTAAAAATGAGTTCAAAGTTTTATACTATTTTAAAATATTTCCTAATTTAAATCAAATAAATAAATGTAAAACCCAATCATGGGTCAAACTAACTAGCATGTATGGAAATTCTTTTCCCAATGACATCATTAATCATTTCTCTATATTTATATTCTATCACTGCAGATCACAGCTTTCCTAAAATAACACTCTCCCTTGTATCAAACTTTAGCTGAGTTGCATAAATTTACAAGGCAGAAGATAAACATTACCTTGCCAAGCGTATTTGCTGACAATGGAGCGATTGTTAGAGATTTTTCAAAATTACTTTATTTTCCAATGAAAAGTCATGACTATTTTAACATACTTTTTCATTTAAAAAAACATGTTTTAATTGGTTTGGAGGCAACTCTTCACATTATAAAGACATGTTCTTTTATGGTGTCTTATAAAAAGAGTCACCGTTGTAAAGACATGATCATTCTTTGTAAAGGCATGTCCTATGTGAAGAGTCACCACAAACTCTATAAATAGAGTTATTCTCCAACCATTTGTATTATCTAATTTTCTATCAACTTTCTCCCATTCTCTCTTCATAAAGTTTTTCAATTGTTTTTCTATTACTGCAGAAATAGAAACACAAGCATCTTTCTCTCTCTTGTTTATTCTAAAAGTACTCTGACCTTCTACGGCCATTGCACCAAGAAGAAGGTGGTCCATAGACCAAGTTTCATTGTATCCTGAAGGCGGATTTGCTGTAACCCAGTGCAACCATTTGGTGGGGGCAAATACTGTCTTAAGAAAAGCAACTACGTGCCTTGAAGCACTAGTTTTGTACAAGTTTTATTGCAATCACCTCTAATCCTACCATATTTTTCCAAGAGCGATCACCATCAGATCAGCCCATTTGCGAAGCTCAATGTGAACCACATTGTCTCCTATTTTCTGCCAACTGGACCATTCATCATCATCTGTGTAAAAGAGGACATCTTTAATTGGCAAAGATGCTTTATCAATGAAGTGCAAAGCAGACTTGGTCGCTACTGCTCTAATTTCCACCCCTTCAGAAAAGCTATGGCACAGGTTTGCAAACTTGATAGCAGCCACACTCCCACTAGCAGCCATGAGAATCCGTGGTTTAGCAGGCCGTACGTTGTGTAGTAAAAAATGGTTAAGAGCTCCGTAATTTTTTTATCAACTTTGAGCCAACATAAAAGTTGGACCCACTTATTCTTTTAGGTGGAAATATCATGAGTAGATTAAGATTAAGGACATATATTAGGTTGCTCTAATCCATTAAAGAGTGAATGGGAAATTGCCTCTTAACACCACTACTTAAACATGTTAAATATGAAAACAAAAGGAAGTGGTGAACTTGCATCCCACATTGCTTCGGAGCAAAAGATTCTTTTAGATATAAATATACTTACATTAGTAGTATAGAATGAGCCAAACAAAAGGAACATCTAGCATGTTACAAAACAGGTCTTGTCCTCTTGGAAAATGCAAATTCAATGATGTTCCCAGTTTCTTACATAAATGGTTCAGTGTAATCAAACAACAAAGCAGAAGGAAAAAATAGCCTGAAGTGACCTCCATTATCATTCAGTAACAAACTGACTAGGGTTAGCCCAAAAACAGCCTTAACTATCATGAAATAATGAGACTAATCTGGGTCAGCTCAATGTGTCATTGAAAGAACAGACTATATGACATGGAATCATAAGTTATTAATAAAGTTATTCTAGTAAAATGATATACTTATAATTGGTTATAATTTTGATCTAATCCATCCCGGCCCACCATTTTATTGATGAAAGTTTTAAAATAATGATTAGGATTCCTGTGTATAAGAGAGTTATTCAGTGAGAGAGAGACCTTGGAGAATCGAGATAAAAAAATATTACTCCCGTAAAATAAGTCATTTATGTTTAATGGATGTAAGTACAAAGCATTCATTTTAATAAAAATTCAACACAATCTTCACTGTGGTTGGTCATTCTCGTTAGGACAATTGATTCAGGAGCCTACTTATAAATACTATAACCACAAGGGCTTATTTACAAATCATAGAAACCATAGGGGTACATGAAAAATACTCTATTATTTACAGGATGTGGAAAGGACCTCTTTTGATAGTCTGGGGGAGGCTCCATCTTTCCTGCCGCAATCTCAACATCATCATCAGCAGGACCTTACCCCAACAATCTGGGTAGGCAAAAGTAGAACAGAGGTATTGCTCCAATAAAAGAGAAACTGTTGATTCCAAAACACAGTTTTAAATTGAAAAATCAGTAACTAAATGATAATGCCCTTTCCCACAATGGTCACACAACTATTAACTAGCCTCCCTTTTTAGTAAGAAGTGCAACCAGCCTTTTGAGCCTGATTAATGGAGACCAGGTTAGGTTCAAGAACCAACTCAACTAGAAGGAACAGCAGAAGATAAAAGAAAATTTTCAGCTTAAATGTCATTGCTTGTTCCAAACCATTGTTTTTGACAATGAAAAGCAGCGACATTCATATGAACCTGACACAGATATTACATAGAAGTAGGACAGTTTCTGTGAGACCCCAATTTGCCTTGGTAATCTCTTGAGGCAAACTCAGGTCAAATGATCTTATGAGCCAAGAAAGCGGAATCTGCAGGGTAAGGGTGAAGTGCTTCAGTTAGCACCGTGAGGCTTTGTCTAAGTCCCGCATCGAAAATATCCAAGTCCTGACCCTGAGCTTATAAGTCAAACTCCGTCTCAACTCAACATGACGAATTGTAAAGCTATACGACTTTGGATCCCATAAGAATTCAGACTCGAGCAGCCTTTAATAAAAAGACATTCTCTGGGCCATTAGACTAGGCATATTTTACCAGGTTGGACTGTTGTTACTTCCTAGATCAGTCAACTAAATTGGAGAATGCTGAGAAGGAAATGTTGAAGAAGTAATTGTGAGGGCACAAATAAAAGATGGTCGAATCACAGGAATATGCAATTTAACAACAAAAAAAGCTTGCATACAGGAGCAATCTTGGATTTAGAGATCACTATTTCAGATATCAGAAAAGAGAATTTATTGCAGATCTTCAATCTATACTTGATTTAGAGATCACTATTTCAGATATCAGAAAAGAGAATTTATTGCAGATCTTCAATCTATACTTGCAGAATCATACATTCATGCTCTTATCTCACATTGGACACTACTGGAATATTCTTTTCTCACGGCCACTGTTTCTAGAATTTCATCTTTATCCACACAGCCAACTCTTCAACATTAAAATCAAAGAAAGAACAAGAAAGCCTGCACAATATAACAAAACAAAAAGTCTCAAAACAGCATGTACTTTGCAACAATGGTAAGAGTACTTAAGGCCGTGCAAGCCGAACTGCTCACCATTCTCAGGTTTCTTCCAAATCTTGGGGTTGTGTACTCAATTGCATGGTAAAAAAATGTAACTTAGTGGAATGAACAAGGCTGCATAAAAACTACTGCTACTAGTACTCAACACCACCTTCATCATATTTAACGTTATTCCATCGATCAATCTGTGTTCAGATACAACTACCGCTGATATAGGACTGAAAGTTCACTCAAAAGAATACAAGAAAAAATATAAAGTGATATTTAGCTAGAGAAATATTATTACAGGATGTGGAAAGGACCTCTTTTGATAGTCTGCGGGGAGGCTCCAACTTTCCAGTCTCAAGCTCAACATCATCATCAACAGGGCCTTACCCCGACAATCTGGGTAGGCAAAAGCAGTACAGAGATATTACCCCAATAAAAGAAAAACTGTTGATTCCAAAACACAGTTTTAAATGGAAAAATCAATAACTAAATGATAATGCCCTTTCCCACATTGGTCACACAAACATCTAAAGGATTCATCATAATTTCAATTAAGATTCTCTCTGTTGGTGCTGGACTGATACATGGACATCTTCTTCGTCTCTTTCGCCTTAAGAAACTCAGTGCTAAATAAATAGCTACGTGAGCGGCCAATGGACAACTCAGATTCCGGCAAAAACCACTAGTTTACACAGAGTCAAGCAACTTTAACCTACAAATGTGCAGACAAATTTGGTTAATCTAAAGCTCAAATGGAAATTTATTGCATAGAAAATGGATGTGCGACCCACATAACAAGAAATACTACGAAAGAAAACTACCATCAATTTTGGATGCAGTATGATTGCGATGCTTTCACATTCAGAAAGGAAGGGAAAAAAAAAAAAAACACACAAATCATAATTATTCCAAGAATGCTGTGGGAATTCTTATTGCTTCTTAGTGTTTGAATACTGACTACATTTTCACAATGACAAAATTTTACCTAAAAAATATATTCTTTTGGTCTATCTATTTTACAGAAATGATTTATATACTTACAATATTTCCATAATTAGATAAAAATCCCCAAAGATCATTGAGCCAAAAATTTTAACCCAAGGTTAAGGTAATTGAGTTAATTAGCTAAGATTCATTCACAATAATCAAGCATAAAAAGGGGCCTTATTATGTCGGTAACCAAGTGGAAGGTCATGTTAATCTTTTCGTGGGACACAACTCCAACTTTGAGCTCTAATTCATCTCTCCTCAACTTTTGGCACTCGTCTTAAAGAAATCTTGAGAGATTTCCATGGACAGCATGAGAGCTGGTGAGCAAACACCTGATATGTTAATGCTAATGTGCCCCACATGGTCTGTCATAATTGTAATAATTAGTTAAATACGATTGGTCTCTTATTCAGTTACTAATTCTGTTTCCTACCTTTGGCATTTCTTAGAAAGAAACATGCATGATTGCTAGTGGATGCTTGTTTGATATCTCTAAAAGGTTCAACGCCGTTTCTTCTATCCCACCCTCACTTCGTTGGAGTTACTTCTGTTGATGTTAGATGCGTAAGCTCAAAGCCAAAAAGGAGGATAACACATGATGACACAAATCGAGTGACTAGATATAACTGCTCACAGGAGTTTTTGTGCAGAATTCTACAGCTGGATCTGTATCTTCTCAATGTTTAGCTTCATTTACTACAATTTCATATTCAATAAAGACCTTATTATAGGCTTGATCATACAGAGATATTATTCATCATTATTCAGGTTCCCGATGAAGTACTAATTGACTGAAGTACTAATTGACAAAAGTGTCGGAAGAAGGATGGATCCAATGACTGGGAAAATCTACCATCTTAAAAATTTTCCTCCGGAGACACAGGAAAATGAGGCAAGACTTGTAACTTGTCCTCATGACACTCCTGAAAAAGTAGGCATACCTTCTCTTGTCATTTCTGATAGAGCATGATGCAAGACAGGGAAACTAGCCTAAATGATGAAATCTGAGACCAAGACAATTAATTATCATTTATAATGAATCAATAACCTAATGTTTTGCACGCCAATCAAAGAAGAAATCAACTAAGGCAATTAATTGGTGATCCAAGGCCCTGTTACAATCCTGCAGATGAGTCCCTCAAAGAAATGGGAGATAGACCAAATGGAAGGTTAGGACTTTCACTTGCCTAGGGAGTAGGGATTCGCCAACAACAACCAGATCTGTTGTGCGGCTGTGCCCCTCAAGAATTTGACAAAGTCTTGGCTCAAGCGGTTATCAATCAACAGATGGGAAATGTATGTATTGGTAATTCAAATTCAGATTTAATTAAATAATTACCACAACTTATTAAGGCCCAAAATAAAATTCAGATTGGCGATTTGATGGAAAAGTATGGCTTGTGGAATGATTAAGGAAGGAAAATAGGGAATCTGAGGGTTTATGGGGTCCGGCCAGGCTTGGGATGGGTTGGGATGTGGTCGGCCAAGCTTAACAGGGCTGCCGTTTTGGTTTAGGTGGGAGATTAGTGCTGGAATGGGGTTTTGGAAGAGGTTTAGGGTTTAGGGCTAGATCTAAGGTTTTGGTGAGAAAATAGTACTAGATCTATAGTTTTAACTTGTAAGGGATGCACATAGGTAGAAAAGGGGAGGATAGGGTTCGAACACAGGGGAAAGAGGGGAGGTCAAGTGGGAAGGAGTAAGCCCACATCGAGATCCACACACACATGCCTAGGGATATGTGTCCATAGACCCAGGGCAGCTTTGGGGTTCCTTTTGGTTAAACACTTTAGGAAAAAAGTGATTTGAGGCTTTGAGCCTCAATGAGCTAGAAGATTGGGGAAGAGAGTACCATTCATGAAAGAGAAAAATCTTCATTCATTCATTCATTGCCCTTCTCTCAAAGAGAGGTACGAGGTTAATAGAAAAGACAATAAGGAGCCCTAATAGTTAATGGCTCAGATTAAATCCTAACTAAAGCCCTAACAACCAATGGCTCGAATGAAATCCTAACTAAATATTGCTTCTTTTTTTTTAAATAACCTAGGGTATTTCCCGTCCAACCCAGCCCAGGAGCCTTTTGCCCCGAGCCCAAGGGACACTTGATTCTAGACAACCAAGAACTAATCCCAGGGGGCACATGCAAACCCTCCTATACACATACATCGGGTAAAACAATGGAGGTGGCCAACGAAGGTAGGTGTCAAACCTAACTAAAGATGAATACATCCGCCTAAATAAAATAGCATAAACTAGAATAAAGAAAAGAAAACAAATAAGAAAAAATAAAGGGCCATGCACAGGGGTATGCGCATCCATCCCTAAGCAGATTTGGCCATGCCACGGGCCCCCCTCTTTGGGCCCGCTTTGATATTTCTCTTGTTACTCAATTTCTTCATGTCTTCATGCCTGGATCTTCAGTAACTCTTCATGCTTGGATCTTCAGTTAACTCTTCCCCTGTGGCCCGTCCTATTGTGAGTCTTTCTCATGTCTGCTACAAGAGGTCTTCATCATGCCCAACATTAGATCCAACGGTGGATCTTCATCTGAAGACAGATTGAATAGTTGATCTTCAAAATATTGGTGGACTAAGCCCATGAGAGGCTGATTGGTATGATGGAAAAAAAATTCTGTCTACCCAGACTTGGGTTTTATTCTTCTGCGTATGGTATTATGAGGGCTCATTTTAAAATACTATGAATGCTTGTTTACTTTTCAAAGTGCCACTTTGTATCATGTAATTTGAAAGTACATAAGCAATTGGTTTGTATGAACTGTTATAATTAAGAATCCGATTTTAAAAGTTTACTGCTAGGACACTGCTTGTGTTGTCTCAATAAAATAACATGTTATGAAATTCATACCAATTAAATAGCACGTGCGTGTTAGCATGGCAAATCCTGAAATCAATTTTCTTCTCTTAAGAGTCTTTGGAATTGATCTATGGCTTCAACGCAAGATTCTAAATTACTTTAGAATTTCAACAGCTTTCCAAGTTGATGTAGCAAAATCTCTTTGTGAATCCAAGTGCTCACTTGCTTAAGTATCAGCTTATATGCTTGGACTTCTAAGAAACCTTAATAGAGTCAAAGATTTCAGGTGCATCATCTCAAGGGCACCAAAGAACAATTTAGTCCCGATTATGAAGAGTTGATGCTATAATTTTGGTTCACTCGCTACTGAATGTTGAGAAACCAGCTCTATCAGGACGATGAGCCTAAAATAGAAAATCCTATATAGGCTATTTTTTTTGGGAATGATGACTTGAACCTGCAATCTCATGGTTTTGACAATGAGCACGTGCATCATCTCAAGGGCACCAAAGAACAATTTAGTCCCGATTATGAAGAGTTGATGCTATAATTTTGGTTCACTCGCTACTGAATGTTGAGAAACCAGCTCTATCAGGACGATGAGCCTAAAATAGAAAATCCTATATAGGCTATTTTTTTTGGGAATGATGACTTGAACCTGCAATCTCATGGTTTTGACAATGAGCACCTTCCAGCTGTGCTACAAGTGTCAAAGTTGCTGTTTCTTTTTTAATTTAAAGAAATGATTCAAAGTTTGATGAATTGCAGTTTCTATTTTATTCAAAAAAATGATTCAAAGGTTACCGAATTGTTGTTTCTTTCTCATTCAAAGAAATAATTCATTTGAGATCCTAATGTGATCTAGTATTAAGCCACCATTATGATTCAGTGTAATAGAAATGCATGTCTCTACCATATAATAACCATTATATTTGCCACTTGCCTTGAGCCTCATTTCGTTCCACGGCTTATGATCTGGAAGAAAAATCTCTGAAGTACATAATGTGTCGGTTCCCTTGCATTTTGGTAATATGGTTCTTCTAAATCTTTCACTCAAGGAATTTCTCAAAATCTAAAGGGTGGATTCTACCCATAAAAAGGAGAACAACTTTGCCATCTATAACCTTACCCATGGCTACATGACGAAACTCCTATCTACAATTAACAGGCATTACATCAGCTATTTTGTTAAAAAGTGAACAAAGGAAGGTACATAAATCGGCATCCAAAAAACAAAGTATAAACTAAAATGACATGATTTTTATTGCAAGTCATGAGAAAGTACACTAAAAAAACAACCATAACAAAAGTTAGACACAGTGGAAATTCAAATTGAGAAATTAAATGGACTTACATCACAAAGCTGTCGTAATACTTTGAAGCGAAATCTTTATTAAGCAGAAATGACTAGAACTCCATGTCCCAATAAGAGATCCCTCAAATCCTTTGTAGGTATACCGGACCAGATGACAATATTATTGTCCTCACTGATGGACTGGAGTACAGCATCCAGGACAAAATGTCTTCACTCAGATCACAAGAGTATTCTAAATTCAATTTTCTCAGAACCTTGCAGTTTTTCAGTAACTCTCTAATCCCTTTCTCTGTGACTCCATCACAATCTTCCAAATCCACCATCTGCAGCCTTTGGCATCCTCGCCCAATCATCTCCAACCCTTCATCTGTAATTCCTGTTGCAGATGCCGTCAATACTTCTAATTCCGATGGTTGTAAATCTGACCCAAGATTCCTGACGTCGTAGCATCTATCAATTCTCAGCTCTGTGATCTTGGTGCAATACTTTCCAATTCCACCAATTCCTACTTCTGTGATGCCATAACAACTACACACATCAAGGGATCTGAGTTCTGGGCACAAAGTCCCTATTCTTTCGAGTGTTTCATCTGTGAGGTTCATATTGCCCCTCAATATCAAAGACCGAATTTTGCAATTTTTTCCTAATTCTGAAACTAAATCCTCTCCATCTAAACCTAAACTTGCGTACGACATGTTGATGTCTTCCAGGGAAGGGCAGTTCTTTGCGAGGTTAAAAATGGTTGAGCTCGTCAAAAGATTGCAACAACTGAGACTAATTGAGATTACATGTGGGAGATACTCTGATAAAGAAGACATCATCTTATCAGTGAGGAGTCTTGCTCCATCAAGAACCAAGTGTTGGAGTGACGGCTGACCAACAACAACTGCGAAGAGCCCAGCATCGGTAAGACCATGGGAATGGAAGAGTACAAGCTTTCGTAGAACAAGATTGAGTTCCCCAATCGCAAACAGCAATTTATCAGAAACAAACATTTCACTTCCAAGGCCATCCCCAAAGAGAACAAGGCATTGTAGATTTGTGGCATTCGAGCCAAAGCTCTTTATAAAATCAAGACCAGCTGGCGAAACTGAAAGTCTTACCCTTGTACCCAGCATATAGCTAGGAGGGCCGCAAATAGAAAGAGAGCACAGATTATTACAGTGCTGGATCACATACTTGATGCCGCTGATGGTTAAAAGACCACAACTCTGAGCCGAAATTTCACTCAACGAAAGACAACGAGAAGACAACTCGATTAGAGAATCATCTGAAATGAATCTGTTTCCAGAAATATTAATGGACCGAAGCCTTTGAAGCTTCTCTGCGATTACAGAAATCCCCTCATTTGATACACTTTCACGAAGAGAACGAGGGACACTTTCATAGTAATAATTTTCTGGATAGCTAATATCGAGCACTTCTAGATGAGGAAAAGAAACTGCAATGTGATGTAGATCTTGGTCATTCAAAATCTTCATGTGTGAGCAGATAAGAGTCCTCATTGCAGCCTTCATTTCCGGTCTTAGGGAAGTTATGGCGAAATAAGGAAACCGCACCTGGTGCGAAAGATCGAGAGCTGTGAGCCTGAGATCTGATTGAGAAATCTGTTTGATGATGTTTCTGACATCGGCCGTGCTGAGATCATCAGAGAAGTTGATTCGTTTGAGGCCGTTGAATCTGCGCAATAGACGGGAGATGTCTCCGTCGTCATCAGGGGCAAGGAGGACCGTCCGTTTGGAGACGTTGAGGGTGGAGAGAAGGCGATTGGAGATGGAGAGGAAGAGCTTGCAGACGAGAGAGATTGTTTCCAGGTGGTGGTCATGAGTGGATTTCATGCGATCAAATATTGCTTCCCAGCATTCTTCTGGCAACCCTTCCCAAGCCTTTGCCATTTCAGAAGAAGAGAGAGTATGATAAAGAAGAAGAAGATCAAGAAGAGAGAACAAGAAAACTTGAGGGGAAATTCTACATGCACCACTGAAATTGATGAATACACCCACACTTAAGTTTTTTTTTTAATTATCAAATTGCCCTCTAGTGAAAGGACGAAATTGCCCTTCACCATCAACCTCCTCTCATCTTCCTTTGGTTCGTCTGCAGTGGGGGGCGAGCCGTCTCATCTCCTATTCCTCCTCTTCTTCTTCTTCTTCTTCATTCTCCCTTTTATCCATTGTTTCGTAACCGTTCCCCCGCACTCATTCATGCCCGTTGATGTGCATCTCTCTCCTCATCATCTTCTTCAACCTTTTTAAAGTATCCATAAGTCTCATAATCTAATTCAACCCTTGAAAGTACTCATCTCCCTCGGACACATTGTCTACTGAAAGCAGGCATTTTCAACATGGACAAGCAACTGACAATCTACGAAGAGGAGGTATACTCTCTGACTTCGTTTCCAGCTTGTCATTCAGTTTACCCGCGATATGCTCGGTATTCCAGAACCGTACAAAACAATTCTGCACGGCACATTGTAACCGTGCAATGTTTTTTTGCACAGCCACACTGAACCGTGCAATATAATATTGCACGGTTGAAATGTGACGTGCAAAATAATAATGCACGGTTGCAATGTGCCGCGCAGAGTTGTTTTGCACGGGTCTATAGGACCGTGCACTAATAAACTAATAATTTTGTGATCATATTTTCAGGAGATTGACTCAACTGGTGCAAGTCAGTGCTCTCTCGATTTTACCAATGTCTTCACAACTGACACGATATTCAGAAGCCGAGATGATCTAATCCAATGGACACGGGATGTTGGAAAGAAACATGGCTTGGTAATTGTAATCAAAACTTCAGATGCTGGTGGAGATGGTAGGAAACCGAGAATAGTTTTAACTTGTGAGAGAAGTGGTTGTTACAGGGCTTCATCGAAGATGTACGAAAAGAAAAATCCTAACAATGCAACGGAAACTAAGAAGTGTAATTGCCCTTTCACTTTGAAGGGTCGAAAGTTGGCAACTGACGATGATTGGATGTTAACAGTGGTTTGTGGGGTACACAATCATCCAAACGCACAACATCTCGAGGGGCACTCATTTGCTGGGAGGCTTTCTACGGAAGAGATTAATGTTTTGATTGATATGTCTAAGAGTCTGGTGAAGCCAAGGAACATCCTTCGAACACTACAGGAAAGGAATGTGCACAACACCACTACGATGAAGAGTATCTACAATGCTCGTCAGAAGTTTAGGGTGACAGAGATGGCCGGTCGATCACAGATGCAGCAACTCATGATGCATTTGGAGAAGAACAAGTACATTGAGTATCACACTAGCAATGATGCTATAGATGCTATCTTGGACCTATTCTGGGCACATCCGTCATCTATTCAGTTACTACGTGCATTTCCAGAAGTTTTGATAATGGATTCCACGTATAAGACCAATAGATATCGACTTCCATTGCTTGAGATTGTTGGTGTCACGTCTACCCAACTGACATTCTCCGTTGCCTTTGTGTACCTTGAATCAGAGAAGGAGGCCAATTATAGATGGGCTCTGGAGAGGCTTAAGGATTTAATGGATGGATGCATTATGCCACGTGTGATTGTCACAGACAGAGAGTTAGCGCTCATGAATGCAATAAAAGTTGTATTTCCGAATGCAGCAAACTTATTATGCAGGTGGCATATTTCTAGGAACATCTTGGCAAACTGTAAGAAGTTCTTTGAGACCAACGACAGATGGGATGCATTTATCTCTTGTTGGAACATGTTAGTAGTCTCTCCAACTGAAAGTGACTATATTCAACTTCTAAGTGCTTTGGAACGGAATTTTTGCGGGTATCCACATGCTGTTGATTATGTGAAGAACTCGTGGTTGAATAAGTATAAGGAGCAATTTGTGGCTGTTTGGACGGATCAAAATTTGCACTTTGGCAACACCACTACTAACAGGGCCGAGAGTGCACACGCAAAATTAAAGAGACACCTGAGTACATCAAGCTGTAGTTTTGATTCGTCCTGGCAGGTTATCCATGCCTTGCTTGAGTTGCTATTTACCGAAATAAAGGCTTCTTTTGAAAAGAGTTTGAACACCGTGCAACATAAGTTCAAACCGGCACTGTTCCGTGAGTTGAGAGGATTTGTATCAAGGAATGCTTTGGATATAGTGTTAAATGAGTCGATAAGAGCTGGTGATATTGGTTCAGATTCGGAGGCATGTGGGTGCGTCGTACGACGGACCCATGGTTTACCATGTGCACATGAAATTGCAGAGTATATAAGGGAAGGTTCTCATATACCGTTGAGATGTGTATATCAATTTTGGCGGAAGCTTAATTTAGAGAGCACTAAGATGAATGAACCCCCTGAGTTGACCACAACTTCTGAGTTTGACTTGATCGCTAAGAAATTTCGGAGTAGTGACGAGGCGGGAAAAATTCAATTATTGAAGAAATTGAGAGAATTAGCTAGTCCTTCATCTACACCTCTTATTGAACCGGACGTTAAATTGAATACTCGCGGTCGGTCATCATCAAAGAAGAAGAAGTTGGATCGGTCTACGACTCGTGAGCCGTCTGCTTTCGAATATGCAGCAGGGATGAAAGAGAGTGTTCCTATTATATTAAGTAGTACCGTTGTAACGAAGAAGAAAGAGAAGATTAGTGTCCGTCGCACTCGATCAATTACATTTTTTCATTTGCTCCCTCAGTCTTTGGGACCCTACATCCTCACTATTAAGGATGTCGCAGCTGATGGTAACTGTGGTTTCAGAGCTATAGCTGGTCTTCTTGGCATGGGTGAGGACAGTTGGAGGCAGGTTAGATTGGACTTGAGCAGTGAATTGCAGAGGTATCATTATTATTATACATTGGTCTATGGAGGAGAGGACCGAGTTGGAGAGCTGTACTACGCATTGTCTTACTTTGAAAGTAATCCTTCATTTGATCGGTGGATGACAATGCCGGATATGGGTCACCTGATATCTTCATATTATAACGTTATATTGGTCCTTCTTTCATTGCAACAGTGCCTGACTTTCTTGCCTTTGATGTCATCCCCGATTCCACCAAGTGATCGCAGAATCATCGCGATTGGTTTTGTCAATGGAAACCATTATGTTCAGGTCTTCATGAAACCAGAAGCACCCATGCCTCCCATTGCAACAAATTGGCATAGACATCACCATCCTGATGCAGACGGATGGCAACTCCCATATGCAAAGAGCATCGAGCAATTCAGAGAAATTTTTGGAAACAGTGTAGCAACACAAGCGTCGGTGAATCTTGATAGCGATTGATTAGAACTGAAACAAATTTGATGTAATTCAATGAATTATATAATAGAACGTTAAATGTTGGTGATTACGATGATCAATTTATTTATTAGTGTTATTTTGTTATCTGATGGCTATTGAATTGTACATGCTCGGTTTAAAAGTTTTTATCAAAACATGTTCTGCACGGCCAACATGTAATGTGCAGAATATGGTCTGCACGACTAACATGTTCTGTGCAGAACAAGTTCTGCACAGCCAACATGTGCCGTGCAGAATATGTTCTGCACATTATATGTTGGCCGTGCAGACTATATCCTGCACATTACATGTTGGCCGTGCAGACCATTATCCCTTTCATTCCATTTTGCCTAACTTCTTAGTTTATGAAAGCCCACGAAATTGCATACAAGTGTATACTATACAATCATCACAAAATAAAAAAATTCATCCATTATAGGAGAGCTATCAAAAAGGATCCTTAAATTCATCCATTTGAACAAAAATACATAGGTAAAAGTGATCATTTACATAAAAATGAGAATTACATCACGGCTATCAAAAAGTAGCCTCAACCTCATACAAGTTCGTCATGTTTCAACCAAAAAATTACAAACTCCAAAATTCTTCATTAATTTAAAGACAAAATCCAACAACACCAAGTGATATCACGGCTGCGTACGTCGTCGGTACGTCACCGGTACGCCATCCAGGATCTCCCGCATGGTATGCAATGCCCGGTAATAAAAATCAGCAGGCTCACCGGGTCGTGCAATCAAAGCTCCGATACTATCCCTCAGTCGACGGATCTGTAAGAAACAACTAATGGAGTCAATACTTAAGAGAATCATAACTTTTAAAATGGAAATGTAATGCTACTTTGAAAACTCAAACGCTCACCACTGATGGAGTCGGGTCATCTTGATCCTCATTAGGATGATAATGGGAGTGACGATCGGGATTCTGTACCCGGGGATGTGAAATCCTAACAAACCACTCCATGTAGTCGGGTGCGCATTCCCATGCATGTTGCACTCGATGGCCGCGGTGTGCTGCGGATAATACATGATCCTCCCAAGACTCCCAATACTGGTCAAGGAATTTGTAGGATACCTTGTATTGCACAGCTGAAGATCCACGAGACGCACGAAGTGGCGCGAGCGGTACTGGTGGAATGGTCTGAATATATCCAAACTGACGAAGAACCCTCTGTGGGTGGTAGGGTTCAATCACATCTAGTGCCCTCAAGCAACCACAGAAGAAAGAACTCTGATGGAATGGATGCTGGGTCCTGGCACCAATATACGGTTCCCAAGCCACCTATACCAAGTAAATGAAACAACTAATTAATATTATATTAAGGACTAGAGATCCTTGAAAAAACTTAAAATAGATACCAAAATATCTATTAGCATCTCACCTCACTCGGATGTAAGTCATCCAGTCTCTCCCGCAGCAGCTTGACATTCTCCCTTGCAATCCCGGAATCTTGACCAGGATTCCACCGAGCTGCATGAGGCATTGCAGGTTCAAATCCCCATGAAGCAGGAGGACGGGCAAATGAGAAGTGCTCGTACACCCAAGACTGCAAAAAGATAGTTATTATTAATTATACAAATTTAAATAATATCGTATGAGTATTCAAAGGGATTTACACATTTACCGTGAGCGGTGTCAGATAACCAGCAATCTGTCTCACATCTGCCCTCGTAGCGGTTCCCAGTTGGCGATAGAGATACGCAAGCGCGGCAGCCCCCCATGCATAATGACGGACCTGTCCCAAGTCCATCAGTAAAGATAAATAGGCAATGGGGACTCGGGTGGACGACTTATCGGTGAAAAGTGTGCAGCCTAACAGATACAAGAGATAGCCTCTAGCTGCACACTCTATCTGCTCAACAGATGACCTGGGAGTCACATCGCCGCACACCCGTTTAATCCAGGACATCCTCACTACCCCACCACGCGCCACCCTCAACTCATCTGACGCAATCGCCCTATCCACTCCCAATCCACGCTCAAGTAAATCGACCTGTTCTGTAAATCCCATACTGGTCGATGCGTGGACGGGCAGTCCCGTTATCGGGACGCCAAGGAGAGTACCCACATCATCTAAGGTGATCGTCATCTCACCAAATGGCATGTGGAAGGTATTGGTCTCGGGCTGCCACCTCTCTACGAAGCTGGATACCAAAGGGCAGGAGATATATCGGTAAGACAAATCCTTCAGCTCTGCCAGTCCAGACTCTTCTATAATCGCACGAAAGCGAGGAACTTCGACATCGGCCCCATCCCCGGGCCGAGTTATGTACCAATCCTTTAGCCCTCGCCAATGATTGATACACTTGAGCGGATCACGATCCTGCACATTACAAATAGAATTCTTCATTAATATAGCTCAATTTATAGAATTCAATACATCTCATTTGAAAAATAATTAATTCAAACATTAACAAAATGCAAATGTACCTCCCCGTGCCATATGGGTATGGCTACGTGCGTCCTAAAACTCGGAATTACCGATAAATCGGCCGAACCGCAGGGGATAGGACCATCCCCCGCCGCTGCTGTGGGAGGACTGGATGGTTGTGCCTGGTCTGAATGGTCCTCCCTTGCTGCCGCTGCAAGAGGAGTGGACGGTTGTGCCTCCTCCTCTGAGGAATCCTCCTCTGACTCCTCCTCTGACGACTCCGAGAGTGGATCCTGTCGCAATTTACGTCTTCGTTCAGATGCCGTTGGTCGTTGACGAACGGCAGTCGAAGTACTAGCGTGAACACCTCTGCGACGCGGCGGTCGTGCGACACCGATCTTCGTCCTAACTCTGGATGGCTCGCTAGAAGAACTAGCCCGTCCACCTATCGAAAGTGAGCTACCACCGCGACGAGCAGGTCTTCTAGGCATGTTCTAATCTGTTCAAAATGAAAATCAAACAGTGTTATAAAAAATATATTACTATTGCTCGGCAAACCAGAACTGTGCAGATTCATTCTGCACGGCATATTAACACCGTGCATTTAAAACATGCACGGCGTACATTTCCCGTGCATATTTAATTTGCACGGTATAGATTAGCCGTGCAAATTAAATATGCACGATAAATGTACGCCGTGCATTTTTTAAATGCACGGTGTTAATATGCCGTGCAGAATGAATCTGCACAGTTCTGGTTTGCCGAGCAGTTCGCGAACGAGAAAAAGAAAATGGGAATGAAAAAAATTGTAGTTTGAAACTCCCATCCATATTTTGCAAAAAAAAAAAATCCCATACAAGTGCTCTAACTAAGTAGGTGAAAATACAACCTAAATGCATAGATTACAACCTAAATGCATCCATTAAAACCTAAAAAAAGGTGAAAATGGAGAAGTCAACCTTACCTTTTTATGAACAAGAAGAAGAAGAAGAAGATGAAGAAGAAAGTGAAGCTCGCAGTGGAGAAGAAGGTTGTTTTCCGTCGACGAGGGAATGGAGAAGAAATCGCCGGTTATGCCAAGTTTGAAACAAGTCGACGAGGGAATGGAGAAGGAGAGGTGTGGCGGGGCATTTTGGGCATTTCGGTGGGTGGGCTCAGCAAAACGGTTTTAAACATAAAATAGGTGTGGTGTGTTCAGAATGTGGGTGTATTCATCATTTTCAGTGGTGCATATAGAATTACCCAAACTTGAGATTTTTTCAAGGGTTTTGGGGATTGGAGCGAGAGGAAAGAGGATGTTCCTCTGCTTCAAAATCATTTTTGTAAGAACCAATCGTACAACGGGACAGAGCTCTTTTTTGATGAAATTTGGTGAAAGCCCCGTTAAAAGGGGAGGACATTTATTTCAGATGGCTTGACTTTTCAATTCATAATCCACATTGTGGAGTGGGAGTTTCACTCATTCGGCTTAGAAACCTCTCTAAAAGGACTCACTTGTGCGACAATAGAATTTTGTGTTATGTAAAGTTCTATTTCCACAAGAAAGAGGGACTTTATATTCGTACTTATTTTATAGAAAATTAATATCCTTTCCATCAAAAGAAGAAAATTAATTTAACATTTTTCATAATAATTATCTCCATTATCAAAGTTTTCATTGTACAAAAGCACCCTTTCTAGATTAACAGCTCGTTTGGGAATTTAGTTGATTGGGTTAATTTTAGTAAATGCTTGAGTTATAGTTAATTGACAATTTCAATCGTCACAAAATTACAATATGAGAAAATGTTGAAAATTCTGTTACAATTGGAGATTTTTTGAATTATTAAAAATAATAATAAACATCTAGACTTCAATTGAGTTGCTAGGCCACTTTGGGCACATGAGTAGGCCTGTCAATAGGACGGGACAGGTCTGGGCTTGTCTCTTTCCTAATTCCTGAAGAGAAAAATAACATGAATAATATGCTCATATTCAAAGCTATATAATTTATTTCAAATTTTTAATTGATTGATGCAATAGAATGGTGGGGGGTTGCAAACTGATTACATTAGCATTAGTTTGTCTTCAGAACTTATGGGAGATTTGCAAATGTTCTTGTTGGTATGAATATGATAGAAAAAAATTCTATCTACCCAGAATTGGGTTTAATTCTTATGCATATGGTATATTGGTATTATCATGGCTCATTTTAAAATATCAAGAATGCTTGTTTATTTTTCAAAGTGCCACTTTGTATCATGTAACTTGAAAGCACATAAGCAATTGGTTTGTATGAACTGTTATAATTAAGAATCCAATTTTAAAAGCTACTGTCAGGACACTGCTCATGTTGTCTCAATAAAATAACATGTTATGAATTAGTTCATACCAATTAAATAGCAAGCGAGTGTTAGCATGGTAGATCCTAAAAACAGTTTTCTTCTCTTAGTTACCATCTTTGGAAGTGATCTAAGGCTTTAATGCAACATTCTTAGTTACTTTAGAATTTCAATGGATTTCCAAGTTGATGCGGCCTGATCTCCTTAAATACTAAATATATTACATCATTCTGGTGAATCCAAGTGCTCACTTGCTTAAGTATCAGCTTCCCATGTTGCTTATGCTTGGACTTCTTAGAAACCTTAATAGAGTCAAAGATTTCAGGTGCATCGTCTCAAGGATACCACAGAACAATTTAGTCCCGATTATGGTGGACAGGCTTTTTTTTTTTTTTTTTTGGAATGATGACTTGAACCCGCAATCTCATGGTTTGATAATGAGCACCTTCCAGCTGTGCTACAAGTGGCAAAGATGCTGGTTCTTTTTTAATTTTAATAAATGAGTCAGAGTTTGTTGAGTTGTTGTTTCTATTTTATTCAAAGAAATGACTCAAAGGTTACTGAATTGTTGTTTCTTTCTTATTCAAAGAAATAATTCATTTGAGATCCTAATGTGATCTAGTGTTAAGCCATCCGCCATTATGATTCAGTGCATTAGAATTGTATGTCTCCATCATATAATAACCATTATATTTGCTGCTTGCCTTGCACCACATTTCGTTCCACATAATCAGACGAAGGTGATAGTGACTTATGATCTGAAAGAAAATTTTCTGAAGTATATAATGCGTTGGTTCCCTCACATTTTGGTAATATGGTTCTTCTAAATCTTCCTCTAAAGGGATTTTTCCAAATCTAAAGAGTGGATTATACACATAAAGGGAAAACAAGTTCGGGCATCTATAACCTTACTCTTGGTGATATGAAGAAACAAGTTTGGGCATCTACAATTACCAGGCATTACATCAGCTGCTATGATAAAAAGTGAACAAAGGAAGGTATATAAATCGGCATCCAAAAAACAAAGTTTAAGCTAAAATGACATGATTTTATTGCAAAGTCATAAGAAAGTATACTCAGATACAGCCTAAAAAGAAGTAAAACACAGTGGAAACTCAAATTCAAAAATTACATGGACTTACATCACAAAGTAGTTGTAATGCTTTTAAGTGAAACTTTTATTCCTCAGAAATGACTAGACATCCATGTTTCAAGAAGAGATCCCTCGACTTCATTGTACGTAGCGAACCAGATGACAATATTATTGTCCTTAGTGATGGACTGAAGGACACCATCCAGACAAGAAAGTCAGCACTCAGATCACAACAGTTTTGTAAATTCAATTTTCTCATAACCTTGCAGCCGCCATCACTTTTCAGTAACTGTCTAAGTCCTTTCTCCGTGACTCCAAGACAACCAAACACATCCAATATCTGCAACCTTTGGCATCCTCGCCCAATCATCTCCAACCCTTCATCGTCAATTCCTGATGAAGCTGCCACCAATACTTCTAATTTCGGAAATTCTATATCCAACCCAAGACTCCTGACCTCGCGGCATCTATCAATTCTCAGCTCTGTGATCTTGGTGCAGTACTTTCCGATTCCACCTATTCCTACTCCTGTGATGTACCAACAATAACCCACATCCAGGGATCTGAGTTCTGAGCACAAAGTCCCTACTCTTTCAAGTGTTTCATCCCTCAGATAAAAATTCCCCGCCAATTTCAAAGACCGAATTTTGCATTTTTTTCCTAATTCCGAAATTGAATCCTCTGCTCCTAATCTTGTGTGCTCCATTCTGATTTCTTCAAGGGAAGGGCAGTTCTTTGTGAGGTTAAAAAAGGTCGAGCATGTCAAACGCTTGCAAGAATTGAGACCAATTGAGATTACATGTGGGAGATGCTCAGATAAAAAAGACATCATCTCATCAGTGAGGAAACGTGTTCCATGAAGATCCAAGTGCCGAAGTGACTGCTGACCACAA
Source organism: Umbellularia californica (assembly GCA_028538565.1). Taxonomy (NCBI): domain Eukaryota; kingdom Viridiplantae; phylum Streptophyta; class Magnoliopsida; order Laurales; family Lauraceae; genus Umbellularia; species Umbellularia californica. The sequence continues at coordinate 96,652,024 of JAPQWN010000003.1, forward strand.
ACAAATGCAGAGAGGCCAGCAAAGGTGAAACCATGGCAAGAGGCGAGTACAAGCTTTCGTAGAACAAGGTTGGGTTTCCCAAACAGCAATTCATCAGAAAGACAAATTCCAAAGACATCAAGGCAATGCAGATTGAGCGCATTCACTATAGAATCAATTGAAGAAGAGACATTGTTTGCCAGTTCAGAATGAGAAAGCGAAACCAGGTTCTTACAGTAGTGGATAACATGCTTGAGGCCTCTGCTGGTTAAGAATCTACAAAATCGAACCGAGATTTCACTCAACAAAGCAGAATGAGAAGAAAGCGCGATGAGAGCATCATCTGAAATGAAATCATGTCCCGAAATATTAATCGACTGGAGTTTTTTAAGCTTAGTCGCGATTACAGAAATCCCCGAATCCGAAACACCTGGAAACACTTGTTCAAGATGATCAACATCAATTTCTAGATGTTGACAATTTTGTGGATAGCTGATATCAAGCTCTTCCAAGTCAGGAAAAGAATCAGCAATCTTCATCAGATCCCGATCTCGCAAAATATCCATCTCTGTGCAGATAAGAGTCCTCATTGTAGCATTCATTCTCAATCCAAGCTCATGTGTGGTGGAATAAGGAAACCGCACCTGGCTCGAAAGATCGAGAGCTGTGAGCCTGAGATCTGATCGAGAAATCGCTTTGATGATGCTGTTGACATTGTCCGTGCTGAGAGAACCAGTGAGGTTGATTCGTTTGAGGTGGTGGAATCTGAGGAATAGAGGGGAGATGTCTCCATCATCAGGGGCAAGGAGGACCGTCCGGGTGGAGATGTTGAGGGTGGAGAGAAGGCGATTGGAGATGGACAGAAAGCGCTTGCAGACGAGAGAGATTGATTCCAGGTGGTCACGAGTGGATTTGATGCAATCAAATATTGCTTCCCATAATTCTTCTGGCAAAACTTCCCAAGACTTTGTCATTTCAGAGGAAGACAGAGTATGACAATGATACGTGCAGGTGAAGGGCAGCCTTCAGCGTGTGGTGGTCATGGTTGGTTGCTGCACGTTGCACAGTTGGAAGGATTGTGGGTGTACGTGGACTATCGATTCTGGTTGTTTGAATTTTTCAAGTAGCAGTTGCTAGTTCGTAGGAGAATATTTTTTAAGTTGTAGCGACTTTGTAGCAAGTTGTTGGGCTTAGGCATGCTCTTTTGCTCTTTTTTTCCTATTTTTCTTTTAGCCGTTGGGGTCCTATAAATATGATGTAGTGAATCTAAGAATGTATTGAGAAGTTTATTCCTTAATTGGATTATTGGAGGTTAGGTTTCCCTCGAAGCAAACCTGATTTATTTTTACCTTTCGATTGTTTTCATTTTACCATACTCTAGATGGTTGCTTTCTATTATTCCCTTCATTCCAAGCAGCAAAATAGGCCCTCGAGGTAGAAGAGGACGAGGAATTAGCCCAGTCCAGGAAGACCATGACAGATATGCAAGAGGAAGATGAAAAAGAAAATTGGATGAATGGATTTGGGTCATCACCACAACATTCACCATTTGAATGATTTGGGTCCCCTGTGATTCTATCAATTAACTGACCATCACCATAAATCCATCATCTGGATGAATGGATCCCAACACAATTCTATTGCTGGCCCACTGTGCTTAAAATTGGGCTGGACCCATTATGATCCAACATTGGTAGAACAAGGTCACATGATTCCATCATTTTGGCTCTTGGAAGAGTAACAATGACATGCACAATGGGTCACATTCTTTCTTTTTTCATTTTCACCCTAGAACCACTTTCACTTTCAGTTAAAGATAAATAACGGTAGGATGGTATCTAAAATTATAAAAACACACAGGTTCTTAACTGTAATTATAACAAAATACAAGGGGTCGCTTGTACAAATCCGAAACACAGTCTTAAAAGGAAAAATCAATAACTAAATGATAATTCCCTTTCCCACAATGGCCACACAATCATCTAAAGAATTCATCATAATTTCAGTTCAGATTGTCTCTGTTGGTGCTGGACTGATACACGGACATCTTCTCTCTCTTTCGCCTTAAGAAACTCAGTGTTAAATAAGTAGCTACGTGAGCGGCCATTGGACGACTCAGATTCCGGCAAAAACCACTAGTTTACACAGAGTCAAGCAACTTTAACCTACAAATGTGCAGACAAATTTGGTTAATCTAAAGCTCCAATGGAAATTTATTGCATAGAAAATGGATGTGCGACCCACATAACAAGAAATACTACGAAAGAAAACTGCCATCAATTCTGGATGCAGTATGATTGCAATGCTTTCACATTCAGAAAGGAAGGAAAAAAAAAACACACCAATCATAATTATTCCAAGAATGCTGTGAGATTCTTATTGCTTCTTAGTGTTTGAATACTGACTACATTTTCACAATGACAAAATTTTACCTTAAAACTATAAACTTTTGGTCTATCTATTTTACAGAAATGATTTATATACTTATAATATTTCCATATTTAGATAAAAATCCCCAAAGATCATTGAGCCAAAAATTTTAACCCAAGGTTAAGGTAATTGAGTTAATTAGCTAAGATTCATTCACAATAATCAAGCATAAAAAGGGGAAGGTGATGTTAATCTTTTCGTGGGACACAACTCCAACTTTGAGCTTTGATTCATCTCACTCCTCAACTTTTGGCACTGGTCTTAAAGAAATCTTGAGAGATTTCCATGGACGGCATGAGAGCTGGTGAGCAAACACCTGATACGTTAATGCAAATGTGTCCCACATGGTATGCAATAATTGTAATGATTAGTTAAATACGAATGGTCTCTTCTTCAGTTACTAATTCTGTTTCCTACCTTTATCATTTCTTAGAAAGAAACATGCATGGTTGCTAGTGGATGCTTGTTTGATATCTCTAAAAGCTTCGAGGTTGTTTCCTCTATGCGTAAGCTCAAAGCCAAAAAGGAGGATAACACATGAAGACACAAATCGAGTGACTAGATATAACTGCTCACAGGAGTTTTTGTACAGAATTCTACAGCTGGATCTGTATCTTCTCAATGTTTAGCTTCATTTACTATAATTTCATACTCAATAAAGACCTTATTATAGGCCTGATCATACAGAGATATTATTCATCATTATTCAGGTTCCCAATGAAGTGCTAATTGACAGAAGTGTCGGAAGAAGGATGGATCCAATGACGGGGAAAATCTACCATCTTAAAAATTTTCCTCCAGAGACACAGGAAAATGAGGCAAGACTTGTAACTTGTCCTCATGACACACCTGAAAAAGTAGGCGTACCTTCTCTTGTCATTTCAGATATAGCATGATGCCAGACAGGGAAACTAGCCCTAAATGATTCAATCTGAGACCAAGACAATTAATTATCATTTATAATGAATCAATAACATAATGTTTCCCACACCAATCAAAGAAGAAATCAGCTAAGGCAATTAATTGGCAATCCAAGGACCTGTTACAATCCTGCAGATGAGTCCCTCAAAGAAATGAGAGATGGACCAAATGGAAGGTTAGTACTTTCACTTGCCAAGGCATTCACCAACAACAACCAGATCTTTTGTGCGGCTTTGCACCTCAAGAATTTGACAAAGTCTTGGCTCCAGCGGTTATCAATCAACAGATGGGAAATGTATGTAATGGAAATTCAAATTCAGATTTAATTAAATAATAACCACAACTTATTAAGGCCCAAAATAAAATTCAGATTGGCGATTTGATGGAAAAGTATGGCTTGTGGAATGTTTTAAGGAAGGAAAATAGGGAATTTGAGGGTTAATGGGGTCCAGCCAGGCTTGGGATGGGTAGGGATGTGGTCGGCCGAGGTTAACAGGGCTGCAGTTTGGGTTTAGGTGGGGGATTAGTGCTGGAATGGGGTCTTGGAAGAGGTTTAGGGTTTAGGGCTTAGGGCTAGATCAAAAGTTTTGGTGAGAAAATAGTACCAGATCTATAGTTTTAACTTTTAAGGGATGCACATAGGCAGAAAAGGGGAGGATAGGGTTCGACCATAGGGGAAAGAGGGGAGGTCGAGTGGGAAGGTGCAAGCCCACATCAGGATCCACGCACACATGCCTAGGGATATGTGCCCATAGACCATGGGCAGCTTTGGGGTTCCTTTTGGTTAAATACTTGAGGAAAAAGGTGATTTGGGGCTTTGAGCCTCAAAGAACTAGAAGATTGGGGAAGAGAGTACCATTCATGCAAGAGAAAAATCTTCATTCATTCATTGCTCTTCTCTCAAAGAGAGGTACAAGGTTAATAGAAAAGAAAATAAGAAGCCCTAACAAGCAATGGCTCAGATTAAATCCTGACTAAAGCCCTAACAACCAATGGCTTAGATGAAACCCTAACTAAATATGGCTCTTTTCCTTCTTTTTTTTTGATAACCTAGGGTATCTCCCGCCCAACCCAGCCCAATCCAGGAGCCTTTTGCCCCGAGCCCAAGGGACACTCGATTCTGGACAACGGAGAACTAGTCCCCAGGGGCACATGCAAGCCCTCCTATCTACATGCATCGGGTAAAACTATGGAGGTGGCCAACCAAGGTAGGTGTCAAACCTAACTAAAGACGAATTCATCCGCTTAAATAATATAACATAAACTAGAATAAAGAAAAGAAAATAAAATAAATAAGAAAAAATAAAGGGCCATGCACAGGGGTGTGCACATGCATCCCTAAGTCCCTAAGCAAATTCGGCCATGCCACGGGCCCACTCTTTGGGCCCTCTTTGATATTTCTTTTGTTCCTCATTTTCTTCATGTCTTCATGCTTGGATCTTCAGTAATTCTTCCCCTGTGGCCCGTCCTATTGTGGGGTCTTCCTCATGTCTGCCACAAGAGGTCTTCATCATGCCTAACATTAGATCCAACGGTGGATCTTCATCTGAAGACAGATTGAACAGTTGATCTTCAAAATATTGGTGGACTAAGCCCACGAAAGGCTGATTGGTATGATGGAAAAAAAAATTCTGTCTACCCAGACTTGGGTTTTATTCTTCTGCGTATGGTATTATGAGGGCTCATTTTAAAATACCATGAATGCTTGTTTACTTTTCAAAGTGCCACTTTGTATCATGTAACTTGAAAGCACATAAGCAATTGGTTTTGTATGAACTGTTATAATTAAGAATCCCTTTTTAAAAGTTTACTGTTAGGACACTGCTTGTGTTGTCTCAATAAAATAACATGTTATGAAATTCATACCAATTAAATAGCACGCGCATGTTAGCATAGCAAATCCTGAAATCAGTTTTCTCCTCTTAGTTACTGTCTTTGGAACTGATCTATGATTTTAATGCAAGATTCTTAGTTACTTTAGAATTTCAACAGCTTTCCAAGTTGATGTAGCATAATCTATTAGTGAATCCAAGTGCTCACTTGCTTAAGTATCAGCTTATATGCTTGGACTTCTAAGAAACCTTAATAGAGTCAAAGATTTCAGGTGCATCATCTCAAGGGTACCAAAGAATAATTTAGTCCCAATTATGAAGAGGTGATGCTATAATTTTGGTTCACTCGCTATTGAATGTTGAGAAACCAGCTTTACCAGGACGATGAGCCTAAAATAGAAAATCATGGACGGGCTTTTTTTTTGGAATGATGACCGAAACCCGCAATCTCATGGTTTTGACAATGAGCACCTTCCAGCTGTGCTACAAGTGTCAAAGTTGCTGATTCTTTTTTAATTTAAAGAAATGATTCAAAGTTTGCTGAATTGCTGTTTCTATTTTATTCAAAGAAATGACTCAAAGGTTACTGAATTGTTGTTTCTTTCTTATTCAAAGAAATAATTTATTTGAGATCCTAATGTAATCTAGTGTTAAGCCACCATTATGATTCGGTGAATTAGAATTGCATGTCTCCACCATATAATAACCATTATATTTGCCACTTGCCTTGAGCCACATTTCGTTCCACATAATCAGACGAAGGTGATTGTGGCTTATGACCTGGAAAAAATCTCTGAAGTACATAATGTGTCGGTTCCCTTGCATTTTGGTAATATGGTTCTTCTAAATCTTTCACTCAAGGGATTTCTCAAAATCTAAAGGGTGGATTCTACCCATAAAAAGGAGAACAAGTTTGGCCATCTATAACCTTACCCATGGCTACATGACGAAACTCCCATCTACAATTAACAGGCATTACATCAGCTATTTTGTTAAAAAGTGAACAAAGGAAGGTACATAAATCAGCATCCAAAAAACAAAGTATAAGCTAAAATTACATGATTTTTATTGCAAGTCATCAGAAAGTACACTAAAAAAACAACAATAACAAAAGTCAAACACAGTGGAAATTCAAATACAGAAATTAAATGGACTTACATCACAATGCTGTCGTAATACTTTGAAGTGAAATTTTTATTCAGCAGAAATGACTAGAACTCCATGTCTCAATAAGAGATCCCTCAACTCCTTTGTAGGTACCGGACCAGATGACAATATTATTGTCCTCAGTGATGGACTGGAGGACATCATCCAATGAAAAAAGTCTTCACTCAGATCACAACAGCGTTCTAAATTCAATTTTCTCAGAACCTTGCAGTTTTTCAGTAACTCTCTAATCCCTTTCTCCGTGACTCCAAAACAATCTTTCAAATCCACCATCTGCAGCCTTTGGCATCCTCCCCCAATCATCTCCAACCCTTCATCTGCAATTCCTGATGCAGATGCCATCAATACTTCTAATTCCGAAAATTGTAAACCTGACCCAAGATTGCTGACCTTGCAGCATCTATCAATTCTCAGCTCTTTGATCTTGGTGCAATACTTTCCAATTCCACCAATTCCTACTCCTGTGATCCTCCCACAAAGACTCACATCAAGGGATCAGAGTTCTGGGCACAAAGTCCCTATTCTTTTGAGTGTTTCATCTCCGAGATACACATTGCCCCTCAATTTCAAAGACCGAATTTTGCAATTTTTTCCTAATTCTAAATCCTTTCCACCTAAACCGAACCTTGTGGAATCCATGCTGATGTATTCCAGGGAAGGGCAGTTCTTTGCGAGGTCAAAAATGGTTAAGCTCGTCAAACGAATGCAATAACTGAGACTACATGTGGGAGATGCTCTGATAAAGAAGACATCATATAATCAGTGAGGAATGTTACTCCAGTAAGATCCTAGTGTTGGAGTGACTGCTGACCAAGAACAACTGCGGAGAGGCCATCATAGGTAAAACCTAGGGAATGGGAGAGTACAAGCTTTCGTAGAACAAGATTGTGTTTCCCAATCACAGACAGCAATTTATCAGAAACCCACATTCCACCCCTACCTCCAGAGATATCAAGGCATTGTAGATTTATGGCATTCGAGACAAAGCTATTTATAAAATAAGGATGTAAAAATCCCCGCCGCTGGGGGGTGAATAGAAAGGGAGCACAGATTATTACAGTGCTGCATCACAGAGTTGATGCCGCTGATGGTTAAAAGACTACAGCCGAAATTTCACTCAACGAGAAGAAAGCCCGATCAGAGAAGCATCTGAAAAGAAATCATTCCCAGATATATTAATGGACCGAAGCTTTTGAAGCTTCTCCGCGATTACAGAAATCCCCTCATCTATCCCCTCATTTGGTTCAATATGAGTAACAGCGGCACCTACGATATAAGTTTTTGGATAGCTAATATCGAGCTCTTCTAGATCAGGAAAAGAAACTGCAATCTGATGAAGATCCTGAAGTCGCAAAACAGTCATGCGTGAGCAGATAAGAGTCCTCATAGTATCTTTCATTTTCCGTCCTAGGTCATGTATGGCGAAATAAGGAAACCGCACCTGGTACGAAAGATCGAGAGCTGTGAGCCTGAGATCTGATTGAGAAATTTGTTTGATGATGTTTCTGACATCGTCCGTGCTGAGATCATCAGAGAGGTTGATTCGTTCGAGGCGGTTGAATCTGCGCAATAGAGGGGAGATGTCTCCGTCGCTATCAGGGGCAAGGAAGACCGTCCGTTTGGAGACGTTGAGGGTGGAGAGAAGGCGATTGGAGATGGAGAGGAAGCGCTTGCAGACGAGAGAGATTGACTCCAGGTGGGGGTAATGAGTGGATTTGATGCGATCAAATATTGCTTCCCATAATTCTTCTGGCAAAACTTCCCAAGACTTTTTCATTTCAGAAGAAGACAGAGTATGATAAGCAAGAGGAAGATCAAGAAGCAAGAAGAAGGTGAGGAAGGAAGGAGAGTTTTCTAGGGTTTTGGGAATTGGAGAGAGAAGAAAGAGGATGTTAATTCAAATCATTTTGTAAAAAAGACAAGCTCTTTAAAGAGTGCTGCAATCCGCATACTGCGATTTGCTCTCCACACACTGCAATATATGGACACTAAAAAGCCCACTTCTAAATTTACCAAAATTACCAAACTTCATCCCTCCCAGAGTCTTTTTACACACTGCGTTTTACCTCTCAAATGTAAGTTTGAGAACGGTTCTACTTCGTGCATTCACTCCTCTCTACTTGCTTCCCTCCTCTTCAATTAAATGATGTGACATGCATCATGAAGACAAGGTTTCTACTTCCTGCATTCACTCCTCTCTACTTCCCCCCTCTTTCATCTTCTCTCCCGGTTTAAAGCCTCACCTCATTCTTTATTTGACTGCAACGATTTTAATCTTGATTTCATTCAAAGTTGATACCCACTTTGCTAACATTCTTAAACAATGGACGAGCGAAAGGACAAGCAGATGATAGCTCCCTATCATTCTAGTAGTGTCGAGGTAAGCATATTCATCGCGATTTGTTTTATATTCTGAGACGAACCGTTCGGCCCTGCATGTCCGACCGAATGTCTTTCTTGCGGAACTACAGTGCCGAGAATTTCACAATTGAACGGACTACAGTGCCGAGAGTTTCAGAATTGAACGGCACTGTAGTGCCGAGATTATGGACTAGTTGCGGAAATTCTTGACCGAAACTAAGGAAATTGTGCGGACATTATTTGCCGAAATAAACTCTCTAACGACTCATTTGTGCGACAATAGAATTTTGCATTATGTAAATTTTTATTTCCACGAGAAAGAGGAATCTTATACTCACACTTATTTTATAGAAAATCAAGATTCTCATCAATTTAACAGTTTTCATAATAATTATCTCCATTATCTAAGTTTTCATTACACAAAAGCACCCTTAAGAGACTCAAGCAATCTGGATTTATAGCTCATTTGGAATTTAGTTGACTGGGTTAATTTTAGTAAATGCTTGAGTTATAATTAATGGACAATTTCAATCGTCACAAAATTACAATATGAGAAAATGTTGAAAATTCTGCTAGAGTTGGAGATTTTTTGAATTATTAAAAATAATAATAAACATCTAGACTTCAATTGAGTTGCTAGGCCACTGGGCACACAAGTAGGCCTGTCAATAGGACTGGACGGGTTTGGGCTTGGGCTATCCAATCCTATCCGAATATTTGGCGGGCTTATCAAGGATTGTCCAGTCCCATCCCGAATATTTGGTAGAACTGTCGAGGGTTGTCCAATATCGACCATAGATTTAACGGGCCTATGTCAGATATCATCCCGCGTGGGCCCAACCCAGCCCAGTGCTGAACACGATCTTAAATATAAGCTAAATATTCTCTAATTATTCCTATATTGCCACCGGAATTTAAACTTTCCTCCTTTTTTCCGGGCTTGGGTATGGCAATGCAATGCAAAAGGCAACATTGTGGATTTTTTTATTGCCAGTGACAGAGTAGAAAATCAAACAAATCAACAAAAATTAACAGAAATAAGCTAACTATCCTATGTGAGTCGAGTAATGTCTAAAATAACTCAGCAGAAATTATTTTTCTTTAGTGCATTCTCACCTTTGTATGAATCATCATCACTAGCTAGAAATTAACTGAACCAATCATGAGCACAGACTAATGAACCAATCCTGGGAATAAAAATGAGTGAAATGTGTTTGCAGCCGAGCCGGGTAGGGCATTTTCTGCCTATTCCCGGTCCTATTTTGGTCAGGCTTTAAAACTTTTATCCAAGCCCAGCCCAGTGGGCTCAAATTTTTTTAAAAGCCCTGTATTTTCGGGCATGGAATGGGCCGGTTGGATACCCATTTTAACAGGCACAATTGACAGGGCTACACATGAGGGGGCTGAATTTGCATCTAGCGTCAAAATCCAAATTTGGTTTATCTCGTGTTCGTTGCAACGTTCAAAGCATTTCTTGAAGTTGTCAGTCTTTGGGACACTGGTTTTGCAGACTTTTCCTCTCCTTTAGGAGAGACAGTTTTCCACAAAATAATAATTAGGCCTCATGTGTATTACAGAGTTATTAAGTTAAGTGAGGCCGTTGAGAATTGACATAAAATAAAGATATTCTTGTAAAATGATATACTTATAATTGATTTTAATTGATCTAATCCATCCACAGCCAACCATTGGATTGATGAAAGTTTCTAAATAATGATTAGACTTCCTGTATATAAGAGAGTTATTCAGTGAGAGAGAGACCTTTGAAAATCGAGATAAAATAATATTACATTTGTAAAATAATAGTCATTTTTGTTTAATGGACGTAAGGGCAAAACAATCATTTTAATAAAAATTCAACACAATCTTCACTGTGGTTGGTCATTCTCATTAGGACAATTGATTTAGGGGGCTGCTTACAAATACTTTAACAACAAGGGCTTATATACAAATCCTAGAAACCTTTTTGGTATATGAAAAATACTCTATTATTTACCGGATATGGAAAGGACCTCCTTTGATAGTCTTGGGGGAGGCTCCAACTTTCCCGCTGCAACCTCAACATCATCATCAACACGACCTTACCCCGACAATCTGGGTAGGCAAAAGTAGTACAGAGTTATGACTCCAACAAAAGAAAAACTGTTGATTCCAAAACACAGTTTTAAAAGGAAAAATCAATAACTAACTGATAATTCCCTTTCCCACAATGGCCACACAATCATCGAAAGGATTCATCATAATTTCAGTTCAGATTGTCTCTGTTGGTGCTGGACTGATACACGGACATCTTCTCTGTCTCTTTCCCCTTAAGAAACTCAGTGAGCGGCAATTGGACGACTCAGATTCCGGCAAAAACCACTAGTTTATGCAGAGTCAAGCAACTTTAACCTACAAATGTGCAGACAAATTTGGTTAATCTCAAGCACAAATGGAAATTTATTGCATAGAAAATGGATGTGCGACCCACATAACAAGAAATACAACGTAAGAAAACTACCATCAATTTTGGATACAGTATGATTGCCATTTTGTTAGGCCAATGTTACCTGACTAGAATGAGTGTAGGAAATGTTTCATTTTATAGCCAGAGTTTGCAGGGAAATGTTTATCTGGTGAATAGGTCTGAGTTGGGATGCTTTCACATTCAGAAAGTAAGGGAAAAAAAAAAAAAACACACCAATCATAATTATTCCAAGAATACTGTGGGAATTCTTATTGCTTCTTAGTGTTTGAATACTGACTACATTTTCACAATGACAAAATTTTACCTAAAAAATATAAACTTTTGGTCTATCTATTTTACAGAAATGATTTATATACTTACAATATTTCCATAATTATGTAAAAATCCCCAAAGATCATTGAGCCAAAAATTTTAACCCAAGGTTAAGGTAATTGAGTTAATTAGCTAAGATTCATTCACAATAATCAAGCATAAAAAGGGGCTTTATTATGTCGGTAACCAAGTGGAAGGTCATGTTAATCTTTTCGTGGGACACAACTCCAACTTTGAGCTCTGATTCATCTCTCCTCAACTTTTGGCACTGGTCTTAAAGAAATCTTGAGAGATTTCCATGGACGGCATGAGAGCTGGTGAGCAAACACCTGATATGTTAATGCTAATGTGCCCACATGGTCTGTCATAATTGTAATGATAAGTTAAATACGAAATGGTCTCCTGTTCAGTTACTAATTCTGTTTCCTACCTTTGTCACTTCTTAGAAAGAAACATGCATGGTTGCTAGTGGATGCTTGTTTGATATCTCTAAAAGCTTCAAGGCCATTTCTTCTATCCCACCCTCACTTCGTTGGAGTTACTTCTGTTGATGTTAGACGCGTAAGCTCAAAGCCAAAATGGAGGATAACACATGATGACACAAATCGAGTGACTAGATATAGGAGTTTTTGTACAGAATTCTACAGCTGGATCTGTATCTTCTCAATGTTTAGCTTCATTTACTACAATTTCATATTCAATAAAGACCTTATTATAGGATTGATCAAATAGAGATATTATTCATCATTATTCAGGTTCCCGATGAAGCACTAATTGACAGAAGTGTCAGAAGAAGGATGGATCCAATGACTGGGAAAATCTACCATCTTAAAAATTTTCCTCCGGAGACCCAGGAAAATGAGGCAAGACTGGTAACTTGTCCTCATGACACTCCTGAAAAAGTAGGCATACCTTCTCTTGTCATTTCTGATATAGCATGATGCAAGACAGGAAAACTAGCCTAAATGATGCTATCTGAGACCAAGACAATTAATTATCATTTATAATGAATCAATAACATACTGTTTCCCACGCCAATCAAAGAAGAAATCAGCTAAGGCAATTAATTGCCCTGTTACAATCCTGCAGATGAGTCCCTCAAAGAAATGAGAGATGGACCAAATGGAAGGTTAGGACTTTCACTTGCCAAGGGATTCACCAACAACAACCAGATCTTTTGTGCGGCTGTGCCCAAGTCTTGGCTCAAGCGGTTATCAATCAACAGATGGGAAATGTATGTAATGGAAATTCAAATTCAGATTTAATTAAATAATTACCACAACTTATTAAGGCCCAAAATAAAATTCAGATTGGCTATTTGATGGAAAAGTATGGCTTGTGGAATGATTAAGGAAGGAAAAATAGGGAAGTTGAGGGTTAATGGGGTCCAGCCAGGCTTGGGATGGGTTGGGGTGTGGTCGGCCAAGGTTAACAGGGCTGCGGTTTGGGTTTAGGTGGGGGATTAGTGCTGGAATGGGGTCTTGGAAGAGGTTTAGGGTTTAGGGCTTAGGGCTAGATCTAAGGTTTTGGTGAGAAAATAGTACTAGATCTATAGTTTTAATTTTTAAGGGATGCACATAGGCAGAAAAGGGGAGGATAGGGTCCGACCACAAGGGAAAGAGGGGAGGTCGAGTGGGAAGGTGCAAGCCCACATCGGGATCCACGCACACGTTCCTAGGGATATGTGCCCATAGACCATGGGCAGCTTTGGGGTTCCTTTTGGTTAAATACTTGAGGAAAAAGGTGATTTGAGGCTTTGAGCCTCAAAGAACTAGAAGATTGGGGAAGAGAGTACCATTCTTGCAAGAGAAAAATCTTCATTCATTCATTCATTCATTGCCCTTCTCTCAAAGAGAGGTACAAGGTTAATAGAAAAGACAATAAGGAGCCCCAGCAAGCAATGGCTCAGATTAAATCCTAACTAAAGCCCTAACAACCAAATGGCTCAGATGAAACCCTAACTAAATATGGCTTTTTTCTTTTTTATGATAACCTAGGGTATCTCCCGCGCAACCCAGCCCAGTCCAGGAGCCTTTTGCCCCGAGCCCAAGGGACACTCGATTCTGGACAACCGAGAACTAATCCCTAGGGGTACATGCAAGCCCTCCTATCCACATGCATCGGGTAAAACTATGGATGTGGCCAACCAAGGTAGGTGTCAAACCTAACTAAAGATGAATTCATCCGCTTAAATAATATAACATAAACTAGAATAACGAAAATAAAATAAAATAAATAAGAGACACAGGGGTGTGCGCATGCATCCCTAAGTCCCTAAGCAGATTCGGCCATGCCACGGGCCCACTCTTTGGGCCCTCTTTGATATTTATTTTGTTCCTCAATTTCTTCATGTCTTCATGCTTGCATCTTCAGTAATTCTTCCCCTGTGGCCCATCCTATTGTGGGGTCTTCCTCATGTCTGCCACAAGAGGTCTTCATCATGCCTAACATTAGAGCCAACGGTGGATCTTCATCTGAAGACAGATTGAATAGTTGATCTTCAAAATATTGGTGGACTAAGCCCATGAAAGGCCGATTGTATGATGGAAAAAATATTCTGTCTACCCAGACTTGGGTTTTATTCTTCTGTGTATGGTATTATGAGGGCTCATTTTAAAATACTATGAATGCTTGTTTACTTTTCAAAGTGCCACTTTGTATCATGTAACTTGAAAGCACATAAGCAATTGGTTTGTATGAACTGTTACAATTAAGAATCCCATTTTAAAAGTTTACTGTTAGGACACTTGTTTCAATAAAATAACATGTTATGAAATTCATACCAATTAAATAGCAGGCACGTGTTAGCATGGCAAATCCTGAAATCAGTTTTCTCCTCTTAGTTACTGTCTTTGGAACTGATCTATGGCTTTAATGCAAGATTCTTAGTTACTTTAGAAGTTCAACAGCTTTCCAAGTTGATGTAGCATAATCTCTTGGTGAATCCAAGTGCTCACTTACTTAAGTATCAGCTTATATGCTTGGACTTTTAAGAAACCTTAATAGAGTCAAAGATTTCAGATGCATCATCTCAAGGGTACCAAAGAATAATTTAGTCCCAATTATGAAGAGGTGATGCTATAATTTTGGTTCACTTGCTACTGAATGTTGAGAAACCAGCTCTACCAGGATGATGAGCCTAAAATAGAAAATCCTGGACAGGCTCTTTTTTTTTTTTTTTTTTTGGGGGGGGGGGGGGTGGTGTGTGGATGATGACCTGAACCCGCAATCTCATGGTTTTGACAATGAGCACCTTCCAGCTGTGCTACAAGTGTCAAAGCTGCTGTTTCTTTTTTAATTTAAAGAAATGATTCAAAGTTGGCTGAATTGCTGTTTCTATTGTATTCAAAGAAATGACTCAAAGGTTACTGAATTGTTGTTTCTTTCTTATTCAAAGAGAAATAACTCATTTGAGATCCTAATGCGATCTAGTGTTAAGCCACCATTATGATTCGGTGCATTAGAATTGCATGTCTCCACCATATAATAACCATTATATTTGCCACTTGCCTTGAGCCACATTTCGTTCCACATAATCAGACGAAGGTGATTGTGGCTTATGATCTGGAAAAAATCTCTGAATTACATAATGTGTCGGTTCCCTTGCATTTTGGTAATATGGTTCTTCTAAATCTTTCACTCAAGGGATTTCTCAAAATCTAAAGGGTGGATTCTACCCATAAAAAGGAGAACAAGTTTGGCTATCTATAACCTTACCCATGGCTACATGACGAAACTCCCATCTACAAGTAAAGGCATTACATCAGCTATTTTGTTAAAAGGTAAACAAAGGAAGGTACGTAAAACGGCATCCAAAAAACAAAGTATAAGCTAAAATGACATGATTTTTATTGCAAGTCATGAGAAAGTACACTAAAAAACAACCATAACAAAAGTCAAACACAGTGGAAATTCAAATTCAGAAATTAAATGGACTTACATCACAAAGCTGTCGTAATACTTTGAAGTGAAATCTTTATTAAGCAGAAATGACTAGAACTCCATGTCCCAATAAGAGATCCCTCAAATCCATTGTAGGTATACCGGACCAGATGACAATATTATTGTCCTCATTGATGGACTGGAGTACAGCATCCAGGACAAAAAGTCTTCACTCAGATCACAACAGCGTTTTAAATTCAATTTTCTCATAACCTTGCAGCTTTTCAGTAACTCTCTAATCCCTTTCTCTGTGACTCCACGACAATCTTTCAAATCCACCATCTGCTGCCTTTGGCATCCTCGCCCAATCATCTCCAACCCTTCATCTGCAATTCCTGTTGCAGATGCCATCAATACTTTTAATTCCAAAAATTGTAAATCTGACCCAAGATTGCTGACCTTGCAGCATCTATCAATTCTCAGCTTTGTGATCTTGGTGCAATACTTTCCAATTCCACCAATTCCTACTTCTGTGATGCCCCAACAACTACACACATCAAGGGATCTGAGTTCTGGGCACAAAGTCCCTATTCTTTCGAGTGTTTCATCTCTGAGATGCATATTGCCCGTCAATTTCAAAGACTGAATTTTGCAATTTTTTCCTAATTCTGAAACTAAATCCTCTCCACCTAAACCTAAACTTGTGTACGACATGTTGATGTCTTCCAGGGAAGGGCAGTTCTTTGCGAGGTTAAAAATGGTTGAGCTCGTCAAAAGTGTGCACCTACTGAGACTAATTGAGATTACATGTGGGAGATGCTCTGATAAAGAAGACATCATCTCATCAGTGAGGAATCTTGCTCCATCAAGAACCAAGTGTTGGAGTGACGGCTGACCAACAACAACTGCAGAGAGGCCAGCATGGGTAAAACCATGGGAACGGGAGAGTACAAGCTTTCGTAGAACAAGATTGTGTTCCCCAATCGCAGACAGCAATTTATCAGTAACATACATTCCATTTCCAAAGCCATCTCCAGAGAGATCAAGGCATTGTAGATTTATGGCATTTGAGCCAAAGCTCTTTATAAAATCAGGACCAGGTAGCGAATCTATAAATCTATACGTAGAAAGGGAGTAAGAAAGGGAGCACAGATTATTACAGTGCTGGATCACATACTCGATGCCGCTGATGGTTAAAAGACTACAACGCTGAGACTAAATTTCACTCAACGAAAGACAACGAGAAGACAACTTGATTAGAGAATCATCTGAAATGAATCTGTTTCCAGAAATATTAATGGACCGAAGCCTTTGAAGCTTCTCCCCGATTACAGAAATCCCCTCATTTGATACACTTTCACGATGAGTACGAGCGACACTTTCATCGTAATTATTTCCTGGATGGCTAATATCGAGCACTTCTAGATGAGGAAAAGAAACTGCAATGTGAAGTAGATCCTGATCGTTCAAAATATTCATGTGTGAGCAGATAAGAGTCCTCATTCCATCCTTCATTTCCTGTCCTAGGTAAGTTATGTCGAAATAAGGAAACCGCACCTGGTACGAAAGATCGAGAGCTGTGAGCCTGAGATCTGATTGAGAAATTTGTTTGATGATTTTCTGACATCGTCCGTGCTGAGAGAAGCAGAGAAGTTGATTCGTTCGAGGCGGTTGAATCTGCGCAATAGAGGGGAGATGTCTCCGTCATCAGGGGCAAGGAGGACCGTCCGGGTAGAGACGTTGAGGGTGGAGACAAGGCGATTGGAGATGGAGCGGAAGCGCTTGCAGACGAGAGAAATTGTTTCCAGGTGGTCGTCATGAGTGGACTTGATGCGATCAAATATTGCTTCCCAGCATTCTTCTGGCAACCCTTCCCAAGCCTTTGCCATTTCAGAAGAAGAAGAAGATCATGAAGAGAGAAGAAGAAAACTTGAGATTTTTTCCAGGGTTTTGGGAATCGGAGCGAGAGGGAAGAGGATGTTACTTCAAATCATTTTGTAAGAACCAATCGTACAACGGGACAAAGTCTTTAAATACAAGACAAACTCATTTATAGAATTTGAGAGAAACTCTCTACTTGGCGCAACGTGAGTAGGATAATGTATTTCAACTTTTGAGAGAGCCCAATCACATTGCTCCACGTGTTTGTCCTAAATTCTGTCTATAGAATTCATCCAAATAGACTTTTTGAATACAAAATCCACATTGTGGAGTTTCACTTATGAGAACGTCTATTTGTCCCGGATGATGTCCCGGGACAAATAGACTTTCACTTCACTTATTTGGCTTAGCCAAATAAACTCTCTAACTACTCATTTGTGCGACAATAGAATTTTGCATTATGTAGATTTTTATTTCCACTAGAAAGAGGAGTCTAATATTCGTACTTATTGTATAAAAAATTAAAATTCTCATCAATTTAACAATTTTCATAGTAATTATCTCCATTATCAAAGTTTCGATTGCACAAAAGCACCCTTTAGAGACTCAAGCAATCTGGATTTATAGCTCGTTTGGAATTTAGTTGACTGTGTTAATTTTAGTAAATGCTTGAGTTATAATTAATGGACAATTTCAATCGTCACAAAATTACAATATGAGAAAATATTGAAAATTCTGGTAGAATTGGAGATTTTTTGAATTATTGAAAATAATAATAAACATCTAGACTTCAATTGAGTTGGTAGGCCACTCCGGGCACACGAGTAGGCATGTCAATAGGACAGGATAGGTTTGGGCTTGGGCTGTCCAATCCTACTCTAATATTTAGCGGACTTATCAGGGATTGTTCAGTCCCATCTCGAATATTTGGCAGGACTATCGAGGGTTGTCCAATATCGACCATGGATTTAACGGGCCTATGTCATATATCATCCTGCATGAGCTCAATCCAGTCCAGTGCTGAACACGATCTTAAATATAAGCTAAATATTCTCTAATTATTCCTATATTGCCACTGGAATTTAAACTTTCCTCCTTTTTTCCGAGCTTGGGTAAGGCAATGCAATGCAACAAGCAACAATGTGGATTTTTTTTTTATTGCTGGTGACAGAGTAGAAAATCAGAAAATCAACAAAAATTAACAGAAATAAGCTAAGTAGTCTACTATGAGTTATTCAGTGAGAGAGAGACCTTTGAAAATCGAGATAAAATAATATTACTTCCGTAAAATCAAAAACTGGGTTTGAAGCAAGGAGAGTATGTAGTCTACTGTGATAGTCAAAGTGTTATGGATCTTAGCAAAAACGCTACATACCATACCCGCAAAAGGCACGTTGATGTGAGATACCATTGGATTCGTGAAGTTATCGAAAAGAATCTTATGAAGCTAGAAAAGATTCACACTGATGAGAATCCCTCGGACATGATGACTAAGGTTGTGTTTAAGGGAAATGCTGGAGCTGTGTTCAAAGTTGGCAGAACTGGACTCCTAGTAAGGGGATTTAGAGGTGTCTTCCCTAAGGTCTGGAGGGGGAGATTGTTGGCCTAGTGGGTCCAGACCAAGTGGTTTCAGGGTCATAGGTATTATGGTAATTGTACAGGGACTTTCTTGTTGACTAAGATAAGGTTTCTTGGGGGATAAGAAAGAGAGCATTATATATTCATGTAATGTGTAACCCATAAGATATACTGTATTGCATATCATACAAAGAGTGAACCCAAAGGAGAGTCGAGTTTCTTTCCCCTGGATGTAGGCAAGTCTGCCGAATCGCGTAATTCTCTTGTGTGTGATTGCTTGTTCTTGTGTGATTGATTGTTTGTTCGATCGCATTGATTCACGTTTCAGCATACACATGCACAACGGAATAGTCATACTAATGTGAAGTTTGAAAATAGTATTTACTGAATTGTTGTAGGAAGAAAAGAAGTGTCTAAAGCTACAATATCCAAAATAATCGGGTTAATGTCCCAATTGAACCCTCCATTGATTGCATGAACCACCTCCTTAGAATATGAGAAAACACAAACTTTTGAGAGATCCATGGCTTTAGCTTCAAAAGGGCTAGGTAGATCGCCCTCATTTCGGCCTCCTTTGAGGAGAATACCTTTGGACCTTAAGTAGCGCCTGCACCCACAATAATACCATTAAGTTTCACTAAAAAACCAAAACTGAATTTACCATCGGCGGATCTAAAGGTAGCATCAGTGAAGATAAATATATCCTCCTTAGTAGAAGTCTCTGTAGGAATAAGAGCCGAATAATTAGCCCCTTGGATCATCTTATTAGGTTGTGACTTAATGTCCTCCACAAGCCTACTTACCAATAGAATCAACCTAGCTGGGTTGAGGGGAAAGCCCCTGAAAAGGAAATCACACATGGCTTTCCAAATTGTCCACCACATAGAGAGGATCCACACTTTAATGTGGTTGCTATTCAGAGGAGAAGTCTGTGGATCATGCTCACATAAACG
This sequence comes from Umbellularia californica, assembly GCA_028538565.1. NCBI lineage: Eukaryota > Viridiplantae > Streptophyta > Magnoliopsida > Laurales > Lauraceae > Umbellularia > Umbellularia californica. The sequence continues at coordinate 96,671,787 of JAPQWN010000003.1, forward strand.
ATTCCACCATCCCAGTGAATCGCAATATGATTTCTGATAGTGTGTCAGTGGCAACTCCATTCCGGTAATGCATTGTAACTTTTGCTATTGTCAGATTCTTGATTGCAAGTTAAGCATCTTCTGACACTCTCTTATTCTTGGTTTACTTTATCAGTGAAACACCTCATTATGGTATTGGAAGTGAGACGCCAATGCATCCATCATGGACTCCTATGCACCCATATATGACTCCAATGGGAGAGGGAGGAGGTGTACTTTTTATGTTTAATGATGATAAACACCAGTGACATTGTTAAGCATTTTTCTTTCAGGTTTCAACTAATTGTTGTTTTAGATTATGTTTTCGTATCCCTGAATCTTTTGGTAGATGCCCTTTTACTTTGGCAATACTAGCCATCAATTTTACCCATGGTTTATCTGGCTGACAGGAGAAATTTATCCATTGTAACAGCGGTTCCTGTTATATTCCAAAACACACTGCGGCAATCAAAAAGTGATCCTGACTATATTATTGACTCGGGGTGTACTTGAACAAGGTGCATGCTTAGATGCCTTAATTGCTATAATGTTAGATGCATCAGCCACACTACACCAAAAATAAAAAACAGAGATGCTGGTCTGGAGCAGTTAAGGTCAGTTCGTTGTTTGAAAGTTTGTTCTTTAGACACATGAATAAATCTTTGTTCTTTCTTTTCATACATTGATCATTTTTGCCTTTAAATTAGTTCCTTTCAGATCCTTATTCAAACTTTCAGATACTTTATATGATTCTGCACTCCCTTTATTCAGGTGTTAATTTGGTTTGTTTGATATTGCAAGATGATAGCCAAATTCTCATTGCTTCTGCTGATCAAACTGTAAGTTGGAAATTTGTTTTGTTTCGATTTCTTCCCATGTATCACTTTTATATTGAAAACTGGCTATTTTAATATTCGTTGTATCTACTTACTTACAAGTCTATTAATTTACTTGTTATGTTAGCTTGTTTACAAACCATCACATACATACTCCTCTAGGCCGCATAACGGTCATTGAACAACTTTTTCCCTTTGAATTTCATTAGATAAAGATATGGGATGCAGAGAAAAGGAAATGCATTGGTGTTATGATGGAACACACGGGCAGTGTGAAGTCACTTTCTTCACATCCATCCAACTCTGGTAGGTTTATGAGTTTCATGTAGACTCCCAACAGTCTTAATTGAATTCAAGAAACAATAGAATATCTGAAGCTGAACATTATATATTTATTGGAACAAACCCTGTTGTCTCCGGTTCAAGAGATGGATCTTTTACCCTTTGGGATTTACGATCCAAGTTTAGTTCAACAACTGGATGTATGGAGGCATGCTTCAAGTGAGTCTTGTGTTGTTATATTGCATCTGCGCCCTTCCCTTAGTTGGAATTTATAGCTTCAGAATCAATCATGTTTCTTCACTTATTGCTAATTCAGGTCATGCTCACAGGTACCGCAATTTGTGATCCATCTATTCTGTGGTTGTTTCTTTAGATTACATATGATATGATGTGATATGGATTTCTTTCAATTCTATTCAATATACTATATGCTCTGATTTTGGTTTTACTATACAATAGCCTTGATTGTGGTTGTGGATTCCTTGACAGACAAATCAAATTTTCCTTGTCATAAATTGAGCATTTTGGGTTGACTAAGTCTGTTGACAGATTTCCTTGTCATGAATTGAGCATTTTGGGTTCATTGAATCTGTTTACTGATTTTCTAGTAAAAAATTGAGCACTTTGGGTTCATTGAATCTGTTTTCTAATTTGGTTCGTCAGTATGGCAACTCCTTTTTTTTTTTTTTTTTCGTTTGATATCTTGAACCGGTCAATTGACTTGATAATAGATTTAGAAATTCGTTCCTAGATTGAAATTGAAATTTGACCCACTTGATAGTAGATTTGGAAAGTCGTTCTTAGCTTAAAATTTGATCCACACACACTATTATTTTGATTTGATTTTTGGGTTTTAAGAAATGAATTGGCGCACAAAGCACGCCATCTATGGGGTGAACGAATGCACCGTTCATTTGGGCCTATCAAATATGAACATCTGCACCCTATGAATCAGTTGGGGTGGATGATCCAACCTGCCAATTGGGAACTTTCTTCCATTGATGTCCAAGTCCTTCAATCATCCAATGGGTGAATGGCCCATAATCCACACAGGAATGTTGTGCGTAGGATTGACAGATTCTACCTGGTAACTAGATATTTTGGAATGCCAAATTTCATTCATGCTAAATTTGGATTTCTGTTACAGGGGGTTGTGTCTACATGATGTATGATGAATGTCTTGAAGCATTTGTCTTTCACACGGCGTTAGGATGAGCTAGTTCTTGTAGAATATTGTAAATGTTTCTTCATTTACAGTAATTAAAGGTTTGCATGAAACTGCCTTCGCGATAAATAATTATTGATTACACTGCTTTTTTTTTTTTTTCTTTTGTAGAAGATTTATTCATTAGTAGTGATAACACTACTTTATAATGTAGAAATGTTCAATGAAATTTTGCACTTGCAGGCACTTAACATGAGCATAACATCAGTTCATTAATCTCAAAAATCTCTTTCCTGTGAATTGTAGTATTATGTTGGAATACTTAAAAACCTCTTCCCTGTGAATTATAGTATTATGTTGGAATACTTAAAAACCTCTTCCCAGTGAATGCTTCCAACATCTCTACAGGCTTCAAATGGGCCCTAAGGCCCAGTCCAGATTATATTAGGCCTGTATCTATGTGACTCTTTGTGAGCTTTACCAAAATCACAATATTCATGTTTCCTGTGTTCTGCCTCCCAAGACTCTAGATATCAACTACATGCTGTTAAAAAAGATGACATTCTGAAGTGAGCTGATTTTGCAATATATGTGGAAGTGGGTTCCTTGGAGCTAGCAAAAAATCACATGCTTCAGAGAAACAAAATGGTGGGCACTTGCATCTGAAACTTCTAATCCATAACTTGCAATAGGACATTTCCAAACAAATTGGTGTTAAGAGACAAGTTGTTATATTGCAACCACCACCACCATCATTACCAACCTTTATCCCATCTATATGTGGTCAGCAAATAAGTTCTTATTAAAAAAAAAAAAATTCTGACGTATCATTCATGTTCCATCAGTTTCATAATGCTTCTACCAAAGAATACTTGTTTTTTTTCCTTTACAGTTTCTTGCTCCTTTCAATTTGTGCCTGTGTTCCTGTACTCAAAAGCACTTTAGGGCTTTCTCCAATTGTCCTCAGTTTTGTTCCTTTCGATTTTCATGGGGACTAGTCAATAATTAAATGCTATCATTGCTGTTCAAGAGCTGCTAAGTGCATAAACTATTAAGGAGCATTTACCTCATTATGTACCTGAGTTAAAAAATATGGTGGATACTCCTGAGGTTTTCTTCTGTCTAAAGCATTGTTATTATAAACTAAAGCTTCAGAATAGGGAATTGTGGCTGAGCAAAGCTCACTAACTTTTCTAGGTGGCAACAAAGGTAGGCATGTCATTTGTGGTAACTTACACATCATCAAGCAACCAGGTAAGGTCTATCAGGCATTTTCATTTCCTGTTATATCTATGGCCTCTGTTTGTTGTGCAATATGTCTTCTCATATAATGGTGGAAATCAATGTGGGTTTATCCATCTGATAATATATATATTCTTTGTAGGTTGGAAGATCTTATTTTATTGCTTCAAGGTGTTGTAGTTGCCAATTAGATCAACCACCCCTGAGTGGGTAAAATTTATATTATGAGACTTATAGCCTATAAAGTTGGGATGTAAAAATGGTATACTATGTGCTCCTAGCTTCACCTAAACATGGGAAAGTATTTAGTGATATCTCTCTCTCTCTCTCTCTCTCTCTCTCTCTCTCTGATGTTAATTACAAAACTGAAATTAAAGCTGATAGCATGTGTGTTGCCTGTTCAACTTAACACACCATAACAGAGTAAGAGAGCTGATAAAATATTTGCTCTCAAATTATTCATGTGAATGCACTTTTTAGTAAGGACAACAAGCAGTCATTCAAGTCAAAAGAGAGGCAGGATACTCCTCAGCCTACTTGTGCAGCCACCCCTATCATCCCATATTGGGCACCGCACCCCGAAGTGGAAATTGTTGAAACAAATGAAAGCATCCAGCAGACTACAATGGGAGATTCACAGTTACAGGATAGGACTGAAGCAAGGATAGGAAGAAGGAAAGAAGAGAGGAAAAGTGACATGGAAGTAAAGACAGAGAAAGGGCTCAGATTGATTTATTGGAGGGCATCTTCCACCAAAAAAGATAAAACTTGGCAACTCTCTGGTTTTTATTTCTTTTAGAAATGAAGTGGATGAACCTTCTCAGAAAGTTGTGGGTTGATTTTGTGTTATGTTTTTATGTATTTCTAAATATTGTAAATTGTAAATTTAAATTCAAGCTAGTATATCGATTTTTTTACATAAACTAATTGATGATGTGTGATATTAATGTGTAGATGTGAATGCTATTATTTATGGGTTTTAATTTTTTTGTAATTTAAAAAAAATGAATTTAATGGGAAATAAAAAAATTACGACGATATTATTTTAAAAAAAAAAATAATAATAATAAAATTAGGGATGGTTCAAAACCATCGTTTAACACAGTAAAAACCGTTCCAATATCAAAATATGGAACGATTTTAAACCCTTCCTGTACACCTAGAACGGACTAGTAATTGTTCCAAAAATTAGAATTTGAAACGGTTTTAAAAAATTTAAAAGTGTTTATAACCTTCCCAAAAAGGACTACGAACCGTTCCACAAAGGACTATGAACAAGGAAAATCCGGCAGTGATTAAAACCGTTTCAAAATTCCTAATTTGGAACGGTTTTAAGAATTTTGGAACTGTTTTCAACACTTCAAAATTTTTTCATTTGGAACGGTTTCCATCCGTTTCAATGTTTTAGGAACAAGGGGTTTCGATTGGTTTTGGATCATTCCTATTTTTGTTAGGAACGGTTCTGGGCTGTTCCTATTTGTTGTTTTTTGGTGTAGTGCTTTTTGCATTAAAACTGTATCTTGCTTTGCACGGGCTCTTTTGCTGGAACAAATTGAACTTAAGCTTGGCTCGAAAGTAGTTAATTGAGTTGGACCTCAGTCCAAGTTTGCTATAAAATTTCACTTGAGCTTAATTTATAATAAATTAGAGCATAGGTGGAGCTCAAACTGGTGCTCCAGCCTTATTTTGAGCTCAAACACGAGCTTTATTAGGCTAATTATTTACGCTCAAGTGCTCCATTCAATTTTGCTTAATGTATCAAAGTATTAAAAGAAGAAGAAGAAGAAGTTAATTAATAATAACGACCAACATTAAACTTTTAACAGTTTCATCTCTTATCCCTATCATACATCTCTAATCCGTAAACCTCTGTGATTGGTTGCATTCAGGTATGCACCATATAAATTCTACTGTCAAAAGATCAGATTTTTCGTAGAATGGCCCATTTAATAGGAACATACTCCATATTATGAGCCAGGCCTTGAACCGAGCTGAGGTACTTCATAAGCCCGTTTCAAGCCAAACACAACACAACCGTGCTTTGCTCATCTTCAGCTCATTTAAAAAATGAGCTAGCCTATAAAATAGGCTCAATTCGAGCTCGATCTTATAAAAATTGAGCTTAAACTTGATCAGAGCCAAGAGAAGAAAATGAAAAAAAAAATAAATAAACAAAGAACAAGGTCATGAACTAGCTCACCTCATGGCCAGCCCTAGGCATGTGGGCCAGTCCACCTAGTTTATAATGGGTGCTGTATGATGTATATATCCAACTATTTCCAACCACAATTTTGCCTTCATTAAACTATCGCCCAGGTATTGCAGGCGCATCAATCAATTGGGGTCTGGACACAAATGGGATCAAGAGTGCTCATGGCCCACAAAAGGGTATATTTTTGCAACTGGGATGGGTCAGGCCTGCCCAGCTGAATAAACTTTCATGCCCAAGAGCTGGATCTCGATCTAAGTAAATATTGAGCCTAACAACTAAATACACCCGGGTTGGATAAGCTTTGACTCGGTTTGCCCCACCATGAATGATCACCTTTAGGGGTCATTTGTTCACACTCATTTACGCATCACATGCATAAATTTTGGGTGAATGTGATTAACCCTGTCCGCTCAACTGAACCAGCTTTGTGCTTGGGTTGTCGAATTTGTGACTAACCACCATAATAGTGCTCCAACTGAATTTATGATAGGAAAGCTAAAGGGAGAATCTTACACTAGTGTGAGCCTCTTTTCAATTTTTTGAGAAACAATGTGATGAAATTTATTATGGGAAAAAAGTCATTGCAGTCCACCGACACAACAAATTGCTATGTAATACAAAATTACGCAATTTAAACATTGGTAGCCAAAAATCTAGATCTCCTTATTTCATTCTCTTGGAATGTCTATAAAGATAAATATTGATAGATGTTATGCTTTTCTTCTCTTTCTTTTTATGATTTTTAATGTTTATTTCTTTCAGGAAACTGGAATAATATTGTTCTATGATTCTTTTTTTTTATCCCTTACATTGTAAGATTTTCTCTTCTACTGTATTTCTATTTTTCAGCTCTTTGTAGATTTGGGGTAATCTTTCATCCATTTCAATTTTTTAACAGCATTTAATTCTGATGTTAGGTTTAGATCTTCTTATATTTGTATCTTTAAGGGCACGTTTGGCAACGGTCTGTAGGGAGGAATCCTCGCCCATTTTCCGTGCTTCCACAGAAAGCTCACGTTTGGATGTAATTGGAAGTGAGGAAATATATAAATTATAACATTTGATCTAAACATCTATATTTTTAAAATAATTTAGACTTTTATAATTTTTAATTATAAATTATCTTGCACGGGCACATTTTGCTAGTTATCCGGTTAAAAGGATATTTGGATCACCCCATAGCCTCAAAGCTCCTTGTACATACAAACTACCTCTATGAATTGGTTGGCATCCCAACTAATCCACTATAAGAAAAAGTGTATGCTTATTACACCCCCTTTTGAAATAACTAGAATATAGAAAAATAATATAAAACGCATAAATAAGAGGTAATGAAAGTAAAAGAAAGGGATTAAAAGTAATCATGCAACACGTATTGCTTTTATAGTAAGTACAATACATAACTTAAATAATTTAAATAAAGATGAAATGAACTAAGCACGCACGTATGAATTTTTAGGATATCTTGTAATGGGTAGGTGGGTATGAAATTGCCTTCAAATCCCATGTCTATTACTACTAAGTGATTGTGATAAGGGCGTTTTAGTATATACATAAATATATAAATATATATATATATATTATATAAATAAATTAATAAAAAGAGGGCTAGGGTCGAGCCGGGCCAGTATTGTCCAAGCCCGGCCCTAGGGCCTTTTCTTTGAAGCAAAAAGCCCTCATTTTACGGGTTTTTTTTATATATGGCCACGCCGGACCCCTTGTCTAGGGGCTAAATTGACAAGCCTACATCCAATGGTGAAGTAAGTGGGGGCTGCTCTCAAATGAAGATGCCATAGGACGTCCCGAGAAATATTGTTCCAAAAAATGATGTTCAAAATTGCCAAACCTTGTGATTGTTCGAGGACTTTCAAACGACAGTGATATCCAATTGAAAAGAACGGGGAGCTTTTAAATAAGTTAGAGGAGGTTATTTTATAAATTATAATTGCACCAAAACACGAGCAAGTGGTTTTGAATTTATTTTAAATAATCTTGTTTGGTGATTCCCATTTGACCCTTTGTTTCAAACGTTGGATCATGCAACCAACCCTCATCAAAGGGAAATTTTCACAAGCGAGGGAACGTCGTCCCATCAGTTAAACAAACAAGCGATGTGGGAATTGGGATAAAGAGGGTAGGGGCCGTGAGTTGGGCTTCTCACTTGAAAGTTGTTCTGCCATTTCCTCCCAAATACTTATACCAGGTAAGAGACGAGAGAGAGAGAGAGACAACATGGTCTTTTTTACTCATGGGAGATTCGAAGAAGAATCTCAATCTCTGATATCTTGGAGATGAGATTCTTCAGTTCAGGAGGCATTGAGAAATTGACATCTCAAGACATGGGAGAAGGCAATGTGAGTAAAACCCTTCCCTGCTATATGTACATGTAATCTGTTGGTGATTCCCCCCCGGCCCTCTCCTTTTGCTGACATATATTTCATGCCACATGCATTTGCAGTGTCAATATGAATATGGGCTCTACATGTAGTATGGAGGCAGAGTAGCTCAAGGTCCATTGAGAGGAACTCAATTTGTATATTTAAGGTATCTTTCACGACTGAATTTCTTAAATTTCCTTCAAAATTAGACACGATTATTTACATACTGTCACAAGATTGACAACCTCCTTTTGTTTTAAGCCCCTTTGTCACATACCCAATAACTGTAACTGTTAGTCAGGTTTTTCGATTAGTTTTAAGCCCCTTTGTCACGTACCCAATAACTGGGTTTTGCTTTTTGTTTTTCTTTTCCCTCTTTCAGTGGACAGTACACCATCTGCTTTGCATTTGGGGGGCTGAGTCCTGAGTCCGGATCTGGTGAGGTAAAACTCTACAGTGACTGAGTAGACCATTCATGGTCCGTGAATTTAGGATTGGTGCATTGGGATGTAATTTTTTTTTCCATCTTGTGTCTTTCTTGAATAAGTCGAATAGCAGTGTGAATGTGATTAACCCTGTCCGCTCAACTCAACCAGTTCTGTCCTAGGGTTGTCCCCCAAGCCAATGACATTCAGTGTCACCCAAGCCAATGACATTCACTGTCAAAAAGACATCTTTAAACCAAATATACATATACGAAATATGATCTTCAGTGAAAGGTTTAAAAAATCACAAATATACATACACTACAAATCTAAATAACCAGTACCTGATGCAATTTCAATCTAACTACTCTGCTTTTTCATCCACTGCGGACATAATTCTCTCTCTCTCTCTCTCTCTCTCTCTCTCTCTCTCTCTCTCAACATCAGCCATCTCCAAACGTGGTAGAGCCGATCCTTGAACCGACCTCAAAGCATTTTCTTGAGTAATTAATGATGCTGCAAAACAATGCATGACCAACCTGCCGATCCTTGAACCCACCTCAAAGCATTTTTTGAGTAATTAGTGATTCTGCAAAACAATGCATGACCAGCCTTACTCTTCTGGTTGCTAATGTTAGCTCTATGAAATCTCGGATATGAGGTTGGCCTGCACAAGCAATTTGGATGATGACTTTATCACCTTTTATTGGACCCCCTAAGCTTGAGGGGATGGCTTTGCTAATACCACTATTATCTGTGTTTCCGTTTTTCAACCTCCACTGGCCTCATTGGAGCTGTCCGTTTTTCAACCTCACTTCATTGGAGTTCCCTTTGTTGATGTTAGACGCGTAAGCTCAAAGCACAAAAAAAGGAGGATAACACATGATGATACCAATCGAGTGACTAGATTTATCAGCTCACAGGAGTTTTTGGACAGCTGGATCTGTATCTTCTCTATGTTTAGCTTCATTTACTACAATTTCATATTCAATAAAGACCTTGTTATAGGATTGATCATACAGAGATATTATTCATTATTATCTACGTTCCCGATGAAGTTTTAATTGACAGAAGTGTCAGAAGAAGGATGGATCCGATGACTAGGAAAATCAACCATCTTAAAAATTTTCCTCCGGAGACACAGGAAAATGAGGCAAGACTTGTAACCGTCCTGATGACAATCCTGAAAAAGTAGGCATACCTTCTCTTGTCATTTCTGATATAACATGATGCATGACAGGGAAACTAGCCTAAACGATCCAATCTGACACCAAAACAATTAATTATCATTTATAATGAATCACTAACATAATGTTTTGCACGCCAATCAAAGAAGAATTCAGCTAAGGCAATTAATGGGTGAAGCAAGGCCCTGTTACAATCCTGCAGATGAGTCCCTCAAAGAAATGAGAGAAGGACCAAATGGAAGGTTAGGACTTTCACTTGCCAAGGGATTTGCCAACAACAACCAGATCTGTTGTGCGGCTGTGCCCCTCAAGAATTTGACAAAGTCTTCGCTCAAGTGGTTATCGATCGATAGATGGGAAATGTATGTATTAGAAATTCAAATTCAGATTTAATTAAATAATTCCCACTAATTAAGGCCCAAAATAGAATTCAGATTGGGGAATTTCATGGAAAAGTATGGATTGTGGAATGATTAAGGAAGGAAAATAGGGAATTCGGAGGTTTATGGGGATCGGAAAGGCTTGGGATGGGTTGGGGCGTGGTCGGCCAAGGTTAATGGGGCTGCGGTTTGGGTTTAGGTGGGGGATTAGTGCTGGAATAGGGTTTTAGAAGAGGTTAAGGGCTAGATCTAAGGTTTTGGTGAGAAAATAGGACTATATCTATAGTTTTAAGGGATGCACATAGGCAGAAAAGGGGGGATAGGGTTCGACCACAGGGGAGGTCGAGTGGGAAGGTGCAAGCCCACATCGGGATCCACGCACACATGCCTAGGGATATGTGCCCATAGACCATGGGCAGCTTTGGGGTTCCTTTTGGTTAAATACTTGAGGAAAAAGGTGATTTGAGGCTTTGAGCCTCAAAGAACTAGAAGATTGGGGAAGAGAGTATTATTCATGCAAGAGAAAAATCTTCATTCATTCATTCATTGCCCTTCTCTTAAAGAGAGGTGCAAGGTTAATAGAAAAAGACAATAAGGAGCCCTAACAGTCAATGGCTCAGATTAAATCCTAACTAAAGCCCTAACAACCAATGGCTCAGATGAAACCCTAACAAAATATGGCCTTTTTTTTTTTTTGGATAACCTAGGGTATCTCCCCGCCCAACCTCGCCCAGCCCAAGAGCCTTTTGCCCCGAGCCCAAGGGACAACCGAGAACTAATTTCTAGGGGCACATGCAAACCCTCCTAGCCACATGCATCGGGTAAAACTATGGAGGTGGCCAACGAAGGTAGGTGTCAAACCTAACTAAAGATGAGTTCATCCGCTTAAATAAAATAACATAAAGTAGAATACAGAAAAAGAAACGAAAATTACATATGAAAAAAATAAAGGGCCATGCACTGGGGTGTGCGCATGCATCCCTAAGTCCCTAAGCAGATTCGGCCATGCCACGGGTCCCCTTTTTGGGCCCTCTTCGATATTTCTTTTGTTCTTCAATTTCTTCATGTCTTCATGCTTGGATCTTCAGTAATTCTTCCCGTGGCCCATCCTATTGTGGGGTGTTCCCCGTGTCTGCCACAAGAGGTCTTCATCATGCCTAACATTAGATCCAACGGTGGATCTTCATCTGAAGACAGATTGAATAGTTGATATTCAAAATATTGGTGGACTAAGCCCATGGAAGGCATGATGGAAAAAAAAATTCTGCCTACCCAGACTTGGGTTTTATTCTTCTGCGTATGGTATTATGAGGGCTCATTTTAAAATACTATGAATGCTTGTTTACTTTTCAAAGTGCCAATTTGTATCATGTAACTTGAAAGCACATAAGTAATTGGTTTGTATGAACTGTTATCAGTGGCGGACCCAGAATTTTCGTTTGACAGGGGCTAACGATAGTTACTTCAAAAAATTAATTACGATTTTGTTGTACTTTCTTCACATTAATGGTAAAAGAGAAAATGTATTACATTTACTTAAGAGATAATTCTTGCCACTCTTGTACTAAGTACACATCTGTCAAACTTTGGTTGAGCCTCTAAACTGAACCCCACTGGCCGAAACTGACCAAATTCCAAACTTAGATTAACAAATTTAAGTTTTGGTTGTTGCCTGAAAATCGAAAACGAATTCAATTCTTGTTGGGTTTAGGTTAGGTTCATGTTAGGCATTTGGGAACATTAGTTAGGCCAGGTTGAACTTAGGTTCTTGTCGATTTAAGTTTGCCCAAAATTTGATCAGACATGTTGCACCCTTCTCATGTCCACCAATTTAGATTTTAAACAATAAATGGAGTTGTACTTTTTCAATGGAGCTCAACGTAAAATTGATGTTATTCTAGATCTCAAAATTACTTAAAAAGAAAATATGAGGAAAACAAAAACACATCTTCATATTGGATGACATCAAATGAGAAGCTTTAAGCCAGTTAAGCAAGCAAGGACATACATGTCTTCCTTGACTAAATCACGAATAGGTTTTTTTTTTTTTAATTTGCAGAAGTCTTTAGCTAGAATATATAAATTAGACTAAACTCTAAAGTGATAATAGTTAGGTCAATTAGGCTAGCTGTGTTTAAAACCATCATTCATATTATGAAACCACTTTTATAAATGAAGTGATTGATTTAGTAATAAACTTGGTTTGATTGATTTAGTAATAGATTTGGTTTCGACTAAAAGACAAGAAAGAGGGAAAGATAGGTCAAGTCTTGATATTATTAATAAAATGGGAAAATATTCATGTGCATCTATCCCTCACTATACTACCGTGAGGTACAACATAGCAGGGCCAACTTTATGATTCATCCGAACCATCCTCACACATGGGACCGCCTAAATTATACAGGATCCCTTGAATTTCCACTAATCTGAATAGATTGAACCGTGGATCGAGGGTCAATTTTTTTTCCTTTAATATAAGACGTTAAATTTGTGGGCCATGGACGAAGGGGTTAAAAGCATGGGATTGACCCGAAGCTTGATATATGAGCACATCTCCTAAGACCCATCATCAGTAGGGCTCTAAGTGGGCCCTATCAAGTTTTTCCCTTGTCGTATGATGCGGGATGCATGCACATGAAGGTTTCACAACAAAATGACACTAATGGTTTATAATCATAAAAAAAGAAAAAAAAATGGATAAAAATTGGATATGGCTAGGATATCCAATGTGTGCCCCATCATGTAAACTGATGGGTTTGGGTTTTTCGAGTTGGGAAAGGATAATGGGGTCTTTGGTTAATTTTAAGTGGGGGCTCGGACATAAGGGCCTTAAGGACCTAATGGGTATTTTCCGATTTTGGAGGGGGCTTCAAGCCCCAGCCCAATACACTTGGGTCCGCCCCTGTCTGTTATAATTAAGAACCCCATTTTAAAAGTTTATTGTTAGGACACTGCTCGTGTTATCTCAATAAAATAACATGTTATGAAATTCATACCAATTAAATAGCGCGTGTTAGCATGGCAAATCCTGAGCCACAGTTCGTTCCACATAATCAGATGAAGGTGATTGTGGGTCGTGGCTTATGATCTGGAAGAAAAATCTCTGAAGTACATAATGTGTTGGTTCCCTTGCATTTTGGTAATATGGTTCTTCTAAATCTTTCTCTAAAGGGATTTCTCGAAATCTAAAGGGTGGATTCTACCCATAAAAGGGAAAACAAGTTTGGGCATCTATAACCTTATTCATGGTTACATGAAGAAACCCGCATCTACAATTACCAGGCATTACATCAGCTATTATGTTGAAAAGTGAACAAAGGAAGGTACATAAATCGGCATCCGAAAAACAAATTATAAGGCTATAAGCTAAAATGACATGATTTTATTGCAAGTCATAAGAAAGTACACTCAAAGACAACCATAACAAGAAGTAAAACACAATGGACATTCAAATTCAAAAATTAAATGGGCATACATCACAAAGGTGTTGTAATACTTTTAAGTGAAATTTTTATGGGACAATTACCGGAGAACTGTCAAAAAAGTCAGCACTCAGATCACAACAGCGTTTTAAATTCAAATATCTCAAAACCTTACAGCTGCTATCACTTTTCAGTAACTGTCTAAGCCCTTCCTTTGTGACTCCACAACAATCTTCTACATGCAAAATCCGCAGCCTTTGGCATCCACGCCCAATCATCTCCAACCCTTCATCTTCAATTCCTGATGCAGATGCCATCAATACTTCTAATTTCGAAAATTGTAAATCCGACCCAAGATTCCTGACCTTACGGCATCGAACAATTCTCAGCTCTGTGATCTTGGTGCAATACTTTCCAATTCCACCAATTCCTACTCCTGTGATGCTCCGACAAAGACTCACATCAAGGGATCTGAGTTCTGGGCACAAAGTCCCTATTCTTTCGAGTGTTTCATCTCTCAGATTCTCATTGTTCTGCAATTTAAAAGACCGAATTTTGCAATTTTTTCCTAATTCTGAAACTAAATCCTCTCCACCTAAACCTAAACTTGTGTACGACATGCTGATTTGTTCAAGGGAAGGGCAGTTCTTTGCGAGGTTAAAAATGTTTGAGCTCGTCAAACGACTGCAAGAATCGAGACCAATTGAGATTAGATGTGGGAGATGCTCAGATAAAAATGACATCATCTCATCAGTGAGGAAATGTGTTCCTTCAAGATCCAAGTACTGCAGTGACTGCTGACCACAAACAAATGCAGAGAGGCCAGCAAAGGTGAATGGCAATAGATGAGTACAAGCTTTCGTAGAACAAGGTTGGGTTTCCCAATCACAGACAGCAATTCATCATAAACACACGTTTCGGAGAGCTCAAGGCTTTGCAAATTGATGGCATTCGCTCGAAAGCTCTCTATAAAAGCATGTGAGGAAGATATAGGGTTTATAGAAATAGAAAGGGAGCACAGATTATTACAATGCTGGATCACATAGTTGATGCTGCTGATTGTTAAACGACAACAGCTCTGAGCAGAAATTTCACTCAACAAAGGACAACGAGAAGAAAGCTCGATCAGAGAAACATCTGAAATGAAATCATTCCCAGATATATTAATGGACCGAAGCTTTTGAAGCTTCTCCGCGATTCCAGAAATCCCCTCATCAGAGACACCTCCGAAGAGATAATCTCTTGGATAGCTGATATCGAGCTCTTCTAGATCAGGAAAAGAAGCTGCAATCTGATACAGATCCTGATCATTCAAAATACTCATGCGTGCGCAGATAAGAGTCCTCATTGCATCTTTCATTTTCCGGCCTAGGTCATGTATGGTGGAATAAGGAAACCGCTCCTAGTCCGAAAGATCAAGGGCTGTGAGACTGAGATCTGATCAAGAAATCGCTCTGATGATGCCGTTGACATTGTCCTCGCTGAGAGAAGCAGAGAAGTTGATTCATTTGAGGTGGTGGAATCTGCGGAATAGAGGGGAGATGTCTCCGTCATCAGGGGCAAGGAGGATAGTCCGGGTGGAGACGTTGAGGGTGGAGACAAGGGGATAGGAGAAGAATTGCAAGCGCTTGCAGACGAGAGAGATCGATTCTAGGTGGTGGTATTCCGTGGGTTTGATGCAACCAAATATTGCTTTCCACAATTCTTAGGGCAAATCCTCCCAAGATTGCACCATTTCAAAAGAAGATAAGAGTATGAGAAGAAGAGGAAGATCACGAAGAAAGAAGAAGAAAACCGAGATTTTTGAAACAACTCTACTCTACTAATAGAGGAGTCAAGTGTAGTGAAGTAAATCAAGTTTTGGGAATTGGAGTGAGAAGAAAGAGGATGTTACTTGTAGGAAGAGTTTGGAAGGACGTTACTTGCAGGGAAAGTTTCCAATTTAGATATAGCTTCAAAATCCAGGCCCAGCCTCAACCCTAACAAAATCAGCCCAATTTGAATCTTTACCATAAAAAATATAAATAAATAAATAAATAAAAACAATGGCACAAATTGGGTCTTTGACTAGCTCTGGGCCATCAGATATCAGGTTTGGCCCTAAATGGCATCCCTACCATGGATCTTCATATGAAGACAAATTGAATGGTTGATCTTCAAAATATTGGTGGACTAAGCCCATGAAAGGTTGTTCCATCCACAAAGAAGCTCTTGCGTTGTTGATAAACTCTGAAGTGGTTGGAAATGATGTCCTCACCATAGCAGATAGTAAACTATGCGAGATTGATGCAGTATGGGAGCCCAAAAAAAAAAAAAACCCTAGGCCCACATGATGGACCCAGCCATCCAGGGGCGGACCCACGTGTATTCACCTGGGTGCAAGTGCACCCGATAAATTTTGAATACCCTTTTAGTGGGATATGGGTCATGCACCCCTGCCCCACTTAAAAATCCATCTTGCACCCCCCATTTAAAGCCCATCCTTAAAATGCACCCACCCACATCAACAATCGAGAAATCCTCTCACTCTCACTTCCCCCAAATCGAAAACCCTTGTATCTCTCCAGCCCTTCTCCCTCTCCAATGTCTATTAGAAACTCTTCATCAACGCACCAAATCAACAGTTCTTCTTTCTCCCTCCCTCCCTCCCTCCATCCCTCCCTCCCTATTTCTCTTGCAGCGGTTTCAAGTCGAGCTCAAAACTTGCAGTCTTACAGATGTAGAGACATAGAAGAGGAGAATATAGACCCAACTCCAAGTAATACTCCATGCTTCGTATTTTTTTATTTTACTATTTATTTGATGCAATCGCTGTCAAGTTAAAAATGATTAGTTCTGCTCTTTTCCCCATAAAATAGTGGATCTGGAATGGATTAAGCTTCATTTCTTTATTTTTACTTTATTATTATTATTATTTTTTTTTTGAAACTTATGAGTTCTCATGTGTTTCCTCACTTTTTTTATAAGCTTTGTTTTGGATTATGTGAAAAGTGGTTTGATTTTCACACGTCCGTAGTGTAGAGGCATTTTGATATCAAATGCAATTGATTTTTGAGTAATCATTTTGTCGATGGGGCTGGTTGTTGTTTAGTAATGTTATATAAACCCAGAAACAAGCCCCTCAGAAATCAGAATTGTAAAATGTGGTTGGTGCTAGTATTTTGAAATCTTTGTTATTGGGAGTACTGCATTCGTCATTTGCTAATGGGTCCTAATATTTATGCAATCACTCAAGGCACCAACTTTCTGTACATTATCTGTTTCTTTAGGAACAGAAACTAAATTTATGGAAGAAAAAAAAAAAACCTAACTTTCTGAAGTCTGAGATCTTCTTAGTATTCTCTGTGAAACAAATGATGGGATTTACGTGAAGAAAGTATTAATGTGAAAAAAACCTAACTAAATTTTGAAATCATTTAAATGCAATACATTTTCTCTTTTGTCATTGTTAATGTGAAGAAAGTATCACAAAAATAATATTTTTGGACCTTTTCAATTACCATCGTTCCGCACCCCTCAAACAAAAATCCTGGGTCCGCCACTGCAGCCATCTAACCCGGACCTTTGGGTTCAGTCCACATGCCCAATTGGCTAAGAAGCTACTGTGGCATGCTAATTTTATCCTAAGTCTATTTTAATTAGGGAATTGCTTCTAATTTCATTATTTGATTAGAATTGGTAGCTTTCTATTTTATAATTCTTATTATTACACTATATATATAGGAGCCCTTCTTTGTACTGAGACATGTTTATTCCAATTAATATAGATCTCTTGAGTTTCCCTTCAAATTATGATGTGTTTCTTGATCGTGAGCGTGCCTTAGGGCTAGAATCCATCATTAGATTCGTTCAATCCTTCGGGAGATTGATATATTCGTCGATCACGGGTCCAGGGCTGCGCAATAGATCCCCCCATGTGAATTACATTATTATATGGGAAGGTTGTATAAGATATAAATCTCCAGAGCCCTTCTCAAATCTTCTAAAATTGCCCCTTTCCTAATTCCTGAAGAAAAAAATAACATGAATAATATGCTCATATTCAAAGCTATATAGTTTTATTTCAAATTTTTAATTGATTGATGCAATAGAATGGTGGGGGGTTGCAAACTGATTACATTAGCACTGTTTCTATTTTATTCAAAGAAATGACTCAAAGGTTTCTGAATTGTTGTTTCTTTCTTATTCATAGAAATAATTCATTTGAGATCTTAATGTCATCTAGTTTTAAGCCGCCTTTATGATTCAGTGATTCAAAGTTTGTTGAGTTGTTGTTTCTATTTTATTCAAAGAAATGACTCAAAGGTTACTGAATTGTTGTTTCTTTCTTATTCATAGAAATAATTCATTTGAGATCCTAATGTAATCTAGTTTAAAGCCACCTTTATCATTCAGTGCATTAGAATTGCATTTCTCCTCCATATAATAACCATTATATTTGCCGCTTGCCTTGAGCCACATTTCATTCCACATAATCTGAAAGAAAACTTTCTGAAGTATATAATGCGTTGGTTCCCTTACATTTTGGTGATATGGTTCTTCTAAATCTTTCTCTAAAGGGATTTCTCCAAATCTAAGGGGTGGATCCTACACATAAAAGGGAAAACAGGTTTGGGCATCTATAACCTTACTCATGGTGATATGAAGAAAACTGCATCTACAATTACCAGGCATTAATTACATCAGCCGCTATGATAAAAAGTGAACAAAGGAAGGTACATAAATCGGCATCCAAAAAACAAAGTTTAAGCTAAAATGACATGATTTTATTGCAAATCATAAGAAAGTACACTCAGATTCAGCCATAAAAAGAAGTCAAACACAGTGGAAACTCAAATTCAAAAATTACATGAACTTACATCACAAAGTAAGTGAAACTTTTATTCCGCAGAAATGACTAGACATCCATGTTTCAAGAAGAGATCCCTCGACTTCACCGTAGGTAGCGAACCAGATGACAATATTATTGTCCTTAGTGATGGACTGGAGGACACCATCCAGGCAAAAAGGTCAGCACTCAGATCACAACATTTTTCTAAATTCAATTTTCTCAGAACCTTGCAGCCGCTATCACTTTTCAGTAACTGTCTAAGCCCTTTCTCTGTGATTCCAAGACAACCATTGACATCCAATATCCGCAACCTTTGGCATCCTCGCCCAATCATCTCCAACCCTTTATCTTCAATTCCTGATGCTGATGCCACCAACACTTGTAATTTCGAAAATTCTAAATCCGATCCAAGACTCCTGACCTGCCCGCATCCATCAATTCTCAGCTCTGTGATCTTGCTGCAACACTTTCCGATTCCTCCAATTCCTACTTCTGTGATGCACCAACAATGACTCACATCCAGAGATTTGAGTTCTGAGCACAAAGTCCCTACTCTTTCAAGTGTTTCATCTCTCAGATAACTATTCCACCCCAATTTCAAAGACCGAATTTTGCATCTTTTCCCCAATTCCAAAATTGAATCCTCTGCTCCTAATCTCGTGTGCTGCATTCTGATTTCTTCAAGGGAAGGGCAGTTCTTTGTGAGGTTAAAAAAGGTTGAGCTCGTCAAACGACTGCAAGAATCGAGACCAATTGAGATTAGACGTGGGAGATGCTCAGATAAAAAAGACATCATCTCATCAGTGAGGAAATGTGTTCCTTCAAGATCCAAGTGCTGAAGTGACTGCTGACCACAAACAAATGTAGATAGGCCAGCAAAGGTGAAACCACGACAATAGGCGAGTACAAGCTTTCGTAGAACAAGGTTGGCTTTCCCAATTACAAACATCAATTCATCACAAACATGAATTGCATAGAGATCAAGGCAGTGCAGATTGCGCGCATTCACTCGAAACCTCTCTATAAAATAAAGTGAAGAAGAGAGATCGTTTTCCATTACAGAAATAGAGAGCGAACTCAGGTTCTTACCGTGCTGGATCACATGCTTGATGCCTCTGCTGGTTAAAAAACTACAATGTCGAGCCGCGATTTCACTCAACAGAGCACAACGAGAAGAAAGTGTGATCAGAGCATCATCTGAAACAAAATCATTCCCAGAAATATTAATGGACTGAAGCTTTTGAAGCTTAGTCGCGATTACAGAAATCCCCGAATCCGACACACGGTGAGAATTTACTGGATAGCTGATATCAAGCTCTTCCAAGTCAGGAAAAGAATCTGCAATCTTCATCAGATCCCGATCTTGCAAAACATCCATCTCTGTGCAGATAAGAGTCCTCATTGTAGCATTCATTCTCAATCCAAGCTCATGTATGGTGGAATAAGGAAACCGCACCTGTCTCGAAAGATCGAGAGCTGTGAGCCTGAGATCTGAACGAGAAATCGCTCTGATGATGCTGTTGACGTTGTCCGCGCCGAGAGAACCAGTGAGGTTGATTCGTTTGAGGTGGTGGAATCTGAGGAACAGAGAGGAGATGTCTCCCTCTGGGGCAAGGAGGATCGTCCGGATGGAGATGTTGAGGGTGGTGAGAAGGCGATTGGAGATGGAGAGGAAGCGCTTGCAGACGAGAGAGATTGATTCGAGTTGGTGGTCTTCAGTGGGATTGATGCGAACCAAGATCGCTTCCCAGCATTCTTCCGGAAAATCGAGATTTGCCATTTCAGAAGAAGAGAGAGGAAGATCACAAAGAAGAAAGAAGAAGAAAAGTGGAGATTTGAGGGTTTTGGGAATTGGAATGAGAAGATAGAGAATGTGATACTACTTGTAGTGAGGGAAAGTTTCCAATCATTTTCAAGGGGCTGGCCGTTGATAGAAGAGAATCTTGTGACTTTAATGTAAAGTGCAAAAGTACATGATTTGGCAAAGCAAAAGCATTATAAATAAACTATAAAGTGAAGTGTTGTTTGAAATTTAGGGCGGGCTCGGGGAATAATTTGATTTTGAATGTAGCCTGTGTAG
This sequence comes from Umbellularia californica, assembly GCA_028538565.1. Lineage (NCBI taxonomy): Eukaryota > Viridiplantae > Streptophyta > Magnoliopsida > Laurales > Lauraceae > Umbellularia > Umbellularia californica. The sequence continues at coordinate 96,692,248 of JAPQWN010000003.1, forward strand.
GGTTATTTTAAGAGAGAAAAAAAAAATGGAGACAAGATAACGAGAGGGGTATTATCACAATGTATGTAAGATTTCAAAATGATACTTTCTTCTACTATTTTTTTCCTCTTAGTGTTATCCTCATCTTGAATTCATTTTACAAATAAATTATCAAATGGACTGAATTATTATTGAGGTTAATGATTTTGAACCTTGTCCAGACTCAAGATTACGGAGCTCACTAATTTAATATTTGAGCCACATAATATTAAAAGCTCTTTCGCTTTTCCTTGGATGATCGGAGTTCGCCTTACTATAAGATCGACCAAATGAACACTGCAATGAATATAATTTTATTCATTTTATTTCTTAATTATATTACTTTATTGTGCTTCTAGTCGTTGACAAGCTCTTATTTGAACAAAATTTGGGGAAGCCCCCATAAAAGGTGAGGACATTTATTTCATATTACTAAGACATTTTAATAGATTATACACATTGTGGAGTTCCACTCAACCGGCTTAAAAACTCTGCAAGGGCTAATTTGTGTGACAATACAATGTTGCATTAGGTAAGTCTTTATTTCCACAAGGAAGAGGAATTTTATATTGTTGCTCATTTTATAGAAAATCAAAATCCTCCCTATCCAAAAAGAAAATCAACTTAACATTTTTCATAATAACTCTTTTTTAAAAATGGTTTTCCATAATAATTATCTCCATTATCAAAGTTTTCATTGCAAAAAAGCACTCTTTAGAGACCGAAGCAATCTAGATTTATAGGTCGTTTGGGAATTACTTGATTGGGTTAATTTTAGTCAAATGCTTGAGTAAGAATTCATTGGGCAATTTCAATTGTCGCAAAATTATTCCTTACAAAAATTATAATCTATGAAAAATGTTGAAAATCTTCTAAGCATTGGAGGTTTTTGAAAGTACCTTTTCTTAAAATTATTAAAAATTATAATAAACATCAAGATTTCGATTGAGTTGTGAGGCCAATCTAGGCACTTGAGGAGGCTGAATTTCGATATATCTTCAAAATTCAGGCCCACCCTCAACCCTAACAAGCTCAGCCCAATTTGAATCTTTACCATAAAAAATAAAAAAACAATGGCCCAAATTGGGTCTTTGAATAGTGCTACGCCATCAGATTTCAGGTTTGGCCCAAATGGCATTTCTACAGTAGATAAGGCAATTATACAGCTCCCAATCAAATCTAAACCAGTGATTATTTCCTCTTAATCATCATCATTATCTCTTTCCTTTACAACCCAATCAATGACCCATCTTTCATAATAATAAAACTAGCAAAATGCCCCCGTGCTGAGCACACGCATTAGAAATCATAAAAAATATATCATTTAATTTAATGACATAAATAAAAATTTTAATTTTGATTTCATAAGCTTATATTTTTATAAAATAAAAAATAGAACTATTCCTCACACATAAAGAATTTATAGGCTTTCTTAAAAATCACACTTGAAAATCTAAATTAATAATAAATTTAAAATTGACCAATCTAATCATTACACCTCTCAGTCTAAAACCCTTAAAACACAATTCTCCCTTCAATTTGGAGTTGTCTCTATGTGCCGTAATTTCTCGCTTGAAAAATATTTTAGAGGGAGAGAGCACCATCCTTCTTTTCAACCAATGCAATCAATTTCGAAATTAGAGTCTAATTTTGTAATCAATTTCGAAATTGGACTCCAATTTCAAAATTGAATCCTACGTGAGTAATTATTATATATTATAGACGTAGGATTTGATTTCGAAATTGGAGTCCGATTTGCTAATCAATTGCAAACTTGGACTCTAATATCAAATCAACTTGAGAAATTGGATCTCAAATCAATTTCAATTCCAATTCCAATTTTTTTTAGAGAAGAGATAAGCTCTATCAATTCAACTGACATATCAAACTCAAACCCAAACTCTCAAGTCCATCAAACTCAAACCCAAACTCTTAAGTCCTACGATTCCTCACTCAAACTCAAACTCACAAATTATATAAGTTTTCAACTACTTAATTGCATTGCCAAAGTAAAACTAACGTCGGAAAGAGTCTTCGCCTACTTAAATATTAGTGCAGATTTATGCCTTTAGAAAAAATCTCATTTGTACTTGAACTCAATCTATTCCAGGGTTTTTTTTTTCCTTCTTTAAATTTAAGATTTTTTTCTCAACAATACAGCTTTTTTTCAGTAGCTTCAAGTTCCATCCAACTAGAATTTAGTTTTTTTTTTTTTTTTTTTTTTTCAGGGTGCAATTTAGTTTATCTTTTCATTGACAAGTGAATGATTTTGCGTGATTAAGATTTTTATTGTTTTGTGTTTATTTTATGTGATAGATTTTGCAGCATATGTTACGTTTTTTTAATTATTCAATGTAACGATTCTATGTGATTAGGATCTCAATAGCTTCAATTAAGCTCCATCTAGGTACAGTTTAGGTTATGTTTATTTTTTCTTTGTTTAGTGTAATGATTTTAGTTTATGTTTTTTTTTTTTTTTTTCTTTTGCTCAAGGTACGATATAGTTTATGCTTTTGTGTGATTAGGATATTTATTGATCCATGTTTATTTTTTAGGTTAGATTTTGCCGCATAGGTCATGTTTTTTTATTATTCAGTGCAATGATTTTATTTTATATTTCCTTTTGTTCAAGGTATGATTTTGTTAATGTTTTTTTTTTTATCACGTAGGTTACATATTTTTTTATTGTTCAATGTAATGATTTTGTGTTATTAGGGTATTTATTATTCGCAGCTGATAATTGTTTTCAATTTTCTTTGAAACAAAAGTTTTATTCTTCTTATCGTATTGATCATCCGAGTTAAATGTTTTGATTCTATGTCATTGTAATTTATTTTCTGTTGATGAATGGTTGATTGTTTTTTATTTTTTAATGCAAGTCATAAATAGCTTAAGAAAAAACATATGTTTAATTTTTTATTGTTCAGTAAATTTTATTATTTTGTGTATACTTTTAGGGTTAGATTTTGCCTAAAATTGTCCAATTGGCTTCTTTTCTCATTAAATAGTCATGTATGCCGAACCTAATCTAACTCTAAATCCATCAAAGTCGAACACAATCTATTCCAAGTATCGGATTTGATATCTCTTCCCTTTGTTGATTTTTTCTCTTTTTATGTATTTTTCTGTGTCTTAACGATTTTTATTTTTTATTTACTTTTTACCAGTGTTCTGTTTTATTTTTATTATTTCCACTTTTGATAGGTTCTTTTAGTTTCCTTGATGATAGGTTTTCATGGATTTATATTTTTTATTTTATCTTTTCATTTTGAGTTTTTGTTTTTAGGCATTGTGTTTCTATGGGTTTATTCGTTTCTCTAAGTTATTATTGGATTGTCCATGGATTTTTAATTTCATGTTGTATTTTTTGGTGTTTTTATCACTTTTATTTTTTTTATTATGGGTTTATTCTTATGATTTCCAAAAAATAGTTGAAACAAAATATTCAATTGATTTCAAATAAATTAAAGTACACTCATTTTGAAATTAACAAACTATATTTCTTTGTTATTTTTACATGTTTTAATCAAGTTTGTAATTTTTACCATCTCATTATTATATAAACTAAATATTATTTAAAATTTTAATTATTTTAATATTATAAATTATATTGCTAGTATATATTAATTGTGTAAACACAAGCTGATGGTGGGCCTCATGTGATAAAATCCCGTAGATTGCTGACCCACCTTTCTTAATTGTTATATGTGTAAACACAATCTGATGGTGGAGCCCATGAGATAAAATCCTGTCATTTGCTGACCCACCTTTCTTAATTGTTATGTGGAAGCACAATCTGATGGTGGGTCCCATGAGATAAAATCCTGTCACTTGCTGACACACCTTTCTTAATTGGTACACAATCTGATGGTGGGGCCCAATGAGATAGAATCCTGTATCCTAAAAACGTATGGCATGAAACTCTTATCAATTTGGAGGCCACTTCCTTCCTATCTCTTCTAACGTTTTCATCTCTAACAGCGAAATTCTGCTGCAATGGCGCTCAGCCCTGCTACCGTACTGCAGCCCCCACAGCGCTCATATGCCACGTGGCATGCGTCTCTCACAGTAGCTTCTTCACGTTCATCTCTCCCTCTCTCTTCTGCTGCTGCTTCTTCTTTGTCTTCATCTCTTTCTCTCTCTTCTTCTTCTCTGTCGCTTTCCTTTCCTGTCGTTGGAGGTTCCAGGAGGAGTCCTAAATCTAAGGTGAGAGAAATGGGTTACCATGATTTCAGAGGGAAATCAAAACCCATTGTTTGGTTTTTCGTTTTTTCATTTGTTTCAGCATCATTGGATTTCGTTTTCTTTTGCAGGGATTGAAGGTGAACTGTTCGAATGCGGCGCAGAAGCCGTTGAAAGTTATGATCTCTGGGGCTCCTGCATCTGGAAAAGGGACGCAGTGTAAGATGATCGTAGAGAAGGTAATTTATTATGAATAAAAGGAACCCATGTGGGGCCCATTAATGGGGTCCACGTATGTAATTCAAACCGCTCAAAATCACTGTTTGCTTTTGTATTTAAGACCAGGGAAAATTTAGCTCTAATGGGGTTGTGTACACTGTTGGATTGATCAATTAACAACTCTTAACTTGGGAGAAGTTTGGCTTGGCAGTTGGGACCAATGGGTTGGTTGGTGGGCAGTGATTTTGAGAGGGCTGCATCCAGAGGTGGGACCTAATGATGCATTTATGGGGTTGCACTATGAAAGTTGTCTCAGTACTTGCCTCTCAGCCCTCAGGGTCTTTCTTTTATTTAGATCTCTTTTAGGTGAAGAACAATGAGTTTTGATAGAGGTAAATAAAATCTGCATTATAGAGTTTACTTCTCTCCAAAGTAGATGGTTGGATCAAACTCTTCCTAGGATTGGAATGATAGTTTTAAGGATACATTTTCCAAAAGACCCACCTCAATGAGTCTACCTATGATTAATCCCATAGCTTCTAGTTCTAAGGAGTACCCTTGCTAGTTAGCACTGGTCCTAGTTTAACACTATCCCTACCATTATGCAGAAATTTGCATTATGTAAAGACATTGAAATTTATGGCCCTCGAAATAGGGTCTGGATCATTTGGTGGGGTTGACATTGTGATCACCCTTATCCACTTTCAAATCTATCCATAACCTCCTACTACCTTGGGTTCTCATTTGGTGGATTGTTTTTTTTTAACTGCTGGGGCACTCTGTAGTCGGTCTCTGATTTAGATACTTATTCTTTAGTTTTTAAATAAGGCCTTTACTGTTGGCAACGTCCATTTCGCAACAGTTTTAGCAGTGGTTCATCTAATTCCAAGGATCGCAGCCAAAAAAAAAAAACTCCTTTAAAAACTTACAAACGCATTCTAACACAGAGAGAGGTGATTTCCACAAGGTTTTACTCTGTTCTGGGCATCTGCACCTTTGCAACAGACTATTTTACTGGATAATGTAGCGCTTTCAGCAAACACTGTCACCACTGTGGAAATTGTCATTTATATACATGTTTCTGATGTGGGATATATGAAGGCTGGCATTGGAGAGGGTGTAGTCTGACCTTTAGTGGTGCAATTATTCAAAGTTTACGAAACCTACCCAAGCTATGAGTTTGGATAAAGCAGAAGTTAACGCATTATTGGATGGCTGCCATGAGGTTATCAATGTGAGGCAGTTTAAGTGATTGCTGAGGGGATTCTTTCTGGAATCCGGTGTTAATACAGACATACTCTGTCTGTGGATGTTGTCACTTGTTGGGGTGCGTTGAAGAAGCTAGATCATTAGCTTGAGCTGGTAACTTCTTTTTTTTTTTTTTGGCACATTTTATGCAAGGCTAACTTCGCGGTGGATCTGCTAGTTTAGGAGAGGGTTAAGTACATAAAGTGGCGTTTTCTTTTTGTGAACTTTGAGATGTTTTGTATTGTTTAATTTTATTCATTTCTCGGAAAGAGAGAAAAAACTTATAAAAATCCCCAGGTTTTTGTTTCTGATACTAGGATGCAATAATAAGTGCAATTCATATTTTGGTTTTCAGTATGGTTTGGTGCATATATCAACTGGAGATCTTTTAAGAGCTGAGGTGTCATCAGGAACGGAAATTGGAAAGAAAGCAAAAGAATACGTGGAGAATGGCCTTCTGGTTCCAGATGAAATTGTCACAGCTGTACTACTTGCTTCCTTCCTTTTCGATGGTGTTCTGTTTTTCTTTCTCCAATAAGTTAATAACTGTCTATTCTTCTCATAGATGGTAATGTCACGTTTATCACGACAAGATGCAAAAGAGGGAGGGTGGCTTCTTGATGGGTACCCAAGGAGTTTCTCACAAGCACAGAGCCTGGAAAAAGTCCAGATTAGACCAGACATATATATTGTTTTAGATGTATGTAGAAATCCTTGTTCAATGTTTTGTAGATGTTGATTCTTAATACGGACAGGAAATTGTTCGAAATGTGTTTACATTACTTATTAACCTTTTGCTTATGTTGGAAAGCGTATGTGATTTGTTTAGTGCCATATCCCTTTGAATCCTTTTTTTTTCCTTTTGAAGTTTACTTTCATAAAAAGTACTCAAGTTATTTTGTAATGATTGGTGATAATTACTCTTTAGCCTTGAAAGATGCATATCTATGTGGAAGGTAATCAAAAGACTATGAAGTGCTTTGCATCACTGTCTCCATTTCTATCACAACGACATGATGGTATTAAAAAACTTAAAAGTTTCTGCAAAACTTTTTGCAAAAAAGAACGTCAACCAGATGCCTCTTTCTGTGATATTGATTTGCTTAGTTGTTTGCCCCAGCACTTAATAAAATGAAATAAAAAAGATGAAACTAGGCACATTGGACCTTTTTTTTTGGTTTATTTAACTAGGCAAATTAGATGAAAAGATAATAAAATTTAAATGGTAGTAATACCCTTCAAAACTCCATAAATCAGAGACTGGACGTTAATGCTTGACAGTGATATTAGTGCTGGTCTTGCCTTTAGTAATGAAAACATCTACATTTTGATGCATCGTAGCTATGTGAAATAGATTGATTAGGCTTTGCTGTAGAATTGTAATATCACTGATCAGACAGAGAGAAGCTTGGTTCTAGCCTTTATCTAATGACATGATGCCTTATATGCTTTGATTATTCGTAAAGCACAGGGTTCAAAGGCAATGTGGAAGCAACTCATATTGCTATGAAAAAGAGAACCACAAGTCCACAGTGATGGAATCTAGGTCTCAATACCTACTTCAGAACTGTCACTAAAAGTCGACAATATTTTGGAAATATTGTGATATTTTTGCTAAAAGCCAAAACATTTATTGCTTGTGGTTTTGCTTATGTTAATAGAGACCCATTGACAATATGCAAGTATAAAAACTCATTATCATGCAGGTAACCAAGAGGAAGGTCATGTGATTCTTTTTGTGAAACTCCTACTTTGCAGGTTGTTAAAACTTGCACTAATGCTGGGCTATTTTTTTTTGTTGTATTGAGACTTCTCTTAGAATCAATACAAGAGTTCTTAATTTTCAGTGATTTGGATTTTGTAGATGGGCCATGCTAATTGATTTATTCTATGAGATAATGGCAGCGATGATGCCACATAACATGTGCCTCATCATTACACAAAAAATGTGTCTTTTAACACATAAGATATTTTGTCAGACCATTTTATACCTATCATCATCGTCATCAAAGCCTTGTCCCAACTATGTTGATATCAGCTACATGAATTCTTTTTCGCCATTCCAGTCTATTTTAGGCCAGATCCTTGCATGGGTTGCGCTTCTTTAGATTTATCCTTATTACTTTCATCCATTTCCTATTCGGCATACCCCTTTTCCAATGAACAGATGGGAGCTTGGACCTATAAAGATCCCAAATATATGGGGAATGGGATCTCTAAAAGTTCCAAACAGATGGGGATCGGATCTCTGAAAAACCCTGCCAAAGATCCTCATTGATGATTCTCATTGATCTTGGTATAACACCCTAAGAAAGATTCCCTTTATAGTCAGACCCATAGGATCAGGTTGAGTCCCTGACGATGCGACTCGGCATTGACCTAGTCTTAGTCGACTCGGACTTGGGCAAGTTTTATTACTTATATTTTGTGCTCTGATTCATTTCTCCTTAAGTTTTGCTCTGGTTTTAAAGAACTCCAGAGATTTCAATGGAGGAGTTTAGGGCTGGTGGACAAACACCTGATATCTTAATGCTAATATACCCATATGGTCTGTCATAACTTTAATGGTTACTTAAATACAAAATGGTCTCTTTTTTGCTTACTAATTCTGTTTCCTATCTTTATCACTAATTAAAAATAAATGTGCATTGTTGCTAGTGGATGTTCATTTGATATCTCTATGCTTTGAGGTTGTTTCATCTATCCCTCCTTACTTTGTTGGAGTTCCTACTTCGATGTTTGATGTGTAAGCTCAAAGCCATAGGGAGGATAACACATGATGGCACATGAATGGAATGACTAGATTTTGCATATGCTCATAGGAGATTGAATTTAGAATTCTACATATGGATTTGAATCTTCTCTATGTATAACTTCATATACTTCAATTTCATGTTCAAAATGTTGTAACAGACCTAATTATATATTTGATCATGCAGAAATGTTACTGTTGTTATTCAGGTTCCCGATGAAGTTCTAATTGACAGATGTGTCGGAAGAAGGATGGATCCGGTGACTGGGAAGATCTACCGTCTTAAAAGTCTTCCTCCAGAGACGGAGGAAATCAATGCAAGACTTATAACTCGTCCTGATGACACTCCTGAAAAAGTAGGCATCTATCCCTCTTTCCATTTCTGATATAGCAGATGGTAAACTATGCTTAATTTCTTCTATGGAAACTAAACTATTATATGGGTGGTTATATATGATACAAATATTCCAAACTCTTCTCAAATCTTCTAAAACTTGCCCTTTCCTAATTCCTGAAGAAATAAGTAATATCATTACCATACTAATATATTTGATTGATGTAATCAATTGATGGGGATTGGGAAAAAATTATCACTAGTCTGTCTCCAAAACTTGTGGGACATTTGTGAATGTTTTGGTTGGTATGCTGGGAACTGTTTCCCCAACCTTGGGTTTTATGTTCTTCATATGGCATTATCGTGATTCATTTTAAAATACTAAGAATTCCTGTTTATTTTTGGGAGTGCCACCTTGTTGTATCATGTAACTTGAAAGTGGTAAGAAAAGTGCAAAATACTGCTTCAGGTATGTGGATACAAATCCGAGGTGCTTGTGTTCTGAACAGTTGGTTTGTTTGAACTGTTATGATTAAGAATCCCATTTTATAAGTTTATTCTTAAAAGTAGGACACTGCACATGCAGTCATGCCTTTTTGTCTCAGTAAAATAACGTCTTATGGAGTTCATACCAGTTAACAGCAAGCACTTGTTAGGATGCCCAATTTGGGTGCCTAATAATTATGTGTAGATCCTGAAACAGTATTCTTCTCTTAATTACTGTCTATTTAAGTAACCTAAGCCTTTAGTGCAAAAGGAGTTAATATTCTTAGTTATCTTAGAATTTCAACAGCTTTCAAGGTTGATCTAGCATAATCTCTTTAGACATTGAACATGGTAACCTCATTTTTGGGGATCTAGATGTTTATAGACCTTTTGACTACATGAGAACATATGTAGCGGGTTAGTTGGCTTGAAATCTAGACTTTGGGGTCAACAATTTTTGTATCCAGTGTCCAGACCCAGTCATTCAGCACCCCCGTGTATTTGCAATAGCTTGAATATGACCAATATCAAAGTGATATTTACGCATGTCTGACATTTTGGATTCAGGAGCAGTTGAATCTACAGTACACATTTCAAGTTGGCTGTATGGAACTTCCTACTTACCAGCCATAAGGATGGTGCGGTCTGCTCTGTGGAGCATGTGGCCCCCAAAATAGACCAGGCCGCACATTAGAACTGTGCATACATATTATATATTATATATATACATAGTTTTTTTGTATACACCCCCTATGGTTTCAAAGATTTGCAAATAGGCCCCTATGATTTCAGTATTTGTAAATGGGCCTCAGCCTATGCATTTTAATACCTTTCATATCCCCAAATAACAAGATTTGACAGTAAAGAGAAAGGGTCGTTAAGTTTTTGCTCAGTTTCTATAAAAATGATACTTTTGCCCTTACAATCATCTTTTATATATACCCCCTAAGGTTTCTAATATTTATAAATAGGCCCCTATGGTGGGTTGAATAATAATAGACCCTTCTCCACTATTGTGGTGAGTTAAATTTTCTCAATCCTGTAAACGCGTCACTTCTCAAACCATGCTTGGAATTGATTGCATTCAAAGACTATTTTAGCAGAGCACGTAATTGGGGTTTCATTTATTCTTATTGATATCTGCCATTAATTGTTGTTATTGTTATTTTCATTAAAATATCATATATTCATTTAAATGGGTGGCTCAATACTAGAAATCCTTTTCAATTGGCCCTTTTTTCTTTCTCTATAGAAGACTAAAATTTTATCAACCGTGTGTTCTCTAGTTACAATTAACAAGTGAGAATAAACACAGATTTTGTTATATATTATGGGGACCGATATATAGGTAAATACATGTCTACAACAAAATTTTAAAAAATATAATGATTTCCAATATTTTATGGAAGGATTTTTTTAATATATTATAAATAGCTTTTTATAATGATTTCCCCAAATCCACCAGAGCTCTGAATGAGAACCTAACCACCAGACCTCTATAATTTACTAATCATAGCGCGTGATGGGTTATAGGTTAAAAAATCGACTTAATCCTGACTTCATTTCGTTTCAATCACTTTAAGATCTTAAGCATAAAGTAAATAGTGAAATAATTTGGAATATTGCTCATCTTCTATCCAATAAGTGGACAATTACCTGTTGCTTTGGATCGTCTAATCAATTATGTATTTCAAAATTTTCTTGGTTGGATGGGTGGAAAGAATCATTTCATTATATTTAGATTTCCAGTGTTTAGGTAGCTATTTTATTCAGTCAATTTTTTTTATGAGAGAGAGAGAGAGAGAGAGAGAGAGAGAGAGAGAGAGAGAGAGAGAGAGAGAGAGAGTTATAAAACCTTTCTGGCACTGTAAAAAGTTAGTTTCTTGATGTATATTTTTCTTTGTGTAGGTTAAATCACGTCTGGTATCTTACAAGCAAAATGCTGAAGCTATCTCATCAACGTATTTGGATGTGATGAATAAGGTGTTTATGTAGTTTTACATACTGTTTACTCAATTTTACTTATAGTTGTCATATGAAGCTTTAAAGTGAATCTTGTTTCATGATTGCTTATGATATAGATTGATGGAAATCGTCCTAGAGAAGTGATATTTAATGAAATAGAGTCACTGCTACTTCAAGTTCGAAATGATAAATCTGCAATCTTTCAGGGTATGTACTTCAAGGCTTGGTATATTGTAAGGCTGCATTGTCTTCATCAATCAGACAAATTTTCTTTGTAAGGTTTAAGCTGATACTTCGCTAGATCTCAGCCAAGTGTCCTGTAGAATGGTGCTGAAATTGGTGTTTCCTCATTCAATGTGACTTTGCTTGCTGAAAATCTGCTGCAGTTGATTCCTTTTTTTCTACCCATATCAATTAATTTGTTATGTAATCTTGTGGAGAGCATCTTTAGCTGTATATTGTTGGTAACAGTAACTTGAAGTGCAAGTAATTATTCCATTCTATAGGGCCAGTGGGGAATTCTGCTCATCTTATTAGCCCGAGTAGTACCTAAAGGAGGTTCTCTTGATAGATATTTTGACATTCCTAAGATATTGTAAGTTGGTATGTAAGTACCCGATAATTGTATAGACAATATGACACCAATACTGTTATTATTCACAGATACTTGTAGAATATGGTTTAAGCATATCTTATCGTCTTATATTTACTATATTTGAACTCCTAATGATTTTTTTTTCATAGGATAATAACAGTTCGAATTTAAGGGTCCACAAGTAATGTTAAAGCATATTCTACTGTTATTATTTGACTGTCCACAGTTCTCACTTCAATACTGTATACTGTTATTATACAAAAGTCATGTGGGTCCACAAGTCACTTCTCACATCACTACTGTTTGTTCTAATTCAAAGGGTCCTACCACATTAATAAAAAATCTTATGAGAAAGAAATTATCATCATAGCATTAGTAATTTAGTATTATTCATCCAAGTAATTAATACTTATATAACCCCCAAATATATATTACATATCCTAGATATATGAATCAAGAAAATTAAACATTAGAAAATACTCCAGCCCCTAACTCAGGGTTGGGGATATTACAAGTGGGTCCCAACTAATCATCCCATCTGAAGCAGACTTTCATGGGATTATTTAATCTAAACCACCCTAACACAAAAGCATAAACATTACAAGACATCCTTGCTCTGATGCCCGGATACGACATGGATATGGCAAGGACACGTGATGGACATGGCAGGGACATGGGTTTCACACATAAAAAGTGAAGTATTGGATACGATATGGCACAATACGTTGCCTATTTTGGAGTATCCGTGCATCATACTCCTCAAGTCATTACTTAAATAGCAAAAACACACTCAAAATTGATTGCCCTCCATAACTTTGAATGAAAAAGACCTCAAGAAACAAGCAAAAACTGTCCTGTCCTTTAGATTGGATGTGTGGTGCCAAAATTTTCTAGTAGTGCCATTCTTCTTTCTTTGGCCTCAATTAGAGGATCCTCAATCCTTAAATTTTTTGCCCCTTACCAACTGATCGAAATACATGGGATGGCTGATTGTTTAGCTAAGTAAGGGGTAGATAGATCTTGTAATTTGAGTGCCTCTATTTTGTAGTTTGTGGCTGGTACATTTCTCTTGTACTGGCAATACTTTGAAAGTTGTTATTCCGGTTGTTTTAGATGTGTTGTAATTGTCTCTCTCTTTGATAAAATTCTTTTGTTACTGATAAAAAATATGGTGGTATTGTGATCCTCCTCAATTGGATCTTCATGAATTTCACTCTTAGGGTGTTTATTATTTATGCCATGCATCATGGCTACAAATCTACTAGGGCTGTAGACTCTCTTACCAGTTTTGGTCATTACTCATTAATCAACTTCTGAGTTCTTCTTGCTAGGAAAGGTAAAACTTGAGAATGATTTGCAGTCAAATTCTCCATCTCCAAGCCAGGTATGGAATTACTTTCTTTTGTCTTTTAACCTTTTATTCCAATTATTTCCAATGTAGCAACATTCATGCTTAAGATTTGGTAAATGGTAGAAAAGGAAACCACGATAATAATGGTGTGAGATTTTCCTTAATTCTTATTTTAAAAAAAATCATTTTGTCAGGATAACTGGAGAGGAATACCTACTCGTTTGAATAACATTCCACATTCTAGAGAAATAAGGAATTATTTCTACGTTGATGTGCTACAAGCTACTCAAAGCGCTACAAAGGATGAAAGACCCCGATTAAAGGTTAGATGCTGTTCATCTTCTCTTTTATTTTGACACCTGGTTGATTTGAGGCTTTGATATGCTGCTACTGCTTTTCTATAGCTGTTTAGGTTGTTGCGTGTGAGCGCTGATGAGACATGTTTTCTTCATTCGATATTATTTATTAATGTGTTTGGTTAACAACAAAAATAAGAAAAGAAACAACAAATTCTGAATACAACCTTACAATTATGTGACATCCTTATTTTTATTGGATATGCTTTTGACTTTTATGAAGCAATGTGTGTTTGGATTTAAGTAAATATTTATAAATATGCTGCTTCTACAGGTCTATTTATGTTTGATAGGCATTTTCTTAAGTGTTGACTGTAATTCTGAATTCGCAGGTGGAGATCAATATTCCTGAACTGAACCCAGAAATGGTAAGATATTTTTTCTTGTGACTTTTAGAATATTAGTTGGTTTTAATAATATTTTATAATGCGCAGGATGTTTATCGAATAGGTACATTAATGGAACTTGTTCGAGTTCTTGCTCTTTCATTTGCTGATGATGGAAAACGCGTCAAGGTATGTATTTCTCACTTGGGCCAATTACATGCCTACAGTACAGTGAAGTCTTTATGTAATGTTTCAATGGAGGAGAGTTGGTATTATCACATAACAAGTACTTATTAGGTTTGCGTTCAAGGGTCCATGGGAGAAGGCGCATTAGTAGGGATGCCATTGCAGCTTGCTGGCTCTCGTCAGATTTTGGAATTCATGGACTGGGGAGAATATGGTGCTATGGGAACCTTTATCAACATTGGTTCGATTGGTATTGGACTAACTAAGCCTTTGATTCTTTTATCTAATCCATTTGCCCATGCCTTAAAGGAATTTTCTTTTAGGACATATATTAACAATGCTTCATTTGAACTATTTGAAGGCTAATAGTGGTTTCTGAAAGAAAGGGGATTTTTTGTTGCAGGATATTTCTTTTAGCTTTTGCCTTAATGGAATTTTCTTTTTGGACATATATTAACAATACTTCATTTGAACTATGTGAAGGATAATAGTGGTTTATGAAAGAAAGGGGATTTTTTGTTGCAGGATATTTCTTTTAGCTTTTTAATTCATCCCCCCATTCCACTGTTTTCAAAGCGGACTTGAGGCCAACACCACTTGAATTGACATTTGATCTGAACTGGTCGGCATAGTTGTTAATTTCGTTTCGCACTCCATTTCGGTTTGGCCTCCAGAATGAAATGTTTTGGCTGATTTAGAATTTCGGTGAAACATTTTGGAGTTATGTTATCGAAAAATAAATAAAATATATACATATATGCTAAAAAAATAAAGAAATAAAGAATATGATATAGAATGTAATTTATGCAATTCATTCATTATGATAAAACAACAGTATAACATATAAGTATAAAATTTAAGCACATTCCTTACCATAATAAAGTTTAAACAAAATTTTCAAAACCATAAAAGTTAACAATCTTTAAAATTGAAATTTGGAAACACTCCCAAAACATTTTGGCAATTTCGGCCGAAATCCATGTTTTCTGCCGAAATTGACCAAATGTCAAACCGAAAAGTTACACCATGCATTTCGTTTCGGCTTCATGACCGAAATGAAAATTTTGTCCATTTTGGCCGAAGCAAAATGAAACTGATAACTATGCTGGTTGGACCAGTCCCTTCTCCTCCAGTCATGGCATAAAAAAAAAAAAAAAACAGAAAGAAAAACCTTACACAGTTCAATACCATTGGTTCAGCATGGTCCGACTGCTGTTTCATATTAGTTCTGGTTGTTTTGAGTTTTGACCTTCCAGACAGTTTGAATCTGATTGTTCCAACTTCCAACAGGACACTGGGTCTGGTCAGACCTGGTTCAACTGGCTTGTCTGGTCCGGTTTCTATAATGAAGCTCTGTACAATATTAAATATCATTAGTGTTTTTTTTTTTTCCTTTCGTGTTCACATGAGATTCTACAGATGATGTTTTGCTGCAATATTCTCTTAATATTCTGATTCCTTGAAATACTATAATATTTACAGCTAGCTTCTTTATCATTTACAGTAGTAACTAATTTTATTTGTATTTCATGACACAGCCGTTTATTTTCTGTCACAAGATGCGCAACCACTACCAGTTAGTTTTGGGTGTTTATCCTTACTTTCTATGAATTTCTATTTAGTATTTATCTGTGAATCGAAATAGAGGGCCTACTATTTTCCTCCAACAAAATCTTAACACTCAGTTTTCAGTATAAGGCACTTAAAAACTTCAGTCAGTATAAGCTGGTATATGAGAATGAATATGAAAAATTCTCTCTCTCACACTCTCTATATCATATTATGGTGCTTTCATCCAGTCTTGGGATTTCATAGATCCTCTTAATTGCAGGTGCCAAAGAGGTTGAAGAACAAGATGACATATTTATTTTAGTGGCTCCTCAGAATGCTGTTGGGAACTGTATAATTGACGTGAGGAACTTGCACAGCACCATTTTATTATGATACAGTGCACACATCAACTCACATGTTTCCTAGTTTTGATGTTTCTTTTAACGCCCTTTGTCTGGACATATAGGACCTAAAAGCCATGACAGATGCAGCTGGGAACCGTCCTGTCATTCTCATCAATCCTCGTCTCAAGGTTGTATACCGGCACGTGTAAATAACTTGCACCTTTTTTTTCAATCATAACTGGTCTCAATAAAAATAACAAAATTAATGACCGAACAAGTTTACTAAGATTTTAGCTATTGAATTTGAATTGGCGTCCTTACTGAATATAATAGTTACCCCTAAAAAGTGGAATGCTAGGACATCTCTTTTTATAGAATTTGAACTTTTCACTTGTGTCCATGATGTATTATAGATTGATCTTATCAAACTAGTTTGCAGTGCAGTGAGAATCAACTATATACCACATTATATATATTAAAGCAAAGGGGGAGGTGGGCTATGAGGGGTGCCACCTCATCCCTAAAAAGTCTCTCTGGGTTGTGAGGGTGTCACCTCATTCCTAAAAAGTCTCTCTGGGCTGTGAGGGGTGCCACATCATCACTAAAAAGTCTCTCTTTTCAAAGAGGGCTAATCTTTCTCTCCTAAAACCTCTCTCATATGAGATTTTCATGAACGTTTGAATTTGAATCTTATTTCTTGCCATTATCCAAATTATAAGCAAATATTTACAGTCGGTTTGTTTTCTTTTCTTTAGATCTTCAATCATCATTGTGTCCCATGTTAAATATGTTTTGTGGGCCCTACCGATGATTGAAATCCAAATTGTTGCTCATTTACTCTCCTTTCAGTTTTTTCCCCTAAGTGGATGGATCCAGTAGTGGGCACCAGTTCGTATTAAATATATTTCAAGATTGGACTCCAGTATTGGATGAAATCCCAATGGCCTTCTCTTAATCCCTTTTTTCTAAGAGTGGGCCCCACTGATGGAGGGAGGCAAGCTTATTGGCCGTTGTTTGGTTTCTTAATGGATGCAAAACAATTAGTGGGCCACGCACATTTAACTTATTTCTGCAGTGGGACCCACTCATGGATTATGCATAGATATTAGTTTTCTAGGTCAATATGGATTATGAATTATTCTCTCTCAACACCATCTATCTTCCATCCTCTCAAATATTTAATATTGATAATTTTTTATTAAAAATATCATTTTCTTTTAGTTTCCAAATAGAGCTCTACTCTGTTCAGAGATTGTCACACGTGAACGAAAATCAGACCTGACCTTCTGGTAAACCACCTCATGGATGGGCTTGTGATAAAAATATTTTGAGGTTGGAGTTTTTTTTTTATTGAATCTTATAGGCATCATTTTCTGATATGATTATATAGACAAATGACCCTAGGTTTGCCCAACCATAATTACACTTCCGTGGGCCCACACGGACCCATAATTAAGAGATATATACATTGATCCAAGGTGGGCCAATTATTACTGGGATCAAATAACACTAGCCAGTGGTTTTAAAGTCTCATGATTTATGGCTTTTAAAGTTAAGATGTTTATACATTTTTAAAAAAAAATCTAGAGCTAAAAAATGGTTTGATCGATTCTAAAATGGTATTGGTCCTACTTCAAAGGGGTAGACAAGAAATTTGTGCGGAGGGATTGAAATGACCATTGGCCCATGTGAAGATAACACTTGTATTTATGATTGAAGATGTGTTGATTGTTTTTATATAAATATGTATGAATATATTCTTATATGTTTATAATTAATTTTGATATCTCATAAATTAAAAATGTAACATTTTACTTTTTGCCCCGGGCTAAGCACGGGGCGTTGTTGCTAGTGCCATATTGTAGCAAATGCCACTTGGGTTTTAATGACGGTCAAAATTTGCCTAATATGCTTCTTCCGCCCTTGCTTATAATTCTGTTAACTATTTTTATTGCATGTAAAATTCAAAAAGTTATTAATCCTATGTTCCTAGAATCATGCAGAAAACTTCTAACAAGGTCATTATCCAGTGTGGGTCCCTCCGAAACAGGGTCTTGGAGGGTCCAGACTGGAGATGGACCTAACCTTTGGCAATTTTGCACAAAGTGGCTGCTTACAAGTCTTGAACCCGCCTAGGCAGAAAACTTCTAACCTGTCAAACTAATGAAACCAGATTCTGAGAAGATTAAAATGGAAGATCTTGAGTAAGGATTGAACTAAACATTTTGGAGAATACTAGCTATACTCTTCTCTACAAACACAATATTTTCCAGCAGATCGATGTGTAGGTGCTGTTTTGACTAAATGCACTTGATTTGTTTATTAGCTCTTACCACGGAGCATATTTACTCATTGAAAGCTTCCGCATTGTTCTGCTTTTAGACTATCTTTAACTATCGAGAAATAATTTGCTGATTAGTTTATCTAGTGTTTACTCATGCTCGCTAGGATTTTCTTCATTTTCAGGATTTACCTAGTTCAAGTGGCATAATGCAAGTACGCATCATCTTTCATTTGACATTCGTATCTCTTCTTGATTGATAGTAGACTTCTATAAGATCCTAAGGGTATGGTTTTGCAGAACATTTTCTGTGTAAAATTAGAATGGTTTCTGATGGAGTATGCCTTCGGTTGTTCCATGTAGACGCTTTCTGCAGATTTCATTTTTCACAATTTTTTCTGAAAGCAGATTCAGACCCGAGGTCGGGAACTATTTTCTGCAGTCTTACACAAAGGATAGAAACAAATTTCACTGTGGAAAATGCGTCATCATACCAAACAATACAAGCTGTAGGATATGAATTCTTCATAGAAATTGAAATCTGTGGAAATAAAATGCAGCGGAAAACTGTTTTGCAAAAACATGCTTGAAAGGGACTCAACTTGATTTCTAACCATCAATTTCTAACTATGTTGTTTATCTTGAAGACAATGGGAAGAGATAAGAGATTGGAGTATGCAGCATCATTCCAGAATTGCTACTTCTTTCGGCTTCTTTACTATGCAGGCACTCAATATCCAATCATGGGTGCTCTCAGGTGAGAATTGAAAGTACAGGTGTGAAGACTTTTTACTATTAGCTAACATTTTGATATGCTTTGATGTTTATGTGCTTGAAGGTGATGTACAACCAATATTTTAAAAATTGGACTGATGGGTGATTCGGTCACCCTTGAGTCAACTCTGCTCGGCCAAGTTCGACCGAGTAGCACTCAAGAGCCCAAAAGGGATTAAGAAGTAGTGAAAAATGATATAAGATCTAAAGAGTTAGAAAATTTTCCCATGAATCTAGACTCTTAAGACTCACTGTGTTTTAATTAGTCAGAATGAAATCTAGTAATGACCATTCAAAATAAATTAAAAAGAAAGGATAAAATCTAGTAATTGGCATTGATGTTCGATTTCTACTCGGCCAGGTGAACAGTACCTTGAGTTTGAATCCTAGATTGTTGCAGGTCTAGGGTTTTATCTCAAGAGGCCTAGAAAATCCCAAAGTGAAAGAATGAAGAAAAGAGAGAAGTAGAGAGAGAATGGAAAAGTCACAGAAGAGTCAAATAACCCAGTAGGTTAGGCCATAGTTACTTGATTTGCAATTCGGTCAATTCGCATTCGAGTTAGTAATTCGACGTTCAACCTAATTCTAAAATTCGATGGGGTAGGCTTATTTGATTTGTTTTTTTATTTGCTTGATTTGTAGTTCGACTTTATTAAATTCAAAACACTAATTCAAATATATAATTCAATGTGATTGGTAATGATTATAAGTTTAATTTAAGATACATATACAATTTTCAAAAGTTCTTACATGCTGCAAAAGGGTATATAAAAATGATATTTTTCATAAAAAATATACAAAATGATTAAACAAATTTCAATTCAAACAAAAAATGTCCCAGCCGATCAGTGTGGTCAATGGAAAACAAGCTTGGAAAAATCAATGATTGTTAGATTATCAATGCCTGTTTTTAATGGGCTCACAGATGGAAGTGGGCCCTTTCAGTCTTTTCATTCTCTCTGGGACTCAATGTCTCAACTAGGCCTCACAGCCTCCAGCCTCACCGCTTTGTTTTGTAATTTAGAGAAGTAGGACGATGAATAAATACTGCTCAATACTAGTGTCTTATAATTTAAGAGAATCTCACTTCGATGATGTTATATCCACCATTCAAATAAAAGCATATGATTAAAACAAATAAAGAAAATAAAAACATTTTCCCTAAGACACGATCAACTGGATGCTGAAAATCATCTCTCGATTTCCAAAAATGGGCCATTTGTAAATGTTTCATTGGGCTGGAGGAATTATTGCCTTCCAGAATCCATAAGACACAAGGGCAGTATTGTGCAAATAAGGAAGTATAAAGCCCTTTCCTTTCTATTCCATATCCTTATCTTCAATTGTGAAACGGAATAGGAAAGAGAGACATTTTCTTCATTTGCGGAAGGTAAGAGGGGAGAGCGATTATCCAGATGAGGGAGATCTAAAAAGAGATTTGGAGAGATTTCTACTATTTACCGACCATCATGGATGGATGTACTACGAATCGGTTGAGAACTGGGAATTTTTTGGATTCACGATGCAATAACTTCATGTTCCTCATCTAAGGGAGGTATCTATTGAACAGCTGTGAATTAAAGATTCTGAGATTTCCAAATAATAATGAATCAAATAACGAATTATTGCAAATGAACCGTTCGTGATCTGGCACCCATCTGAACGAACTAGGTAACTATGGGGTAGATGACCCATGTTATATTATTATTTCATTATTTCTGAAAATTAAGAAAAAAAGGCCCTCGAGTTTCTATTATTTACAGAAAAGCCCCTGGCTCACTAAAAATTATAAATTAGCCCTATTCCTATTCTTTGACTCACAACCCCTTTCACCCTTCAATGCTTAGATCTACTTTTATTTTTTGGTAAGTGAGGAAATTTAATTAAAAAAACAAATGGAATGGACACATGGACACACAAGACAAACTGCAACACCCAGCAACACTACAACAACAACAATATTAACAACAATCAGCACCCAGGAACTCCTACAGCAACACTGTGACAACAACAATATCAACTACAACATAAAGACCACCTCCCTAGGGGTGGACCTAGGGGGGTCTTGTAGGGGCCGTGCCCGCCCACCCCCCCCTCCCCCCCCCCCCCCCCCCCCCAAGACCCAACCCAATACACCATAAGCTTCTCTCTAAGAAGCTTGCTTTGGCCCCTCCATGGTGTAGCCATCCATTCCAATGTTTATGGCTCTTTTAACATGGTTTGACTCTTAGAAAAATGAAAATAAAAATATTGTTGATTTTAAGAAACACTTAAAATGAAAAAGGAAAGGAAAAGAAAAGAATGGAAATGAAGAAAATGAGAACACAGAGAAAAGGCTTAATGGAGATTGACGAAGGGATTTTTATAATATTCAATCTTAACCTGACTACACTTGCCCCAAATCTTGTGATTCAAGAGAGGAAGAGGACAAATCACATCTTCTTATTAGGGATATTGAAAGGAGTTGTAGGTTGCAAACTTGCAGAGCCTTTAAGGTTTTTTTTGTGCAGGCTACGTTTCAGTGGATAGGAGCTAAAATCCGGCGCTTTCTTCTCCTCCTGTCGGGAACCAAAGCCACAGAAGAGGAAACACTGGTTTCCTCTTCCGTGGCTTTGCACAAACGCACCCTATGTGCATGTTCGTGCAGAGAAGTTTGTTGTGGAAAGAAGAGGATACAAGGCGTCAATCCGACGCCTTGCTGCAGGTGTCTTGTGCAATGGAGAAATGTCCCGATTTTCCCCTTTGTTTGTGCTTCAATTCCGCAATGGCGTGGAAACGCGCTTCCCACCTAGGGTGGTAGGAAATCAATCCGCGGGAAAGGAAACAGATGATTTTCTCTTCCGCGGCGTTTACCAAACAAACCCTAAGATAGGAACAAAGAAGAAGAATGACCAACCACTTTCTCTTTTATAAATTTTTTTACATTGCAATTTTGTTTAAAGTCTTTTTTTTTTGCCACACCCCCCCCCCCCCCCCCCCCCCCCACCCCCCCCAAAAAAAAAAAAAAAAAAAAAAAATTCCTGGTTCCGCCCCCGAACACCCTCAACCATCCCTCCGCAGACTAATTATGAAACACCTACAGATCCTCATATTACATCCCAAAAGTAACACTTTCAAATCCCTGGCAGCTCCCTCTTCTCTCTTAAATAGATTCTTCATTAAGTTCCTGTATATCCTGTTCCTAAAGACAATGTACATGATCTGGAAAATTTTGATGAAAGAAACACAGAGAAGGCAGCTTTAATTTCGAGAGTGATAAAAAAGGCTATTTGCTTCCCTTCGGCAGAATAAGACTTTCCAATGAGGGATGCACTTCAAAATCATTAGCACCCGTTTCTGTAAGAACATTATGTTCCATGACACCGTCTTATCATCTTGAGTAAACCAGTTATAATGAAAGAGCCCCCCTCTTTTTTATAATGTTATGAAGATTTAATTCTCTGCAGGATTGCAGACAAATCAGAAGTGTTTTAAGCTCTGTTTTTAAGGGATGATTTGCTTCGACCTGAGATGCATAAACCTTGATTGTCCTTCCCTGTTGATCTCCCATTATACCTCCTATCGCAGTATTGTTAGTATCATTATAATCACATGAACCGTCAAAGTTCAGTTTAAACCATCCTGCTAGTGGAGGTGTCCAGCAATCTGTAGGTGGACCAGCCCTAATGCTTAGATCTACTTTACAACTAACTCGAGGGCGAAGGTGGGGAGTGATTCAACTCGGCAGGCGTGGAGTGTATATGATTTAAGAATAGGTTTTGACAGCATTATTTGGTAGTTGTCCTCTTTTATTTATTTTTATTTCATCTTAGCATTGTTGTTGTTGTTGTTATTATCATCATTATTATTCCTCTTTGGGGGAAATAAAAGGTGTCCATCAGTATCAGAAAAGCTGGATTATATAATTACACTTAAAAATCCTCCTAAGACATTTGAAGCACTCCCATCAACCTGATAAGTCCTTTAATTTTGTTTCATGAGCATGAAATCATCTTCTCCATTGGACTCATCACTGTAGATAAAACTTATTAATAGTAGTATTGGTGGTCTATTACACAGGGCTTGGGAAAGTCTGCTTGAATTAATTTTCTGCTTGAATTAATTTACTGAGTGTCCTTTATTGCTACTTAAGCCATCTTTATTTTCTAATAACTAACACACGCACGCATGCGTTCCTTACCAGCTGAGTTACAGCTTTGATACTCGAACTCACGCGCTTCCACATACACACACATGTTCCTTACTAGCTGAGCTACAGCTTTGGTACAATAACATATTATTAATGAGGACTCAATATGAGAATCGACATAATAAAAGAAAACTAATTTCTTTGGCTATGCCTTATATTGGAGTGTCCATTGTTGAACTTGCTTCTGTATGTAACTATGTATTCTGCAAATGCTACTGTCATGAATACATTATATAAAATTATACCTGTATGGTAAAAGTATAGAATTTTAATGCTTGTTGGTTATAATGTGATGCTGTCTCATGATTATTTTTTTTTGGTTATTTCTACTCTTTACCTTTGGATTCAGGATGTCTTATCCATATCGGTATGAACTCTACAAGAGGGTCGATGAGCCCTCAGGAAAAGAGAAGTATGTTATCCTGGCTACATTCCCAGAGAAGCCTACAGTTGATGAAATAAATGATGCATTTGAAGGGAAACCTAGGTATTCAATTGTGATTTTTTTTCTCATGTGAGCTCTGGGTTATGACTTTGTTCGGTTCTCAAAACATTTATCCTTGATTACTACTAAAATCTTTTTTTGGCACCTGCAGAAAAAAAGAGAGAGCTGCTTCTGGAATCTGGTATAGAACTTACATGTCCTCAACATTGATAGAAGCTTGCCTTTGTACATTTGTTAATGGACTTGTTTCTGTTGTAGGGGCTTTTTGAGTGGAATACTATGAGAGAATATTGAATAGATTTTCTTGAAATTTGGGGTGGATCACAAGTCTCGGTTTCAATGGTTTGTGAGAGCCTTATATTTGGAGCATAAATTGTGATCTTGTTATTTTTTTGATTGATCAATGCTCCTTTTTGCAGGCCTCTATGTCTTTTGAGCTCTGCAAATTGGACTCAGAAGGAACACACCATGTTAGAAGGAGGATCATATCTTGTAGTTATTGCAAGCAATATTGTTTATTTAGGTCAGAAAATGCCTCATTTCTTTTGATAATTTTCTCTCATAAGTTATACGTTATGTTGATTTGTAATACTGTACATTTTTTGTTTAAGTTGAAAAAAATTATAGCACTTGCATGAGCAAAACACTTCTGAAGGGGTTAGCATCACTAGTGGAAACATCTCTTAGTAAAGGAAATTTACATATAACTAACTGCCTTTTTCTAATACATAACTAACAACCACCTCTATGTTTGGGTTTTACATACAACCACCTATACTTCCTCGCGAAAAGGAAAAAAGGGGCCTTTCCAAGACGTTCAAAAAAAAAAAAAAAAAAGCGCCCCAAAAGGATGAAAATGTCCTCCAACTATCACCTTCCAAATTTGCTCATGGTTACTGAATGATGGTAAAGGTACAAAGGCAATTCTAGTTGGTTCATGGTGAAGACTGTAATTTATTACGTTGGTGAGCTATTTAATCTGGGTCTGAGTTTACTGAAGTCCATTGTAATGTAAGGGCATTTTTTTACCTTTTCCTTTTCCTAATATTATTTGTCTTCTATCAACAGGACGGCAACACAGGTCTCACCTCTGGTTCAAAGGTAAATCATCGGTGTTGTTTGGGTCGAGTGTATTTGGATAGGTGGTTGTATGTAAAAATTAAAAGTAAAGATGGTGGTTAGTAAATATTAGAATGCTGTTGGTTTGGTTATATGTAAATTTCAACTGAAGGATTGTGGTTCTCATGGACCAGGCCCAGCATGCTTTAGTCTGGGTTTGGACCTAATGTTTTAGTATTACGGTGGAGGCCAGAATCTAAAATTGGGGCCTGAATCTAATATTTGTGCTGGTCTTGGATTAAGTGATAGAAAGCCCAAAGCCCAGCCAATAGGTGGGTTCTGGGCCGACATGTTTCAAGTGGGCCGGACTCAGACAATGCACTAATGCCTTGTGTCAGGCTTGGGCTGAATGGGGGCATGTATTTCTCAAGTCTGGCTGAGTATGAATATGCCTTTGCTTAAGGATTCAGGAGACTGGAGTCTTTGAAAAGTTGGGTTGTGAAGGGTAATCTGGCCTCATAAGAAGGCGCATTTATGTATGGCCCATGCCAGGGCCTGAGCGGGCTATATAAGCTTTGGTTTGGGCCTGTCTACAAGCACATTTATTTTTAGGCTTCAGTGGCTTGGCCTAACCAATACCAATAGGGATGTAAACGAGTTGAGCCAAGCTAAGATGGACCTAGCCCAGTTTGAGCTTGGCTTGAACATTAAATAAACCGCATCATGCTCAGCTGGGCTTGGCTTGAATGAGTCGAACTGGGCTTAATACTACTAAATTGAGCTTGAGCTTAAGAGTCAATAGGAACAAAAGGTTAGTAGGCCTATGCATGGATAAAGACTACCTAAAAGCAATTTAGTAGGCCTATGCATGGATAAAGACTAGACTACCCTAAAATCAATTTACTTAGATATCGGTTAAAGATCAATTAGAAAGAAGTGTTAAAAAGTATATATCTTTGTTTCCTAGTGAGGATAATATGATCATTTTTCATGTAACTATACCACCTTGATTTATTTTTCAACTAGTCACAATATGATTAAGTTTAGTGCATTATAGTTTAAATATATTTAGCAGTGCACCCAATTGAGTTGATTTTTTAAAGTGTCAAATTAATCATATTATATGTGTTGCTCACCTGAAAGATTATATTTTGTACTAATTATGACCTTAAAATGTACATTATTTTTGTAATGGATGTAATTATCTTTTGAGAAACAATCACAAAAAGGGCCCCAAGAATTTTGAAACAGTGCCAATCGTGACTGAATTTTTTGGTTAGAAGAAGGTGCACCCACTTATTGGATAAGCGTAACCAGATCCCTTGTGGACATGTACTAATGAAAGCCACACATTGTGTATCATTCCAGTCATATATTTCAATTAAGATGGAATGGATCTTCTCCATTCATTCATCCATGTATGTTTTACTTGAGATTGGGATTTCATAAAGTTGATGAAATCAAATGCATCATTCTTATAGGCATTTTCACATCTCTAGTAATAGGAGACATCACATTTGTTTAACTCAAGATACATGTCTTGGGTTTTTTTTCTTTTCTTGATGATGTAATTTTGTTTGGCTATTTAGGTGTACAAAGACTCATCATCACTTCATGGTTTACTACTGTAAGTGCCTAAAAATTACGAACTTGGTTAAGTGATTATGAGGCTCTGGATGATACTGTTAAGATGAGTGGATCAGATGTCCTGAACCTGAAAATGAGGAGAAACAAAGGTCAGGGCCTCGGGCTGCTGTCAGCCAAGGCACTCTGACGTCTGAGTTAGTACAGTCACTGAACAAAGGGTGAAGTGAGGGAGGAAGAAGATGTTCAGGCAATGAGGGAAGAGTATTCTCTATTGCATAATGTGTACCTTTCATGGGCTTACCATGCATGGATATATAGACGAGAGTGGAAGGTTTCTGAGTGGAGGTAGGTGAGAGAGCTTGTCCCATTAGCCCATACCTAGGATCCTCAGTGGGGGTAGGTGAGGGTACCGTTTCATCGGATTTCTCCTCAATCCCACACATAAATGTAGATGTGATCGGCTGATAGGGATAAGCCCTTATCGATAGCCAGCGGCCACCCTATCTGTCAGTATGCTCTGCAACATATCTGTCCCATTACATAATTGAGATTGGACGCTCAGTGTTCACCTCGGTCAATGGACCGAATTGGAGAAGGCGATGAGGTCGGGTGGGCCTGAAGTCTGGCATTACTGCTGAGACGCACGAGGCAGAGCCCAGAGGAGCGTGGTCGGTACTCTTACTGAGACCAACTCCATTTTGGTTCCAGTTGGCACATTACCGAGCTGGATAAATAAGATTAAGGCAGTCCTTGATTGGTACTTTTACCTAAGTCAAGGGTAACCTCGGTTTTGAGAAAACACCCCACACAACTATAATTCTCCTTTATTAAAAATCCACTAGCCAGGACTAAGGAGGGTAAGATACTTTCGATTGGAAGACCCAATGATTGATCTTTGGGTATGTATTCAACAATAAGTGTGTTTATTGAACCCTCTCTTCATTTGCCAAAGAGGCTCTCCACATATTTCCCATTTCTTAAGAATTGAACGTGTGGCATGTCATGGGTCCCACTTGTTCCACTTGATATTATTATAAGGAAAAAATTTAAATAAGGCCTTAGATTTTTGCCTTATTATAAAAAAGACCCAAGTTTCAGAGCTTTTCAAATTAGGGCCTAGTTTTTAAAGTCAATTTCCAATCAAGAACATCCGACCATTTGAAGGTATTTTCTGGTGCGTTTTTTTTCTCAAATTTTTAAATACTAAAATTACCCTTCATTGAAAGAAAGTCATCCTTTATCTCCTTTCCTTCATCGGTGTCCTCACAGCGATCAACAACAACTAGCGTCATCCGCTGCATATAATGGTTGTCGAAGCACACTACGGCTTTGAAACGAAGGGTAATTTGGGCATTTTAATAAAAAATTAAGTAAAAAAAAACTCACCGAGAAACACGGTTAAATGACCGAATATCCTTAATTGAGAACTTACTGGAAAACGTAGGCCTTAATTTGAAAGGTTTTGAAACTTACGTACTTTTTATTTACATAAGAGAAAAGCATGAGCCCCTGTTTGAAAATCTCCCCCAGAAACCGACCTTACCTAAACCGCCTTTCCTATGCCCCTGGAACAAAGAACTACTTTTTGCAAAAAGCCAAGAGTCCGAATTCCCACAACCGACGGGGGCTCTCAGTTCATCCATCTGTCGATCCACAATACTACTGGTCCAAACACACCACCACCAACTCCATGATACAATTAAAAAAAAGACAACTCCTAGGACCACGTCGACTCCAACAATCACTGGATACAAGATACATCCTCCCTTCCATCTCTTTGGGTCTACGTTGCTGCACCTGACACAGTACACATCCCAGTTGGGTGTCTGTCTTCAAAATATAGGTGGAACATACAGGCCAGGATAGTCATAAGATTCAACAAAAAAAAAAAAAAAAGAGGGCTTACTTGCTATTCGACATAAGAGAGACTCAGCTGTTTCACAACTTGTCTGTTTCCTTCCCTTTCTCTCTTGACTCTTCAGAGCTGAAAATAGCAGATGCGCTGTACCTTGCGTCTCTTTGTGGTGAAGTTAGGTCGCACAGAGCCATATAAATGGGCTTTTGGCTCTTGCCTTGCTTCTTCAATCATACTAATCAGCAGGTATGAGAGAGACTTGCTTCTTCAATTATACCAAGTAGATATGTGAGAGAGTGAGAGAGAGAGAGAGAGAGAGAGAGTTGTTTTAGACGCACACGGTGTGGTATGACCATGCAATCTGTGTGGTTGAGGTCAGTTAATGCATTGCATCTGAAGTAATGGTCGTGCCACACTGTGTGCATCTGAAGAACCCTTTCTCAGAAATTGATGCACCAAGGAGTTGTTCTCTGAGGATGGAGAAGAAGATGGAAGCTGATTACAATAGGTTTTCTTCAAGTGTATAAGGTACGGTTTTAGTATGTTTTCTCAATCCCAAAAAAAGGAAAAAATAGAAGTTGTATTTTAGATTTTACTACAAACTTTCCTTGACTGGAAGTGAAACCTACAAAAAGTAAGTAGAACTACTAATTAAACTCTCCTAACATTTAATTTTGACCCCTTTGTCCGTTTTGTTTAATTGGGCCTGAGGATGGAGAAGAAGATGGATGGGAGTTTTTTTTCCTGGCTATGGCCATTGGAGGGAGACAATGGGTTTTCTTCCAAGTGAAGGTACATGACTTAAACATCTTTTTTTTTTTTTTTTTTTTTATACCAAAGGGGATCTATATGTGTATGCACAATTGAAAAGGAAAATATATATTTTAAGCTTCTACTAAAATTCTGCTTGCTTGATTAGCAGTCAAACCTACAAAAAGCATCTTACCAAAAAAAAAAACCTACAAAAAGTAAATTGAAGTGTTTCACTCTGAAAAATTAGAGAAGGATTATAACTAACTTGAAAGAAATTAAAGACTAAAAAGTTAAATATAAAGTATCAAGGGTGAATCATGTTGCTGTTTTAATTTAATTGTTGCAAATTAATTAAGTCCAAGAGCAAGGTGGAACTTGGGGCGTGTAGGGGCCATGACCCCTTGGAATTTTGAAAAACCACTCTAGATTACCCTCTGAGGCATATTAATTTCCTGTTTCTGCCGTTGTCCAAGATCAGTCATTTCTTGAAACAGGCCTGTAGTTGCTGCTTATCAACCGGCAGACCGGCTACCAGCAGCAATCATTGAATCTTTTGAACCTTCAGTTCTTCTTGCCTCAGTTTCACTATATATCTCTTTCAGTGCCTTCTTCGATTCCCCTTGAAGTAGAGGGAACCTTCTCTTTCTCTTTTAGTTCTTTCAGTGGAAACACAATGAAGAAAGAGAACTTTCCAGAGGAAGAGAAAAGAAGTACGAGCCTATCTGTCGACAATAGGGAAGAGGTCTATCGATTCTCCATCCTGTATGATGAAGACTCCCCTTCCTCTCGTTTCCTTTCTTGGTTTTTAAAGGTAAAGGAAGCTCACGACTGGGAGTTTATGGTAGGCACGAATCCCTTATGATCGGAGTATGAATATCATGATTTGGAAGCTTGAGAGTCCAAAAGGTTTTCTAAAAAAAAATGGTGTTCAGGGGAGTCTTAACTGTCATTCTAATTATGTGAAGTGTAAAAATAGTATTTGCTGAATTGTTGCAGGAAGAAAAGAAGTATGAAGATTTTATGGGATAATTGTGAATGTGTGAAGTGTAAGGTGTGAATAAAAGAGTGGCATGATTATAATTAGTTAGACTTTATAATTTGAGTTAGAGTAGGGACTAGGACTGCCCTTTGTTTATCATTTGGCCATATACATGTACTCATATACACGTATCTTTCTTGTTTTCTTTGTTATGTTGTGATCTAGGGCCTACGAGAAGAGATTAATCACACACAAGAGAACGCATAGATTTACGTGGTTCGGCTTTTGGCTTACGTCCACGGGGAAGACGGGAGATTCACTATGCAATCAGAAGAGGTATACCGACTCTATTTATAATATCAGCCCCAAAATCCTGTTACATCCAAACACTTCTTTTTAATCACAGTAGACCTATAACAAGCCCACTTTTAATCACAGTACAAGTTGGGCAATCCAGGAGCCCAATTAACCGAGATTATTTAACTTTTATTGAGCCATACAAATTAACATGTTATCAAAGACTTACTATCTAAAAAAAAAAGAAACTCTTATTGGGCCATTCAACTAGTGACCTTCCATCATGCTTTACTCATTTTGAATGATTTAGCCCACCTTGATTAGGATCCATGGCCTTGTTGGCTGAGAAGTCCACTTGATGAGTCATAGGAAAGGAAATGGATCCAAACAGGGAAGCCCTGTTTGGACCAATCAGGGGGTGCCACATGGGGTTGAGATGTCACATCCCATCTCTTAAAAAATAATCACAACTCTTTAAAAAATTTCTCTTCCCATCTGGCACCCCCTATTGGACCAAACAGGGGATCTGGATCCCAAGTTAAACTGATGACATGTACAATTGGCTGAGTATGGATTGACTTTGGTCTAATGGGCCCATTACTGGATATGAATGGAGATGTAGAAACAAGGGTGGATCCAAAAAAATTTCCTTAAGGGGGCCACTATGTTAAAGAAAAAGGAGCTTTTTGCATATAGCCCCTAAGGTTCGTAGGCTTTGTAAATAGGCCCTATGGTTTTAGTATTTGTAGATAGGCCCTTGCCTTTTTTGAATTTAATACCTTTTGTATCCTTAAAATCAGTAGCCTTCCAACCACCAAAGGTTTTTAGATTGAAATGACACTTTTGTCTATCTCTTTATCCCTATATGCATAAATTTAAAAGCTTGGATTTATTTTTCTCTAAAACTTGTAACATTAATAATTATATTTAGTGAGAGAGAATAACCGCATCTAAATCTATTTTTACCGGTATAGGGCCTATTTAATTAGATTCAAATCAATCATAATGACAATGAAAACACGTGCTTATAGTTGGTTATAATTGATTCAATCCATGTATAACCAACCGTTAAATTGATAAAAGTTTCAAAATACATGATTGGACTCCATTTGCATTAAAGAGCTATTAAGAGAGACAATTGGAACTTAAAATAAAATAATGGTATTTTTATAAATAATAATATACTCATTCTTGTTTAATGGATGTAAGAGCAAAGCTGTCATTTTCATAAAAGTTCAACACAAATTTCATAGTGGCTATCCATTCTAATTAGAAATATTGATTTTGGGGACATGAAAGGCATTGAAATGAAAGAGTAGGGGCCTATTTACAAATACAAAAATCACAAGGTCTTATTTACAAATCATACTAACCTTAGTGGGGTATATGCAAAAAACTCAAGAAAAAAAGTAAAAAGTAAAAAGAAAAACAGTCTAAGGTGGCAATATGTAAAATACTTTTTGTAGTCTGGCCCCCTGGCTCCCGGCTTCTGAAACTTGGGAAATTCTATATGCACCTCCTATTTTGTTGAGCACACCCATCTTTAAATAAAAAATCACCATTGAAGAAGGACTCGGCAGAATAGGTGGGTGCACATAGAATTTCCCCTAAATCTTTGGTTGACAATGATGTGCCCACAGTATAGAGTAAGGCTCTTTGCAGGATTTAGTGGGCCAACTATCCACTATGATTTTGAACAGTGCAGAGAGCTTGGATGTATTAAATCAACTTGGCTTGGGTTTTCAGATGGGCATGGATCCAAGGATGAGCATTGAAAAGGTCCGTTGCAAAACAAAAGATTTCTGTACCTTGCCTTCTCTGAATAGTTTCTAGTTCTTTCCCTGTGCTATACCTTTGGCTCATATTAACCAACTTGGATTCTGTAGACAGTACTTGTACAAGTATTCTCTGAAAAGTTTCTAGTTCTTTCCCTGTGTTATACCTTTGGTTCATATTAACCAAGTTGGATTCTGTAGACACTTGTACAAGTCTCTCAGTTTCATATCACACTTTTTTCCATGCATATGGAAACAAACAGAAGCCCACAGATATGAACGCATTCCAATGGTTTCAATCAAGCAAGATGGTCTTTCAATGGAAGGTGAGTAGTTAGCATCACTTACACACTTACTTCACGGATTTCTTCTTTTTTTGTTAAAGCGGCTACAATAGTCTACAAAGAAAGCTCTCATTTAATTGTCGTCATGCACAGGTGTTCGACAGTGGCACCTGTAAAAAAGTCCAAGAGACATTTGTAATATTTTGTGGGTCAGCCCAGATATTCAGATATAGGATCCAGATATTCTTTTGTAGAAATCCTGATCATCATATGTATGCCATGTCTGTAAATCTATTAATCATGTGGTCCACTTATGGATCCGAATCACTCCAAAGTAATCTCTCCATTGGCATTGAAGTTGGGCCGAATCTTGCTCTATTCATCATATGCTAAACTTATGATATCAATCTATGGTTGTGTATTTTAAACATATTTTATACATAATTAGTATGACGGTGGGATTAATTCCAATTGATGTGAAAGTTGGTGAGTGGTTAATATACAACTGGACATTAAATTTGTGTGGTTTGGATTATGTAAGTTGCTCCAATGATATAACTCTACATACTCAAATCTTCAAGAATTGTAGGGATCCTCATTTGTACAGAGGGACGAGGTTGATGGGTCCTATTCTGTTGCTTTCAAGGAAGAGGTTGATGTGTCCATCTTTGTATGTAGGACTTTGATTACATATAAATGTTCATAGTTTAAATTGTGTGTTTGCAAGTGCTTTAACGTGGCATTCCTTAGTCTTATACCTACTTATCTTTTTGGCCTTTGGAGTTGGTAAAAGTGCTGCAGTGGTGGTGTTTTCGTGCCTGAAAAGGAGTAGAAACCGACGTCTGTTTGGATGTTTTTGTCAAGAGAGAAGGAAATTTTGCAATAACAGTAGGTCTGGACTTTTTGTTTGATTTTGAATGATTCTAGCAAAGCAGAAGCAGCCCTGTGCTAAGCTTGGGAATGCAGTAAAAAGATATGCTATAAGTCTCAAATTGAGAGGCGGTTACAAAGAAACTAAAGTTTTTTTTTTTTGGTAAAACAAGGGGCAACCAAGGCCTAAACCACTCCGGAACAAACATCCTCCCTACGAAAACTACTACCAAGCTTAGAACTTTGTTTGGCCAGAGTGATCTACAGTGATTCTAAGATGATATTTCTTTGGTAAAAGCCTCTTTTAAACTTCACTTTAATTTTTTTGAAATCATAAGAACTATCCAATGGGCCTATTATATTTTCAGATATTGGTTTTTGTTTTCTGATAAGGTTGTTCAGCTTCTTTGAGAACGGATTATTCCATGTCTCCCCCATGCAACAAGTAAGTTGGGCTTTTGCTGGGCAAGTGGCCCCACAGACAGAGCACGAGTTCAAAATTACAACCTCCGGTTATTGAACCGTAATCCTAGCCGATTATGCTTACCCTCGGAATTACTGTTAAATTGAAAGATATATAGTAGTAGGAATTTTTAAAAAAACTTTTGTTATAATATATTATAATTAGATCTTAATGGTGACTCTTAGTTGAACACAGTTAACAGCTGATTTTAATTTAACATGAATGAGGTTTTTTCAACCCACTCGGATCACATCATATCTGTATATAAAATTGGATGAAGAGGCTCAGTGAGTTTCTACCATCCTTTAATTAAGTGAATTTAATTGAGCCCTGTGAAGATTGACTATTGAGTTCATAAACTGTCTTCTTTTTATCGAGTCTTACAGTCTCTTGTCATCCAACCGTTGCTGTGTCAGCCTTCTTTCAGCCAAGATATCATGGTTATGCATCAAAAGTCAAAACTCCCTTAAAAAAAAAAAACCTACTATTGTCTTTTAAAGGAAAAAAAAAACTGGTCAAGTTTAATTTGAATCAGCTTGACTTGCATCGTAGGATTTGTTATTTATTTATTTGTCTTTTATAACACACGGCCGATTAATTACCCAACATAGTTTCAAATCCTCAACTTCGGGGAGCAAACCGTGTCCAGGTTAAATTTAGGCGGGCTTTGGTTAGGTCATATACCCATATTTCTGAGAAAATTTTTTTTTTTTTTTGGTAAAACCCATATTTCTGAAGCAAATTCCTTTTTGAAAGTGTATAAAATGTAAAAGATGTACATACTTCTTATATATGGTATTAGTTTACATGCGTCGGGTTTGGCCATGTAAAACCCTACACATGTGACAGCATTTGAAAAGAAGTTGCAAATGGAAGTGCCCAATCATTCAAGGCAGCCTGTTTAGTTACGGGCTTAACATTTAGGCCCGGATCACACGACAGACAGTCCTTATAAACAGTTCAGTCCAACCTTTTAGTACTGTATGAGGCCCAGGTGTTCCAAGTATCTCAAGCTAGTCCAGGTCATATAATCAGATCTTTAGCAAGAAAAATTAAGAACTACTCTTATGAGTCCAGAAAATGGGCCCATTCTTAGGTCCATGGGCCAATATCTCAGCCCAAATCTAGCAAAAAGTGTTGTGGTTAAGGTTTCTTTTCTTTTTTTTTGCAAAGTTGTCGTTAAGGTTTCTAATGGTTGTGCAAATGTCTAATCCATAAGACTGTTTGGCTTAATACATATAGAAACAATCGGAATGACAATAAACATGAATTATAGGATATAATGGATCTAATAATAATAACCCTACCTCTGAAACATGGGAGGAAATAATACAGGGGATTGATGAATAACTAAAAGGCCCCCATTTGGATCTAATTCTAGTTACACATGCATGAGCTACAGTTGTTTCGTTTGGGCATACTAGTTCCACACCTGAGGGCTCTCTCACCTTAAATATCTCTCCTTTCTACATCAGAGGGCTTTTTTATCTCATCCAAAGGCTTCTCCCACTAGTGTGAATTCGATAGGGTCCCAACTCCCTTAACTGGGGTACCAAAAAAGAAGAAAGAGAAGAGTCTACATAAGTTCCTTCTTTCCATGAGTTTACAATTAAAAGAAAATAGAATAATTAGAGCTACAGGTCTGATAACATTACTAGGACCCAAAGAATGGCTTTCCATGGACTTCTATTAGCACGAGCCGAATCCACCACATTTGGACTATACAATGGTCCGCCAACAGACACTTGGTTGAGTGTCGTTGGCACCTTAGTATCACACATCCCAGGGATCAACGCCTGGGTCTTCTATTTTAAAGTATCACGCCTGATCAGTAGTAGACCAACTTAGTAAAAAAAAAAGAAAAACAAAAAACAACAAAGGCCTAATGGGTCTGAGCCAAACTTGGGCTTGGTGCACAAAACACTCATCATGCCAGGTTATGATTCAAAGTTCAATACTTATCACACTTCGGCCCTTATTTAGGCAGTGCACTAAATTGCACCTTGCAATTGATATGAGTGGCAGCTGTTTCTATAACTCAAATCTACACAGGAGGTAATAATTACATTAGGGATCTTCTTTTGGATCTAGGCCCATATTCTCTTTGATATCTAAAATACTTCCACTTCAGCAATCTTAAAAAAAAAGAAAAAAAAGGAAAGCATGTTCATTTGGAAGAAAAGGTACTTTAATTTTTAATTTTCTAGTGCTTGCATGATGGAGAGAAAGAATCATAACCTCTCCTTTGTGGGGCCAATGACACCTTCCTAGTACATGGCCAAGGGTGAAGTAAGACTGGTAACCAATACCTCGGATCTGACCTAGCCCCAACTTATAAAAGTAAGATGCAGGTACTTGTCTTGGTCCCATTTAATTTTTAAAGTCAAGACCTATTCGGGTAGCTCTAAGTCAATTAAGCTATAGACCTTTGGACTTAAAATCAAGCCCCAACAAGAAGCTTTACGTTAAGAGGAAAATGCTCACGTGAAAGTAACTCTCACACTATAGGAACATTTTTCTATATTAAAATATATATGCATGTGCGTATACATATAAGGAATTTGCTCTTATGCATATGTGCGAGACACTTAGTGGGGCCCACAATATGAGCAGTCCAAATGGACCATCTAAACCCTCCCCCTCCTCTATATCATGGTTTTCATAAAATCTGCACTGATCCAAATGAATTGAACTGTTGGATCCACTATGAAAACTAATTTTTATCATTTTGAACCATTAAACTCGCGGGCCAGAAACTAATAGACTAGGATCATTGGATTGACTTGATGAAGCCCCAGGAGGGCCTAACAGCTGCCTCACTCAAGAGCACTCCCTTACATATGATATAAATAAGATATGTTTTTAATTAGGATCATTATAGCCTCATCTCATTATATATTTAGCATTAAAAAATCTCTCCGTGCCCCAATCCTTAGTGTCTTACTCATACTTGCCATGTGGGAGCAGTGGAATCCGATAGTAGCGCCCACCTATTGAGAATCCAAACTGGTATCTCTAGAATCACTCCAAGTTGATCTCACTGTAAGAATATTAGGCAGATGATTAATAATGTGCACAACACATTCTTTTTTTATGCATTAATCACATTTTTAATCAGTGCTTAATCTCACCCTGGCAAAGATATCCCCAGTGAACTTGTTATGGGTCTTAATTCTTCTTAAGCTGTATCAGTTAGACCTGAACTTATACCTGAAACTGATGACATAATTATTTGTCCCATCTGGGTACAGCTGAATCCGATCCAAATCTGGACTATTGCCATCTGTTTATACACTTGGCCCTTTCTGGGTTGACAGTAGGATTCAGACTCTATGTACCATGATGAGCTCAATCCAAATTGTGGGCCCTGTTAGTGCTGCTGGTTGAGCATCGGCAACATCCATATGCAAATCCATGATTTAAAGCCCATTTGAGCCTCTTTCATCAAGGACAAGTAGGCCTCTCCATTATCATCACATGAATGACTTGGATCACAGAAGGGATGGCACACTTATGGAGGTTTAGATAATTTTGAACCCCAACAAAACAACTCTGCATCAAATGCCTCTTGTACGACGTGGTTGGTGGGTTTATATTTTGTAATGAACTGGACACTGTTTCTATGAAGATACCTGATGCCATTGTCTGGAAGCAAGCAGTTGAGTGTATGTGAGGTTAGCTGAGAGATTCTTCTTTGACAAATGCGAGGACCGGTAAGGAGCACACATGCCAATTTGGCACTTGTATGGTATACCCAAGCCCACTAGACATGGGGCCTTACTTTACTATAATTTATTGTCCATTCATCAGTTTAACAGGGATCAATGGTTGTTTTTATGAAAAAAAAAAACTCATGATGAAGTCTTGTGGGGGAAATTATCATAATAAATATGAATGGAGTTGGAGAGTATAATCTGCATGGAACAATGATGATGATGATGATTTACAGAGAAAGTTGGAGATGAATTTATATTGGAGTAGGTTATTTCTTCATGCATAGAGCAATATACGTAATTGATTAGAACTCATGCACTCTTGCGTATGTTCTTAACCAGCTAAGCTACAACATATTTGTATTATTTCTTTCTCAAGATCTCTTTAGAACAAGAAATGGGCATGGTGACCATGTCAACTAAAACTTTATTTAATTTAGGTGGGATCCGTTTGTGTGGGGCAGACCAGTCACGTCAAGTTTTCTATATAGAAGCTGGCTTTAATTGCACTTTGATAAGATTTTATTTGGGGGTGGGTTGATCACATGTGAAACACAAGTATATATTTCATACTAATATATAACTATAAAACTCATGCCCTTAAACCCAAGATTAAAAAAAAAAAAAAAACTATTTATCTTAATGGTATACTAATAAATCCAATGGTATACATCAATATGAACACAGTCAAATTTGATCCATACTTGCTGCAAGTGCAGGTCAAATTAATGAAGGTACACTGCCAACAAACTAAATCGGATTTAACCATACACAGCAGCACAAGATCTATATTTTTTGAAAAGTTTGCCCACATTATTTACAAAAGAGATTGTCTGCTATATTACTAAAATAGCAAACTGTTCAAATAAGATAGGTCGAATAGTTAATCTAAAAGTTAACTGTATAAACAAGAGACTATGGGAGCACACAAAAGGCAACTAAATCAAAAGCTAGTGAGCCACAATCCAACAATTGGGGCCACAACTGACCTTTGTTTATAAAGATTGTCAAGTAAGGAGTCCACATCAAATCCCACTAATCAAACAGTTTAATAATGACCAATGGATGTGATTTTTTTTTTTTTTTTTGTTTTTAACTGGCCATTTTTAATATTGGGTCAATCCTGTGGGTCGCCTAGATTTATGGCGATGCAGACACATGCATGAAGGTAATGGGCTGTAGGGCATCCACACATTGCCTTAATTGAAAAAGCCCTTAAGTCAAGAATATTTGGGAGACAGCAGGGCCCAAAGATAGATATTGCATATATCATAAGTTTTAGCGAGAGTTCTCGAATCTCTTGAGAAGGACATGTACAGTGCTTTGTTTGAGAGTTATCCTGGTCACTGGTCTGAGGTTCCCCTACTTGAATATTCCATGCCTCAGAAAATGCACCATAAGGAAGATTATAGATATATGGATAAAATGGTCAAAAAAATTACCCCATTTATTTACATTTGGAACAAAAGGCTATATATGGAAAAATTTCCTATATGACACTCATCCAACTATTATCTATTAAATTAATTAAAAATAAAAAAAAGTGGGATTTTTTAAATCTTTAAATTTTAAAAATTAAGGGTCTCAAACCGTTAGAATGGTCTTTAGATTGTTATACACAAAGTTGAAAAGCTTGTGACCAGAACTCCACTCTTCCATCTCTGACTCAGAGAGAGTCAACTTGACCACTTGGGAGAGTTGTGCTTTTTAAAAAATATTTTATAAATATTTAAAAATAGATCAAACACTTATAAAATTTAGATATGAATGTATTTACATGCATTAATAATAATAAACTCAAATTAGTAAATTTATTACGTTTCAGTCAATCATTTTTAAATTGCCAACTACAAACGACAAGCATTAATTACTTATATCTGACTCAACCAAGTTTGCCTGATATTTGACTTGGTTCTTTGTGAAAACAAGCTGATCTGGCATACTTAAGAGTTAACTTACCGAGTATTTCAACTGAAGTACATCATACTCTCATCCTCAACTACATGCTCTACGACATGAACAATTGGTGAAGGTGATTGTCGTTTTGAGGGCAATCGAAGGTTGTTTCAAAGGTCAAAACACAGTTTTCGTGTAAAACTTGTTAGCCTTAGTGGATTGGGGTCCACAACCATATTTATATCAGCAAATATGGCTCCAACCACATATGGAAAAAAATGCCACTCACTCTAAATGCCTCTTCCATTTCCTGTTCTTTGTGAGGGAATGGAAAAGGCCATTGAAACCTCTTTATTCCTCTCTTCAATGGATCTTTTATCCCTCGCTATATAAAGAGGATCCAGTGGAAAAGAAGATATACAGATCCATCATTCCTATTTTTGTCATCCTTTTGGCTATCATAAAAGACTCTGTCCATCCACCCATTAGCTCATTCATCAGGCATCCATCTCTAAGCCTGTCTCTAAGCCTATGGACAATAGGGAGTGATCAGAGTGTGAGAGATTTCTATTAAATTTTCTCTGATCTCTTGACAATACACTATCTCATTCTTATCTTGGATCAGTCCCGTGTGTTGTAGCAGACTTCTAACACTCTATCTGAAGCTTTCACAACGATCTCCGACCAACAATAATTTTCTATTTAGCTTATTTTAACAGGTTTTAAATTCGTTATAGTAAAAAAAAATTTAGGAAGGTCTTGAAAAGTAATTTAGAGACTAGTTTAATGGCTTTTATGTAATTAGGGTAGTTTCTTTTTGTAAATTTACTAGATTGATGAGGACAGTGACCTTTTTTCTCTTATTCCCTTTGTGCTTTCTGTTACACCAGAAAGAGAGCCAGAGGATGTAATGCATCCTTGGGCGAACCGACTTTGAAATAAGGTGGTCCACTTGATTATAAAACTCCCTATACTGGCTACTACTTAGCTGTAAGGGTCAGCATTTAAAATAACAAAAAATCAGACAAGCACCAAAAACCATGTCCACTGGTTGGATCCCTTTGTTTTTAAATGAATGGAAAAAACACAATATTCCATGCGCATATTCATTGCCTTAATTCTCTCCCTGTTCTTTGAATACTTCCTCAATTAAATGAGAGGCACTACTCACTCTTAAAAAAGAATTGGATCATCTCCCCTAGTGATCGTGGGTGGACCAATCAGAGTATGTCACATCACCGTGAGCAGCCCCTACCTTAACATAAGGCAGGCTGCCCATGTGCTGGGGGTGCTCATGGGCCGGGCCAGCCCCAGCCCGAACCCGATCCGGGCATAGCCCGCTTTGGGCTGGTCTTGAATATGTAAGTAGGGCCCGATTAATAATTGGATTAGACTTGAATTAAGTGATGGAAAGCCCGGCCTGGCTTATGTAAAAAATGCATGTAATTTAATTTAATTAGTGCTCTAATGCCCACAAAAGTGATGAAAAGCCCGATTTAGCCTGGCATGATTGATTAAATGGGTGAGCTCGGGCCTAACTTTTATGGCCTATGTTGGGCCTAGGCCGGTGTTTATAAAGATGGGCTGGGCTGGATATGCACTAGCCCAGCCCGGCAATGAACACTCCTACTGTGTACACGGCAGGCCACCTACGGTGACGTGGTAGATCCTGATTGGTCTACTCACGGTCACCGTGGAAATAATCCTTACAAACCCAGACTCCTTGAATAATAATAATAATAATAAAGTAACTATAACAGTAATTGTAATAATATAATATCAAGACACCATTCCAAATCACCCAAAATCAATGGATATAGAATATCCTGATGAGACCTGACTGTATGTGCTGCTGATATAAACAAGTAAGTAGTAAGGCTTTTGTTTTATTCCAACTGAGAGCGAAATCACACCACAGTAGCTGGTATGGTACAAATAGGAATACCATTTTCACTTCATTGATAATATGTATTAGTTTTACACCTGCTGATTTTAGAAACCTGGGGACTACCTGCACCGGTTTGTGACTTTGGCATCAGGCAAATTTCAAGATTATCCTTTCAGGATGCAAATTTATTACCAACCACAGGGTTAGTATCGATGTTACCAAACCCACCTTGCGACTGGTACTAATATCATCCGCTTTTATATGGGCTACCGTGTGCTCTTTTTTTTTTATTAAAATCTTACATTTTATATATAATATGTTATTAGTAAGGGTAATATTTCCATGCATCCGGCATGCATGGTCTTACGTACCGTGCACAACCAGCTAGGCCCCATATATCATGGAACATGAGGGGGATGGAAAGATCTACTCATGATGGACCCGGATATTAAAAAAAAGGG
This sequence comes from Umbellularia californica, assembly GCA_028538565.1. Classification (NCBI taxonomy): domain Eukaryota; kingdom Viridiplantae; phylum Streptophyta; class Magnoliopsida; order Laurales; family Lauraceae; genus Umbellularia; species Umbellularia californica. The sequence continues at coordinate 96,733,730 of JAPQWN010000003.1, forward strand.
AAAATTTCAAAACAGGGCTTAAGTTTTTTTCAGATTTCAAAACAAGACAAAATTAAAATGTGATTTCAAAATAGGCCTTAAGTTTTTCAAAAGCATTTCAATTGAGGACATCCGGCGATTTGGATGATATTCCGGCCGTTTCTTCTCTCATTTTTTCCAAAAACCCCAAAAGGCCCTTCTTTCCCTCAGCAGCGCCTCATCTTCATGGGAAGGCCTCAACCTAGAGATTCTTTCCCTCATCTTTGTACGAATCTCTGTCGACGAGTTGTGCCGCTCCGTCCCCTTCGTCTGCCGCTCGTGGCGGGAGGCCGTCGCCGGTCCCTACTGCTGGGCCGATGTTGACGTCGTCAGCTGGTGCCGCCGTTGCGGCAACTTCGATGTCATCAACACCGCCGTCCGGAAGCTCGTCCGTCGCAGCAGGGGGACGCTCCGCTCCCTCTCCGCTTACAAGCTTGGTGACCCCGCTTTCTTCTTCGTCGCCAACTTGTCAGTTTCCTTCTTTGTTTCTACCTTCTTCTCTGCTTGGGTTGTTGAGATTTTCTCCTATAGATGTTGATTCATACCCTGGAATGTAGTAGCAATGCTGTTTTCTGTTCTTTTGTTGTTTGTATGTTACTTAGACAATTCATTTAGATATCGTAGACTTTGGTTTTGGGACCTTTTGGGGTTTTTGGAAAAAATGAGGGAAGAAACGGCCGGAATATCATCAAAATCGCCGGATGTCCTCAATTGAAATGCTTTTGAAAAACTTAAGGCCTATTTTGAAATCACATTTTAATTTTGTCCTGTTTTGAAATCTGAAAAAAACTTAAGCCCTGTTTTTAAATTTTCCAAAAAAAAAAAAAAAAGGGGTCAATCTCATGCATCTAATCCCTTGACCAGTAACCACAAGTTTAACAACTTTTACTGAATAAAAAAATTGACCTTCATCACAAAACCCAAGGTTCCTTGACTATGAAGGGGAATCGCATGTGTATAAACGGTTTGAATGAATCATAAGGTAGGCTCCTTGGAAGCTCTCACTATAAGGATGTACAAGAACATTTCCTCATGTGATATGTAAATAGGTTATAAATAGATATGGCAGATTGTGGTGGTAATTAAACTCGCATTTAACCTACAAAACTAATTTCCAGCAACCCTAATAATGGCGAGTTTAACCAGCCTTCTTCATATCCTACCTGTCTCCCGTTTATCATCATCATCATCATTATTATTATATTTTTTTTTTATAATGAGGGTGTGTTATTAGAAAACAAAGTAAAGTCCCCACCCTATATGTTACAAAACACTAAACAACAAAGGAGGTAAGTGGAAGTTGTTGCTGCAAGGTCATATAATGTTGCACCTGAAGTTACTTAGAAAATGAGAGCAATTCATAGTGGTAAATGATGGATTTGGATGTGGAGACTCTAAAATGTAACTAGAGATGTATGTGTGCTTCGATGAATGGAAAGCATTGCAGATCCCTATGCATCTGTCTCAACTTATGAGAAAGGATGGAATACCAATCCGACGACTCAATCATCTATTATAGACACAAGTCCTAACAAGTCATGCTTACGATAGACTTTTTTGCCAAGAAACCTATGTACATCTAATATTATTGGGAGTCTTATTTGTTGGGCTAGATTGAGTCTTTGTTTATAACGGGGCTCTTTATTTCCCTAAGCCTCTTGGCATGCTTAATATGATGTGAAACCCATGATATGTGGGCCACACAATTTCTTATAGTAAAGAGGTGTCAAACTGCAAGTTTAGCCAAAATGTAAGCTTCCATGTTAGCTTGTGATTTATGAAGTCGGTATGCTTGCATTTTTAGAACCTAAATCTATGGCCAAAGTCAGCGAGACATTTCACTTGTTTAAAATACGACCTTCCTTTCTTTATTCTCCTTTGAAAGCGATATGTTTTTTTTATCACCTGAGGAATGATCAAGTATGAACCATTATATTCATCCAACTAGCACCAATGCTTGGCACCTAATTGTGAATGGATTGACTCCTAGGTATGCTTTTCTAGTCGCATGTGTGAACTGTAGTTATCCTTTTCTTTATGGGCTTCCTCTTATATCTTGTGTGGGCTCTTTGGATCTCTGCCTCCAAGGTTGGGTTATCCGAAATAAAAAAAAAACCTGATGTCTTAAGTTCATTAGTCATTGGCCATGGAAAAATGGAACATTCTCCTACTCTATTAGTTAATACATTTGCCCATTGAATTTGCCAGCTATCAAACTTTCATTCTCAACTGTCCATTTGATTGCAATTACTCAAATCTTTAGGATCATCAAGATGATGCAATTGTCAGCTGTACTCATTATGTACCAGCCAGAAATCATACCACAGGAATGCGAGTCCGGATCCTTTATGGGTTCAATCTCACACTTCCTATGAGTGGGACATGTCGAACTTCTTGAGACCCACCTACTCCTGATCCAAACCATTAAAATTACATGCAATATGATCTAGTAGCATCTCTTAAAATACTACTTCGATAGAACTTGGTCCCACAATAAGATTGAATATATGATTGATAACGTGATTAACACAATCAAATGCATTATTAATCCTATGCGTTAACTACATTATCAGTCTGAGGATTGCATTCAATTTTGATGGGCCCAATCAACAATAGGTGGACCCCATGGACGCCGTGATGACTTCCACACATCCCACTAATGGGAAGTCTGTAATTTGTAGACCACTCTGGCAAGAGGACTCACCGGGAATGCCACCCTTTTATCGGATTGTAGTCTAGTACTAGCAAGGAATCCTATAAGGGGTAGCTCAGTTGGGTTAAGACCATGGTTTGCATCCGGAGGTTGTAAGTTCGAAACTACACTACCGCACTAGAGTTATAGGGGAGTTTACCCGGATTCCCCCTGGGCCTGGATGGATTAGTCCATCACAATGGATTGGGAACCCTCCGATAGCAAAAGATTAAAAAAAAAAAAATAAAGAACAAAACCATCAAATGGGCGGTGGAGATATGAGTTCCTCCATTTATTGTCTATCTGTTCATTTCAGGATTTTAATGTGAGGGTTAACAACATCCAACCTATCTCACTCTTTATAGTTATAATCTACTTACTTTTGAGGGGCCAGGGGCCTGCAAGTATCCTACATACATTCATTTTAAATAAAAGAAAGTACCTGCTGCAGAGAGATTTATGAGGGGAAGGCCTGGACTTGGAGGATTTGAATTCTTGTTGGATGCAATGATTGAGGAACCTTGGACTTAGAGAGTTGAGATTTGTTTGGTCATTTTCATTTTCAGTAAAAAATGGATAGAGTTTTGGATTTTTCATATCTCCAAAGGTTTCAGTGGTTTCCAAGAAGTGAAGATAGCAAACAATGGGAGAATGCAGAAAGAGTGTTTTGGGTGGACAAATTGTGACTACTAGTTGGGCAAGAGTGATCCTATATGAGAGTGGGAATCAGAGGAATCTTGAGTCCAACCTTGCATAGAATAAGTAGGAATCACTAGGATTATTAAAGAGGTGGGGTAAATGATATAAAGTTGTGATGTAGATGGAACTTAAAATTTGAATTATTAGGAGGATGACTGTGTATTCATTTCAGTTCTTTCACATTGCATTAGAGGGTCGGTTATTTCATAGTAATTTTTTTTTATATTCACCTTTGATTCATCATTTTTAACCACTGATAATGTTACAGAGTCTCAGAAATCCTATGGACTCAATCACATAAAACGAACAGGCCCTAAGAAATCATTGCTTCATCACGTTTTATTCATAAATTAGTTTTCCATTCAGTTAAAGTTAGGTGCACCCAATAAAAAGAAGAGAAAAAGAAAGAGTCAAATCAACTTTCTATAACGATCAATGTAACAGTGGAATAGCTCCAATTGAAATGAATATTTGGACTCAAGGGAAGAAAGGCTAGTGATTTTGAGGGGTCAGAATCTACTAGATCATCTTGCTAATGAATTTATAGCATTTGAGCTCACAGGCTGACCTAGACACAACCACGTAAGTGACCGCACCTGTTAAATTATGGTGCAATTGCCCTCAAAATCCACATGAAGACCCTCGGTCTGCCCCCCAAAACATAACTATCTATTAAGATTTGGACCCCTCAAATGAAAATTCCGGATCCGCCATTGTTTGAGTTTATGATCCATAGAGACCCCGCCCTTGATGATTGTGGTTCAAATAGTTGATCATAGATGGCATTGAGATCTAACCATTTAGGGAATGTGGTTTCAAATGTATGCATTACCATTACCAATTCGATATAGAATATGAACTCATCTTCCCATTATATTTACAAGTGCTTTTAAATCTTTAAACATTAAAAACTCTTTTTAAAGTGTTCATGGGAATGCTCCTTTTTTTATTTCTCTTTTGCACAGTACCTTTTCAAAGAAAATTATTCTGAACCCACTCTGCATGGACAAAACAGGCCTAGAGACAAACAATGTTTTCTTGTACTCGGAATTAGAAAGATAGGATACATGGTTTTTAATTTGCTTCCAATGAGCAGAAAAAAAAAGTACATGTGAATTTATGCTGGCTTTGAAAACAATGAACCCGCTCCCAATAAATACCACTTATCCAGAGGCCCACCATGTGCTTTTGGGTGACCCATGATGCAAACAATCTTAACAAAATTGGATGACTGAGATCCTTTCATCAGTTCACCCATCCTAGGACCCCACTTATTTACGGTCTGCATCCAGAAGTTGTAGGTTGAAAACTGCACAACCACACTGGGCTACAGGGGAGTTTACCCGGCTTCCCTCTGAACTCGGAGGGATTAATTTAGCTAAAAGGTTAGGAACCTTCCGATAGAAAAAAAAAAAAAAAAAAGAGGCCCCACCTATGTATAAGCAGGCCCTGTCCCAGAGACCACAATTTCAAGTACTCCCATGAAACCACCACAAAACAAAATCCGCTGCATAAATAAATGGAAGAGGCTCCAAGCGGCCCACGATCCACGTTTCCAACCGCTCCATTCCATTAATTTACAAAACGATACCACTTTCCAAGTCAACACCTGCACCTAATTACGAAAACACCCTCATGTATAAAACAAGATTTCTTTTTCCATGAAAGTGGGTTCGTGACAAGTAAGGTGGTTAGGACCCATGTGGGCAATTTGGATTTTGGTGTGATTTTTCTCAACTGCTCTCCTCACAATCAGTTTCTTTTGCTTTGTTTCTCATGCAATAGAATGATCATTAACTCACATTGAACTTTTTTCCCCAACTTTGTCTGGGTTAGGTGAGCCAAAAGCTGCCAAAGCCAAAGCCAAAGAGACTAGACTTCCTTCTAAGTATGTTTTATACATTTATAGGGGTGAAAAAAAAAAAAACATTGGAGAAGCAGGCATGCATGATGCACGTGCAAGATGTGGAAGTGGAGGGGACAGTCAGCATCATAGTGGGGGACAGGCAATTCATAAATTGAGAGGAGAGAGAAAAGAAGATGAAGAAATGGTCAAATGTGAAGATCCTCACCTTTGTCATCTCCAAAAAGGAGAGAGAAGGACTTATATTAAATTATTATTAGAGGATTAGAAAAAAAGATGTTTTTAACATGGGGTTTAGAATTTTTGTTGTGAAGTTGTAAATCTTAGATCTGACTTTTATGCTGGTTGTAGCATGGGGCCACCAGATAGTTGATGATTCCACTTTGATCAATTATTAATGGGAATTACATAGGGTAGCAAAAGTCATGGATTTGACATGAGAGAGGATTTGATCTGACATAATATGGAGTTTTCAATTTCATGTCTAGTCTAATTTGGGGTCCTTGATTAGACAGTCAAATATGTAGTTGTTGCCTTTCATTTCTGCTTATGAGGCTCTGCTTATCTTGAGGACCCAAGGCCTAAAGATAACCATGCTATGATGATTGGCTAAATTAAATCTTCATCTTGATATGATTATGATATTTCATGATATTAATATGTGATTTAGATTTAAGCACATGACCTGACCCAATCAGCTGGTGAGGATGTAACAATTGAGGCCCAACTTAGACATTGAACCTAACATGCATCTGTGTTAGGATTTATGCCCATTACTTCTTGGAGATCAGGATTTATGAAAAATGCACTACTTAGCAGGGCCTGTTTTTTTGCATGGGGAATATTTCTTAAAAAGTTTCAAGAAATGTATTCTTATCAAAGTTTTTCTAAAGACAGTTTGAAGGGCTTAAATGAGTGGCTATGGATAGAGGGTCCACTTTTTTTTCTTTTACTTTTGGGGAATGAGTTCATGTGGGGCCCACTTCCAATCACTGTGGTCCCTGATGGACTTACTCTTATCAGCTAGCAAAGTTTTTTGTTTTTCTTTTTCAGGAAAGGAATCATTTTCCTCATAAAAAGTACATAACACTATGGCCAACTCTGCACAAATCAAATTAAACCACCCCACCCTCCACAATTATATCTATTTAGAGGATGTTCATTCATTCCTTGCCATGGAAAAATCACTTCCATACCCACACAAGGTCAGGATGGATTATGAGAATCTCACACAGGTTCACTTCTCACTAAATACCATCTAGTCCCTCTTTTTTCTACTGCCCAAACATACCCCTTTCATAGTGTCAAATGAAGATTCATGTAACAAGTCAAGTATGATGCTAAATCTCAGTTTACCGAATCATGTGACATGTAGCATGTTGATGGGGGCTCAAATGCAGCTTTGGAAGTTTTCATTATTTTGAAAAACTCTGGATTGATTGAGGTGGATGTAGAAGAAATCTAATTGTCCTTTATCTAGGAATAAGATTGTGGCATCAAGAGTCCACTAATGTTTATTTGACCATCTATATCAAACTCTAAAATCTAATGACTACTGTATGATAAGGTTGAGTTTGGGAAGATAGTTCAATCGGACTAAATGAAGGATCAGTGATCAGTTAGCTCATCAGCATGTCATGTGTCACCCACCATAGGAGGCTAATCACACTTTTTGTGGTTTCCCTAAATTTCATAGCTATTCACGGGAAACTGACTTGTATCAATTGGACTTAATGAATGATCAAGGTTAAAGATATATGAAATCCCTACTTATTGAAATTTATAGGGAGAGAGCAAATGGGATTTTAATAATCCCTTGACCACTCTTAGTCTTAAAGCCTCTAGTAATGGGTTGGCCGAGTGGTCAGGACCACGGTTCTTCCCTCTTCCGGAGTTAGAGGTCTTGGTATCAACCCCCGGTTTCTCCCCTTCAGGAACCGAAGCTTGACTCTACTTGTGCTACTACCTAGGGGCCACGGGGTTTTACCCGGCTTATCTCTGGGCCTAGAGGGAATAGTCCAGCATTTTCTTGAAATTCACCAAGAACTTGTCCAACATGCCGTAAAGAGACTACATTTACAGAAACTTATGCTTACTAGATTCGAACTGTGAACTAGATTTTTTAAATAGTTCTCAACCAACCTTCCCAATGGTTAGATGTTGATTAATTTAGTTTATGGATTGGATCTAATTATTGTGATTTCATTGAAGATATAGTTTTGCATCTCTCATATAAAATGTGCTAAATATTGATATGTTAATCTATTATGTAGGCTAGGTATTAAAAAACCTCGAAGTTAGTGGAGTGGAATAAGGCATGTCTTTACTCCCTACATCTTTTATTTGAAACAACCCCAGATTTTTCCAATGTGCATTTTTATGGATTTATCGAACACCACCTGGGGAATTAGTCTTGTTGGGTCAAAGACTTCAAGGATACCCACATCATAAAAATAAAAAGCTTTTTGTCTTAAATTCAATAAGGTCATTTATAGTCCATTTGGATCGGTGAAAATTGAAAGATCCGGTGTAATTCAGGGGGTGTAGTATGTGTAGATGATTTGGATGGATCATAAGGCCAGTCCCACTATGTCTTCCTTATCATCTGCATATGAAAATTTCTCTCATATGTAAATATAAAGTGGAAATTTAATTTGCACCTAAGTGCTAGAATGCAAATTGAATCAAACTACCTAATTTGAAATTTTAATTTCCCCAGTAAAGCTTTTGAACTCAAATTATGAAGTGGACAAACCAGAAAACAAACTCAAAACTTATCCTGATTGGTTAGCACATTGTGATAGCTAGCTAAGTACTAAGGATTTTGAAAGAGACTGCAAATAATAAAAATAACAAAGATACTTGGTGAAAGATGAAAAACTGCAGCTTTACCATTAAATGTATCACATCAAAAGCAACAGAGTACAATGGTATTTTTTGAAACTATATTGGGCTATTGGTTAAGGAGTAATTCTTTAACAGATGCCCATGAATCCATCACTGGACATATTTGTGAAATTAAGAGGCCAACGCCACTCAACCATACTGTGTCGGAGAATATTGATTTCATGAAATTATCTACTTGGTATGTTCTTACTTTAACAAAATGTATTGGTTTTATAGGAAAAGAGAGGGGAGTATCAAATTCAATGGGTGTTTCTTACCATTGAAGTTCCACGCCTGCAGTCAAAGGGTAACAAGGGTGCTATGGTCATTTGAGTGGCAATGGCATCCCCTCCCTCTTTTCATATCTGCCTCAGCTTTTTGGCTTCTCCTTTTGATAACTGTCACATGATTGCATCTACCCCAGTACTCTCAAAGAGCTTTCCTGCTCTTTCCCTGCAAACAGTGTTTGTCCTTTGCAGCAAAAACAAAAGATTCAATTTCCCAGAAACAGGATCCAAGACACCTATCCATGCCTCTGCAACCGTATTCATTTGAATCTTGAGTTAAGAGGCCTATTCCTTGTCTGTCTCTAAAATAGATTTCAGAAGTCTCTCACTAAAAAGATGTGGCCTTTTCTGCTTCATCTTCTACCCATTTGGGTCCTCTTCTTTTCTCTCTTTTCACCCAATCAGGCAAGAATTTCATCACTGCTTTCTCCCATTTCTGGGACTTTTCTTTCTCCTCAAATGCAACCCATTTCACCTGTTCCGGTTCCGGTAACAGTGGCAGAGGCTCCACTGGGTAAGCAAGGAAGGCATTGCATTATCTTTTCATTTTTTTTCCCTTTTTGTTTCCTGTCTGGTTTCTGTTTGGTTTATCCTTTTCAATGCAGTGTATTTCACACACACAGGGATAAAGAAAAAGCTCTCACTGTTGCTTTGTTTCTTTCTGGGTTTTGGGTTTTGTCTTTTCAAATCATTAGATTCAGTGCTTTGGAATTTTCTTTTTCCTTTTCTTTCTTTTGTGTGTGTGGAGTTTGGATGTACTCTGTTTTATTCTTCTGATGGTGTTTTAGGGTGCATTTAAATGTACCCATGATGGTAATCAATTTCAAAATCTTGGCAGAAGGGGAATGTTATCAATTCTAGTGCTATTGTTATTTGTTTTCTGCTCTAAATCATATTATATATTTTTTACCAATTGCTGCATAATGAATGTGGGGAGAAGAAAAAACTGTTAGATAAACACTATCATAAGTAATTTGATTTTGGATTTCCACTAGGCCCAGATGAAAACCATCGATTGATAATTATCTATTCTGCATAAGTTTCTAACTGATTTGATTGGAAGCATATTATACAAGTAATTTACAAGAAAAATAGGCTCTTTTTTTCCATTTCTGCTTCATATCTGTACATTTCTCAAAGGTTTATTCCTTTGCATCTTTACACTGTTCTTTAGAATTTCAAGGAAATAAAAGAAAAAAGTTGCTTTCTTTCAACTTTTTCCTATGTTTATTGTATGAGTTTTATTGGGTTTGGACCTTCTTTTCCTCCTAGAATCAGTGCATATGATCAGAAAACTTGAATTCTTCTGAAGCAGTGACGGCAATGACAGGAGACCAGCCCCATCACTTGGGCAGAGATTTTCTTTTGGCAATCATCATAGTTCCTACAGTTGTTGGTTCAGTAATCTTGCTTTCTTTTTGTGCTTGGGTTTGTCGGCATAAGAACCCACAAAAGTCTGATCTGAAAGTCCCAAAGAGCTCGGGTATGTCCTTTTCTAAATTGTTTTATTTTGTATGATTTAGTGTGAAGTAGAAATCACATCATCTTTTCAGTTTGTTCATCAGGTTTTTTTCCCAATTTTTGTCTTTAGATGGTAAGCGGGGGCTTACATTAGGCCCAATTTTGGGTAAGTTGAGTTCATTCAAGACCACGACAGGGAAGAAGGGATCTGTCGCTGTGATTGAGTACACATTGCTGGAATCCGCAACAAACAATTTCAGCCAAAGTAATATTTTGGGGGAAGGCGGATTCGGGAGTGTTTTCAAGGCTCGTTTCGATGACAATTGTCTTGCTGCTGTAAAAAAAATAGATTCTGGAGGGCAGGATTCTGTAAAAGAATTTGAGGTATCCTTCAGAAATTTGAATTGCTTTTGGTTCTGTTATTCAGTTGGTGGTGGAGTTTTGCAAACCTCTTTTTTTTTTTTTTTTTTTTTTTATGGTCTTTTTTGTTAATTTATATATTCAAATTGCAGAATGAGGTTGATTTGATTAGTAGAATCCAGCATCCAAATATCATCTCTTTTCTGGGGTACTGCATTCATGGCAATACAAGGCTTATTGTTTATGAATTGATGCACAACGGGTCACTGGAAACACAATTGCATGGTATTTTGTTCTCTCAGTTCTTCATTTTCTTTTAAAGAAGAACAATGAGAGAGAGAAATAAAACTGAATATTTTTTTTGTTTTCATTAATCTCAGGGCCTTCCCGTGGATCAGCATTATCTTGGCACCTTCGCATGAAGATTGCATTGGATGCGGCAAGGTGAAGACACACAGTTGATTTGTATCATGTATGAATGTTTGGCAGAATGGGAACCTATCTATTCATCTATGCAATAGAGGCAGGGTGCAAATCTAGAATCACATTTGTTAAGATGCCATTTTTCCTACTTTCCCACACAAATCAATATGGATAACTGGCGCTGTTGTTTATGTGGGAATAGGAGGCAGAAACATACAGATTACCATGCATTCTAAGACCCACTTTTGCAGATAACAATCAAATGGAAGCATCCCATGTCTGCAGTATGTAAAACCCATATCTCTACAAACAGATCACCAGCCATTCTTCCGAATTTTTCAAAAAATTTCACCATCTTGGGACATTCAAATGCACCCATTTGCATGATCTCACTGTGTAATTTACGCAACATCGTATTTTCTCATACTTCCATTTGTTTTAATGGAATCCAAACAGAGGACTAGAGTATCTGCATGAGCATTGCACCCCCCCTGTGATCCATAGAGATCTGAAGTCATCTAATATTCTTCTGGATTCCAACTTCAATGCCAAGGTAAGCCTACAGAGTCATGCAGGATGTGTTGCAATTTTAAGGTATCCTCTTTAGGGACCCAACCTTAAGATCTCTTTTTTTACGAACTTCTTTCTGGGTACAGATTGCAGATTTTGGTCTTGCGATAACTGTAGGAAACCAAAACAAGAACAGCATCAAGCTTTCGGGCACTCTGGGATACGTAGCTCCGGAGTATCTTCTGGATGGTATGCTAATTGATCTGTATGGTACTAAAGTACATCTGGTTTCACTTATGATTAATTTAGTAGTTTACAGACTCCTTTGGTTGTACAGTTGGGGACCCCCCTCCTGTCATTGGGAGGTTCCATCGCTCTGGCCCTAGTTCCCTTCATGTTCAATGAATGGAGAGTCAACTTTAGTCATCTTTAATCATTTTCTTGAAACTGATGATTATTTTTTGTTTTCTTCAACAAAGAACTTCTCATCCTGTCACTTGATAAGATAGAGCTCAATGTTTCTCATTAGTATCTGTAGAAACTACAATGAAATCCAAGAACAGTTGAAGTAACTGATTATTGATGAAATTATGTTCTCTTTTTTCCTCTTTGCCAATAGTTTGAATGAAAACATTTGCAGTTTATGTCCACATTGAATCTATTGCCATTTGCATTTAGAGAGGATAATGTATTCAAATAACTTAATCGTTGGATTTTTAGGTAAGCTGACTGAGAAAAGTGATGTCTATGCTTTTGGGGTTGTCCTCTTGGAGCTTCTGATGGGAAGGAAACCCATAGAAAAATTGGCACCATCTCAATGCCAGTCCATTGTCACATGGGTATGTGTTGCTTTTAGTCCCTCATAAAGCTATTATTTGTTTCATGAAAATTTTTGCTAGGTTCATTTTGCAGTTTCTAATTTCATTGAGACTATGCAGGCTATGCCCCAGCTCACTGACAGATCAAAGCTTCCAAATATCATTGATCCTGTGATTAGAAACAAAATGGATCTGAAACACTTGTACCAAGTATGTTGGCAGAACCCCGTGTTATACGATGTATTGAGAGAAATACCATTTTTAAAATCTAAATTTGTGCCATGGAAGTGGAACTGTGGAACCCACCTAAATTTACATGTCCTCAATACCATCATGAAAGGGACCATGCTCTAGTACTTTCCCTATTGAATCATCTTGTCTACTCAGTGGCATTGAAAGAAAATAATTCTAGATATTGATCCAGGATTGAAAGGGCAAAATCAGATTGTTAAGAAGATCCAGTGGGGAAGGTTTTTGGGTGATGCCCATTTATGGTAAGGGCGGTATATCGAATGACCGTTTTGAATTGCCAAATGATGGCCCCACTTCTATAGATTGTGGCGCCAAGAGTTGGCAACCAAACGCCATATTGACTCATATGGAGTCGGCCATGGCTTACTTCCCATTCTTAGTAATAATCGTGCTGTGCTGAATGGATGATATGATTGTGCAGGTTGCGGCTGTAGCTGTGTTGTGTGTGCAACCAGAACCAAGCTACAGGCCATTGATAACTGATGTCTTGCATTCCCTCATTCCACTGGTGCCTGTCGAACTTGGAGGGACCCTGAGAGTTACAGAACCTATGCTACATGCATGCTCCAAGTCATCTGCTAACTGACTATACCAGCTTGCAATGCAATTCTTTTATTCGATCTGCTTTGCAATCCTCCAAAGAGTTTGTTATCTATCGGGCTCTCGATTGTCCAAAATACAGGTTTGCAGGTTGTTACCTGTTGCACCTTCGGCTGTTTTCGACACCTTCCTGATTGTATGCTCTGATATTTATTTCTTTAGTGGTTTTAGATAGAAGGAGATGCCCAGTTTGAAGGAAATCTGTTTCCTTCATTACAGTTGTAAATTGAAGCAAACCATATGTGATTTGTTCCATCACATTAAATAGAAGAAAAAATGAACACTTGTTGAGAAGGCATTTTTGAAGTATGATCCAATTTATAGCTTTGGTACTGAGATACTGAAAGCAGGTAAAGCATCTTTCTTGGTCCTATAGGAACTATATGATCCTAGGCTGTGGTTGTGTCCTGAACTCTTGGGACTTTAGTTTGTACATGTGAAATTCACGGTCAAGTTTCTAAGACTGTAAATCGAAGTTGGCCCATGGTGGTGAGACTGTGTTCCAAAAAATAGCCAGTTTAGAAGACACCAAAAGATATTTGGTGTTTCTTTTACATTGAATGTGGATTGTTGTTATGCCTTCCTTGACCATTTATGCATAGGCCATCAGCTTAATGTTGGGTCCACCCCTTTGGTGATTCTCAAGACAAGGTCTATCAGTTGGGTGGTGCCTGCAATTAATGGTCTGGATCCTCAAAACCCCATGGGCCCACTTGTGCCCAAGGTTATCAAGAATTGCAACTTTAGATATATAGGGTACAAAAATCATGTTGCATGCTTGTGATAGTTCTGTCTTAGCATTAACTTTTTTGGATACAAATGCACTTCTTTTTTACTTAGAGATTGTGTCAGCCAAAGTTTTTCAGATCTCAGTTCCTATCAGGTTTTTCTTTTGCTTGGTCATCTTAATCTGTTCCACTTGCGTCAAATGCAAAGATGACAATATTATTGAAAGGCAGATTGATTGGTGAAATAGTTAGGTTTGTTTCCTTGGTCAGGTCGTCATCAACAGTTCCTCATATCTCAAATGTGACACTGACAGTGAATTGGGTCATTTAGTATTGTCTGTATTCTCATGGAAAGAACTCTACTTCAGTTTGGCCCTTGTCGCTGTTCTTGTCAATGAATTCCTCCCATGCTTCATAAGAAAGCTCACTTCAAACAGGCCCATGTAATCAATTTCTTGGGCTCCATTGGTGCCAAGTTGGGCCAAGAAACATACACTTCATTTTCATGAGAAAGGACAAAAAACCTAAAAGAATTACAACAGTCAAACGACCAATTGTCGAAGTTTACTACGAAATAAGAAAAAGAACATTTCAATGTTCCTAATGTGTGGAATGTCCAGACCAGTTATCAGTATAACTTGAATGTATATTTTTTTATTCTGGTTCATTCATCACATGGCCTAACATTGTTTTATGTACTAACAGCCCACCTGATGAATAGCCACATGCAAAGTGGTCCCACTTGATGAGTAGATACAGTAAGTACATGTTATAGATGATTATCATGCAAGTCCTCTGGCCAAAATTGAAGTTTTCTCTGCCACATTGAACCAATTTGAGCTGTCCTGTTCAGTCATTCATGTGAACATCACATGTAAGAAGTGGGGATCACAATCATAAAGCGCCAGAAATTGAAAATGTCACGTTTGAATTCAAATTTGAAAATGTAAACATTTATGTCGATCGGCTGATCCCAACCGTTGAGACGGCAAAAGCTACCATGGCCCTTGGCAGGGCCAGAACTGGGAATTTGGAAAAATCCCCCATTGTTAATGAGAGAATTTTCATTTTTTTCCATTGGCTTCCCAAAAGCCTTTTATTTTGCCCCCAGGCAGATTTTCCCTCTTGGCCCTTGGGCTTGTGATGGTTAAAATGCCTTCCATATGAATAATTCTAACTACTTGAAAAATAGTAGTGTGAACTATAAACCATTGATGATTGAACCTTATAACAATTAGGTGATGCACCCTCTGACTCCCTCTCTCTAACTATCTTTATCTCTCCACTATTTCAATCTTATCTCTATCTCTGAAGCTGTTTGTAAGTTTGTATACAAGGAGATTTGATGACCTTTGTATTCTCTATCAAGAAAGTAACAGTAACTGTTATACTATCCATCGATCCAATGGATTAGATTGTTTGCAGGATGAGCTATTCCACTGACTTATAACTGATGGATCTATCTCTCCTTTTTTTTTTTTTAAAGTTCCAATAAAATTGAAAGTTCATTCCAAAAGAAAAAAACCAACTATATAGAACCTGACTAGTTCTCTAATCTCATAAGGATAACAATCATAAAGCAGAGAGGTCTTGTGTTCGTCACCTACTTCCTTTGGCCACTTCTCATAGTATTACCCGGTGCATATGGATAGAAGGGTTTACATGTGCCTCCAGGGATTAGTTCTCAGCTGTTCAGAATCGAGTGTCCCTCAGGCTCAGGGCCAAAGACTCCTGGGTTGGACTGAGCGGGAGATACTCTAGGTTGTCAAAAAAAAAAAAAAAAGGATGACAATCAACCAGAATCTAAAGCTAGGCACCTACCACCCCATTGAGCGAGACAAAGAACAGGACTGTTTGAGGTTTTAATGATATAATGAAAAGAAATCACGGACACATTCAAATCACTCCAAGAGAATGGCATAGAAGAAGTGGCATCTATTACTTCTTTACATTGTAGCTTCCCTTCCACTCTATAAACTTCCACTGACAAAAGATAACACATTCAAAGGATGGGTTACAATTCAACTTTTTAAGAGCCTTTTCCTATCTCTTGAGCTCCACCCATGAGAGAATGGGTTCAGTTGAAGCTCATGCAGTGTATGTGTTTATATTACCCAAACCTTAGTGAGGCCCAATGCAATGCTTAAAAAATCGAAAACTCACACTACTTGAAGGATCATCAAGCCCAGTTGGACTGAGTCAGACATTCAACTTGCTCAACTCAGATAACTTATCAAGTAGACTTGCTCAGACTCAAGCAAGAACTAGTTTTATCAAGCACCCAATTCAGTTTCATGCAGCTTTGGACCAGAGAACAGAGGGCATAAAATGGTCCTGGACCTGTTAGTCTTGAGGTTTGTTTTTGTGGGGCCTACCCCAATTGAGATGATTCCCTAACACTGCAAGTAGAAAAAATAGGCAAGTAGGGAGATTCTAGCCGACCCACTTTCAGTATATTTTCTACATATAAGCCGGACATTTGCAGTCTTCTTTTTGACCATCAATTCGGAAGCTTTGGTCAGAGGGCTGGGATTTCTCAGACAGGTTGAAGTTTCCTGTATTTTCCCATGTTTGATGCTTGGCAATAGTTGGCATATTGGGGGCAATGGCCATCACCTGTATCAGTCACCAAACCATGTACCCACATGAAACAAACTCAATTTTTTTAGAAGACAGCTTTTCCTCACCTCACGTTTGGCAACCAAATCATCAGAAAAAGATTTTTGAATTTCATGAAGTCGTGGAAAATTTATGTTTGACAATTGTAATTACTGAGGATTTAAACATATGAAAATCCTCAGTTGTAAGGACTTTTTAGGTCTGACCTCTCCAATAGGATTTGAGAATCCTCGCTTTGTAGATTTGCCAACGAAATCATTTTTTCTCAGCCATATGCATCCATACACACCAATACTGATATGAAATCCTAAGCGATGAATCTTTACTCTAAGAGTAGTGAAGGATCCTCAAATACGTGAATTCGTCATGGATTCTTACCTTTTACCAAACATGCTTTCTATTTCTAGTAGTTCGGGTTTGTTTGGAAACTCTAAAAATAAGTTGTTATTTTATGATTTAAAGCTTATTAACGTATTAGAGCATTTGGTAAACCTCAAATTGTATATTCTATTTTGAGAGCTTATTTACATATTAAAGCTTTTAACTTTCAAAAAAAAATTAAAGGGGGTTTCTTTTTTGAGTAAAGCCTTTTTTTTCATCTAAAGCCGATGGAAGCAGACAATAAAAAACTTACATGCATTTTGGATGAAAATAACTCTATAAAATCTTCAGAATGAAAAAAAATGATGATTCTACATTATAATTTCTAAAACATGAGCCCCAATTACCATAGTTCCTAAAGATGTATCATAAATTCACAATCACAAAAGGTGGCCCCACTTCGTGATTCACAAAAATAGGCTAGGATCACAAAAGGTGTTCCCACGTTCTAATTCTTATTAATATGGGCCTATGTTTTTTATTCCTAAAGGTGGGCCCCTTGTTGTATTTCTAAATATAAGCCCCACGTGTAGAGATTTTTTGGAAAATGATAGAGTTATGCTTCTTTAATAAGCTTTATTGTATGTCACTAAATACTCTATTGCGAAATAAGGACTTTCTTTTAATCTTACCAAACTAATCAATATTTAAAAATTAGAGCTTTTATTTTAGACCTCAATCTAACTCTCTTATTAATTGGACTAGAGTTTCCAATGGCGAAGCCATGTTGGGCAGTAAGTATCACAAGGGTCTGCCTCATTTTAAGAAAAGTTTCCAACGGATAATGATATTTTCCTTGCATACATCAAAATATTTTGCTAAAATCAAAGAGACAAGGAAGGATTTGTCATAACTCTTTTCATCCTACACAAGGCATTCATGGATGCTAATTCAAACCAAGTTCAGAACTCACAATGGATAAAAACACAACATAAAAAAAAAAAGTCAATTGAGTGAGGCTACCCATTTTGTGAATCATTAACCAGTTTTACTACTCATTTTACTTTGACCATTTCTGTCACATCCCGGTCCCGAATCACCCTGGCCTAGGGTAATCCCCGAAGTGTGCCACACGTACTCCCGTGTGCTGTCCTGTCTCGAGCCAAGGTCAACACACGAAGGAGAGAAAAACCAACTATCCACATGCGTGAGTTAAAACTCACTAACCACATTTAAAACAATTAAGCATAGTGGAAGCTGTATATCATTGTATGAAATATCAAATTCCCATTCAGTCTATGTAACAGTTCGAGTTTTAATACAAAAGAATTATACAATTAATTACACTTGTTAAACAAAAGAGGGTAAGCTAAAGAACCCTATACATCAATACCAAAATATAAACAAAAAAGAATTTCTATAGTCTAAGTGTGGCCCACACAAAAAGGGGCTGGCCACACAACAAAAGAGTTTGTTCAATAGTGCAGACGCTCTCCTCGGGGAGCTTAATGGGCCTCAGGCTCGGGCCACTCCACTAAACTGGAAGGTACCTCATGGGTAGCCTTCTCTCTCTCCTCGGTCTCTGTAGGACCGGAGGCTGCACCTGAGACTGTGACACCAAATGTAGTATCATTAATACGACGATTAAGCAAGTACAGGCAATAATAAGGAAATACATAATGTTTCAATTGAATTTAAGATGGATAATTTAAGAAAGAGCAATATCAAGTATTGTTTAGGCAAATCATGCTTAAATGTGTGATTTATGCTGGATGAATCAAGAAAATGAAACACACTAATTGGCTACTACCTTAAGCTCATCCTCTCAAAAGAGAGCAAATCTAGTTAGGATGTCACCAGCGGCCCGGCCAAAGGCTAGCTGGCTACCCGGGTCTGGAGTTCCGGAGCTCCATATGACTTACTGCAGTAGTCTCAATTTATAAACCGAGTGTAACCCCGTCGGGTATCACTGGGTCGAAGCTAAGTAGTGCCGACTCGATAGAATCAATAATACTCGGAATAAAAGTAGAAACTCATATTCATTATTCATAACCAAATCAAATGATAAACACATCTTTTCAATTTCTTACTCAATCCTCATTTCTACCAAACATCAATTTGGAAATATTCAAATGGAATTACTAAAAATTTATCAATCTAGTAAGTAGGATTCTGAGATGCGAAGGGAATTCACACATCAATATGAAATGCAATGAATTAGAAATCAAGTTATTTTTTGTTTTACAATTTAAACCTAGATTTTTACATTTTTAGTCTTCTACTGTCCATTTCAAAATAAGTTGGAGAAAAAAAACGAATTACTACTTAGTTGGTGTCACTAGTTACAAGGAATACGTTGAATTTTCCAACGAATTTTCATGGCATAGTTTTAGACTAAGAAATATCCATCGGTCCAATTTATAAGGTCAAAGTGCCCATTCTATGGTCATAAGATTTAAAAAAATGTCCCTAATTTCTCTGGAAGTGAGGGTGTACTCCAAAACCCACTAAATGAGGGATTAAGGAGGGTTAAAATACCCCAGGAGGGTCAACACACCTTTATTTGGGCTGAAAAAGGTCCAACAAACTGGGTCAGGTCCGTCTACCGGTAGAAATTTCGGTAGAAGCAGCTCTACCGGTAGTACTTCCGGTAGAAGCAGCTGAATCTCCCTCTCGGGGCTCTCTGCCAAAAATTTAGCTCTTTCTACCGGTAGAACTTCTGGTAGACTAAGGGTTCTCAATTTCTTCAACTCTCTGCCCAATTTCGAACCACTTCTACCGGTAGAACTTACGAAGTTCAATTTCCTTCTTATGTTCTAGTTTAATCCTTGTAAAATGAGCTTCCTTACTCCCATAATACATACACAATACTTTCAAACATTCCAAAACAAATCCACATGAAAATCCAACTCATTTATCATCTATCAACATAAAAACCCAAAATAATGGAGAGAAAAAGAGAAATTCTTGAATCAAATGAAAATGCACAAAATGTAACCCAAATCATGCTTATACTTGCCTCAAAGAAGAGTTCTCCAAACTTTTCCAACTCAAAACCAAGAAAACCCCAAATGCTCAAACCCTAACCACAAAATCATGGGAAAAAGAATGAATATGCATACATGAGTAACTTTGGCTTCCTTCCCACTCTGAATCACAACAAGAAGGTCATTTGACCCTTACCTTGACAAGTGCTCCCTAGTTGAGAGGAGAAGAGGATGGAGAAGAGGGTTTCTTGACAGGGAGTAAGAAGAAGTGGAGGCAATGAAGAAGATGATGAGGTTAAGTTCACTTCCTAGCTTTCTAAGCCTTCAAAGTACATGCATAGCTCCTTCTAGCTTGTTTGAGGAAGGAAGAAAAGGAGAAGTGCAGAGAATAGTAGTGAGAAAGGAAGAAAGGAATGGAAAAGAAGGCTACAGGTCATATATATCTAAGGGATAAAAGCAGATTACCTACTTGTACTTTGCCTGTATTTCAGACTACCCCCATGTAGTTTGGTATTTTGTACTAAACCTCCCTGTATTTTAAATCACAATGCAACTAGAGACGGCCGTGACGGAAAAGATGGAATGACGAATTTACCCCTCCATATATAAATCGTGTCTTGCCCTTTTCGATCATTTTAGCTTTTTTCGCTTGCGGTTAGGGTTCTTCGTGGGAGAGGTGATTTTGGGAGAAACCGCTTAGGGTTTTTGGCGTGGCGGTTTTGGGAGAAACCGACCCTCATTCAAAAAGCGATCTAGATTGCAGAGAACCCTCATTCAAAAGGTTACGAGCTACCTGTTTTAGGGTTTGTAAATGCAACCGATCTCAGGATCACTACCTTTTAACTTCCTGCCCTGTTGTTCTGAAAGTTGGGATTTTGGCATTGGCAGTTTTTCAGGGTTGCTAAGTGGAATAGGGTTTTTGAAATGACTTCATTTTTTTTAAAAACCTTTTGTTTGTAGTGTTGGATTTCCTTTTTCATGGATTTTACATCATATGGAAATCTGGGTTGAGTACTTTGGGACCTGGACCACCCAAAAGATGCAATTTTTAGGGCTGGGCATTTGGATGGGAATCTGAAATTTTGGGTTTAGAAGTTCAAAACCAAGTCAAGCTCCTATCTTGCTTACAATTTACTCGTGAAGATGATGAATTCATGTTTCTAGTTCTATTTGTTTTCAGGCAGCTTTGGGTCTATTTTCTAGCTTCTTCTTGGTTAGTGCCTACTGAAAGGTGGCGGACTTTGTGGACTCCATTTTAGATTTCCTAAAGCTGAATGCATTCACAGGGGCAAAAGCTGCTCTTCGTGGGGAGCTCAGCAATCGCTCAGAGTCTAATGGGTCGATTTGGGGCTATGCTATGGAAGGAGGAGAAGATAGTGTTATAAGAGGAAAAGACCGAAGTAAAGATAGCAGAGGTTCTCAAAGTGGAGAGATTTCTAAAGAACTTATAGCGAAGGAGGTTGAAGGTGGCACTGTTACAAACGGTTCCATTACTAATGAAGTGTCAGGGGCAAATGGTTTGTGTAGAAAAGGCTTTTAGTTAGTTGGTTGTGTAGAAAAGAAAAGTTCATTGAAGTGCACATGGTGTTTGGTGAAATGCTCAAGAGAGGGATTGGTTCTGATAATAAAGTGTCGGAGGCAAATGAGTCACATTCATAACCTATTTGGGTGAGTAAGTTATGACCAGTATATACCAGACACCATTTATACATATACGCCATTAATATTAACAGAATCCGTTTATTTTGCATGTTAATTAGAACTTCGGGTAGGTTTAGTACAAAATACCAAAGTCCGGGGGGCTAGTCTAATTTTTTAGTAAAGTACAGGTAGGTATTCTGCTATTATCCCTATATCTAAAGGTAAAAGTGCCAAATTGCAGGAAAGCCCACTCAACTATTATAATTCCAGTTCAAGTCAAACAAGGGTCCAATTCCACAACGGTTGGTCAAATGAAGAAGAGTCTGATATGAAAATTAATGCACTCGACAAAATACACGCGATGATGTCAGAATGATGCGCAAATCATGAAAAACACGAAACCTTCATTTACGAAAAAGCCCTTGACTCTACTCAAATGAGTCAACTCCACTATAACTCACCTATACCAGGTGCAAAACTCATCTAACTCAGTCTAAGAGGGTTAATAAACATTAACCACCATAACTAGCAATTGAACACATTTAATTTAGCTAAAACATAGTTAATTAATACTGATCAGGATTAGATCGGGTCGGGGTGTAACAATTTCAATGGCGACAACAGTTGGCTGCAATCATACTAGTGATAAAGCACTTGTACCATTAGCTCCACAGTCAAAGCCAATACATTGGTAGCTCAGTGGTGAAGCCCCTTACTTCAATAGAAATAACCAAGGATCAATCTGCATTTGTAAGGCTGATGGTGAGGAACTTGGGATGAGTATGTGTAGTGGTGTGTGAGTACTTACCAAAGAAAAAGAAAAACATGATTGATGACAGTTTGATCAATGCAAGTTGCATTCTATTAACCCGCACGCCACAGAAAAACACCCGAAATTCTGAAATGGATTTTTAATTTTTATGCATATGGCACATATGCTTAATGTTTTAATGGCTGATTTCATCTACTTTTCAAGTTATAAAACAACAACAATGGGGGAAATTTTATTAGTAAGGAATGAGGTGGAGTGAGTGCATAAGAACAAGGTGTGGACTACAAAATAAGGACTTCAAATATTTACATGATCACCCTAATTGAGCTTGTCCGAGCAAATATTTCACAATTTGCAGTTCTGCAATTTTAGTCTGTGTTCTTTGTATGATACTTAACATCGGTCACAACCCACAACATATTCGAATGATATTCTTTGATGGAGGAGCATCTCCCTTCTTTGATACATCATTTTTCAGACTGCATTTGCCTACATGTATTTCCATTAAAATGCAACTGCTATGTAATTTCATCATATAAAATAGAGTGAAAATTCTAATTTAAAAAACAAAATTGAAAAGACTACATTTAATCTATGTTCTCTCATTTCCATCTATTAATCTCTCATTTCCATCTCTGTTCTATTGCTTAAATTAGAACAAAGAAGTAGAAGTATAAATATGCGTTGGAATAAGGGAAAGAAAACGCTCCATATGGG
Source organism: Umbellularia californica (assembly GCA_028538565.1). Classification (NCBI taxonomy): domain Eukaryota; kingdom Viridiplantae; phylum Streptophyta; class Magnoliopsida; order Laurales; family Lauraceae; genus Umbellularia; species Umbellularia californica. Next base: position 96,756,385 of record JAPQWN010000003.1, read on the forward strand.
AATAAAACCATCCAAACACCTTTGGGTTTTTTATTCATTGAGAGAAATGGAGAGAGGAGAAGAGAGCCCCATTTTCTATGATAAAGTCATTAATTTACAAACTGTCCCGCTTGGCCTTCAAAGTTCTTATGGTAGTAGATTTTTGTCAAAAATATTTGCACCAAACATTAACCTAATACGTATAACATACAAGGAAAAGTTCAATATTTTCATGGCAATGTTGCTGCCAAGTTGAGAGACAAGGGATACCCCAATGGTTGAGGGTGTCTCATCTCATACAGTTATTCAAGGATTGATCCTTAGGTTGGCAGGTCTTCACCTCTCCTGTACCACTCCCCTCTATCAAAAACTTAAAAATGTTGCTGCCCAAGTAGTCTTTTGATGGGGAATTTCTCTGGCAGGACACCATATGTGCCTTTAATTTAATTTAAGGGGTTCCTAGAATTGTTTTTACGAGCCTTCAAGATGGGGTGGTCTTGATGGGCTTGGCCAACTCATGATTCAACTAAAATTGCCAGAGTTAAAAACAATCGGACAAAAAAGTTGAGGGACAAATCATAAAGGCAAGGAAAGAAAGCAGACAGAAACTATTGTTTAACACCATAATAAGAATAATAATGCTCTTCGAATGTCACCTGCTTGGTCCACTTTATGTTTTTTTTACCCTTTAAAACACAAAACCTCTCCATATCTTTATGCATACTTTATGATCATGTACTAGCTTTTGTGATTATTATGGTGTGCTAATGCACGTTCTCATCCATCAATCATAATACTTCACGGGGTCCTAGGCCTGGTCAAATGTAACGTTGTTTGGCATCCTGTGGGCCCATGCATGGTTTTGTGGAATGGGCAAACCTCTGGTAACAGATGATTAGTTACCACTACTTTATTGTAATTGGTTGGACCAAAAGTTTATCTAAAACCAAAGTGGGAAAACACCGCGACTTGACTTTTTTGACTCGGCTGTGTAATCTTATTTGGACGAAGGACCAAATTAAATATGGAAGAAACTCAGCCGAGTCATCATGTTTGATAAGCTAAATCATTTGACAAGTAAATGATTTAAAATAATTGATGTTTATTTTTGAATAATTAGTAATTTGAGATTTGATAATTTACAATTAATGAACATTTTTAAAGTGTTTTTGTTTTTTTTTTTGAAAGAGACGTGACTCTCTTTGAATCAACTGTTTAAAGCGATGGTTCAAGTCCAAGCAATAAGTTTTCCAACCTTGTCCAATACTAGATAAACTCAGCCAGCCATAGTATGGTGCCCCCTAAAGATATATGGTTTGAAACTTACATGTGAAATTTGGATGGAAAGACTATATCCATAGTGATTTGAATTCATTGAAAACAATTATTACATCTATTTATATTCAATTGAGGAAGAATGGAAGAGAAATGAACTCATGTAGGAGCAGAGACCAACATTGATTTATCAAACTTCCTCATATTACATGTATCTCATTATAGGACCTTGTGCGAATTTCAATCTAAACTGAGTGATATGTTAGATTCATTATGTATGAAATGCATGGTAGATTCAGTATGTGTGAAATGGATAGCTATGATTTTTATGCATGATCAGTGTACTTGATACAACTTAATTCCTGTTAAATGTCATCTTATGCATAGGATTTAGCACAAATTAATTCCTGTTACATGTCATCTTATGTACATAGGATTCAGCACAAATTCATTCCTGTTACATTTCATCTTATGTATAGGATTCAGCACAAATCCTAGTCTCAGCATATTAATATGTTAGCTTCATCATGAGTGTGAAATTATGTCGATGATTAATTTTAGGGGATTTTCTCCTGCAGTAGTCCTCCATGTCTGTGATCGGTCATCAACGTCGTCATCTTGTAGTCCAGGGGATTTCAATCTTTTGCTGGGCCCCAGGCCTCTTTCACCTTCCAATCTCACTCCCACTTGTGGTGGAATATTTTGCATGGTTTTTGTTCCTCTCTGGAGTGGAACTCAAGTTAAAGCTTGTTTTTATATATAGGTTGATTTGATATGAATGAAATGATGATAAATGGTGGGTCTAATCACTAATGCAGGTGAGGAAAAGAAAGAGAATTATATACAGGTTGATTTGATATGAATGGAGTGATGATAAATGGTGGGCCTCATGCAGGTAGGTGAGATTGAGAGAGAGAGAGAGCAGCACTAATCAAAGCAGCATGGGATAATTTAATCCTGAACTTCTTCTTTTGCACAAATGAAATGACACACACGGTGTCTTTTGTTTCTTCAATATTCCTTAGCCTTACTTGCATGGATTTATCCCATTGTAATGAGTGTCTCTCACGTTGCATGCCATGGCATGGCATGGGATTTCCTTTATGTGCAGCACGTGTGACCAAGACCAAAACAATCTCGGTAGAGTCAGGTGGGTCCAACAGCTGATGACCGATACAACCAACTTGCATGAGGAACGTGCGGCTTAGATACGTTTGGTGAGACTTATGATTCCATCATTCTCTTTTGCATGTCTGCCCTGATCTCTGTATCATGGGATGTGACCCTTTCCCACCATCAAACCAACTTTCCCTTCCCTTTTTTGACCGTTGGATGAGGCCTTTCAAATTCAAGTTGCAAGTAGCTCTTTCCACACACTCGGTCGGTGCGTGTTTCTCAAGGTGGTAGAAAGAGATAGACTTCACCTCAAATCAGTAATCCCAAGGAAAAGAAAACTCCACGAAAGGTGGGGTGTTTTTTTAGGAGAAATAGTGCATCCAATGCAGATACGTACGTATCAGACATAACAAGACTGGGGTCTTGCTATGTATATAAAGAAAAGAAAGGCAAAGGCCTTTGATTGTCATCTCCAGTGGGGCACATCATCAGCTATTTTGGCTTCTTCTTTGTGGAGTTTCTGGTTCTCTTTCTTCTTTTTTTTTGCCTGTCTGCACGTTTCCCGGGATCATTCCATTCCTATCTTTCTGCATGAGACAGCTTTATGCTATTCGGTACCCCATATACTTGTATGGTGGGGTCCATGTGGAATCAGTCCACAGAGGCTGAGGTGATGGAGGGATCAGAGGCATTGTTATCAATGGTGATTAATGAAGATTTCAAGCTGGCATATTAATCCACGACTGAAAAAATTGTGAACTTTAGCGGCGGAAAAAGAGCAGAAAAATTCATCCATGGTCTTTTTCCGCCACTAAGAATACCATTTTTACCTTGGAAGGCACCATCTAAGAATTATTTTATTTTATTTTATTTTTTTGTGGTTTTGGCTGTGGGAAATGACTCTTAGTTGACTTTTAGTGACCGGAAAGAAGCTGTTGTTAACATCGGATTTTCTGCTGCTAAAAAATACATTTCTTGCAAATTTTGACTTAGTGAAATAAAATGACCATAGCTAGGGGCTTCTTGAAGACACCTATCTATACAAGTGAAACGAGAAAAATAAAAAGTGAATACTTTATTATGATCCTAAATAGTTATAAGATTTAATTTGACGCATTTCATTAGTTATGAGGCTTTGGCGTATTAGTTAAGTATATAACATTAGGTATTGAAGCCAACCTACACGTCTCATGTTCAAGTAATCAAGTTATGGAAATAGCTGCTGGGAGTAGAGTGATAGCCGTCAAAAAAATAGAGAAAATGGCTATCTATTGTCATAGTGAGAACCATCGCGGAAATGGCTACCTGGAGCAAGGTGTGAGCCATCCTAAGAGGGAAAATTGCCACTTGCCGCTAGAGTGAGAGCCGCCGAAGACGTCGGCTGCGGAAGTGTGGTAGTCTGTTACGATCTTAAATAGTTATAAAATTTAATTTGAGGCATTTCATCAGTCCTAAGGCTTTTGGCGTATTGGTTAAGTCCATAGCATTTAAATGGGGCCATTTGACTACAATGGAATTGATATCATACAAGGTTAAAAATGAAGATTCAAAGTGAATACAAAAATTGACCACCAAATTTTCACTTCAAATGAGTTGATATACACTAGTCAAGTTGATCTTCATTAAAGGCCAATGGTTCGGCTGATATCCTTGTTCAGGAAGGAGTGCTTCATCCTTCTTTATCCTTTGATGTAGTTTGTTATGAGTTTTCTCATGTACTTTATTCTTTTGAGTCTTCCCAATTATTAATAAACTTTACTATCATAAGAATAAAAAAAAAGTTCATCTTCATTAAAAATAGAAGTAAGACTATATATTTATCAAATACAAGTTAGGGGAAAGCAATGGGTTGTTGAACATGTGATATGGCCTACCCCCCAACTTGCTGAAGATTCAGTGATTTAATTTAGTCAGGTTGGAGTTATGTTTAAGCCTATATAGGTTATTAATAGAATATGATATACAAATGTTATTACCCAAGTTCCTTAAAAAAAGTAGCTAGTGAGGGGATCGAAGAAGAAGAAAGCAGTGAGGTTGGTGAGTTCCACCAAAGGTGAGCCTCACCCTCACATGTGAACTGCACAAAGGGTGAAAGGTGGCTAAAAATGTATGTGATGACAACGTCATCATGTTTTCACATCCTCTATAATAACAGAAATAATAAAAGTTATGAGAGTTTCCTGTCTGGGTTTCGAAAGCTTGAAAGATAATAGCTATGTTTTGCTTTGGAACCTAATTAAATAAATCTATAATATGCTAATATTATGCAAGAACTATCACATGCTGACATCCACAAGGGAGTACCCATTTGGACCCCCTCCATATAAGTATTTACACTACTGCAAATGAAGTGAATTTGAAGTGCTTCCTATTGAGTAGAAGTTTGTGTGATTTGAATGCATTGAATCATTTAAAAGTGGGGCCTATCATAAGTTAAATAGAAGTCCGAGCATGAAAACACTATAGTCCATATTTGATCATCAGTTCTGATATTACTGCTGTCAATAAAAAAACAAGAGTTTGTGAGGAATTCACCATCCAATGTAGAACTTCCCACACGAATAGCATGCAATGGGTCCCTGTTTGTGGAAACTGAGAAACCATAGACTGCACATTTCTCAAGATTTGGAATCCATGATTCTCCCAAACAAAGGATGACTTGAACATGATCCACTGGAACAGCTTTTCCTCACCTGCCCAATAAAATACTGTGCTGTGTTGAATTTAATGTAAAACACTACGTTCTTGCTTAAATATCTACAAATAAATTCAATCAGTTGGTTTGTATGTGATCCTTATCATCCCCCACCCCAGTCAAGAGTAGGCAGTGATGAGGGGCCACCTAACTGGACCCACCAGGCACCAACTCCTATCTAAAAATCACTAAAGCAAATGAGGAGCTTTCTCTTGTTACTATGTTCTCATCTCTCAGAGCAAGAATACCAATGGTCCAATACTACTTGAAATGAGAGAACCAAACCCCACAATTCAGAGTAGAATTATTGGATTCCCAAAAGAGAATTAAAAAAGAGAAAGATATGCAAATGTAGATAGAAAGCTTTCTCTCCCTAATGGCAAACACCATCCAAATAAACTACACCCGCATAGGCCCCCTCCTGCACCCAAAAGCTACGGACCAGTATTCCCTCATTTTTGCCTTTTGAGAGTTCCAATGCATCTCCATCCCTTTGATGGGGTATAAGAAAATCCTGCAATGAGATCACTACACTCCAGATGCCACCTTCTTCTCAACACCTTCCTCCACACACCACATTAGAGTTCCAATGGCAACAATAACTTGGAACCTCGCTCTTTCTCTGAGTCTCTACCTCTCCATTTTCCTTATCCAAACAAGGGTTTTGGTGGCATTGGACCCTTTCTCAGAAGCATTGCTTGGCCTAAAATCAGAGCTTGTAGATGCTTCCAATAGCTTGCATGATTGGGCAGTTCCAAGTAAACAAAACTCATCTTCTGCTGGAACAATCTCTGCTTGTTCTTGGTCTGGAATCACCTGCACCAAGAACTCAAGCATGATCACTGGTCTGGACATTTCCCAGAAAAATCTTTCTGGGCCAGTTTCTGGCAACCCCATCAAGGTCTTAATCCATCTCGTGGACCTGAACCTCAGCTACAACTCCTTATCTGGGGAGCTCCCAGCAGAGATGCTGACGTCCCTCACCAATCTCAGGAGCTTGGACATAAGCAGAAACAATTTCAATGGCTCATTCCCTGATGGAATCTCAGCCATCCAGGACCTGGTCATTCTCGACGCCTTCAGCAACAGCTTCTCAGGTCCACTTCCTGCAGAAGCTGCACAGCTGAAAAGCCTCAAAATACTGAACTTGGCCGGGAGCTACTTCGAGGGTCCTATTCCAAAGGAATTTGGGTCTTTTCAGAGCCTTGAATTCCTCCATTTGGCTGGGAATTGGCTCAGTGGTGAAATCCCAATTGAGTTGGGGAATCTGAGAACAGTAACCCACATGGAAATCGGCTACAATTTGTACCAAGGAAGCGTGCCATGGCAGTTGGGGAACATGACCAAACTCGAATACCTTGATATTGCCCAGGCAAATCTCTCAGGCTCTGTTCCTCCTCATTTGGGAAATCTGACCCATCTGCAATCCTTATTCCTATTCAGAAATCGGCTTTCTGGGTCGATCCCAAATCGGCTCGGAGACGCTACCTTGCTTGAAAGCATCGACCTTTCAGTCAATCTGCTCTCCGGGTCGATACCGGAGAGCTTTGCAGCGTTGAAGAACCTCCGTCTTCTCAGTCTCATGTACAACGACATGACTGGTTCTATTCCTGAAGGAATTGCAGAGCTTCCTTCTCTCGATTCTCTCTTCATCTGGAACAATCGGTTTTCCGGGGCTCTACCCCAGAGCCTTGGAAGAAACTCGCAGCTGAAATCCGTAGACGTTTCCACAAACGCCTTTGAGGGTGTTGTCCCAGCTGGGCTCTGTGCAGGAGGGAAGCTGACCAAGCTCATGCTCTTCTCCAATCGCTTCACTGGTGGGCTCTCTGCGGTCCTCTCCAACTGCCCTTCTCTCGTCCGTCTCCGCATTGAAGACAACAGCTTCTCGGGCGTTCTCCCTCTGCAGTTGGGTGGGGTTCTGAAGAACGTAACGTATGTGGATGTGTCGAGAAACCAGTTTACAGGAGGGATTCCAGATGATATATATAAAGCAGAGAAGCTTCAGTACTTCAACATATCTCACAATCCAGGTCTTGGAGGCAAAATCCCTGAAAATTTATGGTCTTTACCTCTTCTGCAGAATTTCTCGGCTGCTTCTTGCAACATTTCGGGTAATATCCCCACATTTGAGTCCTGCAAATCGGTTTCTGTGATTGAACTGAGTGGGAACCATCTGTCTGGGAGAATCCCAAATGGCATTTTCAGTTGCAGAGTTCTTGAGAAATTGGATTTGAAGAACAACAGATTAATGGGTAACATACCACCAGAACTTGCCAATCTTTATTCATTAAGCATCCTTGACCTGTCGTACAACAGATTTACAGGTCCAATACCTGAGAAATTGGGGAATTCTTCCAGCTTGGTGCTCTTAAACATGTCTTTCAATAACATTTCAGGTTCTATTCCATCATCTGGTGCTTTCAGATTGATGGGTGCAAGTGCCTTTGTTGGAAATCCCAATTTGTGTGGGGCTCCTCTGCTACAAGCTTGTGCTGATTCAAAGGCATTTGTTCATGTGGGTGGCTTAGGATTTGGAAGCAAAGGAGCAGAGAAGCTCACATGGGTCTTGCTTCTCTGCTCTGGGATTGTTCTCCTCATTGTAATATCAGTTTCTGCTGTTCTGTATACCCGCAAATGCAGTGAAGGGCAATGGAGAATGGTGTCGTTTACAGGGCTGCCTCAATTCACTGTGAGTGATGTTTTGAGAAGCTTGAGTTGCAGCAGGGACTCTGCAGAATTCGTGTCGCATTCATCAGCTCTGTTTTCCAAAGCAGTTCTTCCCACAGGGATCTCAGTTGCAGTGAAGAAGATCGAATTGAAAAAGAATAGGACGGGTGAGGTGCTGGAATTCATAACCCAGATGGGGAATGCTAGGCACAGGAACCTGGTGAGATTGCTTGGGTACTGCAGCAACAAGAAGGTGGTGTATCTGTTGTATGACTGCTTGGCCAATGGGAATTTGGGTGAGAAGATAGGAATGAAGAGGGATCCTGCAATTAGTACATGGGCAGCTAAGTATAAGGTTGTGCTGGCGATTGCAAGGGGGCTCTGCTTCCTTCACCATGACTGCCATCCTGCTATCCCACATGGAGACCTGAGGTCAAGCAACATCATGTTTGATGAGAACATGGAGCCCCATCTGGGAGAATTTGGGTTAAAGAGACTGTTGCAGATGAATGGAGGAGGTTCAGCTCCTGGCAAAGTCTCCAAGATTGGATCTGTCTTGAACACAGGTATGCTTGTTTCTCCTTTGGGCCACATTTATTTTAGGGACTATGATAATTAAGGCTATAAAATGGATTGGGTTGATTTAAGGGTGGCAATTCCTGACCAACCTGCCAACCCAACTTGGTAATTTTGGGTTGGGTTGATATTTCCAAATTGATTAATGAAGTGTGGACACATTTAGAAAGCCATGCTTATCTAGTTTGGAGTTTGACCAATTCTAATTTGATTTTACAATTCGTAATTTGAGACCTAATTTGATTCAAAATTTCAATGGGATAGGTTCATCTGATTCACCATATTCGGAATTCCAGTTTGACAACTTAAATGGCTGATTGTCTAGCTATAAATCCATCACTGGAGCCCAAATTTGAAGTCAAAATAACACCTCTTCCTTATTTTAAATCTAGGCCAAATTTCACTCTAATCAGATTTGGGCCTACCATCAGATTGATCACATGTAAAACACATGGTTAAAATAAAACAACAGTGAAATTCCATGTTTAACAGGTTATCAACCTCAAGGTGAGATCAACTCTCTCTGGAATTAGATATGGACTGTGGTTAATACATTGGCCCTATACTGTTGAGTATTCTGTCTTGTAAGAGTTAGCTTAGAAAATTTTATGAGAATTGTCTGAGACTGAACTGTTCATAATTCGAGGGGCTTTTTTGTCAACTGTGTGCCTATGTTGAAAACCATCATATGAAGTGTCATGGACAAACAGAATGCAATTTCTTCAACCCATCTGTTACAAAACCTTTTAGTGACAAGCACGCCTTTTACTTCTCATGCAACAGGTGAACCAGACACTATTGTAGAGGAAGAGATCTACAAAGACATTTACAGTTTTGGCGAGCTTCTATTGGAAATTCTAACTAATGGCCAACTGATAACTGCGGGAGGCAGCATACAGAGCAAACCAAGAGACACCATCTTAAGAGAGATTTATGATGAGAATGAAGGTGGTGTCGCTGAAGAGTCAAGAGAGGAGATAAAGCTGGTTCTTGAAGTAGCTGTGCTCTGCACTAGGAGCATGCCATCTGATAGGCCATCCATGGAAGATGCATTGAGACTTTTTTCAGGTCTCAGGCCCCACAGAAAACAATAGTTGAGTTTTAGTTAATGCATGATTGTATTACAGACTTGTCAAGTAAAGAGATAGAATTTATGAGAGTTTTAGTTTGAGTTAGTATTGATATGTAAGTCTGATAGTTTATTTGTAAACTGCAGTGATGTAACATAATAACTACTGTGTGGACTATTTTGTACTAGAGCATTTTTAATGTAAATTTCTTTTTAGAAAGTGCAGGTGAGTCTATTGACTCTTGAGGCTATGGCACTTGTGTTATTACTGAATGCAACTGGGCACAACCCCTTTCAAAGGGCTGAAAGCCTGAAACAAAGACCACAGCTATAATCCAATAGGGTCTCTTTCTATCACTTTTCATTATTTTAAATGGTAAAGTTTATAAAAATCTTAATAATTGTAGCCCTCAGACCTAACCAGCATAAAGTTTGAAGCTTATCCAACCTATTTTTTGTAACTTGGGTGATTTTATTTTCCCACCGAAGTGTTGTTTGTTTGCATAGAATGCATTGAATTGATTGCACAGGAGGATTTGAAGGTCAAATGAGCTCCATTGTGGGATTATTACGACAACATTTATGCAGCAGCAAATCCACAGAAATGTAGCGAATTAAGATCATGGTTCTCTGCACCTATTCTTTCTCATAGTTTGAAACAACAAGACTCTCCATGGAAAACCGTTTTTTGTTATGTGGAGGCAATTTTTTTTTTTTTTTTTTCGCTAGAGTGGAAATCAGAGTTTGACCACTCACTTCGAACTTCTATTTTCACGGAAGAGGAAATCTGTATTTCTCTTTTATGACATTTCTATATTTATCTACTCTATTTTGCTTTTATAGAAGCGAAGAAATGTCATGCTTGATGAATTCTCTACACCCGATGATGATCGGGCCCACTTAGATGCAAAGTGTTTAAGTTGATGCAAATTTATTTACTCCATACTAGAAGAGAAGAAATGTCGTGCTTGATTATATACTCTATGCTAAAAGAGAAGAAATGGCGTCCTTGATGTTTCTTCCGACCACCAACTTATACAAAAGCTCTTTTAATCAAAAGAAGGGAGTGCAGAGCCAGAGCTTAAAGAGCTCCTTCATCATAAGAAGTAGAAGCCCATCAAGTTACCTCTCGTCCCAATTGGTAATGCTACTACTAATCTCTCTCTCTCTTTCTTTTCCAGAACCTTGTATGGGTTGGAAAAATGGATAGAGCACCCATATTTTTTTTGCTCAAGTTTGAGCTAAAATAAAATTAGGCCCCACTTATCCTTTTAGGTGGGACGACATAAGAATGTGATCTACTCCATGAGTAGATTAAGAACATGTATTGAATTGCTCTAATCTATTTAGGAATGAATGAGAAATTGACTCTTAACACCACTACTTAAACATGGTAAATATGGAAACACAAGGAAGTGATAAACTTGCATCCCACATTGCTTGGGAGCTAAAGATTCTTTGGATGTAAATATGTTTGCCTTGGTGGTAAAGGTTGAGCTCAAGGGGCATCTCGCTTCTGTGGAAGACCTAGATGGGCTCACCACTTGGCTCAGCCCCTTTAACCTCAAGACTTGAAAAGGGGTTGAACTAGCTTTGAAAAACTTTAATGTGTCAAATCAAATCTAGATGTCGTGAGAAAGGAGTTGGAGGGGTAATTTGGTCCAAAAAAATGAGAGTATGCTGTATAAGATGCTTTTGGGTATTATATATATTTAAGGATGCTTTTAAAGGTATAGTGCTTTTGGTAAAATCTCCTTATTTTATTTATTTGATTTTTGCATAGGTGTAGATTTATCGACCTTCTCCTCCACATCTGCAATCATTCATATATCTCACTTGGACATGCTATCTGCAACTCATGAGCATAGATAGCTTCATTTGAATTTTGAGCTGTATGTATGTGTGAGCACAAGAAAACTCCCGGAGAGGTTTTTTTTTTCAAAAGTCACCCCTCTTAGTGGAGCCCACCGTTATACGTTATAACCATAGAATATCTTTGGATAGAAAGATATGGAAAAGATCTACTGTTATTTAAAATTTCAGCTCCATTAGATCATTCAAACACCTTGATCTATGGCCTTAAAATTTAATGATTTTAGAAGCATCATTTTCTTACGATTTTAATCCAATGTGAGCAAAAGCTGAATGAGTGTCAAATTTGAACTTGCGGCAATTCATTTGGAGGTAGTGTGTGTGATACCCCGGAGTCCCACATTGTCACGACCCGGGCCCAAGACCGGACAAATCGGGGCCTAACCCCGGGTCGCGAATCCAACATACTTACTCCCGTAATTCTCGAATTAACCGAAGTTAAGACGAAGACTCACAAGGGATCTAACATACATACCTGTCAAATGTACAATTTTGCGGAAACATATATATACATTGACAATAATTGACTTTACATTACAAGTAAAGTTCACATATACAAAAATATAATTCAATGAAGTCCACCACTGCATATTCACAATACAATTCAGGGGACATCTAATTACATCTCAAAATGATATACAAAATATCTATCAAATGATTCACAAAATAATCTCCAAAACATTCAAAATCAACGCCCTCCGAACTAAGCCCATTCGACTAAACCTCCTGGAGGTATCGGATTGGCTTCCTCCACATGCGGCGCGGCCGCTGTAAGGCCGGGAGGGGCAACTGGGCCTGTAATGCCATCAATAACACTATGAACACGACGGTTCAACAATGTATAAACACATCTATGATAATCCATGCTAATCTTGTCCATTATCAATATAACAACTCTAGACAATTACATCTAGGTTAATGCAATATCCTGTACATTGTAGCCCATTGATACTCAATGACTAAATTTACAAATACAATAGTGTTACTATCATTCAGTTCAACGTCTTCCCAAAGGAAGCATTATTCAATTCATTTCATTCATTTCATGTCATTTCGTTTCCTTTCGTGTCTTCCAACGGAAGAAACTTAAGCACAAGGCGGAAGGGCAAACCGTTCATGGCCTGGGCTTTATTTCATTTTCGTTTAATCAATTTAATTAAGCACAAGGCGGAAGGGCAAACCGTTCATGGCCGAGGCTTCAATATTGTTTCAGTTTCCCTTACATGGCTTATCAATTCATTGACTTTTCAGTCTATATGTGTGGGATCTACCAGTGTCTTGATCAGAGATCACTGGCATCACCACGGAGCTCCGGAAAACCTCCAATCATCTGCTGCAGCAGGATTATTCATTATTCATTGCATTTATTCATTTTGTTCATTATTCAATGGTTCATTACATTTATTCAGTATTCAGTGGTTCATTGTATGAAGTCATTATAGACTCAATGGGATTAGATGAATCTTTAATCATTCACGGTCCTACTTGTCTCTATCCCAAATTTAGACAATTTCTAGGTGTAATTATTAGTTACTAAATGCACGTATTATTTTCGATGGACATCACATTTACATTTAATATGTGCATTTAGTCCCCAAAAATTTTCCACCCTCAATATCAAAATCCACCGGTCCGATCGATTGGCCAAATTTTTACTTATAATTCACGTTTGACCAGTATCAGGTTCGCTCGAGCGGATCCAAGTTCGCTCGAGCGGACATTTATAAACAACGTTCGTATCAGACAGAACCTTCATCGCACGAGCGCACGTAATGTTCGCTCGAGCGGACCCTTTTTCACATCAGACAGTAACTGGTTCGCTCGAGCGCACCTAAAGTTCGCTCGATCGGACCCTTTTTCACATCAGACAGTAACTGGTTCGCTCGAGCGCACCTAAAGTTCGCTCGAGCGAACTGTCCAGAACTCCATTTCTGGAACTCCGAACATTCACTCCTTCATTCATCCATTTCAACCACCATCTGCAAACACATTTAAGGATCTCCTATCCTCCCCTCATTCATCATTTAATACACAAATAACACTTCTATTCCATCATTAATACATCATAAAATCCATAGAGCTCAAACAAATCCATAAAATCTCCATTTCTAACTATAGGGTTTGAGACCCATCTTTATAACTCAAAGAAAACTTGGAAATTAACATGTTTGATCATAAGGAAGCATTTATACTTGCCTTTGAAGCCTATTAGCAAGAAATCCCTTGATAGCTTGACTTTAAGGTGAGAAATCCCCAAATCCAAACCCTATTTCCATAAAACACAAGAAACTCTATCCTATGAGCTAATCGGCTAGAAACCATGTCTAATCACTCATTATAACTTGGAAAATCCTTGAAAACCCTAAGTACTTACTTGTGATGTGAGTAGGGAGCTCTTGAGCCTTCCTTTCAAGTTCCAAACACTCCACAATGGAGGAAATAAGGTGAGGAAGATGATGAAGAAGATAAAGCTCATTCAAAACTTGCTTAAGACACTCCAATCTCTCTTGATGAAGAAGAATGGCAGAAGGGAAGGGGAAAATGGTGCCTAGGGTTCCTTTGCAATGGATTTGAGATGAATGAACCCAAGGGTTTCATTTCAATGCCTTATAAGGGTTATTTTGCAACTAGACCCTCTCTTTCTTTCCTATTCTCCATTTAAGTCAAATGAAAGCTCACTTGTGTCAATACTCGTTGGATGACTTCGAGCCTATTATGAAAGTTAACGTACTCGTCGAGATACACGTGTTGGTATCAAGAGTTCCCGTATTCGACAAAATACGTATAAATCCGTATTTATGGAAAAGGCCTTGTTCTCTTATTTTGAGTCTAAAATCTCATTCAATCCATTCAATCCCCTTCATTATCATTTCATTAAGCTTAATTCAATCATTTGAGACTAATCTCATCGAGTTTAGTCATTGGCCATCATTAGCCTCATTAAACGTGATTAATTAGCATTAACTTCAATTAATTAGAGTTAATCTTGATTAACTCGGGGCGGGGTATTACACACATCGACTATAGAGAGGAAAGTGGATGAGATTACATGTAGCGCTTACATCATTACCTTGTATGAGGACTTTTGATGGGTTGAGGCCATTAGAAACAAAATCGTGAGGCCCGTGGGCCAAAGTAAACAATATCATGCATAAGTGTTGAGTAGGGCCTTACAAATGGAATCAGAGCCGACTCTCGACTAGTTCGAGTGTGGGTGTCTACCATAGTCTGGTGCAAATGGGCCGGTTTTCCATGTGTGCGGGCCAAGAGGGCTGACAGGCTATAGAGACTGGCAATGTAGAGCTTACACCCTTACCTTACATGAGGCCTTTTGATGGGTTGAGGCCCATCAGAAATAAAACCACGAGGCCTGTGGGCCAAGTAGCCAATATCATGCATTCATGTAGGGTGGGAGGCCCATCAGAAACAAAACCGTGAGACCCGTAAGCCAAGCGGATAATATCATGCATGCGTGTAGGAGGCGTTACAGTGTGTGTAAGATTATTGGACTGCCTCATATGGGTTCCATGGCCTAAAAAAAGGAGTAGAGCAAAAACAGGTGTATTTTAAAGCGGGACAAAGCACCCCATTCTCTTGTGTGAATGAGAATGTGCTGTGTTTACTTTGTGGGCTGTTTTGGAGGAAGGAAAGTTTAAGACATTAAATCTCTACTTTCTCTCTTAAAAAGGCAACTAATCCTTTCATATATTTTCTCTTTCTTTAAAGAACCCATTTAAGCCTAGTACTCCAAAGATAGTTCTGCACTTTCCTTTCTTTTTCTCGTTTCACACTTCCCATGTTCTTCTATTTCTCAACAGGCACTCTTATTTTGTTATTCAATGAGGTGATGGGTGGCTTGGTGATCAATAGCTTTCATCATTAAATTGAGACATTAGAAATCCATTAGTGGGGCCTTCTTAGCTTGTATTAAAATTACCAACCATTAGATTGATTCCAATAAGAAAAAACCTTGATGAATGGAGGAGGCCCATGATCTTTAGCATTGAGGCGGACCCAAGGGTCTAACCGCGCCCGCGAGATTCGAGAACTCTTTAGATAATACTTTGAAAGTTTCTATATTATTGTTTAACTTTTTCACTTGACCATTGCCCGTACCATCCAATTGAAAATCTTGAGATAAGCATGACAACATTGCAAATCCATCAATGGGCCTCTTTCATTAAATCTCAAATTATTAGAACTTCACCAATATGATCTCCAATCCACTTTAAAAGGATCTCCTAGAAGAGGGGGGATAATAAAAGCAAGTTGACCGATTCTTTCTCTTTTATTTCTCACAGCTTGATCGGTCCTTCTCATTGGATCTTAGATGGTGGCAAAGATTAGAATACCTCACTTTTCAGCTCCCAATTATTATGAGCCAAACTCGCCTATATACTTTAACCCGTATGATCTTTTATTTTATATGACTGTCATGTGTCCTCTGATTGATGATTCCAATCCAGTTGTGATGGGTTTCCGATTTGTCTTTAAAATTTGACAGCTGAAGGAGATGAAAATCTTCATGTGCTCCACAAGCTACACACTTAACAATCCCCTAGCATTAAAATAGGGTAAACACTCATGTTAGGGATTGAACACTTGCACGATCTACGAGAACACATACAATCAAACACACTCTTATACAAGAGTATAATTCCTCATGGTCTCTTTTGATTTCTCTTGATCTCTCGGGCAATCTCTTCAATCCCCTAGGGCCAATTTGGTAACTCTACTTATTGAGTCAAGTGAAGTAAAGTTAATTTTGAAGAAAGAATAAAATATAAGTGGGTTATGAGGGTATTTTGTTTTTAATTGTTTGTTATGGAATCTTTTTGACTTTTTGTATTAAAAAGTGGAGTATTTTTGTCTTTTAGTGAGTAAAGGTAGTTGCTTTTTGACTTTTTTGGGAAAAGATGGAGGGAATTTTGGTAAAAGGTGCTTTTGATGGGATGTTTAAATTGACTTAACTTTACTTAACTTTATAAATAAAATTACCAAACGGGCCCTAAAGGGCCAATTTGGTAACTCTACTAATATAGTCAAGTCAAGTAAAGTTGATTTTGAAGAAAGAATAAAATATAAGTGGGTTATGATGATATTTTATTTTTAGTTGTTTGTTATGGAATCTTTTTGACTTTTTGTATGGAAAAGTGGAGTTTTTTTTGTATTTGAGTGAATAAAGGTAGTTGCTTTTTTTCTTTTTGTATGAAAAATATGAAGGGAGTTATGAATAAAGTGCATTTGATGTGACATCTTGTCTGGAAAATGAGGACTTTACTTGACTTTAATTGTATTAGTGAGGGTAATATTTATATGCATCTATCCCTCACCATTTTTTGTGAGGGACACCCCAAAAGGGAAAGTTTCAAGTACAAAAGTGTGCTTTTGTACTACCTCACATCAAGTATACTTTTGTACTTGAAACTTCCCCTTTTGGGGTGTCCATCACCAAAAATAGTGAGGGATGGATGCATACGAAGACTCCCCTATTAGTGAAGTGCCAAACGGGCCCTAAAAAGTACAATGCTCTCTCCATCAAATATAAATGCTAGAACCCCGAAAACCTCAAAACACCTATAACCGTAAGATCTAGTCTTATAACAGGTGATCCATATTAAGCAGGTAAAATTACAGATTTACCCCTATAAATAAATAATGTCTAGGTCATCCTTCACTAACCTAACTTTGACACCATATCGATCACTGGATCAGGCTAACCTGACCCTTAGCCTAACATGGCACAAAAGTGTCACAAACTCAACATATTTCAAAGTGGGTCAGGCCAGGCAAGCACTTTCATATCAGGTCCAACACAGCTTTATCCGTCTCTACAACAGCAACACAGGAGAAGAAGAAGAAGAAGAAGAAGAAAGATGATGATGATCTCTGCACGCTTCGATGAAAGATTTCTTGAGATGCTCGATTTTGAAGGAACGTGGGGACGGCTCTACCCTCTATATCTTCGAAGGAACGAATGCTCTGTCCGAGCAGCCCTGACACATGGTCATGGTACTCTCTGCTCTGCTTCATCTCTACTTCCTTCCTTGGGAACAAGTCTTTCTGAGTGGACATGAGGATTGCAAACACAACAACTCAAGATCTTGAGATGACCATCTCTCCCTTTTTGGGAATTCCTATATGTCAGGTCTTATTTATGGTTTCCATTATCTACACATGCAATCTAGTGGCATGCATGCCAGAGTCTATGCTATCAAACTTAAAACTTCTCTTTGATGTGTTGTATGCATTTCTAATCTTAAATTTTCTCAACCACTCAGTGATAATGAAAATTGTTCTCAATGTGTTCATAATCATTTAAGTTGGCTTGTTTCTGTTACATGGGTAGCAATGTCAAGAGCCTCGAATGGGATTTGTCTAGCTATAGTGAAACCTGCCATTCACTCCCACCAACACTGCATGTGGTGTGATTTCTGCACCCCCAAATCATTACTAGAGCCAATTGCTAATGTGGATTTGGGGTAGAGATGTATGGAAAAAAAAATGCTATCCTATTCAGTGGTGGACCCCGGATTTTTGTTTGGGGGTGCGGATTCTAAATAGGTAGTTTGGTTTTGGGGGCAAACTAAGAATTTTCATGTGGGTTTTGAAGGTGGATCCACAATTTTTATTGGATTTTCGGAAGTGAATCTAGAATTTTCATATAGGTTTTGGAAGTGCACTGGGCTTGACGGGTGCAACCGCACCTGCGTGCCTCTACTTGAGTCCGCCCCTGATCCTACTTAATGTCATTTGCAATGACCAAGAATGCAACAAGTATAGATCTTACTGTTGAAATAGTAGTTGGTTGTGTTGTTCTCATCCTTGTGCTTACAAGAGTGGCTGTCCATCCCTTCGTGCAAAAGAACCATGCAGAAAGCCATTGAATTAAGCAAACCTCTCAGTAAGGTGCCCAAAAACTATTAGCATTTGTTAGTATAGTACCAATACTGCTAACCTCTTAGACTATTGAATAAAGACAAGTGCAAGATGTAGAATGTAAAATAGTAAAACAAAAGTTCATTAAGTTGTTTGTTGATTTTCGGTTTTCAAAAGACTTTGAGGTTCACAACTCAAATGAGTACTTGGATAAGTTGCAGTGCACATTTGAGTTCTTGAAGGATTTTGAGAAGTGTAGAGAAGTTACCAAAATGAATGAGACAAGTACTTGTTTCACTCAAAAGGATTGAGTGAAACAAGTAAATAAGACGAATGCAAGTGCTTAATTAAACTTCAAAACAATGTTTAGAACTGTTGTTTCCTGTGTAATTGCAGCATCTTGGGCACTGAGAGGTAAGGACAGTGGCAGTGTACTTCAGTTAAAGGAGCAAGATGGTGTTTTTTTTTTTTTTTTTTTTTTAACAATGAACTCAAAAAAGCACTGGCAATTTTGCAGAAAGCAAAGAGATTGGATCAAGAGGCTATGGCAAGGTGATCCATTTCCTCACAAGTCTTTATCAAAACGAGGTTGAAAAAATCCTTCAAGTGTCTAATCTTGCTACATATTTTCTCCTCAGGTCTATAGAGGATTACTGCCAGGTGGGCAAATGATGGGTCTTACTTATCGGTATTGGTGGATCTTCAGTACAGGTTGGGATTGGATCAAAGAAAATGTCCAAAAGCAGTGTAGCTGTGTTTGGACCTTGCACGTGCAGGGCTCCACTAGCTTACATAACCTAAAGGGTTGAGGGGTGAAGAATATGAGGCGAGGAGTTTAGATACAAGGTAACAATGTAGATGCAGCCCTCACTTTCTTAGGATTTAATTATTAGGGTGATGGCTGATTATTCATTTCTCATCTCCGCTTGATTCATTTTCCATTAGAGGGGATATAGTTTTGATATTCATTTTTGAAAATTCACAAAGGTTTCATCAATTTTAATTTTTAACTATTTTTAGAAATACAAGTCTTACAATTCCCACGTATTTACTTACATGAAACAAACATGTCTGTAATAATATTTAAGCTACCATTGCCCGGTCTAGTACTGAGTCGGAGTATCATTCATTGGCCCACACAGGGGCCGGATTATTTTGGATTTGCCGGATTATTTTGGATTTGCGTGGTCCTCTGTGATCTTGGTATCTATCTCACATCACCAACGCTGCTCTATTGTGATAATATTAGTGCAATTTCATTAGCATTCAATCCTGTCTATTAAATCCGGATAAAGCATTTTTTAGTGGATTATCAAAAGGTTGTCTGAGGCTAAATACACAATGATTTTGTTGAAACAATTAATCAAGTTCACAGGTTCCAATATCTCCATCAAAAGACTCTCTTAGGCATACTTTTGTCATTTACAATCCAAGCTCAACATCACAGAAGTACTACTCAGCTTGCGGGGGGCATGTTAGTCATTTCTTTTTCAAAATTTTCAAATTCAGAAATCTTGTCCCTGTATTTATGCCCAAAAGATTTTGTAAAGTAAAACAGAAAAAGATTGATGATTTTCATTTGTATAGGCCATTGTCACATTTTTTATTAGATTTAATGTCTTTAATAGTCTTTTATTTTCTCTAGTTATTTAAAGTTGCTACAGTTTAATTCTTCTTGATCTTATTGATACATACCCATTTCAAGCAGAATTCATTAATTTTTCTCTTCTATCGAAGTCAATTCTATGTTTTTTTTTTCTTTTTTAATTTGGCGCTTCCTATTTTCAAATTCACATATGAGTTGCCAGGGTTGGTGTTGGCATTAGGCGACACGAGGGAGGATAACCAGAGAGTGGAGGAGGAGGGCTGCTACGGCGTTGATCCAGATGTTAGTGATGCCAAAGAGTGGAGGAGGAGAGATGACATGAAGGGAAGGGCAGTTTGGCTAGAGGGAGAGGGATTGAGTGAAGTATTAAAAAATTGATTTTATTCTATTAAAGAAGATTAAAGGATAAATTAAGGAGGTTGACGTTGCAAGAGGAAGCTGACATGGCTCCACCGAAAACCAGAATCAGCCTTTTTTTAAGGGAATGTTTAGCTTTAAAGTATAATAATCTTTTTTTTTTGTCTATGTTTAGTGAAATATGATTTACTTCGGCAGAATGTGCAAAATGAAACTTTTTTTCAATTATAAAAATCTTTTTCGATGGAAGGACTTGTGGTTTGTTTCTGTAACACCGTGGAAAAAGGTAAAAAGAAACCTACCACGGAAGAGGAAAACCGTGTTTTGTTTCCTCTTTTGTCAGGGGTGGGGGTGGGGGTGGGGGTGGGGGGTAGGGTTTCTTTCCTTTGTAACGGAGAAAAAATACACACTTTCGTAACTTTTCTGCGATGAAGCTGTCAGCATTGAACATAAATATAGCATATGGAGCGGCTTCCACTTTCGCAGAAAGCCATCAGGTGCACTAATGCATCCTTGATTTTTTGCATAAGGAAAAAAAAAAAAAAAAAGAACTTCCCATTTTTTAGTGTTACAGAATCATGGCTTTAATATTTTTATTGTCAAGAGGGAGGTAGAACTTGGAAAGTCTCATTTCATGGCGTTACACAACCGTGCCCTCAATGTTGACTTTTGATTTTGAACAGTAGGTGGAACTTACATTTTCATACTAAAATATGTAGCATCTGCCATCAATTCAAACTGATCTACAATTTATGTAGCGCCAATCGGCATGCATCCAGGTGATCCTAAGATAGTATGAACACTGACTTAGGCCAGCCAGACACATCACCAATATAGGTATCCACCAAAATCTAAAATCTAGGACCGTCGAATCCATCTCAAGTTTTGCAAAGTAACCGCTACATTCACGGTTCATGTGTTTCCTTTATCATTTTCTATACATTACTCATGGTCAGAGATTTGTTTGTGTCACTCTTGGGTCGGTGTGGGGTTCTTCCCTTTGTAATGGAGAAAAAATACACACTTTCGTAGCTTTTCTGCGACGAAACTGTGAGCATTGAACACACACACACACACACACACACACACACACACACACACACATATATATAGCATATGGAGCGGCTTCCACTTTCACGGAAAGCCATCGGGTGCACAAGTGCATCCTTGATTTTTTGCAGAAGGAAAAAAAAAGGACTCATTTTTTGGTGTTACAGAATCATGCCTTTAATATTTTTATTGTCAAGAGGGAGGTAGAACTTGGAGAGTCTCATTCCATGGTGTTACACGACTGTGCCCTCAATGTTGACTTTTGATTTTCAACAGTGGGTGGAACATACATTTTCATTCTAAAATATGTAGCATCTGCCATCAATTCAAACTGATCTACAATTTATGTAGTGCCAATCAGCATGCATCCAGGTGATCCTAAGATAGTATGAACCCTGACTTATGCCAGCCAGACACATCACCAATATAGGTATCCACGAAAATCTAAAATCTAGGACCATAGAATCCATCTCAAGTTGTGCGAAGTAACCGCTACATTCATGGTTCATGCTTTTCCTTTATCATTTTCTCTACATTGCACATGGTCAGAGATTTGTTTGTGTCACTCTTGGGTTAGTGTGCAGAGTTAATTATATTATTGGGATATGTAGAGGTTCCTGTATTTGCATTTATATTGACATAGGTTGAAATACTATGTAAGGATGTAGAGCTGTAATTTCAAACCATGAAATAGAGATTTAACACATTATGTCTCTTGCACCTTTCTATACTTGTCTAAGTTTCTATAGAAAGGCTAGAATAGCCTACAAATATCACGTGTTTCTGCTTACTGTCCTCAGCCTTCTGCTGAGAGACGTAGAGTTCTTTGACATGGAGAAGAAGACCTTGGGACCTAAAGCTAACATTGAAGCTGGGAATGATGATGATGTATTGGTTTGATGGCGTTTTCTTTCATTTTTTTTTAGTTTCTCCTACCTCTTTTGCTATTTTTGGTTTGAGGAAAAAAAAAAAAAAAAAAAACGAATGATATGGGAACCTCAAACTTCTTCCTTTTTTTTTTTCTTTATTACCCGAAAAGTACTGAAATGTTGTCTTTCTCCTTTTGTTTTCTGGTCCATTTGCAAGCCTCCGGTTGGATGGCTAGGATGACCTGATCAGTGACATTTGTCTAATTGTGACTTGAAGTGTCTTGTCCATACAGCTACATCTATTCCAAACAATATATGTTAAGTGAGACTTTTGATAAACTTGCTGGGGAAGGGGGCTTTGGGCTGTTCTTTCTCAATCTTTCAAAAAATGCTTGCATTGCTTTAGACCTGATTGGCTTATTAATGAGAAGTGATTTAGTGATTTATGGTGAAATGGGTGTTTATTTATCCTTTCTTGTACTTTGTTTGGGGCAGATGGGTAAGAAAGAGGAAAACACAATGCATGATTCTTTCTTTATGCATTTTCCTAGTCCTTGTTGAATTTATAGGGTTTTAAAAAGCTCCAAGTACAACCGATTTGGTGTCGACTAGAATTATCCAGATTCCAAACTGGCTATTTATCGGTAGATATGTCAGAACTAGTCTTGAGAAGAGCATCATCGTCTTATGAAGCATTTTTAGGATGCCTGATTTCCATCCATTTTAGAGGATGAGATGAACAATCCTATGGACTCTTATTGGAAAATCTAACGGCCCTTTATGCAATTGAATCCTAGGAATTCTTAGTAAAAGGTGTTCTATTGAATAAACTTTAAGAGGTGTGGCGTGAAGGAAATAAGGTGGATATGTAGATGTAGTTGGGTTCCTGACTTTCTTAGGATGTATCAATTCCACAAGAAGGGAGCTTATTTGATTGACATTGAGTAGACATTCACTTTTTATCATCAATTTTAACCACTTCACTTTGATTGGGATAAAAACTGGATTTCCTTTGTGTGTATATGGGCTTGAGCTATTTGATATTATATATATAAAAAAAAAAAACTACATCTGTTATCCTCTTGGTCTTCATATTCTTCCAGGTGGAAGCAACTTAAGCAGTTGAAAATTGGATTCAATTTATTTATCGGATTAAAAACCTGGATTCCATTTATTTATCAGATCAAAGAATTGCTTTCCATTTATTTATCAGATTAAAAAAGTGGATTCCATTTATTTATTGGATTAACCTTGCTTGTTTTGAACCCATATCTTTATTGTTGCATACCTCACACATCACAGTTGGTAGGAATAATGCTTACTCTTCATCATAACGTTTAATTTTGTAACAATAAGGCATACTCTGATTTTGTTTCTTTGTAAAGTTCTCTTGGGCTCTAGTTTTCAGAGGAAAGTGCTTTCATCAGTTAATGAATTACTGAGTTTTCTCTTTCCATAGCTCTTTCCTGATGTGCATTCTAGTAATTTTACTGTGATTTTTCACCCTCAGTGTTTCATAAGTGAAAGTAAATCAGCGGATGGAAGTGCATGGTCAGATCTCAAGCAGAAAGTAGAAGCTCTGGACTTAAAAGAAACACCTCCAGAGTTAGAGACTGGGGGGGCATCTAAATCTACCACCATCTATGGTAGCGACAGCAAAGCTCATCAGGAAGAGATTGGGGAACCTTCTTTGGGTAGAAGCAACCTTTCTGACCCTACCAAAGTCAAAGGCAAAGATGCTATAGAGGCTTCTGCACTATATGGAAACCGTGCTACTGACCTTATTCTCCATGGCAATGAGCTTGCATCAGATCAAGGTATGGTTATTATATTTATACTTTAGGACTGGATCATGATCTATTAGACTTGGACGTGCACTAAAGTCATGATGATGCTATTGAATATACATCCTTTTATGTCTTTATGTTGATTTGGAGTTTTGGACAAAATCCGGTTCTAAAAAATGTAGGTAAATCCTTATTATTTATCATGATGATGCTTGCCTAACTACAGATGATTACTCTAGGTGCTCAGTATACACCAACTGCAAGGTCACGTCTGTTTGAGATCTGTACTGCCAACCATTGGAGCCCTCCTGAATTTATTTGTTGTAAAGAGGAAGGACCAAGCCACTTCAAATCGTAAGTCCATGATCAATCCACATAACATTTCCCAGTATACATGTTAGAAATTAGGAGCTTTAGTTTTTCATGCACATTGGATTATTTCAGCAGGCAAATAGACTGAGAACACATTCTGTTGTGACTATATCAGCAAATGATTATTTTGCTAGTTTTTCCTAGTTCTATACATGCAGACCTCATGATTCTTTGATCCAGTTGCTCTGATCAGATCCATCATAGATGATGGCTAAAAGGTATCCCATCTGGGAAGATTTTTTTTTTAAATGGTGACTGAATCTTCCCATGCAGGAAGATTCTATCCATCTCTTTCTCTGAAATGAGAAATTTATTTGAGAAAAACTACTGATGGGGCAAAGAGGAGTGTACAGTACAAATATCCATATTATATATAGGAAGTATTAAAACATCGCTTCAATTATAGCGAGAATCCCTAAAAAACTAAATACATATTAACTGAATCGAATTCTACTTTCTGTTTTAAATGTAAATCATATTAACTTAAGCGAAGGCTACTTCCTGTTTTACCAAAATGTCTACCTCTTTAGGGCATGTTTGTTTGCATGAGGGGTGGAAAGGAATAAAGTTAAGGGTCAAATCAAGAGAAAAAGAAAGAGGAGGGTTTTGGGAGTAAAAGCACAAATGACAAAAAGTTACTGCTTCCCTTTTTGTCATCTAGTGCCTTTTAAGAGTACCTTTTTTTTTCATTTAGTGCGTTTTAAGAGTAGCTTTTTTGGTCATTTTGTGCTTTATAAGCTGGAGTAAAGGTGAGTACCATTTCTACTGCTAGCTCCCGTATCTCTCGGAGAATAAATGCAAACCTCAAAGATTGGCTCTCTTTTTGCTTGACCCACTTGATGGCGCTTCTCAACTAACCTTCAATGATGACCATAGAGTTCGAAAATATTTCAAACAAGTCATTATTTCCTAAAGAATAGCAAGAATTCTTCCTCATGTCCATCGAACCTGAAAATGATGCTAGAATCTCCCCTTTGCTGTTCCTTGGCACTCTGCCTAGTCTTGTGGAGTAGGTCCCCGTTTGCTTTAGCCACTTTGTTACATTAAACTTAAACCCAATCTTCCGGGGAAGACAACTTTGCTTTTCCATCCTTCATGTTTGCCCCACCCACCATTAATGTTTCCCATTTGGCCAAGATATCCACTGCTCTAAGACATCAAAACTCCTTAAATGCTGCCCGTGATACCACCCGTGCCTTGAGAAGATCAAACTCTTAATCATTTGACCGTAGTCTACTGATTTGAGTAGGACATTCTAATTTAAAAGACTTTGGAGACACAATTTTTCTATTGTGTGCTGCAGCCTCTCATTAATTATCTAGATCACCAATCACTAACACATGTATTTTTGGTAATTTAAGCAGAGCAGTTTGTTGCCTCATAGAACCTTGTAAATCCACCCTGTTGGTATTCCCTAGAAAAATTTAAGTCTCTCAATGTCTGAATGGCACTGATACAACTCAAATCTGGCTTCTAGAATTAGAGTCTTCTGTTAATTTCTATCCTGGGCAGGAAATATCTAGAGCAAGCGAAACTATCAAGATAAGTTACACTTGAGTGTTCATGGTATTCAGAGCAAAGGGATATGCTTCTTCCCATATCACAAAAGACCCACTTTGTCATGGGACAAGATTCTATTCTTCGTTGTTGCTTCATGTAGACATTCTTTCAGATGCCCATGTAAGAAGGCATTTTCAATATCAAGCTGCTGAATTGACCAATCATGACTATGAGCCACACTAAGGACAGTGCGGATAGCAGCAGGTTTGACTATGGGACTAAATGTTTCATCATAGTCAACATTGGGCTGTTGTGTAAAACCCCTTAGCAACATGTGGAGCTTTATGTCGCTCAACTAATCCATCAATACTTTGTTTTATCTTGAAAACCCATTTGCAACTTTCAATATTGTAGGTAGAAAAGGGGGCACAAGGGTCCATCTGTGATTCTTTTGGAGAGCTGCATACTCTTCTAAAACGGCCTGCTGCTGTTGTGGGTATTTGAAGGCTTGTGTATATGATGGTGGTTCACAATCTTACACTAGAGCCAAAAAACCTTTCGGAACAGGATACTATGTTGCAGTAAAATCCGAGATGATTTTTAGACGGCGTGCCATCCATTCTTCTAGGTGTCAATAGGATAGAGAATGATTTGGCAAGGGTGGGTTGGAAGGAGTAACAGGCTCGGTGTCAATAGGATAGAGAATGATTTGGCAAGGGTGGGTTGGAAGCAGTAACAAGCTCTAATGGTGGCTGGGAAGTATTGGGGTTGGGAGTAGTGGAGCTCATGGTGAGTGTGATATTGACGGGAAGACCATTGGTGAAGGAGATGAAATTGCCACTATATCCACAATTTTTTTAAAGTAGTTTTATAGGAGATTTTTAGTGGTGGACGCATACAACCACCACTACAGGTGATAATTACCAGTGGCTTAGAAAATATGCCACTATATCCATGAGCCTTTTTTAGCAGCTTTAAAGAAGGTTTTAGGAGTCGATATTTATTATCACCGCTAATGTACATCTGTAGCAGCAGATAATTTTATCTGCCACTGTAGGATCACAAACAGAAACCCTCTCTCTCTCTCTCTCTCTCTCTCTCTCTCTCTCTCATAGCTCTGCTCATCTCTTCTACTCGATTCCCATATGGAGGAAAGAAACTCGTCTCTCTAGGTGCAGATTCCTCTTTAATTCAAGGGTTTCGATTCGATTTCTTTAACATGCCCAGAGCTCTCTCTTCCTTCACTCTCCTTCTCTTGTAAGAACTCCAATCCATTATTTTAAGGTTTCTTAATTCCTTCTCTATTCTTTTTTTCAATCGAGGTAGGCTCTTTTCCCCCCTTTCTTCTATTGCAAGTTCCTCAATACAATTCGTAGTCCTGTTGATTTCTAGGGTTTCTGTTATATAGTTTTTCAAAATTCATAGTATATGTGATTGCATGAGGTGCTTATTTTAGAGAGAGAATTATTTTGTGATTTCTTTGAATTGAGGTCATACGGGTTTCAGGATTCCGGAAATTCCTACCCTTTTTTTAGGAGTTATGTGGAGTAATTGTTTGGTGTTCAAAGCCCATGTGGAACTTATTACTAGGCTTTATGAATTTTGTGGCTCTTTTTTGAGTCGAGATCAAGTTTGGAGATTATTGCATGATTCTTGGAATTCTTGTTGTTTTCTAGGGTTTCTTTAGTGTAATTGTTTGGGATCCAGGATCCTACATAGGATCTAGTGAAAGTGTGTTTTGAGTAATTTGGGTGTATGTAAGTGGAAGAAATCAAAAGGGATAAACCCACTTATTGATAGCAGTTCAAGCAGGTGGTGTAGCTGAATGAGGATGAGTTTCTGCATAAGGGAAAATTTTTTCATCAAAGACGACATGGCAAGATATATAAAGATGCCCTGCACTTGGATCAAGACATTGTCTTGGTCTGCATTGCCATTGAATGTGCATGATTATGTTCTTGCCTCTAGGTTATTTTTGTTGAATGATTGAAGAAACGGGCAGCAAAGGCTAGTAAGTACTCATAGAAGTTTGTAATTTGGCACTCTGTGGAACAACTTTTCGTAAGGAGAAATATTTTCCAAAATTCTTTGCCATTCTTGCTTTGATCAAGAAATGTCCGTTTCTGCAATCTGTCGCCTCCTTCCTACAATAACATTTTGTTCAAGAGTTGCAGGACAAGAGAAGCGTTGTTGTGTTAGGCATCGACGTAATTGATTAGAAAAAGGGCCCAAAATTCACCATCGTGGTCTGATTGAAAAGCTTTAATTTTTCGACCATGTTGATTTTCAATAAGTCTCTGAAAAACAATTAAATATTTAAAGGCATCACTCTTATTTGTCAAAGCAAAAATCCAGGTAAATCTAAAAAAATCATCCACCAACACAAGATAGTAATGGAAGCCATGTCAGACCCCACAAATCAGCATGAATTATTTCCAATGGATTTGGGTCCATGAATCAGAATTACCAAAAAGAAGTTTTTGACTTCGTCTAGCCATACAATTAGGACATGCATTTATTCAGTTCCTACTACCGAAACGGAAATAAGATTTTTCTTAGATAAATGTCCAATAGGTCTCTGACTATAAGATGACAAACTCACCCGTGCCAAACTTTCTGTGATGCAAAATGTCCTGTAGTGGTCCCATCTTACCACCTACAAATCTTTATTTCTCCATAACTCAACTTGATTGGATAAAGTCCATCGCTAATTGGCCCGGCCATTAGCACTCTCCCAGTCAGTTGATCCTTTACTCAAAAACCAGAACCTGAAAACATAAAAATGCAATCATTATCTTTAGCAAAATGGCCCCCTGATGGTAGTTTTTTGTAAAGAGACGGAACATGCAAAACATGGTTCAGTTGTAAAGAGCCAGACATAGTATTTAAGTTAATAGATCCAATTTATGATGTTACATCCTACCGTAGCATTGTTGGTGCCTTACAATATTTGACCACTACAAGGCCAAATATCGCTTTTGCTATTAATCATGTATGTTAGTTCATGCATTCACCCACGACCACCCACATTATCGCTGTCAAAAGGATACTACCTTATCTCAATGGAAAATTTGGTTTTGGGTTGATCTTCCGTGCTCTACCGATTTTCATCTATAAGCTTTTTCTAATGCGGAATGGGCCTAGAGCCCAAAAATTTGCGATCCATAACAAGCACATGTTTTTTTTCTAGGTCCGCATTTGATGTAGGCCTAGGGTTAGGGCTTGCGTGGATAGTACTGAAACGCGTGTTCACAGACACAATAAGAAGTCTCCACTACGGTTCAAAATAATGTAGCGGCCGCATTATCGGCTGTTGTGGTTGAGACTACTACGCTATTTTAAAAATAGCAGCATTATGTTCTAAAACTTAATAGAACCAACCAGTATTAATTTGAAATATTGTTTTTCCTATTCTTGCCAGTAGCCTTTCCTAAAATTTTCTCTACCATTATATGGTTTCAAATAAAAAAAAAACGATTGACTGCTACACAAGATTTGAATTTTTTAGGCCATTTAAAAATTTCACACTGCTACACCACTATGTATCGCCGCAACTGCCATGTATCGCTTGCTATGTAGGGTTTTGACCACTTGCTGCTACACTCGCCGCAACTGCTATGTTGATCCTTGGTCTCCGCAGAGATGTCAACACGATGACGCACCTCGGGGGATAAAAACCCACACAATATTATTAATCAATTCTTAAGAATCCCATCTCTACAGTGCTATATAAATAGGATAAACAAAACTTAGGGCCTAAGTTACCTAATCAAACTAGGAAAGCGAGTTAATAACCTACTTAGAAAATAAAAGAAGAAATATAATCCTAATTACAACTAATTAATAAAATTAGAAAGCTCAATCAACTAGAATAAGAAACACAGTATTCTTGCACGTGAGGTCATGGGTCTATCTTGCACCAGCATCTTATCTTATGATGTTCTAGCTTCTAAGAAGCAACCCCTCATTGCCCATTCTAGTGACGGAGCCGAATATCATGCATTAGCAGTATGCTTAACTGAACTTACTTGGCTTTGCTTTTCATTGCGCTATCTTGGCTCTACATTCATCTCCGCCTATGCTATTTTGTGATAATATTAGCTCCTACTCATATGGCTGTCAACCCCATTCATCATGCTTGCATGAATCATATTGACATTGATTGTCACTTTGTCCATGATCGAGTTTTGGACTGTTCATTAGTTGTACTATTCATCACCATCATGGACCAGGTTGTTGATATTTTTACCAAGGGCCTGACCTCTACTCTTTTTTTCACCTTAAGATCCAATCTTCTCATCTCCATTGTGTTACCAAGGACGGTTCATTAGCTATAATTGTATAACTAACAAAACATGTCTGTGCTTGGCACAGGCAATATAATTCATTATATTCTAAAAAATTAAATGAGTGAAATTTTATTATCTGAATTATATTGAGATGATAAAATTACAATAAAAATGATGCCTATAATAATAATATAAAAAAAAACATATAATTGGTTAATTTAAAAATGAGCGTGGTTTTTTCAATAGGAACAATTTAAATTAAACAAATATTACAAAACAAAGGTACTTACAATTGACCTTTTTCAAGTTCACTCGTCTTGCATTGAAAGAAATAAAAAAAAAAAAAAAAAAATGACTCCACCATATTGAAAAAAATAAAAATAAAATAAAACTTGTGTTAATCTCAGCACAACTACCCATCAATGCTAAGAGAAACTAAAATCAAAAGCAACCCTTGCTAGATTTTCAAAGAGATTCGGAGGGATTTAACATAATTGGAATATTGAACTATTTTGAAAGTTTCCATTCTAGGATTCTTTTTTGTACCCCCATCAAATGAAAGAGGAGAAAAATGGTAACTAATCCAAATGTCATGTCTACAAGTTAACAACACTGGAGAATATGTCGAGAAAGATAAGGATACAGAAAAATCTTTCTTAAAATACTGGATGACCTTCGTCCAAAGGGAAAGTCTTAACAGAATAGATGACCTTCGTCAACGAATATGCTCCTATGCTAACCCATGAGTTAGGTTGATCCACACAGGTCCTCCCTTCAGTTGATCCAACTCATTCATAGCTTTATATTGCAACCCCTCCCCTGACTGTGCAATGACCAAAATCTCAATCTAATTGTAGTCATTTACACCATCAGATTAGTTTGTGTTAAAAAAGAAAAAGAAAAAAAAAACTTTGGATATTTCTCAAAATTCTTTATTTAATGATGAATATTACTCCATCAAGTAAAATTGATTCAAGGGTTGGGAGGGAGTGTAAAATGAGAGATGTATCTCTCAATTCACATTTTATCTATCAACCTAGTGCAGTTAGATGACATTTAGATAAATTAGGTCCCCATTGACTCTTGTCCAAGATAGTTCACAGATCTAGATGAAAATCCATAAAACATCCAATAATATGTATATATACTATATGCATAGTTTTGAAAATCGAAATCATATCACAAATTGTTCATAGCCATGAATCGAAGCGAATCGTGAATCATAGGATTTTTTATTTTTCTAATAAAAATGAAAAATAATTAAAAATCAAGAGGAAAAAGAAGAAAGCATTAGTCGAAACCATCCATTTTCCCATTTATAGCAATATAAAGAAAATTACAAATAAGTCTATCATACTATCATATCAAGGATATCATAATATATATTAATATACAATAAACGATGTGTAAATAGTTAAATAAGTTTAAGGTATCAATTTATATTTATTTTTTATTATCTTTAAATCAAAATATAAAAATGAAATAATAAAATCCAAACCATCAATCTTATGCAGTAGGATATTTCTTTAACTTAAGAAGATAGAGATAAGCACCATGTGTACAGTCTAATGCTTTAATTAAATGCATGTTTTTCATATCTAAAACCCTCCTAAAGCCTCAAAAATTCTTAAGAGATTTCATTAACAACTAAATAACATTCTAAAAGTAAAAACACTAAAAGAAAGAAAGAATAAAGAAATAAAATTTTTAATATTCTCGCTCAGCCAAATCGCTTGAATCGTAAGATTCAATGAATTGAGTATCAAATCGTAAGATTCACACATGAATCCAAGATTTATCTATGAATGGGATTTGTTATATAGATACGAGTCGTTTTCCTTAGGATTCGGGATACATATCGTACGATTCTGATAACTATGACTATATGTATAGTTAATCAATAGCAATAACATAAAACCTGATCAATATCTTAAAGAACCCATTGATGAAAGTGGGAAGAGAGAAACTTGTAAACATCAAATTTAATAAAACATCAAATTTAAAAGGGCAACATCCAATAATATACATTGTATAACAAGGATTGCAGAAATACCTTTTCTTCAAAACCGCAATGCCCGGGGATTGAAGAAACACCTTTTCTTGAAAATCCTAATGCCCACTTGATCTTCTCTTCTTCCTCTCTATGGTTCGAGTTCTAGAGAAGTGGGATGGAATTGATAGAAGATAAAAAGAAACTCTGCATTATCAACTAATTATACACAAACAAAAAGGATTACTGAAATCAGTCAATATTCTGAATGCATACAATGCCTAACATTTGTTCCTATTATGGGTGACCCAAAAACAATAAAATCACATGGTAACAAGTAAAGGAACTCATAAAGCAGTTAAATATAGACAAATTACATTAATTATACGCAAACAAAAATCAATGAAATCAATCAATATCAGCGTTAAAAAAAATCCTATCTATTGAATGAGATCAAAATTTGAAAGAGAAAACTTAACGGGTTCTTTCCGAATAAACTACACATTAAAATGAATGACAATAAAGGAATTATTAACAGTAGGCTCGTGTTTATTGGTCTAAAATCCCTAAAATCTCTCTCACAAGTTAAACTTGATTTGAGATAGTCCATATCTAATTGGGCTCGCATACGATTACAATCACAATTTTTTTAAAAAAAAGTAGGATCATCGGATTGGATTCTCGTATGATTAGGATAAGATTTAGTACATTGATCAAAATTCAGTCAAAATTAAAATTGCAAAATTGATTGTCAATTTCCTAATTGGAAGCAATAACTTTCATATAAAACGATTAGCAACATGTGCCTGTGCTAATAGTCATACAAAAGAATATTATATTTTTTTTTATAAATGAAAATTGATTTTAATTTCATATGGTTAGATTATCTAAAATCTAAAATAGCATTATTTCTCAAAAATAAAAAAAATTATTGGCTTAAAGTTATAATCAGTGATAGGGAGGATGCTATGTTAAATTTAGATAAGTAATTTATAGAAAATATTTTTATTTTTAATTGTATTCAAGTATTTTAAGTATGATCAATTTGACAAAGGTCTGGTTGGACACCATGCTTATAACATAGGTATGGGTATACATTAATAATTAATTTTTTTTATCATTAGTAAGTTTTATTGGCATTAATGAATGTTGAAAATTTAAACAACCAATGAGAGGAGTAACATGCAGAAATATCATGGCCCACAATAATGTTTCATTTTCAAGATGGACTTAAGGAAATTGTATATGGTCTCTACACACAAGGATTCAATAACTAATTTCCTGTAGACATTTGGGTATTGTGTATGAGTAAATCAACAAATACTACATGTGAAGATGTAAAAATCTACAAATGCAGATTCAATGTACTTTAAATTTCCGACTAAATCAAGAAGTATTCTATTGGTCCCATGGCTAAACACTTAAAGTTATCTTTGATTTCCTTATGCTAATTATAGAATATCGTTTCTTTCCTTATTCTAAGGATAGAGATTGATGTAGATCTGGGCTCGATTTGGAAACCAAGAGAGTCTCGCCAAATCTTATTAAGTATTAAGAAAAATTAACTTGATGCCTAAGGTAGAACATGGACAACAAAAGGTTCAATTCAAAATAGCTATGTAGTAGCCGCATTATCAACTGTAGCGGTTGGGGCTGCTATGCTATTTTGAAAATTTTGGCTTTATGGACTAAAAGCTAGTAGAACCAATAATTTTTAATTTAAAATATTATTTTTCCTATTTCTTCCCCACAATAGCCTCTCTAAAGTTGTCTCTACCCTTACAAGGTTCCAAATCATTAAAATATATATATATATATATATATATACAAGAGTAGTTGCTACATAAGATTTGAATTCTTTTGACCACTTAAAAAATTCACACTGCTACGCCACTTCATATCACCAACTACGTAGTGTCTTGGCCAATGGCCACTATGCTCAATTCAACTGCTAGTTTGATCCTTGGAAAAGTTTGATCCTTGGGTTCACTATAAATGTGGTCCACGTGTAACATTATCACATGCATCAGAACATGTTGATGGGTATGCATCAGGTTGTGGTCCTGCAGAAGATACACGTGGGACATTATCAAATTATTACAATAGGAGATTATTTATGTTGTTCCTTATGCCATAATTGATAGAACATTTTTAGATTAGGCATTAATTATAAGATCCTATAATTAATCAAGTTATGTTATTTTCCAAAATCAAATGTATGCATCAAATTTCTGATCTATAAATTGACTCACTCTAGGATCTCATAAATTAAACTGTGGGGGCCATCTACAGTGTTTTCAAAGCAAATATCCATCGTCATTCAGACAAATTACTTGTAACAATGTCAAAGATCTATAAATTGACTCAATCTGGGATCTCATAAATTCATCTGTGGGGCCCATCTACAATGCTTTCAAAGCAAATATCCATCATTTAGATCAAGTTCTTGTACCAAAGCCAAAAGCAGAAAGAGGCGGCAATCCTAACCAAGCTATTCCTTTACGAGAATGAGAACGAACTGTTGCGTGGAAGCTAGTGGGACTATTCACATGATTGTTGACGTGTGGTAGATTGCACAGAGATCTTTTTCTTTGTATAATGAATATTTGGGTGAGGGCTATGATGTGTACTATTTTTAGGAAGGCTATGATGTGTACTTACTCCCTAGCTGTGGCCCAGTAGACAATGCCAATCGTTAGAAAAGCAGACTCTTGTCTTCTGTGGGATGCGGTCAAATTTTACTAAAATAAGAGATGATCCAACCAACCCTCACATAGGTCCAAAGAAAACCGAAACAGGGAGAAGAAGAGAGGAAAAGAACAGGAATAGGAAGAGGAAGAAGAGAGGAAAGGAGAAGAGGAGAAAGGACTCATTAG
This sequence comes from Umbellularia californica, assembly GCA_028538565.1. Classification (NCBI taxonomy): domain Eukaryota; kingdom Viridiplantae; phylum Streptophyta; class Magnoliopsida; order Laurales; family Lauraceae; genus Umbellularia; species Umbellularia californica. Next base: position 96,791,209 of record JAPQWN010000003.1, read on the forward strand.
ATCTGGTCCGACGCCCCCCCGCCCCCCCACTCCCCCCCCCCCCCCCCCCCCAATCCTAATTACAGAATCAAAAGCCCTAAGAAAACATCCGGATCCCTAGCAAACGGAGGAAAAAAAAAAAAAAGACCACTAGAAACTCCAAATCCCTAAAAAAAATCTAATCTTTTTCTATATCTTAGTGGGGTCTCTACCTAAGCCCGAATCACTAGAACCCAAAAATCTTACGCTTATAGAACAAAAAAACTAGAATAGAAAAATACACAAAATCGTTGCACAAAACAATAAAAATGGCTTATAGAAAGAAAAAAAAAAAAAAACTACACAAAATCGTTATACAAAACAATAAAAAAAAGTTATAGAACAAAAAAAGGACAATTGTTTAATTGTTTTTAGAGCAATAAATAGAATTATACTTGAAAATAATAAGTAAGCATATCTAGATGTTGGTTGAAGCTGCTGAGAAAAAAAAAGTATTTTTAAACTTTATAAGGAGAAAAATACCTGGGGGTTGAAGTTTTTGTTTTTCCGAGAGTAATAGAGACTCTTTTCGATGGATCGGATTATTTATCAAAGAAAGACTCCAATTGGGTTAGAGTTTGATTGGACTGGGCAGATGGGATTATTTAATAAAGAAAGACTCCAATTGGGTTTAGTGTTGGATTGGGTTGTGAGAGTAGGACTCTGTAATTGGTAAATGTAAGAATTAGGGCTGCACAAAAAATTCAGTATCACCGCAAAACCGAACCGACCGAACCGGGCGGTTAGGATCGGTTTATAATAGATTGGTTCGGTTAACAGTTTTGAAAATCATAAAAACCGCTTACATCGGTCGGTTATCGGTTTGAGCCCATGGTTAACCGCTTAAACCGAACCGATCGTATGCAGTAACTTAATATTGCTTTTTTACTATTTTAGCTTTAGGGTTTCGTTTTTTACTACTTTCAAAGTTACATTCCACAACTCCATTCTTACATGAACTCGACCGTCAACACTGCCTCAGTACATCTCCTCTAATCTCTCAAATGCTTGTTGATACTTCATTGTAGATGGAGGGATTACTGTACAGAGTGTTTTTCTTCCATCATAATTCCTACCTCGTTTCAATGAAATTTTTATCAGAAGGCCGCACTCTTGAGAATGCTAGAAAAGCCTGTAGAGTCTAGCCTTTTGATGGTTGGTTTTGGTCTCACCTAATCAATGTATTAAGAAACCTTCATTTCTGAAAAATACAGTGGGTTCTTACACAGGTTCTGTTTGTGTGTGACTTTTATTGACATGAACTATTATTCTATTGTAATTCCAAATAGTATCATGTGGAATGAATGTTTCACTGCAAGCTGATTATTTTATTTATTTATTTATTTTTTTGTGCACTTGCGTTTAGTCCAAACTCTCTTTTTGGAGTAGAATTTTTTTTTATATGCGTTTAGTCCAATATGGAATGTTGGATTTTTATGTTTGCACTAAACATTGGAATAAATGCAAAGGATGGGGTATCGTTATTTTGAAATTTTCAATGTCTGATTTTCAAAAAAAATAATAATAATAAAATAAGAAACAACGGTTTAACTGTCCGAACCGAACCGAACAGTTTGGTTCGGTTCGGTTTGATTTAAGCCCTCTCCATCGGTTGGATCGGATCGGTTAATTAAAAAACCGACTTGTTCGGTTTGGTTATTGGTTGTAGTGTTAAACCGATCTGAACCGCTCATGTGGAGCCCTAGTAACAATAATTGGTAAGGTAAGAAAGACTCTTTATTCGGTACAGCTGTTGTGAGAGTAAGAAAGACTCTTTAATTGATAAGGACTCTAAATTGAGAACGAAACATTTAAACTCTTTAATTGATAAGGTCTCTAAATTGATAATGAAGCATTAAACTCTTTATCATAAGGTCAAAATCAGGGTCAATATTAATTGGGAAACTGGAGCCAATTTGCAATCAATTGTAAAATTTCCTCCAGTTGATCTTGGAGTCTTTCTTATATATAAATATGTAATCAGCTACACCTCATCTTTCCATGATTGTTATCCACATCTTTCCCTTCTCAGGAAAAGGTTAGATATTTTCATAATACACATTTTTATAAAGAGACCACCGATCTTGTCTAATAGTGCGCAATACAACATACAATTCCTTCACAACTATTTTTTAGCTGCAATCTTGCTTGTATCTCAACAGATACCCCTTCGTGCTACTAAAGTCCTAACAATGCATGCATCTCTCAAATTGCCATTTTTGAGGCCACATTTAGAGTGCTTCAAAGTTCCCAAAATACCACTATTATCGACGCCAGCTTTATTATTATCTTAGCTAGCTCTACAGCTTAAGTTCAGTTCATGCTGATATATAGTAGCATCATGGGAGGGAAAGTGAGCAGAGGTTTTGTGACATTGTTTTCAATTTTTTCATTAGCATATGTAGACTGCCAATGAAAGTGATCCTGCAACAACTGAATATGAATCTTACGCAGGTTTACTTATAAGGTCACTGTTGAAGTAAAAGTTGGCTCTAAGGTGAATGTTGTGGAGTGTTTGGGTGGACCAAAGCCAAGGAAGAAGGCTGCTGCAGAGCACGCTGCGGAAGGGGCGCTTTGGTATCTCCGGGGACTTGGATACAAAATCTGAAGAATAAGCAATTGTCCTAATAATAAAGATACCCAGTTTGTTTATCATCATTGGTGAACAAGGTTGGATTTCCATGTGGATCCATTGGGCGACCCAGAATAAATATGTTTTTCTATTCCAAAGTTTGTGTTTGATTTTTATGACCAAGAAAATAGCTTGTGATCCGAGCATAATAATTGTTGGTTGTGGACCCAGGGTGTTTGGAGTCTGAATGGTACCATGTTTACAAATTGTTTTTGAACAACAAAAACATCTATACACACAATCTGATCTGGTGATTTGTGGAAACCTGGGCATTTTACCAGATGTTATAGCTTATTAATCATATAATTCAGAAGGTATCCAATATCTGTTAATTTTTTACTTTGTTAGGATTGAGCTCTAATAGCCTGTACTTATGGTGAAGTTACCAAGTCAAGGTGAATCCCAAGATTTCTCATTATTGGTATTGTGCTAACTTTAGCGATGAGTAGTTAGGTCATGATCCTGAAAGCCCTACATTGGAGGTCATAATTCTCAAAGCCCTACATTGGATCTTTTGAAGTCAGTTTTCTTGTAATCAGGTTGACTGGCTCTTAATTTTTGTAACTCTAGGGCCTAGGCACCTATAATTGTGAAGGCAGAGAACAAAACTGCTGTTACTTTTGCTGTTATTCAAGAGGACATGCAGATTTTTGTGAGGATTATGCAAAACTTGGGCTTGAATTTGATGACCCTGCCAAATGCAATAATTCCGTGGAATCATCACTTTGATGAATTCCAAAGGATTCCATGCATCATCTCAGGCATATTATTGTCACATGTGATCTTATTGGCTTACTAGAAGTCCCATCATCTTGTGGCTCTAAAGAAGTTTTGCATAAGGAAGAACCAAGTCCCCTATATTACTTGATTTACCAAGAAAAAAAAAAGGTCCCCTGTTTTACTTGCTATATTTTTTTTTCCTCAGAATTCATTTTTCATGGAAAATTACAGATTCAAAACTTTAGGAAGTTAAATTTCCACAGTTTTTTGTTGCAAAACAATTTTCTGCAGTAAAATGTATCTCTCTAGTACTATAAAAACACTTTTTTATCAAAAGAAATGTGATAAATAACCCCAACCCAGTGGCTGAAGAAATGAAGGTGGCATTCTCATTTAGATTTTATGTAGTAGGATTCCTCCCAATAGCCATGAATATAGTATTATAGTTTGGTCTATCCCCTAATCCACTGTAGAATCTATATATGCAAAGCGGTTTGCTAATATCCTGGTTCAGCCATGGCTTTGTAAAATTTATTGCTTGTTGGTCAGTTCTTTGTGGTGCAGGAGTGAAACCAGATGGAATTGAGATAAAAAGATGAAGGGCAAGATCTTAATTTGTTTGTAAAGGGGGTTCACATTTCCTATCTTAAAATTGCAACTGCGGAGAACTATCAACATTCAACAAAGGAAAATTACTCTTAACTCAAACTATTATGTTTTCTCATTTAAAAAATTGTGCTTTGGATGCAGCCCTTGCATGTTTAGAAATTAACTAGTAAAGTTAAAAGTGAAGTTAAAGCTTCTATTATCCAGACAAGAAAAGGCAAGAGGTCATATCAAAATTACATACATTCAAAATTTTATAATAAAAAAAAGGGTAAAATAGCAACTTCCTTACCCCACAAAATGACAAAAGATTTCGTCTTTTGACAAAAAAAAAAAGGGTAAAAAAGATTCCCTATCAAACAACTAAAAACAAAAGACCATCCTAACTTCCTATATTTGATGCTTCACCTCACTTTACTTTAATTCGCCATAGATCCAAACACGCTGGTCCCTCGGTAGCCCTTGGTCTCATAGAGAATAAAAAACTCATACGTTAAAATATTATAGCATAAATTCACTTGATAGTATAGCCCGCTGACATAATCCGAGTAATGATATTTGTGACATTCAGGTAAGGACATGGAGTAGAAACACTCGAACAAGTTTACTCAGTTAGGATCCGTTTGTGGGATAAGAGGATTCAACGATACAAAGAAAATTTGTTTTGGTTTTCTATACAGCTCACTTGTTTGCTGCAACAAATTCTCCTTGCGGAAACAAAATGAACTTATTTTTGCTTGATATATAGGATTTTGATTTATCATAGGAAGTATGAAACTGCATGATTCATCTCTTTTGTGAAAACAGGACTGGTTGCACAATCTAGTCCTTGAACCCTGAGAACTCAGTCGACCTGATGACTTATTATTTGAATCAAGTCCACTGACAATGATCAGAGCTTGTCAGCAATGAGATTTGAAGCTGTTTTTATGAGTTTATGATTGGCTAGATTAAGCCCATCTACCATATGGCCCAGTCATGAAAAGACTGATGTGATCAATGGATAATGCATAGAAAACTTCCACCCTTCTCCCCAACCAAAAATAACCCAAATGGCAAATTCCTGATTCCTTGAGAATGGTCAATCCACTGGTAGCTTATCGGTCAGGCATCTTCCTCTCGACAGAAGCAACACAAGAAGGATCAGACACTCACTTAGCTCCAATTAGAGACTTGGGTAATGTGTGTGAGTAAATTATTGTATTAAAAAAGGGAGAAAAAGAGGGGGAAAATCTCAATGGAGAATGACCTACTTTTCAAAAAGTCCATCAGGGTTCCTGTGCGCCACTACAGAAATCCTCAGTGGAGAGGAAAATTGATAGATAGGATTTTGATTTTCTACGTGAGAGCCTAGAGGGAGGAAAGCAAAATCCCTTTATACCACGGAAATGAAAATCCACGGAACGCGGAATACTCACTTACATAATGTTTCTATGCAGCACATGCACAAAACGAAGATTCCACAAAAGTTTTAGGAGCTTCACAGATTGTACTGTCCTGGATCTTCGAAGGACTCTGAGGTAATTTCTAAAAGAACATCCTCCTCCCGGTATTAACATCTCTTCCCGTAAAAATCCTCATTTTCTACAGTGGGTCAAATCGATTTTCCCGTACCCACAATCTGTGGAGCTCCTCGAATAGATTTTCCCCTACCCCACAATCTATAGAGCTCCAGAATTACACAAACAAGGCCAAAGATCTCATTTTTCTGTTGGAGAAACTATACAGAGAAAAACTATATGTGCTTTTCAGGGTCGAAATTTGCTCCACGAAGAAACGAGTCGATAATTTTAAAGAAAAAGAAGGCACATGGGATTGGGAAATGGCGTCTTTTGCAACCTAAAACCCATGTTCCCACATCAATGGAACCCCCACATTCGCTCCTCAATCCGTTCTTCTTCTTCTTTGAAGCCTCCTTCTCTAAGGTATTCTTCTATTATTCTTATTTTACAACCAACCCATCTCTCATTTTGCTCTATCTCTTGTTGTTATATCTTCAGTCAAATATATGATGGTATCTGTAGATATGCTGTGCTTGGAGCTGGTTTTGCAGGACTGTCTGTAGCTTGGCATCTTTTGAAGGTAACCCAACCCCCCCTTCTCTTTCTAGTGTGTTATGTTTACATTTCTATGAATCTTGAGTCGCATGTAGGTGATTTGGGTGTGGAGAAAACTGTCCCACAGTTCAAGTTTGTGCTTTGGACACTTCTCTCCTCTTCTTTTTTCCCTTATCCAAACAGACCCATGTGAGATACTAACTATGGGAGGACATTCTGAGTTTGGCCATACTGAGCCTATTAAATATCTAAATTGGGTCCTGCTATTGACACGCCATTCTTTGAATTGATGTTCAAATTATTGATATTGTAACTGCTCCGATTGAGGATTTATCATGGTAAACTTGTCAGGTTATATCACTTCTTTGTGCCATATGTAGAAAGATAAACGTTTTGTGTGCATGGAGATTCTTTTACAGAATTAGTATTACTCTATAAACTGATCCTAAGTTAATGTGTCAAGGCCTTGATGGTGTTGGTGGTGATGATGATGATGAATCAAATCCTTTTCCCAACTATGTTGAGGTCAGCAACATGAATTCTCAATTGTCATGCTGGAGTGTGTTGCTTACAGTGGAGAATGCTCTAGAATGATCATAAACAATGCCTCAAGTTCATGCTGTATACATGACAATTGTTAGGATGTACTATGACAAAATATTTCATTTGTTGAATTTTTTTATAAAAAAAATTATTGTTTTATTTTCTTTTCCTTAAATCATATGTTATGCGCTGAATCAAATGCTCTTTTTTTTTTTTAATCCAAAATGGTGATTATATAATATTAGGGGAAGTTTTCCCACCTCTCTCTTAAAAGCAACATGAACTAGTGCCAGCTTCTTTAGTTTAAGATTTATGGATATTGGTAATGTGTGCAGCATGGTCCAAAGGATGCACGCTTATGTGTTGACATCTACGATGAACTTGGGATAGGGGGCGGTGCATCTGGAGTTTCCGGAGGACTCCTCCATCCTTATTCTCCTAAAGGTTCTCATTCCTACTCATTTAGGGTATGAAAGGGTTGGACCTTTCTCCGTTCATATGTTCTTTTTTTTTTTCCCTCCTTTTGTGCCTGTAGAGACCTTTCTGTTTTGCATGTTTTTTGAGGAACTAATCTTAAACAGATCTTTGCAAGGTTGACTAGTTACCATTCAGGCCAATAGAAATTGATATTGGAATTTTCACATGGCATTTTCTTACTGTAAATTGACAGCAAAGCTTTTGTGGAGGGGAGCCGAATGCTGGAAAGAGTGTCAAAACTTGTTAAACATAGCAGAAACAATTGAGCATATGAGAACCTCGGATCTGGTAGATCAAGATTTGGCAAACAGCTCTGAAGGACCACTAATTCAGAGAAGGTGTCCTTTCAGTCCTGTATGATGTTGTACTGTACCATTTTTTTCATTACATTTCCAAGAATCGCACCCATTTCCATCTTAAGGGAATTTTTTTTTCTTTTTGTCTAAAAAGAAAGCACCTACTGCTTGTGGAACTTCAGTTATTTGTAGCTCTCTTCACTTGTCATTGTAATGCTATCCAAAAGCAGATCGAAATAATTATGCTGCTCTTCTGAAGCTTGGTCTAATCATAAAGATCAGTGCAGGATAGTTTTGAAATGAAAATCATGGAAGGACGGGAAAACTAAAACATTATCAAGAACAGTGTTTAAAAAATCCATGCGAATCGTAATCAGCTTCTAATTGTCCAATCTAATTACTCTGGTAGATGGTATAGTGACCCTTGCAATCACATCTTATCATGATTAATGTGAAGTTGCTTTGGCATTATTCTGGATGTGTATCACATCTACCTCTAGGAAAATGGGCCTGGAGTAAACCCTTTTAAGTTGTTTAATGTTTAAGTATGGTAATGTCTTTCTTGATCAATTTAGCAAAACAGCAAGGCTCACATTGATAGGACAAAATCATGTCAAACTGTGAGTTAGAAGCCATAGCATTTCTGAATTATTGTCCACCTTCCCTAAAGTCCCTAAAAGTAAATATAAATAAAGATAGGCTAGACAAAATGAATAATTCTAACAAAAATGAACTTCTAAGAATAGTTTTGAGTCTGAGATGAAGAAACTTCCTTGTGGCTAAGGAGTGAATAGATGAGTTCTACTCTGTCATGATGTTTGCTCTTGCAAAGAACTATACCATAGCTGAACGCCAAAAGTGGGAGGCCATAAGACATGGTTGGAATAGAGCACTCCACTCTCGAGATACCCTTCCAATAGTTAATGGCTTTCTTCATGCATAGAGGTTACTGTTAGGTGAGAAATCCAAAAAGTTCGCCTTTGAAAAAAAATATTTGAAGCAAGAGGGCTAGCTGATCTAGTGTCAACTCTGAGAGCTTCTATTCTCTAACCTACTTCGAGATCAAATCCATGGCCTAAAAGGGCATCGCTACTGAGATCAGGTTCCAGAGGAATTAATGAGGTGTAGCTAGGGCATTCTTTGCTTCCTGTTGTTATACAGTCTTGGTTGCTGTTTGTTTTCTGCCCTATTTTGGCCTATCCTAGGCTGTGGGACCCTTTTGTGGTTGTGCTGGCCGGCTTGCAGGCTTAGTTTCCCTTAGGTTTTGTTTTAGTGTGGCTAGCTCCGCCTTGGTCGTGTTTCTTGGATGCCCAAGTGAGGTGGATGTTCCTTCCTGCTATCTGTCATTCTTTGTACTTTGTACATTCCCCTCCGGAAACATATACCCTTACTATTCCAAAAAAAAAAAAAAAAAAGAGGTTAGGTGCATAATTAGGAAACCAAAGTCTTGCCTCAAACTTATAGTCCGATAAATTGGGTATCTTCGAGGATTTGAGCAACTCATGACAAAATGTTGTTAGAGTAGGCTTGACAATTAGAGGTAATACAGCACACATGCACCAACCAACCAACCATACATCCTTCTTCATTTTTGGATGGAGCCAAGTCCAAAAGGTTTCAATGACTCAGGAAGAAAGGTCAATAGATTCAATGGTTACAAACAGTGTATCACTATAGTTTTGACAACTCTGTTATTGATCTGTCCAGAGCAATTGAAACATCTTGCAATCTCATGTGTTCTTGAGTTGATAGCTCTCAGAAATTGGTATCCATAGTCGATTTGGGCTCTATTTTGGAGCACATTTGAAATTCAGTGTGCGCGCCCTTTCTTTCAGTTTGTGGCTTGTACTCATGGAAACCTTCCTTTGCTGATACATCTAACGATGTCTTAATATACCCTCCAGGGGCATCTTACGGCCAGCAGCAGACATGAAGAATGCAGATACATTGAAGGAGGTAATTTTTTTCCTTCTTTTCTAGTAATAATACAGGATGACTGTGTCCTTGAATGTCAGCTTTGTTATGATCTTAATTTTCTGTTGTTCAAATCTTTAGAATGCTCAGAACTGCCTTGGGAGTTGCAGAATAGAACTCATAGATAAGGATGGCGCCCAGACTCTTGTTCCCAATCTGTTTGTGCCTTCAAACTCTGCTGTTTACATGCCCCAAGCTGTGAATATCCATCCGAAACGCTATCTTCAGGTGTGGATTTATTGCTTCTTTCATGTTCAACTTGTGAACTTTTCTTGTTTCGTGTTCACTTATATGGATGTCACCTATCCAAACATTTGACGGTGAGTCTGTATAACTCTCCATTTTTTAGTAGGCACTGTTTTTAGCATGCCAAGACCTCGTCAAAGAGTCATCAAGATCAGGATATGAAGAAGAAAAGGTTGTGCATTTGCACAAGAAATCTATTACGAATCTCTCAGACCTATCAGGTGAGTTTGGACATGTCTATGAGCAATCCCATTCAACACTTGGCTACTAAATATAGGGCTGAATTACTACGACTATGCTTTTTTCCTAGTATCTTTATGCACATGGCACATGCATCCTGTCCAAGCCAATCATACAGCAGGTGCTTCCCTGGATGAACCATAGTCTAAACACACACCAGTTAGACCATTCTAACCATTTTTACTAGAGAACTTTCGAGGAAATATTGAATGTTTAAAAGAAAAAAGATAGAAATTCCATTCTTTCTGCAAAAGATTCTCCCGTCGAAGGTCTGGGATTGTATAATAATGTGAGTTTTGGGTTATGCCCATCCATAGTGAATCTATCCCTTACTGATAAATAATATATATATATATATAAAGCTAATCTGTTAGGTGAATAGAGATAAATAAGGATTTTATATAGTTTGTAAAAACCTTTCTTGGCTTCAACCATGAACTCACTCTTTTAGAGTTTCCTTCCCAAATCTCTCCGCATTAAGTATGTTCTGAACAGTCCTTTCTTTACATAAATTTATTAGCATTTGAAGGAAAAGGGCCACATGGATTATGACTGAGTGGGAACTGATTATCAAATGAATGCCTTTGTTAAATGCCTTCATTTTGATCAAACTTGGTCTTAAGTTCTCAAACATTGGATCACCTCAAATCTAAAAAAATTTGCTTAACCAAATATTTGTTACTTGTGAAGAGTCTGTTCACCACCCATCTACTGTAAGGCAACTGTTTTTCCCCCTTCTTTTTCTGTACCTCTTTTGCATGTCATGAGCCTTCCCATCCTCTTGTTGGTCCATCAAATATTGGTCAATTTTCTGGGTCTTTCAAACCTAGGGGCTAGGAGTTTGGAAGATGTTACCTCTTGTAATTGCTTTGGGTTTATGGAATCAGGAATATCAGATTTCTTGAACAAAATGATCTCCAGTCCTAACAATAGCTTCAGGATGGTCAAATGCAGAGATGGCGAGCACATAGGATAGTCATTAGGAGCTGATTGTTGGACCCACAAGGTCAAAGATACAAGGAGATAGAGAAAATGCTGTTAGAAAACAGGAGAGGAGATGATACATGGTCTGTTCTCAACCTCTCTCGGAGAAAAAAAAATGGTGGAATCTCTCCCAACTCCCTAGAGTCCCTACAACACGACGAATTAACTCCCCCACCCCACCCTACCCTCCCACCTACCCACAAGGAAATAATAATAAAATAAAAGAATGAGAAATGGTGTTGTTCTGTAGCTAGATTCTGAAAGAAACTCTCTTTGGTTGGTCTCCAAACCAATTCTGGAAAGCACCACATATCCCCATCTTGTGTAACATGAGATGCCAAATCTTTTGAGAGTGAACGATGGAAGAGAAGGTGATCTACAGACTCGATCTTCACTTTGCATGAAGAACAGAAGTCTGAAATATTTGACGACGATATGCGCCTTCACTTGAGGTTATTCCCGTTTGCTGTGTCCACCTTACAAGCACCCAAATCTTGCCAACCGCTAAGCAAGTGGGGAGGGAAAAAGACCTTCCAGAAGGGTGAGGCCCCTAAAATTTTCTTTTTCAGATGAAAAGAAAATGTGGACCAATGTCTTTGAAATTTCCTTTTTAGGGTTCTTCTGCCATCCTTCTGGTTGCTCATTGTCATAGATGAGTGATCTTTGGGGCTTTTATATCTAGTGGTCAGCTTATGCAGAGGATGGTGCCACTTTCCTGGTCTTAGGCCATTTGGTAGGAGAGGAATAGGAGAATATTTGATAGAAAATGGTATCTTAGCTGGTTCTAGCTTCAAACTTTTATAAAAATGTATGGCTTGGACAAATGACAAAACATTGGTGCCTTGGAGTTTTCACTTTGAATCAATTGATGATGTCAAGTGTTCTCTCTCTCTCTTTCTCTCTCTCTCTCTCTCTAAGTTAAGCATATTGGACATGTGATAAGCAACTGTACTATGCAGGGGAATACAATGCAGTGATAATCTGTTTAGGTGCGAAAGTAGTCATGCTTCCTGAGCTTTCTGGAAAGCTCCCCTTGAGGACATGTAGAGGTGTTGTAACTCACCTACAACTGCCAAGTGATGCTCGGTAAGACTGTCCACTTTTCAGAGTTCAGACATGAAATGTGCTATTTGTTTTCATATTTCTCACTTTTGGTATTATGTTTATAGAGGTGAATATGGAGATCACTGCCCTTCAATCTTGTCTGATGCATGGCTTGCAGTCCAAGGACCCCGCAATGTTGTTATGGGTTCAACATGGGACTGGGGATCAAGGAATTTTTCTTCGAGTGTCTCTACAGGGGAAGCTTCTGCTGCACTTGACGAGCTAATACTGAAAGCATCCACTGTGTATCCATGCATAAGGAATTGGGTTTTCACCAGGGCAAGGGCAGGAGTAAGGGCCATGCCACCTTTGACTCCCCTTGGGTCTCTACCACTTCTGGGTTGTGTGAATGATACCATCAGCTGTCAGAATGTTGAGTGTAGATACTGGTTTGTTGGAGGGCTGGGTTCAAGGGGCCTGCTTTACCATGGTTGGCTAGGAAAGTTGACTGCCCAGGCTGTCATTTCTTGTAATGAAGATTTTCTCCCTCGTGAATTGACTTCATGGAAGAAGTTAAAATGATAAAAGAAAGCACATGCTAAAGTACTTTTCATATTCATGGCGTATTATAGTTTTGGTTGGATAAGCCCCAGATGGAATATGTGATTTTAACAGTCATGGCATGAAGTAGGACTGGATCCTCCATATGAATTGAACCCACCGCCGAAAAGTGGGAGCCCCCAACAAATGGCCATCCAAAGGTTGAAAATACATGGAGCATTCGTTTCCCCTTACTATGATAGATTGCAGCATTGTACAATCCGAGTGAAGGTGGACAGGAAGGCTAAGTGTTGGTTGTGGACTCAATTGAGAAGGATGGGCCTGATATGATACCAGTTGAATGATGGGGATATATTGTTCAATTCAAGGATGGACGAACTCCTTGCGCAAGCACATGATCTTTGAGGGAAATAATATTGATATTCTTTTCATTAATCAATCATTACTAAGTAGATGTTGCTAATTACATTGATAGAAACAAATGGAATTGGATCCCTACAATCAAAGGTATATCTAAGAAGGAAAGTTACTAACAACACCTACCATTCTCTACCACCTAATAGATAAGAATGAATGAGGCTAATCTCATTCAAATCTTGGAAAGTACATATTTGGAAAGCACCCTACTCTTGGACAGGCCTGCCCCAGCAAATCATTTGGCCCAACTCATAATCATCCAAGGCACCCTAATCAGGCAGCTGGGCTAGGTTGGCTAGGTTCCTATCAGGGCCCTGCCAATTGAAGGGTTCCAAGCTATTGGACCTCTTGCATGCAAAAACTGAACTGCCAGTCTTTGGCAGGATTGGCAGCTTTGGTCACACAACAGCGTCACCTGAGGGACATTGGAACTCACTCATGTCATGCTACAACGTAGCAGAAAGGAAATGCAGTGGCAAGATGATGCATTTCTTTCTTTGCCCTTGATGATCAGCCAAAGAAGACAACATTGATTCCAGGAATGAAACTCAGATAGGTCTGGTCAGCCACCGACTCAACCCAGGCTCAAGCCAAAGTGTATATAGGTAAACTCAGACCGATCCAGACCTGAGTGAAACTTAACAAATTGTAACTTTGCTACGCTGACCAGAATGCTGTTTGGTTAGAGTCCTGTTGACACCACTTTGATCCACGACCATGTGAATCATGTACTTGCAATCCAAACCACAATCCAGCCCTAATTCCATGTTGGTTTCGGAATTTACGCCAAGCATGACTAAACCCATAACAAGCACAACCCCAGCTTCACCTTTGAACCGGTCAGATTCAGGTTTGATGCTGCCCAAGTTGCAACCTTATGCAATCAGAGGAGCAGGGCCCAGTTAAGCATTTGATGATTAGGGCCAGCTCGGCTTGTTTACATCCTTTAGTCCACATGTACAAACTTGGCATGCAGGATATTAGCTTTCGATCATCCAAATTGTTGGCCCAGGATATTGATCAATGATCAACACTCAAAACACAAACTAGTTTCAATTCCTAACCCATCTCAGTGGCACACACCAGTCATTTAGGCAGTTAGATTTTTACATACAAATTGTATGCATCCAACATCATCAACAACAAAGCCTTACTCATCAATCTAGGGCTTATCCAACCAAAACTAGTTTTGATCAAAAGGAGATTAAATTCTGGCAAAAGATTTCAGTACATATCATAGCTTCAATCAAAATTAAAAGAAAACAAAAATGGAAAACAGCATCCAAGGAAAAACATCTGCTGCAAAACCATTGCCTGCTGACCTCAAAAGGCATAGATATAGATTTGCTTAATCAATGCAGCAAAAATGCTGCCTAACTAAACCAGCCTTTTAGGTACCAAAACTTACCACCACTCATCCTGCAAACTAATAGACAGCCAATAATTACAAACTACTAGACAGCCAGCTTCTTTACATTCTGCAAACTTTGATTCGAGCCTGCCTAAAGCTACCTGGATCAAAAACAAGATTTCATACTGGGAGCTTGAATGGTGCCGCAAATTTTACATCTGGGAGCCTGTCTAATGCTTCCTGATCAAAAGCAAAATTTAGTGATTCTTTGGCAACAAGGTAAAGAGTAAGGGAATTTTGAAGAGCTGAACCATCTCTTAGAGCATCCTTGTGCAGAATCCAGCTTTCTACTTTGCAGTCCACATATATACTTGTCCCCCAGCCGTGGCACCAGCCAGCACCCCAATCCTATATGGGTGAGCAGCAAATCGGCAGGGAATTGCAGTCATGTATGGGCTTTCTAGAGACACTGTCGTTCTGTCAACTGTGGAGATAACATCCACTGCCCTTTTAGTGTTACCAATGAAGAGATATCGATCGTCCCATCCCCAAATCGCTCTGTGCCAGCATAGCAGATATAAGTGTTAATAGGACATTTGGTAGAAAAAGAAAGCCTAATGTGCTCATGCTTGATTAAGATTTTGTCAAGAGTCAGTCAAACTGACTACATCAATATTTCTATGAACATAGAGCTCAATTTGGTCAGAAACTTAAACAAGACTTGGCCCAGACCTGGTTGAATTGATCTACACTGAACCGAACTTGGCTCAGAATTTGATCCTCCGTTTGACTTACCAAGATTCGACACAATTCTTTTTCTTCCCAACACTCATATTAAATACCGAGGTTGTCTTCAACCAGCAGAAATTAGCAACCTTAGTGAAGTCGACACGAGTTTTATAACCCTGATAGAAGTTGTCCTATTTCCAGAAAGAAACCAAAGATATCAACATATATATGGCTGAAACATACCTTAACGTAGAAATCCATCTACTAGTTTGATTGTTATGGCTAATCATGGTCATATTGTCAAAACTAGCACCACTCAGTAATCCAACTTTGTTATCAAAACTGCACAAAACATTTACAACAGAAAGCATCAATGAAGCTGTTTTATCATATATCTTAGATGGATTTCAGAAATTCACTTAATTGCCAATATACAGTCAATATATGATCCATGGAAGAGTTTTTAGTAGTTCTATCATTTATGCTCAGCATGAAACCATAGAGACCAAAATCCTGGAATTTCCTAACTTCTTGGCAACTCCCCCTCTATGCTTTCAGTGTTCAGCACTACTCTCATACAGCACTGAAAAGGCTTGAAACTTCAACAATTTCACTAGTACTCAATGTCCCCCTTACTCAGGGCCACTAAAGAATTGTGTGAATGATGCAACACAGTAGCATCAAGAACTAACATAATTGCTATCACATTTGCAACAAGGAGCATCAATATGCCATCATCTAGGTAGACACCATCAGTGATTATCCCTAGTGCATTTGACATATTCTAAGTACATTATCTTAATCATTTTTTAAAATGAAATCTGCAGGTATATGAAATGATAAAATGAAGCACAACAGGCACAATAGAAAAATATCCGGAAAAGTAAGTTGAAATCCAATAAATCTGCAAAATTATTGCTCAAAGTCAAAGGAAATATCTATGGCATCCAGGCATCTAATGCCTTTTTTCCCTTATTTTGCTCAGTAAAATTATAATATTCTGAAGATTTCAATACAAAAACATTTCATTAAAAAAAGCTAATATATGATGCATTTATTATTGGATGTACCTCAACTTGCAAGTCATGATGTTTAATTTTGGAAGAATGGATGGATGTGCTATGCTACATTTGAAGGGGCACAAGATCAAAACCACATTATAGAGGATACTTCTTCTGACCACCAATGCTGATTTGACTAAAGAAGGGAACTGGTTACTCCCACATAATGCAGTTACCAATACAAGCCCTTCATGCCCCAAAATACTAAAGAAACATCTTATTCCCTGAATATTTAAATGGGGACATGTAAGAAATAAATAATATACATAGACAGACCTTGTAGTCGCAAGATAGTTTCCACTAGGTGAGAAATAAGCAGAGTGAATAGCCTTTTGATGATTAGCCATCTTTAGGCTTTTTGGATGACTAGGGTCGATATTTCTTAAATCCCATATGCAGGCTGTTCCATCGGATGAACTTGTGGCCATCAAGTTGTTGTTCATGGAGTTGAAGTCAATGGAATTAATCCTTCGGTCATGCAAACTATAGGAGCTTGAGGCTTTTCCAGCCCTCTCATCCCAAACCTTCAAACCACCTTGACCTTCACCAAAATAAGAGGAGTTAACATCATTAGGCCTATGCGAAAGAGAAAAAATTGCTTCATTGCTGGAATAAACGATGCTAAACATCTCCTTGTTGACATCCATCGAGCGGATGAGTCCATCATAGCTGCTGGTTAAAATCTGCACATCAGGAAAGAAAAAAGGAGCAGTCATTTCATTTCCTACCAACTAAACTGTGTATCAAAGTTGGCAAGAAAAGTATCCCCCTAAATTATAGTAATGTCCCAAGAAGCAGAATGGACAACATCCCTTAATGCAAAATTATTTAAACTGATTACAATTTAAAGTGCATATAAAATCATCCTTAATGATGATCAATACTGATCTAATGAGATGCAAGTGATAGCAATACCCAGAACATGAATTACCCAAAATTTGAATACCTGTGATATGAGAACTGGCCGAATCAAAATCCCTGATACAGGGGCGGAATGAGGGCCATAAACATAAACCCCATCTCCCTCCCCTTCCTCACAGTCTGCATCCCAGAACCCAACATTCCCATGCTTATCTCCCACAACAATCATTGTCCTCTCCTCAAAAGGAAAGAAACCAACGTCGAAGATCCGGCTGGGGACAAGACGGGCAACATTAACCGGCTTCAAAATCAGCGAACCCAGATTGAAACAATCACCATCCTCCTTCCCTCTTCTTTTATAGTGAAATCCCAAAGGCGCATGATCCGCCATATTCATAACCGTATCAATGAGTTTCCGGTCGTTAGAACTGGTACCACTAGCATGAGCTTCTCGTATGCTGAAACATTCCTTCCTAATAGAATGGTTAGAATGAGAAGGCGAGTTGGTCGGTTTCTGCGGGGAGGGTACGAGGTCCTCTTGGACACCATTGGCAGTGGCTGCATCTGGAGGGACTCCTTGGGCACGGAGGGAACGGCGTATGACGATGGGGGATTGCATCTTGGGCTTTTTCTCTGGCTTGGAATTGTAACCTTTGATTCCCTTTCTGGAAAGAAAATAGAGAAAACCCATATGAACGATTTGAAGAAAAGAAAGCAAAACCTATAACATCCAGCTGAAGAAAAGGAAAAACTTGGAAGACCCAAATAGAACATTTGAAGGAACAAAAAGAACAAAATCTAGAATACCCAGATTGAGAAAATGAACAACAGCCAGATAGAGAAACTGAATAAAAGAAAGAAAACCCTAGAAGACCCAGATAGAAAGTTTTTAAGGAACAAAAGGAGGCAAAACCTAGAAGACCCAGATAGAGAAATGGAAGAAAAAAAAGCAAAACCGAGAACACCCAGACATAGAAATCGAAAAAGAAAGAGAACCCAAGCATGACAAAGATTGAGAAATGAAAGGAAAAGAGAATAACAAACAAACCCCTAGAACACTCCAGATAGAGAATGCATGAAACTGGAAACAAATCAAAATCTTATTCAAGAGAAATGGAATTGCAGAAAGAGGAGTAGATGAAAGAGAAATGAACCTTTTGATTTTGGTAGCAGAAGACAAGCTGTTGGCTTTGAGATGGAGTTTCAACGAAGCCACCATTTCGTCATTGCGTCTGATGTTCTCGAGCCTCTTTCGCTCATAATCGGTGAGGGTTTGAGGCTCCATATGCAACTGCTGCAATCCACAGAGAAAAAGAGATAGAAAGAGAGTCTCAAATGTTCCTTGTTCTGGAATTGGATGGAAGTTGTGTCTATATATTTAGAAGATTTGGCGGTAAAAAGAAAACGCGGGAAGAAGCAGAATGGCGGGAGGAACAAGATGGGTCCCCCTTTTTTGTTATTGGAAACTGACTACACTTTCGTTGGAACAGAAAATTTGGTTGGTACTGGTAGAGGCCATGGACCAAAAACCTCTGCAAGCCTCATTGCTTGCTCGATAAGCTAGGACAATTCCCAGTAGTTGTTGTTATTGCCTTTGAAGCGTGAGTAGAGTAAAATGAAGCAGATTTCACGTGACTAGTGAAGTGGAGTTGAAGTTAAAGTATAGTACTTCACTCACTCTGTTTGGATGCTTGGTGTGTAATTAAAGTTTAGAGTAGAATCAACTTTTACTCAAATCAACAAGGGCATTTAGGGTTAACCGAAGTGGATATACATGTGTCCGACAATGATACTCCATATGTCGGGCCATACTCATCCAAGTAGGATTGAAAGTTTAAACCATTAGAGCCCATTTAACCTCACTTTACTCTATATTTTGCATATCCAAACAGGGACATGTAGAAGTGTTTTTGCTCAATATAGCGGCCAAGTGATGCTAGGTAAGAACTGTCCACTTTTTGGAGTTCAGACATGTAGAGTGCTATTTGTTTTCATATTGCTTATCTCTAGTATTCTGCTTTCAGAGGAGAATAAGGAGATCATAGCCCTTCAATCTTGTCTGATGCATGGCTTGCTGATCAAGGGCCACGCAGTATTGTGGGTTCAACATGAGACTGGGGATCAAGGAATTGTCCTATTAAGTGTCTCCACAGATGAACCTTCAGCTGCCCTTGGTGAGCTTTTAAGATATCCCAGCATAAGGAATTGAGTTTTCACTGGGGCAAGGCCAAGAGTGAGGGCCATGCGATGCCACCTCCAACTCCTCTTGGGTCTCTACCACTTTTGGGTTGTGTGAATGATAGCATCAGCTGTCAGCATGTGGAGTGGAGATACTAGCTTGTTGGAGGGCTTAGTTCAAGGGGTATGCTTTATCATGGGTGACTCCCTCCTGAATTGACTTCTTGGAGGAAATGAATATGGTTTAAAGAGCCCAAGTATTTTTATGATTCATAGCTTACTATGGTTTAGAAGTCTTGGCATGAACTAGGACTGGGTGCTCCATATGCACTGGACCACCACTGCAAAATGGGAGAGCCCTTGGCCATCCAACTGTTTAGTCTGGGAATTATGGAAGGATGTTAATGCGAAGCATTCTTTTCCCCCTTATTTCGATAGATTGCGGCATTCTTCAATCTAAAGTGAGGCTTAAGTGTTGGATGTATTGACTCATTTGAGGAAGATACTAAATTAAAGAATTGCTGATACACCCAGGATGGCAAGCACTACAAATGTAAAGGTTCCGATGTATTAGGCCTGATGCATGCAGAGATGAACTGCCGGGCTTTGCAGGATCCACAACTTTTTCATGCAACAGCATCTCCCCTGAGAGATTGTGAATGTTTTCCAATCGCAATATTGGAGGTGCATACAACTCTGGTAACAATAGAGGCTACAACGGATGGATTGTTGTCCTTGTGGTCTTATTATTTTATGAGTGTAGACAGCAAAGATGGGTGCATTACCACAAAATTAAGCATGTTGATAATTTTCACTGGTACAAACACGTCTCTGAAAAATTTTCAAATTCAAACAATAAAGTAAAAATCCCAACATTATAATAGAGAACAAAACCACACGCAGGAAGCCTACCACATGATTTTTCATTTTATATTACTTGACAATAGAAATAAGGCCTAAAATCCAAGATTCATCATCTCACCATCAACAAAGCCTATCCATCAATCTTGGGTCCGCATCCAGAATCTCTGAGCAACGGAGATTAAATTCTGGGAAAGGAATTCGATACAGTACACAACCTTGACAAAAAAAAAAAATTCTAGGAAAAACTTCTTCTGCATAAACATTCCCTGTTGATAATTAAAAGTATAGAAATAGATTCACTGCATCATGCAGCAAAATGCGCATAGTAAACCATCCTGATAAGCAACCAGATCCAAATACATGTTTTTAAGGTGTCAGAGTCCAACAATAACAAACTAGTAAAGACAGCCAGCTTCTTTCCATTCTGCAATTTACTAGAGCCGCCTAATGCTACCTGGATCAAAAACAAAATTTACACCGAGAGACTGTATGTATGGTGGAGGGAGCCTGTCTAATGCTTCCTGACCAAAAGCAAAATTTGGTGCTTCTTTGACAAAAAGATAACAGCAAGGTTAGCTTTCTACTCTGCAGTCCACAAATATACTCGACCATTCCCAGCTGTGGCACCAGCCAGCACCCCAATCCTATATGGGTGTGCAGCAAACCGACTGGTAGTTGCAGTTATGTATGGGCTTTCTAGAGACAATGTTGTTCTGTCAACTGTAGAGATGACGTCCACTGCCCTTCCAGTGTTACCAATGAAGAGATGTTGATCGTCCCATCCCCAAATTGCTCTGTGCCAGCATAGCAGATGCAAGTATTATTAGAACATGAAATGCAGGTAAGAGGCTTAATGCATCTAATATGCAGCCAGTAAATTAGTCCACAACATACGAGATGGGTATGAAAATTAGGCCACAAAAGGGATGATTAGGAATATGATGGTTGTTAGGTTCTTAAATGCAAAAGAACACAGTTAACAGGGATGGGTAGGACCATTAGGCATTGGGCCAACAAAGTCCAGCTCCTTTTGGGTTTCCGATACAATGCTTGGGTCAGCTAGTTGAATCAATTTTATCAGCAATTCTGAGAGGAGAAAAAAGCATATGTGCTCATGCTTGATTAAGATTTTGTCAAATGTCAAGAGTCGGTCAACCACCAAGTCAACTCTCAACTAAATCAAAACTTTTATGACCCAAGCAGTTAACTCAGTCAACTTGGTTGAATGTACCAAGTCAACTCAACTTTATCAAAATTACTATGACCATGCAGCTCAATTTGGTCAGAAACCAAAACAAGACTTGGCCAAAATTTGGTTGATCGATCTATACTAAACTAACTTGGTTCATATTTTGATATCTCAACTCCACTCAACTTACCAAGAGTCCGCCTAGTTCTTTTTCTCCCCTATACACTCATATTAAATACTGATCTTGTTTTTTATCAACACAAATTAGTGAACTTTGAAAAGTCAGACTCCTCAAGCTTTAAAACCATGATAAAACTTGTCCTATTTCAAAATGCAACAGAAGATATCTACATACTGAATCATACCTGAACAAAGAAAGCCTACCACTTTGATTGTTATGGCTAATCACGGTTATATCCTCAAAACCCGTACCATTCAGTAATAAAACTTTGTCATCAGAACTGCACAAAAGAATTACAACAGGAAGCATCAATGAAGCTGTTTTTATCATATATCTTAAATGGATTTCAGAAATTCACTAATTGCATAGTTGACAAATTTGTTTTAGACCCTATTTTGATTTGGCCACCAAACTGAAATATTTTGGCTGATTAAGGATTTCAGTGAAAATTTCATAGTTATGTTCTAAGAAAAATATAAAAATATATACATATATATGTAAAAAATAAAATAAAATTTTAAATTTTAAAATAATATGTATTATTTTATTTCAGTTTGGGATTGTAAGGTCCCCGGCCTTCATAGTGTGTTTATCTTTCCTAATTTTGCGATTAGCTTAATTAATTTCCATGTTAGTTGATTAGAAGGCATCCGCGAAGTTTCGTGCAATTCCGAGCATGTTTGAGCATAGCAGGGGGAGGTTGGGATTTAGGAAAATTGAGTGTTTTTCGGGAAAATACCATTTTCGCAGAGCTTGGGTTGGTTGGAAAAGTCTCGTTGTGCTCACAATTTTTCTCTCTTGGAGCATCGCGATTCGTTGTCTCTAAACCTGTCAAATATCGTCATTTCCGTCGTTTTGCTCAGTTGAGCCAAAATCTCAAATTTCCAGAAATTCCCCTTATCCCTTATAAGCCATCGACCCCTTCTCTTTCATCCCTCATTTCATTTCAAGAGGAAATTGCTGGAACCCTGTCTTCTCCTTCTCATCTCCATACTCAAGCTCAATCAAGTCAAAAGAGAGCTTCCCTCAAGGCCATCCAAAAGCATCTTCTTCTTCCTCTTGATCCCCTTTTTCCATTGATCTCATTTTTGGTGAGTTACCCTCTTACTATCTTCCCCCATTTCTCTCTTGATCAATGTTGGAGCATTGCACGTGATTTTCCTCTTCTTCTTTCTTCTTTCTTCTTCCTTGTGTTCTAGGTGTGGATTGGGAGCTATTGAGAGTGGGTTTGGTGGTGAGGATGAGAAGGGTCTTCATCTTCTTCATCTTCCCCAAATCCTCTTCTCTTGGACAAAGGCAAGTGATATGCAATGTGTATGCGATATGCATGTATGGTTCTTTGATGATTGATGATGTAATATGCTAGTTTACCCAAATTCCAAGCTTGTTATTGGTTTTTATATTTATTAACATGCTAGATTAGGGTTTAATGGTGAATGGATCAATTGGATGGGAATGGGTTAGGAGAATAGTATGTGGATGATGGAATGTGGTTCTGGGAGAGCTTGGAGGCTCCATTTCTTGCAGGAAAAAGGACATTGGAGGGGTTGGAAGAAAGTGGAATTGAAAACCCCTTGAACTGAACTCACTCTGGTTTAGTTCGTGGTAGACCTGATGGGTCGCTCGAGAGGACTTAAGGTCGGCCCGAGCAGCTGAGTCCCTGGCTGGGATAGTTACGAGCAGGGGCGGAACCAGAATTTTTTTCTTAGGGGGGCCGAAAGTAAAATAAAATAAAATTATAAATTTAGCAATATAATATATAATAAATAAAATATTGAAGTTGTACTCAACATTCTTTCATTGAGTTGAAATCTTGGGTCATGCTTTAAAGAAGCAATATATATTTCTAAAAATTCAATTCTTGGAGATCTTGAGAGACATAAACTTTGAGATTAATGAGATAAATTATCAGGACGAGAGGGCAATATTTTTTTATCCTCTAAATTTTGAGCAGTTTTCTCTTTAAAAACTCACGATAGTAGATGATTTAACTTATGATCAATGCTCTTATAAAAAGTAATAAAACTTGAAAAATACAAAAAGATATAAAAAATATTTATAAAAACAAAAACTATAATAGATAAAGTTTAGATGGGTACATTTCTTCTTCCTTCTTGTACCTACAGCAAATGGATTCTACAACTTGAGACTTCTTCAAAATCTCCAGCCCAAGGGAATCATGCTCACCTCTCCGTCTTCCTTTAATCACATCTTAGACAAGCAAGTTAGACAGGTTACAAAATCTTCTCCATCATTCCTTCCTCATTTAGTTCTTCTTTCCTTCCTATCATTCTCGTTCCTTCTTTTCATTTGCTTCTTCATTCTAATTTTTTTTCCAGAATCAACAATGATTTTGTTTTCTTTTTTTAAGAATCAACATTATATTAATTACATTCCTAATAAATGGAGGGGCCATCCATTTAACAAACCCCCCCCCCGGGCGACTAGCAGACTTGGGGGTTAGTTTGAGCGGCTGAGTCCCTTACAAGGACAGCTAAGAGGCTTGCTCAAGCGGACTTTGGCCGGCTCAAGCGAACCTAGCACGTCTCTTTTGGGAAAAGGGACTTCAACCTAGTTTAGAACCCTAGGTTGGAACCCATTGACCTTACCCTCGCATTACCAATAAGGGGAAACAAAAACGAAGCATGTTTGCTTGGTTGTTGGTCGTCCAGGGATTTCCATACATTGTTCGTACCTTAACCGAATGCGCATGGAACTGAGTCAAATGGTGCCCACAACTTCCGTACACCAAGGGCTCACCAAATTAGGCACAATTGTCTCAGATTCCAAACATACTCTGTCGAGGATATGTACCATGTACGACGAACAACCCTTAACCTAGGATTGGTTCTTAACTTCTTCCTTGACTTGTAAATCTGAGGTTCGTGGTTTGTCATACCTTGTACACTCTATCCATAAAATACTTGCCTAACTTGAAAACATAACTTATTTAGAATTAGGGCTTGGACCGGACTTAGAGTGTACCCCTAGGCACCTTGTATACTTTGTACTTGATGGACACGTGTGGCTAGACTTGTCTTGACATATGGACGTTATTGGAGGACTACTCGATGGGGATTCTTGGTCTTGCTTGAGAACTAGGCACATTTGGAGTAGCCCTCATTATATGGTCTTTAACCTTGAAATCTAGCCAGATGTGCTTGTCTCGAACCTTGTGTTAAGCACCACATCACCATACCTCATCCAACCACAGTAGGATCCACTGTAGGGAGGATTGCATTCATGAACAGTTGCAGTTTGGGGTTTTTAGGTGGGCCAGTTACTCTAACATCGGGGTAGGCAGTCGGCTTGGACAGCATCCACAACGCAAAATAGTTGGGAGCGGGCTTAGACCGTGCTATTATTCCCAGGACCGGGAGCTTGGATCCCACTCGAGCCGGACTTTGGCATCAATGGTCCGGATAGGATTGATATTGGTACCCCGGGAGGTGGCTTGGACATCCTCGGAGTCTCCCCTAGCTTGTGCATTGCATTTTATGTGTTGGTGGTTGCTCTTGCTAGATGATGTTAGGATTACTATTACTTGATCCTTGTATTATATTCATGCTAATGCCTAGCTTCATTACCTTGATAGCTCACGATCATTTTACTTGTCTTTATTCATGTATTTGAAACATGTTATGTTTATTACACATTGCTTATCTCCTGCTCAACACGTCGTTGACTTTCTTTCGCTTGGTGTGCTGACGACACCAAAGATTACTACACAGAGCCGGAGATTGAGATGATCCTAGAGGATCCTCAACCGGATAAGGAGCAACGTGAGTGGTGTGCCGATGACGTAGAGTAGCATTATCTCTCCCGACATGTATGAGAGCTTCATGGGGAATCTCTAGAATTCATCTTTGCCTTTTGGTCTTTTGATCTTTTGGACTTATCATACTCTACTTTGTATATCTTTTTGGTTCAAGGCTAAAATTTTTGGGATAGCCCTGTTGTCTATAAACTTTATGTCCTTTCCATTTTGAAACTTGAATATTTAAATGGGAATGAAATACATACTTTGGCTTTGGTATTTGTACAGAGAATGATGTGTGAAATTACATGCCAAGTCTCACAGGTTATTTTACGAAATGGGGTTCAAATGTACAATTGTCACAGTGGACTTCGATCTTTGGGCATGAAGGGCGAGATTTTTTAATTAGCCCTAAATTTAACCC
The DNA here is from genome assembly GCA_028538565.1 of Umbellularia californica. Taxonomy (NCBI): domain Eukaryota; kingdom Viridiplantae; phylum Streptophyta; class Magnoliopsida; order Laurales; family Lauraceae; genus Umbellularia; species Umbellularia californica. Next base: position 96,816,619 of record JAPQWN010000003.1, read on the forward strand.
CCTACTAATTGGGTTCGGGCCGTGACAAGGACTGAAATGAATTGAAATGAAGCAAAAAATCAAACGGAATTTTTTGATGGGTGTTTTCGTTTCGGTTTAATGGCCAGAACAACATAGATGCCGTTCTTTCTTGTTAATGGTGGCATCTGATAAATTTGAGAATACTAAAGTGAATACATTCCAGAAAATCTAAATAGAGACATGTGAGAAAATAAAAATAAAAAAAAAATAGACAAGAGACAAAGACCTTGTTGTCGCTAGACAATTTCCACTGGGTGAGAAATAAGCTGAGTGAACAGCCCTTTGATGATGAACCCTTTTTAAGCTTTTTGGATGATGAGGGTTAATATTTCTCAAATCCCATATGCAAGCTGTTCCATCCGATGAACTTGTAGCCATCAAGTTGTTGTTTATGGAATTGAAGTCAATGGAATTGATCCTTCCAGCATGCAAGGTATATGAGCTTGAGGTTTTACCAGCCCTCTCATTCCAAACCTTCAGCTTTCCTTTACCCTCGCCAAAATATAAGGACTCAATATCATGAGGCCTTTGAGAAAGAGAGAAAATTGCATCATCGCCGGAATAAACCATGCTAAACATCTCCTTGTTGACATCCATCATGCGGATGAGTCCATCATAGCTGCTGGTTAAAATCTGCACATCAGGAAAAAAGGAGCAGTCATTTCATTTCCAACCAACCAAACTGTGTATCAATGTCTGCAAGAAACTTTCAGTTATATCCCAATGCAAACATCATAGAAGTTTGAACATACAAGATTCCAAGTCAAAATCATATTTTTCAACAAGTAATAGAAGAATAACAAAGGAATGATGTAGTGATTGTTTTTCAAAAAGTTCGAACAAGAAACCATGAATTGAAGGTGTCCTAGATGCAAATCATTTTTGAAGGATCATGTGAATTTTTGAATTTGTCTGTCCACAAGCTATAAATGCTTAGTAATCTACCTATCCAGGAAAACACAAGAATGATTCCAAACCATACTAAGCTTTAGATAGTTCATCAAATTGCATATCCCTTCCAACTAATGCCTAGAACATTTTTTTAGATTAGTGTAAAGGGAAGCATATATAGAAAGATTACATTTCCAAGATGAAGCATTCAAACTCAACCTTACTAGTCCACGTGTATAGATTTAAAAAATAACATATGCGAGTTTCAACTTCGATGCTCTCCATGGTATTTTTTTTGCAACACAAATCTTGGACAGTTAGGACATTCAAATGTCTGGGGTGGTTCTGAACAAGTAACATTTAGGGCCACTGTAGACCCCCAATCATCATCAGCATCAAATTTTGAGAGAACAGTATTCCACCTCATGCTATTACAAATTCCCGTAATGTCCCAAATAGCAGAATGGACAATATCCATTGTTGCAGGGTTATTTAAATTGATTACAATTCAAGTGCATATAAAACCACCTTTAATGATCAAAAAGATCAAAACAAAAACTATCCATTGATATAATGAAACATAAGTGATAGCAATACCAAGAACACGAGTTACCCAAATTGAATACCTTTGATAAGAGAAATGGTTGAATTGAAATACCCGATACAGGAGCAGAATGAGGGCCATAAACATAAATCCCATCCCCCTCCTCTTCCTCTTCCTCACAGTCCGTATCCCAGAACCCAACATTCCCAAGCTTATCTCCCACAACAATCATTGCCCTCTCCTCTGAAGGAAAGAAACCCACATCCGAGATTAGCCCGGGGACGACGCAGGCAACATTCTCCTCTCTCAAAACCAGCGAATTGCGATTGAAACAACAACCACCATCCTCTTTCCCTCTTTTCTTTGGGGAAAAGCTCAAAAGTGCTTTATCTGACATAGTCATAACCGTATCAATGAACTGCTGGTCGTTAGAACTGGTACCAGCAACATGCGCTACTCGCATGCTGAGACATTCCTGTGTCCTAATCTGACCGTCAGAAAGAGAAGGCAATTCCGGCGGTTTTTGAAGTAAACGAAGAGAACGACGAATGGCAGCAGGGAATTCCGTCTTGGGCTTTTTCTCTGGCTTGGGATTTTCACCTTTGATTTCCTTTCTGGAAAGAAAACAAAGAAAACCCAGATACAGAAACTGAAGAATAAAGCAAAAAACCTAGAATACCCAGATAGAGAAACTGAAGAAAAGAAAGAAAACCCAAGAACACCCAAATAGAGAAACTTAACAAAAAGGCAAAACCAACAATACCCAGATAGAGAAACTGAAAAGAAAAGAAAACCCTAGAACACCCAGATTAAAAAATTGAAGGAAAAGTAAAACCCCAGAAAACCCAGATAGAGAAATCAATGTATGATAGCAAAACCTACAAGACCCAGATAAAGTAACTTGAAACAAATGAAACATTATATTATGTATGAGAAATGGAAATGCAGAAAGAGGAGTAGATGATACAGATAATGAGAAGAGAAATGAACCTTTTGGTTTTGATTCCAGAAGCCAAGTGTTTAGCTTTGAGATGGATTTTCAAGGAAGCCATCATTTCGTCATTGCGCCTAATGTTCTCCAGCCTCCTTCGCTCATAATCGGTGAGGGTTTCAGACGCCATGAGAGGAAGAGAGAGAGAGTCTCAAATGTTACTTCGGCTGTGGTTTGTACTGGAATTTGATTGAACTTCTCTCTCTTTATATTTGAGAACATGCCTAAGTACAATGGCGGGAGAACTAAGAGGAGCCAGGGCTGTCAGTTGAGCCCGTTAAAATGGATACCTGGCCAGGCCAAGCCCAAAAATACTTGGGCTTGGACGATGGTTTTAAATCAAGGCCAAAATGAAATTGGGAATGAGCAGAACCAGCCGTAAATATATTTCACTCATATGGCTCGCGATATTTTAGCTATTCTTGTGTCCATAGTTGCTTTAGAATGGGCATTTTAGCACGGGAGGGAAAGTACTTGACCTATATAAGACTTCTTTGAAACCGGATAAGGTAGAAGCATTAGTTTGTGCGTAGGATTGCTTCAGTCATGACCCAACTAGTGATGATACTTTGTACAATGATAGGAATGTACTAAATGATCTTTTAGACATATTAAAAGAGAAATGATTTATGTTGATTTCTGGTGCGTTCTTTTAGACATTACTTGACCTACATAGAATGCTTTTAGCTGGTTTCTATTAATTTATGTTGTTTTTTATTTTATTTTATGCTCCACCTGGAAAAAAAAAAAGAATGAATAACTCCGCCATGTTGCTTATTGCATTGCATTGTTGATTCCAAATCCAGAAAAAAGAATGAGGGTTTAAAGTCAAGTTCACACCCAGTGTCCGGTGGCGATATACGAAAAATTTAAGGACGTTTAGCTTATATTCAAGATCCTGCTATGCCCTAGCCCGACTCGGGCCGGGCCAAGACAGGACAAGATTTGACATAGCCCCATTCAATTAAGGGTCGGGATTGGACAATTCCCGGCAAGATTGCCTAAATGTTCGGGATGAGATTGGGCAGCCCAGGCCTGGCCCTGCCCATTGAAAGGCCTACCCATGACATTGTCCGAGGCTTTTATGGGCTAGGTTGGTTTAGCCAAAGCTTATTCAAACCCCGCCCATTTAATTATTGGGCCTAATTTTTAAGCTAGGAACTAGGATTTGGTAAATGGGTGTGAAACATTTTAGTTTCTGGTACAAATGGGGACTCGAACTGACACGTTCAAGTTCCTAACCAGCTAAGCAACAGCTAGTGATATTGGTCTAAATTTTACAAAATGACTGCCTTCTTTTTAACTGTAAAAGACCAAGCTAGGCCTTAAAAGGATATATTGGCCAAAATCTGGCCCATTTAATAAGAATACAAGAAAAAAGGCCCAGTACATTCACGGGCCTAAAAACAGAGCCCAAGTCCCAAGGATTCGCGCCAGGCTCATGGGCACTGCTGTGCAGTGGTGGCAGTAAAAATGATCGGATGTTTAGCCTGATTTGTTGGATAGGTACCATCTTTAGACCCATGCAGACAAGTGTTTTAAATAGCATACTCTTGGTGGACCTACTGATGTTAATAGGTATCCAGTTATCTTCATATCATCCATGTAGGGAACCTGGTTTTGGATTTTGAGAAATCCATATCCATGCATATATATAGGCTTGAACATGTGCATTATTATGGCCCGAGGATCTGAATTCTAAACCAGCTGCAGTGGAGTATCAAAAGAGAGATGTTTTAGAAGTCTACAAAATTTGGATCATATTGGAAGTTAAAGCTCTATCATATTACCATTTTGAATAGAACCATTTGTATAATACAATGAAAAACCATATGAACACACAATATCACCCTCGTAATCACAAACGAAAGTTTGCCTACTGATGATTACTTTAAAAGATAAGTGGACAGTATTATGAATCAGAGGGCAATTCCTATCTGTAATGATCAACTAATCAATGTATGAATTGCACCACATGGATGGGTATAAGATAAGTGGACAGTATTATGAATCAGAGGGCAATTCCTATCTGTAAGGATCATCTAATCAATGTATGAATTGCACCACATGGATGGGTGTTGGAGCAACTCTTGCTCGCATAAGGCTTTGAAAATGATAAGATACACACACAAGGATAGAAGCGAGAAGAGAAGCTTTATATCAAATTAAAGAGTAATACAATCACTACAAGTAGATGTGCCCACTACAAGTAGATCTGCTGCTGTTTCGCCCTTGTTTAATCTCTGATTTTCTAAAGCCAAGCTTGATTATTGACCACTAACCTTACTGAGCAAGTGGAAAAACAATAAAATGAGATGAGTACAATGCCAGTTTGTCATTGTCGCCATCTTCTAGATATCCAAGATGATAACATGTTTCTCTTCCTCTCACTTTCTGCTGCCTTCAGACAGTATAGTGCTGTTGGATGGTATCAATGTCCAGTCCCTTCAGCTTCACAACTGATTCAACATGCCCTTTTAGCGTATGAAGCTCCCTGAGCCTGCAACAAAAGCATAAAACCAATATAAACAAATGAAAGACAACTTCAGTAACCATGGACTAGTAGTCCTCAAACTCACAGTGGCTGCACAAAGAGAGATTAAAACAGGTCTCACAAGTCCTGCTCCCAAAGACACATGGTTCACATGAGCCAATGTGGCAAACAAATTGGTGCATTTAAGGCACCCATCAGCTTGGACAACGATGTTTTCTGGCTTTGAAAAGAAGGCTGACCAGTGGCGACCCATTTTGTGGACCATACATGCATCATAGATATGGACTAATTGTAACTGCTGAAGTCATGTTTTCAGTCAATCTTTTATGTGTCTTCCATGTGTCATCATGAATCATACCTTGCAACCTCGGCACGCCTCTTTGCTTGCTCGGCTAGCTCGGACAATTCCCTGTAGTTGTTGTTCTTGTCATTGAAGAGTGAAGATGATTCAGGAGGCTGTAGGCCATGCAGGGTTCGTTGAGCTAGAGCCCATTGGGCCTCCCTCTCTCCCCTTCCATAATCCTTCTTAGATGTGAATGCAGTCTGCCAATTTTATGGGGAAAGTGAGTAAAATGAAGATGATAAATTGAAAAATTCTTTCTTGGCATTCAAAATGTACACTAAATCAAAATATAATACAACTTTCTTTTTGGCCAGAACACAAACCATTCTATTGTTCATTTTGGATGGTGAGAAAGTTGGAAACTACTTTGTGCGGGCTACAATTCTCAAGCAGTTTTCTTTCTTCTCAATTCATAAATGAATTCTCATTCACAAATAAAAATCTATAAATGGAATAAAATCAATAATCAAGTAATTTACCTTGTTCTGAAGCATATGATCCCAAGCCTTTCCACTCAAGGCATATCGTATCATAAATTTGAGAACATCAAGAGGGATGTAGAAGACAATGCTATACAACCAAATCACTCCAGCCCATCCCCATCCAATGCCTTTGATTCTAGCAAATTCCCAGTTTGCATACACCGCTATAAGTGTTGCCACCTAAATGCACATACTCATAGTTAGTTTCCTGCTATAGACTGTTGCATCTGCTTGAAGAAGATGGACAGGTTTTTAGACACTTACCAACTGAGCAACAAGGAAAGCACTAAGAAGCATGAGTCCAGGGCGTTCGATGAACGACCAGCTCCGGGATCGGGTGACAAAGATGAGTGCCTGGCTCACAATACTCACTTGGAGATACAAAGCTGCTGTCAGCTCATCAATGTTATTTCTAATTGAATGAACATGGAAGTTCTCCTGTATAGATTTCAAAGCAAGGCTATAAATTAGATACAAAAGGCAAATGGTATGATGCCTTCTAGTTTACCTTATGACACTCGCATATGTTCGGACTACTAGTATCACAATAGTGCTGATAGCAGATCCACCACCAAGTACTCATAATTTTAGCACTTTAGGGTGTTATCATTGCATTGCAAAATATTTCAATATTAAGGAGTCACTTTCCCATTCATTATAATCATGCACTCATGATACCACATCCAGGTAGAGTACCATAAGTGTTTTCATTCTTAATTATTGATATAATGTACTTACGGTGAAGAAATCAGAGTCCTGGGCAGCCCAGAAGAAAATGACAGTCATGAGAGCAAGATATGAGCCAAGGACTACCCCGGTGGCAAAGATCTCCTTGAGCTTCCATGAATCTGGCATGGGTGAGGGCTTTACCCGGTCCTTGGAGATGGTCATGATGGTACCGTCATTAAGAATTGCAATGATCAGGACCATGAATGGTGAGAAATCGAACTTCCAAATGAGGGCGATGAACATGAAGCCAAACACTATCCTAATAGTGATTGACACTGCATAAATTGTATAGTTCTTCATCCTTTGGAATATGGCTCTACTCGTCAACACAGCACTCACAATGACACTGAGGCCAGGTTCTGTAAGGACAATGTCAGATGCACCCCGAGCTGCATCTGTCGCATCATCCACTGCGATCCCAATGTCTGCCCTCTTCAGTGCTGGGGCATCATTGACACCATCTCCTGTCATTCCACAAATGTGCTTCCTTTCTTGAAGCCTCTTTACAATTTCATACTTGTGCTCTGTAAGTGTTCCACCACAATAGCAATATCAGTGTCAATACCCAGCTTCAACCAAAAATAATAATAAAAATTGTAGCATACTACATACCAGCAATAGTTTTTGTAAACATTTACATACCTGGGAAAACTCCTGCGAAGCCATCAGCCTTCTCAATGAGCTCATCAATTGGGAGACCACCCGTATCATCCTTGGACTCCCCAAGGAGGGCTGAAGAAGGGTACATGTTGGTTCCCATGCCTAGTCTGCGCCCTGTTTCTTTGCCAATTGCAAGTTGGTCACCAGTGATCATCTTGACATTCACACCGAGGTTGAGTGCACGCCGAATGGTTTCTGCACTGTCATGCCTGGGAGGGTCAAACAAGGGCAACAGACCCACAAACTGCCATGGCCCTCCTGCACTCTCCTTGGTAGCCTCCGGTACCGTCTAACACAAACACCACATCATACAATCCATGCCACTATATTAACTTTAATACAATAAGCAGACTAATATTTTTAGTGTCACTTTTATGCGCACCCAACCTGTCTGGCGACACCAAGCGAACGAAGTCCACGTTCAGCAAATTTGTCGATGACGGCGTGGACTCTCTTTTTTGCATCTCCTTTGAGGTTGCAAAGTTCAATGATCTGATAAGTTTTTTTAAAAAATAGGTATGAGATCAAGTATAGTGATGCAAATCAACTTTGTAATTTTAACATGAAATGATCATATGAGATTTTCACCTGCTCAGGTGCACCCTTGCTTGCACGATGCCATGTGCCATCTGAGTCCATATAGGTGATTGCAGTACGTTTCTCCACTGGGTTGAAGGGTAAGAAATGCACTTCTTGGATCCCGGCTCGTGCCTGCACACAAAGATGAAGAGGAATGTGTATCCTAGTTTAAATATCTACTCAAGTAAAAGCTTGCTAATGTGAGCTAGGAGAGCAAATAGAAAAAAAATCACACAAATAGACCAAAGCTGCAGGCAAGTCCCTGCGTATGATCACAGGGTTTTCATTAATCCCCTTACTCCTTGATAGGCTACAGTAGAGTGAATTCTGATTTGTAAACCGCCATCTAAGAATGAGGCAAAAGATTGTAAAGTGATCTAAGAACAAGGCCCACTTCTATCATTAATCCTTGTGAAATGCTAATGATCACTTGATTGCTACAGATGAACAAGTGGGCCCAATGTCTTCATCATAGTCTGATTTGATAGTCGATAGGATTCACTTATATCAAGCTCTGGGTGTTTCACACAATTGCTTCCAGTACAGGTATAAGAGCAATGGCTCTCACCTCCTTGGGGTCAGCCAACATTCCAACAATGCAAGTGTCAATGGCATCCTGGTTTTCCATCCTAGAAGCCCTGGCCGCATACAACATTACAGTATCCTTGTCCATGTCCTTCACATACACCTGCACCATTCAAATTAAATCATTAAGAAGAAGAGCATGTCCAGCAAGAATGGTAGCATAAACCACTAATCCATAAAACTTGGCCATCTGGCTTTTTCTCTCATTTCACCTCAATCATGGTCTTGTCCACAGTGAGCTTGTTGAGTGTGAGGGTCCCAGTCTTGTCACTACAGAGAACATCCATCCCCGCCATCTCCTCGATAGCCGTCATCCTTTTAGTGATTGCACCTTGAGTTGACAGGCGATGAGATCCAATGGCCATGGTAACAGACAACACCGTTGGCATCGCTATAGGAATGCCACCAATGAGCAACACCAACAGATTATCAATCCCTTGTCTATAACGGCGGTGCTGAATTGGGTACATCACAATAATCTCAATAATCATTCCCAACGCAATTGAACAGATACAGAAGTTACCAATGGCAGTAAGGACCTGCATCAGAGCAATGATAAACGCCTCGAATCACATGTAGCACTTAAGCCTTAAAGTATTATTTTACTTTTTAAAGATGGTTAAACTGTTACATTACTGTTCAGATAAGGTGCAGTTGATTATAATTACTTATCATTCCATACCTTTTGGAAATGTCCCACTTGATTGGTGCTGTCAACAAGATGGGCCGCCTTCCCAAAGAAGGTATGGACACCGGTGGCAATGACGACGGCCTCAATCTCACCTTGCTTGCAGGTTGATCCAGAGAATACCTCGTCCCCCGGGTTCTTGTTGACTGGAAGGGACTCGCCTGTAAGTGCAGCCTGATCAATCTTGAGCGGATCTCCCTCAAGGAGCCTAGCATCAGCAGGAACAATGTCACCAAGCTTTATGCTAATCACATCTCCTGGTACAAGGATTGATGCATCCTGCTCACTGTATCTCCCATCTCGAAGGACCTTCATTCACAGATAATTAAAATGGTTAACAATTTTGGAGGCTAATAGAATACAAGGAGGTTTAAGGTTTCTTGGAGCCAAGGGTCTCCATACCCAATCATGGTGGAGAAGCCATGAGGTGAAAAATCAAGGAAAAAAAGGCCATCCAGTTGGCGGCTCTTGCCATTGGGGGGCAACTACTCAAGACACTGACTAAAAGAACAACCCATAAAGGTTTGAGATGGACAATTGAGCATATTTCTATTGTTGGCTGCTTAGAGATTGTCAATCCTATGGATACTCAAAGGATGTGATAGTGGTGCAATTGCTTGTCTACCATCAAGTTTAACAAAATGGATGACATAGATTATCTGTCATGCATCCATGTGAGCCCCATCATGGATGGGGCAAGCCACAGCCTACCCCCAGCAAAATTTAGAGTCAGCCCCATGAAAGAGCCAAAGATTAATGTACCATCCTTGAGCACATTGGAATTTCTCAAGATCATTTTGCTAACATGAACTATGGGTGGTTTCTGCAAATATGAGCAAACCCCCATGGCCCATCTTAGAATTACCCCCTTGAGATTTCACTAATTTGCATCATGGTGGATTCTGCAACCAACCAAAATTTTCCACCATCACTCTTACAATCACCACGGCTCGCGTTAGAATCCATTACCTTGGTCTTGGGAGCAAGACCTGCCATCAAGGCAGCTGCAGCATTACCAGCACTGTTCTCTTCAATGAAACTGATTGTGGAGTTGATGATCAACAGCACAACAATACCAATGAAATCTTGCCAATCTGGAGGTTTGCCCTGCATGACAATAATCAAGAAGAATGTATATTTCAATAACAAATAAAGTACACAAACTGAAAACAAACGTCAATACAAGATGCCAATAGTAAGCTAAACAAAAAAATACCCCTCCATTGGACAATCCAATAGCCATCAGTGCAGCAATCTCCATAACCCATGAGAGAGGATTCCACATAAAACCTAAGAACTTTAGCAACTTGCTCTCCTGTTTCAATTAGACCAAAACAGAGAAAGAAAAATATGTTCTTGAAACATTAGAAATCATACAATAAACCCCATAAAAAACTTAAATCACTTCTGGAAAAGCATAGTTGCCAAGTTTTACAAAACTTACAATGGACACTATAATAGATATCAAGCAATCATGATATATAGGCACTAAAAAATGAACTTCAGGAGGTTGATTACATCTAAAACACTTGATTAACTCCAACTATAATAAATCACATGACTTTTTTCATGTGATTAACCAACTGCAGTTCCCACTCCAATTGAAGTGAATTTAGATGAGTGTCAACTTAAAAGGCAATTGGTATGAGGCCTGAGTGGGATTGGACTTATAAAAAGTTGGGCATCCCAGGGACTTCAAAATGGAGGAAATAAGAATCTGTTAGAAAGTTTTTGAAGGACTATAAGTTGCTAGAATGTCAGATATCACAACATTTTGTGGGGCCAGACCAAACACACCCAAATGAGAGATTTAAGCTTTTCATTTACCGTTTTTTCCTCTAGCTTGTTTGGGCCAAAGATCTGGAGCCTCTTCTCCCCTTCTTCCGTTGTCAGACCCTGCTTTGAGCATTTCAGCTGCTCGAACACTTCCTCCACAGGGATCCGTTCCTGCACACAAGATCATGTAAAAAAAACAAATCAGAACATATGATGTCAGGTGAATCCAGATTCTCTCTAGATTCCTAGTTGAAAACTATGAACTTGTCCTTGAGACAAAAGGAAGTGTGAGGGGCTTTCATGGCCCAATTGGCCTGTTGGGTTGGAGCCTGAATGACTAGAAGCTTCGAAGAAATCGCTTCATATATAATACTAAACTACAGTTTACCAAAAAGTTGGATTCACAGTTTGATTAAATATTTTTTAATATCTTATTGGCATTTTGACAATGAATGTGATCATCATCACTCTCATCACCTTGTACTAATTAAGTTGGGTCGGCAGTATGAATTCTATTTCTTCATTATGGTCTATGCTAGGCCAAATCATATCCAAGTCTAACTACTTCCATTCATGTCCTTCCCGCCCTACCTTTTTTTTTTCGGACAATTAACTTGTATATAAGGATTTTTTTCTCGCCAATGTTATTGATGGGTCAACCAATATAATAGAGATTTATTTACTTTGGGCAGTTCATATTTTAAATAAATAAACCTACTAATAGAAGGGTTAGCTAGCTAAGGACACCTATGAGACACACTTATGTGGGGTCCACAGACTTTTAATTTTCAGCTGAAAAAAAACAGTTTTTCTTTGTATAAAATTCATTGCACCAAATGAAATAAAAAATTTTAAGTCTGGGCCAATTTGAAACACTATTCCATATATTTTTTCACAAAAAATGCTTATCATCTTCATCGTTGTCATCATTATCATCAAAGCTTTGTTGCAACTATGTTCAATCTGCTCACCGAAAATGCTTGTTAAGGTTAAGAGGGAGAGAGAAGTAGCTGAAAATATAGCTAGCCGCATTGAAAGTCTGACAAAAAAAAAACACCTTTCTCTTTCACTGTTTATATCCTAGACAGTAGACACGAGCATGCAGGGCCCCACAATTTTTGTTTCTCTTCCTAAAGACAGCATTACACTGTTTCCATCCACTATAAAACCCTATTTCAATACTCATCTCTATCAAATCTCTACCATGTTAGCATGTGGGTTCCACCGTAAGAGTATTTATATTGCCTCTATTAAGATCAATACGTTTTTAGTAAAAACGGTAAGAGAATAAATATAGTATCAGAGTTAATTCGTCGTGAGTTAGAATTCCCCATAATGACATGAAGTTAAAAATATTAAAAAAATCCCACGCTAAAACTAATATATAATAAAATGCATGTCGCTAAAAAGTGCGTCCACTAGATCCCACCTTAAAAGGAGCATTGTAACTAAAAAAATGAAAAAGAAAAAAAAGATAATAAGAGGAAGAATGTCGTTAAAAAGTGCTTAAAATATTAAAAAATCCCAATGCTACTAATAAATGCTACTAATAATATATAATAAAATGCATTTCGCTAAAAAGTGCGTCCACCGGATCTCACCTTAAAAGGAGCATTGAAACTCAATAAACGAAAAAGAAAAAAAGATGAAAAAGAGGAAGAATGTCGTTAAAAAGTGTTTAAAATATTATAAAAAAACCCCGATGCTAAAAATAATATATAATATAATGCATGTCGCTAAAATGGGCGCCTACTGGATCCCACCTTAAAAGGTGCATTGAAACTCATAAAAAAAAAAAAAAAAAAAAAGGAATAAGAGGAAGAATGTTGTTAAAAAGTACGTCCACCGGGTTCCACCTTAAATAAAGATTTTAACTCAAGAAACAAAAAATAACAAGAAAACCAATAAGCAAGAAGAAGAAGAAGAAGAAGAATAATTATAATACCAGATCAACAGTCTCCTTCTTGATCTCTTCCAGGCTGATGGTTGCCATTCTTCAGCACAAACAAACCACAACTTCCTCTTCTTCCTTTTTTGTTCTTTTTGGTCCTTTCTCTTTTTCCTTTTTTTGGTTTTGTCTTGTTGTTTCTCTTTCTCCTTTGTAGTGGGAAAAACACAGTTTTTTTTTTGTTTTTTGTTTTTTTTGTGTGTTTTGCTTACTCTCTCTTTCTTGACATTACAACAGGAGAATAAGAAGCGAAGCATTGCCTCTGTCTATACCTCTCTTTTATACTGCTATAGAGAGAGAGTTTGAGATCGTTAGCCGGTCACCTTGTGGGGCCCCACCAATGTACGGCCGGTTAGAGAGGAGCTTGTGTCAAGGAGGCATGTGGGTGTTTGACTGGTGACGTGTCGGTGAGTCTGTTTCGGAGACTCGTGGGTGCTTTTGTTTTGGGAGCCCCGGTCATTCGGCTGGCACCTAAACAGATTACATTACAGACCCTCTAACTGATACAGCTGTGCGTCTCATACTGTTTTAGGAGTAAAGTATGTGTCATTATGACTTATGCGTGATGGGGTGTGATTTGGGGTTGGATTTTGTTTGTGTTCTCTTAAAAAAGGTCATGCACAGCTCAACATGTTTTACACCAAGGATTGTATGTTGGGAAATTCTATATGCACCCACTCATTTTGCTGAATACACCCACATTCCATTGTGTACAGTGATTTTTTTTCTTAAGAGGTGGGTGTGCTCAGTAAAAAACTGGGTGCATATAGAATTTCCCTTGTATGTATGTTGCCATTTTCCAATAGCTGGGCATTGGTTTCATTTTGGCTGAATCTAGGCTTGAATATTGTACTTGTAATTAAGGTGAGATTTTGCAAGCTTTTTTTTTTTTTTTTTTTTGAGCAAGGCTCTCTTAAGATTAAGCTTACGATAAAATTCCGTTAGCTCATGCTTGTGGGGCTCACCTTTGGTCCATCCACATGTCTACCAACTTTCAAATTGATCCAAATTCACTGAACCATTGGATTAACTATGTATCGATCCGAATGGACTATTGATTATTAAACTTTTTTGCCCATATAGAGATGATAGAAATCACGATTAGGGCTAGTTTTTTTTACAAAGAGGAGGATCACAAGGAGTCCTTGAGATTCTCCTCATCTCTATCCCCATGAGAGTCCCCAAGTGGACCCCACCACACACTTGAGTTTATATTATCATAAGATTGAGCTTAGGAGAGCTAGCCCCTATTTTATTATGTATATTTAACTTAAAAACTAATTGAAATAGGTGATTTGGGTGCTTTAGGTTGTTCGGGAAAATTTATGTGAATGGGTCAGTTTTAGGACCTTTTTGTCACTTTTTTTCAAAAAGTATTTGAAGGTAAGCATTTTTTTAAGAATAAATAAAATTTTAAAATAATAAAAATAAGGGGTTTTAACAGGAAAAACCCTCTTACATGGGCATTTCATTGATTTGGACCCAGTAAAAATGGGCAAACAGAAAGGGGCCTAACTTTAGGTTGCTCTTTTTATTTTTGTCTTTTAGTGCTATAGTCGATATCGATGCTCGAAAGAAAGAAAGAAAGGACGAGGTCTGCACCGGCGTGGAGTGCAGTGGGTGGCAAAGGGCAGTGCAGGGAGAAAGGAAAAGGAGAGGGGGAGGAAGAAAGAAAGGAAAAAGGAGAAAAGCCATCTCGGTGGGGTATGCAGGTGTGGTGTGGTGGCCCATCAAGGCTCATCTCCTTCATCTCATCTTCACCATCCCAGGACACAGACCTCCCCTCCTTCTCCTTCGTCCTTCCGGCCAACCAACCCATCACTCCTTCATCATTTCCATCTCCCTACCATCAACCTCCATCTGACCCTATCTGTAGCCCCCACGCATCTCCAGTATCTCCACGCGGCTCATCATCATCTCTTCTTCATAGCATCATTTTCACTGCAAAAAAACAAAAAAACAAAAACCCACATTAGAATTAGGATTTCAGGACCTATAAACAACAATAGAGGCCAGTAAAAAGCCACAAGTGGCAGCTTCACCTTCCCAAAACATTGGCTAAGGTCTAGACATAACATCTGATTTTGAAGAAACCCCATACGGGGGTTTCTCCATGACAACAATCCATTAAGAAGAAGGGAGAACCCCAAATGGGGAATTCGATTCCTTCGTTGTCGTCTCTTCTGTAGTTGATGATAAGGCATTGTAGAGGCGATGGGGGTTGTTGGATTGAGAACCCAAGAAGGGGTGGGTCTGGGAGAATGGGTTGAAAGGGGAAATGGGGTTTTGGGAAAGAAGAGATTGGAATTGGAGAAATGAGTTTTGGGTGTGGAAGAAAGAGGAAGGTGGGTAAGGGTTTTGCATTTGAAAGTGAGGGTCTCCACCTTGGCAGCCATCTGCATCTTAATCTCCCTCATTACCATCTCATGAGGATGATGCAGATGCAGTGGGTGTATGCTGTTTTTTATGTTTCAGCGAAATAGTCGATATCAACTATGACTGTGTTTTTTATGTTTCCGGTAAATAGTCGATAACGACTATGACAATGGTCAATATCGACTATAGCGTTAAAAGACAAAAAAATAAAGTGAAATGTACATTTAGGACCTATATTTCTGTTCGCCTATTTTTATTGGGGCCAAATTAAAAAAATGCCCGTGTAGGAGGGTTTTTCCCGTTAAATCCCCTAAAAATAATGTTTTTTTCGTAACAAGTTTGCTTGTCCAACTTTTACAATACTGGATTGTACTATTTTTATTTTATAAAAATAAGTTACTGCATGAAAATTTTGCCTATATAATTTAAACAATATGACAAGTTTACTTGTTCTAATTCAAGTTGATGTCCATTTTGCAAGAAGGTCTGTTTTGAATTGCTCTTTTTCAAATTGATCTATCATCTATATCAATCAACTCTATTTCAAATAGTTAAGACTTGCCAAATCTCCAAGGATTCTATCACTGTCCCAAAATATTAGGTTCAAATTGGACAGTGGTCATATCATATGTACCCCAGCTAGATTATCACATTGCAATCTTTGCCCATTCAATGCACCCACATGGTCCCTATGCAGACTTCACAAATATGTGATTGATGCGGTGTAATCCGATGCTGGAAGGTCACCACCTTATCAAAGGGCCCGATCTCTAGTTTGTTCGGATTGTTAGGAAGCAGGCTGTGTTCAGCACCTTTGACCCTTCTGTTTTTCGCTAGATGGGTAAGCGGTTAGTTATAACATCCTTGTGATAATCTATCTATCCAGAGATCGATCCCTTAACAGCAGTATGACATGAGACCCTTTAGCCACCAGGGCGTCTAGTGTTTCTCACCTAGCCTTTCAGCTCCTCTTGGACCCACCAATCAGGGGAAGATGGAGGATCGAAGGCATGGTTGGAAAATTCGAAGTTGGAGTATAGTTGGAAAACTCTACAAGAGTCAACTCTTGACTCTCCCGAATCATCTCATTTTGACGAAAGGCCAAGTCAAAAATAGATGAGACTTGGCTTTATCATCTCATTTTAATAAGTTATTTGCAATCTACACTATCTAATAGTTGGATCTAATTTCTAACAATTCATATTGATATATAAGTAATTATACATGAGGTTTGGGGTCGGCAATTTAAAAATGATCATCGAAATGAAACTTGAAATTTATATTTGATCTTTTATACTCAATATTTGTACTAACAAACAATGTAATACTTATTATAGTACTTTCTCTACATATATAAATTTAGTAATTTAAATTGATTATCAAGAATCCATGTAAATCAATGTGTATTTATATTCTTAAGTAATGGTTTCATTTTTTAATATCTTTTAAAATCATTTTAAAAGAGCATGACTCTCCCGAATCTTCACGTTGACTCTATCCAAGTCAATTTCTCTTGCATTGGACGAGTCGAATCCGAGTTACGAGTTTTCCAACCTTGATCGAAAATTCTGAGTACTTTAGCTGTGTGTAAAATATTAACTCCATAAAATCTATGACCCTCAATTTTAATGGTTTAAAGAGGAATCTTTTTTTTTTTTTTTTTTTTTTTTTGAATTTATCCACCGATCAATTTTATTCCAAAGGAGGGTGCTCATGTAAGGGCGCTCGCTGGAGGAAAATCCTAATAAATAATATTAAGAATAAAGTCTTTTCCATTAAGTGCTACTACCTCAAAATACCGTTTTCACACAATTTTATTATAATTTTATATGGGGGGTGATGCTCCTATAAGAGATATCTCTCACCTTACTATGGGAGATATAGTAAAAGCCCTCATATTTCAGTAGTTAGCATTGGATATAGATGTAAATGCCCACACCTTATCTCTCGTTTTAAGGTGAGCATTTCTTGTAGAAACAGCTCCCTTTATATGGAATGATCCTCCTAATCATCAATTTCATCCCTACATGTACAGCTAACCACTGCCACTGACCCTTTTTTCAGATTAATCTCTTCACCAGCGTGGTTGGATTTGATCATCATGATCATTCATTATTCTAACCATTTATCTTACCAATGTTGGTAGGGCAATTTAATTTATTTCCTACGGATTCTAAGCCTTGTACTTTCAAAAATGGAGCAAGGGGGAACAACCATAAATGGCCATCAAATTGACAAGGGTTCAAATCGATGTGTCATCATCAGTCCAGTAGGAATAATTGTGGCAGACCACACCCGCAACTCATATCGAGACCTTTTTATTGCCTCACTACATGAGATGCATCAGCATGCTAATAATAAGGCGGCACCACGACCAAGGTAGGTCTCTTGGGACCTTTTCCCAAAACCTGCAATAAAAAATTCTTCAGTCCTTACAGTTCCAAGTCCTGTGCAGACAAAGTGATTAATTGATGCATGGAAATGTAAAAGGTGAGGAGTCTTGAGAATGGGATCTGCATGATCCAAGCATTAAGAGAGGAGACTTAAAAAGTAGCTCCCAAGAGAAAAATAACCCAAGTTGAACTGGTTAGGACTTGGAACCGGCAGTCTGAAAGGCCCACACCTTATCTTCACGGAAGGCCGTTTGAACTGGTTAGGAGTCTGGATACCAAAAAAAGCAAAAATAACCCAAGTTGCAAGTTCAAGGAACAGGCAAGTTCAAGGAACAGGGCTAGACTACCTTGAATGTAAGTTTGCAATAAAAAGAAATGGGTTCTTGGAGTTGCTGGAAGCCTGAAATTGCTTTCAAAATAAATCAATGGAAAGTAGAGATCATTAGAGAACCAAACAGAAGGGGGGCCGGGGTGCACTTGCACCTTGGGTCAGTTCAAAGTTAAAAAAACAAAAGCACACATGAAAGTTTGCAATAAAAAGAAATGGGTTCTTGGGGTTACAGAAAGCCTGAAATTGCTTTAAAAATAAATCAGTGGAAAGTAGAAATCATTAGAAAACCAAACAGAAGGGGGGGGCAGGGGTGCTCTTGCAACTTGGGTCAGTTCAAAGTTAAAAAAACAAAAGCACACATGACCCAGCCTCACCAAACATGAAATTTGGATTGGGCTTACTTGGGTTTGGTTAAGGTCAGGATTGGATTTTAAGTACACTAGCCTGACCTGCCCAAGTAACACCCATAAGAAGGGACAAGGCTCCACAATAATGATGCCAACCACAATTGCAATATTAGAAATTGTTTAGAAGAAAATACAACTGATGATATTAAATCAATAATTGGCTATAATGGCCTAGAAGTAGAAGTAAGAAAATGAAGCCTGTGTAATCACAGAAAAACTTTCAGGCATCTCCTAAGTGTGGCATACATAAAAGAATATTACCCAAAGAAAAATACAAATAAAAAAGTTTATAGTATATCAAGTAACGTAAGAATGAAATTCGAGAGGTCATGTAGTTCAATTCAAGTGCTTTAATCTCAAATTCATTATGATAGCAATCAAGAATTGAGGAGAATTAACTGCCATAAGACCCATAACCAAAATCTAGCTTGACGTCATTCATAGAAAAGAGGTGACATGAGTTGACAAAAATACAAAAGATTAGAAAAATAAGCTCAACACTATAAGAACATCAAGAAAATCTTAAGGTTGCAATGATCATAGAAAAACTACTGCAAAGAAGCAACTGGAACAAGGGATCTTGGGAAGGCAACAGTAGAGGAACAAAAAGGAGACGATGTAAGCAATTGAGGATAATGGCAGAAGGTACACCCAAAATAAAAGGATGAAAAATATAAAGAAATGAAGAAAGAAAATAGCTGTGACAGAAAATTTCCAAGACGGAGACACTTTCTTCTTTTGTTTTGTTTAGATAGAGCCCATAGTTGTTAATTTCATTTCGGACCCCATTTCAGTCTAGCCTCCAACATGAAATGTTTTGGCCAACTGGCGATTTCAGTGAAACATTTCGGAGTTACATAAATATACATATATGCTAGGCAAAATAAAGAATAAAACAGAGAATATAATTTATGCATTTAATTCATTACGAAAAACAATATTACAACATACAAGTATAAAATCTAACCATATTCTTACCATAATAAAGATTAAACACAATTTTCATAACCAAAAAAAAACATATGCAATCATTATATTTGAAGTTAAGAAATATTCGGCAGAACATTCAGTCATTCGGAAATTTCGGATATTTGGGCCAAAATTGACCGAAAGTCAAACCGAAAAGTTATGCCGTGCATTTTGTTTCAGCCTTAATCCATGTGTTCAGCCGAAATCAACCGAAAGTCAAACCGGAAAGTTATGAAGTGCATTTAGGTTCGCCTTCATGACCAAAACGAAATGAAATTGATAACACTATGGTAGAGCGCCAAAAGGCATCAAGAAATCAAAGTCCAAAATCTAAACATGTTAAAAAAAATCTGATCAAAATAAATATTATAGAAACTTCCGACATCAAGATACTCAGCTAACAGAGTTCAAGATCCAATGTTCAAATTTTGAAAAAAATAGAAAGCGTTCTAAGATTTGTGGGGATAGAGGAGAATCATTTAAGAAAAAATGAAATTGAGACACTGGACTTTAAACCATCAAGGAAGATGGCAGGACATGCTGATAGGTGGGAAGAAACAGAAGCAATTACTGCAAATAACAACTGAGGAAACATGGATATGAGGCTTATACAAAGCAGGCCTAGGCATCGTACCATTCATGCTAATAGCAACTGAACCAAATAACATACGAAAGTTACTCAAAACACAGGCCTTGACTTTGCAAATAGTGTGTGCATGGATGTATCGCCAGTATATTAAAAAAAAAAAAAGCAGTGGGCACACTGCACTGCCCTTAGTGCTGTCTAGATGAAATGATGACCCATTTAAACACAGTATCAGCTCCGATTCAATTTGGACATAATGAACACACAACTCAGGTAAGATTGGAGCAGAAAATATATCGGGGGGGGGGGGGGGGGGGGGGGGGGGGGGGGGGGGGTGGGGAGGGTGTTGGGGTGGGGTGGGTGTGTGGAGGAATAAACGACATATTGAAGTTCAGTTTATCGTCACACCGAACCACCCAAAAAAAAAATTCGTTCTACAACCAAACAAAAAAGAACCCTAATTTGATAGAAGGCATACATATATATGTAGAACCATGACTAATGCAACCACCTCCCTCAAGATTATTCATATGTCAACACAAAACTTGCATATGTTTTGAGAAAAAAATATAACAATAGAGGATCATGCATAATGAGGCTTTCAGTTTACTGCTACTCCAAACCACCACAAAGGATAAAAGGTTCAACAAAACTAACCAAGAAGAACCCTAATTTGACAGTAAAGACAAACAAGCACAGTTCTCACCTAATTAAGCATGACAAACACAACCATCTCCTCAAGTTCCAACCTAGATAACCTCACTCTCAGGAGACAGTACAAGAACATTTATAGAAAAACAACCAATTACAAAATATTAAAAAACAAGGCGAAATCAAAATGGGTCGTGTACCCTGCCGCTACGAATTGAGAAATTTCCACCTAATCTACGAATTGAGAAATTTCCAACCAATATAGTATGTGGCACAAATCAGGTTTAGGGGAAGTCGGTTCGAGGATGAGTATGCAAAGAAATCACTTCAATTCTAAACCCCAGATGCAGAAGAAAACAGATAACAAGCCCACCTACACCCATTCCACATCCAGAAAAAAAAACCCACCTTCTAAATCATACCATCAAAATTAAACCCGCCTTCTAAGTTCTAAATCATACAAAACTAATACCAAAGATCAAAACTCTAATCAATCATATTAAGGCATCCAAATGAAAGCAGAATTCAACAACAGAAACTAATGTATCATTCAGAAACAATGACAAATCCAACAAAAATAACACCAAATCACTACTATAGCAGATATTGTTTCCTGCTTTCATGTCTGGAAGATACCAAAAAAAAAAAACCCTAAAAGAAAAGATGATAAAGGAATAAAACCCAGATCATGTCTCAAAACCCTAGCTTTGTTCGGCGCCAGTGCCTGCGCTTCGCATTGTACCTGTAGAGATATACAGAAAAACAGAGTTTGTTGCATGAGAAATCAAAACCCAAAATCAATAAAATGGAGATGATGATGAAGAAGAAGAAGATCAAACAGAAAAGAAGTATCAACGAACCTGATGGTGTTGTCCGTCCTCATGCGGATCCAGTGAGGGATGGGCCTGTTCTGCCTCATCTTCTTCGCCAGCTTCTTCTTGATCATGAAGGTCTTGTGGGACGGCTGAGATCAAACCAAAAAAGGAAAATCAACGACATCAGACCAAATCAGATCATCAAAAAGAGAGAGATAGAGATAAACCCTAACAAATGAGAGAGATAGAGAGATAGAGAGACCATTTTTGGCTTGTGGTGAGGAGATTGGAGAGCAGAGAGGAAAGATAAACCCTAACAGATGAAACCCTAATTTTTTAAGAGGGGCGGGGGAGGGGGGGGGGGGTGGGGGGTTGTGGGGAGTGGGGGGTGGGGTGGTAACATTTTCTACTTATAGTCGTCGAGAGGCGGGTAAGAGGGTCGGTTCGGGTTGAATGTCGGTGACCTGTTTGGTTGGACTCATTTCTTTGACATGAGTTGGATCTGTGGTGGATTTTGAGTTTTTGGTGAGTTAGGTTGCCACTTGCCACTAACTTGGGTCTACCATGTTCATGATTATGTTTAATATAGGGAGCTTTTTATATATATACACAATCTACAAAGTGCACGCCTATAGTGAGGCCCACCTGATGGTCCATCCGATTGGATCACACACATAACCCCTTGAATTTCATACGTTGTCTGGTTTTGGA
This sequence comes from Umbellularia californica, assembly GCA_028538565.1. Lineage (NCBI taxonomy): Eukaryota > Viridiplantae > Streptophyta > Magnoliopsida > Laurales > Lauraceae > Umbellularia > Umbellularia californica. The sequence continues at coordinate 96,838,589 of JAPQWN010000003.1, forward strand.
CCTATCCGAATGGACTGAACCGTTAAATCGATTGCACACCAACTTGAATGAATTGTACATAGTAATTATGGGTCCTGTATGAGGATGATAAGATAATCGGTTGGTGCTGAATTTTATAGAGAGGAGGGGCTAGGGAGATCTTTCGATCCCCTGAGTCCAAGTCCAAGGTGGGGTTTATATGTATATGGCTTGTGTAGTACAATCGGTAGGATCATTTCCACCACACCAGATGTAAATTAAATTTACACATGTAAGTTTTACTTTTATGCATGCAGGTTTTGCAAGTGCAATGATTTTCTTTTTAACCAACAAAATGCATATTGCTTATTTGGCATACAGCTCATGGGGCCCATTTAGAAACTTTCTTATTATTGGAGTTGTAGTATATCGAAAGGTCTTCTATGGACGAGGGTAGACGAAAAAATCAGCACCGTTAAATTATTTATCGCTTAATTTAAGAACCTTAATATTTAGAGGTGGAAGAAAAAAAGGTTTAATAACAATGAAATTGGGCCTAGTACCAAGTCGCAGAGGAATGAAAGTGTGAAAGCACTTGCACCAACCATAGGTGGGCCTAAATAGAACCCACATAGCGGGCATGCATATGTCATAGCTCTTAGGAGAACATTTTCCAGTCTTATATATAAGTTTAATTACAAATGCTATTTTTATATCATTTTCATTCATAATTCATTTTGCCATGTTTATTTTAACTATTTAAGTTTAAATATTTATAAAATAAGGAATTAATTTATAGGGATGTGAAGAAAGAGGGAGAGAGAGGATATTTCACTATTTCTATCCAATTTCGTTGGCTCAAATATCTGGAACTTTTTTTACAAAGAAATAATGAATGCTACGGATGATGAATTGGGGACCCACAAGTGTAAAAAAAATTATAAAAACAAGAAGGGCATTTTTTGCCCTTTTTTTTAATCATATTCCTCAAAATATGTGAGGAACTCATTTATTAAAATTCTCACTTTGGGTAGATCTATTCTATTAGAGTATTGAAAAAGATTGGAAAATAAATTGAAGGACAACAATAGTGTAGAAAATAAAAATAGAAATGTCTGTTTTTGTGCTTTACACATATTTCTAAATATATGTGAGGATCAAAGATATGTAACTTTATACATTGTAGTTCTTCATTTTTACAAAAAAGTTTTTTTTTTTTTCATCATCATCATCATCATACACACCCGCACGCACACCCATATAAATCCCTCACCTCCAGCGCTACAATACTCGACTGTTTCTTGAATGGCTCAAGACCATGAATTGGAGGATTACAAGAGTTCCAAACAAAAAATAGGAAAATTGAAATTAGGTCGACTTTCATTTTTCATGTACTTTTCGGAAGAGAGAGATTTCGTGGGACTTCACATCTTGTGGTTTAACTAATTTTAAAAAAAAAGGATTTGAATCATAAACTGGGGTCTTTTAAGGTGCCAAAGTATTAAAAAAGATATGAATAGGTAGTTGTACTCAGCTCAAACTCATTCCAATTTGACAAAAACAATTAAGATTCAACTTGCCTCTTTTAAAATGTAATTGAAAGTACTATACATTATATATGTAAATGATTGTGTTAAAGGCCAACTCTCCTAAGCTCAAACTTAGAATAAGGTAACCTCAAGTACATGTTGGGGCCCACTTGGGGACCCGCATGGGGATGGAGATGGGGGGGATTTCAAAGACTCCCTGGGATCCTCTTCTCTACAAAATATTAGCCCCAACCGTGATTTCTATCACCTCCATATGGGTCCAAAAGTTTAATGGTCAGTAGTCCATTCGGATCGATACATAATCAATCCAATGGTCCAGTAAATTCGGATTTGACCGAAAGTTGGTGAACATGTGCAATTTAAGGGGGTCATGTGTTTGGTTCATTTGGATGAACCAAAGGTGGGCCCTACAAAAATGAGCTTACGAAATTTTCTCCTAAGCTTGAATTTAGGAGAGCCTTACTCATATATATATATATATATATATATATATATATATATATATATATATGGGGGGTCTTCATATGCATCCATCTCTCACCATTTTTGGTGAGGGACACCCATTTTGGGTGTGTTTCAAGTACAAGAGAAGTACAAGAGGGGTACTTTGTACCTCCCTCTTGTACTTGAAACACCCCCAAAAGGGATGTCTCTCACCAAAAATGGTGAGGGATGGATGCATATGAATATCCCCCTATATATATATATATATATATATATATAAATGATTGCAAGCAAACGATTGCTAAAAAGTTGAAATATTAAATTGCTTATATGTAAATTCTTTTTTTACTTCATTATTTTTCATGTACAAGTAATTAGAGCAATGACTTGCATCAAATCCAACCTATCATGAAATGGCATTATCTAAGTACACATTTTTTTTAGGCTGAACTCTGGTTCACCGTTGGATTGAAAGGGAGAAGATGTTGCATTAGTCATCTGATCATGGATAAATTCCATGGACCTGTCCCAAATCAAGGCAACAGACTGTCAATGGGAACCCTGGATTCCCATTTTTATTTACTTTGAAGGGTGAGGATTCACTGAGAATTTTGATATTCCTCTTTGAGAGGACAGCATTTAAATTCCACTTTGAGAGACTGCATCTAAAGTTCTCCAAATATTGGAGACAACATATGCTGCTTGCAACCGAAGAGGCCCTTATGTGGTCTAGATTTCTTTAGAGCCTCAAAATCAGGGAACATTGGGCTGGATCTTATGTGGTCTGGATTTCTTTAAAGCCTCAAAATCAAGGAACATTGGGCTGGATGTAATGAGCAATGGACCTCAGCACTTTACTCCAAAGTCCAAACCTTCCTAGCAACACACCCCCCAAATCAAGGCTCATTTAACCAAAAATCAAGAACATTGAGCTGGCTCTAGAGAGCACCAGCACTCATTTCTAATCAATGTCCTACTCTAAACTATGGCCCAAAATGAGCGTGGGCTTAATCAGTGAAACACAATTCATCTTGTTGACTAAACTGAGCCAAAAATAAAAATTGGGATTTGATTTGGTAGGGGTGCGCCAGGCCCATGCAATAGTGCAACACAAGGGCGACGCTTGAGGCCTCCACTAGCAAGCTAGTGTGGTGAGACCTCCCCCACAAAAAATTAATTTAATATCATGTGGCCCAATGGACCACGTATCAGATATTAAACTGATAAGAACAGATACTACACTTGATCTTAGCCAAAAGGCCGAGAAAGGTATGATTTGTTAAGCATCTTCTATCTCCCTTTATTCTGACTCTATCTCTCCTTGCTCAACTTCTGAGCGATGTGGGACAACACCAGCTCACCAGTACTTCATTATCTCCTCTCATCTTTACAAATTACAAGTGACTTGCAACACATGAAACTGCCACTTGGTGGGATTTTGTCTTCAGGTCATATTACCTGATCACCCACTTCTTTGATGAGTTCCAGTACCCCTTTTTCTTGATTGCTACTCACAAGTCATAATATTGTTACTGTGTAGAACTATTGGGTGTTTTTACTTTCTTGTTGTTTACTTTGTAATAAATCAGTTTAAAAATAAAAAAGGAGTTCCATACAATTAAATTGCAATAGCCCATATAGATTAGCAACCATTAAGTTCACATTCAAACTATTATTCTTGAAAGAACAACATGGTGGTTTTTGTTTTCATCAGTTGAGACTTGAGAAGAAGATTCATTGGGGACAGAAGTGGCCCATAGTCACATGGAATTGGATCTGGGCCAAATAATGATTTTAGGGACTCGATCCAAGTCAAGTCGGACATGGGTCATCAAAACTGAATTTGAACCCATCTGATAAGCTTTAAATTGGAGGACTAAAAATCTAGGAAGGTTTAGACTGAGGACCCTGGTGTGGCCCAATAAAGGCTTTTGGCCTTGACTTTGGGTGTTGGTGTGAGTCTGTGACCCACTTGACTGACCTGAATCTGGTGTAATTAGATTTGGAGTGGGGCTGACCATTGAGAATGAAGTATGCCTTTACTTTTAGTTGGATTGCCATTCTATTCTGAGAAATTTCCCATATGAGAAAACTGCATGCTCTAGATGCTCAGGTTCTCTGATGACTTTACCCTCTTCATACTCTCCACCCTCTATGATTCAGGATAATTGGATTGAGCTGAACTTTTGCTCAGCATAAACTGCGTACAGTCCAATAACTGGTGAAATTCCCCTTCAACCTACAATTGATGGCCTCAAAGTAGACAGTTCAAAAAGAATGTGTTCGGCCATTAAATATTAGTACATATAGATTTGCAGTCTGCACATACTTGACATCCCCTTCTATTTATGGCTTACATTACAGTTAAATTTTTTTATGGTCAGTAGTTATTGATGGCCTCAACGATCTCAATTTCAGTTGAAAACCACTACACAGTATTAGAAAAAAAGGCAGTTTAAAATGTATGCTCAGTTGACATTGATGGCCTTAAAATAGACAGTAAAAAGCAATGTGTTTCACTCAACATTATGCTCCTGCCCATTCATTTACAGCCCCAACCCTGAAACCAAGTATAGAGACCACCAGGCAGGTCCATACCTCTAGAACTTCCTCACCCACCCCATTGATGTACGACTAGGGTGGCAATTAAGTGCAAAGGAATTACAAATCCACTTCTGATGATTACAAGGGGGCGTTCGCTTTCTGGGTATTGAATTCCTAGGAATTGTAAATAAGGTCTTTGCTAATGAACTGAAAATAGTGAAGATGAAGTTCTATAAATGGCAGATCAGATACACACTACTTAATTTGAAGTTCTATTACACATGCACCACCCTACTAAATCAAACCCAAAGAAAGTGAGGCACCCTTCTACATCCCCATCTTTTATGATCCACTACTCACATTTTTAGGTTTTTTTTTTTTTTTTTCACCTCACTTTAATGTAAATTTCTAGGAATTTAATTCCGAGCAAACAAAAGGACCCTAAGCCCACCCAGAATACCAATTTCAATATGGCTACAATGAATTAGATTCGTATGTAAAAGAAAAAAAAAAAAATTCTGCAAAATCCAAAATAAATTCACACCAAGATTTTATTTGAATGGCTATCCACATAATCAATGGTTTGGCATGAGCGGCTGTGACAATTCACATCCAGCATATACTCCATGCACTGTCAGAGGAAACAAGGACGCCCAACTTCCACTGCTAATGCCAGATAGCTGGCATTCTCAGACAATCTTTTATCAATTGGTTAGGTACTTCAATGGTTCATCCCCACTAGCATGCACCAAAGTTTTCTGTGATGCCTTCTTACAGATTTCAAGTCTTAATCAAAGGCACACCATTGCTGCTACAGTAGCCAAGTTCATGTGCATTGTGCAACTACAGTTGTAGATGGGGATTCCGACCAAACATCAGATTAACATAAAAAATACACTGAGCCCACCTGATTTGAGTTTGAAGAATGTCAAATCCTTGCTTTAGCCTTCCACAAGTTGGATAGCTAGCACATGCTTGATAGTGCACCCAGTTTTCACAGAGAAAAAGGAAAGGATAACTTCTCAAAATCATCTCAATATTATTCATGGACTGAGTTGGGCAAACAGCCCTACACATATTAGTATAGAGTTAAGATGCTACAGTAAATCCGAGTCAGTCAAAATACTATAACCTAATCCTAGCTCTTTAATATGCTTTGATCATAACAATTGATAAAGAAAGATTAAATAGAGAGAGATTGGCCAGATACTCCAGGCTCCTTCACCTGCAGACTAGAAATTGCAAGCCACAAGGAGCTCTAGCAAATGCAGAAAATTTGTATCCATTTTGCATTTGATCATTGCATTCCCAAGCACAAAAACAAAGTCACCAGAGTAGGAGGGTGGCTGTCAACGCACCAGATGCTGGTCTATTACACTTCTGGTCTATTACACTTCAGCCAAGAATTATTAGTCATCAGGCAAGTATAACCTGCATCTAGCATTTCACCCATTACAAGGAAATGGGAAACTCCAAAAACAAAATCAAGGACAAATTCCCTTTCCTTACTTTCTTCAATCCTCATATTCTTCATTCAACCAGTTCCTGTAAAAATAATACAGATTTAAGTAATTGGGAGTAACAATATCAGCATATAACATACAGCGAAAGAGGGAATGCACTGCTCATGAGCTCAGCGGAGAGAAAGATGGGAGATCTTTTTTTTTTTTTTTTTGTGGGGGTGGGGGGGGCGGGGGGTGGTTTCCCTTATATATATATGGGTGCCAGGGGAGTTGCGCTTATATATATCGGAGCCAAGCCCTTATATATATATGGGTGCCAAGTTCATGAGATAATGAGCTCAATGTGCAGAACACCTAGTGGGGCCCACACCTTATGATCCATCTGAGTGGAACCCCCACCCCAGAAACCCCAGTAGTCATTGATCCTGGGGTTCCTCCATCACGTTGAGCTCATGAGCTCAGCAGAGGGAGGCCCTATATGTTTGGCACTTTGGGAACAGAGAATGCATCACTTTGAGTTTTGGGAGTTCTTGTTCCCATGCTGTCAAAGAAGAGAAGTTAGATATGCACATATTTTCTGAGAAAAGATGGCCATTTGAGACACACCAAGGCAATTCAACATCAAGGAAGACAAAAGGTCAAAATAAAGGACATATTTGAATCCTCTACCAATTAGAGGTAACTCAGTTTATGCATAAGAGGGTTTATGCACATGGATAACCTAGTTACCTGCAAGTAACAGTTACTTTCTTCCTAGCAACAAATTACTAGTAAAAACAAAGAGCTATGGGTAATTTGATTTCTTGGTGACGTAAGTGCATGGCAACTCAGTTCCAAGGATCCAAATTGGGCAAAAACAAAAGGCTTTCCAAAATTGAAAATTTCATTCGAGTATACCATCTCCAATGAAACTTAAAGTGTTTTTGCAATGCGTTTAACGATTAAAAATATAAAATGCCATAATTTTAGCAGATTTGTAGCACACATTCCACTAAGCAGTCTTGAAACAGCTACATCAGTGTTTGCCTTCAGGAGCAGGTTATCAGGATTTACCTTTCTTCATGCGGATACAGTTAACCAAATCTTAATAATAATTTTTTTATGTAATGTGTTGCAGTTTATGTTTTTCCAAGGTCCTCAATTAATCAAACATATACAACTATACATAACTTCCATGTAACGCTTCAAACAGGACAAACATTGCCACATTTCATACTTAGACGCAGCACCCTGCAAGAACATTTTGTCAGAAGGAATGGTTATCCATTTCTTGCATGTTTGCATGTTTTGGCATTTCCACCCCAAGGCATTATCCAGACAAACGGAAAAAAATGAATATAAATTGAATCAATTTCATTTCCACAGCACCAAAAATGGAATTAGATGATTATCCATTCAACAAAAATTGCCCAAAATAATTGTGGTTCAGAGTTCACCCAAATACATAGTAAATCGTATTATTATGATTTTTGTTTTAAAAAACTTAGGGCCTGTTTGGAAACTATGATCTGTTTTGAAATAGAGCTGATCTGATTCGATCTCTTTGAAAATAGAGCTGTTTCAATTAGATTTTTCACAATAAACCGGTCAGTAAGACACATAGTATATCCGATTCAATTTAAAAGGCAAACTTGTCTATTATAAGGACAAACTTATCATATAGTAAAAATAGAATTGGAAAAAACTTGACAAATGGCAATAGTTATATCGGCAAACTTGCGAGAGAGAAAAAAGAAACACAAAGATGTCTGATTGCTTTAGACATTGATGACTGACCGGATTATCTTCCCTTTTGTTCCTTTTTGGAAAAGAGGAAAATGGTCTTAATAAAGATTCAATGACAGAGGGAAATAGAATTTCCAAATAGTCTAAAGCAATCAACACCTGTTTGGATCAATTTTTAAGTCAAATCCCTATATTTGGAGATATCAAATGGCACGTTAATTTGATTTGCTGGTAAACTTCTGTTATTTGTGTCAACCAGAATTATATTGACTCCCAGCCACTTACAAGTGGAGATTCAACTTCAGAAGATTAGCACCTGATGAAGTAAAGGATAGCAACAAGGCACTATTAACAGAAAGGCATACCTTATAAGCAGCAAAAATTGGATGAACCTTTTCAAATATCTCATCTACTGTCCCCACTGCATCTATCTGCGAACATGGGTATTGCATTCAAAACATTGTCCAACATGTGGGACTATCATCTAATAGGTTGTGACTTATTAGCAATTAAGGACCATGTGAGCAATCAAAAAGGCTTTTTCCACTGCATTCTGCAATCATGGGTATGGTATTCAAAACAATGTCCAACACGTGAGACTATCATTTAAATGGATATGACTTATGACACATTAGATAAAAGACCATGTCAGCAACCAAAAAAGATTTTTTTCCACTGCATTTATTTTGTCCAGGTAAATCCACTATAAAAAATACAAATAAGTCGAAATATATCATAAACTTACTGACTGGAAAAGGAAAAAGAGGTTACCTTATCTTGTTTTCCCCTTGTATATAACACATTCCCGTTAGAATATAATAGAATCCTAATGTTGAGTGGATTGATATAGATACAGTTATTAGATCAATCCTGCTAATGTATTTGGAAAGAGTAGTTTTGAATTGTAGAATTTAAAATAATCACAGATATATAAATCCAATTAGTGTTCCCTACTCCATTAATCAGTAGAATCGAGTAAAGCAGATGTCACAAAATTCACTCTGAAGTTTCATGTTGAACAGATGCATCAATATGGGTTAGAGACAGCTGTAATTCTTGCAATGTTACATCAATGCAACCAAACAGCATAATTCCCATTGTTTTCTTTTCCGGGTGAACCTTAAGAATATTTGTGGACAAGACAAGAAAGGAACCCACCCTTTGATACTGCTGGCGTAAACTTGGTGAAGGGGATCAATGAAAGAAGGTTATTGAACTGGTTCCAGACCGAATAGCAGAAGGAGCCCCATGAAAATTTATGTCATGAAGTCATTAAGCATAACAAGCATGCTAAATAGGGGCGGGATCAAGCTTGAAAGGAGTGGATGAGCACAGGCTTAATAATTAATGCAGACCTTTACCCAAAAAAAAAAAAAGATTAACGCAGACCCCTGCACACTCCTGTTTTCAAAGCTAGCTGTTCCGGTTTACGTGCACTAGCATGCTCCTTTTTCACAGCCGGGCGCTAGTGGATGTACTCTTTTTGGATTTGGGTGAGCCAGATTAAAAGGAAAAAAAAACGCCTTTCAATGCAGAAAGAACAGCAATATACTCCACTAGGTGGCATCTTTTTTTATTGTTGGATCTATATGCTCTGGGGAAGCAGAGGCAACAAATTTCCTTTCATTTACTTTATTATAAAGATTTCTGGATACTCTTTTTGCAGACAATTGATAGCATGTGTTTTTTCAAGTCAATTCTACTGCCAGCTTATTGCTTTATCAGAAATCCAACTGCCGCTCCAAAACATTCATTGAAATATCCATTCCTAAATTTGAATTAAGAAATCCCTACACAATTTTTCATTGAGAAATGAGCGGCTTAATAGCCATATCTAATTTACGCAGGATGGACGAGCGGAGGCGGGGGATTTGGATTTCCTGGTTCTGCACCACAATGGGTGGTATCATAGGAGCGTTGTCTTCCTGTGTTAGCTGTTGGAGCAACTACGGAACATGTCGAGCAATCCAACAGAAATCTGGGAATGAAGTCAGTTGTAATGGAAGTGAAAAGATCTACTTGGTTCAGGAGAAAGAAAGCGGTGATCTAAGCAAGAACCAATTCACACTCCACGAGGGGGTTTGCCGAATCTGCAAACAAATGTGGACAAACTCCACGAGGGGGTTTACTGAATCCTAGATGGATTCTAAGCAAGCATCAATTCACACAATAAGGATTGGCCAAACTGCTCCTAGAATCCAACAATAGGAGCACTCTTCAGCTGAAGAGAAACACTCATAACTATAGGGAAACCAATAACAATTCTTTATTGAATAATGAAAAGTTAATTCTCCCCATAGGGGTCAATACATATTTATAAATTGGGATGGGATGTTCCTTCCTAACTAGGAATTTCCACTCCAATTACACTTTCTACTTTCTCTCCTAAACTCACTTAAAATTAGAAATTTGCTTAAACAATCCAAATCAAATAAAATCCCAACCAAATACTCTTTTTTTAATGGTAAATTGTATTGAACAAAAAAGCCAGTACAAAAGGATGTACTGAAAAGTGAAAAGGACAAAACAAGAAGCCAAAAAATATCAGAAAGGAAAAAATTGATTCAAAATACTCTTAATTGGTTCGAAGTTCCTAATTAATTTAAATTCCCACAGTAAAATGGCTGGTCCCATTGGGCCTGGTCATGGTGGGCTTGGTTGATCAATGGGTCATGGGTCTGACCTGCATCAATATTGTATACAAAGTACAAACACTGTCCAACATGTGTGACTGTTAGTTATAGGTAATGATTTCTGAGTAATTATTTTATTCAGTTTCAAGCTATTCAACTGTTGAAAGTCCCCCAAAATGCACATTTGAATATCGATCAATTGTAGCTTGGAGCATCTTGAGGAGTTAATTAACCAACAAAAGAAGGGATCGCTTCAATTTTGATGGGTCAAAACTCAATAGATTACACAGAAAATCTCTAGTAAGTGGGGCTTGAAGGGAGAACTCAAATGATCTGGAGCTGGATGGTCCCATCTGATGGCTATAAATTACTGAAAAGGAAAAGCTTATCGTAACAATGAATAAAATGAACAGCTAATGTAGAACATAGAAGCAGAATTTTGTTGTAATAATACCTAAAATTTCTGGAACTCATGGTGCTGAGATTTTTAATCCAATGAATGGGAATTTTACAATATAGATTTGAAAATATGGCAATGTAACCAAAAAAAAAAAAAAATGTGATGATGGATTGTGCGGAAAGTCTGTGGAAGACCTCTTTCTTGATCAATGTAGTTGAAAGTATCTGACAACATTTCAAAACCAAGATCGATATTCAACTCATTTTAGTAGCTACTTCAATTCTACCAGCAGCTCAACCATGTTACCCATGGCTCACTCATAATTTTTATCATTGTTTTTTAGTAGTTATCTTTATGTTTTCAAACGCCAACCATATGCAACACCAATGGCAGTTGTAGTGTTAAACTGTTATTCTTAAGGCAACCAGCATTAGTATTGAAACAATTCATTTTGTTCCTTTTGGGATGACAACCAGAGTTACACAAGCTTCATTTAGATAAGAAATGACCTATAGGATAAATGGGCAGGTAACCAAACCTAGAGAGGCGAACCAGACTAAACCCATTGATGCCAGTATGGCTGGTCTGGTACGGGTTTCCGAACTTTTTTGTTCGCCATGTTTTAAAAAGCATTGGAGCCAAAATGGAGGATGTCATATCTATGAACTTATTAATCAAAATGAATACATTGGAATGCAAATTTATCATATGGAAATTCAACGTGTTTATCTAATGTTAATGAACAAGATCTTTTTTTTTTTTTTTTTTCTTATTCTTTTTTCCTTTTTCATGTGGTCTATGGGTAAAATAAAGTTGGTTAGATGTAAGATTTATGGAGAAATAGGCATAATTTAAGAAGATAAATGTGATAAAAAGATTCACCGATATGACCATAGAAAATATAACTAAAAATTTTAAAATACCTTGCGTAGTTTTCCCTTCTCAGAGTAGTAATTGATTACAGGAAGATTTGATCCAGCAAAGACTTTAAGGCGTTTCTTAATCGTCTCTATGTTATCATCAACTCGGCCCTGTGTTGAATATGGACAATCAAATTCCATGCTTGAATTAAGAAATCACCAAATCATATGAGTTTGACCACACTAACAACCTGGTTACGGCTTAGCACCCGCTTCACCATCTCTTCTTCAGGACAGTCAAAGAAAAGCACCACCTCTGGTTCCATTCCAATCTGGCAACACAATTTATCATCTTTCAAGTCAAATATAAAGTCATTAAAGAAACTTGTAAAACAAGATTATAAGACAACAATTCATTCTATTGTGGCCAACTGGGCTCCCAATTCCCATAGTGGTACCAAAATATGTCAAGACTATTATAAAAGCAATTTAGCATACATGGTGTTCCTCAGCTGGAGTAAGGAATATATATGATCCAAGCAGTTCAAGCTATCCATACAAAACAAGAGGTGAAAGGAAATAGGATCATAATAGTAGGCAAGCTGATCCACCACTACTGACTTCCCAATGTGAAGCACTAACCAGTCTGTAAGTGTAAAGGCCACCAATGTTCAAGAGAGAGGTTTTTGCAAGATTTTCTCAAAGCGTATACAGCCACCAAATAGTTTGAGAATTCTCACTAAGTTCTTTACACTTATTTCTCCCACTAAATGTGTTCTAACTTCTAAGGGAAGAATAATACTAGGATGACATCCATAGAATCAACATAGTCGGAGCTGTTAGAAACAATATCTTGATAACACAATGATTTTGCAGTTTGCCAGATGGATCATAAAGGCACTTGCAGAGTTGCAGTACACTTAGAAGTACAAACCTGAGGTTAACAGAGAATTGTATACAGACACTAGTCATGCATTCTGCTACATTAATGACATGCACATGTTACATTTCCAGGAAAATCCTTGTACCAAAATTTAAATAGGTCCCACTATGTTGACCACTCTCCTTGCTTAATGAGGAGTTGTCAACTAGGATGAGTACATGTCTAGAGCAAGAAGGCAAGTCCAACCGAAGTATATACGTAGTTTTTTATTTGTCTAAATGAGATAGCTACAAGCAATGAAACATAACCATCTATCAATTTTGAAATTTGAGGAAGATTACAGAAAAACTTGCTGTTCTATGAGGCTAAGCATCATGACAGGTGGATGGAAAGTGACGATGTCAACATTGACAATGCGGATTCTATCCCAGCTCACTCAAAAGAACTGGCGCTACTACTAATGACAATGATGACTTATATAGGTGACACCATCTGGGGCCAGCAAAGGTGATTCACCTGAATGTATTACCTATAAAGAATACCTTGGAAGTTCAAAGAAAAATGATGAAATCTTTTCTCTATTTTTAAATGGCAAAAATGATGGAATCTTCATACGGCTTGGCTTCCATAAATTTATGAGCAAATAGAACTATGGTCTTTCTTTGACAAATAACAGAATTTCATGTGGAAATTGGATCGTGTCTAATATGTACACTGAAATGACACCCTCATCCAAGTTTATCTTCCTTGATATGCAAAAGCAACTTACAGCATATTGTCACTGTGGTTGAATGTTTTGGATACACTAAATTAACATAAGCAATCGAAGTATTTTCACATTTGATGGTCCAAGGCTCCAAGCAATTAATTAGTAAACAACCATTTTGTTCTCCGAGTTTTTACAGCACCACTTTGGTTTGCTAGAGCATATAGTACAGGTATTTAAACAATATTAGTAAACAATTAACTGCACAGATTGGGTAAAGGCAATGGAAAGTAGTCGCAAATGTAAAACTTCTTTACAAGAAGAGGAAAGAAACGCACCACTCGTTCGAATGCAATACGATTTTCATCACTTCGTGGAAAACCGTCAATGAGAAATTTAAAGCTCTCACTTGATTGAATAGCTCTTTGGATCAGCTTCACTGTTATTTCTGACGGGACAATCTTCCCTTCCTTAATTATGTCAAGGATCATTGATCTGACCTGACAAATTTTCAATTAGCTCTGGTATCTTGTGCAACTATTTGCACAAACTAACTATAATAGAATCTCAGAAGTGGAAACAAGTAATCATTACTTTATACCCATTTTCACTATTAGAATATATCTCCTTCCTTAATAGGTCACCTGCACTCAGGTGTGTAAACCCAAATGTTTCCACAATTTTCTCACATTGTGTACCCTTTCCACTTCCAGGGCCACCTGAAAACATAGGCGGCAGAAATGAATTCAAATGCTAGAGAACAAAATATGCTCAAGATGATACAGACCTTCAAGGAAAATACCAAGAGTGAGACTCATTTTATCAAAAGAGGGTAGCTCAAAAAAGGAACAAATACATGGCAGAAGAAATTAAATGTAATCATTGGTAGTTTGCCGAAAGAAAGCCATGCAAAACTACAAACAAATGACCAACAACAAAATACAAAATTCAATATAAATGCATATATACATATTACAGATATAAAAGCTATGGAACTTATCTTCTCACTTAGGCAATTAATAGAAAAATACATAAAGAAAAGGAAAATTCTTCATATGGTCTTCATCGATCTAGAGAAACTAAATAACAGGGTATCTAGAGATTTGATTTGTCGGGTTTTAGATAAAAGAAGTATCCCAAGAGGTTATATTGACATCATTCAAAGACATAATGAGGGTGCGATAATGAATGTGAGAACTACCTACAAAGAGATTGGTGAGTTTCCAGTGACCATAAGTTTGCATCAAGGGTCGGCTTTAAGCCATTATCTCTTTGGATTGATTATGGATGAATTAACTACTCATATTTAAGAGGAGGCACCTAGGTGTATATTGTTTGGAGATAATATAATGTTAGTGGAAAGATTAGGAGAAAGCTTAAATGCAAAACTTGAGAGATGATGAGAGGCTTTAGAATCCATGAACTTAAAAGTAAGTCATACAAAGACAAAATATATGAATTACAACTTCAATGGGGATGTGGAAAGAGCTGAAACTCCTATGAGAATTAACGCAAAAGAGACACCACAAAGAAACTCAATTTTGATACCTTCACTTGATAGCCCCTAGGGTGGAAAGATTGAAGAAGATGTTGAACAAAGGATAAAAGTGAGATGGTTGAAATGGAGACTTGCTTTTGGAGTGTTTTGTGATTGACGCATACAACAAGATTTAAGGAAAATTTTTACAGTACAAGGATTAGATCGACCGTTACCTATGGAGTAGAATGTCGATCAATCAGGAAGCAACACGTGCATAAAATAAGTGTCACAGAGAATGAAAAGGTTGAGATGAATGTGGGGTAAAACTAGAAAAGATAGAATCAGAAATGAGCCCATTCGAGAGCATTTAAGAGTAGCATAAATAGATGATAAATTAAGAAACACTCGTTTGAGATGGTTTGGAAATGTGCAATACAAGCCAGCAAGAGCATCGTTGAGGAAATATTTCTCTATGCAGGTTGATAGGCCACCAAGGAAAAGAGGTTGGTTGAAGAGAATAGGATGGAAGTAATAATGATAGATCTAAAGAAGTGCAACTATCCGAGGATTTAGCTCAAGATAGACCAGAATGAAGAAACAAAATTATTGTAGCCAACCCCAACATAATTTGGACAAGGCTTAGAAGATGATGATGATGATACATACACATGTACATATAGACACGTATTTGATCTTACGAGAGTTTAATGACAAAGATCACTTTAATGCAAAGGTCCCATATGTTGATATTTGGGCCAATGTCCGTTAATATGGGGCAAGTTTATCCACGTTGTACTCTCTCTCTCTCTCTCTCTCTCTCTCTCAATGGAAAGATACTTCAATGCACTGGCGATCTCATTCCAATATTTGGGCCAAACCCCATTCATGTAGGGTGATTTCTCTCTCTCTCTCTCTCTCTCTCTCTCTCTGAGGATCTCATAGAGGCCTTTATGACCTTGGCCCGTAAATGGGCCTTTATGTGCCTCTGAAATATCTTTCAGGCCATGACCAATGCCCCAGTTGGTCCTATACATGTGACCAGCTACCAGGAATTGCTCATAGCTCACGTTTGATGCCTGATAAAGCAAATCTTGGTTTTTGTTTCCCTTGTGATGGACCTGGAAGAGGAGGGACATGTCAAGTATCTGCCTGGGATCATGTCTTCTTAGGTCTATTATGGATGTACAATGCTATTTCGGTAGTAATATTCCATTTCAGTTGGAAAATGCAGTCAGATGTTTGGGGTAGTATAAGTGATCAAGGGGTGGTAACTCATATTATGGGAGGAAACTTTGCACAGAGTTCCATTACTATTAATGGGTGGCTCCGGGATTTTTTTATGGGCACAGGCATCTCAGGTAATTCACTCTTATGGTTCTTCATTATTGGCAGCCGTTTTTCTAATTATGAAGCATGGCTAAGTGATCCTACTCACATTGGACCCAGCGCCCGAGTTGTTTGGCCAATAGTAGGTCAAGAACTCTCTCTCTCTCTCTCTCTCTCTCATATGAACTCAACTGATCATATATAAAGCACATAATTTAACCTCTCTCCGACACGCAAGCGTACATGTCTATTTTTTGTGGGCCCACCTATATAGGATCCAAGCTCTTCAATCAACACTCCTCGATGAACTGAGATGCCCAAATTTCAATAAAAATAGAATGATATTCACCATCAAATTCCATCACACTAAATTATAAGGTGAAACCATTAAGCTTATGAACAATTGCAATGATCATCCAAATGTGGAGATTTTGTTATCATTTCCTAATCCATGACTAGCAAAGCCATCCAATGCCAACACCCCCCACCCACCCCAACAGGAAAAAAAAAAAAAAACAGAAAAAAAGCGGTTGATTCTTAAACTCACTCTTGCCAAAGAAGGGTTCTCATATCCTAACTTTCAGGCAGTACTTGGGGGTTTTATCCAGCTACGAATTAACAGATTCATGTTTAAACAAAATAGCCTGTAAAGGCCATAACAGTGAAACCAATCAATATACAAGAACTAAATAAGACGGGAGATCCCAAGAGCTCCATAACTGAAGGGTATTGTTATCTCAACATTGACAATGCCTATTATTTTTCTTAAAGCAATGTAATGGGTAAAGTTGTCAAGTTGTTCACATAGGATTAAGGGTCAGGAAATTTAATGAAAGTTACCACTAAAAAAAAAAAGGATTAAGGGCCAGGAAATTTATACAAAAGGAAAATCCGAAGAAAGAATCTCGAGTGTGGATACATGGGGTATACTCTAAATATCATAAAGTAACAAAGTATTGTATCATCTAATAAAAAACTTCTGGATCGTAAAAGAACATATGGTGCTCACCTAAGACAAAAGTAATGAATGGACTAGTCTTTTTAGATGATTTTACCTACACACAGTAAAACAAGACTATTGAGCATTGGAGCAAAATCATGTAAATCAATCAACCATGTTGTTACTAGAACGTTCTCTTTCTGGATCGGCAGATTCTAGGGTCAGCCATAAGAGAGAATCAACAACAAGAAAATCAAAGAGAATGGCTTGCCTTCTTAAATGTAGCTGTGATTAAAACAGAATATAATATAATGAGGACACAGTACAGTTTCATGTGCAATTAACAGTATTAGTTTTCTAAGGTTTGATATATAAAACTATGACTTAACAAATGACAAATAGCTACTACTAGACTTGGGCATTTAATCATCTCAATTACAAGATGTGCCAAAAAAAAAAAAAAAGGGAAACAAAAACAAATAAATACCGGTTCCACAACTTCTGTAGTAAAGGACTCCACAGAGATTACTCTATATAGTACCTGCAGGAAAAAATATGTATGTGTATAAAATGACAGAAGAATGTAGAACAAACATAGCTTCTATGAGACTATAATTGATATCGTCACAAAACCTTACATAAATATATAAGATATAAGAAAACAAGTATTCATGGATAGAGAGCTCATAAGAATATTTAAAATGGTGAAGAAGAGCCAGGGGCACAGCAGAAGATGCTCACTATTGCAACCTTGAGGTTGTGAGTTCATAGAGAGAGAGAATAGTTTAAATGGTTTGGAGTCGTGACTGAATCCATGGAGCTTTGTCAAGTGTTGATGAATGGTATATTCTTAGCTACAGAAAATTTGCATATTGGGCCAATGTTATGGATTATCTTTTCATTGCTCATGAAGAATTGGTTGCAGATCAAATTTTTGCGATGGCCAAAGCATACATGGAGCAATTTGAGAACAATAGGAAACCCTGCAAGGATGGATTAAGTAACGATCAAATAATGGGTTCCACAGCTCTAAAAGTAAATGAAATCAGAGATAGGGGCTGTTCTGATAAGGATAAAGAAATAAACTGCAGAAACAAACAGCAAACATGCTGTTTCTGTGGAGCTCGGGCCTTATTGGACCCAGTCCAATGGAAATCCAAGTCCACGGGGTATGCCCAAAGGTACCATAAATGGAGCTGGAATCACTTCCATGTATATAGCCATAGTAATCTAGGAAAGATTGTTAAGAAAGATAACGTTCTAGGATTTCTTTTCAAAGCTATAAATAGGGATATAGACTGTCACATGGAACCATATTTCAGAACTTTAGCTTTTAGAAATAGCTTTAATGAAGCATATTTTATTTCTCTCCTTGGATCAGGCATCTCTCCATTGGATTGAGGTGATTCAGCATTAATCCAGCAAGCAGACGTTAGTATTGAAATTTATTTGCAGTCCCTTTCTTCTAAATTTTCTGGAATTTCGCTACTTTGGGTCTCAGTATTGTATGACAGTCAGATTTTTCAATAGGGACTGAATCGATTGTATTCTGTTTTAATTCCGAGGGGTAGCTCAGTTGGCCTAGGACACCACGGTTTGCTCCTGGAGATTGAGGGTTCAAAACTGCACTACCACACTGGGCCACAGGGGATTTACCTGACTCCCCCCGGGCCCGTAGGGATTAGTCTAGCCCAAAGGGTTGGGATACCCTCTAGTATCAAAAAAAAAAAAAAAAATAGTATTCTGTTTGGTGTTTTATCTTTGGTTCATGAATAAAGAGTGGCATGGCATTCAGCTCTTATAATGAGTCTCTCTTAGCTTTTGTAATTCTTCCCTTTCTGAATGAATTGTTTTAGTTGATGATCAAAAAGGGAAAAAACACTTTATAAATCCATGGGATTGTAGATCTCTTCCTTTTCTGCCAACCTCTAAGCCTTCCGGACATTTACAACCTTGGAACGGACCAGCAAATCATCTCATTTTTAAATTGCAAGAATAAAGGTGCTTAATCAACCAAGAAAACCAGCTAGAACAATCAATTCATGAAAATGTTCATACTAATTTATTGATGAGATACCATTTGTGAAACAGGTAAGTGTAGGCCGGTTCATCTGCAAATTATGTTCTCCAAACTCCAAATAGTCCACAATGTAATCTTCAATTTGGAAGCTCACACACAAGGTTCAAAATAGCGGCCGCTATGCTATTTTGAAAATAGCAGCGCAACAGTATAAACCTAATAGAGCCAAGCAGTTTTAATTTATAATATTGTTTTTCCTATTTCTCCTCCTCAAGAGCCTTTCCTATGGTTGTCTCTACCCTTGTATGGTTCCAAATCACAAACAAAAAAAAAAAATAATAAGAAAAGAAAGATTGGTTGCTACACAAGATTCAAAAAAATATTTCAACACTTTAAAAATCACATTCCTACGCCGCTACGTAGTGTTTTGGCCACTGACCGTTACACCCACCGCAACTGCTATTTTTATCCTTGCTCATACATCTTAATATGACCACATTAGTTCTGAGTTGGCCTTGTGCTACCTACGCCTTGCAAACCAAAGTATCTCAATATGAATGTCTGCTCCTCTTTGATGCATCTCTCTCTCTCTCTCTCTCTCTCTATATATATATATATATGCATGTGGCTTGAGGTCTCTCTCTGCATCACTCTTTAATTTCGATGAAACCAAAATATCAAATCACCAGGTCAACAAATATATACTACATGATTTGAAGAGGGATTCTATATTCCCAGACTCACTGGTCTTGTTATTAATAGTGTGAAAGATTTAGGTCCAAGTATTAACGATGAAATTGAGATTCCCAAAATCTATAGGATGAGATTTTGTAGTGAGCTCAAGCAGTGGGGAACTGTAAAAACAAATCATCTAGGGTATTTTCCTTTTTATCCTCCTTTTCTGCTCCATATCGTTGGTGGTGACCATGTCAGGCATTGATTTTGGGTGAAAACTGAAAAGGCAACAAAAGCACCCCCAGGAATGTGGTTTCAGATTTGCGCAGTGTCCCCAAAACAGAGCTGAATGGAAAGCAACCCATTCGGCCAAAATGTTCAAACAGCAACTAGCCATTTGGAGAGAACCCAAGCACATCAATAAAGGGATGCCAAACGACAGTAGAGATCAAAGCTTCGTCCACATTCATGTGACATGGGAAAAAGCAGCTATGTTAAAATCAACTAATGAGCTGAGGCCTTCCACCTTTTTCTCCAGACCTCCGTACTAAAACCCACAAATGCAACAGATGGACATTTGAATATCTTCGGAAGAAGGGATGTGCAATCAAACTTGTCCTGCCCTTCCTTCAAAAGTTGAATCACAGATCATTGCAATCTGTTCCACTCATTTCAATCACAGAGCATATGAATGGGCACAGGCCCAAATATCCTCATATCAGAGAGACATCACCATTGCATTAAAGTGATAATTGGCATCTATCCTCGAGGAAAAATGAAGACACCTGGACATTTCTCAGTTTCTCCCCCATTAACTTCTACCTAGCTTTCCTTCTCTTGGGCTGTTGTCAGTTTGCAGGTGGTTTCAACATAGAAACTAAGAGCACCTTTGAGGAGCTTAAAAACAAATCTCACCCATGCCACATGTTAAAGATTTTAGGAATTGATTTGAATCCAAATTAAATTTGATTTTGAATTCCATTAATTTTCTTCCATCTTCTCTCTTCTACAAATCTTGGGATCCTTTTCTCTCACAACAAAGATACGCAAAGGATTCTACAAGAACAAAGTTCCTTAAATTTTTACAACATGCAGAGCCCAAACAAAACTCTGGGGGTGGTCCACATCTTACTAACCTAGCAAATGGCTTCAACATCCATAACCATTCTCACAAAAATCACAATTCTAACAAACGCAGCATGTTCTTAGTATAAAAATGTTCATATCATCAGCTATCAAAACCCCCTCTCTTCAATCCCAATCATCAGAAAAACTACAATAACTAGAGAAAGGAGATTCTTTTCAACCAGATTCTTCATGCAATTCCCAAAAAAGCAACCTTTTTATAGTCATTCCGAATGAAAAGAGATCCCCCAAAAGGCAATCTAACAAAGAAAAGGAGAAGATGAAGAAGAAAACCTGAAAAGGTTCGGGATCGTACATCGGGTTGTTCAGATTGTCATATCGAGGCCCTAAAACAGAGACAGATGGATAGATTCACATCAGAAACCTCATGAGAGAGAGAAATTGAAGAGATAGAGAGAGAGAGAAAGTTGTGTTTACAAATGCGATTGGAGAGGGACTTGCAGTGCTTCGCGGCCAAGCATTTACGAGAGGGGTTGAGGAACGACTTCAGCAGCGACGGAGCCATGACAACAAGCGCTCTCTCTCTCTCTCTCTCTCTCTCTCTCTCTCTCTCTCTCTCTAAGCTACTGTTTTACTTCTCTTCTGCTGTTCTCGTGTGTGCTTCTCAGTAGCAGGTGGAACGATATTTTTGGACGGGTCCCGGCTCGGCACGTGGTACGGGACGGAGGGCCTCGGCTGGGGATGTAAATGGTTCCGAGCCGTAAAAAATTAATCGGGTCTGAATCTTTATTTAGACCCGATAAATAAATGGGTCCGGCTCTGGTTCCACCTTGCTTCGGACCCGTGGACCCGACATATTATCTCAGTTTTCCGAAACCTCTCCTAAAAATCATGTTTTTAAATATAATTATCTATCTAGACCCGGACCCAGACCCGTCCCATGTATGGTTCCGGTTCTGGTTCCGATTCTGGAGCTAAGAAATTGGTTCCAAAACGGTTCCGGTCTTAATCCGATTCCACATTCTCCTTAACTGTTCTAGTTCCGGGCCCAGCATGGACACGGATTGGAACCGACCCATTTACAACCCTAGCCTACGCCTTGCTAAGGTGCTTAAGCTAAGTTGAATTATAGTTTTTTTTTTTAATATTACGATAAATCAAATTACGAGATTTTTATGAACAACCTATTTAAGAACACTATCACCCTTCATCAACCTACCCATACAAAAATTGCAGCACAACAATAACCACTTCTCCATCATCACAATATATCATTACCCTCCCACACCCTTCTCACTCACTCTGCAGGTTTCTCGACCTTCTCCCACGGTCCACACCCTCACCAAATGACCTATATGAGGAGAGATCACAAAATGATGAATGGATAATGATATCGTCGTAGGAGTAACGATATCAATGAATTACCTTTTTATTTTTGATAAAACTGACTATCTTGAAGAATTTTCGAAATTGTTTTTCACCCCCAACAATTTACAACAATCTCTTTAATAACTGTGGAAGATGATGCAGTAAAATAATTTTAAAAGGGAGAAAGAGTATCCAAAAGTTGTTCTTCAGAAAATACTCAGTGAAATAGATTTAACCTCAGATTTATGGACTTCTAAATAAAATAGTAGCCCCACTTAACGGTCTACTAAACTTTAATCTGATACCATTGAGTAGCACCACTTGTATATTTATGTTGAAGGTGCTGTTGTGAGAAACACTCTCACCGTACTATTAGAGATAAGGGTAGGGACCCTCACAGTTAAGTTGTTGGCATTGAATATGGATATAAAGGCCCCCACCTTATCTCTCACAGTAAGGTGATAGTATCTCTCACAAGAGCACCTCCCATTTATGTTTGTGTGTTTTGCAACTCTTTTATCCGGCGCATCTTCTTTGGATCCAAATCTAGTTTTGAATCCCCTTTTCTCTTCCAAAATTCTGGCTTCCAATACAACACATATGTTTCCTGTTAGATCTAGATACGAATCTAATCCATGAAGTTGGATCCGGGTCTAGATCCACCATGTTCTGCTTTGGATCCGATCGGTTTTCATTCCAAAGTAGATGTTGCGATATTCTCCCTATAGGCTATACTCCATAGAGAAATTTTCATTTATGAAAATGGTGTAGGATTTTCAAAAAGTGGGAGCCACTGATTTAAAGGTGCTCACCAAAAATCTCACATGATTTCACTGTGAGTTACCCCTTGGGAGAAAATCCCCCACGCTTCAGATATCTCTATCTTGAGGTGCTTTTCAGCCAGTAATCCATCCATCACAGACCCAAAAATAGACCAGATCAAAATTGTGGGACATGTGGATCACATGTTCAGAAGTCAAAACTTACAAAGTTGTGTTCTAAACCCAGACCTGGTTACAATGTAAAATCATCATGGAAGGAAAATTCTTGTTAAATAAATTCTACATTAATTGCAAACCATGAAGGATAATTGAATAAATGGGTAAACAGTTCTGGACCATACTGGACCTGGACTATACACAGTTATTAGTCGTGTCCAGATCTTTAGACAGAACCCCAAACCTAATTATAAATTAGGCCCAAAATAGGGTCCACACCCAAGATTTTCAGGTTGGGTCTTTCCGGGTTCCCCTGACACCAGTATCAAGGTTAGTTGGCACTGTATTGAATAGAAGGAGCCAAACTTTGGAGATTGCCTAGACCCCAGGCTATGTTAAGGAATGGTCCAGCCCAAACACAGCCTGTAACTGGGCTTAAAGTTGCATACGTGAAGTGACGGCTCTAGAAATTCGAGTAAGTGGGGTCAACAAAAGACTTATCTTTCACAAATCGAATAAATTTGTTTTTACCTTTATCAACATCTGTCATCTATTTTTTTATAATATTAGGGTTTTCTCCTTCTAATACGGGAAAATACAGTATTTAGAGGTTAAGTTAGGGTAAATGAAGATTTACCGACAAAATATCCCTTATATCATTTTTCAACATACCCTTAATAAATCATTCAAGAAAAGTGATGAAGTCCAACCCGAACGACCTAGAGGGGTCCACAAAAAATCTGTCATAAGGATGGGTATTTTTTTTCATTTTCAAAACCTTTTAATGGAGAGGACTTGATTGAAAGAACAATTGGGAAAATTTAATGATTTTTTAAAATATACAAATCTTCATGTATTTTTTTTAGAACGAGCCAAAAGTTTCACACTCTTTTGAAAATGCTTACTGAAAAATAGAATAAAATAAAAGGAATTGACTCAAATTTCAAAGTACCCATTCCCATCTACAGTTTGGACGGTGGATGCTGAGGAAGATTAGAAAGGAATCGAATCGCAGAAACTTGTGAATGAAGGTATCTTTCTATATTGACAATTGACACCCACCTCTGGCTATGTCATTACATTATATATTCTTTGCTGGGGATTAGAAAGAAAAGAAAGAAAGAAAAAGAAAAGATAAGTGACATATCACGTTCATGCTATCCTTATCAGGAGTACTCGTCGTCTTCTTTCCATTCAAAGGTTGAGTTCTATCAAAAAACAACATGTCCCATGGGCTGCGGATCTTTTGATAGTCTTTGGAAGAAGAGTAGAAGACCAGCCTCTTTCTTTCCTTGGTGTTGTGTTTTGGAATGAATAAATACAGATGCATTGCATGCATGATGTCCGAGGTCCCAACTCCATGCACATGTGAGGCTTTGTATCATTGGTCTCTAGGTTAGACATGATGGGCAGATCATGGTTTTAAAAATCGGTCGATACCGATCTGATATGGCCATGAGATATTGGTATCGGTATCTTGGGGCTATATATCGCCAAAATATCGGCCCATATCGGCCGAGATGAAGTTCATCTCGGTTTCTTCGAGATCTCGGCCGATATTTTCAAATCATAAAAGGTGATAAAACCCTAATTTTTTCTATTTTTTCCGCCATCTTCATCTTCTTTTCCTCTTTTCTCATCTCCTTACTACCCATAGCAGCAGCCATATTCCATCACACTTTCCTCTTGCATATTTTCAAATTCCACATCTATTTCTTGAAAAAAAATATTATTTAAGATAAGAGAAAATCAACTTAAAGCATTTTATTATGTGTTTTTTATTTTTTATTTTTAGATGAAGCATAGAAATCATTGGGTTTGTCACTTGTGTTGTATTCTTCATTTAGAAGTTAGATCTACATACTTTCATGCTAGATCTATTCATACACATGATTTTGAATTTTTTTTTTATTTTTTTATTTTCGAATTTTTTAATATTAGAATTATAATATATCATTTTTTGGGGATTTCATCATAAATATGATCTTTTAATGATTCATGATCATTGTATAGTGTATAAATGATTGATCTACATACTTTTATGCTAGATCTATATATTTAGAGTTTTGAAAATGGTTTTATTAAATCTTTATATTTTCTAAAAATAATTGTTGTTACTTGTTAGAATATTTGTGGTACCAAATGCTTATTAATAGTGTGTAGATGATAGATCTACATCTACTCATAGTCATAAACATGATTTAGATCTACCAAAGGCTTACTGATAGGTTATCTTTATTTTCTTATATTTTACACTAATAAATTGATCATGAGCATCAATAATTATTGTATAATATGAAATACTGGAGAATACAGCGAATTGCGACACAGACATAACTCATAACTTAAGGTAACCGAGATTTTGATTTATTGTTGTTACTAATGGAAAAAAAATATCGTTTTCCAGCATTTTCTAATATTCTGAATTTTTTGGATATTTTTGAGAATTTTTTTGGATTAAAAAAAATTCACACCGCGACGTCCGCGACGGACTGATACCAGCGACTGATACCGATATCATATCGGTTTTTCGGCCTGGCCAATGCGCGACCGCGACCGAGATTTTAAACCATAACGAGATAAAAGATGATAGATCATTTTAAAAGCTGTATATTTAAGAACACCGAGAAATTTTCATCCCAAAAGCAAGGTTCGATCACCATGAGACCCAGCCTCCTTGGCTGTGTACCAAAAGCAATAAAGTTGAGATTTTGAGAAAAACATAAAATCAAATAGAGAGATAGTGGCCTATCGAAAATACTCAACACAAGATAACCCCATGGTTATTATAAGATTTTAAATATGAAGTCAACCCAAATAGATGGAGTAAAACTTCAATGATAATGAGGGCGATTACAACATGTCTAGTGGAGCTGATCATTTGATTATGCATATGACTCCAATCCAAGCATTTGGATGGATGCACTGGTCCACGATGGTTGCACCAGATGCATAAATGCTCTGTTCTTAATTTAGTATTCAATGTTTCTCTGACTAATACTAAAAACCTCACTCAATGATCCTTCTCAGTGAAAAAATAGAGAACATGATAAGAAACTCAATCCGTAATGAGTACTAGTTAAATTCAAGTTAACTCGGTCACGACTCGGTTGACTTGACTACAAGCTCGCAAAGACTCGGCCAAAGTTCAATAAACATTACAATAAATCATTTTTGTTTTTATTTGTTATTTTTTTTTTGCTAGTTTGGCCTACTGACCAAGAGTGATCCTATCATCATAAAGACCCATCGATCGATCCTTGGGTATGAGCGTAGGGATATAAAATGGATCCCCGATTTTCTATATTACCTGTAGGTTCCGACCGTATAAAAACTGGGTATGGGTTCTTATTTAGGCCCTGATGAGTAAATGGGTCCGGGTTCGGTTTCACCTTGGTTCGGACCCGTGGATCCAAGACCCGACATATTACCTCAATTTTAAAAAATCTCCCCTACAAACCATGTTTTTTTAATATCATTATCTACCTAGACTCAGATCCGGATCAAAACCCGTCACATATATAGTTCTGGATCCAAGAAATCAGTTCCGAAACGGTTTCGGGCCTGGATCCAGTTCCACCTTCTCCTTAATGGTTCCAGCGGACCCGGACCGCAACCGACCCGTTTACAACCCTATATGAGTGTGATACTGAGGTGCCAACATACCACTCGACCATGAGCGTGTCGGTTATTTATATAAAATTATACTATATAAATTTACATGATTTTGACCTTTGACTCAAGTAGTCCCACTAGCATTACAAGCTGAGCCAGTTTTGAATAATTAGCTGAAGTATAAACCATACAAACCTTAGATTGGTGAACTTAGCTGGATCAAGCAAATCAGGTGAAATTGACTAATCAAGTGGATTTGCTGTTGTCTTGTGACCTAATTTCCTCAATCCAACGGTGAATACATTGGCATGAAAGCGATATATTCAAGAAAACCAACAATCACGGGTGAGAAACTTGATCCAATGGTTTGACCACGATGCTAGGGCCCCACATAAGAGATCTCAGTGGATATGTTTCATCATTTGCACATAAATGGACTTGGGTCAACACATTTATTTGGTTCACACAACATAAGGAACAAAAAAGATTCTTAGACATTTCTACCAAAAGAGGGATGATCACTGTTTCAACGGTTGGATGTTAACTAGTGCAAAGATTAATTTTCAATGTCCGTCTCATTGAAATGGCTTACAACTGTTCAATAACAAATGGCTTTGCCAAGCGGTGTGCTGAAAGAAAAGGCCATACTCTAAACTCATTGGGGAATCTACTTGGATGCATGCGAATCATGAGAGGATAATATAATGAAAATTAATATTATGATATGATGTTGGGCAAAGATTGTCTCAATCAAATTATCACAACTATTGATCAAGGAGATTAAGATTTAATGATTTCTTAAAATATTTTTTTCATGAAATTTAATCTAACGGTAAGTATAATTTAAATTAGTGTTTAATTAGGGTGGGTGCCAATTCATAAGAGGTAATGTAATGATTCCAAGTCTTTCACACAGTGATTGCATTCTTATGAGCCCCATCAAACACTTTATTTTTGTCGTTTTTGTGGGCCCGTATTTGTAATCTATATATCATTCAATTTGTCTATCGAAAAGAATAAACCTAGAACTTTAAATTTGATCATTTAAATTTTTATAGATTTTGAGTAATTTATGAAAAATATCTAATCTATAGACCTAATTGTCTAGACTTTTGTGGGCCCCTAATTCATGATTTGAATTGTTTAACATTCCCTCGTAAATAATTAATATGAAAACATATAATTTCATATCTTAAATCTTCATAAATTTTGAAAAATATCTTAACAGTTTGGCTTACACATTTATAGATACAAAAATAATGATTTTGACAAATATAGTAATGTGGTTCATATATATATATATATATAATATTTCTCTATCCCCTACATAAAAAGGATACAACCTTAGTGAACATGGTTTTTTTTTTTTTTTTTTTAGCTTTCTTGTAGGAGTTCCACTCCAATGAGAGGGAAAAACAGTTGTGTCTCTCACGAGGTAGATCATTGGAGATACCTCTAAGGAGAAGAACAAGACCCAATAATAAATTTACTACTATCTTTAGTGGTGATTTCTCCCACGTCCACGTTTTTCTTCCACTCTCCCTCACTCCAAAAGATGGAAAACATCATGATATTTTTATTTTTTTTTTTCAACCTTTTACTGTGTAGGACAGGCAAATAACAGATGGCCCACCAAATGATTGGTTTCGATCATAAATCATTGTGCCCCATCACTCTCCCCACTTTTAACCTACAAGCTCTGGGTTTAGGGACTCTGTCCCTAGCAATCTTTTGTCAAAAATGTAAGGAAGGGGGGATGAATGCAATCCATTGGAACGGGACCCCACGCAAGAGGCCATATGAGAGGGGAACATCGATCATTGTACCCCATCACTTATGTTCTTGTCTTCACCAACTAGATGGGCCCACCGCACGCGCTATATGGATCCCACCCACGTCTTCCCTCCCATAGTTTGATGTGATGTGACGTTTCCTTCTATTTCTTTTCTAACTTTGGCTGTAAGGACAAAAGCATTGCATGGAAGGTGTAAAGGCAGTAAATTTAGAAATGGAGAACATGGTGAAGTGTGGAGTTATAGAGACTTATCTGACGCGCAAAGCAACAAAAGTCACAAGTTGGGGAGGACTGAGGACTGAGGAGAGGCATGCAGCCGTGTAATGCCATATATCCGCAGATAACGGCTACATCTCCAAGCATCGACATGCAAATACATCAATTCAATGTTTGCTAGAGTTGGGGGGATTCTCGCTGATCTTGTTTTGAGAATAATTTCAAAGTCCTGTTCATTTCATGTCATTGAATACATGGGAATCATGCTTCTTACACCCGGTTTAAAACAAAGACTCATGCATATGTGAGTAATTCAGGTCTTGGGAAAGTGAGGGCTGCATATACCAGCTGATTTCAGCTGGTAGAGATGATTTTACTGTAAATTCTTATTCAATTTCTATATACTCTACGCAAGCGAATCAGACAATATGGAATGTGAGAGTATCTAGAAAGATGAAATTAAAATTCCTCCAAGGAAACAGGCACTAGAGGGTCCCAAACAAAGGGTCCATTTTCTCAACATCCGAAAAAAGGGCCCGTGAGCAAATATTGGGACTTTATGTCATTCTCACAACCTAAACACAATCAGTACCATTCGTCCATTCAACATTGTTGTATGTATGGCCTGGTGATATGCTATAACAGTACTTATGAGCTGTGGCCTTTCTAATATGATCAGCTGTTGAATTCAAACATCTGAATATTGCTGACCATGTTTTTCTTAAGCAATTTACAATGAGGCCACAAATGGGCGGTCTGGATTGCAGCCTATTTGACATGATCATCTATCACCAATGGATTGCCATGGTCTTCAGATTAGGCCAGAATGTTAACCCTACAATCGAATGGAGTAGAGATAGGGATCTGGGGGCCCACTCAAACACCTTTGCGGCCCATCTTGGTGGATTTTGAGTATGTCTTTATGTACAATTTCTTTTGATTTATTACGTCAAAAGACCCAGCTGAATAAATCAGACCCAGCTGAATAAATCAGCCATTACCTTAGTAATTCATTTCTCATCTTCTTTTGATTCTATTTATCTAAAAAAAGAGGTTATTTGTTGCTCATATTTTAAACTTTATCTTTGATCTTCATTTTTAACTATATATTTAAGATATAAATCCAATGGATTCAATTTCTATCCATTTCAATGCAAACAAGATAGACCTAACAATTAAGAAACACTTTTAATTTTAGTTTTCTGAACATTTTTTTTAAACTCGATTTCTTTTTTAAAATAAAAAGCGCATGCAAACCAGATATCACTTTACCATTTTCATAAATAGGACTATTATCAATGGAGATATTTCATGATAAACAGGCTTAAAGGGTGCATACACCTTCATAATTTTTGGATTTTTAATATATTTCTCTATTCACCTCAAACTTCCTCCATCCTACTACCTATTACCCGTTTCCCTCACCATTCACGAGAAAATTAGTGTCCATTGGTTTAATGTAATTGAATTTTATTAAAAGTGGTTAAAAATGAAGAAACAAAGATGAATACTCAAAAATAATATCCAATTTCAGATGAGGTCGAATTGAGGGAGATGAGTAATGAATACGAGCCATCACTCATTAAGTCAATTGTAGTTCTGCCCTCGATAAAATCCATGTTCTTGATATTCATTTTTTTTTTTTTTTTTGGGGGGCAAAATTAAGATCTTGATATTCATTTAAAAATAACTACATCAGGAACTTTCATTACTTTCATGGGAACCTTTTTGAAACTGGTGCCCAAGTAATGGACTACTCTTGATAATTTTCACCTGAGATGTGCAGCTTATATTTTAAAAGAAATCAGTGTCAGTTTCATATGGATAGATCTTTATAATTAAAATGCCTGACAAGTAGTGAGGACTGATTCAGGATGTTCTGATAGGATTGTGTTGGATTGACAGAACATTGCAGAAGGAACAGGATTGAGTCCAGGTAACATGAATTTAGTTTTATGGATGTGAACTCAACTTATGATGATGACGATTGAATATCAAGTGGAAGGAGCAGGGGTTGGTCAGAAAGATCCGCGCGGAAAATCAGGCTCTGAAAAGTCCTATTTTTTCATGAGCATGCGATGCGCTCTCTCACATGCATCAACAGTGCAGGCAGGCAGTATCTTCCAAGCCCTTTAATCCAATCTCTGTCTTGTTTCTGGCTTTCTGCATTACATATTTATTTATCTCCAACACTTACTGTTATTGTCTTGTTTCTACATCATTCCTACTTCTTCATTCATCATACCCCACAGAAGAAAAAGGCAAAAAAAAAAAAAAAATTCTAATTAGCTATCCTCAAGGCCCAAGTAGGACCAACCTCCCCCACCCCCGGGGGCTAGATTAGATTTTTGTGTGTGTGTGTGTTGGGCAAATTAACGCGTTCGTGTCGTTAATGAGTGGCGCAAATTAACGCGTTCGTGTCGTTAATGAGTTGGACCCGTTAACACGTTAAATTAGCAGGTCGTTAACGAATAAAATCGGTAACCCATTAACAACGGAATACAATCCGCCAAATGATAAATGACATAAAATATTTAATGCATGAGGGGTAGTTTGGTAAGTTTGAAAAGGTTGAAGTGAAACCCTAAAATTCACATATAAAAGATCATTTTCTAACTCGTTTATTCTCCTTTTATCAGCAAAAGAGTGTGTGTTAATTTACACGGTCCGAAATAGACACGATTATTTAACGGGTTAACGGATCATTTCATATAACCCGTTTAATAATCGTGTCGTGTTCGTATTTGATTTTTGGACTCGTTTATTTAATGGGTCGCGTACAGGTTGAGGTGATTTTAACACGAATTCGTGAACGTGTAACCCGAATTCATTAACACGACACGATTGACAGCCCTATACACACTCATACCATATATGTCCCTAATTTAAAGGCTAGTTTGACACTTTAGTAACATATTAAAAGTTAAGTAAAGCCTCAATTTTTCAGACAAGATGTCACGTTAAAAATACTTTAATTCATAAGTCCCTCCATGTTAAAAAAAAAAAAAAGTAAAAAAGCAATCACCTTTATTAACTAAAATACAAAAAAAAAAAACTTCACTTTCCATACAAAAAGTAAAAGAAGATTCCATAACAAACAATTAAAAATAAAATACCATCATAATCCACTTATATTTTATTGTTTCTTCAAAATCAACTTTACTTCTCTTGATTATATTGGTTGAGTTGTCAAACTAACGCAAATAACGAGTTCAGTTCCAGTGAGAGACCAATAACCACTTTCACTGTCAGAAACTTTGTCCTCTTCTCCTTGTTTTTCAATAGAAGTCGCCATTTTTTAAGTGCATCGTAGAGGCTTTATGAAAAGGAGAACTACCTCATGAAAGATGATTTACATGCCACTACCTTTTTCAAGAGAAAGGGAAAAAGAATCCTATAATCCAAAAGAACGCGGACTAGAAATGGCCTCAACATTCCTTGCTTTGGAAGACTACAAATCCCTATACAGAAAAAGGCAATCCAAGTTTGGGTACCCTCTTTGCACATGGCCACTGCCAGCAGAAAATGGATTTACCTGGAAACCCAAACTGTGGATGGATTCTGAATGAGAACTTATGAATTGACTGACAGCTATGAAGCCGCGTAATGGAGTTGTCAATTTGCCCAGGTAAATTTGCAAATAGAGCAGGGGAGAAAGCCTGGCCTAATTAGTCAAAACTCCATAGACCCATTTGATAGCTTGATTAGTCAAAAAAGAATTACATTTTCTTGTTATCAGCTGTATAGCTTTTGGATTTCAATCGAATTACTTCGTCAAACATGATTTCAAAAAACAAGTCAATGTGCCTACCCAATCGAATTTTTGAATCAATCAACTTCATAATTACAAATTGCAAACTTGAATGCGAGATTGATCGAACCTCAAAGTGGGTAACTATTAGAAGAAGAGGTTCAAATAAGCTACATTTATATGGTTCCATAAGCTTTTCATACATTTCATGTGTGTGATTTCTCTGCATCATTTCATGGGTGTGCCTTTCATCAACAGTAATGGCAATAACTGATTTGATAAGTCACCAATAATTCACACGTAACATATGAGTTCTTCAGTTTTTTCACTTTTCCTCCCACTGTTTGGAACTCCACTACTTTGTTACACAGCTTGTACCTTGGCATGAAAGCAAGGGTATTATTGTCATCATCAGACAAGGGCATGGTAACATGCTTCAATACTCTTCCAAAGCATCTCACCTAGTGATTGGCAAAAATACAAAGACACAACAAAAGAAAAAAGAGACCATGTGGGACCCATACCCAAACTGGTTCCCACTGGGAACGACTACATAAACCCTCACTTCTCCCCCCCTCCACCCCTCTCCCTCACCACACTCCAAAGCATATCCAAAAACACTTCCAATCTTCTCTTCTTTTCCATACCAATTTTATCAGCATTGGACCCTCCCATACCATGGGCAGGCTGCAGCAGCGATATCGAGGCGTTCGACAAAGACACTGGGGCTCCTGGGTCTCTGAAATTCGCCATCCCTTATTGTAAGTCCTAATTGATCAAACTTGAAAATTTTCGCTATCAACTATTATGTTCTAGCCTTATTTCACATAATTCAATTGTATGTCCTTTCGTGTTTATTCGAAAAAGAAGAAAAGAATAACTAATGTTCATATGTTGTTGGGATTAGGAAAACACGAATTTGGCTAGGCACATTTGAGACAGCAGAGGATGCTGCGAGGGCCTACGACGAGGCGGCCCGGTTGATGTGTGGACCAAGAGCAAGGACCAATTTTCCTTTCAATCCCAATGCTTCCCCCTCATCTGGGTCCAAGTTTCTATCTGCCACATTAAGAGCAAAGTTGCACCGGTGTCACCTGGCTTCACTCCAATTGACCCAGCCTCCCCATAAGAGGCCCCAGACCATGGCTTCTCCAATCAATCGCAATGCCAACTCTCCGAGTTCTGATAACATGGAGGAGTGTCCCAAAAAGGCCATGGAGCGACCTGATCAACCAAATTGGGCCAGGGAAGTGAAATTGGAGGA
Organism: Umbellularia californica; assembly: GCA_028538565.1. Lineage (NCBI taxonomy): Eukaryota > Viridiplantae > Streptophyta > Magnoliopsida > Laurales > Lauraceae > Umbellularia > Umbellularia californica. Next base: position 96,872,229 of record JAPQWN010000003.1, read on the forward strand.
TAACCAATACCAGCAATTAAGTCCCTTAGAAGATGACCAAGTGCAACAGATGATTGAGGAACTACTGGATTATTCTAGCTCTCTAGAGCTTCAAGTTCCAGCTCTTCACTAGTCAAGCTCCAGCTCTCATCTTTTTTTTTTTTTGTTTTTTCCTTCCTCTGTTGGCCTATTTCTGTTGTAGTAATCTGAGTCAGGGGACCCATCGGATTATGCTGTGTACAGTAGTGAGAATGCAATGTGTCATCTCTAAGGTTTCTCATTTGATGGATTAGTGATAGTGGTTATAGATAATCTTAAATATTATGTTAGTAGAAAACCCAAACTAAAGATGGGGTTAAAAGTGATAGGAATAAGAAGTATAATTGGAAGGTTCAATTCCCACTAGCTTTTTACCTGATCTTTTCCCTTTTGGATTTTGGAGTGTGAAAGGGTCCGGGGTTTAGAACAGTGATTTGGGTCCATTTTGAGTGCGTGCTTCTTCTCTCTTTCTTTTTTCTGAGTGGGGACTGCTGCTGTTGTTGAATGGACAGAGAAGTAATTGATTGAGATGGGAAGGTGCCACTGTTATCTTTTTCTCCCAGGCATGGTTATAATTTGGACTCCACTCACTTTGATTCTTCTGAGTCAAGTGGATTTGAGGGCACCAAGATAGATGAGTTTGAACCCTTAGTTGAACTCACTGGGTTACTCTTTTTTTTTGGTAGAGAAACTCACTGGGTTACTTGAACACAGATTTGGTGGGGTTTTAAGACTATGTTAGAGGACTTGGTCAGTCATGACCCCTTGGCAATTTGTTCTTATTGTATCAAATTTATGTGCATGTGGAGCCCAGTAGTGGGATTGAAATGATACCCACACAGTGGAAAATCTTGAACCTGTTGATTGGAGCCCCATAAATAGACCTTTTTTTTTGGGTTTAGGAAAAACTTCACAATGTCAAACTAGGAAAAACAAGAGAATACAAAGAGACTGTTAAGAAAAGATGGACATCTCTACCAAAAAAAGGAAAAAAAGAAAAGAGAAAAGATGAACATGATGGCCAGAATTAAGGGCAAAAGAATGGATGGTTGGGATCTTTTAATCTGGGCAAACTTTTGAAATAAAATATGGCCCCATTAAGGCACAAGATACTCTGGATCTCTCTCTCTGTGAGCAGTGTAGAGAGCATGTGACTTCGCTTGACTATAAGAATTTCAGTAGTGTTTGGCTGATTTGTAATAAATGATGAGGATGCCTACTTCTCAACTTCCCACATGCTCTTAACTGCAACTGTCATGGCCTCCAGTGTTCTCCCCAAGTTAGGATCTTTGACCAAATAAAGATTTGTTCTTTGATTCACCAAATGCCCTATTCCCCTATCAGGTAGGGTCAGCCTAACCTATGCAAATTTGCAGGGTCATGATACAAAACATGGGACCACACGTTATCAAAAACACCATTGCATAACAGCTGATATAATCGCTCAAACAGTTATTTATACCAGTTCATCTCAATTACTAATTTTTAAAGTATTTTATTGGATCAACTGAAAGACTTTTTGGTAACGTTTGGCAACGGTCTTCACCTTGAATTGCTCGTTCAAAATTCACGCTTGCACGGATTTTCTTATTTGGATCAACATGGATTTAAAGAGGACGGACCGGGGAGATCCACCCTTTCGAATATTCTCAGAATCGGACAGGACGGATCGGAGAGATCCACCCTTTTGAATATTCTTAGAATCGGACCCCCCCCCCCCCCCCCCATTCGGATCAGTCGATTCTGCGAAATAGAGGATTTGTGGAGCTACAGTATTTTAGGAGTTAAAATTGGGGAGACCGGTTTTCAAGTTTTTTTGGTTTCTATGGGTCCCACAATTAAGATCTGAACTGATAATAGTGTTAAGAAGGTCCAAAATGGCCATCTAATAAGAATTTCAGCCGTTGATTCATCTTAGATTTTGAGATATTTGTAAAACTGTCCAAACCGTTATATGGCAGTTTTTGAAATGCTATGGGCTAAAAAAGGGGATTAAATCCAGCCCCTTTTTTTCGATTTTTTGGTTCCTGCGGGCTCCAAGGTCATGATCTGAACCAGTAATTATTTCTGGAAGGTGAAACACGGCTAGTTGACCAATTTTCAACAGTTGATCCTAACCATATCTTGAGATACTTGCAAAAAAGTCTATGTACTAAAATATTAATTTCTTATTCTGTAGGATCTGAACAGTACATATTCTCTAGATGACCACAAACTACTTTGAGGTGAAAGTTGAGGTCTTGATTTTTCATGGATTTTGGAAATTTAAAAAAAAAATGTTTGCATCCGTTGGATCATACATTCAACAATTTGTGGGAAATCTCCTTCCATTCAAACATGGAACTCTCATTGGAAATGCTTCTTAGGGATGTATCGGCTCTTTCGAGATGGAGAGAATCCTCTAAACAAATGATTCTTTTACGTTTACCAAACGTGCCCTTAGGGCCTGTTTGTGCACAGCTGTGGAAGCCGCGGCAGTTCGTTTCTTACCATTGATGTTGAAAAACGTTAAGGTGGGCTGCACAAACCGACCCTTACATGTAAATGAGGTATAGGGGGACCCCCTGGACAACCACGCCCCCCTACCCCATCACCATCCCTTTGTATGTCTCAGTTTTTGACACCCATCCAATTGAAAGTGAATGTTTAGGATAATCTAATGGACTTGAAATTTTGTATATAGGTCGGTCCCATCTAGATCTTCTGATCTTGAACTTTTTTTTTTTTTTTTTTTTATGATTGGTGGATCCCAAGGTGGGCCCCATAAGGCTGTCCTCATCGTCGGTGGCAGGTGAGCATGGCCCATATAAATATAATATACCATGATCCATATAAATATAATATACCATGATCTACATCTTTGATATTCATTTGTATTGATATACTTTGTATTTTAGTTCACGGATTGGAATTATCGGCTAACCAAAATTCTCATGCAGAGGTACAATTTAGTATAAAGTAGCTTTTATTTTAGTTCATGGGCCCATGTGATTCCATGTTCATGTGATACAAAATATTAATACATGGACATTTCATTGGCTGGAAGAATCAGCAAACTGTTTCTGAATTTTTTTTTTTTTGGTGGTAACCACCAAACTATTTCTGATTGGAATGATGAAAGCCATCTTTATGTTTGCCTTTTTGATTGGACCGTTGTTGCATTATTATTATTCTTTTCCTTCAATGTTGTGTATGTATGTTGCAGTCCCATGGAATGATTGTCCAATTGGGCCTCTTAATTTCTGATGAGAATTTAAGAGGTTGGAAATTCATGTACATGATGCAGTGATTTTTCCGCTTTGATATTTGAAATGCCATGTTTCTTTACTAGATTCGATTAATTATATATAATACTATATATATTATCGACACATAGAAATTTTTTTATTATGTATAAATCTATATTATTTATAAACAAATATTTTATATATGGGCTATGCTTAGGTGTGCACCCTCCATGTGTTCCTCGTGCGAACTTCCTTGTGGGGCTCACTCAGGCTAGGCCAATTATGCGGGAGGTGAGGATTGAAAGATTTAAATGATAGCTACATGTTTCCCAAGTTTCAACTCCGTTAGATCATTTTAACCCCTTGAATCAAAAGTTTAATATTTTTTTAAAGTATTATTCTTTTATGATTTCAATCTAATGGGCAGTAATGGTGGGATGATGATCAGATCTTGGGTCCTGCCAACTACGAAAAAACTAAGAAAAAACAGTGAGTGTGAGGGAGGTAGATTGATCACATGAGACCCCATGTGCGGAAAAAAGAGATTCGCAAAAATGTCTCCCACAAGACGGTGTGTACCTGACCATAAGCCATCATAGCTTATGCTACTAGACTTCTATATGCTACTAGAGTTGAACCTGAACCAGACTCAGGCTTAAACCTGGTCACTTCATTAGTTTTGATATGGGCCCTAAGATTAAAAACCGAGTTGGATAAAGAACTTGACCTGGGAATAATCACTTTTTTGTTATTTAGGTCTGATTATGACTGAATCCCACCCAACATCGATCAGTTGCCATCCTTTAAATTGATTGAATCAAATAATAATAACTAACCGCAATCGGTAGCTCAGTTTGCTTAGAACCACAGTTTGCACCCGGAGGTTGTAGGTTTGAAACTGTACTACCACACTGGGGCTACAGGGGCCCAAGGGGTTGGCTACCCTCCCATAGCAAAAAAAAAAAATAAATAAAGAGATAACTGCCTATACTTATGTGGCATCAATAATTGAGAAACTTAGGGTAAATCAGTCATATATCCTGTGGCATAACCAGAAAATTTAACTTGGGAGGGCTACTATGTAAAATATATAAAATCCTAGGGCTCTTCACATGCAAAAGTGAAAAATAAAAATAAAAATAAATAATACATCAACCATTCTTGTTATCTGTCCTCACATGTTGAGTCTTCCCTCTGCCCATGTGTGGGGGTGCCCTCTTCTTACATGTGCGAGTGCTCCCTCTCTGCGTGTGCATAGTGCTAGATGTTTTTTGCGCGAGCAACTCCAACTGTGAATATTGCAGGTCCCAATATGTATTGACTCTCTGTAAAACAATACAAAAAATTTACATAGTCCCCCAAGAATTTTTTTTATTCTGCCACTAGGACTTGGAGCAGATTTCCACCATCACCCTCAATATGGCTTATTCAGATTACAGATACAAATTCTAATTTATTTTTCAATTAATGAAATAAAAGTAAAACTAGACTGAAAAGGTCAATGCACCAATTCGTATGATCCATAACCATATGAGGATAAATATTGATTCTCCCCTATATTGATATTTGAACAATATGTATCAGTTCATCAAGATAGGTTGTTTGCTTACACTCATTTACATATGTAAATGATGGACATTCGCAATATTTATAGATGGCTACATTTGCTGAGGCCATTTTCTACATTTCATTTACATATCTAAGGAGCTGGTAAATAAATACATATGATAAATGAGGATAAACGTTGGGACACATGAGATAGAGCTTCTGCATGGTAAAGGTTGCGGGATTGACCGTTGCGTGCCCCAAATTGGTAATTCAAAACATTCATCTTTTTTTGTTAGTTTAGTAAACCCTAAGACGTTAAATTTCATATCTTATATATCTGTAGATCTTGAGAAATTTGTGAAAATATTAAAAATTCTCAACCTATGGATCTTGAACTGAGTTGTTTAATATTCTCATATTACTGTTAAGCATCAAAATGTTTAGTTTCATAACATAAATCTTCATGGATTTTGAGAAATAAGTGAAAATCCAAACACATCTAAACCAGTTGGATGTACTCATTCTCTTGTGAAAATGGTGATTTTGACGTACAAAGTAATGTTTTTCATGTATGCAACATTTGCATATGAAAGTTATATATGATCCCTTTACCCATGTAAAACCAATTTTCATACTGTTTTCTTGTAATTTCTACCCATGTATATATTAAACTTCCTCCACCATTCAATCATGCTAAAACCTCGAGGCATCAATAAAGACAATGTAAATGCTTTTCAAACCACCCCCTTGGGTGGGTTACATTTCGCGACATGCTCATTTTAGCGCAGAGTCGTTCCTCCTCAGATTCATACTCATGACCAATTAGCTCCAATACCATTTTAAATTTCATCCGGTAACCAATTTTATCAAAAGCTCGAAGCATTAGTAGAGGCAGAGGAAATACTTTTCAACTGTATACATTTCCTTACCTGCATTCATCGGCCACAACAGCCATGATCTCTTATTCATTCTATTCAATTCCGATGTCCTTTGCTTTCTACTGTGATATTTGTTTGTAACTTTGTAAAACAATAGCTTATATCAACCTGTGCTGATTTGCAACTTTCCACATCTGCAATAAGTATCAAGTGTACAAATGTGCATATGGTATGCTGCTTTTATTCTGTATCGGTCTCAGTTTTTCAAGAAACAAATGTATATAGGCCAATACCATGGGTGGATTTACCCTGACATTCAAGGCCCAATCTGAACCTTAATTTGGTTGACTAATTAGGACTGGTTTGTATTGAATTGGGCTTGAGCCTGACTTTGTCAAACCCAATTTGGTCTCCAGTTGGGATCAGGTTGGCCTTGAGAACTTCTACTTCACCAATCTGACTTAACCTTATCTAACTTGATCAATCTTCACAACTCATCTTGAGAAAACAGCACCTATGGTCGGATTTGATTATTCTCAGATTGGCCTTCAGCCAGCCCTAAACTAGACCAAACCTGACCCGACCTGAGATGACTCACTTGGACGATCGCTCTGAATTCCGCTTGAGAAAATAGTTCTACTCAGGTTGGGTTAGCTTGAGGTTGAGTCTGATTTAGGGCTCTCAATCAGCTGCACATAGCTCAGGAGAACACACAATTTGAATAGGCACAGCCTGATCTATTCAAAATCAGGGCCTGGAGAGATTCAGGCTGGGCCGTTTGCCAGCCGAAGCCAGATTCATGTTGGCAATACTAAAATTTAGGCTGGGCTGTAGTTGGACCATAGCCCGATCCAACCCTACTCACTTTGGTTACACCATGATTATCATCAATCATCATAGACATTAATCATCAGAAGAGATGTTTTAAAATATCAGCAAAATAACTGTTTATGAGGCTGGCCATGTTTATCACATTTTAGAGGGTTCCTGAAAACACAAATCCAACTTGTTGACAACAAGGCCCATGAAGAAGCCCATATGCTCCAGCCTCCAAGCACTAGTGTTCTGTTCACCATCAATAAGATAAGATGTAATGTGAGATAGCTCTAAATTAAAGAGAGATTTCCATAAAGGATCTTAGTTATATATGGACTCTTTCAAATTGATATAATTTAAAAACTTAATCCCATCTCAGAACTGCATCCTAATCATAACTATTAAGATTTATTCATCCTAACATTAGCATGTGCCTCCATGATGTCATTGGCCTCATTGGTATAGACAATAAGTAGATTCATGACATATCAGAGTTTGTTCATCTCTTTTTAAGCAGGGATGAGTTATGACAAATAAGCCTAGATTGCTATAACTCCCTCAGAGTCACCATCAACTACTGGTGTTCATGGGCCTTGCTAAGGCATACCCAGGCCCAGCCCAAGCCCGACACGGGCCATAAAAGTTATGCCCGAGCCCGCCCAGTTAATCAACCAGGCCTGGATGAATTGGGCTTTTTATTACTTTTGTTAACATTTGAGCACTAATTAAATTAAATCACAAGCATTCCTTACATGGGCCGGTCTATGGGCTTTCTATTACTTAATCCAACCCAGCCCGACTATTAATATGATTGAGACTTTGGTAGTTGCCATTAGGTGCACTCTTTGTTGGACCAGGAGTTGAGTCTGGGTCTCATACATTATTCTAATGTCTAGGTATGGGTCCAAGTACACAAAATACTAATCAGGTCTGAGTCCAAGTCCTCCATGCACCTGACTTTGGTAGTTGCCATTAGTTTTATAATATCCTTTGGTGAAATATGAACATCAGTCCATGGATTAGGTATTTGGGGACCCAATTGGATCCAGATACAGACTGGTTGATCAGTTGGATCCAAGAAGAGGGTCTATAGTCAGTTTTTTTAGTAGAATAAACTTAGGGTTAGGTGGAGCATTGTGGACAAAACTAGTAAAGGGTCATCACAAACCTGACCCACATGTTAACCGGGTTGAAAAAGTCAACATGAAAACAACAAAGAAGTCAAAATGGTTAACCCAAATACTTAATTAACTGGTTGGGTTTGTGTCAGATTGGCAGGTCAAAATGCAATTCGCCTAGCTGGATTAATTCTGGGTTCAATATCAGGATATCACACAAACCCAACCTTGAGATAAAAGGGCCCACCCCGACCAATTAATGGGTCAGATTAGAGTTGAGTCGGTCGTGCATCTATGCATCACAGGTAGGGTTGCAAATGGGGTATCTTATTCTCCAATTATCTGGAAGTTTTTCCTGCAAAAAATTGGGCTTGAAACCTAGTTTAGGTTCCGATTTATAAACGGGTCCGAATCCGGAACCCAATTTAAGTTCCGGTTGATAAACGGGCCTGGTTCCGGGTCCATATAGGTTCCAACCCGTGGACCTGGCTTATGAGCCTTTGATATTGCAAATTATACCTCAAAATCAATAGTTTTTTGTATATTTTTATGTATAATACTGGAGGTAATAGACTTGATACACTTTTATAAGTTGAATGATATGCTTATTTTAAGAAAAACGAAGGGTAAAGAGAAATTAAAATCGATTTTGAAACTAGATTCCAGTCATTTAGGTGGACCCGGTTCTAGAACCAGATTCGAATTTTCCTATTGGAACCGGGTTTGGAACCAACAACACAGGTTTTGATGCAAAACTGGATTTGGAACTGTTATTTAGAAACGAACCTGGGTCCACTATGGTTCCGATCTGAACCGTCTTATTTGCAACCCTAATCATAGGTCTCTCTCTCTCTCTCCACAGAAATTACACCTCTGATGAATCTAAATCCTCTAATGATGCTGGGAATCAGAGAAATCTTGGGGCCTGTAGCACCGCCTTTCTTAAATGCAGTGTGACTAACTTTCAAAGATTTAAATGAAGGCCTCATAATGAGGGGTTACAATGTTTTGGGCCCTTTGCCAGGGCTCATTTATTAATGATAACTCTTTCTGTTCTACCAAGGAAAATAAGATGATAATATTTTAGAGACACAATTTACAGTCCATCCACTCAATTTTTTTTTTTTTTTTTAATCTTAGTCACATTTTACATACGATTAATATGATTGTGGATACATTTCATTTTGAAATGGAATTGAGCTTTACTCAGTTTCTCTCTAGGTACGGGTGAATTAATCCAGCCCAAAAGGTTGGGAACCCTCCGTAAACAAAAAAAAAAAAAAAATGTACTATCTCAATTGGTAATTAATACACATGGAGAGGAAAGGCTGCTCACAAATATACCTGTGCATTCCCAAGTAGCAATAATGTGCAGCACCCTGAGAACTTTGGGATGGAATTCTTTTGTTAGGTTAGGGACATTTAATATGGCTGCTAACAGGGTGGCCAAAGAGGGTGGTCCCTCTTCGGAGAGGTTTTGCTGTTGTGGTTGTTTTGATGCTTGTCTTTGTTTTATTTAATTATGCTTTCATACCAAAATAATAATAATAACAGTAATAATAATAATTGTGCGATGTAGAGGATCTTTTGGGCATACGTTTTGTGACACGCACATTTTAACATTGAATCAGTCCTTAATGGGACTCCAACTGCGACCCATTGATTATAAAACCTCAAGGCATTAGTAGTGGCAGTGAAAATGCTTTTCAACATAATTTAATTCACGTCTCTTCTAGAGACCCCTATTAAGACTTCTTCTGAGAGACTCATTCCAAACTCAGGAACCCACAGGAACCCAGATTAAGACTTCTGTTGGAAGATTAACCTTTGATGGCTCATACTAGTTTTAACAATAAGAGCAACTTGTACAAGCCATTTCATAGAGTAATGTACAAGACAAGACGTCTACAATCAGATGATGATCTTCCTACAATCAGAAACAGACGCCAAATCAAATGATCACTCCAACACATCTTCTATGTCTGAAGGAAATGTTACATGCAATGTATGTTACCTACTCATGTTTTTATTTTATGGTCCTTTCAGTCTCACATGAATGGATGACAGATTTGTTTGATAAAGCAAATACAATGGTTCACAAGTTGCCGTGCATAAGCCAAGTACTCAAAATTGTGTCTCTGATTTCTTCAAATTTTCAATGCTTCAGCCTTCAGACCAATTCTGGTCAGAACCCAATTTTTTTAAAATTGATTTCTAAACCTGATTGGTAGTAGTGGGCCAAATCTTGACCATCTGACAAGGTATGGAAACTGGTCAGATCCATCATTTGTGTGTACATATTTGGACCTGAAGTATTACCAGAAGACTTTTACCGAAATGACTAGATTGAGGCTTCCTAGGATATGAAATATATGGACCTAGATCTGACCAGAATTTTATTTGGATCCACTAAGTGGATCTAAGGTTGGACTCAAATTAAAAAATGGGTCTATGTATTGGACCCATCCCAAGTTTTTTCGGTTTGTTTCCTTTGGGGATTTGGGGACCCATTTTACATTCTTGCACATCGAATTAAGGATTACGATGACTCGGGGTTAACAAGTGATGATCTCCACAACCTGATTCAATTGGAGTTTGATGGGCTTCGCGTGTACAAATTTATATCTTTTTTGTTATTTGATATGGGTATGCAGCAGGTTTTGGATCTCTGCTAGCATGATTTGCCCCAACACGCATACACACACAAAAAGAAAAAAAAGTAAAAATATTTTTTTGTTAGTTTCGTAAACCCTAAGACATTAAATTTCATATCTTATATATCTATAGATCTTGAGAAATTTGTGAAAATATTAAAAATTCTCAACCTATAGATCTTATTTTCTGCACTTTTGTTGGCCTCAATTCCTAGTACTACAAATGCTAGATAGTTCGACAATATTTCTAAACCATACAAAAAACAATATTGTAGTTGGTGAAGTAGCAGAGAATTTAAGTAGGTTTGGTGGTTGCACAACAAACCAGCACATTTCTCTCCACTTGGTTGGGCTTTTGTATATTTTTTGACCACCGACGGGTAAGGACATAAAGAACCAGGTCCATGGTGCACACGGACCCACTAATGGCCTAAGGATGGCCATGGGTACGGCTAAACAGGAGACTCGCCCACATTACATCCTGTTGGTATTGTTAGGTTAAGGATGTGTACATCTCAAGTTGGCGTCCCTTATGAATTTCTTATGTTGGGAATTTTTGATAGCAACAATAGTTGTAGTAGTCCTATGAGAATCATAAATTCTCGGTTTGAATGGTTTGCAGTTTTTAAAATCACTCATGTGAAATGTCAGTTTTGGCCAATAGGCTACTTGGTATTTCAGTTTCCAAAATGCTTGTAAGACCCCGCCCCGAGTTAATCAGGATTAACTCTAATTAATTGCAATTAATGCTAAATAATCGAGTCTAATTAGACTAATGATGGTTAATGACCCAACTCGATGAGGTTAATCTCAAATGATTGAATTAAGCCTAATGGAATGATAATGAAGGGTATTAAATGGATTGAATGAAATTTTAGACTCAAACTAAGAGAACAAGACCTTTTTCGTAAATACGTATTTATACGTATTTTGTCAAATACGGAAACTCTTGATACCAACACGTGTATCTCGACGAGTACGTTAACTTTCATAATAGGCTCGAAGTCATCCGACGAGTATTGACTCAAGTGAGCCTCCATTTGACTCGAATTGAAAATAAGAAAGAAAGAGAAGGTCTAGTTGCAAAATGCCCTTATAAACATTGAAATGAACCCTTGGGTTCATTCCACTTCATTTCATTCAAGAAACCCTAGGCAACTTCTCTTCTTCCCTCTTCATTCTCCTCCCATTCCTTCCCATCTAGAGTGGAGATTGAAGGCTTGTCAAGTGGTTGTAAGGAGGTTTCTTCTTCCTCATCTTCTTCCTCAACTGTTTCTTCCATTGGAGTGTTTGGAGCTTGGGAGAAGAGCTCAAGGATTCCTTTCCTTAGAACTACAAGTAAGTAGATGATCATTTTAGTGAGTTTCCAAGTTATAATGAGTGATTAGATATGGTTTCTAGCCAATTAGCTCATAGGGTAGTATTTCTTGTGTTTTATGGAAATAGGGTTTGGATTTGGAGATTTCCCACCTTAAAGTCAAGCTATCAAGGGATTTCTTGCTAATAGGCTTTAAGAGGCAAGTATAAATACTCATTTATGATTCAAAATGCTAGTCTACAAGTTTTATTGAGCTATGATTTGCAAGAGTGGGTTTTCAAACCCTCTTTGTTGTTGAAATAAGATATTATGGATTTGTTTGAGCTCTATGGATATTATGATGTATTAATGATGGAATAGGAGTGCTAATGGTGTATTAAATGATAAATGAGGGGAGGATTGGAGATCCTATAATGTATATGCAAATGGTGGTTGAGATGAATGAATGAAAGAGTGAATGTTCAGAATCCGGAATCTGGGTTCTGGACAGTTCGCTCGAGCGAACAAGTTACTGTCTGATGCGAAAAGTGTCCGCACGAGCGAACATTATGTGCGCTCGTGCGATGAATGTTCTGTTTGGGTCCGCTCGAGCAAACTTGGATCCGCTCGAGCGAACCTGATACTGGGCCAAACATGAAATTGTAAGCAAAAATTTGTCCAATCGATCGGACCTAACGGTCCGATCGATTATGGGACTCAGTTTGAGTCCAGTGGATTTTGATATTGTGGGTGGAAAATTTTTGGGGACTAAATGCACATATTAAATGAAAATGTGATGTCCATCGTAAATAACACGTGCATTTAGTAACTAATAATTACACCTATAAATTGTCTAAATTAGGATAGAGACAAGTAGGACTGTGAATGATTAAAGATTCATCTAATTCCCTTGAGTCTATAATGACTGCATACAATGAACCACTGAACAATGAATAAATATAATGAACCACTGAATAATGAATAAATGCAATGAATAATGAATAATCCTGCTGCAGCAGATGATTGGGGTGTTCCGGAGCTCCGTGGTGATGCCAGTGATCTCTGATCAAGACACTGGTAGATCCCACATATAGACTGAAAAGTCAATGAATTGATAAGCCATGTAAGAAAAACTGAAACAATATTGAAGCCTCGGCCATGAATGGTTCGCCCTTCCGCCTTGTGCTTAATTAAATTGATTAAGCGAAAGTGAAATAAAGCCAGGCCATGAACGGTTTGCCCTTCCGCCTTGTGCTTAAGTTTCTTCTGTTGGAAGACACGAAATGAAACGAAATAACACGAAATAAATGAAATGAATTGAATAATGCTTCTTTTAGAAAGACATTGAACTGAATGATAATAACACTATTGTAATTGGAAATTTAGCCATTGAGTATCAATGGCTACACTGTACATGATATTTCATTAACCTAGATGTAATTGTCTAGAGTTGTTATATTGATAATGGACAAGTTAGCATGTGTTATCATAAATGTGTTTATACATTGTTGAACCGTCGTGTTCATAGTGTTATTGATGGAATTACAGGCCCAGTTGCCCCTCCCAGTCGTGCAGAGGCCGCGCCGCGTGCGGAGGAGGCCCATCCGATACCTCCAGGAGGTTTAGCGGAGTGGGCATAGTTCGGAGGGCGTTGATTTTGAATGTTTTAGAGATTATTTTGTGAATCATTTGATAGATATTTTGTATATCATTTTGAGATGTAATTAGATGTCCCCTGCATTGTATTGTGAATATGCAGTGGTGGACTTCATTGGATTCTATTTTTGTATATGTGAACTTTACTTGTAATGTAAAGTCAACTATTGTCAATGTATATATGTATTTCCGTAAAATTGTACATTTGACAGGTATGTATGTTAGATCCCTTGTGAGTCTTCGTCTTAATTTCGGTTAATTCGAGATTTACGGGAGTAAGTATGCTGACATCGCGATCCGGGTTAGGCCCCGATTAGCTCGGCCTCGGGCCCGAGTCGTGACAATGCTACATTGTATTTATACGTTTGCAGAACTACGTAGGGGACAACACTTGGGAGTTCCCAGAAGTCTTGCAAACAAACATGCCCTAAATAGTCTATTAATATATCCTTTTACTTTATGGAATACCTAAAAAAGAAACCGTTCTTATTCGCTATCAAAATATTCTAGGTCAGGGATTCTAACAATAAGATTTAAGGTGGGTGAAAGATATAAGGATAAGAGGATGATAAGGATTCCCTCTCTCACAGATTCTCATGTAGCATCTACTTCTCAAAGAAGAAAACAGTGAATGGTAACTATTTTTCACAAGAGAAAGTCTACATGTACCGATTGATGGACCGATCTTATGTGAAAACATGGACTGAAAAGTTGAATGGATCGGTCCATCAATCGGGCCATCAATCGGTACATGTAGACTTTCTGTTTTCACAATTGTTCTCATTGAAGTCTTTTAAAACTACTGTACAAGCATGCAAGATTCCCATGGCACTGAGCTGGATCAGTGTTATTTAAAACCCAATGCAATGGTTTATGTATGAACTTTTTTTTATTTGGGGGGTTGTTATGCCACTAATAGGTACAAATGTTTGAAACTGCAGCTGTCTTACCAAACCAAACCAAACCAAACCAAGCCTTTTCCTACTAGGTGGGGTCGGCTATATGGATTTGACGACGCCAATTAAGTCTGTTTAGGGCCATGTCCTCCGTTAGATCCATGTAGGCAAGGTCATGTTTAATAGTTTCTTTCCAACTTCTCTTGGGTCTCCCTCTCCCTCTCCTACTCCTGACAATCTCAAACTGCAGCTGTCTTAAACAGAAAAAATAAAAGTTGTTGATTGGCACTAACCTACAACTGCTTTATTCCTTCTAAATGAAGCTGCCCAATGTAGAGAAAACAAAAGGGTTTTATTCCAGGAAAAAGTTTTCACTGCAAATAAAATTCATGTTGAGCGTAAGTGACTATTAATTTAGAGAAATCCTGTTGAGTAGAATCAGAAATTCTCCAAATGTTGCCCCAATCAGGTTTCCTAAATGCTAAGTACAACCCAACATTCTCTACAGCTTCTTGTCTCTTTAATACTCTAATGAAATCCCTTACACAATGGATTTCTTCGAATTTAGGTAGGTATCATTAGTGAACTATTCCATGATTAACATCAACAAAACTGACAGATTAAGCAAGATTAGAAATTGCCGGGGAAAGAAAATAGCCCACAGTATAGTGGAACGCGCCCACTATTGCAACCTTGAAGTTGCGTGTTTTGAGTCATATTCAACGCGGATGAAAGAAAAAATTGTTGGGGATAAAAGTCCAGCCAGATTTATAAGGATCCTAGGAGATTACAAACAATGACGAATAAGGGTCAGCAGTCAGCTTCCCCATATCTGATTCAATTCTTACTGTGGGGCCAACCTCACACACAGGTTCCCACAAAGCTGCTTGGTACAGTGATCCAAGTTTGGATGGTCACCGTCCAAATTGAGTGCATAGTTAATCCAACGGTCCAATTCATTCGCATGAGTGTTAGACCGACGGGACTGGTGCAATTCACGAAAGGTGTGTGGGGTCCACTCAGATGGCCCAAAAGGCATGCACCATGCTCGGGTGCACAGTCAATAGCCCTTGTTATCTTGCATAACCTTTTTATTTGTTTAATGAATCATCTTTGAAAAGAAAAAAAGGGTCAAATCATGCATACTACATAGAAGTTTAATTGAATACATTTAACCTAAGGTGGGTCAGTGATTTTGAGCCGTGGAGACTTTGTACATGAGCCCACCAACTGATTTCTAGTTTTTGGAACATGAATCTATGAGCCTGCCCTCGAGGATTTGTATTCAAAGCTGTTCTTCGCCTTAGAATCTATCTAACTCTTGTAAGGATTGCACTGAGTTGGCGAGTTAGACTCAGCTGGTGAGTCCATGTTTCTCTTGCCCCACATCTAATTAGATTAACCCTTCCATCCTCCTATTTTGAATGTAGAAGACAAAAAGAAGTGTAGATGATCTAATCATTAGACATATCACATCTATCAATGAGTTGTATCTCAGTCTTATACAAACCCTACAAACCCCACAGAGATTCTTATTCCACCAACTTCACCCAACATCTAAGGTTTTGCATTTTATAAGAAAGAAGGGCATCCTAATCCTATATTAGATTACTTTTTTAATATAATCGACTACATCTCTTTTGAAAAATAAAATATTGAAAATATCCTAAGTTATCTAGATTACCAATAACAATGAAAATTAAGTAATAAGGATAGTTAACATTCTTCCATTTGTCCCAAAAAAAAAAGTTGTGTATTTGAGGTTATTTCGAGTGTAACCTATTAACACTATAGTCGTGGGCCGCACCTATGGGTTGCATTAGTTGCTAGGTTGGTTGGCAACCTCGGTATGCTACATTGCATGTGTGTGGGCTCGCTTAGGTGCTAGTCACCCCTTAGATGGGGTTAGAAAAAAAAAGGACCAGTTGAGTTAAGTACAATGAGTTTGATTAAAATTAGTGTGACCAAGTGCTTGGCCAAGCTCACCAAACTCACCCGAAGTACTTGACTCAATTACTTTATTGAGCTCAGTTGAGGTTTCAATTTTAAAGTGTACCACTCGTGCCAAACTCACCCGAAGTACTTGACTCGATTACTTCATTGAGCTCGGTTGAGGTTTCAATTTTAAAGTGTACTACTTGTGACAAATTTGAATCTCTCTGGCAATCCATAATTAGCTTGATGGTAAGTAAGGCACCTCCCTCTCGACACAAACGATTAGGATTCGATCACAGATGGTTAGGGAGTTGGATAGAGTGTGTGAGTGTGTGTGCGAGTTGTAGCATAGCATAAATTTGAATGCTCATAGTCTTTAGCAATAGATGGCTCCCTTGCCCTGCCAAATAAGAGAGTGCTTGGAAATCTAATTAATTACACGAAAAAAAAGAACCTAATTAATCATCATTTACAGCCCGTTTGGTAATTTTACTTATAAAGTTAAGTAAAGTTAAGTCAATTTAAACATCCCCTCAAAAGTACATTTTACCAAAATTCCCTCCATCTTTTCCCAAAAAAAGTCAAATAGCAACTACCTTTACTCACTAAAAGACAAAAATACTCCACTTTTCCATATAAAAAGTCAAAAAGATTCCATAACAAATAATTAAAAATAAAATACCATCATAACCCACTTATATTTTATTTTTTCTTCAAAATCAACTTTACTTCACTTGACTCAATTAGTAGAGTTATCAAACGGGAGTTAACTTTCATAGTTAGTTGGATCCCACTTCACAGCTGGTCTTGCAAAATTCCTTTCCCATTTAGAATCAACACAAGGTTGGGATCTTTCTAAACTCTCTTTGAAATTGTACGGAAGTCATAAGAATTTTTTTGTTTCATATGAGTGTGAGTGTGTGACTTGTTCCACAAGAACAGGCATAGGAATACCAGATGCAAATTGCTCCAGTAATTGGACGACCTTGACCATCCCAATCACTGTACACAAAAACGAAATGGGCAAACAATTTAAGCAGAAAGATCAACGGTCTAAGTTGAACTGGTAAAAGTCTTGTGAAGAATGACAAAGAGACAAATGGTGGCCCACCAATCCTTACTCAGCAGTTTTGAGTCCTGTGAACAACTCGGACTTTTCTAGTGCCTAGTGGGGTCTCTTTTCTTGGTAACTTCTCAAGCGCTCATGGTCGTGGCTCATACGTTTATTGACCATCTCATCATCAGAAGCTTTTATTTAAGCTAAACTCGAAGTCACACGCGTTTACCAAACCAAACATGATGAAGTTGAAAAGGCAAGTGGTGGGAGAAGAGACCAGCTGACTGAGGAAAAGAAGGGGAAAATAAAAGGAAGAAGCTTGCAGATTTCTTCTATCTGTTCTTCTTTTTTTTTGGGGTCTGTAGCTGTCTGTTGTTTGTAGTTGTTCTTAAATCAGCACAGAATGGTAGAGAGCCTGCTTTTTGTTACAGAGTCTGCAACGGTGAGTGTCCTGTTTTCTTTACAAGTCTTAGCTTTACAACTCATCTTTGTCTAGGCTCTCCCACCTAACTACCCAACCTTTAACCTCACCGACCTCCACCTCCCTCTCTCACCTTTCCGAAGAGGACTCATTAGCACAGGTGAGGAAAGGATCAGAATCTCCTCTTATTTCTCTCTGAGTCACACAGGATGACACTCACAAACAAAACCCAGAAACCCATGGAGAGATTTTTTAAAAAGATAAGAACCTTCTCTCTCTACCCAAAAAACACCTTTCAATAAAAATCAGCAGACCCAAAAGCCCTCTAGAGCTAGTGTAAGAAAACCAACTTCCAAAAAAGTGAAACCCAAACCGCATAGTAGTAAAAGATTTGAACTTTCCTTCTCTCTCTAGAGACACACACAAATAAAACCCAAAATCCCATTAGAATAAGTTGAGCAAGAACTCCCCTCTTCTTTTCTCATAGAAACCACACTTGAACAAAAGCCGAAGTAGGAAAAGATAAACAGCCCCCAATTCCTCAGATATAAGATTCTCTCCCCTCCCTCTCCCACAACACCCTCCCATCCCAAAAGCCAAAGCGCAGGTAGGAAAAGATAAGAAGTTCCTCTGTATCCTACAAAATCATCCTCTCCTTCCCCATCCATCCCAACAACAAAAACCCATAGAAGAAAAATCCAAGACAAGAAGAAAAAATGTCTGATGCCTTGCCAGCTTGCTTCCGGGGCACGGCCGAGCCACCCACATCCACCACCTCATCTGCCACCTTCTCCAACCTGACCACCTGCCTCTACCAGACTTCTTTGGGCCTCACCTCCCTCACCTGGTCTCGCAACTTCTTCGGCCACTCCCTCCTCATCCACCTCTACCTCAACCACGCCATCGCCTCCTTCCGCCTCCAGCTCAAACCCTGGCTCTTCTGGAAGAAACAGGGCTCCAAAACCTTCCATCTTGACCACCCCAAATCAGCAATCCACATCTCCTGGGATCTCTCCTCCGCCAAATTCCAATCCGGCCCCGAACCCACCTCCTCCTTCTACATGGCCATTGTCGTCGACGGCCAAATGGCTCTGCTCCTCGGCGACTCACCCCACAAAGCCTACCTAAAAACCAAAGCCAAAACCCCCACAAAACCCCCCTCTCTCATAATGCGAAGAGAACATGTGTTGGGCAACAAGTGCTACTCCACCAAGGCCAACTTCGGAGGCAAGACTCGTCAAATCTCCATCGAATGCAGCTCCAGCAGTAGCACTGGAGAGCCTCGACTGTCCTTCACCGTCGATAAAAAGCGGGTCTTGCAAGTGAAGCATCTCAGATGGAAATTTCGTGGGAATGAGAGGATTGAATTCGAGGGTGTCCCAGTTCAGGTCTCTTGGGATGTTTATAACTGGCTCTTTGATGATGTTGTTG
The DNA here is from genome assembly GCA_028538565.1 of Umbellularia californica. Taxonomy (NCBI): domain Eukaryota; kingdom Viridiplantae; phylum Streptophyta; class Magnoliopsida; order Laurales; family Lauraceae; genus Umbellularia; species Umbellularia californica. The sequence continues at coordinate 96,891,181 of JAPQWN010000003.1, forward strand.
ATGGGCATGCTGTGTTCATGTTCAGATTTGAGAAGAAGGGGTTTGAGGAAGGGGACAGTGTGTCCGTTGGGGGAGATTTGAGCTCGAAAGGGATGGTTTTGTGGCAGCCGTTTGGGTTGGAGATGGAGAAGGGGTTGGAGAGGAAGAAGATGAAGAAGAGCTTGTTGAAGACGAGGTCTTCGTCCTCGTCTTCTTCGTCAGCTTCATCGCGTGGGAGCTCTTCGGTGATGGAGTGGGCGAGCAATGAGGAAAGTGAGTTGCAGAGCTGTCCTGGGTTCTCTCTGTTGATTTATGCTTGGAAGAGATAGATCATAGTTGTATGTGTTTTTGTGTATTATTTTTTTCTTTCTTCTCTAGTATTGATTTTTGTTGGATTGGATTACTGAATTGATTCATTGATGAGTATAGCCTAATAAAGCAATGAAGGGAATTGCAGGAACATATATGTTGATTGTGCAGAATTTTTTTTTTTACATTACATTAATACATTTCTTTTCCTGTTGTGGTTTTTTTTTTTTTAATGAGTGTTTGGTTGTGACTTGTGATATCATATATTTTGTTTTTGTTGATAGGGGGGGCAGAAATATTTTTTCTCATATGATAGGCTGTGGGTTCTGGGTTTCTTTTAAAATTTCAAATTGTTAGAGAATGATTTAAGGAAGAAAGAGAGAGTTTTCTACACTCCTAGACTTCTTCTCCTAACTTGCAATACTTGCAATTATGACTAACAGCAAGAAGGGGGTTTGCAATGAATTTGGTGGAGGTTGTGTTGGTAGTACCATGCAATTAATTGTTTTAATTTTATGATCATTACATCCATGTCTGAAATAGTACAAATGAATGAATGCATTGAATGTGTTTTGTGATGGTTGAGGTGTGGTGTTTATTTCTTGAGTCTAATTGTTCTTATCTTTTCTTGAGTTGGTTGTGGAGTTGGTGCAGAGATGATTACAGTTGAAATTAGTGAAAATGAGAGAGGAAAAGAGACATTTCTTTCTGCGTGTTGTTATTATTCCTTGGAATGGTAATTTTGTGATACTTCTTAGGATGCTTGTTTTGGGGCTTTTTCTTCCATGCTCTTGTGTGTGTTGTTTCTGTATTTTGAGTGGTTGGTATGGGAGAATCTGAAAGGGAAAATACGTAGTAGTTGTAAGTAGATGGACTGGTGGCTGGTCAGATCTGGTTCCTTCTTCAGAGATTGGACTCTTGCAGTTTTGGACTGACATGGAATGCTTAATGCTAAGCGTTGTCGAGCCACTCAGATTGCCAAACCTAGTAACCTCCGACTGGAGAAGGTCTGGGCGCACTTGAAGTAGGAAGCATAGCTGAGGAGGTTACTAATCTGTTGGGCAGTGGCATGCCACAATGCCTTCCCTGTAACCGTTCTGAAAACAGGCCCGAGCGGGTCACGTCCGCTGTATAAAATATTGAATTGTACCTTTTCCATCATCAATTGGTTTTGGTTTTGGACGGAATAATAGCCAGTCATAACATCCTACATAACCCTTTAATAAGGTCATCGAAGTTTGATAAGAATAGATGATAGGACTATCAAAAGTGGGATAATGTTCTCCTACCAACTAGTGGGCCCCACTTAGATGCATTTCTAATCGATGAGAGTGGGGCAGATGTATGGTCTCCTTGTAGAAAAGGGGAAGTGAAAAAAAAAAAAGAAAACTAGCCTCACCATATTATCCTATTTTTTGATTTAATATTTTAAAGTTTAATGTCATTTTAACCTTAGATTTTTTTTTCCCCTATTGAGTTCAATCCATCAATGAGTTTAGGTTCAATGGGTTTAAAGTTGCTTTGATGCTTGATGATAGGATGAAAAGAGTATGAAATGGGCTGCACAGTTCAAAGGTAGGCCAACTATAAAAATGGAAAGCAATTTTTACTATGAGTGTTTAGGCCTTGTTTGTTTGTTTGTCCCAAAATTTATAGAATTCATAGTCTAATTAGGGATGTCAATCGTTCTGTGTTAACGAATTCGGGTTATGGGTTAATGAATTCAGGTTAAAATCACATCAAATCGTACCCGGCTTGTTAACTTAACGGGTCAAAAAGTCTAATCTGAACACGACCCGTTAATTTAATGGGTTACACGACCCAACCCGTTAACCCGTTAAGTAATTAAGTCATTTCGAAAAAAAATTATACAAAAATAAAAGGTGAAAAATATATAAGCCACATGAAATTGTAAGTGAGGATCTCGAGTGGACCGCACCTAAAAACCCACTATAAAATAATAAATTTTAATTTCTTCTTTATGAATATAAATTAATTCTAGTTACATTTAGGGAATAAAAAAATTTAACTGGTTAAGCGGGTTGTTAATGGGTTACTGATTTAATTCGTACACGACTCGTTAACATAATGTGTTAACGGGTTTGACTCGTTAACGACTCAAATCTATTAAGAGCCAACCCAAACCCATTAATATCATGTGGGCTCGTGTCTTTAACGGGTCGTGTGATATTTTGACAGCCCTAAGCCGAATCATCTTCCACTTTTTGACGGTTATTACACATGTGAGGGTGAAGTAAAAAAAATTTCAGCATGTATTAGATCTTAGAATTTAGTAGGGTGATGTGGGCACTAAAATTATTTGTGTGCGCGGGCGCTTTTCGAAGAATGCCATTTTCAGCCGGTGGCAGGTTGTTCGATCTTCACAAAAGCGTGCAGCATGTGATGTGGGCCCTGTACTTGTCCTCTTTTGTACGATCCGGCAACGTCTCTTTATGTTCGCCACTCCTCGCCGATGGGGCCCAAAAATAAGATTCAAGTTCCTCAGTGCAGCAATTACATTCCTAATTTCATTTTGGGGCCCACATAAGTATAATTTAGACGGTTAAGTTTCGGTTAGAAAAGAGTGGGACTCGCAATCTGATTGAGCAGATTTATACCACCTCAGCCATGATTTCACATCAATGACGAGTCATTTTAAACTAAAACTTATACTTCCGTTACTGAAAAAGATGTGAATCAGCTTGAACGGTCCAAATTATCCCTGTGTGTGCTTCAAAATGAAGTTCCAAAAAAATATTACACGCTTACTATGCAATAGCTACGACATAGTATCCGAAGTCTTAAAATAATCCACTCATCCAACCCAAAATGCCTTTAAGATTGATTGTGGATCCTTGAGGCTTTATTCAAGAGAAATCCCGAGTTAAATAAAGTAGAAGTCTACAATGGGGCCCATCATATTGAAATATGACCCGTAAAAAATAAAGCCCTCTAGGTTCGAGGGAAGATTCTGGTATTTTAGAGTTTCTTACTCTGTAAGAATGACTGGTTGATGAAAAACGTGAAAATGGCTATGCATCACTTTGTGATAATCAAATTCACACACTAGAGCAGAGTCATCTGACATAAAATTTTAAAATATCTTATTTATCCGGAGTGCATTTATTTTGAGCCGTTCGATTTTCTACGTGTAGTCTTTTCTCATAACCGTTGAAGAGAAGGAAGGCTTGGGTATTAAAATAATCGGCCCGCGAAGGGCATCAAGGCCATTGGTTGGATCAGAGAAAGAAAGTGGTGGGTCATAAGAAGAATCGTCCTATCTATCATGACTTTTTGGAGCCTTTTCCACTTTCGGACACAGAAAGAGATGAAGGTGGAGAGGCAGAATGTGTGCGATGATTGCCCCGCGATTCCACCCGCGCATGCGATTGTTTTTTTGTGGCGCGCGCGAGCGGGCGAAAGAACGAGAATGCCCTCCTCGGTTCCCTTCGCTTGCTGGCATCAACTGTCGAGACAGACAGCACATGTGCAGCAGCAGCACCTAAAAGGGCAGAGGACCACTTGGGCAATGTTGTTGGTTCCCTCCCTATTTTTCCTTTTTCAATCCCATTGAGGGGTCCCTATTCAGATAGGAACCAGAGCTCACCTTCATTGATCATGTACATCATAAGCCATTTTCTAGGTGGCCCTCTATGGACCTCACTTTTGATCAACGCAATCTCTTTCGTAATCTTTTCTTCTTATGTTTTGGCTACATCCCAAATTTTAGACTCATAAACTCATTGAACCGTCATACATCATTGGATGGGATCTCAAAAATATCTTCCTTGGATGGGGTCTCGAAAATATCTACGATTAAGGCACCATTAAATTTTAAGGAGATCAATTCAGGGTCTAGGATAAATCTAGCAGGATGATCTTTTGGCTGCCTCTTGTCTATAAGGGCACTTTTCCATCTATACCCGGATAGACATGCATGGGCCTCATGAGTTAAAACTAGGTATAATCAATGCAAGCAATATACATGCAGTCTCTGCTTATAGGAGGGAGAACAAGGGAGTCTTCTTGTCTGTGAAAATTTGCAAAATCCATGATTTCATGACTTCAAGATGATTAAAAAAACATGTTAGGTAGAACTGAACTTCTGCTGATCTCTGATTTCAAGACTTCCATTTATCTTCTTTCATAGAATGGGCCTACTTGTTTAGACACAAATTTTCTATTTTGCCGGTTGTCCCCTAACCTTAAGTAAAAAATTCTACTTATGTATAACTTTGGATCCATTGAAATTACCATTTCAATCAGACAGAATGCCAGTGATATCCAATTTACACAAATCTGTAAACTGAAAGGAGACCCTGTATGGACCACCTGGACCACCTTGGTCCCCGTTCATATCCCAACAAAGGCTTAATTTATAGTTGTCAACTTCAACTAATGTCTAATGATTTCGCATGTTTCTTACCATTTTCAATAGTCACCTCTAGTAAGTTCTTGAGGGGAGTAAACCAGCTTAGTTGACTATGTCGATTTGGGCTAAACATTAGCTTGTCCAAGGCCAGTTTGGGCCTAACGTTTAGTCCTTGAATACTGCCCATGGTCCTTATACTGTCCTATTTGCTAAATAAATGGGTCCAAGCCAAGATCTTTAGCCATGATAGGCCCAAATCTGGATAATTCAACTATTGGTCCAAAAATGCACTTTAAATACAGCTCAATGCAAGCCAGGCTCCCATCGGGATCGGGCTGGCTGAGCCCAAGAGCACCCACCAATTTCTCTACTAAGCATTCCTACCAAAATCCTGTGGCGTTAGTAAAGATAGTGTAAATATTTTTCTCTATACTTTTCCTTTGAGGGAGTCCACTCCTCAACACTCCATCTCGTTTCTTTCTACTTAATTTAAAGAAAGAAAAAAAGAGGGAAGGGAGATAATGCAGGAGTGGATAGTGAAGATTTCATTGATCCTATGTTTGACCAAGCCTTGAGTTATTGAATAAATCAAGATCTATTTGTTCTGCTTCCGTCAAATGGTCCAATTTTGCTAATCAAGACTATGTCAGGAGAGGATTACCTTAAAAAAAAAAAAAAAAGGCTATGTCAGGTGAGGGCCATTTCAATTGTCATATAATATGGATTCTAACAAAATGTCTTTCAAGTCATCATAAAATATGCTGGTGATAGTATGTGTATACAAATTAAATGGAGAGTTTGCTTGACTTTGAAATTTGTTTCCAAGGTTCTTCAATTTCATTTTTAATCAATGACCTTACTTAGATGTATGGGTATTTGTATTTTATGTTGGGTGAGAGAGCTGAAACTTGATCTTTCTTTCTGTCTCTATTTTATAATGGATTAGAAAAGTCTAGAAAGAGTGCATAGTAGTTAGAGCTCATCATCTCAGATGTTTTCTTAGCACTATACTTTGGCACCAGTGCCCACATTTGTTTGTTAGATGGCCTGGAGAGTGGAGAGGCTTTGACGGCAATCATATATTCACTACTAAGGCCAAGAACAGCTCATGTGCAATCTATATACTCCTAGCAATTTTGTATGGAACTCTGTTTACAGTGGTGAATATACTTTATGTACAAGTTTGGGAGATGAAGGCTGAAATTTCTGATTTTTTAATGCAATTTTTGCAGTTATGATTCTTGCTAGCACATTTGTATTTCTATTTTTGGGAAATGAGTCCGGATCTCTTGTAGTGTCTCCCACATGCTTATCATGAGTGGGATGTCTGGGACACCATCATGGCCGCACCTAGTAATAATTCAAAACGTTCAAGGTGAATGTCGTCTTATCTAATGACACATCCTCAAATCCCACTTTAATAGGAATTGGTCAAACCATAACATTGGGCACACGTAACTGATAACATGATTAGGGCAATCTTATGTATTATTAATCAATTGGATTAATTTCGATTTTAGTCAATTACTCAATGTCTCAATCTTATGGTGGGACAAACTCTTTTTATAGTGAGATTCAAGGATATCACTAGCCAAAACCTTGAGGCATTTGAAGATGTTACCCTGCATTTGAAGTGAAATTTGGCTAGTGAGCAGGGAAAATGTTAAAACGAGTTGGTTCAACCAAAGATGAGCTCTAAACCCATCAAAACCTAATAGTTGCTGCTTCTCTCCAGTGTGTTCTTGATGATCTTTTGGAAGGAGATCATAGCTCAGGGCCACATCTTACTGGCCTATTATGGTGGGCCTACACTATTCACTGATGAGTTGGGATCGTGGGTGTCTCACTCTATGAGTGAGGGGAGTAGAGCCACCGTAGTAGGGCCAACCTATCGAAAATCTCAACAGCTTAAAATAAATCACCTCTCCTTTAGTGGGACATCCCCAAACATTTCTACAAGACGAGTGTTTTTCTTGGATAAATAATCATTTTCTGCAATAGGTATTGAACTCACCGTAAGATGAAGCATTAATCTATTATCAATCATATGCTCAATCGTAGTGAAAGTGACTTCTGATAGAGTAAAATTTGGAGAAACCCATTACAAGTACGCATTCAATTTATGCCGTTCAACATCAACCAGCTGTTTCTATCGAAAAACAAATAAAAAAATTTAAGCATTTTAGATTTCAATAAATGAGCTCCACCGTGAAGTTTCACTCCCCTCACGCATGGAAGCGTGGTGGACTTTTAACAAAGCTGGAAGTGGGAGCTGTAGTTCAACCTGCTTTTATGTATTGCTTATGTATTGATTGCTTTGTTGTTACGGAACAAATGAGGGCCTGTACTGCACCAAAAGTTGTCAACAAAGGAAGGAAGGAAGGAAACCCCATGGAAGAAACACCAAACTGTAACGTTTGACCCACTTCTGTGCTTGTCCACTAAAGCTTTGAATAGAGACTACTTACCATGCAGGATGAACTGGGCTTGTATTTGTAATTGCAAGACATGGATTCTTCAAGTCAGGCCGACGCTTATGACTACTGATTTTTGTCTGGTAGAACACTTTATGATTACAGTTGCTGGTTCTCAGTTCTCTACTCAAACATCCTTCAACTATAAATTTTCTAGCAAGTACAACCTCTTTCATCCTTTTCAAGGGACCTCACCAGAGAGAGAGAGAGAGAGAGAGAGAGAGAGGGAGAATCCTTATTTTGTTGGATTCTTCTCAAGAAAAACACACCCCTGTTAGTAAAAGGTGTAATGAATCTTTTGAGGTACTTCATTGAAAATTTATGAGTTGGTTTAAAAAAGGGACATCCACCTAAAAAATTATAAAGAATCTTGCAAAACATCAATTAGTGATAATGACTCGTAATTTTGCCAACAATGATAACCGTAAGCTAAGATTAGCTCTTTTGACGAAAGTGTCCATCTATCGCGATATCGCGACCGACGTGTTTCCCACTTAAGAAATAGCATATGATGGGCCAAGCCCAAGGGCCCAACTCATGTTACAAGACCCGGTTAGCCCAATAAGGTCCAGGCCCAAAGAAGTCCATAGGCCTGGCCACGACATCAAGAGAGCATCCGGGAGCCTCACCCTCACCGCCTTGGAAACAGTCAATCCTTATCTCATCTTTTACCAAGTCTCGTGGAGAGCACCTCAACTACCTCACCCGTTGAGAAGAATCCGTGATCTCCACCGAAATGGTTACTGAGTTGCTGTAAAGTCGCTCCAACATGTGAGGGAGCGACTATAAATTGTAAGCCCCACCAATACTTGGGGGGCATGAGACAGACACTGGAGCACTACTCTCCTCTCCCTCTCTAAGCTTATACTCTCTGCTCTCCCAGCACTCCTGAATTAATAAAGTACCCGGTTACCTCAGCCATTCAGAAGTGGACGTAGGTCATACTGACCGAACCACTATAATTTGTGTCTATCTCTCTCTTCTTTAATCACAGCATTAATTACCAATCACCTGACAGGTGGTGTGCAAATCCATTTTTTGCATCATCAGTTTGGCGCCGTCTGTGGGAAATGACTAAAGTCCTCACTTCAAAAGACTTCTTCTTTTAGACTTATGGTGATCACCACTAGATCAATGAATCGAACTGAGAATGATCCCTCGCGAGAGGGCGAAGATGCTCCTCCATCGACCAATCCTGCTCCAAATGCTCCTGCTCCCACCCCTCGACAAATGTTGGAGATCATGCAGCAGCTGGTGACCCAAAACCAGCAGATCCTGCAACTCATGCTCGTAGGACAAGGAGGAGCACAACTTGGGGGAGTACCGCTTGGAGGACAGCAAGAAGCACCGCGCTCAGGGCATCCAAGAGCTCCAAGCCGGGGAGCTCCTCATCTGGGCGCCCATACAGGCCAGGGCGCCCCTTTTGGAGTTCCCCTAGGCGCCCCTCAGGGGAATGCCCAGCATGAAGGACCTCCACCTCCGGGTGGAGCCCATCTTGGAGGACCCCCACCTCCGAGGGGAGCACATCATGGAGGACTCCCACCTCCTCCCTCTGCTTCTAATGGGGAGGATCCTCGTTTCCAAGAGGGGGAGAGTGAAAACCAAAGTATGGAGGATGAGAGTTATTTCCATGATCAGCCCAGGGAACCCCCAATCGCTGGGACGAGAAAATCAAAGAAATGCAAAATCAGCTGGGTGATGTCTTTAACGCCATAAAGGCACAGGGACAAAAGACAGTGGACTACCTAGTCAGGCGAACGGACACACCATTCAAACCCGATGTGGTGAACTACCCACTCCCTCAAAAATTTAAGATGCCATTCGTCGAAACCTCTGACGGTACAAAGGATCCACTGGACCACCTCGAAACTTTTAAGACCTTGATATAGCTGCACAACGTCCCCGACGAAATTATGTGTAGGGCATTCCCAACTACCTTGAAGGGATCAGCGCGACAATGGTTCGCCAAACTCACCCCGGCCTCCATAGGCTCCTTCGCCGAACTAAGCAGATCATTTGTGGCATAGTTTATTGGTGGACGCCTGCCACCCATCTGCTCAACATAAAACAGGATCGAGACGAGAGCTTGAGGAGCTACCTCACTCGTTTTAACGAGGAAGTCCTTCAAGTCGAGGAGCTCGATGATAAGGTTAGCATGACCACCTTCCTAGGAGGCCTCCGATCATCAAACTTCCTCTTTTCAGTAATAAAGCGACCACCAAAAAGCATGCCAGAACTATTGGCAAAAACTTAAAAATATATGAACGCTGAGGAAATCAACAGGTCCAGGCGAGGTGAATCATCTCACGAATCGCCAAAAGCTTGACCTGCCTCTGCACTGTTCTCAAACAGGTAGCCTATCTCCAGCTTAGCGGCTCTCTCGCGGGTCGCCAAAAGCTTGGCCTCTGCACTGTTCTCAAACAGGCAGCCTATCTCTAGCTTAGCGGCTCTCTCGCGGGTCGCCAAAAGCTTGGCCTCTACACTGTTCTCAAACAGGCAGCTTATCTCCACCTTAGCGGCCCTCTCGCGAGTCACCAAAAGCTTGGCCTCTGCACTGTTCTCAAACAGGTAGCCTATCTCCAGCTTAGTGGCCCTCTCGCGGGTCGCCAAAAGCTTGGCCTCTGCACTGTTCTCAAACAGGCAGCCTATCTTCAGCTTAGCGGCTCTCTCGCGGGTCGCCAAAAGCTCGATCTCAAAAGGTGTAACTCTCTCATGAGCAATCCTCAAACTCTGTCTTTGCTCTCGTGCAAACAGCCTCTCTCTCCAGGTAATCATGTTAAACATTTTAATGTTTGGAATAACATTATTTTCGACATCTCTAGGCAGGATCTTGAAACTCAGGTCATCTGCAACCTGATGTACTACATTAGATCACCGTGACCAGCTACCTGGCCGCCCAAACCAGTTGCCTGGCTACCCAAATCAACTGCCTGGACAGTACACGAGCTGCTCGCCCAAACAGACAACGGCCAACCCCGCAGTAGCGAAGCCCACGCCCGCAGCAGCAGCATAGGTGGCGTCCAGACCAGGGGCGCCCGGACCAGGGGCGCCCAGACCATGGGCACCCAGACCTCCCCATCAGCCTCGCCGCCCATCGATGCATGCTGCACAGCAGCCCTCTGGGCGCCCAGACCTCCCAGGCGCCTAAACCAGGGGCGCCCAGCACCTCCTGCTCGCCCAGAAGGTGTTGCTCGCCCAAAACCGCGCGCCAGCTCGCCTGCTCGCTATTTTGACCGTAAATTTTGGTCCGTAACTCCAAATGAGGCTTATTATATATCAAATCGAAGCTCTCGGCGAGCCCTATAAGATTCATAGCTTTGGCTGTGACTGATGCTGTTAAAAGTCCAAAAAAGGCCTAAAAACAGATGTTTTGGCCTCTCGAAGTTTTTGCAGTTGCGAACTCAGCCGAAGATTCAAACGAATGCCTTCCTCTCCAAGTTCCATTGGACACAGGGCACTAGGGGGCAAATGATGGGCCAAGCCCAAGGGCCCAACTCATGTTACAAGACTCGGTTAGCCCAATAAGGTCCAGGCCCAAAGAAGTCCATAGGCCTGGCCACGTCATCAAGAGAGCATCCGGGAGCCTCACCCTCACCGCCTTGGAAACAGTCAACCTCATCTCATCTTTTACCAAGTCTCGTGGAGAGCACCTCAACTACCTCACCCGTTGAGAAGAATTCGTGATCTCCACCGAAATGGTTACTGAGTTGCTGTAAAGTCGCCCCAACCTGTGAGGGAGCGACTATAAATTGTAAGCCCCACCAGCACTTGGGGGGCATAAGACAGACACCGGAGCACTACTCTCCTCTCCCTCTCTAAGCTTGTACTCTTTGCTCTCTCAACACTCCTGAATGAATAAAGTACCAGGTTACCTCAACCATTCAGAAGTGGACATAGGTCATACTGACCGAACCACTATAATTTGTGTCTATCTCTCTCTTCTTTAATCACAGCATTAGTTACCAATCACTTGACAGGTGGTGTGCAAAACCAATTTGTGCATCATCAGCATATATCATTAGAAGAATGAGTTTTTACAATTTGAGTAGGATTAGAACAAAATTAAGAAAGGGATGTGCATAGGTAATTGGAGAAAATAGCACTTTAGTTAAAAAGTACAAAGCCCCTACCAATACCATCCAATTATCTCATTTTGGCAAAATTTCAAATCACTATTACTGATTGGGGGCTTTGTGGATTTGTTCATAATTATCTGGTAAAGATTCCTTTAAAAAAGGAAAACGGGGTTTGAACCTATCTTTTAGCCTTACTACTGATTTAGAAACATGAGAGGGCAAGGCAGTAGTTATATAAAATAATACAAAAAAGACACCTCCCTTATATAGAAATAACCAAGGACCAATCTTCTGCTGTAGCGCGGATGATGAGGGACTTGTATGAGTGAGACTTAGGACTTTTATGGCCCATCCATTTAGTTATTGAGCTTATATTGTAGGTTGTGTTCCAGTAACAGGCCTGATAGTATTTGTGGATAGGGAGATGTCTCACCGATGGGCTATTAGTGGATAGACGAAAAGCCCTCCTCATTGAATTCCATCCTTTTCTATGTAATTTAACATAATAGGAAGGGAACTATTGGATGAATGGTTTGTCTCTAATATATAGGTCATGTTACACCCCCGACCTGATTTGACCCTCATTAGTACTAATTAATTATGATTTAGCTAAATTAAATATGTTTACTTATTGGTTATGGTAATTAGCATATGTTAGTCTTTATAGACTGAGTTAGATGAGTTTTATACCTTATATAGGTGAGTTATAGTGGGATTGACTCAATTGAGTAGAGTCAAGAGCTTTTTCGTAAATATTGATTTTCGCATTTTTCATCATTTACACGTCATTTTGACATCATCGCGTGTATTTTAATGAGTATATTAATTTTCATATCAGACTCTTCTTCATTTGACCAACCGTTGTGGAATTGGACCCTTATTTGACTCGAATTGGAAATATAATAGTTGAGTGGGCTTTCCTGCAATTTAGCAACTTTACTTTTATATATATATATATATATATATACACCATAGCCTTCCTTTTCATGTCCTTCATTCTCTGCACCCTTTCTCTTCTTCTCTTTCTTTACAAACCCTCTTCTCCTCCAGCCACTTTAAGAGGTAGGATTTGGACCTTGAGAAGCTAGAAGTAGACTCAACTCTATTATCTTCATCATTTTCTCTCTTGGGGTCAAGAAATCATCTCCACCATCCCTTCATTCTCTTCACCTTTGGACTCCTTGTTAAGGTTAAAGCTAAACCCTCTTTAAATATGAGTATTTGGAGTTGCATTAGAGTTAAGGACCTCTTGGGTAATCCTGCATGCACATTCATTTCCATTTTTCCATGATTCTTGTGGTCAGGGTTTGCTCATTTGGGGCTTTTGGGATTTTCTTAAATCAAGGGTGTGAGAAACTTTTGAAATCTCCATTGAGGCAAGTATAAGCTTTAATAATTAATGCATGTGATGTCATTCTTTGATTTGGATATTAAATGCCATTATTTTCCTTTTTACTATGATTAGCCTCTTTAATTTTAATTAGAGAATGATTATGGCATGGATTTGATTTTGGGTGTTAATGGTCTTCATTTGGAAATATTAAGAGGAGATTGGATTATTGATGGAAATATGCAATGCATGTGCTAGAATGAGAATGGGTGAGGAATCTTTTTTTTTTTTTTTTATTACTGCATTGAATGGTGGAATGGTGCTTGGGCATGTGCTGGAATGTCCTATGATGGACACAGAACGTGTCCTCCTGACTGGACAGAGAACGTGTCCTCGCTATAGCGAGGTCACCTTCTGGTGGGCTCGCTATAAGCAAGGGCTGGCTCTGTGTGGGGTCCAGGAATTTTGACTAAAAATATTTCTTTTCGCACCCTGCAGATGACAAACATTATATAGCGAATAATTATGAAACCCATTAGGATTTTTGACTCCGAGGGATTTTTATGACCCTAGAAAATTGAACCTTTGACGAGATCAACTGACCAATGGTAATTAACCACGTGAGAAATCATTGAGGCTTAGATTATCTCATGTGAAATTTATTCTTTTCGTCTAACACCTTATCATGGATGAGGCTCGGAGAAACCGGTACACTATACTTATATAAAGTGGCACCAAATTAAAAATAGTTATGCACCGGATTTCCAAACCTCATCGTGTGAGAAGGTGAATGATGAAAACCTAGTAAATAATCATTGATTCTTTTAATCAATGCATGTGCATATTGAGATTTATTTTCTTTTCACCTTTCAAACTCTAAATTATGATTTATATGCATAAATTGCTCGCTTCTATTCCGTATACTTGTACTATTATATGATATTCAATTGAAATTCGAGATGAATAAGTTTATATGTGAAAAAGTCTGGATATTAATGATTTGATTTGATTCAAGTAAAAACAGTCTTACTCATATTTGTATTTATTTAATCCGATTGGTCTGGCACTACTGAGCTTCGACCTCGTGATATCTGACGGGGTTAAACTTGGTTTAGTTATTTGAGATCATTGCAGTAGATCATATGGAGCACCGGAACTCCAAAACCTGATAGCCAGCTAGCCTTTGGCCGGGCCGCTGGTGACATCCCAACTAGATTTGCTCTCTATTTGAGATGATGAGCTTAATGTAGTAGCCAACTAGTGTGTTGTATCCCCCATTGATTCGTAAAGCATAATTATTCGATTTTGGCACGATTGCCTAGTTATTACCTGATATTGACATCTTTTAATTAATTGTCTATAAATTCTATTTGATATAACATGTAATTTATTATTAATGCCTATACTTGCCGAATCGTCGTATTCATGATGCTATTCTTGGTGTCACAGTCACAGGTGCAGCCTCTGGCCCTGCAGAGGCCTTGGAGGGAGAGGAGGTTGCCCCAAAGGTACCTTCGGGATTAGAGGAGCGGCTAGAGTCTGGAACCACTTAGTTACCCTCCTTAGAAAGTGCAACTATTCTTTTGAGTACTTTAGTAATAAGTGTGGCTAGCCCCTTTTTGTGTGGGCCACACTCTATGTTATTATTCTTTTGTTATAATTTTGGTAGTATTGTTTAGTTTTTTCTACACCCTCCTTTGTATACAATGTGTATTTAATTGTATAATTCTTTTGTATTAAAACTTGGAATATTAAATGGACTGAATGAGAAATTGATATCTTCACATGAATTACAGTTTCCGCTATATTTAATTGCTATTGATGTACTCTAGTGAGTTCTCTCTCACGTGCATGGAAAGTTATTTTTCTCGCCTTCATGTGTTGTATTTGGCTCGAGACAGGTACAGCACGCGGGAGTACGTGTGACACACCTCGGAGATTACACTACGCTAGGGTGATTTGTGACCGGGATGTGACAGGTCCCATTTGTTCCAGCCATGGAACAATGACACCTTAAAATCTCTAGAATGAAGGTCCATTATTTTCACAGATAGGAGCAAAGGAGGATAGCATTGCAGATTGAACTAGATGAGAAAATTATGTACGTTTTGAAAGCTACTTTTTAATTCATAACTCTTAGAATTTATTAAGGTATTGCTTCTTTTGGTTTTATCCAAAATCATTTATTAAGTGTCACAAATAATGCCTTTCCATGTGAAAAAAGCATAGTCCCTTAGAAAATTCTTTGGCTTGTGAAATCTCCTTTTTCAAGTGCATTTTTTAGTTTCGTGGGCGAATTAGGGGTGAAAATTCTGAACTTGACCCACCGATCTAACAAGAATCTTTTTCTCTTTTCAGATTAGATTATGGTATTATATAACAAAAAAAAAAAGTGAGATTAGATTATGGAAGACATTTCTGACCTCATTACTCGATGGGTTGGATTTGGGTTGATCACCAATTAATCGGAGTAAGAAGGTGGAACCGGCCCAAATCCAATATTTTGACGGTCATTAGCCATTGAATTGAATATAAAACACAATTAAAAGACCATTACATTTGGTGCTATTAGATCAAGGGTTAGGATTATTAGATGAGCTTTTTTTTTTTTTACGTTTTCATTTTTGCCCTTTTTGCCAAACTCCAAGCATGCCTCTAAGTGGGTGCTACAACCTAAACTATATATGACTAATACGTGGTTTCTTCATCATTACCATCATTATCATGAAAGTCCTATTTTAACTATATTGAGATCAGCTACATGATTTTTTTCCCACTCCAATCTATCCCGGGCTAAATCCTAAAATAGGTTGAGAAGAAAAAAAGAAGAGATAACAAAGAACTTCCAAGAATACAAGTGGTGGCCACCAAGCGGGTTTGAATAAAAATGGGAAAAAAAAAACATTTTAAGAATTTAAGATGAAAATAGAAATCTGAAATCCTTCAACAATAATGAATGGGGCCACTTCCACCCTCTGCCCCAGGAAATCCAAGATCATCCTGTCACATGCAATTTACCATCTGAATTCTGATGCCACTTAAGACGCCAAATGCCTGGCGCCCCACTTCTCTAAGAACTCCCAACAAATACAGAAAGTGAAAAACAAAAAAAAACAACAGAGATTTACAGAGAAGGCTGCAACATTTCCTCTCCTTCAGCATTTAGACTTACAAATAAAAGAAAGAAGAACCTCTTTTCTTCTCTTCTCTTCTTGCATGTGTGTGCTTAAAGATTCAACAAAGACGAAGTGAGCAATGGAGGAGCCGAGAGAGAGGAACATCTGCGCTTGCTTCTAACAATTGCAGTTGTTGTACAAGTTGTAGTAGTAGAAGAAGGAGGAGGCTGTAAAGAAGAAGAGCAACACCTGGTTGAATTGCTCCTGAGCTTCTTTCGTTCGACACTGTAGAACCCATCATCTGATCTATGCCTCACTCTCTCTGGATGAACGTTGCTTGGGAATACACAGTTGAACAACATACCTTTGCCAGAGGAGGGAAGAAAAAAAAAAAAATGCAAGACACAGAAGTTAAAGATTTTTTTTTTGTTTCATGTAATTGAATACATAGGAATGGTACTTCCTGGTAAGACTTCTATTTCTTAAAGTTGAAGAAACAAACATGAACTTTAAAAAATGAACATCAAAGTGTCACCATCAAAATGAGTAAGGGGAGGAGCTAGGGAAATGAATACCCCACCAGAATCCTAGTAATTCAAATCCTATGAAAGTAAAAAGTATTAGGAACACTCCTTTTTAGAACGATTATCGATCGTTTCAAAGTATTAGGAACACCCCTTTTTAGAACGGACCCAAATTGTTCCTGACTCCATTTGAAATGGTTCAAAACTGTTTTTAACAGAGGTGCCATCTTCACGTTCACCTTATATCGTTCACCCCTCACCTCTTCGTAAATCATGTGTTGTAGTTCATTTTAGTAAGAACTCCAATGTAATCTATGCAAACAAACAGTGTCCTGTAATTGTTTCTTATAGTCCTCTATGTAATGACAATTGGGCCGGCTGGTCGTTGGGCCTTTTTAAGCTGAATCCCCCATTGGGCCCATAAGCTTGAATAGAGCCCAAAAGGCAAGCCCATTTAATGTGAGGGCTTCACTTGGGCTTCATTGTCAAAGACACAGTCCAGCGTAGGTATAGCCGTTATAGCCTACTATGGTTTATTTATTGTGTGGCTTTTCACATGCAACATGTATATAATGAGATCTATACCCTAGAATAAGATTAAAAAACAACTTAATTATCCTTTGAATGTGATTGTTCATGTTCATGTTTTTAGGTTAAACCTAGAAGATATGACCCAATCAGATTACAAAATTCTGATTTTCACTTTTAACTAAAATAATTTATATTTACTAATTGGCAGCTGTGAGCATGGGCCGGGGTACATTGCTTAGAGGGTTGGACTTAAGCTTAATAACCGTCCTATCAAGCTAGGGGTACTCATGAGCCAGGCCAGCCCAAACCCAACCGGTCGGTCCATTTAAAATTTGGATTAGGCTTGAATTAATTGATAGAAAGCTAGAAGCTCAGCACAGCCAAAACAAGTAATGCTTCTAGTTTAATGAACTTTTTTTTTTCACTTATAAGTAATAGAAAGCTCGATAAGGTGATAGAAAGCCTGGCCTGGCCTGGCCTGATTGACTAAATGGGTAGGCTTAGGCCTGAGATGTTTCATGAGAAATGAGTTTGAGCCAAGCACTTGAGTTACTTGCCAAGCCTGGGCCAGATATGAGCCTGTTTGATTTGAGCATGACCCATACACAAACAATGTTATATCTATACATTGATGAGCACTCATGGCTATGAGTTTGTACATTACATGCACTATAGTAGCTATAAATTTGAATCTGTCATCAACAATGCATACCCCATAATTCCAGTCAGAAATTCTCATATACATGAAACTCGAGAATTTATGGAATTCAGGATGATGAAATCTCGGGCACGAAGAAATTTAGCATGAATGAAACGAGAAATTCAGAAATGACAGAATTCAAAAAACCATTTAAATTCGATGGAGAAAGGCATGGATGAGTGTTAAAGATACCGATTCTGGCGAGTCGATTGACCCAGCGGGGGATTCGCTTTCCGGTTAGACGCAGGCAGGCATCATGGCAGAAGTGGTTGCAGTTCCTGGTGATGAGATGATATGTATCGCCTGTGTATTCCTCTGCCAGCTCCTCCATCAACCTCCTCACTTCCTTGGGGCTCAATCCTGTCCGTCCTATCATTATCGATTTCCTGAATGTAAATCCTGCGCATTGCTTTGGCTCCCCTTCGAACACCCCTGTTGTTGGATACTCATGTGCACCGAATGCATACTCGACGTCGTAGACTATTTTGTGTGTACAATACAATCATGAAACAAATGAAAAACTCCATTAGATTATACTCCACCAGGTCTCCTCCTATTTGTTTCTATGTAATTGAATTCCTTCTAAGACTTTGTATAGCTATATGTGATGAAAAATGAATAACCAAAGGTGAATATCCAATAATGAAAATCAAATAACCTCCTCTTTAATGGAAATTGAATCAAAGAAAAGATGGAAAATGAATATCCACCCATCACCCTAGTAATTCAAACCATGGAAAGTCAAGAGTCCCCTGTACACATCCACATTTTATATACGGTAATATTCAGGTAAGAACTAGTTCTCACATGTTATATGAGAACCTTTTTGTGGAGCCCAATTGTGGGCCCCATTTGGGGATGGGTCCAGAGGGGATGGAGAGATCTATGTGAGACCACCCCAAATATCAAGTTTGACTCCACACCCATGCCCCTAACCCCTTCATCCGTGACCCACAAGTTTAACGGCTTCGTATTCAAAAAAATATTCAACCCTTCATTCTACTGTTCAGTCCATTCAGATGTGTGCCAATCTTTGTGATTAATGATTATGGAGGAGTTCCCTATTGGTTGCTAGGTTTTGGATGGGTTGCTAGTTGGGCCCCGCAAAAAAGTTATCATATAATAGGCGAGAACTAGTTCTCACTTGAATATTTCCCTTCTATATATACTTCACTTTCATCTTACATCCTTTTCTCACCTCTTTAATTATCTTTTGGTGGAGCTCATTTGACAATTAGTTCTTATGTATGCAATTCCTATGTATTATATGCGAACAAACAGGCCCTGAATGTGCCTGTCCACAAGTTATATACGGTATACCTCATGAGTAATAATAACATTAACTCGTGATAATGTAACTTTTCCTGGCCCAAAAATAGTGGTATTTGTTGGTTTCTTGTGCATTAAAGCACATATATTTTCCTCTTCTTTATTTTATTGGAATCCCACATGGGAAGTGGAGAACTCTTAGAGATGCATTTATTAATGCTTTCTCTTCTTTCTTTGGTGTTTGTTTTGGTAGTGGGCTTAGGTATGAGAACAATATGCGGCTAGGCTGGGCAAGGCCCACGCGCTTGTATATTATTGGATTCTAGGTCGATCTAGATCCGGATCCACTATCCGTTTGGCCCCTTGGGTTTTTACCCTTGTTGTTATGGTTTCATTTCAGCTGTGTGGGGACGAAATCTATCTAAACAAAGCATCTTTGGAGACATGATTATTTCTTTTCTTGATTATTTAATTTTCTTATTTTTAGTTTATTTACAATTTTCAGAAAACTATTTTCCCAAACATATCAACGTAGGAGGTAGGAAGGGTCGGGTAAAACACAGGTTACCTTGGGTCTAGCTTGATAATGGGTTTCTATATCACTATGTATTTATAGATTTTGATTGAGTCGGGTCCAAAACTACTCTACCTTATTTCTGGTAACTTTACATATATTTTCAATGACCCATCATACAAATATCTCGGGAGCAAAGCAAGAGTATGAGTAGGAGTAGAGTTGTTGATTCAAATCCTCTAATTCTTGATAGAATATATATAATTCAAATTTTTTATTGTAGTAATTTAAAAATAAAATTTTTATGCCAGAGCCAACTCAGATTCAGGGCAACTCTGGGTTCAGCCCAACCCATATGAATCCCACTTGTTGCCATCCTTAGCACGGGTCGACTGGACCTTAAAATAAGAGGGGAGAGTGTGGATTAGAGTTGCAGTCAGAAAAGGCCAATACCATGCAGTCAAAATTCTTGATTGCATAATGGTGATAGGTGGATCCAATCCAATGGACAAATATCAAGAATATCATCACCACCTTACCATGTTAGATTATGACCAAAGTAAATAACATATATCGTTACAAACTCAATTACTCAACACAATGACCCACACCAACCGTCCGGATCAACAATTATTGAGGCTAAGTGGTGGTTTTATTGGAACAGGTAGCATAAACTAATGATTCAAAATTCTTGTTTTTACAACTTTTTTTTTTTTTTTTTCATGTTTTTCACTTTGAAGATGCTTGGACCATTCGATATACATTGTTTTGGCATTTAGTAATAGTTTGAGCTTCCGGGGTCTTCGGTTATTAACATGATATCAGAACGGTGGTTCGTGCATTTGAATCCCTCACAATCTAATTCTATCCACATATGGTAATAGTTACATCGTTCTGTCGTTCACCTCTAAGCATGCCACATATTTTGCAGTCCTGGGGTCCACTTCGTGAATGATTAATTGTCTTTTATCCATTTTCTTCTTTTTCCTTTTGAAGTTAATCCGATAGTGAATAAAGGTTCAATGAGCGTAAAATTGGACATGGTGCCAAACTATGGGGGTGATAAGAGTGTGAATGGGGCTGCATCGATCAAAGGTGGGCCAAAGTGGCCCAATAGAATTGTCCACTTATAGGAAAAAAACTCTCAATCAAATAATCTAATCTCTGTCTGAAAAGAATTACCTAACCAACATTCTAGTAAATTAAATTCTAAGAAAGTTTTGCTTTACCATATATCCTTCATTCTTCACATGTCAATATTCCTTTATTTGAACCTGTTTATTTGTAAATATCTAAAAATTAATTTCATTCAAACACAAAAGCCCTAAGAATTTTTTCTGTAGAATTTTTTTACCTACTTCCCCCAATCAAAAGTTATTTTATGTGGATACTTAAAAAATTGAACTGCTTTTGATACATTTCTTTTATAAAAAATGTTCACACTATATGTTTTCTAAAATAAAAAAAAAAAAAAATCACAACATCCCACCCTTCTGCACTATTTCCACGAAAACCACATGAATATTAGTTCTTTCTTTTTTCTACTAAAATGTTACTTCTTTTCTACTTCAATAGAAAACAAAAGAAATCCTGATAGTAATGAATGCTAGTGATCAAACTCTATGCACAGCCAACCTCAAATGAAGAAAACTCTCACAAAGAAAATAGTTTTTATGTCTTATTATGATTGTCTGTCTGTCCCATTTACATTCATAATTAAGGAAAAAAAACACTAACCATTAACTCATTCAAAGAATTGGAAGATTATAGCTTAGAACAGAGAGGGTAAAAAGGACAGGAAAGAGATGAACTTGCAGACTTAAGGGCACATTAAACAACATCATCTAAAAGATTCTTCAATAAAAGAGAGAAGGAAACTTCTTTGACTAACGTAATTCCGTGCAAATGTAATCACTTTTGGGACCCCATGTTACAGACAGCATCAATTAGCCATCTACTGGAAATTAGAATCAAATTAGCCTTTATCAAAAGTGATATCATTTGACATTATTCATTATAATAACGACGACTAACACAATGATGACGTGTAAAAATTACTGATAAACTTGCTTATTTGTAGGTAGTTAATTCACAATTACCTTCGATATTTGGTGGGGTTAGTGGATCCCACATAATACAATGTGTTTACCTAAGTGGGTAAGTTATTGAGGGCCTAACTTGCCAACTTATCCAACATTCCTTACATTGGGTCTGGTTGTTTGGGTTATGATGCATGGGAATTGAATATATAGAATTCATACCGTTTATTCATTCTCAATATTCTTTTGAAGAAAAGGGGTTTTTTGCTCATTTTGAAAAATTCACGTTTGATCTTTGCTTTTAGCCACTTATGGTTTGAATTTTATCTATTCAATTTCTATGTATTTTAATGCAAATAAAAAAAAAATCCTCATCGAATCCTCAAGGGCACATTTGTATAACTCTAGGAGGAAAGCGGGTGTTTTTTGTAAAAAGAAAATGGATTATTTGGTGCAAATCCTTTCCTCAAGGGAAAGTGGAGAAAGCATAAAAACAAGCGCAATTTATGGTTGTTTAGTGGAAAAGTGTTTATGATGGGAGGGGAATATGGAAATTTTTTTTGTAGAAAAGCGGCACTACAGAAGGAGGAAAAATCTTGTAGAAAAGCGGCACTCACTAGCCCTTCGTGGAAATGCAGAAGCTAAACATTTTCCTACCCCTACCACTACCCTTAGGAAACGCATTTCCATAGAAACACAAAAATTGAGCTCTTTCTGTGCTTTTCTATGCGGAAAAGCGTTATTACTGAGAGATTATAAATTTTCTCTACTGAAAAGCATCTCACTTTTCTTTGATTTTTTGTGTGAAAACAAGCACTTGGACAACCAGACAAATCAAATCATCATCATACTGACTGTTATTTTCAGGGAAAAAGAATCTTGCATTCCGACACCTCAGAAGGAAATCAAAATCCTTTCTTTTCCGTAAAAACTAGTTCATTATTTTTCTTTTTCACAAGGAAAACTTGTCGTACCGGACAATAAAAATAGTGGGCTGAATGGAAAATCCCACTCTAAAGATCGAAATCTTCAGTGATGGATCTTCAGTCCTTGGCATGCTAACGGTGGGGCCCACATTTGAAAGAAAATCTCAGTTGCTACTGCTCATCTGATCAGGCCTCAAGGTAAAAACTAAAAACAGATAGACAAGATATGGAGAAGTAGGAACTCATGAAGAAACTTATGAAAGAACAGACATAGAAATGGACAGATGGGATAGAGAGAGATCTGACCTTGTACTCCAGAGTGGTAGACCCCGAGGCCCAGGAAGTAAGCACAGCCGTTCATCACAGTGATGTCATAGACATTCAGATACACAGGAATGGATCCGACCTTCCGCATGGAGTGAGCTCCTTCTATCAGCATCTTGGAAGAAGAAGAAGAAGAAGAAGAAGGAACACAAGGAAGTGGGGGGCTTTTCCAAGAGAAGAAAGGAGAGGAGGGGCGTTTTGGAATGAATTCTCTTAGTTGTCTGGATTTTGATGGTTTGAGTCCAGTGTCCACAAGAGTTCTTCTGCACCCATACCCTGCAATTCCACCACAGACTCCATGTCCTTTGTGATTTAAGGGTGGGGTTCAGCTTAAGGTCATGTGAAGAGGGGGAATAAAGGTTCAAAAGATTGGACGGCTGGATTTAACTTTATGGGGACCACTACCACAATTTTAAAATTGCTTATTGACTCAGGGTCTTGTGAAGTCAATAGAGTCAAGGCCAGATTTCACAAAAAGTTAAATAAGAATCGATTGGATTATTGTATAGGGTACTGAGTTGTACTGAGTTTGGATTTTAGTTCCTTTTTTATTTTAGTTTAAAGTTTTGTAAATGGGTAGGGATGAAAACAAGTAAGATTCAGGTTAGAACCATGGTGGATATGGACTTGGATCCATTTTCATAAATTTAGGATCTTAGTCCAATATGGAACTCATGTGTTGGGTCTAACTTTTGCAACCATTGAATAAAAAAAAAAAAAAAGATTCAGTTCAGGATCTTAATTTGAAATAAGATGAGGAATGCATTGTATGATTAGATAAAAGTGCTTCAAAATGAATTTTTTTAATATACAAGTCGCCCTATTAAATGGTAACAGATTAAAACTAATTAGATTTCTAGATTATCAATATCAATCAAGCTATGTAAGCCCTTAAACCGTAGCTAGAAGATGCAATGATCTAGATCCAAATGTTTCGGTTCTATGTTTCTCTCAGATCCCAAAATAGCTTCTATATCCATTTTTCTGGAACGAAAGACTTTGAATTCTTGGATAATTGAATACCCGTTTGCGATGCTCACATGGATTGGGCTTAGACTTGGATTCGGTTGTTTCCTTTACTTTAAAAGACAATGCAGGACCATTTACATCCTTCTTGTGAATTCTAAATGTCACTATATAGGCCATAGATCTATAGTTTAGATGATCAGTAGAAAAGCCGAGTAGGACCATAACTTAAAAATCGAAGGTTGCAGTTTCAAACTCACGCTCTCCCTAAGCCTAAGCAAAAGCCTGATTTACTTGGTGGGTAAAGGAGGCAATGACTTCACATAACACGGGGAGTAATCGGTCCTTAAAGAGGTGAGACATGCACCCTCATCAAAATAAATAAATAAATAAAAATAGTTTTAAAACCGAGCCATGGGTTCCACATTTACTTACTTTTTGAGCCCACTCAATTTACCCCACACTTGCAACACCTGCCATTTGTTTTTCCAACATACCATGATTGTGTGCACTGATGATTGTTAAAATAGATTTCAAGCCAACTATCAAAATCCATGATCATATTCTCAACAAATATTAAAATGTGATGTTGTATGAGATTTTTATGTATATTTCCAGATCTGACGGCTGTGATGAGGTGTCATTGCATCAGATTTTTCAATGTCCAACTCAACATGATTACCTTGTGGTCCATCCGGTTTTTACCAAAAAAAATTTCTTCTTAAGATATTAAAATGTGGGTGGCACCTCTTGTGCAGGGGCATATTAAAAAAAAAATGTTGGATCTGTGGTCACATGATTGGGACCGTTGATCAAATGGGCCCTAGTAATCCAATGTTATTCCACAAAGAAATCCATACGGGAAGATCTTTACCCCTCAAGAACAGCCTCTTACCCCAGTTGCAAGAGGCAGTAAGTCTTACTTAGCTGTCCAGGATTCAAACCTAGGCAGTCACCTCTATCACCCGAGGGCTGTCTTCCTATCACAGCCGAGATCTACTTTCCTCACCCAAGGACTCCCTTACCTCACCTGATGTATACTTTCCTCACCAGAGGGTTTGGGGCCTGATACTATCAAATAGATGACTCAGGTCTTGGGCTTGTGTGTGATATTGGGGTGCAAATGCCACCCAATCACGAGTGTGTTTTGGAAAAAAAAATGTAGGTATTATCCCTGTAAAAGGGTTAAAGGACTGACTATTGGATCTTAACTTCTGAGATTTTGTGGGTAATCTACATTTCTGACGGGTCCACCAAATCAGTATTGTAGATTGCTGGAAAATGGGCCCATATATTTCCAAATTGGGGTCCCAGAAACCATTTATTTGTTGAATTTTAGGAGGCTGGAATGGAACACTACCATGTTATTTTCGTAAGACCTTACTTTTTTCAATGGCACAAAAATCTCATGGCATTTGTTTTTACTTTTAGTTTTGTCTTTTAAAAAAAAAAAAAAAAATTCTACATTTGGGCCTCGAATTCACGTACTCTTACTCACATAATAGCCCTAATCAAGTGTGAAAGGGAAAACAAAACCACCTTCCTATTCTGCATGGACAAATTTCTACATAAAAGCAGAATTCCAATGCAATTAAAAAATTATCTAAAATTTGTGAGAATACATGCAAAAGTGCAGTATAAATGTAAAAGATTTTTATGACCGATGCCTTGGGACCAGTGGTAAGACGCAGAAGCTCTCACCTGACTGTTTAGGGTCCACCTTCCCTCGCCCAAGGGCTCATTCCCTCATCCGAGGGCCCTTTATCTCACCTGAATTCTCCTTTTCTCATCCAAGGGCTATCTCTCTGTAGATAATTTCATTTGAAGCCAACCAAGACATGCCTGTATATCTCTTTGATCAAAGTACTCTCCATAAATTTCATTAAACAGTAAAGATCACAATGATTAGATGAGTGGTTTGATCACTATTCCAATCTAATGGTAAATATTCACTCGGATAAGTCTAATAATCAAACACATTCCCATTAATTAACGTGGGAAGAGTGTGATTATATTCAATGGTTTCAATTTAAAAAAAAATGAGCCCCACAGTAGTGATCTTGCAGGAATAACATGTTCTTTGTGGCACATTGGAGGATACACATTATCATTCCTCAAAAAGTGATTTTATGATAATTAATGAGTTCATGGGGCAGGGGACTATGATGAATGCTTCAATGAGAGTTTAAAATGATTTTTCAGCATAGAAAGCATCGCGTGTAGGGACTTTGGCTCCACTTTAATAGCATGTGTGGGACCCAATTCACATGGTATGTTATAAAAAAAGTTCATCTAGTGGGCCCCATTTCCACATGGGTCCACAGTTTTACCATTTCATTAATTTAGACCTTTTATGAAAATGGTTACTGAGATGACCCGACTACCCGAACGTATTGTTCTGATAAATTTCGAGTTTGGAACTTGTTATAGGTTTCGATTCATAAATAGGTCCGGATCTAGATCCTTATTTAGATTTTAATTGCTAAATGGATTCAGTCTAGAGCCATACAAGTTCGGACCCATGGCCCTGGAACCTGATCGGTGGATGTGTGTTTTTCAGACATGATTCTTG
The DNA here is from genome assembly GCA_028538565.1 of Umbellularia californica. Lineage (NCBI taxonomy): Eukaryota > Viridiplantae > Streptophyta > Magnoliopsida > Laurales > Lauraceae > Umbellularia > Umbellularia californica. The sequence continues at coordinate 96,917,202 of JAPQWN010000003.1, forward strand.
ATTGTGTATGGGCTACCGTCTAAGACTTCATGTAACAACCTGTATATGAGTTGTGGAAGGTAGACTTGATATACTATTATTATATATTGGGTTAAATGCTATCCTTCTTTTGAGTTTTGGATTGAATGAAATTCCTATTTTTAATCAAGAAATAAAATAAAACGATGTATCCAAATCTGGTCCTTCTATCGGAACTGAGTTTGGAAACATGTAAATAAATATCTAATCGAAAATCGGATATAGAACTGGAACCGCCTTTATAAATTAAAATGGTTCCCACCCGGCACCGATCCGTTTGCATCCCTACATGTATCGGACTGTGCATTTGTAATGATCAGAACTTGTCTGATTGGGGGAGTTCGGATAGTTCGATGACTTTGTGGCTTTGCATCAGATTCACAGCATGGTCCACTAAATGTCTCCACCATGCATGTAATTCATCATGTTCACTGCAAGCATGATAGGTCTGCAATGAACATTTGTTGTAGATAATATGTGGGACCAAATGATTATATTGAGATAGCTAACAAATCGAATCCACAAAAGAGCATGATTAAAGAAAAATAAGAACATAATTATTAATGAAGGATGAATGATGCTAAGGAAATTAAAATCTAACCTGCCCCCTTGGATGGTGATGGGTTGGCTTTAATTGGGGACCGGCCCTGATCGCTCCTATTAGCAGTGGGTTTGGTCATAAGTTTGTCGTTATTAGATAGGAGGGGGTTAAAGTTGAAAAAAAAAAAAATACACGATAAAATTCTACTTCTCAAATTATTATAGTTTTAGAGAGAGTAAAATAGAGTTGGATAAATCACCTACTTTGTGTCTCATTGAAAGTTTACTCTCCATTACTTTCATTTAAACACGATAAAGTAAAGCAATCACATCACATGTTTTACTCTCCTACTTTTTCTACCCTAAACAATATGAAGTAAAACCTTATGTCAATTTAGTCCACTTTTTTTACTTCTACAAAGATTAGTTGTTTATGTGGCACAATGGTTTGAAATATCATATTTTAGGATGCTTTGATTATTGCCTCTCACATAAAGCCTTGGGATGGCAATGGGTCAAGTACGCCCCGCCCCGCCCCTCCTATTAGGGGCGGATTTGATAGTGGTTTTCTTAGTATGGTGTGGGTTCGGGTTTTGTTGCCCCAACCGGCCCCGCCCAAAATATATAATATATGTATACTTGTTACTAAAATGATAAATAAAACTAGTGTAGTGCGACTTTAGCCAAATCAATCCTAACTAATGACTTTAGGACTTAAGTTTCTGACGAAGAATTCGAGTGAACCACAGAAAATTGACAACCTGCTTGCCAGCCTATGAGCCTTCCCATCATCGTTTATGCCAACCATCACTTGGATTTGCATGGAATTGAAAGTTCTCATCCTGACTCACCTTGCAGCAAGCTTATTTTGACAATCCTCATTAGCACTTTTTTTTTTTTTTTTTCTATCGGAAGGTTCTCAATTTGGGTTGGACTAATCCCTCCGGGCTCAGAGGAAAGCAGGATAAACTCTCCAGTAGCCCCAGTGTGGTAGTGCAGTTTCGAACCTACAACCTCTGAGTGCCAACCGTGGTCCACGGTCATCTGAGGCTACCACCAAGGGTTAACATCTCGACGAGCCTAACCAAGTTCCAAAAAAAAAAAAGAAAAAAAGGAATAAGAAGAAGAGGAAAAAGATAATGATGCAGATGTCCTTACTACCTGGGACAGAAGGCCCAGTGTACTTGGCTTTCTGAAGGGGTGAGTTTTTGAAATTCAATTATGTTTTTAGCCCTTAATTTCCATATATATTGTTGGGCCTAGGCTGGATCCAGTCCATAAACCTTGGTTCTAGACTGAATCCTATAAATACACATACACACACATATACAATCCAAACTTATATTTTCTTTTAAAAAAATTACTATACCTGAACAACTGCATATCCAACTTTTTTTTTTAATTTTATAGTGAAGTTTTATTATATTTTAAATCTTCAATCTAAATTATAATTCTACTTTCTAGCATGCAGTATGGTAGGCCGAGTGACCACGAATAATTAAGGTAGTTTGGATGAATCATGTGGGCCTATTCGTATTCATAGTTATAATCCATAACATTTACAAATGCCATATTTCTTTACTAAAATTTCAAATTTCAGCTATCTAAAATGTCTCAAATGGAGAACAGCTCCTTACCTGGGTGGTAAGGAGTGACAATTCTCACCTGACTGCCCAGGGTTCGAACCTTGGGTACGCCACATCTTCCTGTATGTGGGGGCTACTTTCCCACTTGAGCAGTGGCAGACCCATGATTTTCGTTTGAGGGGGGCTTGCGATAGTCATTTAAAAAAGTCAATCACTATTTTTTTTTTTTTACATTAACTTTGGAAAATTAGAAAGTATTGCCACTACAAAATATCTAATTAGTAATTACATCAAATAACATTTTATCATCAAAATTTACATGACATTTGTGCTTGTGTTTTAAGGTTCCTACTTCAAAACTCATATTCCACGTGAACGAAAAGATTATGGATTTTGAGTAATTTGTGAGAAAATTTCCATAAAAAGATCCAAGCTATAAATCTGTGGGTCACAATTTTTTTACTGAAATCATTGACATTCTCAAAATAATGGTAATCATCTCTATGCTTAGTTATTTTAAATTTTAATGGACTTTTAGAGAGGTAAAGAGAGATCGAAAAAGGAGATTTTTTGAGTTAGGAAAAGGGATGTGGGGGCTATGGGTTATTTTAAGTGAGGGCTGTGCCAAACTTCTCCTAGGGCTAGGGATGTCAAATGGGTAGGCCCAGCCCTATTCGGCACGGCCCGTCCCACCAATCAACAACCCGCGGCCTCGTTAACGGCAAGGCCCACAGGGCACGGCTCGTGACATGGCACCTAGGCCCGTTTGGCACAGCCCTCCAGGCTCCCCAGGCACGTGGGCTGGCCCCTGTGGCCCACTAGGCACGACAGGCCTGGCCTGCTACGCACGGCCCGCCCGGCCCATCCAAAAATGGTTATTTTAAAAAAAAATTGTCCATTTTAACCCCCAACAGCCATAAAACGGTCATATAAGGGGTATTTGTGTCCTTTTCAATTTTACTAAGTCAATAAATACTATAACCGTCCCATTTTTTTTTCTTTTAATCAAAATTTTATTTACAAAAAAAAGGATGTCAATAATTATATAACAGGTGGGCCCATTGTGACAAAATCATTGTGGAAATTGGGGCCAAATAGAACACAAACTTCTTCTGTGCATTTTTATTTATTTATTTTGGCACCTACCAAACATCACTAGATGACTTTGTTTGGCCAAGTAAACTGGGAAAATAGGTTGGAAACTTGGGTCTAAATGAAGCCAAACCTAAATTTATTGACCCAAATTACATCCTTTTGAATATTCTTCTCTGGCCCGGTCAATAGTTACAAACTTATAATAGTTTTCCAAAAAATATATATATAATGTTGCTTTTACTTTTATTATGATTATATTATGGCATTAAAACATAATCAGTTCTAAGTATAGTTTGGTCTCTTCACTTGTGCCTTAGATCATAGATTTCGTCTTGGACTCACAGGTGTCTTTTTGGAATGTATCCAATCAGATATTAGGTCCCAACCAACCCATATATATACAGTCCTAGCCATAATAAATATAAATTTAGGGGAGAGAATAAAGCTTTTTAAAAGGATTTTTTGTTGAATTAATATTAATTATTTGAACAAGAGTAGGTTGAGTTTGACCGAACCATTTAAATATCATTGTCATTCTCTGTGCTTGTATTCTAATTTTTAACTTTAATACTGAAAAGACGAAAAAAATTAATCAGGAAAAAAAAAAATTAAAGAGGCACGCCGAGCACGCCCCGCACGGCCCAGCCCGTTTCATTTGGTGGGCGGGCCGGCCCTGCCCGTTTCATCTGGCGGGCCGAGGTTGGGCCGGACCAGGCCACTTTGACATGCCCACCTAGGGCCGTAGAAAATCTTCATTGAAAAACCAAGGAGACAACAATGTGGACTTGAATTACAATGTCCCGCATCATACCAAGAAAGACCAGATTATTACGGTGTCTCATGATACCATTGATTAGTTTTGGTCGCGCATGGCATGTGATGGAGCCACCAGTAACGGCCATATTCATAGGATTCTTCATGTTGGAGTATCATTTGTCATATGGCACCACTTTCCAACACCCATCATCTCTGTCCAAGTTTTTTTCCACCTACAAAAGCTAGGGTTCAACATCACTCCTATACGCTCCAATATTCAAAAAACAAGAAAACCACATGGCAATACTACATTACCATTATTTCGTTTTGTTGTGCTTGGCAAATAGCTTATCCAAATTGAGCTGATTCATCAAAAGCACTGTTTGTCTAGGCCAAGGAAATATTAACTTTACGGGAGTACTAAAGAAGTGAGGAGTGAAAAGCTTAAAAGAAGATGTAGAATGCTAGATGGGGCCATAACTTATTTAGGATTTAATTACTGGGTCGATGGATGGATAGCCATTTCCCCGCTGTAGTGGAGATTTATTTGAGGACTCACATGAGAAGGCATTGCTTAGAAATTTTAAGAATTAAATATCTTCTATGCGGTTCAATCTAGTTATCCAAGATTTGATGGAAGAAAAATGGGAATGAAGTAACAAAATTCATGTAACTGAACCAAATATAGTTGGAACAAGGCTTTGATGATTATAAAATATCTAAGAGTGCTCGTGGCTAGGCCGACACAGGCCCCATCCAGGCCCACCCCACTCCACTTTGGGCTGGGCTTGGATATATTATTTGGGCTCGTTTAATAGTTGAGTCAAGCTTATATTAAGTGATTGAAAGCTCCGAATAAGGAGTGCTTGTAATTGAGTGATAATTTGTTCAAACAGTTACTAATAAGCCTATTAAAATAATAAAAAGCCCGGTTCAGCATGACTCAGCCTCGCCTAGCCCTAGTGCCTAAATGGGCGGGCTTAATTGTGACATTTATGGCCTGTGTCAATGTTGAGTTGGATATGATCTTGTGTTTCTAAAGCCAGGCTGGGCTGTAGGCTGGGCTTTAATATGCCTCAGCCCGGCCCTACCCGGCCATGAACACCCCTAGAAATATCAAGCAAGCAAATGTCTCCAAGAAAAATTGTTAACCATTATTATCTCTTTCTGCTCTAAAAAAGTTACAGCTCTGAAAATAGTGAATCTGGTGCTAGGTAGAAGGACAAAAGGATGAATAGCATCAATCCTTCTTCCTCCCACGAGTGAATGATGCATGACAGGTTGTTTCAGCTTCAATGGTTGAGATGACAGTTCCCAAATCATTTTTGTCCATCTTTAGAACTACCTTCAGCCCACTGTCAATCATTGGATTGGAACCCTTCATTTGGTGATCCCACTAAAAAAGGGCACGGAGTCAACAACACAATGTACCATCTGGGAAGCTCTATGGGCAGAGACTGGAAAGTAAGAACATAAAGAAACACCCCATGTTCTACAAAGAAAAAGCCCATCATCTTTGGCAATCAGGATTGACCATTCGAGTGGTTTTCACTTGCAAAATTATCCCATGATAGTCTCCATCTGTTTAATGGTTTATTGTAGGATCCATGCACCCACTGTGCTACTATTCCTTTCAAAACCAATAGATTTGTGGTAAGATAACTAGAAGAGTGGGATGAGGTCTTCCACGTGTTAGGTTCGAAACCCGCCGAGCATAAAATCTTGTGTGGTGGCTGTATTGTTAGGTCTCCGGTACAACCCTTGTGTGCACTCGTGGTGGGGTGATGCATGAATGTCTTCCTAACACAACCAACGGGTCATAAAATCATTGTTGTGCTGTTTCCATCACCAATTGATTTTAAGATAAGTTGTAGCTCAATGGGATCTGAAATCCTACATTTATCTCCACCTGATGAAGGACTCAAGCAAGGACATGCTGTAAACCATCCTAGAAGAACTTGAGATGGACAATATTCCTCCTGTACAGATTGGATATCAGGTTTGTGTTAGGACTGTGTCGCCCGCCAACCATTGGGTCACATCGGATTAAGCAGTTGCTTTATCACGGAGAAATCATCCCTGATTAAAGTCTTGATCTATGACTTTAGAAGAGTTAGGATATTATAATATAAAAGAGTTCGAATTGGAATCAAGTTAGCTTGACTACCCGTGCTTAAACCATGGCAAGCATATGCATAAAATAAATAAAAGTATCTATATAGCTACTGAAATTATGATAGACGAGATTAATAATCTATATAAGTTCTATTACATAATATATATCAATTTATAATAATATGGAATAATCTTAATTGTGTTGTATTATGTTTTCCAAAAATAAGATTTGCGGTAAAGATGTTTGTTCAAAACCTATTCTTACTCATGGAGTTTACCATGTATTTATAGTGCCTATGGTCCAATCACCATTGATCTGAAAATGGAAAAAAAAAAAAAAAAATCAATGGAGTGAAAGGAAAGAATTTACTTTAGATCCAAAGCTTCACCTGCAGAAGAGGCGATTTGGGCTTCTAAGAGTCTCTGATCGAATGAAACGAATGAAGATGTTGAAAAGATGAAAGTAAGAAGGTTTAAAGAAACATGAGGGGGTCCAGACTCCAGACTTTCCTCATTAGGAGTACTTCACATCAGTAAGGGAACAAATACATTAGGAAACTGAGGGATTTGGATTCGAAATTGAGGATAAGTTTGATCTGTAACTATACTCATCTGAGTAAAATACTCAACTGGGTAATTTGGTCAAATTTGAGTAGGATACTCAACTGGGTAATTTGGTCAAAATTGAAATCGACTCAATTTTGTAATCGATTTTATAATTGAATCACCATTGCTTAATAATATAAATTAGAAAGAGACTTAGACCCAAGAGAGACCATACAAGTGGGGAGTGAAAGCCCACACTGTTAGAAGGAGAACCCACATAAGTGAGTATGGGGGGGGGGGGGGGGGGGGGGGGGCGCTTTGTTTTGGGCTTAACATATTAAAATTCCTGTTTATAAGAAGATGAAATGCACAAAGACATTCTGAATAGATTCAGTGTTGACCCAATCTGAGACTTAACATATTAAAATTCCTATTTATAAGAAGATGAAATGCACAAAGACATTCTGAATAGATTCAATGTTGACCCAATCTGAGACTTAACATATTAAAATTCCTATTTATAAGAAAATGAAATGCACAAAGACATTCTGAATAGATTCAGTGTTGACCCAATCTGAGACTAACCCTGTATCCCATCAACATGAGGTGGTATTGCCAACAGTTGTCTAAATTTTCCTAGTAGTGCAGTTTTTGTGTAGCTTCCTCAAATGAATGGCTTCAATTGCTCAGAGTCTTAAATATGAGTTTCTTTTAGAAAGTTACTAAAATAACTAGATTGAGAAGATAAGATGATGATGATGGAGGAATTATTGAGGGATATTTAAGGCCTGTGGTAGAGGGCCCATGACCCATGGAGTACAAGTAAGAGGAGTCCTCCTGATTACTAACTTTGTTTTTGGTGGTATGGATGAATGTATTTGTGAATGGCATCCCCTTTAATATTTCTGATGTTTTAAACATGTCTGCTTGCATTGGAGATTGGTGGGTCCCATACAATCTACGCACATCACATAATCTTTCATGACTCTCGTTTCAACCTTTGCCCTCATCAACAGGCAAAAAAATATATAGTACTTTTATCAATAATAAATAAAAAAATGGATAGAAGATCTTAGCATTAAAGAGGAATATGGAGAAGCCACTTTTCATGCATCCTTCCAAACATGTATAATTTATATATAAATTGCATTGAAGTTACTTCACATCTGCTCATGTCCTTGTCCCCAACAAGAGGACAATAACAAAAAGATTCTACACCTAAATTTCTACGACCTGCATTATCCAATATTATGTTCCTGTGATGTGGAATGTACCCTTCAATCATTCCATTCTACTTCAATGTGTGGACAATAGTTTAGTAGGCCCAAGATGGGTTTTCTTAACATGAAGCTTATGTACTTATTGGATTAATTCCTTGGAGAGATGGATTGGCTCCCACATAAAAATCATGGTTTTCCCCAACTCTTGAGTGTTCAAAAACCAATGAAGTGGAAGGGACTGCAAAAGTGGCCTTGGACTAACTTTGTTTTTGGTGGTGTGGATGAATGTATTTGTAAATGGCATCCACTTTAATATTTCTAATGTTTTAAACTTCAGCGGAAAAAAGAAGTGGCCTTGGGCTTTTTTATTGGTATCTAGCATGGATTTTACCGTATATACAAATAGCCATCGAACAAGATGTGACCACAAATTCATGAGTTGCCTGATGTAGATTATATTTTTTTCTAAATCGGGATACTGGTCAGAAGTGATACTTTCAATTGAAAGCTCTAAAAATCAATCCCTAGCATGTGTGTGACACTAACTGCCAACATCATTCAACCATGAGTTTGTTGGCAATGTGGATTATGTTTTAGAAGCAATTTATAAGGTAATTTGAATTCGGAGAAAACTAGTGGAGGAAATAAGTGGATAGAGATAGATATTTTTCACTGCATCCACTTTCTTCACCTTTTCTCTTCATCAAAAGAACCCCCAGCAATTTTCATTTGTACCGTAGACAATTTTCCTTTCCTATTTTTCTTATATTAAATCAAATTAATAATGCAAATGAGTAGAGTTTAGGGGCCATGATAGGATTGATTAATTGAGACCTGATTATAATTTTCCAACCTAGACTTAAAAGTTTAAAAGTTAAACCTGAATCTGACATTATGGGTCTAATAAGCTGAGACATGGCTGCAACCATGATGGATTAGATTGGACTTGGTTGCAGCCGCAGGTCTAAAATCTTATAATAAACTTATGTTTTGAGTTGGGATGCCTGTCAACTATTATGGGTCAAACAAGTTGAGACATACCACAAGAAAGCCACTTGTCGATGCCTGCCAGCAAGATTTTAACATATAGAATTAAATGAGTTCGGATCTTTTGAGGCTTTGACGTTGGCCACTTTGGCAATTTACTATTGAAGAAAAGTATCAAATCAAGGAAGAATAAAATATAATAGGATTATGATGATATTTTGACTTACATAATTGGAGCGTTATGATGATAGTTTGATAAAAAAAAAAAAAAGGAAATTAGTGAATATATACATAAGATCGCGTTATTATATTTTTAACTAGAAGGTCAATCTTAGAGTGGGACTAGGTAATATATAAGAGTAAAGTTTGGGGAAACACAACAAAAGTATTTATTTAGTGCTTATTGAACTTTAAATAGGTAGGCCCGATGATGGAGTTCCACCCTCTTAAGCGAAAGCCTAGAGAAATTGGACTAAAAAAACCGTAACAAATTACAAGAAACAAAGGAAGAAGAAAAAAGTAACTACCTTGATAGAGAGAGTCCAGATCCTCTAAGTACTAACTAGAGAATATCTTAGTTGAAAGAATTGGACCGATGGTGGGGGCCCATTTATTAAAATTTAATGTTGCTCAAAATGAATGCCCTCATTTTGCATGGGACATGTCCAAATTTTACTCAAATAAGAGTTGACCCACTTGTAAGATTGACCATCTGATGAATAATGTCATTAACAAATATGATTAATCATGTATAAGATTGTGTTTCATCGGGTTACTCAATATATGGTTAAACTTACTATGGGGATAGCGCCAATGGTTAATCTTACTGTGGGGATAGCGCCAACTCCAACTGGAGCAAAATTCAAGGACACCACATTCATGACAACTATGTTTATTTTGAGTAGCTCGAATTTTTAAGTCCACTCCAACAACACGGCAAGAACCAAGGGCTTCTCAGTCGATTAGCAATCCTATGTCTCACCCAGTTGTCCAGGGTTGGATCCCAATTCCCGGGCTGGCATTAAAACCAAAAGACGAGAGAGGGGGTTGTGTGAAAGGGAGGAAGGAAAAGGTATCATCTTAAATTGTTTCATAACTAAATCCTCCATATGGAAGGCACTCCATTAATGCAGTTCATCATCATCCTGGCAGCTCATAACCAAAAAACCATGTCTACAGGTGAAGGTAGACGATTGTACCCTACTTACTATGTCAAGAAGAAACAACATGCAATGTACTAAAGAAAGAACAAAAGACTACGGATTCTATGCACCACACCCTAAACCCTAACCCTTATTCAATGCATTTCGTACATAGGCCTCTTAAATAAATTATATACTTATCACTATCGTCATCTTATATCACAAATTAAAAAACCCTTTATTATCCCTTACTTTACATAGCAAATTGATATATTAATAAAATGGTTAGTTTTTAAATTGGATTTTACTATTCATGTTGGAGAGAAGGTAAAACTGCCAATCTTTATACCTCTTTTATATATGTATCAGATCTTGAAAGATTTTATCTTTTCTGTCATCATTAGTGTCCATTTAAAACAAGAAATGCAAAGCTTCTTTTGACCTCCATCTACTCTTTGTTTAATGAATATCATTTTCAATAATCAGTTTTTCTTTTCAACATTTAGAAAGATGCCTCTGCATTTAAGACTTTATATATATTTTTCTCCTTTCAAGTCATAATTTTGGTTCTATAGCAACACCTGCCTTCTTGAATTTTAATTATGAAAAACTCATTTTCCCTCCAAAAAATAAATTTGTATAAGTTGCTTCTCATTTGCCTTTGTTCTTCTAAGTTGATACTAAGATAATTTGTAAAATGATCCATTTATTATTCTCGCAACGATGATTTAATCCATGTCTTATGCTTTTTTTTATTAGAAAAATAAAAAAAAGGGTACGTGTTTTTATACCCAAGTATGTAGGTATCATCATTTCTGGTCAAATACCATGAATAAACTCTCTCTCTCTCTCTCTCTCTCTCTCTATATATATATATATATATATATATATATATCTATATCTATATATATATATATGATTTTATCATTGACTTAGTGAGCTTTATAGTAGAAAAATTAAAACCAATGAGTGTCTCTATACCAAAATATGTAGGCATCTCTCTCTCTCTCTCTCTCTCTCTCTCATTTGATTACAATGCTTTTTCTCATGTATCAGTATGTGATGAGATCCCGAATCCTCAGTCAGTTTGTGTATATTATGATTTTTTTCTCTTTTCCAAAAATACATCCTATGTGCTTTATTTTTCAAAGGATATCATTGAATATGCAGATTCCTTTTAGAGAGATCATGCTAAACACACATAACGCTCATATAACATGGCAATTTAGATTAAAAACTATTATAGCTTCTAGAAGAAACTCTATATAAAGCACTTTTTTAGCTTGATATATATTAAACAGTTTGTCAAAATCCAATATAAACAACACACTACATATCGTATATAATATCCCGAATGTTAAAATTGTGTTAAAAACCATATACATATTATTTGGGCTTGGTACCTACAGTTACAAACTAACGACATTATATGAAATGCAACTTTAGTGGGGATATGCAAAGAGATGAAATTCATGTGAGAATCGAAGTTCGAAAAATATCACAAAGAGATTCCTTCCATTGTCTTAGCTCTATAATTAGTAATAATCGAGAGAATGGGGAGGATGTCAAACATAAGATAAGAGCAAGATGATTGTAGTGGAAACTTGGTTCTGAAAGATTGGGGAGGATGTCAAACATAAGATAAGAGCAAGATGATTGTAGTACAAGCTTGGTTCTGAAGTGCTTAGTGATCACGAATAGCAATAATATTGAAGGAAGAATTTCATATGATATATAGGTTAGACTAGCTATGACTTGTGAAGCAAAATGTCAAGCAATAAAAAAACAACATATGTAAAGAATAAATGTAGCAGAGATTTAAAAAAAGGTGTGGTAAAACTACAAAAGATTAGAATCAGAAATGAGCATATTGGGAGTATTTAGGAGTAGCGTCAATATGTGATAAAATAAGATAGATACGTTTGAGTTGATTTGGACATGTTGATGAGGAAAGACGTAGGTTGGAGAGGGCATGAATGGAAGAAATTTGTCCAGAGATTTGGCCCTAAATATATAGGAATGGAGAATTTTTGCAATAAACCCTAATATAGTTGGGACGAGACTTTGATGATGACGACAATGATGATTACTATTTTTTACCAAAAAAACCTTCAAGAAACACGCATGTGGAACCCTCCAAACTTACGCGCTTGGACTTTAAAAAGATAAATTATACATTTTTGTGGAATAAAATCATACTTGAATGTCTACGTAGCCAGAATCTTCAGTATTTCATGTTTCTTTAGCTGGACTGTGTTCATGAATCACCCATGCCATTGATACCCAAACCTGTGCATTCCATATTTTGTCCAGTGATAAATGACAATGTTTTTTTCTTCTGTTTTTTGACGAGGAACCTGCTAACCCCCCTTACGGTTGATTATTGGTAAAACCCTGGAAACACAAACACTACTCACTAGCATTGTGTATTGGATAAGGCCGCAAACGTTTCGAAGAGAGGACCTCCAGCTCATTATGGACTTCCGAACCACTCGAATAATTTAAGTGTGAGTGATAAATGACAATGTTCCTATCCCATATTTTGAACGTTGAAGGGGGTTGTGCGTGTCCCTGTATTTGGATAATTAATGCACTTAAATGATAAATGAAGACAACTTCCAGAAAAAGAATGAAAACAGCCAACATTTTTGCTAATCACAGCTGATTAATCATACACAAATCCATTTGTTGTTGAAGACATGTAATTGAACTAGACCGTCCAAATCGTCGGTCCTATCATCGTCATAGTTAGAGAAAAATAACCATCAGACAATCTAATTCAACAGGAAAATATCCAATCAAGGGGTGATTACACTGTGATACTCGAATGCCTTGTACATGGATCCCATAATTGAATTATGGATTGAATTCATGCTTGAGAACAAGTATGAGAGTATCCTGAGTTCATAGAAAGGAAGACCATTCAAAGAAAAGTAACCTTGTAAGTAGTAGTAGATTCGGTCCATGAGCAAGAGTTGTTAAACACTTATCTAGATTTCTCCCTGCATACATGGGGATACAGGGACACATCCAGACCCCTAAAAGGCAGGGCCCAATAAAAACGGCCCCGGCCTTAAAAATCACACTGAAGATGTTCTACCTACATTTGGATTTCTTGCAACTAAAACTGGACATTTTAATGGAGATTTATTTAGACTTGCCACCATATATTGAAGGTGGGGAAAAAGGAAAAGAAAGTTTGTACTTTGATTTCTTCAGAGAATCCAAACTGCAAAATCTAACATAACCTTTGGAAAACAAAGAAAATAGTATTTTCTCTATATGTTCTCAGTGTACACAAGTTCCATAATACTAAATGACAAGAGAACAACAATAACAAGGAGAAAGACTAGTAACAAATAGAAACCCAATTGTCTAAAATCTAATTATAATTTAAGAGACAAATCAAGCTTTTGTGACTCCTTTTGGTGTGCATTCACACGACCATTTGGGCACCAATGGACAGAGTCATCTGAGCCCATACCAGATGAACCAAATGTCCTAACACTACAACTACCATCAAACCTAGGGGCTGCTCCTTTCATGGACGGCGTCGTTGCTGCCGCTGTTACCCTACTACTAGAACTCCCACCGGTAAGACAATTCTCCGTCGCCAATTTACCGATAGCAGGCTGTTGCTCGATAGGCTGGCGTGACCATCCCCTTTGTCCATAGGAAAATCCGTGGCCAGAAGGCAAATATGGCTTATGGATCATTGAATGAGCCTGGATTCCAAGGGACCTATTGAGTGATCCATGAAGTGGTAGAGAGGACATGCTGGGATACTGATGATAGTGGTGAGAATGGTGGTCTCCAAACGCCATGACATCGCCACGCCCTCTCTTCGCCAGCGTTCGCTCTCGCTTGTGTGCGTTCTGGTGGCCCCCAAGCGCCTGCGAACTGTAGAATTTCCTCTGACAATAGTTGCATGAGAAAACTCGGGGTGGCTCTGCTTCATGAATCTGCCTCTCCGGCGATTGTTGAGAAGTGCCTGCGTCCAAACTATCCATTAAATTGAGTTCCATGATTGAAGAACCCCGCGTAGAAAGGCTCAGGTCCAAGGAAAGATCAAACTCCAGCCGCTGACTTCCTCCTATCTTCTCCTCCTCTTCTGCATGCTCCTTGCATGGGACCTCTGCTGCTGAAAGACTTGAGGTGTCTGAGGCGCAAACCTCAGTGATATATGTTTCCATAGGAAGAATTGTGGTTTAGAGGTTGCTCCTGTGAGGGGTTTAAAAGCTTACAGACTTGGATTGTAAAAGAAAGAAAGATGAATGTATTTATTGACAAGGAGTGAATGCTGTGTCCAAGTATGGAAGCTAAGATCTTGCTTTACCGTTACATGGCCTAATAAGAGTAAATTCAAGGCTTCTGGACAGAGAGATAGGTCTGAAGGAGAAGCCTGTGGGGGAGAGACTCAAAGAAGATGAGTTGTCCTTGCAGAGCTGTCTTTGGGTCTCCCTTATCTTGATTAACTCCTATAAGAAATACCCATCTCTCAAATATCTGGACCTATCATTAACAGGAAATGGACCCAGTCTCTCATGGCCGAATACTTGACATTTTTACATGCCTTGAAATAAGCATCTTCCTCTGTCTTTCTACTTTTGTCACCGAAATTTCTTGGATCTGGTACCCCACCCAGTAAATGAGTTTGATCTTGGACTATATTTGGAGAAACAGAACGTGGAAAGTTCGAACCATTTGCTTTGTTGGGTGGGTAAGGAAAACTTAGGTGTATTTACTTTCTGAACTGTCTACATTGGATCTTCCTACAACTTACAGAATTAGGTCCCACATGCCTGAAGTAGGTTGGAGAATAAAACCGCTAGGCTAGTTCGGTTAAGCTTTTTAAGGCCGGGAACAAAAGCTAGAGTTTTCATTTTGATCCGATCAAAACTATAAGTTCAGTTCTCAATAAAGAATTTGTGTCTTTTGCCATCGGTGTTTGTCGTTTAAATGTTTAAAAAGCCAGAAAGTACCCTATACAACAGGGCTTTTCTCCACTCTTAACTGTGTCCCACAAGCTCAATGGGACAGAAAGGACTCTTGTTTAGGGTCTGAAACCAGCCCAAACCCGGATCCTAAGTTCATTCCTGACCCAACCCAAGACTTTACAGAGAGGGCTTTATCACCTCACCCGATGTCACCAAAGGGCTACATCACCTCATCTGAGGACTACTACCCTCACCCGAACGGGAACGGGTCCCAGCCCCCTACAGCTGGGGTACCCAAAAGAAAAATTCAGGAGCCCAAAGTCCTGCATGTTGACAGCCCTAAAGATTTTGCTCTCCTGGCCCACCTTCCATGGGGCCCATGACTCAGATGATTGGCTGCTCTGATACAAGCACATGAAAATGACATACTGCAGCAAGATCATCCCTACTTTTATACCACGTCGAAAAAATAATTGAAGAAAAGGAAAGAGATTTTTCTGAGAGTAGATGTTCTGTTTATTTATATGGTCATAAGATTCATAACCTGATAAAGAGATCCATTATAGTCTTTATCATAAATGAGATGAAATACTTCTTCTACTTGCAAAAACTAGTTTGAAGCGAAAAGGAACAGAAGATTGGTGCCTTGGGAACCACATGATTCATAAAAAGGGGTGACCCAGCCCAAATCAAATGGTTAGGATCAGGGGCAGACCTGCATACATGGTCCCCCCTCGGACATCGGTCCACTTCCAAAACTTGCTTAAATTTCTGGGTCTCTGTCCAAAACCTATATGAAATATCCTGGGTCCGCCTCCTAAACCCATATGAAAATTCTGGATTTGCCACCAAAATCCAACTTCCTGATTGGGTCCACCCCCCTAAGATGAATATCCTGTGTCTTCCACTCAGGACCATTAAAAGGTTCATAATATTTTTAGGGAAGGAGATGGAACTGCACCGTGGGTGCTTGCAGTCCCATAGTTCTTTTGTAGCTCTCCCCACCGTGAGAATGAAAACCTAGAAGCACTAGGTATGTTGTTCACATTTCACTCATGAAAGAGACACACCTGCAGAAAATGGAGGCCCCTTCCAAACATAAGACAGCCAATACTGTTATCACACGTGGCAGTTGACAATGCAGTCTGTCGTATGTGCCAAGTAACGACAATTGGCCGACAAGTAGGTGGGTCCAGTGACATGGACAATCCCCCCCTTTTGCTGCCTCCCTTGTGCTGTCCTACACTATCAAATTGTGAATTATTATTTTGGTATGATTACATCCCCAAAGAAAGCTCTTTAAGTCTTAAGATGAGCATTTTCTCTTGTAATCATAACCCCAAAAAACAAGGTCCACCAAAAAACACTCATATATATGTCTTCTCTCCCCTATCAATATCTGAAAGGAAAGGTCAGGATCATAGGAAATAATGGGATATGAGTGCACTTGCTTCTTTTCATCTCTTGTCATTCATTTGTGCAAGTACCCACATCTCATGTGATTCCTTGCTTGTTTGTCTGGTCCTATTGGACCATATCCTCCTGGGATTTGATTGTCTCTTCCCCTTTCCCACATCAACCAAATAACTCTGTTGGAGAAACACCAAAAGAAGAGTCACAAGGGTTCCATCACCCACCTATATGATGTACCTGCACCATTAACTGAACAGAACCAACATAGTCCCCACCCCCCTTAGGTCACAATCAGAACAATGGATCACAATGGATCATTACTACACTGAGAACACCCATTCTCGACACTGGAGAGGAGGAAGGGGGGGGGGGGGGGGGGGATCTTTCCCTCTTTTTTTTTTCCTTCCAAGGAAAAGGGCCCCCAACCACTCTATCTGCACCTCACACATGTAATTGCAAACTAGATATAACAAATGGCATGCATAAAATGCTTACCATCTAGAATCACACAAGTCCACTTGCTGTGGGGCTAACTCCTTGTGCATAATCAAATAAGATGAACATCATTAATAACTAGTCCACTGCTTTCGAAACGACGATTGAAGGCCAACCTTCCATATCCAAACAAATCAAGAGATTGCGTTCAACAAGGATCATGTTTAATCACATTAATTTAATCTGTCGAAAGCTGCTTGTAACTTAATTGAAGTTTTTAAAGGATGTAAGGAAGACAAGAATTTGGTACAACTACAGGGGCCCAATTCATCACACGTAGGATGTAGCAGCATAGGGTACATCATGTGATTTGTTTTATAAACTATATGATACGGAATTAATTTCATTATGGTTTGTATTATGTCTTATTATATTTGTCTTATCATTTTCAAAGGCCTTCATTCACATCTAAATCAGTAACACAAGGTTGAAAACTACATTAGCACTTTATTTTGCACAAAATCGGTTTTCTTTATTCTAATAATGCTATGTGGATCATGTAGGTCATAGTATGAACATCAATCAAATTTAGATCACATGCAAAACCAAACAATCAAACTAACAGCCAATAGAGTCTGCAGCCTGCCATGTCAAGTAGAGCGATGGAGTCTGCATCATGGGCCCCAGAAAAGCTGGTGCACATGTGGCACGCCACGAGGTGATATTGTCAAATTGAATACTTAATCAGCAAGAAAGCGTCGTTTGGGATTAAAATGGGAAAAATTAATGGAAACAAGGGCCACATAGAACACCCTAAACCAACACAAACAGGCTGGCAGTTGGCAAATCTAGGGTTGCTGATGTGCAACTCATGGATATCGGAAAATGACTTCAGGAAAAAAAAAAAAGAAAAAGAAAAAGAAACGCTAAACAAGCAGAATGGCAAAGACAAGGAAGCATGGAATGCGCCAAGAGCCAAGGGATTCTTAAATATATTTACACCTAATTTGTTATTCAAATTCCCCACCTAAGTACTTACGAGTTTCAATTGACTTAAATACATTGGTATACGACCATGTAAATTAATGCAAGGAGCAATGCTAATGCAAAAAAGGCGTCTCAAGTTCCCATAAAAATATTGGTCATGCAGATGAACTACCAACACTTCCAAGTCTATAGGCATGACAAAGGGCAGAGAAGGGAACACATAAGACTTCATAATGGTATGGTTGACTTAGTGTAATGTGTACAGTGTCCTGATGCAACACTCTTTAAAAACATGTGGTGCATGGTTGATGATAATTAGCAGACTGGTGCAGTGAGTGTAATGTTTCAAGTGTCCTGATGTGACACTTTCATGCAAAAGTGGTGATGGTTCAGTGATCCATGCCACTGATCTGACGGATGGAACCAAGATAAAGGATACCGAAAAAAGCTTCCAGATAAGGAAGAACACAACTATCCAAGCTTTAACCTGTATTGCTGTTTATGAAAAATAAAACAGCAAGAGACGGAAAAAGGGTAAAAAACTGGATGCCTGAAACTTGGAAGCCTCCAATATACATGCAGGCTGCAGCCAGTTAATCAAAATCAATGATATCATTTGCAAAACAATGAACCCTCTTTGTGAGATGGGCACAGAGAACAGCATGCACTTTTCATTGAATCAGGACCCCATAATTCATCTTAGTCAATGCCAGTTTAAATATCGTTTTAGAGATCAATTAAAATATGTATGTGGATAACAACCGAGACATGTATTGCAAGCGTAGATTGAAGTCTGACCAACATGAAAGAAAAAGGTTTATGTCAAACAATGAATAAGCAAAAAATACGGGTAGTCTAACTACAGAAAGTGAAATAACAATCTGCTGTCCCAGTTGCCTTGAGACAATTGGACAATCACTACATCATCAATCAGGACCGCCCATCTGATTGTATTTACATAGCAAAAAATCTGAAAATTAAACCAATGAGATAATTTGAATTGCCTTGAATCACCCAATCAATTCCCTAAAAAACCTCAAAGATTCAGGTAGTTTAAGAAAGAAAAAAGTTTCCATCCATCAATCCAATCATCCGTTAAATGAGGTTCACCAACAATTGCTTGTGACTCTTATCTTTTCAATCACAGTATTAAACAATTGCTCTGGCACAGAATATGAACAGTTTTATGAAAATAGGTCCAAGTCTGCATGGTCAGTATCATCTGATCAGCACTATCTTTACAGTTGGACTATACAAAGTGATCTGCACTTGAAGGACATCCCTAATGATGACATGGATTGTCCACAGTCAAAACACAACTGGGTGCTCAGTGAAGTAGAAATTATAATGAACCCAAGCACTACATTACTGCCCTAACAGAAAAATCTATACCTCACTTTGTCAACCAATAAATCAAAATGAGAAATGTGCACACAGATGCAACTAAGGAAAGGATGATAGTATCCATCGACTTTTTCCTTTTGATTGACGAGAGAATATGATTCACCTGTAAAATTTTGTCACTATTATATCAAGCCTCAGTTGCAGACATCAAACTAGCTCTCTTAAGAATGATAGTAGTAGGGAGTGTATCTATACCGAAGGGAGACGGCTGCTAACATTTGTTATCTTTGAACTGATGCCACTGAATGTCGAGCGTTGAAGAACAAGTGGCCCAAGAGTAGCTTGGGCTTGAGAGATCACGGTATCCATCTGCAGATGTTATGCTGATACGTTTGACAGAAATCGATACAGAGAATGATGAAGGTATTTTCATTGGAGCCAACAGTATTGAGAACTTATCATACAAAGATAGCATAAAAGATGATGATGTGAGGTCAGGCATCTACAGACAGCGAAGAACTGAGTTCACATCATTCATTTGCAGGACACGAATTGGAGGATTGGTGCCAGTGTCCACCATCATGTAAAGATTGTCAGATGCTGCTGTCAATCCTACCAATTGCATAAAGAAATGGGTTTTAAAACCTTGTTGTGTAAAATTGTCCATTTTCTTGCCATAAAATCAAGGATTTATAATCTAATTGGTGAAATTTTCCAGTCACTCATCTGCAGTATAGCCAGTAGACGAAGACCTGTGCAAACCACTGACACATTTTCTAGTTCATGTGTGACCTCAAACTTCAACATTTTCTAAATCAGTTTTAAATTGTTTTTTTCACTTTTAAACAAAATTATATGAAGGAAAATTAAAGAGATCACATTTAATCATTAACAATAACAACAACTCCAACGGAAGTATATGAAGAATAACTTATGAAGATGAGATTAAGCCATGAAAAATAAGGCAAGAGATATAACGTCTGTGAGAGAGCTATTTTAACGAACATATAGTAATATAACATCTGTAAGAGATAAGGCAAGAGAGCACCGAATGTTTTGGCCAGTTGTAACCTACTGAAAAAGGTTCGTTAGATCTAATGAGAAACTTGGAGGTTTCCACCTTTGTCTAAGGTATTACCGGCTTGAACTATAGGAGCCTTGATTTACCGGGTGAGCAGAGAACTCACAGTTGACAGGGGCCCTGCTCAGTGTTTTAAAACTCGTCCAAGGCACAAGGACTTGGTCATGGACAAGTCAGTTCATAGGGGACTCAGCCAAGTTGCACTAAGGGATTTGAAAACCCTATTTTTTGTTTGGGGAGGTGGACTGGTGGGACTGGTTTGAAAACGACATTTCGGTTTGAAAACCCAATTTGCAGTTTGGGGTTTGGGTTTGGGTGACGGAGTAGAGGAACTAGTGAATGTGGAGAGGCCATGGGGTACGTGGTGGTCGTGGGGAGAGGAGGAGATGGTGGTGGAGGAAGAGAGAGGAGGAGAGGGGGAGGAGAGGAGAAGCAGGGCGGAGTCTATTGGGGGGCAACTCGGTTCAACTAGGCCAAGTCATATGCAACTCAAACAAGTTGACTGGAGAAGGGCCAAGCCGCCCTCCAAGTGTGATTTTTTAAAACACTGACCTTGTTAGAAACGAGTGCATTTTGCAATTGCCACAGGACAGCTAAAACAGCAGGCAGTGATTTAATTTTTATGCTGTAAGGTTTGCGTTTAAAAGTAGGTTGTGTAGCGACTCAAATCACATTCCATGTTCTCTGCTACCATGGTAGTCCGTTATGCCAACCACCTTCTTTCATTACTGAGACAATATTGTGATGTATTCATTTTTGTTCTGTAGTTGATGGATGACATAATTTTAAGTTCATTCTTCTCAAGTTTGTGAGTTTATTGAGAACATTTGTGAAATTTTACTGGAATGTTTTCTGGATGTGCTAGTTTCAAAACCCACAGTTCCTTTTTGTAATAGGGTGACGTAGCCATGGGCCTCAGGATCTACAAAAGGAGTCCCAAGAATAGGCTCAGAGTCAGCCAGCCCATTGGGCCAATCTCATGGATGACTGGCCCATTGGCCTAGCCCCTGGTCAGCCAGCCAGTTGGCCAACTATATCTACTTTCTTGGTTTGGTTTTCTTCTTCTTTTCTTTTATTGATAACGTGACAACACAGGCACAACCTCAAGGTTGCAATAGGAAGCACCTTCCACCGTGCCATGGACTCATCATTTCCAAGAAATATTTCTAGATCTAACTTCTTAATTTAAGGCATGTTTGTGTAACACCATTTTCGTGGAAAAGTAATAGAAAAGGAATCACTTTTTCATGCTCATCACTTTTCCTCTATTTGGATCAGCACCATCCTCACAAGTGTAAAGACGATAAAAAGATAACTAATTTTTCGTGAATATTCTAGATCCACATTCTTAGTTTCAATAATACTAAGAAGACTTTTTTAGATATAGCAAGATAGTTTATGAGAATGTAATCGATGAGAGAGGAGAGAAAATCCTATTAATACCAAAGGAGAATGGCATATAATCATCTCACAGAGAAAGGAAATACATTCTACGATCCATGTTACGTAGGATTATCATCCCTTCCTGTATGAATTCCATTGTATTCTCTCATTTATGCATTCACTAAACACTCTCTCTCTCTCTCTCTCTCTCTCTCTCTCTCTCTCTCTCTCTCACATTATTGTGATTGGATAAAGCAAGTATTTCACTTTGAGTGAAGACTCATTGGGCTGCCAACAGTGACGACTCTAAAGGCCGAGAATCTATGACTCCATCCATCATAGGTCCCACCTTAGTGACCTTAGTGATTCTTCGGGGCTATCAAGTTAAGGTGGAACTCCCCCCCCAGAATGATATCCGAATTCCTTCCACATCTTGTCCTGTACTTCTTTTTTAAATATGTGAATGTAATTGTCCTGAATCTGGATTCTCAGCTCTCAGGTCAGAATAATTAAGGATCCAGTCCCAGATCCAATATGCATGGACCCGGATTCAGATCCAAATTCTTCCCGGATCCAAAAATATGTTCCATACACACTCTGTTCAAAATCTGAGAACTCGGATACCCATTTGCAACCCTACAGGGAATGTGAAGAAGATATAAAATAAAGTATTTCATTTCATTTACTATGGTCCAGCAGAGTTCTATACTTTTTTTTAAAATTGATTACACTAAGTTTTATTTGATAAAAGGACTTCAGGAGTGTCGGCCTCATTGACGTTATTAGACAAATCTTTCCCTTTTTCATATCTCCTTCCTTAATGATTCGTCAATCCAAGATCTCTTATTTTTACTATTGAAAATCATTTCTTTTGTCTAACAACATTCACTAATATAAAATGAAATTTGCATGAATCCAAAAAGCAAATCCATGAGAAGAAATGTTTTCCAATACCTGTCCTGTACTTCTACTTACAGCAGCTTGTTCTTTAAGAAGAGCTTGCCCTTTAAAACCACCGTTCTCTTCTAGGTCTACTCTTGCTCGATCAAACTCCCTAAAATCTTGAAGGAGTGATGCATGCTCTTGCTTAGCTCCAAGACTAGCCCGAAGACGGTGAAACTCCTGTACTTCAAATATCTTAGACTCCGGTGCATAAAAAGATTGTGCTAATTTGTGGCCCTTATGTAAGCATGAATTAGGCCCATGGTTTGACCAAACAAAAAAAAAAGTGAATTGATTGGTCAGCAGTGGATAAACCTTGACGTGACAAACCTCTAATACAGTGATCAAGAAATGGGAAATAGACAGGAAAGAGATACAACAATTGTCTGCGTCCCATGAAAGAAATAAGAAGAAATGTTTGATGAAATCATGTTTATTCAAGAAAAAGCGTGGTCCCTATCCTCTGCCCGAGGATATAAAAATCAATGGCCCCAATCACAAAAACATTTAGGCAACAAATACCAACTCAAAAGACAGGTTCTACTCATCTCTTCAAGCAGACCATAAATTCCTCAGCTTCCATAGCTAGCCTCTTGGCATTTACCTGAGTAAGATCATGTAGAATTTCTTGATGCCGAGTCAATGTATGAGAAAAAATTTCCAAGCCCCCTGATGATACCCAAGCTTGCATATGTGAAATTACTTACTGAAGTTCCTTCAGTAGCTGGTCTATACCAGATTCAAGATCACTTTCTGAACCATCTGCTTTTGTAGCAACCAATCTACGGTAGAAACTCATCTGCTCATCCAGTTGTGCCTCAAGTTTCCCTGCCTGCATAAAAAGCATAAAACTGTGTTTGAGATTATATACAATAAAAACAGCAGAACACAAGCATTGATATACCACCAACGGGTTTTCACCTATTACTTTCCATCAAAGACAACTAAATGATCAGCATTATTATCATGAAACCAACAGCATCAATTTTAAAAGATAGACTTGTGGGTGCTACATTGATACTATTGAGAAAAACTATACTTTTTCCTATGGTCTTATATTCTAGTAACATTGATTGACTTCATGAATTAGCTCTTCGTCTTTTTTCACTTTTTTCTTAATTGATGAAAAAAATTATTAAAAAATATTAATGTACAAAAATAGACCCACAAAAATAGAAAATAGAATTGATTGCCCCCCACCCCCTCTCCACATGAGAGAGAGAGAGAGAGAGGGTCCAACTACCCCTTCCTCACCCTTGTAGGGCAATTTGGAGATGGCAAATAGGTAATCACTAATTACATTTTCATGAACTATTTTCCATGAAATGAAAGATTTGTTGTATCGAATAATCATATTAATGAACACCAAGAGAGTTCGGAGACACTTATTACAGGGGCAATAGGATGTGGGAAACTAGGAGGTAAAAACACCAGGGTGGAAACCCCATTTTTTAGTTACACTTGGTGTCCAGTGTAGATAACAAGAGATGGAGAAAATGTTCAGCAGTTAATGGGGCGATCATGATTCCCTACCTCTTGATGGAGTTCTCTTCTCAACAACAAGTGAAGGAAGCCACAACAAGTGGACTCCACTTTCCCCTAGCAAAAGCAACTCAATCAAGCAACAGAAAAAATAAGTGCCTGGGGCAAATGCTTTCTCCACATCAAAGCAGAACAGTGGATTGCTTATGTCCCTAAGTAATTTCCTCCTTCCAACAATTGAATATTGAACATCCACCATATGAATTATCATGATGCAAGACAGGCCCATTGTCCCAATGGGCCAACCAGCTAGTGAGCCTAACCCATCTATCTCGACCAGCTTCTAGGCCCAACCCACCTATTACAATTTTATTTAGAGTTTAAGTTGTTTTTAGTCGGATGTTATAATCCTAGCCATTGATGTGTTTGGATGATCTAGATTAGATGTAGGATTACTTTTCTATTATATAAGCATTATAATGCCTCCTTGGCAAGAAGACAATGATTAAATGAAAATGTGTTTGAGTGCTTTTGCTCTCTTCTGCTCTCCTGTGATGGCAAGCTTTTCCTCACCTATGATAGGGAGTTTGGACTTTGGTGTGAGGTCAATTTTCAGGTGAGAGCCTGACCTACCCTCCTCCTCTGCATCTCTATCCTTCCTGCCACATCTCTTACCCCGTTCTGCATTACATCATATCAATTGTCTGATTAATTTTCTAAATCATTTGAAATGGTAAACACGTTATTTAATACAGGAAGTAAAATGCATCAGAAATAAATCACTTATAGAAGATTGGTGTAAGTCCACCAACCCATTACCTTTGCAAAGAATATGTTCTAAAAAATATTGGTTTTCAGCTACTAAAAATCTCATTTCTTGGGTCCAATCAGCCATTCTCAAAGGATAAGAGGATAATCCATTGGAAAATGCTAGGCATTGACTTTCTTTTTTGTGATGACAGCAGGGCAAGGACTTCTTTAAGTTTGAATGATGATATAAAGATACGATGGCTAGAGATGGATTTTCATTCTGGATCATCAAGTCGCAATACTTGAACTTCAAGAAGGAGAAGTCTTTCATTTGCGTTTTGATTAACATGAATGGATGACGGTATTAAAACTTTGCTTATTTGGCTGGATGTCTGAAATTTTTATGCTAATTGATGACTGTAGTGAACCCATGGTAGTTGTTTCGTTTGAACTGCAAAAACTTCAAACAATTGGATGATTGTAATTAAGCACTTTTTATTTGCATGGGAGGATGTGGAAACCAACTTTTTACAAGTTGGTGGTTCTGACTTTAGAAGTGGCAGGGAATAGTTGTGGGATTTTCTCAAGGGGGATTTTGCAAGTATGTGATTGATTCTGTTGGATAAATTGTTACATCTGGGGGTATGTAATTGATTGCAGTATGAGCATTGTTGTGGAGTGGGAATTGATTGATGATTTAGATGCCTGACTCCTTCTTTAATTGGTTTAATTGTGTTTGAGATTTTCATTTTTTATGTTAAAATCCCTTCTTCTTCTTTTTTTTTTTTTTGGAGGTGGGCCGTGGGCCCCAATTTTGACCGTTACATTTTTTAATTAAGTGGGGCCCGTATGTATACTATATAGTATATATACATTGGTGGGCAATTTACACTTGAATTTGTCAATAATTAATAAATACAGGAAAGGAATTATAGTTAGAAATTCTTCAATCTGTGAAATAGGGAATTTGTGGAAACAGGGAATTCAGAAGTTCTCAGGCAGGAATTCTGGATATGAATGAAACAAGGAATTGAAGAATTCCAGAATTCAGCTGCATTTGAAATTCCTAGACAACCACCATACATAAATTCTATGAATTCTAGTAAAGAAATGGGCCCCTAGGTTACCATTAAAGTCGGACTTAATAAACCCACTGGCCAACTAGACCACAATAGAGACCTTGGCTAAGGGGGAAAAAAGAGATTCTTCCTAAGAATGGTGTATATAATATATTTATTTTTTGATGACCAAGAACAGTGTATATTGAAGGCAATAATATCCCCTAACTCCTTGGTAGCTACAGCCCGACAATTAATTTTCGATTTCATTTTCCAACCTCCTCCACCAAGCTATATGGATATGAAATAGCCCATTTGTTTCTTTCCAACACAGTGACAAAAGCCCGACAATTAATTTTCCACTTCATTTTCCAACCTCACCCTCCACCAAACTATATAGATATGACATAGCCCAATTGTTTCTTTCCAACACAGCGGCAAAAAGCTGGCCAAATAAGTAATTTAATATCCAAAATGCCATTGTTCAAGTAACGCCATAAGATAGCATCAAAATATTTTAAACCTTTCAACCAAATGAATGACAGAGCTATTATATGATTTACATCTACCATATCTAATAGGCAAAGGCTTATACTGAAAGCAAAAAACAAACACAAAAACTTAAAAGAAACTAAGCCCAAAAAAGAGAGAACCCCAAGGGAAACTGATTTTCCATTTTAACGAAGTTGTCATAAAAAAATAAAAAATAAAAACTAAAAGTTCAAGTTCATGCAGTTGATTGCTACAGCCCACTCCAATCTGCATCATCAAGTCAGTCCACTAGATCCAATGACATAAGATGAAAGATAAAGAAAAAAATAACTCATAAAGTTTCTATAGCTACATTGCTTGTCCAAAATCCCCTAGGAAATCTGGAAGTCGAATTTATATGGCTAATGAAAAAATTCTTCTACTTCTAGAGTGCTTGTATCAAACACTAAAATCCATCCCAAAATGATATTTAAAATAGCACGTCCAAGATCATACCAAATCGATGCATTTACCAAACATCCTAAATTCAAAGCAAACTGTGAAATGCCCTAATGAATGCATAGTTCATCATAATCTTGCATACTTAAAATTCACAACTCGAAGCGAGATTAGGTACTTCGGTGCTCCTCATTAGTTTCTTTTTTGTTCCAATGTCTCATCATTAGCTCACAAGTGTACTTATTATCAATGTAACCTAGGTATGTAATCCCTTTCCATTGAGCATTATACTCCAAAATGTGTATCATCCTTCCTTCTCCATTCCTACTTCCTTCTCCCCTTCTCCAAGTTTCATGACGTTCTGTTCTTCCTTTTCTTTCACAAAATTGTATTGACACCTGATCCATAAGCCAGAAAACCCGATTTGGATCGCTTACAAAACTCTGTCCAAGACCATTCACAGTATCAATTACATTTCTTGCTATGTGTATGCTTCTAACAACTTGTGCTGTAATGATTTCAGAAGATAGATGGTTGGGTGAACAATCTAAACCATTGATTCTCCTTACTTTTCCCTTCTAAACACAAACCATTAATCAAACAATATACATTCAACAGCACTAATTGACCATAGCACATGAGCTTTTGCACAAACAACAAACTACAAAAACAAGAGAAGAGGATTTTCTCTGCACCTGAACTGGCAAGCATCCAAACACGTCCGAAATCGTGATTTCGATAGAAAAGCCATAATCTTTCGACCGTGGATCGAATGAGAGATGATTCTACAAAATCATTGAACAAAACGGATGATTTCATGACGGATTCGGATCGGTAGAACGACAATGCGGAGAAAAAGCGAAGCGAAACCCTAACAGATCCGAGCCGTTCATAATTTGGAAATCCGAGATCGAATGGATGAGAATGAGTGTAACTACCTGCGTAAGGAGAGAGTCCCAGAAGATCTGAGAATCCATGGATTTTGGCTTCGAGATTTATAGACGTAGAGAAAGAGACAGATTCAGAGCATTTGCTTGTCTTGTACAAGTTTTTCACATTAAGATTGATCATTGATTAATAATGTGATTAGTGAATAAAGTTTGTTTTATATTAATCAAACAAACAATCATTGTAAGGTGGGATTGGTTTTTGTTACTTTTTTGAAAAAGAAACAAAATGTATTTGAATCAAAACATTCACATGGATTTTCTCAAACTACTTACAACACTCAAGGCATCTATTTAAATCAGGTTTTAAATGAATTAGACCCAAAAATTAGACTTGTGGGGTGAGGCATAATTTTACTTAGGTCACGTTTGGCAACTAAATCTTTAAAGAAAAATATTTTCGGTTTCCCTAAAGTTATAGTAAATTCATGTTTGACAATTGTAAATCCCGGAGAGTTTGGACGAATGGAAATCTTTATTTGATAGGATTTTCAGATCTGACCACCCCCCAGAAGATTTGAAAATCCTCACTTAAGTAGATTTGAGCACCGAACTCTATTTTTCTCAGCTATATTCATTAATACACACCAATATCAATGTGAAATCCTCAACTATTGAGGAATCCTTATTCCAATAGTAGTGAAGAATCATAAAATCTATGTATTCCTCTCATGTTACCAAACATGCCTTTAATTTCTAGATCGATTGGATTCCTCTGGAAGGAGGAGAAGACCTATATTTACTGTGAAATTGTTGAAAATGTGAGATTCCTCTCTCCTTTAGAAATAGATATCTACAGTGTAGAATCTTCATGTTGCACAATCAAGCTTCCTTGGGTGTGTCTATACGTTTGTGATAGATTGGAAAATTATTTTGATTTTCTGTACAACCCATTGTTAATTCCATTGATACATGGACATGTTTTCCTTTACACAAAATGGAAAGTGGGTTAGCCGAGAAGATTTTGATTTCCAATGGAAAGGTTAGAAATTAGAATGCATGATTTCTCTCTCATGAAAATAGAAATCTACCTGGTATGAAAAACTCGGATTGCACAAGTCCTTCATAAGAAGGGGTTGTTCGGTCGGTTGGCAACCCCAGATGTCACTAGCTACCCGAGGATCGATCTTAGGTATGCCACTCTTCTCACTTATATGGGTTTCCTTGGGTCCCACCACTTGGCTGGGGTATAAAAAAAATGTCCTTGATAAGAAGCCAGAGACAACCAGTTTTGATGGCTAAAACCGACCCTTTCATCATTTTATAAAGAACTTTTATCTCCAAGAAAGGAATCAAGCCGGAGATCACCAGCCTATGGCGTTCTCTCCAAATATTTACATTGTGTTCTTCCTGTCAATTAGATGGAAGTGTTTCAGACAGAAGTACAGAGAAAGACAAGTTGTCTTGATAAAAATCCAGCCTTGAACCTTGGCTTCTCTTGACTTTTGCATATATTCTTTCACAATATAGTTACTCAACCCACAAAATGATAGTTTCCCTAGCCAACGAAAAATATTTGTACCCCTGGAAGAAGGAGAAGACTTATAGGAGAGGGTTGGAAATTCAATATTTCTCTCTCCGGAGGATCTAGATATTTATAGATTGTAGAATCCTTTTGTCGCACAAACAAGCGGCAATAGGGTTTTGCGTTAGAAAGGAATATTGTTCTGATTTTCTCTATAGCGCACTGTTCTATCCATTGTTTAGTGGACATGTTATTCTTACACAAAAGGGAAAAAATGAGCTAACATTTTTAGATGGAGAAGAATTTAATTTCCCATGAAAGGGTTAGATATCAAAATTCAAGATTTCCCCCTCTATTCAGTATAAAATCCTCTCATTGCACAAGTCCTTGATAAGAAAGAATTGCTCAATTGGTTGGCATCCCCAAATGTCACCAGCTACCCAAGGATCGATTTCCGAGTATGCCACTCTTCTCACATTTATAGGCTCCTCTTCCTAATTGTGCAGGACCCTATTCCCACATTATGTGTGGGCTTCTTTACCACTTATGTGGGCTACCATGGGCCCCACCCCCTTCGCTGGGGTATCAAAAGATGTCCTTGATAAGAAGCCAAGATAGCCAGTTTTGATGCCTAAAGCTAGGGATGTCAAATGAGCCGGGCCGGTGTAAGACGGCACGACCCAGCCTGCCAGTCAATGGCCCACCAAGCACAGCCCATGCACCCAACGGCTAGTTTCATGTATTTTGTCTATTTTACCCCCCCCCCCCCCCCCCCCCCCACAAAACAAAAAAAAAAAAAAAAAAAAAAAAAAAAAAAAAAAAAAAGGCTATAAAAAGGTCATAGAAGAGGTATTTGTGTCTTTTTGAATTTTACGTCTATAAGTAGTCTAACCCTCCCATTCTCATTTCTCAACATAGCATTCAACTCTTTCACTCTCTATACACTCTCTAGCTCTCTCTCAAAGCATTCAACTATTTCACTCTCTTTAAGAAGTTTTTGGAGGGCCAAAGATTAAGTCATCAAGAGACAATATTAAAGGAGTTTTAAAAAATTTGGAGGCATTTATATATTTAAATTTGAGATTCCATATTTATAAGTTTATCATATATTATATTAACTCTCATTTTCTCCCATTTCTTATATTAATTATCACAAAAAAGGCTATTACTATTATTACTTTTAAATTTTATTTTTGGAAATATGGCTGGACGATCTTCTAAAAGAGTTCCCACATAATCTTCTTCTATTAATTTAGGAGGAGAAGAAGATTTTATTGAATTAGAAGATGAAGTCGGTGATTTGCCACCCCCTACCACTAGTAGGTCTCATAGAGCATCCAAGAGGAATAGAATTTCAATAGTTTGGGATATATACTAGGTTTCAGTCTATTGAAGAAAGAAAGAATGTCCAAAAGGCAAAATGAAAATTTTATGGTAATATTTATAGTGCCAAATCAAAAGCAGGTACCAGCCATTTGTTAAAAAATAGGTAAAAATGTTTAGCCTTTCATAACCCGGTGGATGCAGGGGCAAGAGGGCATGGTTCACGGACCCAAATTTCTACCATTGGTGGTGGTAGTAGTAGTAGTTTGGGGTTTTTTTTTTTCTTTTAATGCACAAAATGCTAGACAAAATCTTTTTAAAATGATTGTGTTATTCGAATTACCATTTTCTTTTGCCGAAAACAAGTTTTTTGAAGAATGAGTCCAAACATACCTCCAACCACAATTTCACAGTATTTCAAGAAATACAATTAAAAATAATTAATGCTATTAGACTCTGGCTATAAGAGAAGAAAAATATTAAAAACTACCTTATAAAGATTCTTGGTATAATAGCATAACTACAGATATATAGACTTCTAAAGGGAATGATAGTTATCTTTGTATTATTGCACATAACATAAATATAAAATGGATTATTAATAAACGAATAATTAGTTTTAGCGGTCTTGAATGGCCACACAATGGCACTAGAATAGGTTCCTTTATTTTGGAAAAAACTAGATGAATATAATATTTTAGAAAAAAAATTTATATTTGTAACTTTAGATAATGCCACTAACACAGTGGCTATTGAACTATTGAGATTGTAGACACCACTTGCATCTTTGATAGATGGGTCTATCTTCCAAAACAGATGTTAATGTCACACCTTAAATCTCATTGCAAACGTTGGTTTAAGGCATATTGTAAGTTAAAAAAAAAAAAAAAAAAATTTTAAAGACATTGCAAAATTTATTTTCTGTTATGCACAAAAAAGACAATTGTATGCTCAGATATTTATGAGGCAAGGTGTATCAGCTATGTTTAATTTGATGGAATTCTATGTATAATTTGCTAAATAAGGCAATTGATCGGAAACAGTTTTGAATGAAATTTTGTGCTTTTCATGCACAACATTTGTTGATGACTGGTGAACATTGGGAGTTGTGTGCCCATATAAAAGATTTATTAGAAGTTCTTTATACTTCAACATTATTTTTCTCCGGAGTATATTACCCACATATAATGAAGCTTTTTTAAATTAGTTTACAATTCAATAGATTTAGAGATCATTGTTTACTTGATAATACTATTAAAAACATGGAAGAAAAATTTAATAAATATTGGAAAGATGTTCCAATGACATTTTCTTTAGCTGCTTTATTTGGCCCTACGTTAAAATTAAGTGGTATAGAGTTTTTATTGGTGAAATAAATAAAAATATGAATTATCAAGATTTAAATATTTTTTTAAATAAAAAGGCAAAATTACAAATACTTTTTCAATTTTATTGTGAGCAAATGGGTACAACTAGGGTTATTATGACCCCTTCACAAGTTCAGCAAACAGGTGAAGTTGTGTGGGATATTTGGTATTCTTCCCTGTCCACAGGCATGGCATTCAGCTCAAGCTCAAGTAATAAATTGATGGAGTTATCTTGACGTCTATATAATATAGGTGCAAGATGCATTTAGTTTTGACATTTTAGCCTAGTGGAAGCAACAAGAAAATATTTATCCGGTGTTGTCCACTATGACTCGTGATCTATTGACTGTTTCAATATCTTTTGTAGTATCAGAACATGCTTTTAGTGCAGGTGGACGTGTGGTGGATGACAAAAGAACATAATTAACTAAAGAAATAGTGGAGTGGTGTATTTTGCCTATGAGACTGGTATTTAATAGATAAGAGGAAGCAAGAGTTGGCAACAATGTAAGATTATGATCCAGCCGAATACATTAGTGGACTAAACATCTGATTTTTTTACTTTTCCTTCGTTGTAATTTGTAATATACAAGTTTTTATTCTTTTTTATTTTTATTCTCTAAAAAATTTGTAAGGTTTTGAAGGTAATCCTATTCACAAACTTTCAAGAAGTTAAGATCCAAATGGTTCTCTTCTCGTGGAGTAGGTCGAATCTGACCGAACCAATTAAATATCTTTGTCATTCTCCGTAATTGTTTTAATTTTTAATTTTAATATCGAAAAGGTGAAAATAAATTGAAAAATAAAATTAAAAGAGGTACGCCGAGCACGGAAAATTTCCTTGTTGGCTGTGCCGGCACGGCCTGCCAGATGAGATGGGCCGTGCCGGCCCGGCCCTTGGCCCATTCACGCCGACATCTAGGTGGGCCGGGCCCATTTGACATCCCAAAGTCTAAAAACCGACCCTTTCATCATTTTATAAAGAACTTTATCTCCAAGAAAGGAATCAAAAGCCGGAGATCACCAGCCGCATGGCGTTCTCTCCAAAGATTTACATTGTGTTCTTCCTGTCAGTTAGATGGAAGTGTTTCAGACAGAAGTAGGGAGAAAGACAAGTTGTCTTGATAAAACCAAGCCTTTGAACCTAATGAGCCGCTCTTCTTTCACAGTATATGTAATCCTTTTTCTTGACTTTTGCACATTTTGCTTCCGCTGACTTTGTCTTCACAGTACATGCACTCCTTTTTCTGACTTTTGCATATTTTCCCTCCTCTGACTCTATCATCAAATGTCAGTTTCAGCAAAGTCAAAATTGTCCCCTGTTATTTCCACACGTGGTCAATGATCCAGTGTTCTAACAGTGCGCCCCACATGCACAAACCCCCTTCCCTTTGATGAAGGGTGTTGGAAAGACATCTTTTAGAGAACAACATGATCTGGAAAAATATGACTTTAACTTGTGATTGGGACCTTCTAATTATATTATAATTTTTACTTTTGTTCTTCTGGAATCTGGGTAAGGAACTCAATAAAGTCAGGATTATGAATGATTCAAAAGGCAGATTGACATTTCATTGAGATCTTAAGTGGGCTAGACAGAATTAGGATTAGTACTGATCCACGTTTCCCGTTGACTAGGTCGTCCTTATAACAAAGTCTACATCGTGGCAAACATGCCCTTTGAAGTTAGGCCACTGTGCAATAGCTTTTTAGACAATTAAAGTAACCCGTCATCGTACTTCCAATTGGGCAATTTTCAGGATGCTAAGGACTTTCATCTCAACATGAGCAGCTTACAAATTTTATATTTGAAAACCACCTTGTAGGGACCATCTTAATCTGAATGTAGAGGAGAGAGGAAAAAGGTCCTTGTTGAATTAGAGTTGCATAAAAATCACCCCCATCAAATAATTCCAACCGTCAATTCGGATCACCAAATGATCATAAAACTTGGCATGTATTGTGAATGGCCCATGCTAGCCATGCATCTCTAATTCATCTTTTTTTTTTTTTTAATTAACGGAGGATTCCTAATTCTTTGGACCGGACTAATCCCTCCGAGCCCAAAGAAAAGCAGGATAAAACCCCTATGGCCCCATGTGGTAGCACTAGTGGACTCAACCTTTGGTTCTAAAGAGGGGGAACCGGGGAACGATACCAAAACCTCTAGCTCCGGAAGAGAGAGGAACAGTGGTCCTGACCACTCGGCCAACCCCTTGGGGTATCTAATTCATCTTTTTTTTTTTTTTTTTTTTGAACGGTAACGAAAGATTTCTTTCAAAGAAATGAAGGAACAAAGTACAAAAGACCAAAGAAAAAGAGGAAGTGCAGGAGAAATGCACAACCTCCAACCCTACTAATAAAAAACACTCCCACCCAAGGAAGCAACCTATCAACCAAATACAAAATCACACCCAATGAAGCAACCTATCAACTAATTACATAATCACATGCACCCACCCAAGGAAGCAACCTATCAACCCCTTGCTTGGCTAACACATCTGCCATGGAGTTAACCGATTTAACCTCATGACAGAAGGAAACATTGATTCCAACAGATAATTTTCTAATTTCATTTAGGTGAAAATGTAACTTCCAAGGATTAGTCTTCCGCTTAGACACCCATGCGATCGCATTAAAAGAATCACTTTCCATAATAAGCGTACCGTCATATCTACTAGAAAACAAACGAAGACCTTCAAGAATGGCTAGCACCTCCGCTTCATTGGAATCGCATACACCCACATACTTGGAAAACATAATTAATACATCTCCCTTACAATTGCGAAGCACCCCTCCAATCCCAATCGGACCTGGCTTACTCCTTGAAACACCATCCACATTAAACTTAAAGACCCTTAAAGGAGGAGGATACCAATGAATTGTTCTCCTCTTCTTAAAAGAGCCACACCCCATACAAGTTCCCTAATTAGAAATAATATCATTAAAGATAAAATTAGAGAATTTCTTTCTAACCAAAACCCATTTTGCAATTTTAAAGGTGACCTGTTGTTGATGATGAAGAACCCCTAAAGATCCTAGCATTCCTTTCCTTCCAAATTGACGATAAGATAACAAATGGTATCATTCTCCATAAGATTCGGCCACACCCTATAAAACACCCACCCAACCAAGACTCTGCCACATCTACAATACTCTTCGAACAGCACCATGAAAAACCGCACTTGCCAATAAAGTTGCTCCAAAATGGTAGTGTGAGTTGGAAATGTTCTCATCTTGTCACCTTATGATGACTTGCACGCGCGGGACTTACCTTTGCTCGTCCTTGTCTCTTATGATGACGAACTCTCCCTAGTTTCACTTCTATGAGATTAATCTATGGATCAATCTAATGGGCTATACATATCACTCCACCAATTCAATGAGCCATCATAAGGCGACACCATCTGCATGAGTCAACGTAAGGTGACACCGTTTGGTCTCTATCTTCAAGCCTTGATCATAATATCACTCCACCAATTGAAATTTATGCGAGCATAAGTCCTTAGGAAACTACCATTTGCATGAGTCAACATAAGGTGATGCCATGGCAGGGTTAGCTTGGTATATAGGACACACACACATGTTACAAAGAAATTGACAAAAAGAACTATTCTAAACAACAGAGTATGCCAAGAGCTAGTTGAAAACCGACCCCCCAACTAGCAACTTTTCTACTCTCTCTCCCACACACACACACTTACACACAACTACACCCAGGAGGAATCAAACTGCATATCCCTCCATACAATAAAATCTCAAAACAAAACAACAAGGTATATAGTATTAGATATCGTTATAACCGGAGCTCAAATTCCCTACCAACTACTATTAATTAGCCTTCAAATGCCTAGTACAATACAACCCAAGTTCCTGTGTCCTTCTCACCCCATCCATGGCCGGCCAGACCATGGCACTGCTCCTTCTCATCTCCATTTTCTACTCTCTAGCATCTGCTTCCAACATCCATCAACCTCCTGCACCATCACCTTCACCTTCTCTAACTACAACACTTATGACATCGAAATCCGCCATCAAAGCCGGTTACTGGCCTTCCGGGATGTCATCGACCTTCCCGGCATCAGCCGTCGACACCACTTACTTCACCCATATCTACTTCGCATTCCTTCTCCCCGACCCAACCACCTACCGGCTAATCATCAACCAGGACGACGGAAAACTGCTAGGAAACTTCACCGCCGCTCTCCTCGGCAAGAAGAAGCAGGTGAAGACTCTCTTATCCATCGGAGGCGGCGGAAGCAACTCCACCACCTTCGCTCAAATGGCCAGCAGCGCCGCCAACCGCGCCGCCTTCATTGACTCCACCATAACCGCAGCCCGCACGTACAGCTTCGACGGCGTCGACCTCGACTGGGAGTTCCCACAGACCCAGCGAGAATTGGACAATCTCGGCACTCTTTTCGCTGAGTGGAGGGCGGCGCTCGACACAGAGGCGGCGGCCACCGGCCGCCGGCGGCTGCTCCTCACGTCGGCCGTCTACTTCGCCGCCAAATTCATATTAGCTGATAACAGGGCCTATCCAGCGGCATCCATAGCCGATAACGTTGACTGGGTCAACGCTATGTGCTTTGACTACAGAGGGTCATGGGACACGTCAGCGACTGGGGCCCACGCCGCTCTCTTCTACAACAACAGCAACGTGAGTACGAGTTTCGGGCTCAGGTCGTGGGTCGAAGCGGGAGTGCCACGTCGGAAGGTGGTCATGGGCCTGCCCCTCTATGGGCGCACGTGGCAGCTTATGGACCCTTCGATCAGTGGGGTTGGCGCGCCCGCTGTCGGCGTGGGGCCCGGGAATGGCACGATGTTCTTTAATGACGTGGTGGATTATAATACGAAGAACAATGCCACCGTGGTGTACGATGGGCCCACGGTGTCCGCGTACTCGTACCATGGGACCGCATGGATCGGCTACGATGATGCCACGTCAGTCACGCGAAAGATCTACTACGCACGAGGGCTGAAACTGGGGGGTTATTTCTTCTGGGCCCTAGGTTTTGACAAGGATTGGATGATCTCTGTACAAGGTAATTAAATTACTTATATTCTTTACGATTGGGCTCACCTTTGATCAATTCAAATCCTATTTTAGCTATAGCATGTCCTCCGTTCTATTAGAAAGAAAAGAAAATCACACACACACACACATATATATATATATATATATATATAAGACTGTCAATATCTGAGGCCCTAGGATCAAATGCTCGGGTCATTGATAAGATTTAACATTAATTAATGCATATATCAGTGTCAAATTAAAATTTATAAAAAGTTAGAGCGTGATAGGTGTATATAAAGGGATTTGATTGATTATAAATGAGATTTTATATGAAATGGGAAATGAGCAGATTTGGCAATAATTAGTGGAGCACTTGTCAAAATGGATTCAAAAAGGGATTCCACAGGGCAACTGCATTCCAACAGTCTACTTTCTTATATTCAACTGGCAATATGGCTAAAAATGTACAGTGGATTTGAATTATGGTATATGCCCAACCGACCTCCCTTTTATCTGAAGGGATTGGATCATTGGACAGGCCCTACATACTTGCTTAATGACCCACATCTTAATTAGTTTAAGCATAGAGATCCTGTTAGTTATGACAACTAATACATTCTTTTACTGTCTTTACCAAAAAATTACCTTCTTTTACTGACTTGTGCTCAATTGGCAGCTTCGAGAGCTTGGAGCTAAGGAGGATCTCTCTCTCTCTCTCTCTCTCTCTAATATTAAAATAAAGAATTCCACTAGTTTCATGTTAAGTGATTGTCTAACAGATAGAGAGAGCTATTGAAATATATTGTTCAATCTAAGCTTAATTCTTTGACATGTCTCTACTGTTGCATGGCCAGCTTTGCTAGTGGTAAATATATATTTTTATTTTTCAAAACTTGGATATCAACTTCGGGCTTTATCAAATATGTGGGTCACGATGTGAAGTTCTACCACTTTCTATTGGTGAAACACTACCTGACTTTCTTTCGTTTTTCTTCATTTAACAAGCTATTAATTACATAACTCATCATTAGCATTTCATCTAGTGCCTAATTGCTTCCACAAACCACCAATGTTTTTAAACTTTCCAATAGTGAACTGAGTAACAATAATGCTTGCAAGTCATTATCAGACACCATGCTTATGGATGTCAATTGGTTCACAATACTATTCATCTCATAAGATGCTATACTATTGAAGATCTTTCCTTTCATTTTGAATTCACAAGTACCCTAATGAGCACAAACTTATTTGCAATACCTCTTTTGATACAATCATCTTACTTCTTCCATAGTTATTGTGTCATGCTTTCTTTTGACATGTGATGAAACTCCATACCATCCACCCATTGATGAATGAATGTCGTTGCTTTTCTATTTTGTGTTTTTCTTTCTTTTTTTGATATAGTTATTTCCTTTGCATACTTCATATAAATCCTTATAATAGAGTATGCCTTTCATATTGGCTTTTCATATAAATCAATTACTCCCTTTGAGAACTACCTCTAGTTATTTTTCATCCTTGTTCACACGAATACAAACTAGGATCAACAATGAAGCTCTAGCACCACTTGTTTGGGGAGATATAGAACTCTTCCCTTTTATATATATATAATTAGTTAGGAAATTCAACAAATGCAAAGAGCACATGATGTTATCTATGCAACCACAATAAATACAGTAGAACAAAGCACACACGAAATTTATGGTGAAAAATCTTTAAAGAAAAAGAGAGAAAAACCATGGCCCCACTAATCAAATGCATTATGTAAATTAAATATGAGTTACAAGGTTGTTCTTTTCATGCTACTAGCTTGAGGATTACCTTTTCATGTATAAGAACCTCTCTTTATTGAAAAGCAAATAAAACAATATCTCACTTTCCCACTCAAGAGGAAAGGAAACTTGCATTGGTGTAAAGAAAACTCTCACCTTACGACAGCACTTCCTATTTAAATCACGTGACATTTGTACATTTCTCATAAACAAAGCCTTCACATTACAAAAGCCCTAATGTTGGTGTCCACAAGTGATTTATTGTTAAGTTTTACATCATTAACACTAACCAAAGGTGCCCATACTGAGCATGAGCATGACAATATCTAAAAATGATAGGGTTTTGACATATTAGTCATCCTTAAATTCGATTTTCTCAATTTCATTATCAAAATTTAAATAATGTCACTAGAGTCGCTTGACTCTGGTCATTTTTTTTTTTTTATATACTTTTTTTTGCCTTAGATCCAATGAAATAATGGAACAGTGTATATCATAGAAGTTGATAAATCACATGATATCATAGGATTGTCCAGTGATTTCAGGGCATTTATGTGGCAACTTAGGAAAAAGTTTTTTCTAAATGATGGAACCTTTAAAACCCCATCCAAAAGAAGGGACAAAGAAAACCCATATTTGTTTAAAGAAAGGAAAATTGAGAGAAAGAAACCCATATTTGTTTAAAGGAAGGAAAAAAAATGAGAGAGAATTTGAACCCTCCAAAACCCCCACCCAAAAATCAACCGTTGCACTAATTCCTTGGTCTCCACTCTGCATCATCGAATTTTCAAACTCCACACTACCGAAAGTTTTTTCAAAAGGGCTGTGCTATGGTAACTCTGCACGACATTTTTAAAGGATCGTCTTTTTCAAAATTTCAAAACTTATGAGACCCAAGATCTGAACCGATAATCATGTTTAAACTACCCAAAGCGGCTAGGTGGTAAATTATAAGTTGTTGATTCATCATGAGTTTTGAGATATTTGTACAAAACCTCAAATGCATAAATGACCATTTTTGGATTTCTGTGAGGCCCATTTGCATAATTTGAACAGCTGATGAAGCTCTTCAAAAGGATAATTGTGACTAGAGGTGTCAGATTTGACTGTCTAATTCATCATTGATCATGAGAAAAATAAAAAAGATGCAAATCGTGCAATCATATGTGGTGCAAAAAAGGGCTTTTGGGATGATGTTCTTTTTCTACTTATAATTCTTGTGGGCCACTAACTAATGATCTCAACTGTTAATCATCTTTGAAAGGCCAAAATAGTCATGGGTTCAAATACCAGTCGTACATGCATTTATCATAAATTTTGAGATACTTGTAAAAAAGAGTCCATCACCTAAAAACTGGTTTTTTTTTTTTTTTTTATTTGTGGGGCGCATTTGCAAAATAAGAACCGCGCACCAATCACCTTTAGAAGATCAAAAATGGCCAGCTTATAAAATCTTGGGGCTTGATTCGTCACGAATTGTGAAAAAGTTGTGACCATTGCATGCAATGACTCCTCCCTCTAGAAAATATTCTTGGTGTTCGTCAAATGTGGAATGCATCGCTTCTTTCCCCTCAAAAATCATATCATGGTTCTAAGGACATGAAAGAATCCTCTAGATTGGTAATTTCTATCCCAGCGAGAATGGTACCCAAACAAGTTGAAAAAGTTAGGCACCAGACTTACTTCTCCGCAAGAGTTTTTTTTTTCTTTTTTTTTTCTAGGCACCAAGTAAAATGGTTACACAATCAGCCCTAATAACAAGAAAAAGGGAAAAAAAAATGATAAAAACCCCATCCAAACTAATGGTATGTTTCTTTACTAGAATTCCTCACGGTTGGAGCTTTTGGATAGCATTTCCAAATCCCTTGTTACTTGTCAAGAAATTCTAAGTTTCAGCCAAACGAAAGGTCTTTATTGACTTTTGAGAATTCATGAATTCCACCCTCTTTGTATTTTGGTGGAATTCTTGATGCTCTTGTCAGGAAATTCAGAAATTTCCTAAACCGAAATTCCTTTTAAGTTCTAGTAAAGAAATAGGCGTTTAAAGAGACTTCGGAATTGCATGTGAGACTCTTTCAAGAGTCAATGAACAAGGCTAGCTCAACGTATCCCATATTAGATATTTGATCAGGTATAGAGTAAACTAGGTTATTTGTGTGGAATCAAGCTAATCATATCCTCTTGGGTATGTGCTGGCTTGGATATGGTATCCATTGAGAAATGATTAGCTTGATTCCATAATTTGAAGTTCTTTTATTATAAATGTTCATTGTTTGAATAACCCATCCCCAGCCGTATGGCTGTTCTCTCCCGAGGTTTACGCCTGAGGCAGTTCACTTCTGTCCAAAGATGGAGGTTTAGATGGAGTGTTTCACACAGGATGGAGTGTTTCACACAGGAGCCCAAAGGAAGGCAAGCTGTCTTGATAAAAAGCCGGCCAAGCTTCTCTTCCTGTACAATCTATCTATTCCTATCTTGCCTTTTTTGTACATTTTCATTCCGCTGACTTATGATCCACATGTCTGAAGGCTCAGTAAAGTCAAAATTTTCCCTATACTCTTTTCCACATGTGGGTCGGTCAATGTTGTCCGTAGAGTTGACTCCAGAAAAGTTCAATTAGGTTGGCTTATCTTATGCTTTTTGCTAACCCATGTCCCTGACTAGTTTGAGAGACGGCTACACCTTCTGTTACATTTAGACCATCAATCAAAACAAGGTTTTTTTTTTTTTTTTCATGATATGAATCATTAAACAGTGGGCCCCATATGCACTACGCAATTCCCATTTGACAATGGACCTAGGAACAGGCATTTATGAGATTGTAACAATCAATTAGTGGGCTTTTTCGTATGGATTATGGACCATAAGTTGGAGATAGGACTTAAATTGTGACTGGGACCTTCTAATTTTTATAATATAATGTTTGCTATAGTGGATAAGGAACTCAATCCAGTTAGGATCGTTGCAGATTGACATTTATTAATGGAGATCTTATGTGGACTAGAGGTATCCACGTTTACCCCTTGACTAGATCGATATTATTACATCGTGGCAAACATCTACTTTGAAGTTTAGCCATTGTGCAATAACTATTGAGGCCATTGGGAAGTAACTCAGTCAACGTACTCGTTTTTCAGGATGCCCAGTAATTTCATTTTAGCAAGAGCTGTTTGCAAATTTAAGAAACATGCTTGTAAGGGATAAGGTCCATCAATTAGAGTATAGCATAAAAACCACCCTAGCTATCAACGTTTATTCCGTTGACCAAATTGATTTATGAGACTTGACATCAATTGTGAATGGCACATGCATCCATTCATTGCAACTACATCTTGTCAACAATGAAATGGTCATAAGTAGGAAGTGTTCTCATGTAGTCACCTTTTGATGACTTTCATGGAGCTTAATTACCTTTTCTTGATGCAGGATATTTACATGCATCCTTACAGGAAAATGCACTCTCATTGGTTTTACTTCCACACCCTCGATTCTAATACCATTTATAACGTCCCAATCTTATCGCAAGGCTTTAAAAACACGTTACACCAATTTGGACACCTTCAACTTTGATATCATTTGTAACGACCCAACCCAAGCCCAAGCTTATCCAATCTTACATCAAGGCTTTAAAATGAGTCACAACAAATTAAAAAGGCATCACAAATTTAGCCTTCATTTTGGAAACTCACACGAGCGTGTTGGATGTAACACCCAATGTTCTACATCACTCCTCCAGTTAAAACTTATGTGAGATAAGTCATTAGTAACCTTCCGTTCGCATGAGTCAACAAAAGGTGACGCCATTGAACGATCAGCTTGATCAGATCAATTCTCACCAGGTGCCTGGACAAACACATCTTTCAAAGAAATTGACAAACGCACAAGTCAAAACAAAAGGGCAGGCCGAAAGCAAGTTGAAAACCAGCCCCCCACAACCAGCCCCCCACTATAAACCAATCATCCCCTCTCTCCTTCTCTCCCTCTCTCTCTCATTAGTGCAGTTAGGAAGAATCAAACTCCATATCCATCCACATGTAAAAGGTCAAAACAAAACAACAATGTAATATTATATATAAACACAAACAGTGCTGAAATCTCCCATCAACCCTCTATTTATACTCCAAAGGCAAAATGCAACAAAACCCAAGACCCCCCTATCTCTTGTAAGCTACAAAGACACTTTTGTCTTTCTCACACCCATCAATGGCCGGCCAGACAATGACACTACTCCTTCTCACCTCCATCTTATACTCTTTAGTACCTGCTTCCAACACCCAACTCCCTCCTGCAACATCACCTTCACCTTCTCCAACTGCACCACTTATGACGCCCGAATCCGTCGTCAAAGGCGGTTACTGGCCGTCGTGGCGGTCATCGACCTTCCCAGCATCCTCCATCGACACCACTTACTTCACCCACGTCTTCTTTGCCTTTGTTGTCCCCCACGATACCACTTACCGGATCACCATCAGCCCACAGGAAGGCAAACGGCTCGCAGACTTCACCGCCGCACTCCGTCGCAAGAAACCGCCGGTGAAGACTATCCTGTCCGTTGGAGGTGGCGGAAGCAACTCCACCACCTTTGCTAAAATTGCCAGCAGCGCCGCCAACCGCGCCACCTTCATCAACTCCACCATCGCCACCGCCCGCCAGTACGGCTTCGACGGCCTCGATCTCGACTGGGAATCCCCAAAGAACCAGAAAGAAATGGACGACCTCGGCACCCTTTTCGCGGATTGGCGGGCGGGGTTCGACGCCGAAGCGGCCGCCACCGGCCGCCGGCGTCTTCTGCTCACGGCGGCCGTCTACTTCGCCTCCAAATTCATATTAGCTGATAACAGGGCCTTCCCGGCGGCGTCCATAGCCAAAAACGTTGACTGGGTCAACGCTATGTGCTATGACTACGCAGGGTCGTGGGACACGTCAGCAACTGGGGCCCATGCGGCTCTGTACGCCTCCAATAGCAACGTGAGCACGAGCTATGGGCTCCAGTCGTGGATCAAAGCAGGGGTGCCACGTCGGAAGGTGGTCATGGGGCTGCCCCTCTATGGGCGGACGTGGCAGCTTAAGGACCGTTCGATCAGTGGGGTCCGCGCGCCCGCTGTTGGCGTGGGGCCCGGGAATGGCACCATGTTCTTTAATGACGTGGTGGATTATAATACGAAGAACAATGCCACCGTGGTGTACGATGGGCCCACGGTGTCCGCATACTCGTATCATGGGACCGCATGGATCGGCTACGATGATGCCACGTCAGTCACGCGAAAGATCAACTACGCACGGGGGTTGCACTTGGGGGGTTATTTCTTCTGGGCCCTCGGTTATGACAAGGATGAGATGATCTCTAGACAAGGTAATCCTTCTTATTACGTAGAACGGGGCTATGACTAGGATTGCAAACGGAACGGTTTCGGATCGGAACCATGGTGAATCTGGAAAAACGGTTCCGATTTCGGATCTGGTTTTGACTCGGAACCTATTTTGCTAGTTCCACACCCGGCTTTGATAGGAAAATCTGGATCCGAGTCCACCTAGAGGACTGAAATTCGGTTTCAAAATCAATTATAATTTCTCTTTATTCTTCATTTTTCTTAAAATAAGCATATCATTCAATTTATAAGAGTGCATCGAGTCTACTAGCTCTAATATTATACATAAAAATGTCCAAAAAGTTGATTTTAAGGTACAATTTGCAATATCAAAGGCTAATATGCCGTTCCACAGGTCAGAACCTATATGGACTCGGACCTGGACCTGTTTATGAATCGGAACCTAAAATAGGTTTCAGACCCAGTTTTTTATGGGTCAGAACTTCCGGATAATCAGAGAATCGGATATCCATTTGCAACCCTACCTATGATCAATACCAACCCTGTTCTAACTATCGTCCACCATTGGATTGAATCACGTTGGGAAAATGGACCTATAAGACTATAGAGCCCTAAAATCAAGGGTTTAGATCATCGGATAAGATTCAATGGTGCTTAA
Source organism: Umbellularia californica (assembly GCA_028538565.1). NCBI lineage: Eukaryota > Viridiplantae > Streptophyta > Magnoliopsida > Laurales > Lauraceae > Umbellularia > Umbellularia californica. Next base: position 96,961,831 of record JAPQWN010000003.1, read on the forward strand.
TATTTATGTTAGTGTCAAATTAAGATTCATGTCAATTCAAGGTTATAAGTGATTGTAAAAGGACAACACGCTCAAGGTTGAGTAGTGTTAGTGCCTTACTTTCACACACTTACCCGGGTCGATCCACCAGTAATCCAACTTAGCCAAAAACTAGTGGGGATGTAATAAAACTATTCAATAGTGGGAAAAAGTAGTGCCAATGAGTGGGGCACTTGCCATTAGATTATTACAATTGGCTAATTACATTTGGTGGAAGTGGAGAAAATTTTCTTTCCCTAACCATTGGTGGGGTTTTTGTTGCTGTCCCCCACCATTTTTCCTCTTGTAAATGGAATCAAATAAGGATTCCATAATAGGGCAAATGCTTCCACTTTATCCAGAGGGATTGGACAAGCCCCACAACCCTGTGGAATGACCCACATTTTAGCTTTAGGGCGTGTTTGGCACTTAACTAGTTAAAGTGACGTAAAGTGAATCCAGGCAAGAAATGACAAGGGGTCATATTAAAAGTACACAATTACAAAAGTCCCTCCCAATTTTTCAAAAAAAGTCAAAAAAGCAACCTCTTTTCTCTACTAAAAGACAAAAAAACTTCACTTTTCTATACAAAAAGTCAAAAATATTCCATATCAAACAACTAAAAACAAAACACAATCATAACACCTTATATTTTATTCTTTCTTGATTTGATGCTTCACCTCACTATACTTCAATTCACCATACATCTAAACAGGCCCTTAAGCATAGAGATCCTACTTTATTATGACAAAAGGAATCAATTCTAAGACATTTTGGATACTAACTTGTACTCTATTGACAGCTTCGAGAGCTTGGAGCTAACTTTGGAGAGCTTGGAGCTAAGAAGGATCTCTTTCTTTCATCATATCATATAATAAAAATTCCATCGGTTGTGCCAAGTGATTGTGCTCTCAGATAGAGTGAATTGTGGAAATTTATTGAATGAGTGAATAAACTTGTATCAGAAGTGCGTCCATGTAAGGATTAAGACCCGTTTCAAAGAAAAAAAATTTGTAAGGATTAAGATAATATATATGACTCATTGATACACCAAGTAAACAATCCTTTATTCAAGAAGGGAAAAAAAGTAAAAACAAATATGGTTGAGTAAAGTGTGGTATATGTTGATATGGTTCATGAGTTTTGAACCCACTCACAGGAGAGGATGCCACTCACATAACACATTTATAACCTCCTAACTCTGCCCAGATGCAAGGCCTTCAAACCTTGGGTACGCTACATTTTTCCACATGTGTGAGCTTCCTTTTCCAAGTGTATGGACTTTCTTTCCACTTGTACTATTGGCATCTCTAAACACCCCCTGTAAAAAAAAAAAAAAAAATGTTGCTTGGGATTTTGCACCCACTGAATGGATTGGTTTGTTGGATTAAGGTTAATTTTTTTTAATATAAAATCATTAAATTTATGGGGCATGGATCAAGGGGGCAGGGTAGAGATGGCAATCGTGTCATGTCATGTTGGCACGGCACGACCAACTTCTGACTTGGCACATCAATTGTGTCGTGTCTTGCCCTGCCCTGAGTCGTGTCGAGTCGTGCCGTGCCTTTCGCGCCATTAACTTCATGTCATTCTTACCTTTTAGGCTTAAAAAATAAAAATCTTACACTAAAAGAGATTAAAATATACACATAAATATATAAGAACATGGCACATGGATTTACGTGGTTTGGTCAAATCCGACCTACTCCACTGAAAAGAGAACCATTTGGATATTTTTTTATTAGAAAATTCTACTAGCACACAAATTTTTAATTTTTCCACACAAATCCTCTCTACACACATCACTATAATTTAAAAATTATATTAATTCTTTCCACACACATCAAAATTTTCCAAAGTACCTATCCCTTCATTTCCCTCTTTCTTCCCACATACATCCTCTTCCAACACATGCCTCTCCACCATTACCAATTCCTTCTTCTTCCCCATTTTTTCTTTATCATTTTTTTCCATCTTAGATTACCTTGTTTTTCATGAAAACTTGTTATGGGGATAGATTCTCATTCAATGTAAGATTTTACAAACAATGCTAGTGTTTTTTCATGCATTTGGGATATTTTTCATTCATCATCGCAAGGGTTTAGAACCCAGAATTCGTGACTGTTCTGTCTTTGAGTAGCCGAACAGAATGCAAATGTCCGAAACTATAGTTCCAAACAAAATTAGACTGTCCGGACCTAAGTGACCGAACAGAAGTGTTTGGACACTATCTTTCGAACATGTTCCTTCTGTTCGGATGTACAGTTCCGACAGATGCAACATGTTCGGACTTGAAAGACCGTACATATCGGGACCTGCAGCTCGTTTCAAGCGAGAAATAGAGAAACAGACATTTCCACTGCTGCTCTGATTGAAAAGCACCATTTGATTGTTGTTTTCTTCCTTCATTGCACTAAAAAGCTTTTAAAGATAGAATGAAAAAAGATAAAGTACAAGGAGATGGAGAAAGACAAGTTGTCCAAGAGCAGAAAATGGAGAAAGATGAGTTGCCCAATATGTTTTGAGGTTTTTCTGAAAAGTGGATGTCATTGAAATAGAATGAAAGCAATTGTGAGAGAGAATGCTCAATGTATCGTCCTTTTGAGGGTCGACGGTTGTTCATATATATAAGGGCTCAATTCCCTAATTACAATCAATTAAAAATCTTAGATCCTAAACTTTAGCAACAAACTAAGTAATCTCATTTGACTAAGTACAATACAATAAAAAGGTACAATAAATGAGCCTAAATGGATGGGCCTGCTGAGATTGGGCTTGGATTGACAGTGGAGAGTGAGATGGGTGGGAGGGAAGAAGATGAGCTTGTGTGTGAAAAGAGGGGTAATGGATATTTTTGTTATTTCATAAAGGGGTAAAAATGTAATAAAAAAAAAAAGACAAATTCCTTGTGTTGGAAAAGAAAGAGTTTGTGTGCCAATAGGAGCACTCTTTTTATTTGAAGGTTTTTCCAAAGGGTTATCTTTGAAATCTTTACAGTTTTTTTAGATAATGAAAAATAAAAGACTATTATTTTATTTACCCTAAAAATATCAAATATCTCCTGTGTCGTGCAGTTCCTCTAGTGGGCCGTGCCGCAGTCGTGCCAATGGGCTTGAGACGATGGCCAAGCACGTCCCTTGACCATGCACTGCACGTCACAACCCATTTCACATCTAGGGTAGGGTTAATCTTGAGTGATCTTTCCATCCGAGTTTTTTCCCAGAATAGCACCCTCAAATAAACTAATTCCCATAATAGCACCCATTTGAAAATAATACCCAGAATAGCATCCCGAGCCTATGTGGCATATCCAATCCTAATACATGTTAATGACGGTAATGGGCAATTTTTTGTCAACAACGGAAGTTGTCACACAACTAAACCCTTTTCTACGGAATTTCTCTCGCACGGCCCAAGTTCATCGTCAATTCTCGCCCTAGCCTCTCCCAGGTAAGTCTGGTTGTTTTTTTCTCTCTTCAAATTTCTGACTTTGAATTCTATAGATTAAATGGATTGTTTGATAAATTTTGAGCATTCTGGTAAAATAAATTTTGTGTTGACTGCCGAATCGCATAACTGATTTATCCCTTCAATTTCTGCCACTTTGGGTTTGATCTTTACCCATGTGTGGCGTTGAGTTTTCTTATTTTGTTTCTTACAGATAGACTGACTTTTTTGTTTTGTTTAGTGCTGCATGTTTGGCCATGGACTTTTGTGGCTATGCTGTGGATGCAATTCAATATAGATATAGACAAGGAACTTTTTTAATTCTTTACACATGTATGCTAGTGGTCCCAATTATATTACTACTGCACGTTGGCCATGGACAAAAATTTTGTGGTTGTCCCAAATCCCAATTATATTATATCATAATCAAAACTTTTGTGCCTGTCCCAATTATATTATATGGACATAACTTTTGTGATTTTTTTTTTTTTTGTGCTTTTGTTTCATTTGGTTTTTGCTGCTACTTGTGATTCTTTGTTTTATTTTGATTGTGGTTTTTGCTGCTACTTTTTGTTCTTTTGTTTCAGTTGTTTTTTATATTTATTGCATCGCAGGCCTAAGAAGAAATCCAATATGGATTTTGATGCAGTAAACCTGAATGAGATTCCTAATATTATATCTACGGAGGACCCATATATTCTCAGTTTGATCACAGTCACTCACAACGACGTTCAATATGAAGATTTGGATGCAGATAACGAGGTTCATGGGATGGACCACACAGTTGATCATAATGAACCAGATTTGAGTACAATGCCAGGACCATCATCTTCTACTCAAGAGCCAATGGCTCCTGAGTTTATTGATAGTAGTTAGGTAAATGAAGCTGTTGCTAGTCAATGGGTTTCACAACAATCAAGTGGAGCAGAAAGTGTTGATTTGGTTATTGGAGCTCAATACGCAAACAAGGATGATCTTATTAGTGCAGTAAAGATGTTCCACCTTAATGCACATGCGGAGTACAAAGTTACGCATTCCAACTCCACAAGATTGATATTAAAGTGTAAGCTTGCACATAATGGCTGTACTTGGAGACTAAGAGCATCTATACCATTGGGAAGTAGTTATTTCAGGATTGCAGTCCATCAAGGCCCTCACACTTGCGTTAATCCGATCGAAACTCGCGATCATGTGCAGCTTAATTCAGTTTTTGTGGCTCATTGCACAAAGGATGTTGTCAGAGCCCAACTGTCAATTACTAGCAAAGCAATCATAGCTATGATAAAGGAGCAACATAATTTTACAATTTCTTACAAGAAAGCATGGTTAGCAAAGCAACATGCCATGGTTCTATTGTTTGGTGATTGGGAGGAGTCATACAAGATATTGCCAGCATTTATGGCGGAAATGCAAAAAGCCAATCCAGGATCAGTTGTAGTTTGGAACTCAGAGGCTACATCCAGTCCTGGAGTGGAGAAATTTAAACGTGTCTTTTGGGCTTTCGGTCCTTCTATTGAGGGTTTTAGGTATTGTAGACCTGTAATTTGTGTTGATGCTACTCATCTGTATGGAAAATATTGTGGAAAGCTGATGATAGCTGTTGCGATTGATGGAAATGAACAGCTACTTCCATTAGCATTCGCCATAACTGAGGGAGAGTCCAATGACACTTGGGGGTGGTTTATGGCTTGCATTTGAGAGAAAGTGACAAACCGTGAGGGCTTATGTGTTATATCTGATCGACATATCGGTATAAGAAACGCTATGCAAGATCCATATCTTGGTTGGAAGGAGCCAATAGCATATCATCGGTATTGCATGAGGCATTTTGTCAATAATTTCAATACGAAGTTCAAGAATAAGCATTTGAAGTCAGTAATAAGTGGGCTCACCATGACAAATCAACAACACAAATTTGATAGGATGTGGGCTGAGATTGAAAACCTTGATAATGATTCGGTGAAGTCATGGATTAATAGGGTTTCTCTTGAATCTTGGACGTTGTTGCATGATGGAGGACGAAGGTGGGGAGATATAACGTCAAATATGGTTGAGATATTTAACTTTGTCTTGAAAGGCGCTCGTTTTTTGCCGATTACAACTTTGGTGCAGCTTACGTTCTATAGAGTCAATAGCTACTTTGCAGTTAAATGTGAGCAGGGGGAGGCGCGACTACATTCTAGTGCTTTATTCACTACAACAATTGAGGCTAAACTAACTGGGTTAAGAGTTAAGGCGAATGGGCATGAAGTTCATATGTCTCACCATAATCCTGGCTTATTTGAAGTGAAAACTACATCAGCACGCTCTGGTAGTCGGGCTAGAGGTGGACGAGTGCACGTTGTTCACCTTGGCAATAGAACTTGTTCTTGTAACAAGTGGCAAATCTATCATCATCCTTGTTCACATGTATTGGCTGCATGTGCTTCACGTAGAATTGATGCTCTTCAGTTTGTGAACGAATTTTATTCTATGCAAAATTACATGAAATGTTGGGCTCCTACGTTTCACCCTATTCCGGATAAATGTTATTGGCCCACTTATAATGGTCCAACTCTCATTCCGGATGAAAATATGCGGAGAAATATCAAAGGCTGTCCAAAATCCACTCGTATTCATAATGAGATGGACGCTAAAGACAGTGGTCGCAAGCCTTTGGCGTGTGGGTTATATGGAAATACGGGTCATAATCGGCGTTCTTGTCCAAATAGAAACCAATGAAGTAAGTTGTGATCTTATTACATTTTCCCTCTTCAATTTATGTTTTTAAATCCAATACAGTGTTGTTTCTTGGCATGGCAGGTTGGTGGATATGCATTTGTTGAATGTTGCAGTTAGATAGTGTGGAGCAAAACTTATTTATTTTGTTTGATATGCTAAATAGAGCTATTGATGTATTAATTAACTGCAGATGATGACTGGGTTTGGACAAAAAAGTGGTTTTTTGATTAAGTGTATATGCTAAGTGGCTTAGCAATTTGATATGCTGTGAAGAATTTAATTAATGCAATTTGTTACCTTTTACGTGATTGGGTTTGGACAGAAAAGTGGGTTTTCATCACATAATATCAAGTGATGAAAACCATTTTATTTGATATCTTCAATGGGTTTAGTGATGCCAGAACTGTTGCTTTCTTGGTAAATACCCAAATACGTGATTTGACAAAGTGTTGCTTTCTTGTGATTTGACAAGGCATTGCTTTCTTGGTAAAGACCCAAATATGTGATTTGACAAGGCCTCTGAATTAAGAATTAGTGTCTTTGGGTAGTTGGAAATTTTGACATTCCGTTACCGTCATTAACATGTATTAGGAATGGATATGCCACGTAGGCTCGGGATGTTACTCTGGCTATTATTTTCAAATGGGTGCTATTATGAGAATTAGTTTATTTGAGGGTGCTATTCTGGGAAAAAACTCATTCCATCCTTCAGTAGCAGGGCGGGCCTTTTTCTTACAAGTGTCTCTCACACACACAAACACACACTCCCTCTCAATTTTGAAAAGCAGCCTAGAGCTTCCCGCGGAATATCGAAATCCTCATCACACGAAATCCCATTCCCATCGCGGAAAAAAATGACCGTTACTCTCTCCCTCCTTCCCGCCACGACCCCAACCTTACCTGCCTCAATTCAAAACACCGACACCTCCTCCACCATCTCCATTTCCCAATTCCCCAACAACCCCAGGACACTCCTCCTCCACCAATGCAGAACGCTCAAAGATCTGACCCAAATCCACGCCCATCTCATCAAAACCCGCCTTCTCCTCAACCCCAGAGTCGCCGAAAACCTCCTCGAATCCGCCGCAATGTCCATCCCTGGAAGCATCTCTTATGCCCTCTCCATCTTTCGCGCCATGGAGGAACCCAATTCCGCGCCTTACAACATCATGATCAGAGCCTTCACCTCAAAACAGACCCCCCAAGAAGCCCTCTTGCTGTTCAAGCGAATGCGCGAAGATTCGGTGGAACCCGATAAGTACACCTTCTCCTGCATTCTGAAGTCTTGCTCCCGACTTGAGGCGCTGAGAGACGGCGAACAGATCCATGCCCTAGTTTTGAAGCTCGGATTTTCCGTTCATGGGTTTGTGCAGAACACTTTGATTCATATGTATGCTAGTTGTGGGAAGGTTGCAATTGCCCGCCGGGTGTTTGATGAAATGCCGGAGAGAGGGGTGATATCCTGGAATTCCATGTTTGCTGGGTATACTAATGGTGGGGAATGGGAGGAGGTGGTCAAGTTGTTTTATAAAATGCGGGATTCGGGGGTTGAATTCGATGAGGTGACGATGATCAGCGTGCTGACTGCCTGTGGGAGGTTGGGGCTTCTGGACTTGGGGGAGTGGATGAATGCTTATATTGAGGTGAATGGGTTGAAGGGTAACACTAAACTGATCACTGCTTTGATTGATATGTACGCAAAATGTGGCCAAATTGACACTGCACGGAAGTTGTTTGATGAGATGCATGAACAAGATGTTGTTGCATGGAGTGCTATGATTTCTGGTTACACCCAATCAGATCGGTGCAAGGATGCACTGGCCCTGTTCAGTGAAATGCAAATGGCGAAAGTTGAGCCCAATGAAGTTACTATGGTGAGTGTGCTTTCTTCTTGTGCCGTTCTAGGAGCTTTTGAGATGGGGAAATGGGTCCATTCATTTATAAAGAGGAAGCGTATGAAGCTTACCGTTACACTTGGTACCGCTTTAATGGATTTCTATGCGAAATGCGGATCAGTAAAGGACTCACTTGAAGTTTTTGACAAGATGCCCCAGAAAAATGTGCCGTCATGGACAGTACTAATCCAAGGCTTGGCCAGCAATGGATGCGGAAAAGAGGCTCTTAATATTTTCTCAAAGATGCTGAATCTGAATATAAAACCGAATGATATCACTTTCATAGGTGTTCTCTCTGCTTGTAGTCATGCAGGTTTGGTTGATGACGGCCGGCGAATTTTCGATAGTATTAGAGATTATGGTATTGAACCAAGGATTGAACATTATGGATGTATGGTTGATATGTTGGGTCGTGCTGGTTTGATTGATGAAGCGTATCACTTCATTAAGACCATGCCCATCAAACCTAATGCCATTATTTGGAGAACATTGTTGGCATCATGTAGAGTCCATAAAAATGTTGAAATTGGGGAAGAGTCATTGAAGCACCTCGGTATATTGGCACCCAAACACAGTGGAGATTACATACTTTTGTCAAGTACGTATGCATCAGTCGGTAGGTGGGAGGAAGCAGTAAGGGTGCGAAGTCAGATGAGGGAGGAAGGAATTAAGAAGATTCCAGGATGTAGCTTGATTGAGGTTGATGGGATGATTTATGAGTTTTTTGCAGAAGACAGTGCACATCCTCAATCGGAAGAGATATATAATAAAGTTGAAGATATGATCGAGCAAATCAAGTCAGTTGGTTATGTGCCAAACACAGAAGAAGCAAGATTAGGTGCGGAGGAAGACGAGAAGGAATCGTCAGTGTCTCACCACAGTGAGAAGTTAGCAATTGCTTTCGGACTTTTGCAAACTTCACCAGGGACTACAATTAGGATATCAAAGAATCTCAGAGTTTGCAAAGATTGCCATTCTGCGACAAAGATGATATCTAAGGTTTTCAAGAGAGAGATTGTTGTAAGGGATCGCCACCGTTTCCATCATTTCAAAGATGGGTCTTGTTCTTGCAATAACTTTTGGTAGAATTGTTGGGTCAGATTTGCATAATCTAGATGCAGTGCAAGTGTCAACCTTCTATTTCTTTCATGAAATTGCAACGACTATTAAATTAAGAGTACAATGAGAGAACAAGAATGCTTCACCAATGCAAAGAGATGATCCTGACACACATGTTATGTAAATCCCAGAAAGGAATCTTGGTTTTCATTCTGAGATCTTCAATAAGGAAATAGCAAAGAGGAGCTCTTTGCAGAAATTTAGCAATATTGAAAGTCACTTTAGGGCATCAAAGCTACTTGAGGAAGAGACAACTCTTTTATATTCAAGGTTAACAGATGAATCCGAGATTATTTGGATTCTTACATTGGACCTCCTGATACATTTTCGAGGTACAACTTTCTATACATAATTTACTGACCCACCCTTGGAATTCTAGTACTGTTTAACTATTTATTATCTTTCCAAACAAACCAACACATATAATTGGGCGGACTTTTGACTAGAGACTCCTAATGCTCAACCAACTTTAAGAACCACTTATTGGAACTCAACGAACCCAATTATTGCTGCCTTGATGAATGGTTATTCCTCAATAATAGACTTTTCTGGATGACACTAGCACTTGTGTTTGCTGAATTTTCAGAACAGTTTCCAGCTGCATAACACTAAGGCATAAGCGATCTCATTCACTTTCTACCTACATGGACTTTTTGATGCTCCAAAAGTTTCATGAACCTGATGCTTTTACGCTGAGGTGATTTTTTTTGTTTGGCCATCAAATGGGGTCTTTTTTCTGAGAGATAACATACTTTAGTATCGATAGAAAAGGAATATAAAATGCATGGAGCCCCAACAAGATGATGGGGACAGGTGAATGAAACAAGCCACAGAGAATAGAAATGATCAAAGACATTATGTGTGTTCAAGTGGGCCTCTGGCAGATGCACACTTCCTTGGAGATCAGTGGATGTGCAGAGGAGGTTTTGGACCTTGCTTCATTTATTTGTGCATCCTTTTCTCACAGAAAAAAGGGATGCTAACCTGTTGGTGGATGCCCTTGTGAGGGAGGAAGGAAGCAGAATTTGATGACCTTAACTCACAGGAACATATCCTTTGAGCTCTTGCGTTTTACCTTCTTCCTCTATTGAGTTTTCTTGTGTATCTTGGGTTTATCCTGTTTGGGTTCTATAGTATATTTCTCCTATATTGTGTTTTCTCTTATCATTAATAAAGTTACCTTTCAGGAAAAAAAAAAAAAGGAAAAAAGAAAAGGAGACTTCTTCCATCTACACTTACCAACAATTCCCAGCTAGTGGTAGCATTGTCCACAATAACTGGCCTCTCTTTCAAAAAATGCCTGAGCCCCAGCCATCTATGAGAGATCTAAAGGATTCTAGGAAGATCTAGGAGAGGGGGAAGAGATTCAAAATGGCATACTGAATCAGTCATAAATGGGCAATGGACAGCTAGGTGATCAACAGATTCATCATTTTACCAATGAAGATAACAAATATTTAAGAAAGCAAAATACCAGGCTTTTAGATGATCTATAGTTAGAATTGGGTGAGTAGTCGCTGGTGAGTATGTCTTTCTCAAAACCCTAATCTTTTGGACCCTTGAAGCTAATATTTATTTCTCTGTGTACAAATCTTTCCCCCCAAATTATCCCTTCCAGAGGAAGTTGCAAAAATCCTTAAAACATTTGTAATGGGTGAGTATAGTATTGCCACTCAGTCAAATGCATGATATCTGAACTTCTCACATCAAATGCACTTAATCGAAGCCTTTTAGGTTTAGAACTTCTTGTTATTTGCATTGGGTTAGTGCATTCTAGACGGTGTTTGACACGTTGATTTCCATATTTGTTAGAGAACAAGTCAGGGGGATGAGGTAAAAATGAGCAAAAAGGTACACATAAAATCGGAGAAGACGAAGTTGAGAGAAATGGGAGATAATGATGAAACACAAAAGTTTAATTTAATTAGTTCAGAGAATGATCACAATGACATAAGCTTCATGACAAGTATGCCTACATATTCTAATGCTTGTACCTTTGATCGTGCTATGTATATCTCTAGTTGCTTTCTTTTAATTCTTGATTTTATGTCTGTTCAAGTCTATGCAGTACAAAACACTATATTTTCAAACAATGTTTGTGTTGACACCTATGTTCAACATAAAAGTCTTAAGTCAATGTTTTTGTATCCGACAGAAGACCTTAACCTTGTTGGGAGCTAGTGATTTCCAGACTGCACTGAAGGGAATTGGCCATTAGATGTTAGCCAGATTGCTGAAAAAATAGATTTGCTCAAGAAGATTCTGCTCGCTTCCTCTGCCAGAACACACCTATCTTTTTCCTCAACCCCTGGCGAAGCCTTTTCTAGAACTACTAAAGAGAACTTCTAGTTGTTTAGTCTTATACCATGAGGTTCTGCTTAAATATAAGCTCCCACACCCATTTCCCATCCACCATTCTCCACAGGACTTGACAAAGGCTTGCTTCTGATTGGATACTAAGAAAGAGTCTTGGGAATGACTCCAAGTTGGGCCTGTTGGATGAAAATATGAACCATGTAGGCTTTGCACCTGTCAGAAGGTTTTAAGTTGACCCTAGGAGGAAGGTAAGAGGAGGTTATTGTCAGAGATCTGTTTCCCCATTTCAACACCAAACTGTCTGCAGGCACACTCTCTCGAAAGAAGCTTTGAACAAGTAAATGTGTTAGCTTTAAGAAAATAGTAACAAGCATGGGGGAAAATGAAACATTGTTAGAAGAACCTTAAATGCCCCTTACAATTTTTGTAACAGAGGTTCCAGGGTATACTTGCCGATCAAGCCCCAACGCATGAAAAATCAAATTTCTGTATTAGGGGATTCAATGGTGATGATAACCTTTTCTATGAGTCTCCCAGCTAGTGAAATATTGAAATTGGTGCATGGCTGCTAGATCAAGGAAGAGCTGCAGGAAATTTCTCATTTTACAAATGGGTGTTACAGTATGATGGCTACCAAGTTGCATGAAATGGATCTGATACTGTTTTAGAAATTCAATGAAGAACTCTGGACAATCTGGGTTTATTTAGTTATGCACCCCTATTCAATGGCAAGCTAACGTAATACTTGTCAACCATCCCAAAATGCCTTTTCTTTGAGCAAGGGATTCTAAAGCAATTTCCGTACGCCCATAGGCAGCGGCTAATGGTTAATCATATGAATACAACAAAACTTTTTAGACAGGCACATGTACAATGAGGGTGGGGCATTTTTGTTTGTTTAAAGGCTAAAGCAAATACAAAGATTAAATTTCATTTCATAAAAGCCAATCTGCACCTACTGAATCAAGCATTAAAGGAGCCATGAACCTATTTTCAAGTCACTGAACCTTTTGAGATAAGATGGGTTTTTTTTGGGGGGACAAATTATGGTTTCTGATGTTATTGTTAATTCAACTTCCTGTTCCTAGAAAGGTATTGGTGCAGACCCAGACATATCATCTTGTGTTGCAAGTAATCATCTCTGTAAATTGTTGCAAAATGTATTACTGGATTTTGTCAGTGACAAGGAAGTGCTAAAGAATATTCAAGTCTGCTCTAGGGATGTCATAGGGCTATCCAGTAATACATCTTGCATGATGGATCTTCAGGTACGGTAGGCTGTGATACAGTCCATATGTGTTGACTAAATCATTACGGAGTTAATAGGGAAATTTAACCAACTACCCAATGACCTGCAGACATGCACAGTATCCTTGGGGTCTCCTAGTTTGATTTATATGGGGCATATGTTTTGACCTGAGGAAATGCATATCATCCTTAAGCCTTGAGTTTGTCAATGCAGGCCCCATGTTTTGGTCAGATTGTTGATCTGATGGTTCTAACTTTCTAATCATGTATAGATCATATCTCAAGAATTACTCCTCTTGGACAATTAAATTCTTTGGCATGTCCTTCAGATAGACATTGGATGAAAAGGCCCAAAGAATGGATGGAAAAGACCTATAAATCTGTGCCTGACTTCTTTTTTATCGGTTACCTGGCTTATTGTTTATGCTTAGTGTGATGTGATCCATCATCCATCTGATTAATGGTTTTGACAACTAAGGTGGATCCTTCATTTGCATATCTGCCATTTTTAAATTCATGTCATTCCAATTATTAGTAGAGATTTGGTTGGAACTTTTTTACAGGGTTAGGATGCAAGAATGAGTGACACTTGAGGAAACTGGAATGGGGTGGTGATCAAGTTGAACCAGGTAGAACCTTTTTTTATCATGTGAAACATGCTTTTGTTATTTTTTATGCATGTTTTCTGCCTGGAATACCTGTGCCACTGAACTAGCTCAGTGCATTTCATACTGGAAAACAAACACTTGAGTTAGAAGAGATATGCTGTTTGTAAAAAAAGTTAATGATGGGGAAATCCTTTTCTAAATCCAGTCCCTGCTTGCTGCTCATATAGTTGAGTCTTTCCTGACAGGTCCTGTAAATTGCTGTATCATGGATAAGTTAAAAGGTATGAAGTTCTGTAAAATGAGTTATACATCTCATTTATATGAATTCAAATATCCTATCCATCCATTTAATGAGGTTTTTAATTTATTATTATTTTTCTAACATAGTTTTGTACTGTAAACCTCACACAGTGGAGAGCCACTACTATTAACTAGTCTTGAATCTCCACAATGAGATTCTAGACCTTCATATTTTCCCTCATTTTTCTTCCTGGTAGGGAATCTCCCTTGTCACTTTCCCTTCTTCCAAACCACTTAAATAATTACTTGCTTAAAGAAAGGAGCAGAGCTTAACCTCCTTCCTATGCATTTGAATAATCTAAACAGAAGAGCATTTATGAGCACTGCAATCAGAGGCCAAATAGCTGGAGACCTGGCCTCTTAAGTAAAATAATTGCACCAAAGACAAGGTACCTAGTTCCCTGTGCATCTTGATCCCAAGACATTCCATCAAGGGTTCTATCACTTGCTTCCATACTCCATTCTATGCACCATTTCCTTACAAAGAAAAGTGATAAAAATCCAGCTATGAACCAGCTGCTAGTTTGAAATGTGACGTCTTGATGCATGCCAATAAAAAGGATTGAGTAGAATCTAATGGTTGGGATATCATTACAGTCTAATGATCATAACCATTTACTTAAAAGGTGCCCAAATTTTGACAGTTTTTTTGTGTACATATGATCAATAAATGTTGGGGGCCTTAGTAAATTGTCACAATCATGGGACCATTCTAATTTTTTTACACACCACTGATCTGTTGTTGATTGGAATGCATTAAGGTGGTCCCCGCGACAAGTTTCACAAAGTTGCTGCTGATTCCCACCTGAATTTTCCTGAGGAAATATATATATATAGCTAAACTTCTATAGGTAATTGTTTCAATTTCAGCTTGTCTGTGTGGGAGTGTGCCATTCACATGGGAACCATCTTCAAGATCTTGCAATATATAAATCCTATGAAAGTGGTATTATATTTGATATAGATGTCCTTGGATGTAGCTTCCAACTTCTAAATGTACTGTTTTGAAATTGGATCTTGTGCATATTGGCCACTGATAAAGAGGCTCTTAGGGGTGAGGACAGAAGCGTGCTGATAGTTTGAAATACAGTATGGGTCACTGATATCTGAGTTTGATTGGGTGCCCTGAAAGAAATAAGTTTTTTTTTTTTTTTCAAATGTCTGAGGGATTGAAATATGTGATTCTTCAATTTTAATTGCTTTTAGTATGTTTTAAATATATATCATCATCATCAAACCTTGACCCAACTATGTTGGGGTCGGCTAAATGAATTATGTTTTTTCATTTCAATCTATTCTAAACCAAATCTTGACAAGAGTTGCTTGTCTTCAAATATATGTTTACTACCTACATCCACATCCTTTTCGGCCTATTACTTTTCTTTGGCAGGTCGTCAACCTGAATAGCCAAATTTTCCTTTACTGATGCTATTGTCGGCCTACGTTGGACATGTCCAAACATCTCAAATGGATTTTTTTTAATTAAAAATGAAATTTAATTGCTTTTTAAGGGGTGAATAGGGATGACACTTTTGTCGGTATTTGATGTTTTGTGGTGTTTGTTTTTTCGTTTTGCGACAGATTTGGTACGAGGCTTTTGTACCTTACCCATTTTCCTCCACTGGTGGATTAAATCTACAAAACATGGGCGAAAATTCGAGTACAGCTTGATTTTGACCAGTTTAAAATGATGTTTGGTTGATGAGGTAGGGCCAACGGGTCAACCAAAGGCGCCAAGAAGATGAACTTATTCTGAATGATCAAAATCAATCAACATGTGTGCAGTAGGACCCTTGCATTATTCAATTTATAAATATCTTACTTATGAGTGATTAGATGGGACAAGACCATGATAGTGACAAACGAGATGATAATGATGGCCAAGATTGGGCCTAATCATAAATGGGGAAGGATAATCTAGCCATCTCATTGAAATACAAGTTAGTAGTTGGACTCGTACCCATATCCCTATTTTTACTAATAGATAAATTGTTATACCATTCTCTATCAGCTTAAGCCTTTAAAGTAAGTAGTTGCTGACAGATAGTACTAGGTGAAGATGCTTGATTTGAGAAGATGAAAGAAAGGAATCTCTTTGGCTTATATTTCCTTTTCTCAAGATAAAAGGTTAAAGGTGGTAACATTAAGAAAGAAATTTTCCTTTTCTTTTTAATTACTTTATTCGAAAATTTGTCAATTTCTTGTCACTCTCCTTCCAACTATGTCCGACAATCAAGTTCAATGATGGGTGATAGGACTCCACTGGGTCTCCATCCTACTAGCTCTATTTACTTCTTACTCATTCATCTTTTCCCTAGTCTCTCCCGTGACTAACAATTCTCTATCATCAAGGATCAATCCCTCTCATCCCCTTTCTCTCGCTTTCCTTCCATTTGCTGAGTGGTCAAGACCACGGTTCCTCCCGAACTAAAAGTCTTGGTATCGACCTTCAGTCCCCCCTTCTTCCGGAATCGAAAGTAGAGTCCACTAGTGTTACCACCTTGGAGCCATAGGGTTGTTTACCCGGTTTCCATTTGTGTCCGGATGGATTAGTCCAGCCCAAAGAATCCCTCCAATAGCGAACCAAAAAAAAGGAAAAGAAAAAAAAAAAAAAAACTATCAAAGCAAATCTCCACAACCCCTTGGCGCTTCAAATCACTGGTTTGATTGTTTTTAACCTCTCCTTGAGCATCCTCCACACATTACACCGAAGTACTGTTGCTCCACTAACAACTCATTTTCTTCTTACCAAATATTGGGGAAAAAAGGAAAAGTTGGGACTCAACCTAGCCGACCTAACTCTACTTGACCCAACCCCTTGTGAGTAAGGTGCTAATTTCATTTTTTTAAAGCCTTGGTTAGAAGGCTTGATCCCTACATTATTGTCTCGATCACACTTCATGAGTTAAACTCTATATAGGCCTACCTATTAAAAATCTAAACTGTTTGAATTTCCTCCTCTTATATGGAACATGACCAAATTTAGTTTAATATGGGATGGCCCAACTCATGAATAGAATATTTAAAAACAAACTCATCTATTTTATACATCAAGTTCCACTTTCCTGGATATATATAAGCACGAATAGACCATTTCAGTTCAAAGGTTTCAAATCATAAAGCCCAAATTTCTAAGGATTGAGAAGGTGTTTACAAATAAAAGCTGCATCAGAACTTTTCAATTAAAACAAAAAAAGTACAAAATCTTATCTTAATAAGGGATGTGGTTCAGGTTGTGAGATCAATCTAACCTCATAATCAAATCAAATTTTTACTCAAGCCTAAGCTTAATTGCATTCAAATGAAAACTTGATTTTTATTGAGATCACATAACTCGAATTAAATTGCATCTAAAAATTAATTATTATCCACGACGTTTTCCAAATAATAACCGGAGAAAACCCTTTTTATGTTGAAAACTTTTTATGTTGAAACATTCCAACATTTTTCCAAGACTAAAGTTTTGCAAGAACAACATTTTGATATTGTTGTACAACAATTAAAATCAGTAAAACAAGCTTCACCATAGATAGCTCCAATATCTGATGAAAGCTTGACTTGGCTTGTCTAATAAGAGCATCTCCAACAGCCATGTCATGTGCCATATGGCAGTGGCAATGGTCAAGAATGGTATTGACCGTGTCTCCACCCGAGATGCCATTTGTGATGTGGCATTTGGGATGGTTGATGGGTTTGCCAAATTTGAAGTATGAAAAAGGCAAGTTCCTTTTATTATTTTTAAAATATTTTATGAATGGAGGTCAAAACTTTTGTTAAAAAAAAAAAAAAAAAGACAAGTTGTAGATAGGGTGGAGTTCGAAACCTTCAAATTTCAAATAAAGATATAATAAAACAATAAATTTGGCATATCGGGTGAAGTTTCTATTTTAGAAGATGCCAAATTCTAAACCTTCAAATTGCCATAGAAGCTTTCAAATGAAATTTGACATCTCCAAAATAACATATCCATCGGAGATGATGGTTAGGATAAGGCTTTGGGACTTGGGTAATTGTAATTATTCATTTAACATCCCTACTTTAAAACTATTTTGACTCAGACTGAGTGGTTCCACTCAACTCAATGAACAATAACTTGATGAGACACTTGAAACTGGTGTGACTCAGTCAAGACTCAGCCAACATTTGATTATCTCTGTCAACAAGAGCAAGGGCCTGCAGTATATAATGATACAATTACTGTGGCCCCTTACAGGCCACTTTTGTAGATTGTAGCTATTAGTAGCTATACATGTATCTAATGCTTCTCACTGTTAAAATAGAACTATGCAATTTAGGATTCAAAAGTTCTGGTCAACACTCATCTTAAATTAACACCCACTTCCTATTTTCATAGTCTTATCCAATCAAATTAATGGGCAGAATTAGATGGTGCACTTGTATAATAATATAAGTTTCAGGCCATGCTCCATCCACAGTAAGATTTAGTTGTCTTAGGTCAGGATTTACTCATGTTCCACACCATAGATGTATTATAATGCAAAAAATATGCAGATCTTATAATCTATAAACTCTGAATGGTGGCTGTTAATTGGATGGTGACACCCAAACCTCTCTCTTTGTTTTTATCTTTTGTTGGTAATGCCTCTTAGTTTTGGGTCTCTTTCTGATTTTTGGGCCTCATTGATTTCTTCCTGTGTTGCATTTCATTTTCACTCCTCTTCCAAGAGAGAAGCCAACAAGCGCATGTGCAAAATGCTTTTGGGTGCTGTAGATGTTTACCATTTTTGAGATTCAAACCTTCCTTTTGTCTTTGTTAATATGATAACATTTAAAGATAATCTATGAAAGCACAGCCACCTGAAAAGAAATCATGCCCACAGTAAGAAATTAGAAATCTGGTAATGAAGTGTTGAAATCAAGATGCCGTACACAGAATCACCTATATTTTATGGGCCAACATCAAGGGTCAATGAAGAGGAGGGGATGTATAGTAGTTAGGGTTAGGGATGGGTCATGGCCACAAAGTTCAATGGCTTTATTTGGTAAAATATTTTTTTTTTATTAAATCAAACTGCAAATAGTGGTTAGATTAGTGTCAACTTAGGTCTAGTAGTAATTAGTGGTGTCTAACTGTGTGGGCTGTGAAGGGACTATATTGATCACAAGTGACCGCTCTCCATGAAAACACAAGAGGCATAAATACGTAAGTTCAAAAAAAAAAAAAAAAAGGAAAGACCTCCACTCTATAAAAATGTAAACCATTAGAAATAACTGATCTCACAGTTAAATTGATCGGGTCCAAAAATAATTATTTAAATTTTTAATAAGTGAACTCTACTGAATGACCTTATAAACTTTGTGCGAGTCTAACGGTGCTGCTTTTGGTTGTCACATAGAATTTTTTAAATATGGATTGAAGGTGGTGGTTTTCATGCATCCATTATGCTGATAATAATAATTATAATTTTCGGATTATAAACGTACTCATGGTTGAGTGGTGTTCGCAGCACAGTTTCACATACAAACGAATCGACCGATCGTTAATGGAATCACATCTAACCATACTCAAAACATAGCAAAAAAGTAGAAAAAATGGTGATCTTTGGATTGATGAAGATGGCCCACCACTGGGCCATGTTGAGACTCAGATTGACCTCTTGGAAATAGTGCATCCAAAATGGACAAGTTTACCAAATTGGATCCAAGAACGTAAGGAGAAAAAATTGCATGGAAGAACGGTCAATGATTCAATGATTAAGGAGGAGCTACCATCGTGTGAGTTCACTGCCATTTATTTCGCCCACAGAATTTCAACACTGCCTTCCGAGAGTTTGCATTTGATCTCATTGATATGATGCATTTTATACCTTTAGAATGATGTTCATTGCTATGTAATAGAATAGGTTCTTTAAGCTCATGTTTGGCCATCTTTATATTCAACATTAATTTGTTCAAATGTCTAAAATAGATAGGAATTTAAAAAATAAAAGCATTTGGCATACGATTTCAACTTCTATCATCTATCTTCTTGAGAGAATTAGATGCAAATTCTCTTCAAAATAAAAGGCTACATTTCTAGGCTCGTGAAAATGTGAGCTTCAGCCTCATTTTATTTAGCGCTCTATTTTGGATGACTCTGGAGAAATAACAATAGAAATACCAAATAAGGCCTAAAATATTTAGATTTTAAAGCTTTTTATTATATACTAGCACAATAACCCGTGTACATCACGGATATTGCCAACATTGCAATTTAAATATTCATGCATTTAAAAAATTTATAGATTTTAGAAGAAGAAAAACTAAAGAATAAGGAGGTTATGAGAGTACCTTATTATGTAATTCAATTGCTAGTGGCAAAAAGCGGGGAATTTGAGTAGAAAAAGAAATGCAAAACTTGAATTGAAATGAAGCTTTTGCAATAAAATAAAAGTGGGAAGTGGTTATAAGTGATTTTTAATTGTAATGAGATAAACTAGGTAGTTGCATCAGTGGGGAAAGAAGTTTTGAAAACTGAATAACTTGCAGTTAAAATTCCAACCGTCGGTCAAAATCGAATACAAAACCTTCTAGCTTAATATATTATATATTCTTACTCTTGAAGACTTATGTCTTTATAGAAAGAATAACAGTTGGGAAATACTTTGCCAACTCTCTGAGGTTTTGATAGGATTGATTTATGGCAAAAATTTATTATAGTTTAGAGCTAATTAGTTGTGAGTTCAACTCCTAAAAAAGAAATGACTGGACCATGAAATGTGCATATTGCGAAAATTTTCCTCTTAATCATAGAATTATCTTCTCGCACAAACGCACCCTGGTAAGCAAAACAGAGAATCCAGTAGCAAACTCACACCAGGGAAGACAACTTCCAACAAGATACTATGATAGGATAATCTAAAACCAATTATGGCAGTCTGGTGATTATCCAAGAAGCCATGGTTGAGAAGGAGAGTAGAAAAGGCCAAAGTGGAATCCAGCCTTCCTTTTTTTATTATTTATCTGACCGTCGGCTGATGAAAGCAAAATCCAAAGCCTATAAGGAATGTCCGACTTCCTCTGACTCCAGAATCTGCAGTTTTCAGCAGCCTTTGACCGAATCTCCACCGTTTGTTCCTCCACTCATCTCTTTTCTTCCATTGCCCACTCCAATCGGATCCAACTTCCCGCCACCCTCTTCCATCAATCTCTCTCTCTCTCTCTCTCTCTCTCTGTTCTTCCTCTCTTGCTTCTTCTTCTGGTTGCTCTGTTTTGTTTTTTTTTAATGCTTTTATTTGATGTTGTTTGGATGAAATCTATGGAATGAAGGGTGAGAATTTGGTGGGGTTTCGATGGGCAACGTGAAGTCCAACGTTGCTGCGAAATTCGCCTTCTTTCCACCCGACCCACCAACGTATGATGTGTACAGAGGAGGAGAGGATGGGAAGCTGTTGTTCTCTGGGGTGGCAGCTGATAAGAACATGGACGTGCATTTGGTGGAGACAAAAGTGGGGAATAAGATTGTTGCCACCTTTTGGAGGCACCCATTTGCTAGATTTACTCTCTTGTATTCTCATGGGAATGCTGCAGATTTGGGTCAGATGAAGGAGTTGTTTGTGGAGCTCAGAGCACACCTTAAGGTTAATATCATGAGGTATGGTGGCTGGTTTTTGTTGTTTTTTCTGGAATGTTTTGAGCTTTGGGATATGGGTTTTGTTTCTTGTGGTGGATTTTGGTGAGATGGGTTTTTTTTTTTTTATATATATTTATGCTATAGTTGTGAGGCTTGTTGGTAATAATGGCTTCAACAGGGAGTTGGGTTCTTTTTTGTGGGAAATCCATATGCTTTTAGCTATGGTGACATTAATGATTTTTTTTTTTTTCCTTGGTGCCACTTTTTCCTTGAAAATGGATGGGTTTATTTGATTTGTTCTGTTGTGAAGCTTGTTGGTGTGGTGGGTTGATTACCCATTTGGTTTGTTTGTTGTGTTATATTCAGTTGTTGTAATCTCTTTCCTGCAAATAGTGGCTTCTAAGTAGGTCCTTTTTTAAAAGAAACTGTTTAGTTATGCCCTTTTGGTGCTTAAGAATGGATGTTTTATATGCTTTGTTCTGTTTGTTATGCTTGTTGGTGTCATGGATTCAATACTGATTGGAATTGCTCTTATAACACCACCACCACCCCCGGTCTCTCTTAGTGAACCCATAATCCATCCATTCTGCTGTGAGTTTGGGATGACAAGAAAGATGGATATTGCAGCACTAAAATGTGAGTGGTGTCATTCAATGGCTTGCACTATGATGCCCGGATACTTCAAAACATGCCGGTAATCTACATCGCATCCTATCCAATACTTCTTGTTATGCATAAAATATGTTCCCCTGTAGTGTCCATGTCCTGTCCATACAGTCTCCATGCCGGCATCATAGGCCCCACTATGCAGCCAAGTTTGATTCAAGTGAAGAACATCTTGGCCGCTCGAAAGGCATACTTTGATGTGGACTGTTATTAAAGTTGTATCAATGTTTTGGCCTTGGGGAAATTGTATGATTGCTTCCGATTTCCGCTGTTTGTTAAGTTTGTTGATCTGATGGATTCGATACCTGTTTAGATAGTTTTACTTAGCTGACGTATGTTAGCTTCAGTTCTGTTGAAGATTGTATGAATAAGGAACTCCAAGCATGATTCTGGGAACAGTCGTTCAATGATACCTGAAGTTTGTGGTGTTTTCCTTTTAATCACGTAATGAGGTTTATAAATCTGTTTTTTAATGTGTGATTTGGTGTGTAATGAAATTAATTGAAGAAGGATTGTTTTACTAGAAAGTAAGAGCTTCCATTTGTGATTGATTCGAGTATTTTGGACTTTGGCAGTTATGATTATTCAGGCTATGGAGCTTCCTCCGGAAAGGTAAATGCCACATATTATGAACATTTACTATTTGTTAATTGAAGTACAGAGGAATGAATAAAACAAAATTTCATCTTTCTGTCCCTCTACCTTTATGGGCCTGTTCCTGGCGAGTTTAACTCCGTCTTGGGTAGAAAAAGTTGGACTTAACCAGCATCTATCTCCTCAGAATAAGTGCATTCCACCAGAAAGGTGGATTGCAAATATTCTAACTTTCACCTGTTGTGGTCATTACACCAGGATGACAATGAGTGTCCACCAACTTTATTCCAATGCGCCACCAAACAGTGGATAAGTTGATCAGCTCGGAATGACACTGTCCATACAACGCTAGCCCTCCGGGCAGGCCTGCGTCTTAAAAACTGTACTATGTTGCTGTTGAGAATATCATAGACGTTTTTCTCGTAGAGAAGTACCACTGTGTCAATCTTCTGGATGTGAGATTCTGCTGGTAGCAGTCATCAAATTTCCACTCCTGATGATCATTTTTCCTCTTACTGCTGATCCTTAGCCATCCGAATTCAACACATACTATGACATTGAGGCTGTGTACGACTGCTTGAAGAGAGAGTATGGAATAAAGCAAGAGGATGTGATCCTGTATGGGCAGTCTGTTGGGAGTGGACCTACACTACACTTGGCTGCACGTTTGCAGAAGCTGCGGGCTGTTGTTCTCCATAGTGCCATTTTGTCAGGCATTCGGGTGTTGTATCCTGTTAAAATGACATTCTGGTTCGACATTTTTAAAGTAAGTTTTCATGGTACTCTGTTCTTATTTGCTTTAATTGCATGATTGCACAACCTGTGATGTATTAAGGAAGCAGTCTACATTTTCCTGCAGAACATTGACAAAATACGACAAGTCAGGTGTCCTGTTCTTGTTATACATGTAAGCTTTTAATACATTTGGCTCTCATCTTTTTGTACATTTTTTAGCATGTTGTGATGGCAAACAAGAGCCCTTGTGATTATGATTAGCACATTTTTTAATCATTTCTTCATGGTGTTTTTCTTGTTATCCCATAAATTTTTGACAGAATGTAGACTTATTTGTTTGAATGATAAAAAAAATTGCTATTAGTTCTGTTAGGGCTTAATTGTTGAGTTCTGATCATATTCCTATGCTTTGACAATGTTTCATGAATAAAATGGTTCAATAATGTAAGCTAGCTATGCTATCAATCTTGGTTTTTTTTTTTTTTTTGCTCCCGCTGTGACTCTATAGTCTATACTACATGTTAATGATTGCTATCCTATGGTCATTGCAATTGGAAGTGAATATGTCTACCCTGTTCATTAGTTTTTCTTGAGTCATGATCAGCCATTGGTAGGTCTTTATTGTCTGATTACAAGATATCTCTCCTATGATCCCATCAAATATAAAAGTCTACCCGATCACTAGAGATTGATACAAACATTCAATCTAATCTCCTAATATAAAGATAAAAGATAAAAGATAAAATCTAATGGTACACCGTAAGTTTGCACAGCCTGCATGGTCCTACGCCTAGTATGGTAAACTGCAAGTATACATATTGTACATCAATCTTTGACTTCGACGGATGGGATCATCAATCGAACTTCCCACTTGGGCAAGAAGAGAAACCGAGAAGGTTCATCACTATGAGGGTGACAATTGGCTATTGAATATGGTCGGAGAATATCCACTACAGTAAGGATTGCTTCTTGTGAAAGTTAAATTGCTCCTTATCCCTTTGGGGATAACTTCTACATAGAATCAATTTGTTGACGGTATTTCTTGAGGAGGTCAAAAAGAATCCAGAGGGGTGAGTGTGGTCAATTATGATGTTTAGTTAGGTCCACTGTGATGAGGATGGCTGATCAGAGACCCTATAAGAATCACTAATGGTTCTTCAAAGTGGGTTGGGCTAATCAATGTCTCATTGGGATAAGTTCAGGCCACTGTGTATCCCAATTCAGGCTAGAAAAATGTTTTAGGAGGCGACCATCTTTATCTTCAAAAATCTCTCTCATTAATATAATCACTTGTTACTTATAACAAGAGAAATTATTATACATAAGTTCTGACTTAGGGCTTGGTATATAGAGCAAACAGAGGTAACGAGGCCCTAAGGATTCAACAGGGGTTGAATAGATTCAGTAGGGTCACATTAGATTCACAAGGTTTTTCCTCTTTTAATCCCATAAAAAGACAAAACAATATAAAACATAGCTTTTATAATTTTGCATATACTTAAATCCTCTATGCCCAAGCCCATCGTCGTCAAAGGGGACACTTGCTGCATTATTAAGGCCCTTGGCAAAGCTGAAACTAGGCCTGTCAGTCCGACCCTCAGACAAGGGGGCTCGACCCTCAAAAGGCCCTGAAATTGAGGGCTTTTGCTTTTAAGAAAAAGCTCGAGGGCCGGGCTTGGACACTTGTAAATGAATCTATGTTTGATTATTGGGATTTGAACTTTTGGACATCTTTTTGTTCTAACATCTCTTGGGTTTAAAATTAAAAAGAAAAAAGTGCATCAACTGCCTATCCCTTGTTGTAATTTATGTAGCTACACTACATATTGCTTGGTTGTGTTCATACTCATTTATGTGCATGTGGGGTTGGTCATTTCTTTTACTTCCCATCCTCTGTCCTGTAGTCCATCAGTTGGAAGTGAAGCATAGGTTCAAAACTATGTATTTTGCTAATATTTCTAGAACCCTATAAAGGTAATGTTGTGCCTATTTCTGAGAAATAAATGCCCCTTCAAAGTGTTTCAATAATAAGATACAAGGGGAAAAATTGACCTTTTTGTTCTTTTTTATGTTGATTTTCTTTATTTATATTTGTAGCTGTTCTATTTTTTCTTTACAATGGGAATAATTAGAGGAGAAAGTCAAGATTGTTGGTCCCAAGCCTGAATAAAGGATGGTTAATATTCGGTTGATACTTAGATGCTCGGTGGAAGTGTAGAAAAAATTAAGAATTGATTTTCTTGTTTGAGGCCATGGTCCTAGCCCTGGCCCGCGATGATTAGGTAAGGACCTAGGTAGTGCAGGCCCGACAGTCGGTTTTGGGTTGCCTAGGCCATCCCTGCATATATTAAGGGCATGGCAAGCACAACCCCGGGCCTAGCCCTTTGACAGCCCTAGCTGCAATGGTGGAGTTTCTCATTTTTAGTTACTTCCATCCTATAGGTATATTTTTCTGCATTTAGAAAAACAAATGCATGGTAGTTTCCCTTGTTAGGGACAAAGTAACATGAAACTGAAATCTGTGTTTTTCATGTCTCTTCCACTTATGTAGATTGTAGCTTTACTTCTTTTGCTTTCGTTTAAAGTTTTGTTGATCATACCAAGGTTCAGCTGGTAAACATATGTATAAAAGCTCTTCATTTTGACAATCTCTATTATTTCATACCAAGAGTAGACTTATATTTGCTAGCTTCACAATACTACTATGCATTGCTTGATATGCTTTAATATTGTACCCATTCTGTGATGCTAGTTTTACTCATGGTGCATTCTCTAGTTCTCATGATATAAGCATCGTCCGTGTCTGCTATACTTTCTCAATTTGATTGGCAACATGACTCGACCCACAACCTCGTGGGTGCCACCACATTGAGCACCTTCCAGTTGTTCTACAGTCTCTTTTCATCCGTTTTGCTTTTTGTGTCACATATCTGTCATTTATCATTTGCACTAAAGCTATCGTGACCCAAATTTGCCATTTACTTCAGATAAAAGTATTCGAGTAGTATGCCTTTGGATTATGCTTGTGTGAAAAGGGAAATGGGTTTGATCTAATAAGAATCTAATAAATTAGATTCTGACCTTAAAACATATGGATTACGTCACTCGATTTCTTATAAAATTTTGTTCCTCCAAGTTTTCTCCATGATTTCCATTTTTTGGTCATTTTCTTACACTGGATTTGTTCTGATATTCTGAAACTCTTAGATAATAGAAGCATCAAGACAATCCTTTCTGATATCATTATTGAAGAAACTCTTTTACAACTCTTATCTTGTCTAATGCCTCCGTTCCTATGGCTGCTAAGTTTTCCTTCAAATATATGTTTCTTGTTAGTTAATGATTTAGTTCGAGGCCATGACTCAGCCTCTAAACCAATACTAGCCACAGCCTAATGATTTAGTTTGTGGTCAATAGTCAAAGTCATAGCCACAGTACAAGCTGCTGAAGTTTAGAGCAACATAGTATCTTTCTTTTTTTCGTTTCAAAGCTTCGTAACTAGGATGGAGACATGTATCAGGACTACTGACTTGCAGAAACACAAGACCTGACCACAACCAGACAAATATTTAGAGATTGTATATTTAAGAAGTATAGTAATATTTCATTATATTTGTAAAAGGGACATCCTAAAGGAAACTGAAATATACCTTGAAAGTAGTATAAACTAGTGTTTCAAAACTCGGCCAGGTCCAAGACGACTGAAACTCTGAAACTGAGTCATTGGGTCCCATAAGACACTATGGGACTAGTCAAAGGAGATGGAGACCAGATAAATTCATCCTCCTTTTATTAAACACTCTGTTTTTTTGCTCCTTTCTATTGTTCCCATTCCTAATCAAAAGCCCCAACAAACAATCCTTTTCTCTGTCATCAGCGACAGAGATCTCCATGATGCAGAGCTCTGGGCCGTCATCTGCTACACTGTCACTATCTTCTATTTTTCATCCTATATGCATCTGCTCCATTGTCACTATCTTCTATTTTTCATGGGAGAGGAAGGAGTTTCAAAGAGGTTAGGCTTAATATTATTGACCATTGCTGTGTGGGGAGCAAGAGGAGAGTTGGAAAGAAGAATAAGGTGGGGTCTCAAAGAGAAGGATGAGGGAGCTAGACCTGACCAATTGCAGCCACCTATCTCCACAGACTCCACTTAACCCAAGGCACCCTGAGAGAGTCAATCTGACTCAACTCGACCTTTAGCCGAGCTGAGGGCCGACTCTGAGTTTTAAAGCACTGGTATAAACTAGAAATATGTAAAAATTACTAATTTATTGTCATTGTGGGTTTTCTCCTAAATTATGAAAGCCTTTCCTAAATTAGCAGAAGAAAGAACTTAAGCTTTTCTCCTTATTATGTAGGTTTTCTGGAGTCCTTAAGAAACACAAAAGGAACTGACAAGCGTTGGTCAGAAGAATCACTAACCCAATCAATCTTCAAATAAGACAATGACTAGTGAAAGGGGAAGAGAGTCAGATATCACCTCCCAGCTCTTTTTGGGCTGTCATGGACTTTGAAAGCAGGCCTGGCTAAACCAAGAGGCCGAGTCATGTGGACAATGCTTTCACTTTCTTTTCCTTGGGTATTTAGGAGAGAAGTGGAATGTTTTAAGGCAATGCCAGGCAACAAAGCTATAACCCAAACATTATTTCCACTTACGAATCCCCATCAGAAGGCAAAAAATTTCAACTGCTTATCTTTCTTATATCTCAATAAGAGTCGTTTCTCATTAATGGTCCTTGTTAGTTGGCTGGGACATAGGAGGTAGGCCACAATATACAAAACAAACAGACATATGAAGAAACTTATCAGTGTGTCGTTGCACGTTCTTTGTGCATACAAGGGTTGCCTGATGGAAGTGGGCTATTTTCGGCCTCGTTGAAACATAATGTATATGGTGGGGACCACATGATGTTTGGCTAATGTTCCACATTATGGAATAGGCATTGAAAGATTGTTTTATGATATCGGTAAATTTCTCTCGTCCAAAGTTGTTTGACATTTTGAAATACAAATTATGTGCGTCCTTCCATAGAAGTATCATAGCTTTCCTATCTAAATATAACATTCTGTGCGGTTCCTGATGTTGTTGGTTATAAAGAATTTGCTTGTCATATGCAGGGAACAGATGATGATATTGTTGATTGGTCTCATGGGAAACGCCTTTGGGAGCTGTCCAAGGAAAAATATGACCCACTATGGATCAAGGGTGGTGGTCACTGCAACTTGGAAACTTTTCCAGAGTATATCAAGCATTTGCGTAAGTTCATACATGCAATGGAGAAACTCTCTCTTATAAAACAAACAAAGCGAAGCCAACCACCAAACACGACCATCACAGACACCAGATATAACAAGTGCTTGAGTTTTGGAAAGCGATAACTGGTTTCTTATTCTTAAATGGATATATGGTGGTACTGGTAGTTACTCTCCAAGGTAAGCGTCTGCTTGCATTACAGGGTGAGTGTTGGAATGCCCAAGCTTGTTTGGCTACATCCATTCAAGATACTGGTGGGTCAAAATCTCACAGACGTTTCTAAAAGGATTCAAACGGCATTTTCCAAAGAACTGAGGAAGGGTTCAATTTCAATATTTGTACCCATGATAATGTGTTGTAAACAATCTGCCATTTCTACGGATGAGATCCTGTGCTCTTGATGTACACTGTCAGAACTGAGGCTTGTGTAGAAACTCTCCAATTCGAGACCAATTATACGGCTTCATTTCAACACTCATATCAAGTTTATTTTGTCCTTGATCAAATGCTTTTTTTTTTTTTTTTTTTTTACTTTTAGAAGTGCTGAAATAGAAATGTGCAGACTTGCAACTTGAGCCTGCAGCTTTCAAACTGTTTTGAGTATATTTGGTAAAAAGATTTGGGCTAACATGGAAATTGGATGGTCTTCAGCTCTACACCAGATAACTCTTGCTCTTCTGGTCATAGATTATATATGCAAGTTGGAGATTTTGCTGATTAATGTTCTGATCTTTACTTTGAACTATCACTTTGAAGTTGAAAGCTCGGGTGCAAACTTCCTTGCCATACTTCTTGCACATCTTTCTTATCAACCCTCATTAACGCATTTTTCCTATTTACATTGATCTACTTTTGAAATGCAATTGAATGCACCGATGAGTTCCAGGAGCATCCAAAGTAGAGGATTCCTCATCCCTTCTTAATTCCATTATGCATTCACAAATTAAAGATTTTAGCATTATCATTGTAAGTAATAGAACAGTTTTAATTCACACTTGTCATGTGCATGGTTCCTAGAGAAATTTACTTCTTATCCTGTGCATTTCAACAAAATGCACCTAGTTTCTTAGAAATGCAACACATTATTAGCAGAAAGACCACACTGTTAATACGTATACAGTTTAACTTCTTTGTTAGTGTACACGCATGTCTGACTCAGTAAGATCCAAGCTAATGCCTTACTATAGATATGCAAGAGCCCCAAAATCAATGCCTGAAAATTGAGTTGCATTCCTGTCCATAACTAGGGAAGGGACAATCCTATCTAATCTTTTGGAGGCATTTTTGTGAAAACTAATGGAAGGTTAAGGGAAAATGATAAATCAAATTTTAGATCTTCTGGTTTATCTATTCTGAAAATTCCTCTGGATCAAGGGTCATGAGTGCCCAATCAAATGAGTATTGGGCTTTGGACTTCAATGCATCCATTGTGAGTTTTAAAGGGATGTGAAGTGTGGACACTCATGCACATGGACCAAATCTGAACCATCATGACCCAACACAACCAGCAGTGGAATTTGGTTTGGGTTTGTTCAAGTTCCAGTTGGGATTGGGCCCAGATAATGAAACCTTGATGGAATTTGGGTTGGGTTCAGATTTGTGCTTTGGCTGAATAAACAGTACATATTGTACAATAAATACCATTGTTGTTAAAATCTTGGGATTTGGGGTAAACACAAATTTTAGAGCAAAAACTCCTGTCCATATAGAGAATTCTATTCATTGGTAGATCTTATGATTGGATGCTCTATTGAGTCAAATCCGAGTTGGCCCTTTAACTCAAATAAAATGACTCAGGATCACTTTGTCTGCAACTAGGATTTTCCTAAAGCAGGACAAATATGAGGAGGCCAAAGCTAGTACAAGCCCAGTCAATTCAGTTAGCAGGCAGCATAATATTCAGGCCATTGTTTATCCCTGCCTTAAAGTCAGTCTGGTCTTAACCATTTTATCTAAGTCAAGCCTTCAAGCAGATGTATGTCTATGAGACTATGACCATCCTAGTTAACTATCAAGCCAAAATCCCAGGGGCGAGCCCAGCCCAAGCATTAAAGATAAGTCCATTTCCAAGGTTAAGGTGAAGCCCATCTGCAACCCCTAGTAAAGTGTGGTCATTTCCTCATATATGGATTCTTTTTCTTGGTGGGCAAGGGTGTCATGGAGCTCTCAGTATCCACTCCCTGCTGAACCCAGCTGCAGCAGACAAATGGCCCCTATGTGTAACAACATAATACACTCTGTTGCATCCTTGATCCCTAACTCTGTCTGCATGTAATTGGTTATGACTTGTGAGAACAAGACAGTGACTAAAACAGTCACTCATCCAAACACATGAATCTTCATTTACCCGTACTTTCAGTTTTCCAATTTCAAAGGGGCCCAGGTCTTGGTAATAAGTGGGGCCCAATTCAGAAAAGGAGAGAAATCACTTCAGTTTCTAATTTGAACAGTACTTTTTTCACTGTTGATATGATAGGGTTGTCATCTCTCCCTCTCACACTCAGAGACACACATACAATCAACCCAACTGTTATCCAACATTTAAATAAAAAAAAAAAAAATTTGGCTCTCTCTCTCTCTCTCAGTGACACACATACAATCAACCCAACTGTTATCCAACTTTTAAATGAAAAAAAAAAAAAAATTTGGCTCTCTCTCTCTCTCTCTCTCTCAGAGACACACATACAATCAACCCAGCTGTTATCCAACATTTAAATGGAAAAAAAATGGTAGAAAAAAATCAGTAAAATTTAGGTCCCATAAATCACTTGCTGTCTCTATCAGATGTGACCTTTTTGTTGGACCACCCCAGATGAAGACTTGTGCACCACCTCTCACTGATGATGTGGATGTATATAAGAGACATGTCACATTTTTTTTAAGTCCCAGGTGATCTATCTGACATTACCAACACCTGTTGGACTTTAGACTCCAAGGAACATAGTCCTAAGCTGTCTTTAGATGTGCCTTGCTGCAAGATCATGCTGGATTTGCTTTATAGTGTATCTTAGAGAGGATCTTGTTAGTGGGGAGATATTGACAAATAAGTGGCCAATCCTTCCTAGTGCCTACAGCCACATAACCCCAACAATAACCCACCTATGTCACCTCATAGGCCAAAAGAAGTTCATTGCCAGTTAGCCACCACCATCCTCAGTCATAAAAGACTTCTATCAAGATATTTGTTTATATATAATGGGATGTGGGTGAAAGGGAATAAAAAGGCATTACAGCTACAGAGAATGGTGTGAGGAGCAATGGGAAAAGCATTTAGTGGAATCTTTTTCTTCTTTTTTCTTAAATTCTCCATCTTTCCAGCACCAATATGGGGGCCCTCAAATCTAATGGTTATGATCAGCTGACTGATGAGACTTGGGTATTGACCTGTCAAACCGATTGCTGATTTGATTCATACCATGGTCCATAGAAACTGTTAGCATGTGATGCAGTTGGTGCATGCAAATCTAATGAAATAAGTTGTGGGATACTAGAATCTGAGGTGGTGCATGTGGGTTGACCATCATCTGACTCTGGTTGACTGTCAATCTTCAAATCTTCATCATTTCCATATCAGTTGAGTTTTTCCAGTGTCTCCTCTTAAAACCCAGCAAGCTGTAATTTTTCAAGCTGTATTTGAAGAATATGACTTGCTCTATAATAATGGACCATTTTCACCAACAAAAATGAAATATAGTTGCTTCTTATTAAAAACAATTATAGAAAATTTTTACCTTGAGATATTACTATATCTGAAGTAGTTTGTATATATTTTATTGGAATTTGAAGTAATTAAAAAATGTAATTACACTGTGCTTTTCTTTCTTTTAGCCAAATGATTCCTTTCTTTTACTCCATAGTTTTTGTTTAAAATTGAATTAATCTCCATCTTTTATTTATATTCTCTTATAACTATCTCTACATGTTTTACCAATAAGAAATGACTAAACACAGGTGACAGAACTATAACTGTGGCCCCCCAATGATAGGCCAAAGCTGCCAATATTAAAAATAGAGAGAAAAAAAAAGTTGCACAGCCCATTCTTAGGTAAGTTTCACTAGTTTTCAGTTACATGCTATTATTATTATCTATTTTAATTTATACACAAACAGTGATTTTTAGGCCTTATGTTGTGGTACATGGGAGAAGGTTTGGATCACAGAACAAACACAAAAATAGATAAATAGAATTTTTATGAGATTATACTGATTCTACCGAGTAAGATCTTAGATGAGATTATATTGATTCTACTGAGTAAGATTTTAGTGGGCCTCCAAAGGACCAGTCTTATAGGCTCTGAAATTGAAGTTAGTACAACCCCAAGGGGTTGGCCGAGTGGTCACGACCACAGTTCCTCCCTCTTCCGGAGCTAGAGGTCTTAGTATCAACCCCCAGTTTCCCCCTCTTCAGGAACCGAAGGTTGAGTCCACTTGTAGTACCACCTAGCAAGGGTTTTATCCGGCTTCTCTCTGGGTCCGGAAGGAATATTCCAGCCCAAAGGGTTGAGAACCCTCCGTTAGCAAAAAATAATAATAATAATAATAATAATAAATAAATAAAAAAGAAGTTCGTACCCAGACCTTATATTAAAGGTAAACAATTATAGGATTGGCCCTGATTTGTCATCCTAAAATTATGTCTGTCCAAACCTGGCTAGAAGGCCCAATGGGCCATCCCAGCCCATTGAAAAACCTCAAGAACAAACATTGTATTTAAAGTCTTATAATGTGTTTGCATTTGAACTTTGAAGTTAGACAGCTCTGGATGAATGAATGGGATAAGACAACTTCCAACCAAAAGCTTCATAATCCTCATATGGCTGACTTTTATAGCATAAACAATTTGTCATCATAATACCACCATCTGACACAGTGGAAGATTTAAGTTATTAAATAGTAGAAACCATGTGACAGGACACACTTCATTTTTATATTCAGAAAATGCATGCCCTGAGGATGGCATCTTTGGGTGAGACTAGGGATATACAATATGGTATGGAAAGGTGATGCACCAGCTGTGCCTAATTACTCAATTCACCACCTGAAGGGGTTTCATGTTACTATGAATAGCTAAGAATCTTTCATTATAATTTTGTAAAGAGATCTTCTAGAGCTGTATTATACACATTTTATAATTTATATTGCTTGACACCAACCCAACAATGAGCAGACAAGAAAATAGGCAGTAGTTAAGGGTCTGCACTTCATACAAGATTAAAATCCTTCTGGGTCTTATGTGTGTAGTCAACTGATGATGAATCCAAAGATCATTAAATGATTGGGTGTAGCCTGCATGGGTTAACAGAGTAATGATCTTAGAGTGAATCACACACTGATTTACCCAATGGTTTATTTCAATCATACAGTAGTAAATGCACCTACTCAAGTACCAATTAGATGTTGAAGGTAGCATGTACTTTGGCTTAGGGTAACCATTACCTTAGGATTGATTGTGTTGGTATTCAACAAATATAATTGGACACTCAAGTGCACATGAGAATAATAAAGAATTGGATGAAATAGTATGAAATTGCACCTCTTTAAAAAGCAAAGGAGAAGACCACTTTTACATCCAAATAAGAATGAGTGTAAAAGCAAAACTCACAAAATTGATATTTTATATATATAGAATAACGCTTAAATGGGAACGAAAAATTTGGTCCTATAATTAAATAAGAAAAATCTGAGGTGGTAGAATTTCATTTTTGTAAGATGAGAAATTTTGTAACCCCCTAATTTTTGTGTTCTTGATAAGATGATATGGTAAAAACTCCAATATTTTCAAAGAGATTCAACTTCTCGCGATTGGTTTTTTCTCATATCATCATTTCCCAAATCCCTAGTTTATCTCCAAATTCAGAATATTGTATTTTCATCATTCTTTAAAAATTTCCTACTAAACCGTTCTAAGAACCGGATGCAACATAGATTCTTATGGCTCGTTTCATGTATTGAATACTTGGGATTGTATATTTATAAGTGGTTAAAAATCAAGAACCAAAGGTGGGTATCTAAAAATGACTATCAAATAACCTCTATGTTACTGAAAATTGAATGAAGAGGAGATGAGAAATGAATACCCAACCATCACAATTCATTATTAATTAAATACCGAGGAAGTCAGGGTCCCATCAATGCTACCACCTTACATCCTTCACTCCTTACCTCATATCCTTCATCTCCCACCTCTTTAATAATTTTTAGTTGGGGCTCATTTGATTATAAATTCTTATGTATTCAATTCTTATATA
The DNA here is from genome assembly GCA_028538565.1 of Umbellularia californica. Taxonomy (NCBI): domain Eukaryota; kingdom Viridiplantae; phylum Streptophyta; class Magnoliopsida; order Laurales; family Lauraceae; genus Umbellularia; species Umbellularia californica. The sequence goes on from JAPQWN010000003.1 coordinate 96,996,576, forward strand.
TTCTTAGACAATCAAACGAAGAATAAAATAAAATAAAAACCCAATGAAAAGATATGGCACATGCTTTTTCGAGATCTTATCCCTGTGGCACTATGCAACTTGATTTCATCCAATCCCAACTGTTACTTTTGTGGTGTGGCACTTTTATGCTATGGTGGTATCCTTGTCATTCACTATGGTGGGCTAGATTGTAACTTTTTCTTGATTTACTTTTAATTAACTAAAATGGATTAGTCATCTCTTAGAAAGTCAAGATCAACACTCATTTAGGATATAATAGTAATGAGTACTTCCCATTTGTAGACTTAAATCCTCTAAAAAATTCAAATGATTTTACATCACTTATTCATCTTTACAAAATGAAAAGCAATGAAAAGCGAATCCCTTTCCTCTTGTTGTTTTGCTTCCACCAAAAGGATCTCTATAGCCCCTCAATTTATATTCGTGATTTGACACCAATGAAAAAATAGCAGTAATAGGATGGATAACCTCCCGAAAAGTCCTTATATTTCATTCCATTAAATTTAATTTTATAAAAGCACACCAATATTGAAATAGAAACTGCTAAGAGTGAGGAAAATGCCCTATATATTCAACTGATAGGAGCATTGGGTCTCTACATCAAAGGCTTATCATCCACATCTTAAAAGAAAGTCTTGCTCCCTCTACTACTATTCTTGCAAAATTAAAGTCTCACCCAATCAGTTGACTTTGACAACCCCATCAATACCCCACAAATGGACAGTTCAGATATCAAGAGTTTCAACAATAAAACTGAGACTTCTATCAAGAGGGTCCCACCATATATCAAGAATTGCCTAATTAGAAGATTCAGTCAATGGGCCATCTTTTATGAAAATAAGCCAACATTTGAATGGCTGGTGTCATCATCTGAAAAGTGAGGTGCTGTTTAAGACCAGATGTACGGTCAAAATTAAATAAATGCCCAGATGCAACTGGCCATGAATTATTTCCCATTCTTTAATATTCTTGAAAAAAGATTCCAGATAGGGTCTAGTGAATAGGATGATATGATGGGGCCATTACTTTTTGTGCCTACATGTGCTCAACTTGGAGAGAGATCCCATGAATCCATGAAAGCCAAATTATATAGTGTTCTTTTGTTGTTTGGTGGCAAGGGAGTGCCATTTGATTTTTATGGCCAAAAATCAACTATTTTTAGTAGGCCCTTTCCAATGGGATCAAAACTATTCATTTGTCTACTTTAAAAGGGAAACTATTCATTTGTTCAATTTAAATGGGACTCTTTTTTATGGTTTATTTTCAGGATGATGAGTTGCTTCGGCTTGATCTCTTTTTATGGACTACATTTTTATTGTAATTTTGGCATTCTTGTGTGGTGGATATGATTTGGGAATTATAAATGCTGGAGTTTTGAAATGTCTAAATTCTGTAAATTTCTAAATTTCCTAAATTTGTTGTTTGTTTCTTTCGTACTGAAATCTTTGTCTTGGATTTTTAGAATATCCTGAGTTTCCAAACATTGTATTTTATAGCTACGAGAATTCCTGAAATAATATCTAACATGTATTGTGGTATATGGGGCCAGCTTTAGAAATTACAATGTAGGACCCACCATTAGAAATTATAGCATGAGGTGGAGGTCAATAGTATCATACATGGGGCCACCTTTTTGAATTAAAATGTGGAGCCACATTTAGAAATTACATGTAGCCACTTTTAAAATTTTTGGTATGTGGGACCCAGCTTTAGAAATTAGCACGTGCAACCACTTTTGGAAATTATGTGGGACTTGCCTTTAGAAATTGTAGTAGGTGGGAACTACCTTTTAGAAATTACAACATAGGGCATACCTTTAGAAATGTGGTATATTTGAGGCCCACCTTCCTAATCGAGATCTGTGGGATCCAGCTAGAAATTATGATGCATGTGGCCAACCTTTAGTAGTTACAACTTGAGGCCCACATTTAGTAATCGCAATGTGGCACCACCTCTAGAAAATATGGTATGTGGAGTCCATCTTTAGAAATTGAGATTGTCAGAGTTTTGTGAAAAGATCGGTAGTATTTTGAAATCCAAAAATCCTAGAATGGGTGTCAGTAATTGAAAATCCTGATTTTATAACATTTAGAAATTATGTGATTTCTGAATTTCAAAATTTCTAGTAAAAATAAAAAGTTTCTAACTAGATTTTTTAGATCACTAGATAGCCGGAATTCCCGTTATAAATTATACTAAAGAAATAAGTCCTATGACCTATCTTTTTCTTATTCTTTTGATGTGCATGCATCTATCTTAAGCCTTAATAATGGGAAGGGACTGTATTAGACTAGCAGTCAGCTATAAAAGGAACTTACCAAATTTTAATATGTTGTTGATGAGCCTAGCCTTCACTATTATAATGTAAATATGAGTTCGTAGAAGTATTAAAAAGGTAAAGAGTGAAAAATAGAAGGTGAATATATAGATGGGACCATCATCTTTTTAATTTTTAGCTCAGTAGGATGATGGGTGGTTAATCATTTCATATCCAAAGTGATGGTTAAAAAATGGTCACCTTCAAAGTTCAACCCCTAGCTTGTAGATTCATTGGAAGAAAACAGTCCTTAAAAATCCTGATAATTCAGATGACAAAAATTAGTATTATAAAATCATTAACTCTACTTCATTGATCTCTGTCCATCAAAGACATAGGACTGAAGGACACATCAAAAAAGGTTCCTCTGTAAAATAATATGGCATGTCCTAATGTCTGTAGATATGGACCCCAGTGTAGGGCTCTGCACTTGTATTATTCTCCCTTCTTAGTCCTTGGAATACATAGGACATTTGGCACGCTAACAACCATTCAAGGCCAAAACCATATTTCTTTTCAATCCTTTTAAAGCTGAAGCCCTCTTAAAGAGGACAACCACATCCCTCCAAGAAAAATAGAAATAAAAATAGTAACAAAGTATATGATGATGAACAGCAAAGTGTCCAAAGTTGGTGGGTTTTGTCTTTCTCATTGGTTTCTTCTTTCTTTTGGAGTTGTCTGTATTTTCTCTCCTTGCCATTTTGGAACCCACATAGAATTCTCCTATTTCTGTGAATCCTGATGGGAGGAATTATTCTCAACAAATCATGTTTACTGTCAATATCACGTGCACGAGTGAGGCCCATTTGGCCATGTCTCAGTGGTTGTAAGGGTTGAAATGATGGACCCCATTTGTTCTATTTTGCTGTTATGATTTTTCTTTGGGTTGTATGATATCATACAACTGAAGCAACTTTATGCAATGACTTGTCATATTCAATGTACATATCAGAAATAAATGGATATCGTATGTACAGATGTATAGGATGGCAATGTTCAAAGTTCCCCTCAAAGGAGACAAAATTAGATGTCCCAGCCGTATTTGTCTGCATCTGATTCAGGTCCAAAGGTACAAACTCAACTTTTTCAGTGAAACCTGAAAAATCAAATAGGCAAAATGTATTTAGATGAAAGTGAAACCCTTCTTTTTTTTCTTCTTTTTCCCTCTGATACATACACACCCACCCACACTGAGGCTACTCAAGTCAATATCCAACAAATTGGGATTGGTCACTAATTGTATTTATTGATAGGAAGATGCCTCAACACTTGGGCTGCAACCGAGTTGGTGCGTGAAAAATATTTTCAATGACAAAAATACAAAACCCCTAATTCAATTGATTATAAATGGGGTAAACACCCTTTCCTTTCCTTTTTCTTTCTCTGGTTTTCTCAGCTTTGATTTTGTTGTTTTCTTTAATGTAGTTTGTTACCATTTGAAAAAATAATAATAATAAAAGGGTAAAAACATCGCACCAAAATCTAGATATGTGAATGCAACTCGAGTAAATCTTAAAACTTATATCCACTTCGAACCCACCAAACCCACTATTAAGCCTGATCCTCATATGGTGTATCACCCAGCCATTTAACCTAACATGTTGACATCCATGGGAAAATAGCGGTGATTTGCTACTGAAACAAGTATATAGCGGGGCTCTTTTTTTTAATGGTAGCATAATGTGACGAGCCACAACCTTAGAGTTGCAATAGTAATCACATTTTCCTGTATTATTGGTTTCTTCTTCCTCTTTTTTTCTTTCCTAGTTCTAGTTAGACTAGAAAATTAGCTGAGAAGTGTTACACTCAATGTAAGGACTAGGGATCAAGACCTGAAATGCCTCATGGTAAAGACGTGTCACTTCTCACCAAAATGCTAAGGATCAAGCCCTAGGATGGTTGACAACTCACTCCCATGGATGTAAAAAAAAAAGCCATAAGTACTAAGGACTGATCTTGGCATCAGTGGTGTAAGATTCCTTACCACTAAGCTATTACTGAATACTGATTTGGCATGCCCTGGATTTTTTTGCTATCAGTGGTTTTGTTAAGATTACTCTAAACAGTTTTTTGTCATTTTCTAAAACCATGACTCATTCCTCACTTGGGAAGTAGATATGGGGATTCAGACAAGAAAAAATGGTGAGTAATGTGAATATATATTTGTTAAGATTATATTGCTATTCTTCATCCTTTCTCTCGGCATCAGCCGTACACTTAATTGTAGAAAATATTCACATGTTTTGGCTGTGGAAATTAAGATAATGTTCAAGTATTTCCGGAGTGCAATCTTATTTGTCTAATCATGTACAATTGACAATATTGTATGATAATTTAAATAAAACTTACTTAGCTCATTCAAGCTTAAAAAAATACCATCATGTTTAGAGTGGTGTTAGAGTGAATAAAACTCCATCCACCTACTTCTTAATGACATATTGACATGTGACTAGCACAGCAGCTACCAATTTTATTCACCCCTGGATTGAACCCATACCAATTGAGGTTAATTGGGTTAACATGAATTTGCCAATTGTGTGTCCTAATGATTTTTACAGTGTTTTAGATGCAGAAGAAATCTTAAAATAAAACAAAAAGTGGCTAGAAAGAAGTGATTAACTGAAGTTTTGGTTCAAAGAGTTACATCTAAGAATGGTAATTACCAACCATTCAGAATATAGGTAGTGGTCAGTGGTCAACTCCAACAGTGGTATGGAGGGTGGGCTTTACCCAACAGTTGGCCATTTTATGAAGTCATGATTTGTTTCCTTACTTGACAAGGAGTTAGGGGATGAAAACAAGGGCACACTAGCCCAGGAACCCTTGCTCAGGTATCTTCCCACAATGCAATATAAATAATCACATATTAAAAAAAATTACTTCTTTCCATAGGACAAATTAGATAAAATAGAAATAGAGAGATAGGTGCAAAAAGGGTATGGTTACAATAGTGGTTTGATGGAAAAATGAATGGGTAGTTGCATGAGAAGTTACATAAACGTCGGTCAAAATTATAATCAACGGTCAAAATTGAAGTCAAAAGCTCCTAGCTTAATATATTATTATAATAGTACCTTAAATGTTTTTTTTAATGATTATTTTTCTTTTCTATCTCCTTTCTCTCGGCATCAGTGGTTCACTTCATCATACAAAATATTCACATGTATTGCTGTGCAAACTATGATAATATTTAAATGTTTCTAAGTGTAATCTCATTTGTCGCTTTATTTATAATAATCTGATGTATGATGTATCATAATTTTAAGGAGTTTTATTTTAGTGAGAACTGCCATGTACTGTATAATGTGAACTTGCCTGTAGGGTCCACTATGGGTTATGCTAATTGTAGAAAATGTGAAGGATGGAAAGATCTCAATAAGACTTATAATGAGTGTATAAAATATCAATGCCATTAGACCACTTCAAAATATGGTCGTCAAGTTTAATGGTTTTAAAAGAATTACATTTTTCATTTCAATCTAACGGTTAATAATGATTGGGTGAATGTTAAATTTGGGTTTTCATTTCAATCTAATGGTTAATAATAATTGGATGGATGTTAAATTTGGGCTTGTGACAGTTAATGGGGATAATGTGTGAAAGAGGTAAATTGATGTTAGGTGACCAGGCCCATGAAATAGAGTGGATGGCATGTAACTATGTAAGATGACTCTCAAAACTGAATATTTCTATTATTTAAATAAAACTTGCTTAGCTTGTACACGCTTAAATGATATCTCATATGTTTTGAGTGGTGAGAGTGACTAAAACATCATCCATGTCAGTGCCAATGTATGTGCTATGGAAGTAACAACATCTAATCAATCAATTTTACTTTTGGATTGAATCATTGCAATCATGCAGGCAACAGTGGATATTGGTTGTCCTCAGGCTGTAACATTGATATCGTACCAATCACATGTACAATTTTGTGCAGGCCTTCAAGTTATCTCCCAATGCAACCTTTTAGAAACTACAAGGCAAGTTTGGTAAATCTATTAATATGGCCAAGTCAAGTAAGTAAAGTTGATTTTGAAGAAAGAATAAAATATAAATGGATTATGGTGGTATTTTATTTTTAGTTGTTTGTTATGGAATTTTTTTGACTTTTTGGATGAAAAAGATGGAGGGAGTTTTGAATAAAGAACATTTGATGTGATATATTGTCTGGAAAATGGAGACTTTACTTGACTTTAATTGTATTAGTAAAGTGCCAAACGGACCCTAAGGGTACGTTTGTGTAGACATACTTCACGTGGAAAGGAGAAATTGCCACATAAGTAAAATTTGTGGGAAATGAATACCACAGAAAAGGTTTTATGTGGCAACCAAAAATCTGTGTTTGGTGCAAAAATATTTTCTTTGTTGAAATGGTAATTTTCATGTTTGGTGCAATGGTGGATTCCTCACCCATTCTACCCAAGTCATTTTACACAGGGCAATTATCAACAATGATAGTAAAATCAAATTCACCATAAATTGAATCCAATAATGGAAGAATAACCAAATTCAACATAATTAACAAGAATAATAGGAACACAACAATGATAACCAAAGAGTAGGAAAACCAAATTCAACATAATCCACAACATACCTGAGAAAGAACCCATCACAAAATCTGTTCTTTTCTGCAAACAATAGTTCATATTTAACTTACGGTAGAGATGGGGTTCACTGTTAAGGCTTCTGCAAACAGTAGAGATGGGGTTCACAAAATCTGTTCTAAAAGTGGATTACGATTTGATTGTACTGTTAGGGCTTGGAAATCACATAATAAAATTGGGGTTCATATTTAACTTACGGTAGAGATGGAAATGGAGAAGGAGACTGAGATGATATTGAGAGAGAAAGAGGTGGAGATGGAGGCGGATTGAGAGAGACGGGTGGAGATGGAGGCGGATTGAGAGAAAGAGAGGAGGGGGAAGAGGAAGAGAGATGGGTCTTTGATATCAGATTGAAGAAGAGCAGAGAAGATGAAGACAGCTTCAAATCATCCATGGAGATCGTTTTTTTTTTTTTTTTTCGCCAGAGCTTCTCATCCGTTTTTTGAGCACATGCTTTCAAGGAAGACTGAGGAAACGAGCATATAAAGGGGTGCAAGTTTTCTGAGGAATTAGACTTCCCATACCGCCCCATAGGAAGTCTATTTCCATAGTGAGGAAGGAAAATGCTGAGCTGACAATAAAGTGATTCCTAGGAAAAAAAACATGCACCAAACATATGAAAAGTTCCATTTCTGCAGAAATCTACTTCCATTTCAATGGAAATGGGCTATACAAACATACCCTAAATTTTATGTGTTGACATGAGAGTTTCCATGCAAATGGAATTTGCTTTACTTGATTTAAGCCATGTGATATGGTTCCTTCCCTTCTATTATTAGAGTGAACACTCCATTCATTGCATGAAAACCAGATTAACTCATCAGAATTTGAATCAAGATTGACCTATCTCATCACTTTGGGTTTGTAGTAACTAAATTAATATTGAGTTTTTTTCTTTTTTAGAAATTTTAATATTGAATTAAATGATGTTTTTACACATTGATCAATCCAATATTAGATACCATTTATAAGGGCCTATTTATTTACATAGAACTACCTTTGATCTACGTTTTTTAACCACTTTGGATATGAATTCCTGCGTATTCTAGGCAAACAGATCTCATATAGACCACTAGGTTCAAACCTACATAGCATTCTCTACTGCCACTGGCTGTCTCAAAATTTTCTTTTGATGGGGCAGCCCATAGCTACAATGGCACTTCCTTCATAATTTTGTCATTCAAAGGGAGCAAGGGCTTATTTCTGATGAGGGCACGGCTATCTGATTCTGACCCTAGCCCCTTCCAGGCTTTTTCCAGGTCCAATGTAGACAACTATCCCCAAACACAGCACATGGGTCCACCCATCTCTACTTCAATGTTAGTGTCCCTGATATGACAAGTCCCACTAATGATAATAACAGCCCATAAAGCAAGTTTATCAAATAATTTTAACCATTAATCAGTAGGCACTAGACCAACATTAATATAAATAAATCTTTAAAACTTCCAGATTTGATGGATATGATTGGGGTAGATATATCCAAGTTAGAATCATCACCACTACCATCATAGCATTATCATAGTCATGGTCATCATAACATAAATATCATTAAGGTTAAGGTGATGCTAAGCTGGTATTAGTTAATTTACAAAACCTGCTAAAAGAAGACAAAAGAGGTTGTCTTCTTTTTCTTCTTCTAGCAGTTGATAGCTTGGTCCCTAGATCCAAGCTTTCCTGAAATTTAAGAAATTTCTGTTTCTGGTGGTCAGAGTAGAAGAGAAACAAAGAGAAAAGGTTGCTTAAGTGGGTGACTCTTGTTTCTTCAATTGGGTCTCTCACTTCTCAATCAGACATTCCTTTATGTCAATCTCTTACTCATTTCTCTTTGTATGTGTTTTTGCTTTGATTCCTCTACAGTTATTCTCTCTCCCTCTCATTCTCATACCTTTTTTTGGGGTTACTGTGACTTTGTTTACCAAAACTGCTTCTTTTAATTTTAAAGACAGAGAAGTGGGTTTTTCTGCTTCTGGGTTTTGATGTTTGTGGATCTTTGTAAGGGAGGGAAGGGTTTTTTTTTCTTATCTTTTTCTCTTTTTTCTTCTGGGGTTTGATGTTCTGTTTTTGTCAGAGCTGTTTCTGGGTCTTTTAAGGTGATGGGTTTTGTTGGTTTTGATGGGGTTTTCTCTTCTGGAGTTAGTTTCTGGGTCTCAATGAGAGTGAGGTTTTTTGGGTTTTGATGGTGCTCTTTTGTCAGAACTGTTTATGGTTTTCAAGAAGAGAGAGAATGGGAGAGTTGAATTTATGAGAGAGAATAGGTCTGGGGTTTTAATTTGTTTGCATTTAATGTTTCTCTGAAGTGGTGAAGAAGTTCTTTAGATCTTCTTAAGGATTTGGAGGTTTCAGGAAGTGAGGTACTGTAAAAAATGGCAGTGGAAGAAAGGAGGGGGAGAGGAGTTGGGGATGATGTTGCCTCCCATGATCGGTTTCCTGTTGGTATGCGTATTCTTGCTGTGGATGATGACCCTACTTGCCTGAAATTGCTGGAAACTCTACTTCGCCGCTGCCATTATGATGGTTTGATCCTTTCACTTGTTTCTAGATTTTTTTTTCTCTCTCTGTGTTTTTGGGTTCTAGATGAGTAGATTCTGTTGTTATGCATTTATGATTTGTGGGTTTCTTTTAACATTTTTGTATTCTCCAAGCCTAACTTCTTCCTTTTTTTTATGTCCTTCTGGATTTCTGTTGATTAGAATTTGTTTAAAGGGGAAATCTTTGACCAAATGGATTTAGGATGATGCTGGGTTTTGTCTGCATTTAATTCCTTGGGTTTTTCTATTGAATTGTAGTCTTGTCTTTTATCTGGTGTTTTCTCCAATCTTTTTTACTTGAGATTTTGGAAGAATGCTTTCTTCCTTTAACATTTTTGCATGATTTTAAGAATCTCACATATTTTTGTTTTCCTGATTAGTAGTGGATCAATGTGATTTATGCAGTTACGACAACCGGACAGGCGATCAAGGCGTTGAGGATGTTGAGGGAGAACAAAGACAAATTTGACCTGGTTATCAGTGATGTGCACATGCCAGATATGGATGGTTTTAAGCTTTTAGAGCTGGTGGGCCTTGAAATGGACCTTCCTGTCATAAGTAAGCCACCGACTGAAATCTTTTGGGTTCTTTCAATGCATTTGTTTGTAGGAAGGATTAATAAATTTCCTTTTTTCCCTGCTATGATTATTAGAATTTATTGAAGCTCTGCAGTTGTAGAAACATTAAGTTCTACACACTGAAATGCAAAGATTCTGCTTGAACTATGCACAGTCTTCTACTTGTATTCATCTCTTGTAGAGGGAATTGGGTCCCAATCACTCCCAAGGCTTAACAAATATGTAGTTTTTCTGCGGTGTAGGATTCAGAACACGTGAGACCCTTGTTTTGGAAACCAAGGCTAGACCATTGATCTGACTGCCCAAATGCTGAATGGGGATGCCCCAAAAAAGAATTCCTAGATTGGAAGGTTCAACCCCTTAAATCGTTTTCCTATTCTATGCTGAACTTGAATGTCGACATGTGGGTATTTGTTATACATATTCTTAACCATCTGTATCCTGGGCTCCTGGCCACTATTCAAAGGATTGAGATCTTCCAATCTGAGAGATTTTTAGGGATTGTATTCCTATTGCAGTGTCCATCAGGTCATTGGGTTGAGTCTCCAAACATTTTCCCCTACTTGTATGGTGTGACCCTATAATTCACTTTCCACTAGCCTTCTTAATTAGAATATGAAGCCCATTTTCTTCATTTAGATAATTTATAAAAATGGACTATAAATTTTCTACTCTAAGCTTGAGTTGATTTTGGGAAATTATAATGCTCCTTGTAAGACCGAAAGTTTGTGTGAGTTCCAAGAACTTAGATAACATGACTTGAGGTTTAATGATCGCTACTTTTAACAGGGGTGTTTGTTTCAAAGCCCAAAAATCACTGTCTAGCGTGATTAACATGGAACAAATGTCGTTTTTCATCTTTAATTTGTTACAAAGAAGAAGTCTTGCTTGTGGAATTTTGTCTTCAAAATTTGGCACTTTGAAGTTCTAAAACTGAAAGTGAAAATTCGAAGAGGTAAATTCATCAGCTGAGAGTTTGCATCGGTCACTGTCATCTGACACTGTCAACTGGGTAGAGGATAGAGATTCCTTGGCTTATAGTGGGTTTTTGTCTTATGTTCTGAATTCTGATCTTTGAGTTGCACTGTTTTTTGTATTCTCTGATGTCTGCATTGTTTGTGATTTTCTTTCTTTTCTCTTGTTAACTTACAGTAAAAATAAGAAATAAAAAGAATCATACAGTAAAAAGAAAAGCAAACTGAAGCTGATACATGACAATCTGTTCACTATCTGGCTTCATCTATAACCTTAGTGTACAGTGAAATCCATGATAAGAATTTGTCTTTTGCATTTATTATTATAAATAGCTCATTTGACAAAAGCTTGTGTCACAGTGGAAGGTGCTCATTATTGAGACCTTGATTTTGTGGGTCCGAGTCAAAAAGAAAAAAGAAAGGCTCATTCATGGAGCTCAAGTTTTCCACAGCTGTTTTGCATCAATATTGGTCATGCCTAGTTAGCCCAAATAGCAAGCAAATTCGAAATTTTGGCAGAGAGATTGTCATCCTTATTCCTTTCTACTGTTTGGCAAACATCGGGAACCACATCAATGAGTTTATTTTATTTTATCCTTTGGCTATTCCACCTCAAACATATTCAAAGTGTTGTGCTGATTTTGATTTGGGGCTAAAAGTTGGAAAAACAATATCCTACACGGTTTCTTCACTGATTTCTAACATGGTGCACTGTTATCATTCCTGTTTTTGGAAAAATAAAAATAATGATTACCAGTTGCTCTATATAAATGACCACCCTAAGGAATCAACTGGTTTCTGGAGAATGTGATTGCTCAATAAAGGGTTGACTTGTTGATTTCATTTTGCAATGCAGTGTTGTCTGCAAATAGTGACACCAGCGCTGTGATGAAGGGAATAACTCATGGTGCTTGTGACTATTTGCTGAAGCCTGTCCGAATCGAGGAACTTAAGAACATCTGGCAACATGTCATCAGGAGAAGGAAGACCGATCATAAGGATGATAACAATTCTGGACATGGAGATGAAGGTGAGAAGGTACATCGTGGAACAGGTGAAGGCGGGCTAGCCCCTATTACGGCTGGGCCTGCTGATCCAAATGGAAAACTTAGCAAGAAACGAAAAGACCAAGATGATGATGATGATGATGATGAAGACTCCGATGAAAATGGACATGGTAGTGAAGACCCTTCTGCCCAGAAAAGGCCTAGAGTTGTTTGGTCTGTGGAGCTGCATCGGAAGTTTGTAGCTGCTGTTAATCAGTTGGGGATTGATAGTAAGTTCTCTTAAAACAAATAACACTTGCTCGAAACTCAAGAAAACAATAGAGAGGCATGGAAAATAGATTTTTGTAGTAAATTACTAATACTTTTAATAATTTTTATACAATATTTTATTTTATAACTCAGGATTATATAAAATAAAGGATTTTCTAATATAAGGCTAATTTTTATTTTGATTGGTTAATGCTTGCTTGAAAAGTTGTGTGTGTTATATATGTTTTTACCTGTTATTATTGTTTATAACAATTGTTTGTGTTGGAATTGTGTTTCTGATGGTTTATGAAGTTGCTCTTTATTTAATCCTTTAATTTCTTTGATTTCTAAAACAGAGGCTGTTCCTAAGAGGATTCTTGATCTCATGAATGTTGAAAGGCTTACGAGAGAAAATGTCGCTAGCCATCTTCAGGTAGGATCCGTTCTCCGTTCTTTTTTTTTTTTTTTTCCACTATAACAAGGAATTTTATGCTACTTGGCCCAAAACTATGCGTACTATCATGGTAGTAGGGCATTGGATTTGTACATGTAGGATACATGGTTTGGTGATCCTTGATAAATCCCATATTTGGCTACTTCCCTGTTTGGGACTGTTTCAGTGTTTTTCAAGCAGTTGACAATTGTCCCCTGAAGAATGGAGTTTTGGGGTATCTGTCCTTAGTGGGACTCATCAAACCACATTTGATCGCCTAACCATTGAGCCCACCTGTACATAGTCAGGCCCGAGGATCTGTTAATGTCCTCACTTCAAGAATCAATACCTTCCTCGCACTATGGCTGCTATTTTCCCCCCTTTTTATATGGATGATCATTCATATATCTGATGCTTGCTTTACCATTGTTTGTTGTGATCACAGAAATATAGGCTGTACCTGAAAAGGATCAGTAGTGTTGCAAGCCAACAGGCTAATCTTGCTGCGGTCTTAGGAACTAAAGATCTCTCGTATTTGCATATGGGTTCGTTGGATGGGTTTGGAGATTTTCATGCTTTGTCAGGATCAAGCCAGCTGCCAAAAGCTGCTCTTTCCTCATTCCAAGGTGGTGGTGCATTTGGAAGACTGAACAGTCCAAGTGGTTTGGGCTTGCACAGACTTACTTCACCTGGAATGATTCAACTTGGTCGTCCCCAAAACACGGGCAATTATATCAGTGATCTTGGGAATTTTCAGCGGACCACTCATTCTGGAAATCCACATGGGAATTTACTTCAGGGGATGCCTCACTCGTTGGAACTTGATCACTTGCAACCAAACAAGCCTGTTTCATGCCTCGGAGGATTATCATCTCCTATTGATGATTCACCTCTATTTCCAGTTGGGCAGCAGCAACTGAGTGGTATTGGGGGCTTTACTGATACAGGAGTGGCTACCTGTAGTAGCTCTAGCAATTCATTTCTCAATATCCCAAACAACCCCTTGTTACAAAGACATCCGCGGCCGGGACTATCTGGTCGATTGGGCAGTCAATCTTCTCTTACAATGGCAACCTTGAATACAGAACCCATTGATGTTAGTGTTGCTAGTTCTTCTCATCTGCCTGATCATAGGTGCAATGATACTTGGCAAAGTGGTTCCCCATTAGCAGGATATTCAGCAAATCCCTTGCCCATGGATGCTTCTTTCAACTCTAATGATTTGTCTATGGCTAATATACCATCCATGTCATCACATATGGAGATCAATCCACTCAACGCATCCTCTAGTAATATGGCAGTGGCAGCTCCTCTACATGAATCACTGCTGGGAAGAGATATCCAGTGCCAAACTAGCTCACTCGGTGTCGGTGTGCGGTGCATGCCGGGAGAAATCAATGAGAACTTGAAATTCTCTGACTTAGGGAGCATGGGCAATTGTATTGGGCAGAATATGAACTATACACAGAAGCAATTGGTAGACCATAAACAGGATCGCACCCACAACCAAAATATTGGCTTCAGTTCTCCTTTGAATTCTTTCTTGCCTAATCATGGTGTCATGGGCATTGTCGGCCTAAGCTCAGGACAAAATAACTGTAACAGAAAGGTGGACACTACTTTGATGGGCCAATCAAATCCTGGTACTTCATTTCACATGCAGCAATGTGATGTTGGGAAGTTAAGTGCTGATGGAGCGATCAATTTCAAGGAAGATTACCTTTCGGAGAATATGAAATTTGGGGGAGGTTTCAATCATAGCAGTTGTAGTTCATTCGATGATCTGATGAGTTCCATGATAAAAAGGGTAAGTCCAACCTTCTGTTTTGCATGTTACTACTTAAATATTTTTTTCACTTTTTTTTCTCTTTTAATGCTTTATAACTTTGTGAGGGGTACACCAATGCAAGTGTAGATCAAACCCATCTGCATCTTGCATTGGATCACAGCTGTCCGGCTGGATTCATTGTGGCTGTACCTTGGCCAAAAAACTGGCTTTCCACCATCAAGTGGTTGTGCATGTGTGCCCCACTCAATGAGTGGACCTACCTAACCTGGACCAGGGCTCCTAGTCGATGAGGTACAGCTGTTGCATCATTTGCATGTCCAAGAGTATGGCTGAGCAACACGTATGCTCACCATACTTACAACAGCTGTGTCCATATTTCTACAATGTGATTTGAGTTCAAACCATAAAGTTACTGTATTCCCCCCTTTTTAAGGCTAGTTTTCCGACTTGATGGCCAAAGATGAAAATATGATCAGTACTTGAACCAAATCACTTTCTAAGTAAAATAAAGCATGCATTATGTATCAGGTTGTTAAAGGTTTCAAAATAAACTTGCTCTAATTAATTTAAATTAGATATTCTCATAAAAATTTAGATTTGTTGGAGAAAAATCACCATAATATGGACATCTACAGTGTTTAAATTGTCTAAGCATAGCTTGTCAGTCTAAATGGTAGAAATATTGTCTTTGTTGAGTTATGGCCACCCGAGTCCAAAAATCTGTTGGGAGGTAGAAAATGAAACAGGGGGAGAAGGGAAAAATGGGAGAACTAATATAAAAAATAAAAATAGATTGTAACAAAGGAAGATGGAAAGATCTGTAGGAAGTTCAAAGAAATGCCGATGGGTATTATATGGAAAGAAGATTTTTTTTTTTCCCAAAGAAAAGATCTGTTTTGATTAGGTATTTTCCAAGGAATAATTTTGAGAATTTCCTTTCCACAATTTACATATTTTTTGATTTATCAGCAAAGAAGAAAAGCATTCTAGATAGTTAAGGTATTTACGACCTTTTTAAGTGTAAAAGTGAATAGCACTGTAACAGCCCTTGGCAGACTGTCACTTTAGGAGAGCTTTTAAATGTAAGGACAGAAGGTAGGTGCTCACAATTGCCGAGGGTATCTTTTACTAATAAAGAATGAGTTAGCTTTTACCAAAATTTTCAAAATATATAACGAGATGTATATTATTATGGTAAATTATGTACGTCTTATCTTTTTACACATACAGGTTTTGTACACGACCAATACTGATTTTTTATGTAGTAGGTGTCCAAAAGCTTAATTGCTATTAAAAATAATATTTTCTACAGCTTGGCATTATAATCTAAGATCTTGTTTGCATTTTAAAACTCACTAAAACCTTAGTATAAAGGTTTTTCAATTTTACTGTGAAAAGGATTTTTTCAATTTATAAAATTCGATACATTTTTCCCATGGGATAAAAAATTTAATATATCGACTGATTCATTATCTGTAACGAAATTGCTTGGCCCTGACCCATACTGGGCTTTGAAAAGCATGGGATAGAATTTTTTACCTCATGTTTTCTCACTTCCCTATTGACAACGAATGTAAAATTTATTTTGTATTAAAGGATATGGTGTTATGATATTTTTTTTCTCAAACTTAAAAAATTCATGTCAGCGCATGTGGGTTGATAGTAATGCATTTTCATGAACATCATTCGGTGGGTGCAAAATGTGATAATCATAGTTACAAGTTGGGAGTGTGTGTAGACCAATTCTGAGGCAGATGAACTTTCTAAGCAAGGTGCACCTCATCTACAGCTTGTACTCTCCTCTTCTTCGTAGGTATAGTTCCCTTTTTTTCTCTGATAAAATATTTTATCAATAGATAGGGCAGAATGCAATGCATGTCTAAGTGGAAAGGAGAGAGCAGAAAGAAATTAATGAGACACTCAACACTATTGTATATGCTTTAAGGCCCCAGCTGAACAACTAGTAGTAGACAGTTCTCATTAGATAATTGGCTTCTTTAGTCAGATAATCACAAAAGGACCTGAATTATAGCAAGTAGTCCAGGTTGAATAATGGGTTTTGTCTGGCATCTATGTTTCTCTCTATTGACCAACATCATCATCAAAGACCTAACTCGTCTATCTACTCTTTCTCTATTGATCATCATCACCTCCACCATCATCATCATCATTTAAGCATTATCCCATTTCCCATTTATCTAACTGCGGATTTGTTTCTCTTTAGTGATCTTGCCAAATCTACCACAGAGTAGTAGAATGTCAGAATGTTCTTTTATAGATTTGACCCATTTGAATATTGCTGTTGGTGGTAAGTCAATGAATGTGGTCCCAGAAGTGTAGTATCTAACTGGGAAAATATATTATGCAAGCTGTGTGTGTTGAGGCAGCAAGGGGCCTTTTTTAGTTCCACAGCGTGCGAACTTGCAAAGGCTTACACCCACCCACCCGAAAGGCAAGCTTATATTTTGACTCACACACCGATTGTAGTCTGATTTTCTCAATATCCTTAATCTTTCTTCTGTACAATTGTTCGCCAGGAATCTGATCACGTGATTTATACAATGCAGGAGCGAGATGAAATGCCATTGATCGATGGTGGAGACATGTGCGATATTTTTCCACTTGGAACGTGCATGTGAAACTTGATGCTATTAAGGACTCCTTTGGGGAGTTATTTCATGTATTTCTCATTATTTATCTATGTTTATCTTGTATGTCAAAGCCCATTCCCTCAGTAGCACTCACTGCTCCCACTGATGTAATTGGTGTTTGTTTACTGACATCAAAATCCATTCAGCAGGCAAGAGCATTGTATTAGGAGTCAACTACTTTGAAAACACTGTTGATTTCTCTTATTTTCTTTTTTTAGTTGTTAAAACTATCTGGTGGTGTCAACGATCACGATGTGTATAATATCAATCAATCTATATGCAACTGCTGCTTTGGTGGGCACCCATGCTGAGACGACCTCATAACGATGCATTTGCATGAAATTCTTTGTGGTCCCCAAAAGTGTCTGCAGAATGAGTTCTATATGTAAATCAATAGTGCTTGAATCTTATCTTACATAAGGAACACATGTTACACAAATGTTTCAATTTATTTTACAGTTGGTAAATCTATTCATGTCAACTGTGAAGCATGTGATTGCAAATTTTGGAATGTACATGTCTAATCCCAATATATATATTTGTACAGGTTATTACAGTTGGGTGAAACAAGTGCATGCTTTGCATTTCCTAGTGGGGCCAAGGAGTCTCTTATATGAGAACATGTGAACAATGACACAGCTCTTCAGGTTGCCTATCAATATCAATAGTCACAGTTCACATACAAAATTCCCTAGATGGTCCATTCCAGGATCTGTCTCACCCAAGCAATCTTTCTCAGGATTCCTGTGATATTAGCATTCCCAGAATTTTAGCACCAACCTGTGGAGATGGGTCTTTTAAATGGAACCCAAGATTGTCCAAAATGTCAAATTTTCATATAGATCTAGTTGCCAGTAAGCTGTAGGGCTCACGGATGAATGACCCCAAGATCTTGTGCGTGGTGCCAACATGGGCGAGATGATTAGCTAATTCCACTAATCAGGCTCAGCGTTTTACTGCACATTAGTAAGTAATGAAAGCCAAAATAAACATCGAAATGATAGTATGGATTTAGAAGAGAAGATGAAGATTCTGCTGTTGATAAATGATAACATAAACAAATGTGGTTTCTAAGAGTTACATGATTGCCACCTTTGAGGTTTTGCATTGTATTCTTGAGATGAATTTGTACGCTTAGTGATAGATCATTGATCTTGTGAGCCGCAGGACTGAATATGGCTTCTTTTTTTTTCAAGAATTGTTACCCTTTATTTTGCACTTCCAGATTGATGTCAAAACAAAAACAGCTACAACCAACATTCAAAGTTTAAAGGGTGTCAAAAGGACTGTACAGGATATTCCTCCCTGGGTAGTTTTCTATCCATGTGGAGCTCATCAGGTCAATCGTCTGGATGATCAAATTGCAGGCCCTGCATAAGCAAGAGTAGGGTTCCACATGGGCTGGGTCAGCCCGTAGCCCAGACCAAGCCGAGCTCGCTTTAAGCTGGTTTATGGACTGTCCATGTTCTGTCCACTGATGCTAGTGACAGTTCAATGTCACCCCTTATAAGTCCGCACCAGGTTTGTGAGTTTTAATCGTTGGATCTCATCCTGCCCTCAGTAAGACATTGTGTTGAGCACTGTAAAGGACCTCCCAGTGCATCTTGTCTCATTCTATTTACCCGCTTCAGTGTGGGATTGGCCTGTTTCGGTTTTTTCATTCCCCGCCTTCTCTCACATGTCAGCATTTGCCAGCCCCAAGCCCGAAAAACAAGAAGCAAGTATGCTTTCAAAGACTCGCCAAACCAATTCAAGTTCTGATTTGTAGTAGTCACTGCTCAGCAACCCTAGTTTGATGGGTTATGGTCTTCACAAATCACAAGGAGAATAAAAATTTGAGTTCTGCTTTGGAATACTCAGCCACCCCAGTTTGAGGGTATATGGTTTACTAATAATAACAATTGAGAATCAAAGTTTCCCCATTACCCACCCAAATCGATGAGGGCACATTGTAAATTAAAAACAAGGCATGTTACCTGGGATTTAAAGGTCATATCCATTGCCCACTGTCTTGTGGCCATGACCAAAAAACTTCATTGCCTAATAATCAAGCCGGGCAAAAAGCCCCATCCTATATATCCAAATTTACCAAAAGAGTTCAATGTACAAAGAGCACAAGACAAATGTGTATTTACTGCAGGCAAAAACAGATACTAGTTGTTTTACAGGGTAATGATCTAGCCAGCTCTGTGAATAAGGTAACTCTGTAAGTTGTAATAGGGGACATTAGAACACTAATTTTTCCCCCTTCTAAAGAACATGACCATGCAACTGTAGGAAAACCAAGAAAAAAGAAGCAATCTGACTTGGGGAAACATGCCACAGCTGATGCACAATTTCACATTGCTCAATTGACAAAATGTTTAGCTCATGGAATGACCAAAATGGTGGACCATCCAACTTACTCTCCTTGCCACCCCAACTGGCGGGCTCGTCGCTCCCATAGAGCCGTCACCTTCTTCTCCTCCCTGATCAATGATGCCTCTGCCCGCTCTCTCGCCTCCTCACAGGCCTCAGTTGCATCATTACATTTCTCTGCCTCTTTCTGGTATTCAGAAGCCAGCCTCCTTGCTTCGATAAAAGTTAGGTTCATGTGTTGGGTATGTTCCTGTGCGACAGTTTCCTGCAACTGCAATTCCTCTGTCAGTAGATCTACAAACTGCTTCTCCATCTCTTTGTTGAGATCTGGATCATGCTTCCCGCAATCTGTTGTGGTCAGAAAAAATTGATATCATCTATCTCCAGATGCATGACAACTGACAATAAATGATTCAGGAAGTTAAGCTATACGGTGTTTATCCAATATAAAAGAAGTTTTGACTACAGGAATTACTCATGCAGTTGTGTATGAGGTTTGGGTAGAAATCATGAATTGCACTACGTGGGATCCTGTTCTTTCTAGACCTAGTGTTGTTTCTGGTTTCTAAGACACCCCCAACACATGAGGAGAATGGACAACCATCCACTGCCAAAATAGTCGAGCTGGGGAATGGGTATACATGAGACTTGAATACTTGATAAACACAGACAGACTCTGGCACAATAAAATTGCTAATGCAAAAAAGTGGGAACAACAGAGTAGTCAGCAAAACGGATCCAAGAAGCAATTAAAGCAGCATCAGAAGCATTTTACAGGCTCATGATGCATAACGAAATAGCCAAAATCACAATTATTGTCACAATTCATGGGCAGACACGATCATTATCTGTTTCACAACTGCTTCAGGCATGTTGAAACCAGAACTCAAATGGACAACTTGGGCTTCTGCTCTGCCCCAAAATAGTATGGATTGCAGTTTGCATCTGCCCACTACCATGGGACAACCAACTATGCCCTCTGTTATCATTTGACATCAAGATGTGACACATGCAAGTAGTAAGATGTACCGGAGAAGGGCTAAGCCTAAGTCACGGTCGACTACGTCTAAGGGGCCCACATCTCACTCAAATCACAATTAAGTACTTGATTTTGCTCAATTAAGGTTAAAAAAAGTAGTACTTACCTGCACATTCAAAGGGGAATATCCCTTTGTTTTTTGGTACTTTTCTATAAGCAGCCAAGTAACTAAAGTAATAAGAGTTTCAGCCAAGGAGTTATAGTGGTGAAAGTAGAAGAAGAGGCAAAGTTATGCACGGTACTAGAAGAAGGGCCTATTACCATGTAATGAGTTTATAGTGGAGTTTTATTTTCTTCAATGAAACCCCTTTCCTGCCTGTGCACACTCCTATCCCTTCAACTCCACCATGAATACGATGTAACTAACTACAATTATACTGTTACAAACATTTTTCTATTTCAATATATTTTCATAAATGTGAATGCATATTGAGCAAGGATTCTCTCTTTCAAAATGACTCATGTGTAACAAGAACAAAGTCAACAAATGATTAATAAGAAAAAGAAAGCATATATTTGAGTTTTGATGACAGAAAGAGCAAAGGATACAATACCCAGTTGCCCACACATCATTTCTAAACAGTGTTAGAAAAGATACAAGAGAGAATTTCGTCCTTACAGAGAAGAAAATATTTAAACACAAAAGGATGATCACTCCAACAAGGAAGCATCACATTTAATTTCCGCGTAAGCTAAGAGCGGTTTCTAGTTTGGGCACTAACCTGTAATGGAGAGGTTCACCAGCCCTGCAAAAGAAAATGACAAATGAAAAAACACGAAGTAGTGAATATTGGTAAATGAACTAAAACTAAAGAAACCATATGCATATAGATGGAAAGCAGACTTGATGGAAAACATTCAATTAGGGTCTCCTTACAAGAAGGATTACAAGAATGATTGCTATTATCAGTAACATAAGAAAATAGATATTGAGGGCAATAAAGTCCTTATCTGCGACAAAGACAAAGGACATGTAGGAAAGGGGAAAAAAAAAAGGAAAACAAGCAAGCCTTAGTAATCCTTCTTCTCGAAGCCATGACAATAAGATGGCATTAATAGTGAAAACAAATTCATGTTCGTTCCAGGTTACAGACATGTTCTTATGTGGAGCAGATGGAGAAAGCACATCTAAGTTTGCAAACCATGCTTGATGTATCAGCCACCAAAAACAAATAAATTTGCATTACAGTAGCTCTTTAGTTGTGACTCCTCTTCAAATTCCAGCTAATGACATTCCTAACAGCTACCATACCATAGTTGCACAGTTATGAATTCATAACCACATATAACAGATATGAATCCTGATGAAAGGCAAACTAATCAAAGCTTTCAAATGCCAAGTTACCCAACAAAAGAAGCCCATTAAAACCCGAATCTTACATCATGCCAACAAACCACAATAAAGAAGCACGCAACACAAACATCTCAGATACAAATGCATTTTCATGAAAACCCAGATGATAGTTTTTTCTGATTTTAAGTAGGAAGATCAAACTCAAAGTCAATGGAAGAATGCACACATTAACAATATAAATATAAAACAGAATTTTCTGAAAATAAATCCACAGCAAGAATCATGGTTACAATTCCACCCCCAATCCAGTGACAAGATGAACTCAAGAAGCATTTGTTATGGCTTACTTCTTCATAGGAATTATCCTGCTGCAATTGAATGGGGATAGAAATCAGATAGAGGTATGATATGATTTAGATCTGTTAAATCCTCCTCTAAAATTCCATGCCATCATGATCATATCCTCCCTTTAAAGTCTGGGTCTATTCCTATCTACTATCAAGGCTTAGAGATATCAACAGACACACACAAAAATGACAGAAACGAAAACAGAGCGTATCAACACATTAAATCTGGAAAGTTGAACAATCTAAACAGAATTGTGTTCTTCTCTCTATTTCCAACACAATCACATCACAAACCAAAAAAACCAGAACACTTCAAAAAAAAAACTGATTTTCATTGCTCTTAGAAATTAAAACCCAGAAACAAAAACACCAAATCTGATCAGGGTCCCCCTCAGTTTCACTTCCAATCCCCCACACAACAACATAATTTTAAAAAAAAATCATTTAGAAAACTCAAAAAGAAAAAATGCAAAATCAGCATCAATGGAAAAGAAGAAAAAGACAGAGGTATAGATCATTAAAAAGGAGGAAAGAAGATGGTACCAGGAGCTACACTGAGAAGAGAGAGAGGAGGGGGGCAATCACAGACACATGGTCCACATGAAGGAGCAATTCCAGTACCCTGTCTGATCCCTTTCCTGAAACTCCAACTGATTGCAGGCCATGATACAAAAAGGGCTGATGCAACTGCAAAAGCCACCAAACAGCACTTCACTACTAACCCAGATCCACGAGAAGACATCTCTCTCTCTCTCTCTCTCTCTCTCTCTCTCTCTCTGTTTTCTTTGCTATTTTGACTGAGAGATGTCTCTCTCTCTCTCTCTCTCTCTCTGTTTTCTTTGCTATTTTGACTGAGAGATGTCTTTTTTCTTCTTTCCAAACGAAAAACAGAAATGTTTTTTATTTCTGCAGCTGGACCCTTGAAGTTTTTACTTCTTTTAGGTTTGGTCCTCTGAAATATGAATGAGTATGATCATGTTATTATCTATTTGATGGAGGTCTTAAAAACAACCCTTGTTTTCCTAACATTTTTGAAAATACTCCTCATCTTTTAACAATAACATCACCCTTGACTTGAGCTCTATGGAGCAAAATGACATAAATATCATTATCTGTAAATTGAGGTTTTTCTCAGTCTTAGGGGGAAAATGATATGGAAAATAAATAAATATTAAGATGAGTTAATATAAGAGTTTCAAAGCCCGATGGCCTATTCCTTTGCATTAAAATACATAGGATTTATGTTATACATGGTTCAAAATGAAAACCGAATGTGAATTTTCAAAAATAAGCATCAAATAACCTTTCTTTGAGATTCTATTTTCATAAAGAGAAAAGTCATTTGGTGTTCTTTTTTGCAAATTGACATATGGTCTTTAACTTTAACCATTTATGATATAAATTCTCTGTGTTCAATTTTTATGTATTTTAACCCAAACAAATAGTCCCTAAGTAATTATTCATGTATATAAATTTCACACAGCAACATGGGCACAATGTGGCAAAGAGGATTTTACACGCCACTGATGCAACATGAGGGTGGTGGAATATTGAAAGTTATGTACTTTTGAATGTCATGGTGATAAGTGCTTAGTTTTTTTATTGACAAGTTAAGAGTTCAACTCTTTTTGTAAGATTCAGAAAAATGGCAGCTTGATATTTTTAGAAATCTTCCTGTAAAAATACCCTTTTGTGAAAAAAAAATAATAATATTACACTTTTCATAAGACAATAAAGCAATGGTGCAACATGCTTGAACTTATCACTCTGAATTTACATGCACCCAATTTGACATCAAAACTCAATCTTGGTAGAGTTTTCTTGTAAAAAAATCCTTTAAAAGGAGACTCGTCATTCTCTAGGGGCCTATTCTTTGTAACTGAATTTCTAGGATTGTATTTTTATAAGCCATTAAAAAGTAAGAATCGAAGGTGGACATCCAAAAATAACCATCCAATAACCTCTCCTTTAATGAAAATTAAATCGAGAGGGGATATGAAATGAATATTCAATCATCACCCTAGTAATTCAAATCCTTTGTAAGTTAAGGTCCCATCTACACAAGTACTTGGTTCAACATAGATAATTTAACCATCAACTCCTATGTATTTAATTCCTATGCATTATATGCATGAAAATAGGCCATTGCTTTCTTGAATCACCACTTTATTAAAAATTCTTATTTGTCTCTCAATTTTCTTAGGCATGTTTATGTAATTAAATACCAAGGATTATATTTCTTGTTTAGAAACGAAGAATCAAAGATGAATATTCCAAATGACCATCAAATAACCTCCCCCTTTAACATAAATTGAATCAAATAAAGATGGCAAACTGAATGCCCAACCATCACTCTAGCAATTCAATACCTAGGTAAGTTTAAGTCCTATTGGCATCTCCACCTTGTATCATTCACGCTTCACTTCTTTAACAATACTTATCATGGCTCATTTCACCACGAATTCCTACATATTCAAGTCTTGTATATTTTATGCATACAAACCATAGTAGTCAATTCCGTTTTGTTTCAACTAGAATGGCCGGAATTCTTCATTCAGGTCCTTTAGCAGAAATAAAATTTGGGTAAAAAAATTTAGGTTTATTTTGGCTATTCCGGTCCCATTTCAATTTGTAACACAATTTTCACTGTTTTTTTCCTCTCAATATCCATATCAAGAAACATGCATAATTTACATTTTATTTTTATTTTTCTATTTCTTTACAGGGAAGTGCTCCTAAGAGAGACACTCTCACCAACTTTGTGAGAGATGGGTGGGGGGCCCTCACTTTCATATCCACTCTCACCAATTTATATGCAAGGACCCCCACCCATCTCTCACCAAGTTGGTGAGAGTGTCTCTCATAGGAGCACTTCCCTTCTTTACATATATGTATATATATATATTCTAATTTTTATTATTCCAAAAAAATTTGCCGAAATTCCGAGATACCGAAATATTCCATCTTGGAGGTCATACAAACAGAACTAAGATCTTTTGAACTTGTACTTCATAGATTTTCACCTCTTGTAGTCCCCAAAATTATAAGTAAGTGGAAAGTGAGGCTCAGTCCAAAAAGCTTCAAGGTCATGTTTGTTAGCACGAGGGGAAAAGTAAAGTAAATAATGGCCGAATCAAGAGAAAAAAGAAAGATGAAGGGGTTGAAGTAAAAGTCAGTAAATGACAAAATATTACTCCTCCCAAATTATAGCTTTTTGTCATTTAAAGCCTTTTAAGAATAGATTTTTAACCATTTATTTTACTCCCCTCCTCCAAACAAAGGCTTGGGCAAATAATCGCAGATAATTGTATCCCTTGATTTAATAACTTTAAAGTTTAGTAGTCCCTGACCATACATTTTTCTCCTGATCAAATCTAGGTCCAAGTGGGCCCAATATAGCTGTACTGTATCAACAATGTACAGTATTCTGTTAGGTGAAAAACTTTCTGCCTTACTATAAATAGAGTAAACAGCTATATCCTACAAGAGTAGTTCCAGATCTTATGGGGGCTTTATAAGTTGAATTATGGAATGTTCACAGTCAAGCCAGCTTGA
This sequence comes from Umbellularia californica, assembly GCA_028538565.1. Classification (NCBI taxonomy): domain Eukaryota; kingdom Viridiplantae; phylum Streptophyta; class Magnoliopsida; order Laurales; family Lauraceae; genus Umbellularia; species Umbellularia californica. Next base: position 97,022,323 of record JAPQWN010000003.1, read on the forward strand.
CCCTGACTCAGGCTCGAGCTAAATTGATGACCTAATTGAGCTTGAGCTGGTAAAGCAAGGACAAGCCAAGCTAGAACTTGACTCCTCAAGCCAGGGCAAATGTTGTAGACAGCTAAACCAGCCCCCAACATGTTCAAACTTCAAACTATGGCTGGAGCTTGCTGTGCAAAACAAGGGACAGCCTTTAGTTTACATGATTTGATAGGAATGGCCCACAAGAAGACCCTTGCTCTCTAGAAAATCTTCCAATATGAACATCTGGACCAAATTTTGGTTGAAATGGCTCAGTTTCAAACCCTTGTGGAACTTGCTACAATCATCCTGTCATTGTGATTAAGACCACAAGATGGATTCCTTTCTTCCCAAGTAATTAACCACAGCCAATAGATGAACTTGTCCAACATTCAAGAAGGTCCAAGGATCAGGTGGGCCCCATGGATGAATACATGGACAATTAAAAAAACATTTCTCAATGGTCCATAATACCTTTTAATACATTATTATATGTGCTCAATCTCTAGGCTTGTACAACTCATTCCTGATGAGTGGGGACATCCAACTCTGAGTCAATTAGAGTTGCAGAGGATGTAGGATAATTTTTTTTTTTTTTTTTTTTTTTTTAAACTTGGCTTATGGGTGTTGGGACTCTAGCCCTTGAGTGAGGGAAGTAGACCTCGAATGAAGTAAGTTAGCCTTCATGTGAGAAAAGATGGCATGCATTTCGGACCCTAAATAGCCAGTTAAGAACTAATGCCTCTTACCACACTGGTAAGAGGCCGTTCTTGCAAGGGATGTAGTTAACTACAAAGCATTGGGCACATTATCATATAACAAAATCCGAACCACTGGTTCTGATTCTTTATTTTTTCATATAAAAATAAAAATAAGATAAGTAAAATAGGTGTGCCTACCATCTGAATATGTATGGAACAGGCCCACCTCTGTCCAATAATAAACATGTGATAGTGCAGGTTGGCTCAGATGGGGCCTATGACTCGAGTGAGCTAGCCTATATATATATATATATAAACACATCCCTTGTCTTCGTGTGTAAAAAGGGAAAGTGTCCTCACCCTATGGTGAGGGATAGATGCACATAAATGTTCCCCTATATATGGAGAATATTCATGTGCATCCATCTCTCACTATAAGATGAGGGACACTTCTATAAATGAGAATTTTCAAGTACATAGGGTGAGGTACATTTCCTTGTCTTCATATGTCAAAAGGGAAAGTGCCTTCATCCTATGGTGAGGGATGGATGAACATGAATGTTCTCCATATTGGAGAACATTATTGGAGAACATGCATGTGCATCCATCCCTCACCATATGGTGAGGGACACTTCTATAAATGGGAATTTTCAAGTACATAGGGTGAGGTAGACCTCAAATGAAGTAAGTTAGCATTCAGGTGAGAAAAGATGGCATGCATTTCGGACCCTAAATAGCCAGTTAAGAACTAATGCCTCTTACCACACTGGTAGGAGGCCGTTCTTGCAAGGGATGTAGTTAACTACAAAGCATTGGGCACATTATCATATAACAAAATCCGAACTACTGGTTCTGATTCTTTATTTTTTCATATAAAAATAAAAATCAGATAAGTAAAATAGGTGTGCCTACCATCTGAATATGTATGGAACAGGCCCACCTCTGTTCAATAATAACCATGTGATAGTGCAGGTTGGCTCAGATGGGGCCTATGACTCGAGTGAGCTAGCCTATATATATATATATATATATATAAACACACACCCCTTGTCTTCGTGTGTAAAAAGGGAAAGTGCCCTCACCCTATGGTGAGGGATGGATGCACATGAATGTTCCCCTATGGAGAATATTCATGTGCATCCATCCCTCACTATAAGGTGAGGGACACTTCCATAAATGAGAATTTTCAACTACAAAAGTAAATTTTCAAATACATAGGGTGAGGTACACTTCCTTGTCTTTATATGTAAAAAGGGAAAGTGCCTTCATCCTATGGTGAGGGATGGATGCACAAGAAGATGCACATGAAGAACATTCATGTGCATCCATCCCTCATCATAGGGTGAGGGACACTTCTATAAATGAGAATTTTCAAGTACAAAAGTGAATTTTCAAGTACATAGGGTGAGGTACACTTCCTTGTCTTCATGTGTAAAAAGGGAAAGTACCCTCACCATAGGGTGAGGGATAGATGCACATGAATGTTCCCCTATATTATATATATATATATTTGGCAGTTTGTATAAATGTGTTGACAATGGAAATTGCCATATTACATTAATTTATTTCACATTTTTTTTTTATAATGCAGGGTTCCTAGCCCTTTGGGGCAGAATAATCCCTACGGGCCCAGGAGAGAAAGCCGGGTAAAAACCCCTTGTGGCCCTAGTGTAATAGTGCAGTTTTGAACCCACAACCTTCGGGTGCAAACCATGGTCGTAGGCCAACGAGCTACCCCTCGGGGTTCATTAATTTAGTTCGCCTATCCACGGACGGTCCCTATAATCAATAATAGCATGGCCAAAAAGGGGCAACCAAATTGGAGGCTTCCAGAGGTGACATGACGATTGTATTCGGTTATGTAAGATGAAATCCTATCAACCAATTTTGTTTATTTATTTATTCATTCCATGGACTTCATGTTTGGAATTTGAACCTTCTATTTTATGTGATAAACAAACAAGATTTAAGGCTTTTAAGTTCATCTAATGTATGAACAGATTTTTCCACCAAAGGAAGTCTTCATAGATTTTGAGTAAATCTCTAAAAGTCTCAAAAGATTCTAATGTATAAATCTAACTTTATACTTCTATGGGCTCCTAATTCATGATCCGAACTATTTAGCATTTTTTTTTTTTTTTTTTTAAATCATCTACACATTTAGTTTCATATCTTAAATTTTCATGCATGTCGAGAAATACATGAAAAATGTATGAGATATCAAAATACATCTCAACCCATTATATATACTCATTTACTCATCTGAATATAGTAATTTTGATAAACATATTAATATGTTTCATATATATATATATATATATATATATAAAAAGGAGAATATTCATGTGCATCCATCCCTCACCATAAAGTAAGAGACACTTACATAATTGAAAATATTCATTTGCAAAAGAAAAAAACCCATGTATGGTAAGGTTCAAATTATTTAAAATGTTCTTATGCAAAGAGGGAAAGCCATATAATTATCCCTCATCCTATGCCGAGGGATAAATGCTTAATAATGTCCCCTGTATATAAATATTTAAAATCTCATCTTATTATCCCATCCATTTAAGCCAAATGAGAAAATACTAATTTGGGGTGTTCATATTTGATATTGTTTAGCCCTAAGATTTCCCTGTGAAAGTTCCCCAATCAGCCAATTGCCAAACATACCGACATAGGAAGTTCGTAGAATTCACAACAATTGCCCTTTACCCCAAGCTTCCAAATTCAGTCCCAAAAAAAATCTTCTCCATATGTGAGGCCAAGGACGTGCACGTCTTCTCCACCTTATCTTCCCATTTCTCCTGTCCACATCAAACCGATTTTATTTATAAGCAGTTTCTAGATTCCATATGATCACAATCTCCCCATCAAATCTTCCACATCAAGCAATCACCCTTACCCCCAAAACCCACATTTCAGATTCTATAAAACCCCAATCTTCCCATCTCATCTTCCATTATAAACAATCATTCAAACCCATCATCCATAACCCACTAAACCTCTCTTTCAAGGAGATTTTAGCCATGTCTGCCAAAAAAGAGCTTGAAGTTGTGAAGGGATTGGACTTGCAGAGATACATGGGGCGCTGGTTTGAGATTGCCTCATTACCTTCAATGTTTCAACCCAAGAGTGGTATAAACACAAGAGCTACCTATACACTGAAGGAAGATAGTACTGTCAATGTCCTCAATGAGACATGGACTGATGGAAAGAGGGGTTCCATTGAAGGGACTGCTTACAAGGCTGATCCATCCAGTGATGAGGCCAAGTTGAAAGTCAAGTTCTATGTCCCACCTTTCTTGCCTATAATCCCAGTCATTGGAGATTATTGGGTCATGTTTATTGATGATGATTATCAGTATGTTTTGGTTGGGCAGCCTAGCAGGAAATATCTTTGGGTATGTGTGTGATACTTTGGATTATTTTTTTCTCACTTGCAGATTCTTTTCCCCTGATATTTACAACCTCTATCAGTCTATCTCCACCACTTTCTAAATATATGTCGAAGGGGGTTCATTATTAAAAAAAAAAATGTGGTAGATGTCATCTGTTTCCCCTTGTTTTATTTAAATTGAGCTTACTTTGGGCTTTATTTAGAAAACTTACTGCCATATCTTCCTTGCTATTGTTAATTTATTTGGATACTGTCATATCATCATCTTCCTTGTTATTGGTAATTTATTTGGACTGTGGTGTGTATTCAATAAGTTGGGTGTTGATTCATGCACACCCTTTTTCAGTGGTTCATTATATTCTGTCCACAAGAGGGTATGATCATCAATAAATAAAAAAGAGGGTTCTATTATTATTAATCTTCTTTTGTCAATAGAGGTTGAAAGTTTTAGAAAAGGGTTGATGGGGGTGTGGAGATTGGTTGGCTGCAGCTTTCTTGGTGCTAGAAGGATTTTAGGTTTAGAGCATCTATGAATAATTAGAATATTGGTGTGCAGGGGAGGTACATCTATAAAAATCTCTAACCCAACATAATGTGGTGTGAATTTTTTTTTTTTTTTTTTTCAGATCCTTTGCAGGCAGAACCATATGGATGAAGGGATCTACATCCAGCTAGTTGAGAAGGCCAAAGAGCAAGGTTATGATGTCTCAAAACTCCACAAAACAACACACACCAACCCTCCCCCTGAGGCTGATGAAAGCTCAAAAGACACTAAAGGCATTTGGTGGATCAAATCTCTCTTGGGCAAATAAAGGTGTTTGATGCAAGAGTAACCAAGAATAAAACATCTCTCAGTTTGTAGAAGACCCTCCCTCCTCTACTACTTTCTGATGCCCCTAATGTACAAAAAAAAAAAAAAAAATCATTTGTTTTTTTTGTTGATTGGCTTTATCCGTGTTTTTCTTTTCCTTTTCAGTGTGTTGCAAATGGTTTCAATGTATGTGGTGTGAGTTTGTATGAGACAGCAGCATTTTCTGTGTGTGGGTTGTGTGTGGGTTGTGCAGTATAATTGAGTTGCAATGAAAAATCTGCTTTTTCTTTATGTGGGTGTTTGTTCTAAAATGAAGGAAAGTGGGTAATGAAAGAGGAAAAATGAGGCTCAGATTTGCCTTTTGCATTTGATGGGTGCCTTCTCTGTCATGGCTGCATCAATTGGTTGCCTGAGTAACATAACAGACACAGACCCTCCAATGTTGCCAAGCCAAGAAATCAGATAGAAGGCATTTTACCCATATCTATTTGATCCAAAGGTTAAAATATCATCACTGCCTCTTAGAGAGAGAGAGAGAGAGAGAGAATGTGTGGTTTTGTTGGTGGTGGAAAAGGAAGAAAGAGAAGCAGAAGCAGCAGCAGCAGCAGCAGCTACTGAGAAGGGCTGATGTTTTTAGTTTTGAGGAAATCATCGGCATCTGTTACAGAGAGAGGGCACAGCCCATGAAGCCTCCCTTTCTGCATAGCCTCAACCTTGGGTCTCTCTCTTCCTTGTGCTCTCTGTTTATATAAAGCTAGGGCTTTCAGTTCTCTTTCCTACTGATTCTGATGGTAGTCTGAGGATCACTGAAGTGCCCCAGTAGTTGTTGGGGTTGAGACATACCTCCCAAAGTGTGACCATTGAAGGAGGTTGGCCCACCGTAAATTGGTCTTTGGATTTGGCCCTTCATACCTTTGATCAGAATGCAATCTTATACAAGGGAAATCATATTTTCATCATGCATCTATCAGACTGGTGGAGGCCGTAAATTTTGACTGAGAGCAGAGTATGCCAATGGGCTCATGAATCTTTGAAGAACCAATGATCTAATTTCAAAATAATGGACAGCTCTACGGAGCCCACTTGTGCTCACCTTTCATCAGTGAATCTTGGTTCCTTCGTGATTTGGCACCCTCTTATCAAAATTTTCCTCAAAAAGTTTATGGTTTAGAAGATCATAACTTGTTGAAAAGCATTTTTGCTAGCTCTACTAATGTCTCTCGGTCAAAAGCTAGGATAACCTTGTAGGTAGGATTTATTTACATGACCCTCATCAGCAAAGAGACTTCCATCCATTGTACAACCAAGCATCCAATTGGATGAAAATCCTCCTGGATAAGTGGATATGAATGAAACATACATCTTGGTTTTTATCAAGTAAGGCAAGTGGTCATGAGTGATAATTGGATGTGGAAACATACGTAGAAAAATTTCCCTGATAACCATTTTTAACCATCCAATAACTGTATGGATCTGAAATGAACCCCAGCCATTTTTATCCTCAGTGCAAGGCCAATAGATAGGTTGCAAATGTCCAATTACCTTGTGGGTCTGATATGAACCCGTCCCATTTTACCCTCAGGGCAAGGACTCTCTCATTGGGAAAGCCCATCTCTGTTTTATTTGAGATCAATTCGAGGGTGCATTAAAAAATGGAGCATATTGTGGAAAATGGCACCACTAGCTGTGTTTATCATGAAGGGCATATTTGCCTAATTTCTACTGTATTTTATGAATCTATGAGGAAGGGGCTTCCATCAAAGGGACTAAAAATGAAGTTGGAGATCTTCAACTGACCATTGAAAATATCACTGTGCAGGATCATATTGTAAATTTAAATTCAAGAGTCTTGTTTTGGTATTGGAAACTGTCTACCAAAACCTGTTTTGGATCTCATGCTGGGATTCAATCTTCTTTCATTGGTCCTTTCAATAAAATGCAAGGGCATCGTATTTTCATCAATTGATTGAAATTTGGCTTAATCTCATTTTCGAATCCTGCTGAATTCCGTGTTTGGGCTTGTTTGTGACAAGAGGATTCGGTGTACCATAGATTTCTACCTTTTGGGAGAGGATTCTGTGTTCCATAGATTTCTATTTTTTGGGAGATGATTTTTTTTTTTCGTTTTACCCCTCCCTTAGAAAACTAAAATCCTCTCAACATATAATGTAAAAGTTGACTACATAAGAAATTAGAACAGTATTCCTCCATCATGGAATCCTTGTCACAGATATGCATTCTAGATACGTCTTTCTTTCTCCTAGTTCATATGCTTGTTTACATGTGTTGTAAGGTAAAGGTGAAGTAAATATCATATTAATGGTAAAGGTGAGATAGTGTGTTTATTTTGTATGGGGTAATGTGTGTCTATGCTATTGTCATAGCTCGACTTGCTCATTCTACCTCCGCTCGATGCCCACGCCTTGTTTACATGTGTTGTAAGGTAAAGGTGAAGTAAATATCATATTAATGGTAAAGGTGAGATAGTATGTGTTTATTTTGTATGGGGTAATGTGTGTCTATGCTATTGTCATAGCTCGACTTGCTCATTCTACCTCCGCTCGATGCCCACGCCCACCTCCCCTCCTCACCCCCACCTCCACCTCCACCTCGCTCGCTCCATTTATGAAGGCTTTTTTATAAAGGTTTTACAAAAAGGCCCATATATTTTTAAACAACCTCAAAAGGTCTCTTTATGTTTTTTGTTTTTACTAAAACCCCCTCTGATTGACTTCAGACTTGCAAAAGTAACTACTCTCCATTTTATTTTACTTTTTACAGATTTAGCTTTTGAAAAGAATCTAAAATGGATTATCTCTTACTTTTAAAAGATAAAATGGTAGTTTTGCTCGTAGATTATCCAAACATTGCAATAAGACATTAGGCCATTATTTTTGCCAAATGATTATATAGTTTCCCATAGTGTTTTTTGTGCTTCACATTTAAATTTTAGTTTTGCATAGTTTTTATTCAAACATGGCTAGAAATTGACCAATTTAAGATTTCTCAAAGACAACTATCAAAAACAAAAGATATGGAGTGTGAAAACAAAACAGTTACTTTTTGAAAGCCTTCCCCTGAAAAACTATTTTTTATTAAAAAAGTAATGTCATCATCATAAATTTACTTATGCACTCCACTTTTTCCATCTAAACAAGGTGAAGTTAAAAAAAGAAAAAGGAAAAAATCATATCCCATGCCTGTTTTCTTTATTCTCATTTTGAGGGTCTAACTCTATTTGGATGCCTACCTTGCACACAGGAGGAGCATCTACAAAAATTCCTAACCCAACTTTATTTAATATGGTTTTTTTTTTCCCCCAGATTCTGAGCTATGCAGAACCATTTGTGAATAAAAGAGATGGACAAACCAGCTCCTTCACAAAACCAAAACGTCTGAAAGCCCAAAAGATTCCAAAGGCATTTGGGGTATCATATTTATACTTGGCAAATAAAGGTATCTGAAACAAGAAAGAAAAACAAGAATAAAATATCTCTCAGTTTACAGAAGACCCTCCCCTGCAACTTTTTAGATGCCCAAAACCCCTACTTTACAAAAAAAAAAAAAATCTTTTATTTATATGAATGGTTCAATGCATGTGGTTTGAGTTTGTATGAGAGCAGCTTTTTCTTACTGTGGGGGATGCAGTAAAGTTGAGTTTCTATGAATAATCAGCTTTTTCTCAATGTGGGTGTTGTTCAATAGAAACAAAAATAAAAAAATAATAAAAATGTGGGTGATGAAGGAAAAGAAATGAGGCTCAGATTTGCCTTTCACCAAACATTCCATGGGTACCTTCTCTGCCATGGCTGCATCCATTGGTTGCCTGAGTAACATTAAAGATACAGACCCTCCAATGTTGCCAAGCCAAGAAATCAGATACAAGGCATTTTTCCCATTTCTATTTGATTCAAAGGTAGAAATCTCATCACTGCCTCTTACATATAAATATATATATATATATATACATCTTGAGAGAGAGAGAGAGAGAGAGAGAGAGAGAGAGAGAGAGAGAGAGATTGGTGTTGTTGGTTGTGGTGAGGAGGAGGAAAGAGAAGAAGATGATGATGCAACTGCACTGTGGAGTTCCACTCCTTTTTTAACTCAGGATTTCTCTGGGTTAAAGCCTCAAAGGATCCAGATTCCAGCAGCAGTAGTAGCTACTAGGAAGGGCTGATGTGTGTAGTTTAGAGGAAATCATAGGCATAAGTTGCAGAGAGAGGGCACAACCCTTGAAGCCTCATTCTCCCTGCAGAGCCTCATAACCTAGGGTTTTCCTCCTCCTTCTCTCTGCTTATATAGCTGGGTTCTATCTTTCCATGGTTTCTAATGGTAGTCTGCGGATTACTAAAGTGTAGCAATAGTTTGTGGGGGTGGGGCCATCCTTCCAAGTGTGATCATTACAGAAGATAGGCCCACCGTGGATTGACCTTCGAATTTTGGAGGCTCACTTCTCTCTCAAAGCAATTATTTGTCAAGCTAAGCCCAGAAGTTTGCAAATCCTCATCACAGCCATATAAGAAAGAGGTTGTTTTTCCTCTTGTTAATACTCGCAATACTCACATTCAGTCGCCCAAGTTTCTCACCATCAGCACTATAATTAGAATTGATCGTTGGTTATTTCTGTGGAGGGAGGGAGGGAGGTGCAGTGTTAAATATATTGATTGGGTTGTCTTCATTTTGCTCGGATTTTTTTTTTTTTACTGTATAAAATAGGATGAAGATACTCATTTACAAGCAATCCTTACAAGGCTTTCATTTAAAGAGGATTTTCTAAATCAAGTTTAATTCAATAAAATTATCTCGAAAAATAGCCTTTATGTCTCTTTTGCAAGTGAAAGAAGAGAATTTAGTCAGTAACCAGTATAGATCATTAAAGAGTATAAAATAAATTCTAACTATCTAAACATAATTACCATAAGTAATGACAAAAATATATCTAAATATGAGATTCTGCTATACTTCACTAAAGATTTGGCAATGACATTTTAATGTGTCAGATTTGGCCTTTTGAGTTTCATTTAAAAGATGAAAAATAAGTCATTCCCGAGTCACAAGCTATGATGCATGAATATTTAAAAAGGGGCAACGTTTCTTATCGTATCGTATCAGATATTTCACACATTTTATATATAAATTCCATGTCTTTACCGTGTTTATGATGTGTCATTGCCGTGTGTGTGTGTATATATATATATATATATATATATATATATGCGCGCGTCATAGGTTACAAGTAGTCCATTCCAGATTTCCATGTGCTTCAGGTGATTGGTTGAAACATGAGCACAGAAGGGTCCTTACATATACGGCCTGCACTATAATAAACATCATAGAGTCTGACAAAATGAATAAATCACAAAACTCATTGAAACCAAACAATATGGAAACATAAATTAGGGTCCTGTCAATTAGTCTGTATCCTCTATCATAGCTATTACATGAGTACGAGAAACGTTTAACACATGCCATGACCTCTATCATGATCCCATCAAAAGATAATCCGTCCCGTTTAGAATGATTTTCATCCTCTCCATTGATACATCCTCAAGTCTCATGTCAAAATGAGTGGATCCCACTGTAGATTGAGCACATAAGAGAAATGTGATTAACACCATGTTAGAAGTGAATCCAGCAATCCCACGTCATTGCCAAGTCATGTTTCCATTATAGTGCTAGATCGAACGATGTGATCCTTTGTATTTTGAGTTAAAGCTAGAGGATATATCAATGAAGATGGTATTTTTCTTCGACTATCTAAATTATCACATGTGTTACAGAGTTCTGTATAATAACTACAACAGAGGATCCGGACTCTCTTTCAACATACATGAGCACCACCGTGTTTGTCATCGTCATGGGACGGGTGTGGTATCTAATCTGAAGGTTCAATTATACCTGTCCTTTGCAAGAACTAATTCATCTTATGCGAGAGTGCAAATAGTACTAAGTCTAGCCCGAATTTGGCCATTGGGTCCAATGGGCTGGGTCTATGCATGGTTAGAACCTTAAAGCCTTAACATGTTGGGCTTGGAGCTGGGTTTCTCAAAGTTCATTGGACTTAAAGCCTTAACATGTTAAGGGAAGCGCAATGAGCTATACACTTGATGAATTCTAATATGAACTTTCTTTTTTCCTTTATTACACAGGGTCAGTGTGTGTGTGTGTGTATATATATATATATATATATATATGTTTTTGATAAATCCAGGATACCCATCTTTTAACATTAAATCATACAAAGATGATGTAATTAACAATTTAATGTGTATCGTCCAATTTAAAGAAGGTAAAATCTTAAAATTCGTCATTTAGCTTTGAACTATTGAATATAGATCATTCTAATCAAGGGTTCCAATGTTTATAAATAAATTGGATTGATCAAAGATGAGCCCCTTTGTGAAAGCCAAGCGTGCCTGTGAAAAGAGGTGTTTTGAAAGTCCATCATTTGAGTTTCTTTCAAGAGTTAATTAAATAGATTAAAGCAATTATAGTTACTCTTTTTTATAGTTTGACTATTAGCTAATGGAGATTTTAATAAAAACAAAAAGCCGGAGGGGTATATTTTAGGTTTTGTGAATATGAATGGGCCCATTTTGTAAAAAGAAAAAACAAGTCCTATAAGAATTGATCAGAACTTCAGTTCCATCGTTTCTCCTTGACTCATCATTTAAACTTTAAGAGCATTAGGGCCTTGATCATGGAACTGAAAAAGCATCAAAAACTTTAAACTTCTTTTAGCCTTAACGTGCATTAGGGCTCACAAATGTGTGTTCCACACACTCATGCATACCTACCTTCTTGCTACTTGGGGCTCAATTCAATTTAACAATGACTTCATTATTATCAATATAACAGGGTTTAATTATTACAATAATTATACATATTTTTTTTTATTTTAAATTTATGGTCTTAGAATCAAGGGCATAGATACCTTTCAAGAGTTTAGATATTCTCAGGGCTAGCGAATTCTCTGGGCCATCTTAATAAAATAGGGGGAATCAAGGGTCAAGGGTGGTTGTGACCCTCCAACACTTTTGGAAATCCTAACGCAGCTTTTTCCATTTTAGGGTTGATAAATGTGGAGTTACGGAATTGGTTTTGGTTGGAAAACCCCGACTCTCACCAAGCTACCTTAGAATAAATGTATGGATATGCTTTCTCAGTGCCCCCACATAATGCAGGTGCTCTCTCTCTCCCTATGGTGCCAAGAAAAGAATAAAAAAACACCCATTTAAATCAATGATCAAATGATCAAAGACTTTGATTAATTTATAAGGTTGTGCCAGAGCCTTTTTTTTTCTAACGGATGGTTCTCAACCCTTTGAGCTCGACTAATTTCTCCGGGCCAAGAGAAAAGCCGGATAAAATCCCTATTGCCCCCAGGTGGTAGCACATGTGGACTTAACATTCGGTTTCCTGAAGAGGGGGAACTGGGGTCGATACTAAGACCTCTAACTCCAGAAGAGAGAAACCGTGGTCCTGATCACTCGGCCTACCCCATCGGGTTAGTGCTAGAGCTTCAACTGAGCCATTTCTTTGTAAAGATAACTACAAATTAAACAAAATAAGTGAGAGATCAAATATTGCCAATTATGTGATCGATGATCATCAAATGACTCAGACAGCTTGGAGTGCCAACCCACTTTGAAAAATCTAATGAATTCCATGGTAGCTGGTGGAACTATTGGGCCCCACAATCACAGGCCGGACTATTGATATACAAAACCCTAGCCTTCTCAGCCCATCCCTCTCTTTCGACAGTGAAGGAGAAGAAGCAAGAAAATACATCATCATCATCCAGGTACCCTCTCTCTCTCTCTCTAAGATCTTATTGAGAAGTGTTATAGGTTTCGATCATGGGGTAATGAAAAAGGATTAGAGTTGAGAGTGTGGTAAGGAATCACAGGCCAAATGAGTGAAAACATAAAAGTTTTCTTGGGGATTCATAGCATGACTTCAACCCATATGACTTAAAGTTATCAAATAGATTGAGTACTAAGACAATAAACAAGATGAGCAGCAACAAGGCATATGGGTGACAAAGAACCTGAGATGTAGTGAAAAATACATCTCAATATGGAAAACCATCAATTTTTTTAATTGGTAATTCTAATTTATTTTGAATAAAGTATTGAGCAATAAAAATATTAGATTGAAAATGTAGAAACCCATCATCAACTGATACCCATAGACTCACAAACAGAGTTCAGTTAGCAGCACAACCATCATGGGCCTATTTGTTTCCTGTAATTGAATACATAGGAACTGTCAGACTTTTATTTCTAAAAAATGGTAAATTTTGAAGAAACAATTGTGAATTCCCAGAAAATGGTCATTAAATTATCTCCTTGTTCTAATGAAAGGAGTGGGAAATGAATGCCTGGCCACCACTCTAGTAATTTAAATCCTAGAAAAGTAAGGATTACATCCACATATGTACCTCAATTCCTTCACCACTCTTCTCTTTAATAATACTTGACTGGAGTTCACTGGACCATGAATTCCTATGTATTTTGCGCTAACAAACAGGTCCCAAGGGACTGTATGATTCCCTAAACATTCTTTCAGTATCCACAGACAACACGTAATAGAAGGGAAAACGAATCAAATAAGAAAAAATTAACCAACTTACCAGTTCTTATATGTCACACTCAATAAACATTGAGAAAACAATAGATAGTTATCAAATTTTTTTTTTTTTTTTTAGAAAAAAGGCACAAACTAGAATAGGAAATGCATCCCTTACCACCCACATTTGCATGACTTCTCGCTAATAACCCTAATAGGTAACAGATGTTTTAACCATGACCATTCAAGGAGGGGATCTATAACACCCGTAAAGCAAAGAACCAAAAACAACCAAAACACCTAAAGCTTGTCATTCTTGAAGCATCCAGGTATCATAGGCTGAGTTAGGCATCATGAGGATTCAGTGCACCACAACAGTAGTGTTGTTTCTTTCACCTAATTACTACCACAAAGATAGATCGTTTTTTTTTTTTTTTCACCATCAAAGTATTAGTGAAATCTGAAAGCACAATCTAAGTTTCCAGTTCATTGTTTTTTGGATCATTATTGATTTTATATTATTGCATTTCTTCAGGGAGCCCGGCTAAAGCTTTTAGACCATCATGGCGGATGAGGAACCAAAGCCCCTAACATACATCCCTGAGACAGTTCTCAAGAAGAGGAAGAGCAATGAAGAATGGGCTATAAAAAAGAGGGAGCGGTTGGAAGCACGGAGACAGAGTTTCAAAGAAGATCAGAAGCTCATCTTCAAAAGGGCTGAACAATTCATCAAAGAATTCCGAGACAAAGTAATTATTAAGCTTTGGGAAAGCTAGAACTCTACTTGGTTTTGACTTACTGATGAAAGATTCTTGAGTTTAATATTTGCTGCAAAGTTATTCCCAAATTTGTGTTAACCACCACGAAAAACTTACTGTTTGCTTTCTTTGGGCATCAAAATCTACAAAAGGAGGCCCAAGAAAATGCCGACAATTGGCCAGCCCTTTGGGTCTAGCCTGTAGTAGCCAGCCCTTTGTGAATGATAACTCCTAAAGCTGGCTGGTCAAGAAGATCGTGTGATAACCTTGTGTAAGATGCCATTGTCATATGCACAGTGGTGGTCTTCCATGCTAGCGCATCTACATGGCAGGCTTCCTTGACAAGTAAATCAACATTATTATTGGACTAAGCCATTTATGTGGTGGACTGAACTAACTAATGGTTGGTTTGGGGCAGGGAAGCAATGCAGGCAAATATGTTGTAGACCCTTTTTTCTCTCCTATCATTCTTCTATCTGCTAATTGTGTTCTGTTTTCTAGGAGTTGGATCTTGTTCGAATGAATAGGAGGACAAAGCTAAAACGACCACTTAATATCAACCCTGAAGTGAAACTTCTTTTTGTCATTCGCATTGGAGGGTTGGTGCAAACATCATATTCATATTCATATTCATTCCTTCTTTTGTGTGTGTGTGTGTGTTAACTGAATCCTGTTTAATTGATTTCAGGACAAATGATATGCATTCACAAACCAGGAAGATTCTACACCTGTTGAGGTTGAGACATATCTTTAATGGTGTCTTTGTGAGGGCAAATGAAAGGACATTGGACATGCTACAGAAAGTGCAGCCTTATGTAACTTACGGGTATCACAAAACTACTTGTCCGCTTTTGTTTCTCTATCATGCTGCATTTAGACAACTTAATATTGAAAGATTCTGCAATTTTTTTGATGTGTCCATCCTTTTTTTTTTTTTGGTGATATTAGGATTACTATTGCAAGAAATTTTTTTTTTTTTTTCATTAAGTTTAACAAAAAATTTATCATGGTCATTCTCTTAACTCTGTCCCATCAAATTGGGGTTGGCTTAACGAGTTTTGCAATATTAAAATATCCATATCTGAGTTGTGTGATGTTCAATAATGCAATTTCCATTAAAAGTCAGTAGCCTTATTAATAGATACTTTTGCCAAAACATCGCTTAATCCATGATTTTTATGAGGTTCTGCTCTTTTCAGATATCCCAATTTAAAGAGTGTGAAGGAGTTGGTTTACAAGAAGGGTTTTGGGAAGGTGGACAAGCAAAAGGTTCCTCTTACTGACAACAACATTATTGAACAGGTATTTATTTTCTTAGAGATACATCCATTATTCATTAAGACTACATAGTGTCAAATACCGTTTTCTATCTTTCTTTCTTGCTACTAAATTGACCGGAAATGTGTGCTTACATTTATAACATTTTGGTTGGCACGTGCATATTTCTCAACACATTTTCTTCTTTTTACATTTATTTATATGCATTTGACTCTTCAAAGTATAATTTAACACATTTTATCCAGATCAAGTGACTGCTGCTTCATTCTGCGGTGACCCTATTTTGATCACAGTAACTGTAAACTGGTATTGGCAAATTGGGCTGCATTTGAAGTTTGAACATCCCAACTGTTTCCTACCAGCAGTATTATTTCTGTCCAAATCAATTAAGTATGTTTCAGTTCAGACCTGATCCATTGCTGATGTTCATTTGGGAAAACAAAGAAAAATGGGGTGATGTGATGGATAACTATCCATTTAACTGAATATTTGTTTTGATCTATTTAGGGTTTATGAAAAAAATTGCCTGCAATTTAGGATACATCCTAGCATGATTTTAGGTTTTCAACTTGCATATTGGATTCCCTCAGCACAATTTCCAAGCCACTTCATTCTGTCCAACTTGACAGCTTGAAGCTTCCTTTTTACACATTCATCCGGGTGATCAAGTTTTAGAAAGAAAAAAAAAAAAAGAACCAAGCAGTTGAACCTTTAATATGCTTGGTGCTTCCCAAAATTCAAGACTAAGTAGAGGTGCTGTAAAGAACCAAGCAGTTGAACCTTTAATATGCTTGGTGCTTCCCAAAATTCGAGACTAAGTGGAGGTGCTGTTGATTTTAATGGAAGTTTTAAAGTATCACACATGTCAACTTTGAATTTTTCTTTTTTGTTTGGTTCTTTTGAGTTCTTTACAAAGGAAAGAAATTATTCTTAACCTTATTCTGGATATCTATTGTTAAACATCTGGAACTTGATTGTTTCTCATTGCCATTTCAGGCTCTTGGAAAGTATAATATCATCTGCATTGAGGATATTGTACATGAGATTTCCACTGTTGGTTCACATTTTAAGGAGGTGGTAGACTTCCTTTGGCCCTTCAGGCTTAACAAGCCAGAAGGTGCTCTGCAGAGAAAGAAGCAGCAGTTCAAGGATGGTGGTGATTCTGGTAATCGTGAAGATCAAATCAATGAACTCATCAGTAAGATGAATTGATCATAACAGGTGGAGGTGGTCAAATGAACTATGTATGTCACATGTAATCAGACTGGAATCTTGGTAACTGATGTTGTCATAGTTTTCAAACGTTTCAATTTATTGAGAAGTTTTGTTCGCATTGCATATGTATTATTCATATGGGATTTTGGTGGCAAACATGCCCAATTTTCTACTGAGGAATGTCACTCCTGGACGATCCCTCCCACGGATGTAAGGCCCACCAATTATCTATGGTCGATCCATCACCCCACACTTATTACTGCCCTAGCCTCCATAAACAAGACACGTTGGAAGATTGATTTGACATTTATCTACTTTGACATGGTTTGGCGTGTTTGTAGTTTGTACTTTTTTTTTTTTTTCCCTTTGGACTGGACTATTCCTTCCGGGCCCAGAGAGAAGCCGGATAAAACCCCTGTGGCCCCTAGGTGGTAGCACAAGTGGACTCAACCTTCGATTCCTGAAGAGGGGGGAACCTGGGTCAATACCAAGACCTCTAGCTTCAGAAGAGGAAGGAACCGTGGTCCTGACCACTCGGCCAACCCCTTGGGGTTGTAGTTTGTACTTCATACGGAGACAACTGAGGTTTAGCCCAACATTTTTGGGAACTCGAAACTTCTGAGGATCCTCGCAATTATGTACTCTCTAACCCTGTAAATGTTACACGAAAGTGAAACAGTTGATCATGCTCTAGTGAAATGTGATGATATTATAGTGGTGATTCGGTTCCCATTTTGGCATGCTAGCCCACAAGAGAATTGGTGGAAGGACTTTTGTGAGCACGGCCATCCAAGTACCCCTCTGGGAAATGATCACTCTAGAATGTGGACTTTGTCTATCTGGTGGACCCTGTGGAAAATAATAGAAAGGAATTCTCATTCAAGGGAAAATGGATAAAACCCATAAATATAATCCTTTCAGTTAAAACTCCTTGGTTGAGGGGTGTAATAAACTTTATTTGTTAGAGGATGACAAGAAGTCCAGGGAAAAAGGAAACCCTCAAGGTGATCAACTCCGGGAAGGAAGTTATGACATATTCTCAGATGTTAAGTACATAACGCAATAGATGGGAAAGTTTCATTTGATTATGTCACTATGTTTAAAGGGAATGTTGTGGATGTAGGTGCCTAGAATGGTCCGAAAGTCACCTCGTCTAAGAAAGTAGAAATGAAGGCAACTCTCCAGCTATAAAAAGGTGATAGAGAACGGCTATGCAAGTGTCCGTGTGCTAATGGATGCCAAAGAGGTGGTTTAGGCTCTTAATGGCAATTTTAATTGGGCAATCAACCGAGTTATTGTTGATGTCAAGCAACTTGCTCATTTTCTCTTTTATCCCTAGGATTCTTAATTCAGAAGCTTACTCTTTGGTTAAGCTTTGCTTCTTAAAGTGTCTACGACTGAAGCCCACTTGTGTCTGACCCGTTCTTGAAATGGGGTAGGTCACTTGAACTTGCACCCAATGTAATCAACCATACTCGACCCACATAACCCACATCCAATGGGGGTCAACCCATTTAACCTAATCCAACATATTTAACATTGGGATGAGCCTTATCCTTTTAATATTATATTTGAGATTGATTGCAACACAAAATCAGCTCATTCCATATAAAAGGGCTTAACTTGAACATAAAAGGGTAGGGGGCCCATAGGAGGACTACAAATGTTTTATGAGTCAATGATAATTCCGGAGGAACTTCAATATATGATAGTCTCACTTCGATTTGGGAACTCCTCAGCTAAGCATCAGCTCTAGAACACTGAGTGGTGAGCCCCATATTTTGATCCATCTGAGTGGATCATAAAACATAAGCCCAGTTGTAGTCATGGTCCCAGGGTTTGGTGCCCATCCAAGTCAATTGAACTGTTGGATTGAGTGTGCACTCATTTTGGACGATGAAAACTTATTGGCCATAGATCAAGTGGCACTAGTGATGATCGGAGCCTCCGTCACTGTACACGAACCGTGTTGGGGGAGATCTTTTGATCCCGCTGGTGGGGCCCAAGGTGGGCCCTACAAGAACTAGCGCTTACCATAAGGTGGCCATCGGTGCTCAACAGAGAGGCTTTCCTTCTATTAATGTTACGCTTTATAAATATGATGTATGTTATTACTCACCGGGTAAGGTACTTGGATATGGACCCAACTGGACTCAAATACAAGTAATGACTCCGAACATTGAGCACTAAACCGATTGCATAGCTAGGTTCTTTGGGTTAAGACCTTTCAAGTGTCAATTGAGCTGCCTAAATATAATTTGATTAGCATAGGTCATGGTTTGAGTGTCGACTGACCTCCTAGATCCCTCGTCCAATTAAGAGCACCTCTGTTCGCAATTAAATTTGTTTTGAGGGATTACTTTTTTTTTAGTCATTTTAGTACGTAAATAATTCACATGCATAATAGTTACGCATTATCACAATTTTTGTGGTCATTTACGCATCACACAAGTAAATGAAATGTGAAAATGGTGTCTAAATAAAGCCATTTACACAATAGCCTTTACACTCATTTAAAAGGCGCCAATACAGTTCCAACATGGTGATTGCATTTCATGGGGCCCATCAAACACATTAACTTTTTTCATTCTAGTGGAACCCATAGGTGTGTTTGGCATCATGCCATTTGGATGTTCCAACAAATGAGATTGTGAAAAACATATTTGATAGGTGTAAATCTTTGTTCTTAATTTGATCTCACTGGAAGGAATTTTAAGATCATAACCCGCTAGCATAAGAAAGTTAGAACAAAAAAACTTTATTTTTTTTTAAAGAACAATTTACTAGCGTAGTTGTTTCTACTTATCTCCTACCATCTAAGGAAGCCCATTTACATAAGAGTCTATATCTTGTCACTCACCTAAAGGTAGGCCTTATATTCACAATTTCAAAGAAGGTGACCCCACTTCATAATTTCTATAGGTGGGTCATATGGTTACAATCATATGAACACGTTCTAATTTCCTATAGAGGTGGGACCACATTGTAAATCCTATGAATGTAGACCCCATGTTCTAATTTCCAAGGACCCGCATAAGAATTATTGTTCATGGAACCACCTTTACCTTTAGGAATTAAAACAACTGGCCTACCTATATAGGAATGATAATGAAGGCCACCTTTTGTGATTGTACACATTGGACTCACCTTTTTGTAAAGAGAAGCCATATTTTTTGTGATTATGAACATGGGATACACTTTTAGGAGTTGCAGTCAGCCCACCTTCTAGAATTCACGACAAGAAGGTTTTGCAGTAAGCTGTTAAGTGCAATTTTGAAAACATGGATAGAATACATGATTTAAAGCTTTTCATAACTGAGATTTTTTTATCGACAAGAAAGGAAAACTATAAAGGAAAACAATGCAAATCATGTTACAACACAAATGTAGGCACTTCCTTTAAAAAGGAAAAACATAGGTGTTGCCTCTTAGTTTTCTAACCTGAAAGTGCATCTGATTTTTTTTTTTTATTATTATTATTATCTGAAATGAATCAGGTATGTGTTTCTTTTCTTTTATTTTGCTGAAAGGGTAATTGAATTAAAAAGCAAAGAACAAAACAAAGACTTTTAATGAAAAATCCCCAAAGAGATCACCAGAGGAACAAAAGGGAAAAGAGAAAGGAGCCAAAAAAATATACAACAAGCTAGATAGAGGAGTATGAACTCCCAAAAAAATGAATCAAGTTTTTAAGTTGAAACCCATTGAAAGGCTCAGCAATGTGACCCAAGGAGACAAGCAGAAAATCTAGTCAATGTGTTTCTTTAGTTTGAAATAAAAATTGTAGAGATCAAAGAATATTACATGTGGAGATTTCATAAATAGAGAATCCATTCCAAAGAAAGAGTGACAATAACAGTTTTAGAATTTGGGTTTGTGTATGCCTAACTCCCAACACACCAGAGAATTCATTCCAAAAGGCCCCATTTGGATGTCTGAAACGTAGTTGTTCAGCAGTCAGCTCACCTTTCAATCTCTCTTTATAAACAACTACTCATCCTAAAGAACAAAATAATTGTGATTTACATTCATTAGAGTTCTCCAAACACATGATTACCATACCGACTTTGTCTAGCTTAGATATACTTTATAGGCACCAGTTGACAGAGAAGAGTTTTATCATCTTACAATGCCTCAAAATTATAGAGGTTAGGCCTCCATGAAGAATTATACAAACGGGTATAGAATAGTAAAGCTGCAGAAGGATACTATTATCAAAATATAAAGTCTCAACTGAAACAAATTCCCCATTCTCTTTTAAGGAATTCCTTTCCAAAACAGTCGATGTATCCATTACAAAATATCAATACATTTACCAAGATCCATATTCCGTAGTACTAATTCACCAACATTGCACCAAATATGGAAAACTGACCACCAAATCCATCCAGAAATAAGATGGCATGTTCCAAGGAGGACATACATAGAAGTAAATAGAAGAGTCTATTTACCTTGGATCGAACTAATAACAAGTTCTATCAGAGGACGCACAAAAGCTCCTTGGAATAGAGAAGATGATATAAGAAGACCAACTCTTTCCCTCTATACCATATATAAAACAAAAATTGCAAGTAAGCTCTAAAAGTAGAAAATACAATTAGAAGTTCACCAAACACTCTAATATGTAAATAAGTGCCAGATCATCAAATAAGAACTTTTTTTTAGAGTTTTCAAACGACCCCTAAGTTCCCTTAACTACGTCCCTCTTATACAGATTGAAATGCACTATCTTTGGTTTCTTTTTTTAAGAAAACTCAACAATATTTAAGCCTCCACACCACCCCAACTAAAATAAGTAAGTACGGAAAAAATCAAGTAAAAATATAGGGGGGCCCCTTGGAAACAACCAAAGGATGGTCGATTGGCTAAAGTTCAACATCAGGGACAATTAATAGGCCAGAATTGACTTTTGATGAAAGTATAAGTAGAGAAAGCTGAAAAGAAATTTGTAATTTGTAATATGTTTTGAAGGCTTCACAAATAACAGGTCTGATGGCACAATCAATAAGAGTTTTGTTCCTATTCAGGCAACTGGGTTTACACGTAAATGAAGGTTCACGCGTTTGGATAACCTTAATTGCCCGGTTTTATTTCTATCACAATGAATAACAATAGTGAGAGTTACAGGTAATCTGACTATAAGGCGCAAATGATTCTTGAGGATTCAAAGATGGCCCTGATAGACAATAAGAACAGTTTATAAAATAACTTCGTACCTTAATAGCAAATGAGACAGACTTGTTCCATTTATTTTGTCAATCCTAAATGTTTGGGTTCCTAGCAACAAACTATTTTGGCCAAATAAGCCATTATCTTGACTTGAAGTTCTAGCAGTACAATAAAAGGCCTTGAAAATAATGTCTAATAAGAAGACCAGAGACAACTTTTTAAGTAAAAAAGAATTGAAATATATTGCATTAAAGTAACTGTCAAATGAAAGAATAAAAATGAGACAGAAATTCAAAATCAACCTCCAAATATAAGAACCATAAGATAACCGCACATATAATCCTCCCAGAAATATGATGGGGAGAAAATACTTGTGAAACAAGAAGGCAGCATTAAAAGTAACATTGCAAATTTTCATGAAGTTCCAAGAAATAACTATATTTCTAACTTGTGATTGAAACACTACCTGTTCAGACAATGCCTTTCCCACAGAAGGAGATAATCTTATCATTTGAAACTTGAAGTAAAATTATGTTACTGCCTACCACCATACATCTAGAAAATCTACTATAACAAGAATAAACTCATGATTGAGGATGAAAGCATGATTTAGAAGAGTAGATAGTGCACTTCTCACTAATCTCCAGAGAAGTATTAAAGTACTACCTTCATCCAAACATTGCAAGAAGTTATTGCTTCTCATACATTTTATAAGGCACAAATCCTTTATGTAGGACCAAATTCACAAAAAAGAGAAGAAGAAAGTCATTAAAAGTATAAATTTCTGAATATGTTAAGTTAAACGACCATGAAAATGAGATAAGCAATACACACAGCAAATCAATGAAAAGATCATTAGCCCTTTTCACTTTCAATTAATCCATTATCAAGAGAATTCAAAATATCACTCTCAATGACAATACTGAATATAAAACACAGGAAAGTTCCAAGAGATCAATCAATTGAAAATGTTGACACAAATGAAATTAGATAAAATAGGTGATGCTACCATTCACACTCCAAAGCAAGCACATATAATTAATCAAATGAAATACACCAAAAACAACACAATGTGGAAAACAACGAAATCCCTCCAAGGAAACTACCCCAACAAGAACCTGACAGCCAATGCGAGATTCACCGAATACCCAAGCGAGTTTCTGAAACCCAGACTTGGAAATGGACGGATTCAAGTAATAGGCATTAGAATTCTACACACCAGACAGTCCTTTGTGAAATTTCACAAAGTTTAGCCACAAATCCAAAATACCTGATATGAAGAACCTGAGAAATATTTGAGTCGCTGGGATGATGAAAGAATCTGAGGAAGAAAAAACAGAAAGTGATAGAGTGAGGATTTGGAGGAAACAAGAAAAACAATAAAGAATCTTCTCCCGATCCAGAAACCCATTCATAATGTGAGGGGAAAGTTTGAATGACTTGGGAGTGGATTTGGGCCAAAATAGACCCACCTGCAAAATTAGCCTAGGAAGGAGGATTTGTCTGTTGTAAGACTGGTTCAAATAAAGCTAGGACAGCTGGCAGAGGGTGGAGAGGCAATAACGGAGGTGGGGAAGGAACATCCCACAAAAAGGGGGCATGATCTTCTCACATGCTGTGATGGGATCGATGGATAGTGGAGGAGCTACTGTAACTTTCTTGATAGAGAGGACAAAGGTCATCAAACCTCCCTATATACAAACTGACAAACAGCTACAAAGGGGGGAGAAGATTGAAATAGTGAAGAGATAAAAGACAGTGGGAGAGGGAGAGTTAGGGGGTGCATCACCTAATTGTTACAAGGGTCAATCGTTTACAGTTCACACGGTACTATTTCTCAACTAGTTAGAATTGTTCATATGGAAAGCAACATGAGGAAGCTGGGGCAGGAGAAAATAAAGGGGAAAAGAGATGAAGAAAAAGATATGCCAAAATTAAATAAAAAAACTAATCATTGCATGAATTTCCAATCTCGGTGGCTGTCTTAAGCATCGGAGGGAACTCGATCGGTCCCACCGATCGAGACTTCTTTGTTTGAATTTTACAAGGCCCATCCGGAGGATCTCATTCAAACCAGAAAGGAAGATCAGTTGACATTAACAGGTCAGATTACCAGACCATCTGGAACCCATCTCGGTTTTTGACTCTACACATAATTTTAGGCTGTTGATCAAAAGAAAATCTGCCTTGAATCCAGAAAATAAAGAAGAAAATCTAAGAAGCAAGGAAAAAAAAATCAAAAGACAAGGAGATGAAAAAGAATACGGTAGTGATGTATTTTTTTTTCCATATGGAGGACATCGAAATCAAACCTATCTCTTGTGTCTAGGGGGTTCCAGAGAGTAACGAAGCATCGAGAGAAGAAATTGACAACTCGTGTTTATCACTATGCAGTCCATTTGGCAACTTTGAATCTTAAGTGGGCCCACAAGTAGAGGGTTGGTGTGTAGAGAATTTCGGTTAAGCATGTCAAGAAGGCAAGACACTTTCTTCCCTTTTAGTATAGCGGTTATAGATATATTGGGTTCTACCTTTGCGTTGTCTTAACCCTTTTGTTCCAACGAAACACCTTTTGCCATCTCCAAGGAAGGTGTCATACACGTGAAGATGGTCGGAGGTAGGCATGTCAAACCACAGGCTGTGCCGGCCCAACCCGCCAGATGGAACAGGCTGGGCCGTGCCGGCCCTCCATGCCGGGTGTGCTCGGTGTGCCTCTTTCATTTTTTTACTCGATTAATTTTTTTTGTCTTTTCGTTATTAAAATTAAGAATTAGAACACAAACATGGAAAATGATAAAGATATTTAAGTGGTTCATTCAAATTCGACCTACTCATGTTCAAATAATTAATATTAATTCAACAAAAGATTCTTTTAAAAAGCCTTATCCTCTCACCTAAATTTATATTTATTATGGCTAGGGCTGTATATATATGGGTTGGTTGGAACCTAATATCTGATTGGACACATTCCAAAGAGACACCTGTGAGTCTGAGACGAAATCCATAGTCTGAGGCACAACTGAAGAAACCAAACTATACTTATAGTTGATTATGTTTTAATGGGATAATATAATCATAATAAAAGTAAAAGTAACATTATATATATATATAGTTTTTGGATTACTATTATAAGTTTATAAATATTAACCGGGCAGATAAGAATATTAGAAAGGGACATAATTTGGGTCAATAAATTTAGGTTTGGTTTCAATTAGACCCAAATTCCCAACCTATTTTCCAAGCTTACCTGGCCAAACAAAGCCATCTAGTGATGTTTGGTAGATGCTAAAATAAAAAATGCACAGAAGAAATTTGTGTTCCATTTGGGCCCAATTTCGATAGTGATTTTGTCACAATGGGCCCACCTGTTATATAATGATTGACATCCTTTGTATTTATTTTTTTTTTTTGGTAAATAAAACTTTGATTAAAAGAAAAAATGGGAGGGTTAGAGTATTTATAGACTTTGTAAAATTAAAAATAATAGAAAATACCCCTTATATGACTGTTTTATGGTTGTTGGGAATTAAAATAAATAATTTTTTAAAAAATAGCCATTTTTGGGTGGGCCATGTGGGCCGTGCCTGGCGGGCCGATCCTGACAGGCCTGGCGGGCCGCAAGGGCCAGTCCACTTGTCTGGCGGGCCTTGGTGGGCTGTGCCAAATGGGCCAACGGGCCCAAACTCTTTGGCCCAACACGGCCCATGTCACAGGCCGTGCCATGTGGGCCGTGCCGGGCCACAAGCCGTTGACCGGTTCGGCCCGGCCCAACCCATTTGACATGCCTAGTCGGAGGATGAGAGATGCATTTTTTGGGTAGTATATGTATATAGTGGTACATACGGAAAAGGAATACTAGGTGGATTCCACACCACATGTTTATTAATCACTTGTAGTGTGATTTATTGTGATATTGTGGACTTCTAGTGAAAGAAATAATTATCAACTTTTTTTGTTTCTATATAACAATTTTTTTATATAATCGCTCAAAATGACATCACAACTCATAGTTTCACATGCCCAACACACTCATGGTTGAGCGGTTTTGGAACCGCACGTTATCACACACACCCGTGGATCATACCTGGCTAACAGGCCAACCTGAGAAACGAAAAAAAAAAAAAAAATCTTCATATAGTTTCACACAGGATGGATCGATGGTGCAACAGGATGGAGGGATTGATACTGATGTAAGTCACAGGATTCAGGCCGGGTGGACCAAATGGAGGAGTGCTTCGGGGGTCTTGTGTGATCGGAAAGTCCCCCTCAGGGTTAAAGGAAAGTATTATAAGGTGGCTGTAAGACCAGCATTGTTATATGGATCAGAGTGTTGGGCAGTAAAGAATAATCATGTTAAGAAGATGGAAGTTGCGGAGATGAGAATGCTAAAATGGATGTGCGGGATCACAAGGAGAGATAGGATTAGGAACGAGGAGATTAGGGGCAAAGTAGGAATAGCACCGATTGGAGATAAAATGAGAGAAAATCGACTAAGATGGTTTGGCCATGTTAGAAGGCGTCCAATGGAAGCACCTGTTAAAAGGTGTGAAGGCATAGAGATTGCCAGGAGTAGGAGAGGGAGAGGGAGACCCAAGAGAAGTTGGAAAGAAACTATTAAATATGACCTTGCTTATATGGATCTAACGGAGGACATGGCCCTAAACAGATTTGATTGGCGTCGTCAAATCCATATAGCCGACCCCACCTAGTGGGAAAAGGCTTAGTTTGGTTTGGTTTGGTTTGGTATAGTTTCACACACATGTTCAGGGATCATCGCTGGATTCTCAAGTGGAAAACCACTCCCAGACCATGTCGAAAAAAATAAAAAATAAAAAGATGCCCAACATCAAATATAAAGTGGATAAAGCTTACCACTTAGCATACAAGCAGTTTTTGCAAGTCTTTAAAAAAACTAAATAAGTAAAAACTTAGTACTTCTTACTTTTATGATGTAATTTCTCCTCATGGTCCAACATTTTTATCTGATAGTATTTGAAAGATTTATAATGTATATATTCAAGATTTTGAACTTTTAATTTTAAATTTTATTTTTCATTAAATGAGATTTTCTGATATCTCAATAAAAACATTAAGTTTGAAATTATCCAATATTCTCCTGCCAATTTTATTTGGATAACTTCCATTACTGTGCTGAGGGATGCCTAATTGTTGATCCCATCATTGAATCTCGATGGGCCCAATCAATTGGAATGTTCATTACATGATTCCTTGCATCCATGTCCCCTGGTGCAACCATTCAACCAATCCCAATACGCAATAAATAGTTTCTGTTTGTTCGTGGACTGAGTCAGCACAAGATGACTCACTACTAAGGGTTGATAGGTCATGAATAGACTAAGTCAGCACGAAATGGCAATCAACTGTTCTAACCAGCAATTAAAGTCAGCTGAATTCCCTTCAGTCAAAAGAATTAAGAATCTTATAAATGATTCATTATTACTTTTGATTGTATCATAAATCACCCTACTCTCTGCATAAACACCTGCACCATGTGGCCCACTTCTCATCAATGCAAGCTGTGAACCCTTTGATCGAACCACTCCAACGTGATTGGTTGAAAGCTGCAATTTGATTGATTCATGTCCAAATTGAGTCGCCTCACCTGTGCGAGTAAATCACACAGCATTAATTCAAATTCAACATTGAATTTACTTGAATCAGAGTGAAATTCTGCTCCGTAGAATTGGTAACTTGCCATTTGATCTCCAATATAGATTCATTTCTTCTGTCTCATACCATTTTAAGCTAGATTACACTGGCAAAAGCTGTTGAGAATCAGTTCATTCTGGAAAGCAAATATATTACAAAGTTGTGTTAAGTGTCACATACGGGTTTGAGTCTGCTGATGACGAGTAATCCTCAAAAAGTCTAGCTTGAGCCATAGCATTTATCAAGAGTCTCTTTGTTTGCTAATGACGAGTTTCGAATTTTGATGCATGCAAAATTGCATCTTGCATATATGAACAAGATGCAAGGAATCAAAGGCATTAGAAATTGCCACTCTCTTTGTTTCCTGCTGAGCGGTCTTCCTCTTCCTGCTTGTTCTCTGTTTTTCCTCACATCTGCTATGTTCCAAGTGCAACAGTAGCTTGATTCCAAATCAAGAGAAGCGAGATTGAAAACACCGCCACTCTCTTTTGACGACTCAGTTGCAGCCTCTTCAGTGACATACTTTGCGTACATGGGAAAGTCCTTGAACCATTCAAGCTCTTGGGGAATTTGGACAATCCTTTCGACACCAGGAAATGAAACTTATTGATACATGTCTATTTTGGTGCTCCAGTTCACGTGGCATGAATTGCTCACATCATCTTGAATAGGGGTAGGTAGTTTGTGATTAATGGATCCTGATCTTGTTATGTTAAAAAGATCTTGAATAATAGAAGTTATTTTGACAAGGTTATTTCTTCGAATAGGTAAGAGTAGTCATGTAGTCATGTTGGATGGTGGTTATGCCACGTTGATCCACTTTGTGCTATTTTTTAGGCAAATGTAATTGTTGGAACTGTGTGTTCATGTTGGAGTCTGTATTTAAAGTAGATATTGTAATAACATTGGGATGATTAATTTTCCATTAATAGTTCTCTGTTTGGTGCAATCTCCCATCTGAGATTCTATCTTCTTAGCCTCCTCTTTGAGCAGTGATTTATATATTTTCACTATGGCTCGAGGAATGCTAGAAAGTTCGTATCACTTAAAAAGAACGGAATGAGAAAACAATTTGGAACAAATTCCAGTGGAATTCACAGTTCAGAGAAATTCACAAACAATTACAGGCACGATCAAAGTGCATTGCTTGGAACGCGTGCCTTGTTCATCAATAGACTGACTTCGCTTGGTTCAAATTTCATATACCATTACAGTTAGGATTAAATGAAACAACAGTCTGAAATGAAAGGGTTTTTTAAGCTACAAAGCTGTTTACAGTTTACACCAGTCATATAGTAAGTAATATAGTACTGCATCTGATGTTGGTGGTCACACAGGTGTATTTTGCTGCAGTTGTACATGAAAATTGATGTAGTGCAAGACCAAAGTGCCAGATACTACACTTCAACAAAACCCATGAACAGGATACCATTGCATATGGAGCTGAGGAATACAAATTCATCTTTGATGGACAAAGAAATACGAGCAGAAGTGGAAATAAATCCAGGATTTACTCTAGATTATCATTTAATCATAGGGTGCCAAAATGATTTTATCCATCTGTTTTAGTGATATGGAAATTTATTTAGCAAGGAGAGGGTGCTAATTGATGGAGTTTCATCTCGCGAGGAATGAGTGCCAATTGAAGGAAGAAACAGATTGGTGATTCTCATTTTTGGGAGAAAAAGAAATGTCATCTCTCCAATTAAAAGAAATCACGGTCTGAATGGATAATTTAGACATGTTCTAACGGGCATATCTCAAAAATCCCCCCAAGGCCGGACATTGCTTACAAAACATTAGCAAAACCAATCATTTTGGAATAATTAGTCTATGTGGAATATACATGCATGTCTTGCGAAGGGAGGAATGACACCACCTATCAACAATCTTTTCAATGCCCTTTAACAAATTAGATTTAGGATTTCATACGGCATTTACTGTCAGTTAATCGGCCTCTTTCACCATGCCTTTCTACACAACACAATTTTCAGTATTCCCCAAGCCATTTCCTAACAATAACAACCCTGTAACCATTGTCCTCCTATGGTTACCATTTAGGATTACATTAGGCATCTAAGAGTGCTAGAACTCAACATCTCTCCCCATGCATTTCAGACTAAAATGGAACGATTTTGAGACTTTCCAAAACAAATTCCCATGCTAAGAGACTTCATATAATTTCGCTCCTCCGGTTTCCATCCGTTGCTTGGAGTGCATTTAGTTAAAAAACCAACAAACAATCTATTATGGCCTCGGATGCATTTCCATAAAACGCACACAAACAGTGGCTCGTAGCGAAGAAATATTCAATGTGATGACTAGAGCATGGTTTACGGAGAGAGGAATAAGTCCACGGATCGCCAATCTTTTCCTTGCCCTTCAACAAAATGGATTTACGATAAAATTAGACACCTACAAGTGGTAAAACTCAACCTCTCTACCCACATTTTTTAGTGTAAAATGCAATGATTTTGAGTCTTTCCCAAACAAATTCCGTGATAAAAGACCTCAAATCATTGCCATATTCCGGTTTCCATCCATTGCATGCAATGCATCTAGTTAAAAAGGCAACGAAGAATCTATATTGGCCTCGCATGCATTTCCATAAAACGCTCACAAACAGAGGCTTCTAGCGAAGAACTATTTATTGTGTTGCCTAGTGCATGGTATGCGGAGAGAAAAATGAGTCCAATGATCGCCAATCTTTAACTTGCCCTTCAACAAGGTGGATTTAGGATTAAATTAGGCAACTACAAGTGGTAGAACGCAACCTCTCTCCCCACGCTTTTCAGTGTAAAATGTAATGATTTTGAGTCTTTCCCAAACAAATTACTAAGAAAAGAGACCTCAAATCATTGCCCTCCGCCAGATTCCATCCGTCGCTTATAGTTCATTTAGTTAAAAAAGCAACGAAGAATCTATCATGGCCTCGCATGCATTTCTATAAAGCGCACACAAACAAAGGCTTCTAGCGAAGAAATATTCATTGTATTGACTAATGCATGGTTTTCGAAGAAATATTCATTGTATTGACTAATGCATGGTTTTCGGACAGAGGAATGAGTCTTCGGGTCATCAAGCTTTTCCGTGTCCTTTAAAAAAGTAGATTTTAGATTGCATTAGGCATCTATTAGTGGTAGAACTCAACCTCTCCCCCCATGCATTTTGGACTAAAATGGAACGATTTTGAGTCTTTCCAAAACAAATTCTCAGGATAAGAGACTTCAAATCATTTCCCTCCTCCGATGTCCATCCGTTGCTTACAGTGAATTTAGTTAAAAAAGCAACCAAGAATCTATCGTGGCCTCGGATGCATTTCCATAAAACGCAGACAAAGAGGGACTTGTAGCGAAGAAATATTCAATGTGATGACTAGAGCAAGGTTTGCGGAGAGAGGAACGAGTCCACGGATCACCAATCTATTCTTTGCCCTTCAACAAAATGAATTTAGGATTAAATTTGGCATCTACAAGTGGTAGAACTCAATCTCTCACCCTACGCTTTTCAGTGTAAAATGCACCGATTTTGAGTCTTTTCCAAACAAATTCCAATCATAAGACACCTCAAATAATTGCCCTCTTCCCGTTTCCATCCGTTTATTCCAATGCATTTAGTTAAAAAAGCAACGAAGAATCCATCATGGCCATGGATGCATTTCCATCAAGCGCACACAAACAGAGGCCTGTAGCGAAGAAATATTCAATGTGATGACTAGAACAGGGTTTGCAGAGAGCGGAATGAGTCCACGGATCGCCTATCTTTTTCTCGCCCTTCAGTAAAATGGATTTAGGATTAAATTACGCATCTACAAGTGGTCGAATTCAACCGCTCTCCCCACCCTTTTCAATGTAAAATGCAATGATTTTGAGTCTTTCACAACCAAATTCCAACCATAAGAGACCTCAAGTCTTTGCCCTCTTCACGTTTCCGTCCGTTGCATGTAGTGCTTTTAGTTAACAAACAACGAAGAATCTATCCTGGCCTCAGATGCATTTCCATCAAGCGTGCACAAACAGAGGCCTGTAGCTAAGAAATATTCAATGTGATGACTAGAGCGTGGTTTGCGGAGAGAAGAATGAGTCCATGGATCGCCAAGCTTTCTGTCACGCTTCAAGTAAATGGATTTAGGATTAAATTATGCATCTACAAGTGGCCGAACTCAACCTCTCTCCCCACCTTTTTCAGTGTAAAATGCAATTATTTTGAGTCTTTCCTAAACAAATTCCTATCATAAGAGACCCCAAATCTTTGCCCTCTTCCCATTTCCATCCGTTGCTTATAGTGCTTTTAGTTAAAAAACAACGAAGAATCTATCATGGCCTCGGATGCATTTCCATCAAACGCACACAAACAGAGGCCTGTAGCAAAGAAATATTCAATGTGAAGAATAGAGCGTCGTTTGCGGGAGAGGAATGAGTCCATGGATAGCCAATCTTTTCCTCGCCCTTTAACTAAATGGATTTAGGTTTAAGTTACGCATCTACGAGTGGTCGAACTCAACCTCTATCCCCACCCTTTTCAGTGTAAAATGCAATGATTTTGAGTCTTTCCCAACCAAATTCCTATTATAAGAGACCTCAAGTTTTTGCCCTCTTCGCGTTTCCATCTGTTGCCTGCAGTTCTTTTAGTTAACAAACAACGAAGAATCTATCCTGGCCTCAGATGCATTTCCATCAAGCGCACACAAACAGAGGCCTGTAGCAAAGAAATCTTCAATGTGATGACTAGAGCGTGGTTTGCGGAGAGAGGAATGAGTCCACAGATCGCCAATCTTTTCCTCGCCCTTCAACAAAATGGATTTAGGATTAAATAAGGCATCTACAAGTGGTCGAACTCAACCTCTCCCCCCATGCTTTTCGGTGTAAAATGCAAGGATTTTGAGTCTTTCCCAACCAAATTCCTATGATAAGAGATCTCAAATCTTTGCCATCTTCCAGTTTCCTTTCGTTGCTTGCAGTGCATCAAGTTAAAAAAGCAACAAAGAATACATCATGGCCTTGCATGCATTTCCATAAAACACACACAAACAGAGGCTTCTAGCGAAGAAGTATTCAATATGTTGAGTAGTGCATGTTTTCCGGACAGAGGAATGAGTCCTCGGGTCATCAAGTTTTTCAGTTTCCTTTAACCAAGTGGATTTAAGAATACATTAGGCATCTATTAGTGGTAGAACTCAACCTCTCTCCCCATGCATTTCAGACTAAATGGAACGATTTTGAGTCTTTCCCAAACAAATTCCCATGATAAGAGACTTCAAATCATTTTCCCCATCTGGTGTCCATCCGTTGCTGGCAGTGCATTTAGTTAAAAAAACAAGAAGAAATCTAAATGGCTTCGGATGCATTTCCATAAAATGCAGACAAACAGAGGCTCTAGCGAAGAAATATTCAATGTGATGACTACAGCATGGTTTGCGGAGAGAGGAATGAGTCTAGTGATCGCCAATCTTTCACTCGCCCTTCGACAAGATGGATTTAAGATTAAATTATGCATCTACAAGTGGTAGAATTGAACCTCTCTCCCCACGCTTTTCATTGTAAAATGCAACGATTTTGAGTTTTTCCCAAACAAATACCACGATAAGAGACCTCAAATCATTGCCGTATTCGAGTTTCCATACGTTGCCTGCCGTGCATCTAGTTAAAAAAGCAACGAAGAATCTATATTGGCCTCGCATGCATTTCCATAAAACGCTCACAAACATAGGCTTCTGGCGAAGAACTATTCATTGTGTTGACTAGTGCAAGGTATGCAAAGAGAGGAATGAGTCCACTGATCGCCAATCTTTAACTTACCCTTCAACAAGATGGATTTAGGATTAAATTAGGCATCTACAAGAGGTAGAACTCAACCTCTCTCCCCACGCTTTTCAGTCTAAAATGCAACGATTTTGAGTCTTTATCAAACAAATTCTTAAAACAAGAGACCTCAAATCGTTGCCCTCCTCCGGTTTCCATCCTTTGCTTGCAGTGCATCCAGTTAAAAAAGCAACGAAGTATCTATCATGGCCTCGAATGCATTTCCAAAAAACGCACACAAACAGAAGCTTATAGCGAAGAAATATTCATTGTGTTGAGTAGTGCATGGTTTCTGGAGAGAGGAATGAGTCCTCGAGTCAACAATCTTTTCAATACCCTTTAACAAAGTCGGTTTAGGATTACATCAGGCATCAACAAGTGGTAGAACTCAACCACGCTTTTCAGGGTAAAATGCAACGATTTTCAGTCTTTCCCAAACAAATTCCTATAATAAGAGACCTCAAATCGTTGCCCTCTTCCGGTTTCCATCCGTTGCTTGCAGCACATTCAGTTAAAAAAGCAACGAAGAATCTATCATGGCAACGGATGCATTTCCATAAAACGCACACAAACAGAGGCTTGGAGCCAAAAAAATATTCTATGTGATGACTAGAACATGGTTTGCGGAGAGAGGAAGGAGTCCACGAATCGCCAATCTTTTCCTTTCCCTTTAACAAAATAGATTTAGGATAAAATTAGGCATCTAGAAGTGGTAGAACTCAACCTCTCTCCCCATGCTTTTCAGTGTAAAATGCAACAATTATAAGTCTTTTCCAAACAAATTACTATGAAAAGAAACCTCAAATCAATACCCTCCTCCGGTTTCCATCCGTTGCTTGCAGAGCGTTTAGTTAAAAAAGCAACGAAGAATCTATCATGGCCTCACATGCATTTCCATAAAACGCACACAAAAAGAGGCTTTTAGCAAAGAAATATTCATTGTGTTGAGTAGTACATGGTTTTCAGAGAGAGGAATGAGTCCTCAGGTCAATACGCTTTTCAGTGCCTATTAACAAAGTAGATTTAGGATTACATTAGGCATCTACAAGAGGTAGAACTCAACCTCTCTCCCCATGCTTTTCACGGTAAAATGGAACAATTATGAGACTTTCCCAAACAAATCCCCATAATAAGAGACCTCAAACCATTGCCCCTCCTCCGGTTTCAATCCGCTGCTTGCAAGGCATCTAGTTAAAAAGCAACAAAGAATCTATCATGGCCTCGAATGCATTTCCATAAAACACGAACAAACAGAGGCTTCTAGCGTAGAAATAATCATTGTGTTGCGTAGTGCATGATTTTCGGAGAGAGGAAATGATTCCTCAGCTCAACAATCTTTTCAGCGCCTTTTAACTAAGTGGGTTTAGGATTACATTAGGCATCAACAAGTGGTAGAGCTCAACCTCCCTCCCCAAGCTTTTCAGTGTAAAATGCAACGAATTTCAGTCTTTACCAAACAAATTCCTATAATAGGAGACCACAAATCATTGCCCTCTTCTCGTATCCATCCGTTGGTTGCAGTGCATTCACTTAAAAACGCAACGAAGAATCTATCATGGCATCGGATGCATTTCCAAAAAACGCACACAAACAGAGGCTTGGAGTGAAAAAATATTCAATGTGATGACGAGAGCATGGTTTGCAGAGAGAGGAAGATCTCCACGAATCGCCAATCAATTCCTTGCCCATCAACAAAATGGATTTAGGATAAAATTAGGCATCTAGAAGTGGTAGAACTCAACCTCTCTCTCCACACTGTTCAGTGTAAAATGCAACAATTTTTAGTCTTTCCCAAGCAAATTCCTATAAAAAGAGACCTCAAATCATTGCCCTCCTCCGGTTTCCATCCGTTGCTTGCAGAGCGATTAGTTAAAAAGGCAACGAAGAATCAATCATGGCCCCGCATGCATTTCCATAAAAGGGACACAAACATAGGCTTTTAGCGAAGAAATATTCATTGCGTTGAGTAGTGCATGGTTTTCGGAGAAAGGAATGAGTCCTCGGGTCAGCAAGCTTTTAAGTGCCCTTTAACACAGTGGATTTAGGATTACATTAGGCATCTCCAAGTGGTAGAACTCAACTTCTCTCCCCATGCTTCTCACTGTAAAATGGAACGATTACAAGACTTTCCCAAACAAATCCCTATAATAAGAGACCTCAAATCGCTACCCTCCTCCGATTTCCTTCAGTTCCTTGTAGTGCATCTCGTTAAACAAGCAACGAACAACCTATCATGGACTCGAATGCATTTCCATAAAACGCACACGAACAGAGGCTTCTATGAAGAAAAATTCATTGAGTTGAGTAGTGCATGGTCCTCGGAGAGAGCAATGAGTCCTGGGGTCAACAATCTTTTCAGTGTCCATTAACAAAGTGGGTTTAGGATCACATTAGACATTAAGAAGTAGAAGAACTCAACCTCCCTCCCCCACGCTTTTCAGTGTAAAGTGCAACGATTTTCAGTCTTTCCCAAACAAATTCCTATAATAAGAGACCTCAAATCGTTGCCCTCTTCCGGTTTCCATCCATTGCTTGCAGTGCATTCAATTAAAAAAGCAATGAAGAATCTATCATGGCATCGGATGCATTTCCAAAAAACGCACACAAATAGAGGCTTGGAACGAAAAAGTATTCAATCTGATGACTATAGCATGGTTTGCGAAGAAAGGAAGGAGTCCAAGAATCGCCAATCCTTTCCTTGCCCTTCAAAAAAATGGATTTAGGATAAAATGAGGCATCTAGAAGCGGCAGATTTCTACTTCTCCCCATGCTTTTCAGTGTAAAATGCAACGATTTTGAGTCTTTCCAAAACAAATTCCTATGAAAAGAGACCTCAAATCATTGCCCTCCTCCGGTTTCCATCCGTTGCCTGCAGAGCGATTAGTTAAAAAAGCAACGAAGAATCAATCATGGCCCAACATGCATTTCCATAAAACGGACACAAAAAGAGGTTTTTAGCGAAGAAATATTCATTGTGTAGAGTAGTGCATGGTTTTCGGAGAGAGGAATGAGTCCTTGGGTCAGCAAGCTTTTCAGTGCCCTTTAAAACAGTGGATTTAGGATTACATTAGGCATCTACAAGTGGTAGAACTCAACTTCTCTCCCCATGCTTCTCACAGTAATACGGAACGATTACGAGTCTTTCCCAAACAAATCCCTATAATAAGAGACGTCAAATCGTTGCCCTCGTCCGGTTTCCTTCCGTTCCTTGCACTGCATCTAGTTAAAAAAGCAACAAACAAGCTGTCATGGCCTCAAATGCATTTCCATAAAATGCAAACGAACAGAGGCTTCTAGCGAAGAAATATTCATTGTGTTGAGTAGTGCATGGTTTTCGGAGAGAGGAATGAGTCCTCGGGTCAACAATCTTTTCAGTGCCCTTTAACAATGTGGGTTTAGGATTACATTAGGCATCAACAAGTGGTAGAACTCAACCTCCCTCCGCACGCTTTTCAGCGTAAAACGCAACGATTTTCAGTCCTTCCCAAACAAATTCCTATAATAAGAGACCACAAATCGTTGCCCTCTTCCGGTTTCCATCCGTTGCTTGCAGCGCATTCAGTTAAAAAAGCAACAAATAATCTATCATCGCATCGGATGCATTTCCATAAAACGCACACAAACAGAGGCTTGTAGCGAAAAATATTCAATCTGATCACTAGAGCATGGTTTGCAGAGAGAGGAAGGAGTCCATGAATTGCTAATCTTTTCCTTGCCCTTCAACAAAATGGATTAAGGATAAAATCATGCATCTAGAAATGGCAGATTTCTACTTCTCTCCACGCTTCTTAGTGTAAAATGCAATGATTGAGTCTTTCCCAAGCAAATTCCTATGAAAAGAGACCTCAAATCATTGCCCTCCTCCGGTTTCCATCCGTTGCTTGCAGAGCGATTAGTTAAAAAAGCAACGAAGAATCTACCATGGCCCCGCATGCATTTCCATAAAACGTACACAAAAGGAGGTTTTTAGCGAAGATTCATTGTGTTGAGTAGTGCATGGTTTTCGGAGAGAGGAATGAGTCCTCGGGTCAGCAAGCTTTTCAGTGCCCTTTAAAACAGTGGATTTAGGATTACATTAGGCATCTAAAAGTCGTAGAACTCAGCTTCTCTCCCCATGCTTTTCACCATAAAATGGAACGATTATGAGTCTTTCCCAAGCAAATTCCTAAAATAAGAGGCCTCAAATCGTTGCCCTCGTGCGGTTTCCATCCATTGCTTGCAGTACATCTGGTTAAAAAGCAACGAAGAATCTATCATGGCCTAGAATGCATTTCCATAAAACGCATACAAACAGAGGCTTCTAACGAAAAAATATT
The DNA here is from genome assembly GCA_028538565.1 of Umbellularia californica. Lineage (NCBI taxonomy): Eukaryota > Viridiplantae > Streptophyta > Magnoliopsida > Laurales > Lauraceae > Umbellularia > Umbellularia californica. Next base: position 97,060,025 of record JAPQWN010000003.1, read on the forward strand.
CATTGTGTTGAGTAGTGCATGGTTTTCGGAGAGAGGAATGAGTCCCCGGGTCAACAATCTTTTCAATGTCCTTTAACAAAGTGGGTTTAGGATTACATTAGACATCAACAAGTGGTAGAACTCAACCTCCCTCCCCACGCTTTTCAGTGTAAAATGCAACGATTTTCAGCCTTTCCTAAACAAATTCCTATAATAAGAGACCTCAAATCGTTGCCCTCTTCCGGTTTCCATCTGTTGCTTGCAGCGCATTCAATTAAAAAAGCAACGAAGAATCTATCATGGCATCGGATGCATTTCCATAAAACGCATAAAAAGAGGCTTGTAGCGAAAAAATATTCGATCTGAGAGAGGAAGGAGTCCATGAATCGCCAATCTTTTCCATGCCCTTCAACAAAATGGATTTAGGAAAAAAATTAGGCATCTAGAAGTGGCAAATTTCTACTTCTCCCCTCGATTTTCAGTGTAAAATGCAACGATTTTGAATCTTTCCCAAGTAAATTCTTATGAAAAGAGACATCAAATCATTGCCCACCTCCGATTTCCTTCCGTTCCTTGCAGTGTAGCTCGTTAAACAAGCAACTAACAATCTATGATGGCCTCGAATGCATTTCCATAAAACGCAAACGAACAAAGGCTTCTAGCGAAGAAATTTTCATTGTGTTTAGTAGTGCATGGTTTTTGGAGAGAGGAATGAGTCCTCGGGTCAACAATCTTTTCAGTGCCCTTTAACAAAGTGTGTTTAGGATTACATTAGGCATCAACAAGTGGTAGAACTCAACCTCCCTCCCCACGCTTTTCAGCATAAAATGCAACAATTTTCAGTCTTTCCAAAACAAATTCCTATAATAGGAGACCTCAAATCGTTGCCCTCTTCCCTTCCGGTTTCCATCCGTTGCTTGCAGCGCATTCAGTTAAAAACGCAACAAATAATATATCATGGCATCGGATGCATTTCAAAAAAACCTACACAAACAGAGCCTTGGAGCTAAAAAATATTCAATGTGATGACTAGAGCATGGTTTTCGGAGAGAGGAAGGAGTCTACGAATTGCCAATCTTTTCCTTTCGCTTCGACAAAATTGATTTAGGATAAAATTAGGCATCTAGAAATGGTAGAACTCAACCTCTCTCCCCATGCTTTTCAGTGTAAAATGCATCGATTTTGAGTCTTTCTCAGACAAATTCCTATGAAAAGAGACCTCGAATCATTGCCCTCCTCCGGTTTCCATCCGTTGCTTGCAGAGCGATTAGTTAAAAAAGCAACGAAGAATCAATAATGGCCTCAAATGCATTTCCATAAAACGGACACAAACAGAGACTTTTAGCGAAGAAATATTCATTGCGTTGAGTAGTGCATGGTTTTCAGAGAGAGCAATGAGTCCTGGGGTCAACAATCTTTTCAGTGTCCATTAACAAAGTGGGTTTAGGATCACATTAGACATTAAGAAGTAGAAGAACTCAACCTCCCTCCCCCACGCTTTTCAGTGTAAATTGCAACGATTATGAGTCTTTCCCAAACAAATCCCTATAATAAGAGGCCCCAAATCGCTGCCCTCCCCCAACTTCCTTCCGTTCCTTGTAGTGCATCTCGTTAAACAAGCAACGAACAATCCATCATGGACTCGAATGCATTTCCATAAAACGCTCACAAAGAGAGGCTTATAGCGAAGAAATATTCATTGTGTTGAGTAGTGCATGGTTTACGGAGAGAGGAGTGAGTGCTCGGGTCAACAATCTTTTCGGTGCCTTTTAACAAAGTCGGTTTATGATTACATTAGGCATCAACAAGTGGTAGAACTCAACCTCCCTCTCCACGCTTTTCAGTGTAAAAATGCAACGATTTTCAGTCTTTCCCAAACAAATTCCAACAATAAGAGACCTCAAATCATTGCCCTCTTCCGCTTTCCATCCGTTGCTGGCAGCGCATTCAGTTAAAAAAGCAATGAAGAATCTATCATGGCTTCGGAATCAATTCTATAAAACACACACAAAACAGAGGCTTGTAGCGAAAAAAATATTCGATCTGATGACTAGAGCATGGTTTGTGGAGAGAGGAAGGAGTCCAAGAATCTGCAATCTTTTCTGTGCCCTTGAAAAAAATGGATTTAGGATAAAATTAGGCATCTAGAAGTGGCAAAACTCTACTTCTTACCACGCTTTTTAGTGTTAAATGCAACGATTTTGAGTCTTTCCCAAACAAATTCCTATGAAAAGAGACCTCAAATCATTGCCTTCCTCTGATTTCCATCCATTGCTTGCAGAGCGTTTAGTTAAAAAACAACGAAGAATCTATCATATCCCCGCAAGCATTTCCATAAAATGGACACAAAAATAGGCTTTTAGTCAAGAAATATTCATTGTGTTGAGTAGTGCATGCTTTTCAGAGAAAGGAATGAGTCCTCGGGTCAACAAGCTTTTCAGTGCCCCAGTGGATTTAGGATTACATTAGGCATCTACAAGTGGTAGAACTCAACTTCTCTCCCCATGCTTCTCACATTAATATGGAACGATTACGAGTCCTTCCCAAACAAATCCCTATAATAAGAGACCTCAAATCACTGCCCTCCTCCGGTTTCCTTCCGTTCCTTGCAGTGCATCTAGTTAAAAAAACAACGAACAAGCTATCATGGCCTCGAATGCATTTCCATAAAACGCAAACGAACAGAGGCTTCTAGCGAAGAAATATTCATTGTGTTGAGTAGTGCATGGTTTTCGGAGAGAGGAACGAGTCCTCGGGTCAACAATCTTTTCGTTGCCCTTTAACAAAGTGGGTTTAGGATTACATTAGGCATCAACAAGTGGTAGAACTCAACCTCCCTCCCCCACGTTTTTCAGCGTAAAACGCAACGATTTTCAGTCCTTCCCAAACAAATTCCTATAATAAGAGACCACAAATCGTTGCCCTCTTCCGGTTTCCATCCGTTGCTTGCAGCGCATTCAGTTAAAAAAGCAACAAATAATCTATCATCGCATCGGATGCATTTCCATAAAACGCACACAAACAGAGGCTTGTAGTGAAAAAATATTCAATCTGATCACTAGAGCATGGTTTGCAGAGAGAGGAAGGAGTCCATGAATTGCCAATCTTTTCCTTGCCCTTCAACAAAATGGATTAAGGATAAAATCATGCATCTAGAAATGGCAGATTTCTACTTCTCTCCACGCTTCTTAGTGTAAAATGCAATGATTGAGTCTTTCCCAAGCAAATTCCTATGAAAAGAGACCTCAAATCATTGCCCTCCTCCGGTTTCCATCCGTTGCTTGCAGAGCAATTAGTTAAAAAAGCAACGAAGAATCTATGATGGCCCCGCATGCATTTCCATAAAACGTACACAAAAGGAGGTTTTTAGTGAAGAAATATTCATTGTGTTGAGTAGTGCATGGTTTTTGGAGAGAGGAATGAGTCCTCGGGTCAACAATCTTTTCAGTGCCCTTTAACAAAGTGGGTTTAGGAATACATTAGACATCAACAAGTGGTAGAACTCAACCATGCTTGTCAGTGTAAAATGCAACGATTTTTAGCCTTTCCCAAACAAATTCCTATAATAAGAGACCTCAAATCGTTGCCCTCTTCCAGTTTCCATCCGTTGCTTACAGCGCATTCAGTTAAAAAAGCAACGAAGAATCTATCATGCCATCAGATGCATTTCCATAAAACGCACACAAACAGAGGCTTGTAGCGAAAAAATATTCGATCTGATGACTAGAGCATGGTTTGCGGAGAGAGGAAGGAGTCCATGAATCGCCAATCTTTTCCTTGCCCTTCAACAAAATGGATTTAGGATAAAATTAGGCATATAGAAGTGGTAGATTCTACTAGAGGTGGCAAAATATAACCCAACCCGCCGACCCGACCCGACCCGACCCACGTATTACCCGCTTAACCCGACCCGTTTGATAGGTGGGTCGGTCACGGGTCAAGTATTCATGACCCGCAATTAAGCGGGTCGGGTTAGGGTTGACCCGCATAACCCGCATTAATTCTTGTATTTAAGTCTGTTTAAGATTACCAATACTTAATTTAAGGATGGTGCATTATAGAATTTTTTAATATGACAATGATTTTATATTTCATATTTGTTATAGTAGGACTACGTAACATTATGCTTACCATGAGTCACACAATTTAGAGTTATTCATCTTACATGGATGGTTTTTTTTTTTTAATATGATTTGTGAACTACGATGTGCTTGTCTTGCATGAGCCATGCTTGTATTATTATTATTTTCTTTTTTCTTGTAAAGAAACTTATCACTCAATTCTATAATATCTTTTTATTTTGATATGATATTTTTTATTTTTATGAAAAAACTGTTTATTTCTAACATTTTTTTCTTGTAAAGAAACTTATCACTCACTTATTCAAGTATACGGGTCGACCTGACCTGTATAACCCGCAATAGTTATGCGGGTTTAAGTGGGTCGGGTCGGGTTGACCCGTGGTGGGTGCGGGTTAGGGTTTCCGACCCGTTTAATAAACGGGTCGGATGCGGGTTAAGCTTGTCTAACCCGTTTAATAAACGGGTCCGACCCGTTTAGCACAACCCGACCCGATTGCCACCTCTAGATTCTACTTCTCCCCATGCTTTTCAGTGTAAAATGCAACGATTTTGAGTCTTTCCCAAGCAAACTCCTATGAAAAGAGGCCTCAAATCATTACCCTCCTCCGGTGTCCATCCGTTGCTTGCAGAGCGATTAGTTAAAAAAGCAACGAAGAATCTATCATGGCCCCGCATGCATTTCCACAAAACGTACACAAAAAGAGGTTTTTAACAAAGAAATATTCATTGGGTTGAGTAGTGCATGGTTTTCGAAGAAAGGAATGAGTCCTCGGGTCAGCAAGCTTTTCGGTGCCCTTTAACACAGTGGATTTAGGATTACATTAGGCATCTACAAGTAGTAGAACTCATCCTCTCTCCCCATGCATTTCACTGTAGAACGGAACGATTACGAGTCTTTCCCAAACAAATTCCTATAATAAGAGGCCCCAAATCGTTGCCCTCCTGCGGTTTCCATCCATTGCTTGCAGTACATCTTGTTAAAAAGCAACAAAGAATCTATCGTGGCCTAGAATGCATTTCCACAAAACGCATACAAACAAAGGCTTATAGCGAAGAAATATTCATTGTGTTGAGCAGTGCATGGTTTTCGGATAGAGGAATGAGTCCTCGGGTCAACAATCTTTTCAATGCCCATTAACAAAGTGGGTTTAGGATTACATTAGACATCAACAAGTGGTAGAACTCAACCTCCCTCCCACGCTTTTCAATGTAAAATGCAACGATTTTCAACCTTTCCCAAAAAAATTCCTAGAATAAGAAACGTCAAATAGTTGTCCTCTTCCGGTTTCCATCCGTTGCTTGCAATGCATTCAGTTAAAAAAGCAATGAAGAATCTATCATGGCATCTGATGCATTTCCATAAAACGCACACAAGCAAAGGCTTGTAGCGAAAAAATATTCGATCTGATGACTAGAGCATAATTTCCGGAGGGAGGAAGGAGTCCATGAATCGCCAATCTTCTCCTTTCCCTTCAACAGAAAGGATTTAGGATAAAATTAGGCATCTATAAGTGGCAGATTTCTACCTCTCCCCATGATTTTCAGCGTAAAATGCAGCGATTTTGAATCTTTCCCAAGCAAATTCCTATGAAAAGAGACCTCAAATCATTGCCTTCGATTTCTATCCGTTGCTTGCAGAGAGTTTAGTTAAAAGAACAACAAAGAATCTGTCATGGCCCCACATGAATTTCCATAAAACGGACACAAAAAGAGGTTTTAGCGAAGAAATATTCATTGTGTTGAGTAGTGCATGGTTTTCGGAGAGAGGAATGAGTCATCGGGTCAACCAGCTTTTCAGTGGCCTTTTAACACCGTGGATTTAGGATTACAATAGGCATCTACAAGTGGTAGAACTCAACCTTGCTCCCCATGCTTTTCACTGTAAAATGGAACAATTACGAGTCTTTCCGAACAAATCGCTATAATAAGAGAACTCAAATCGCTGCCCTCCTCCAGTTTCCTTCCGACCCTTGCAGTGCATCTAGTTAAAAAAGCAACGAGCAAGCTACCATGGCCACGAATGCTTTTCGATAAAACGCAAACGAACAGAGGCTTCTAGCGAAGAAATATTCATTGAGTTGAGTAGTGCATGGTTTTCGAAGAGAGGAATGAGTTCTCTGGTCAACAATATTTTCAGTGCCCTTTAACAAAGTGGGTTTAGGATTACATTAGGCATCAACAAGTGGTAGAACTCACCTCCCTCCTCACGTTTTTCAGCGTAAAACGCAACGATTTTCAGTCTTTCCCAAACAAATTCCTATAATAAGAGACCCGAAATCGTTGCCCTCTTCCGGTTTCCATCTGTTGCTTGCAGCGCATTCAGTTAAAAAAGCAACAAATAATCTATCATGGCATCGGATGCATTTCAAAAAAACCTACACAAACAGAGGCTTGGAGCGAAAAAATATTTAATGTGATGACTAGAGTATGGTTTGTGGAGAGAGGAAGGAGTCCACAAATCGCCAATCTTTTCCTTGCCCTTCAACAAAATGGATTTAGGATAAAATAAGGCATCTAGAATTGGTAGAACTCAACCTCCCTCCCCACGCTTTTCAGTGTAGAATGCAACGATTTTGAGTCTTTCTCAGACAAATTCCTATGAAAAGAGACCTCAAATCATTGCCCTCCTCCGGTTTCAATCCGTTGCTTGCAGAGCGTTTAGTTAAAAAAGCAACAAAGAATCAATCATGGCCCCGCATGCATTTCCATAAAACGGACACAAACATAGGCTTTTACCGAGGAAATTGTCATTATGTTGTGTAGTGAATGGTTTTCGGAGAGAGGAATGAGTCCTCGGGTCAACAAGCTTTTCAGTGCCCGTTAACATAATGATTTAGGATTACATTAGGCATCTACAAGCGGTAGAATTCAACCCCGCTCCCCATGCTTTTCACTGTAAAATGGAACGATTCTGAGTCTTTCCCAAATAAATTCCTATAATAAGAGACCTCAAATCGCTGCCCATTAACAAAGTGGGTTTAGGATTACATTAGACATTAAGAAGTGGTATAACTCAACCTCCCTCCCCCACGCTTTTCAGTGTAAAATGCAACGATTATGAGTCTTTCCCAAACAAATCCCTATAATAAGAGACCTCAAATCGCTACCCTCCTCCGGCTTCCTTCCGTTCCATGTAGTGCATCTCGTTAAACAAGCAACGAACAATCTATCATGGACTCGAATGCATTTCCAAAAAACGCACACAAACAAAGGCTATAGCGAAGAAATATTCATTGTGTTAAGTACTGCATGGTTTTCGGAGAGAGAAATGAGTCCTCGGGTCAACAATCTTTTAAGTGCCCATTAACAAAGTCGGGTTAGGATTACACAAGGCATCAACAAGTGGGAGAACTCAACCTCCCTCCCCACGCTTTTCAGTGTAAAATGCAACGATTTTCAGTCTTTCCCAAACAATTTCCGACAATAAGAGACCTCAAATCATTGCCCTCTTCCGGTTTCCATCCGTTGCTAGCAGCGCATTCAGTTAAAAAAGCAACGAAGAACCTATCATGGCATCGGATGCATTTCTATAAAACGCACACAAACAAAGGCTTGTAGTGACAAAAATATTCGATCTGATGACTAGAGCATGGTTTGCGGAGAGAGGAAAGAGTCCAAGAATCTCCAATCTTTTCCTTGTCCCTCAACAAAATGGATTTAGGATAAAATTAGGCATCTAGAAGTGGCAGAACTCTACTTCTTCCCACGCTTTTCAGTGTAAAATGCAACGATTTTGAGTCTTTCCCAAACAAATTCCTATAAAAAGAGACCTCAAATCATTGCCTTCCTCCGATTTCCATCCATTGCTTGCAGAGCGTTTAGTTAAAAAAGCAACCAAGAAACTATAGTTAAAAAAGCAACCAAGAAACTATCATGGCCGCGCATGCATTTCCATAAAACAGACACAAAAAGAGGCTTTTAGCGAAGAAATATTCATTGTGTTGAGTAGTGCACGCTTTTCAGAGATAGGAATGAGTCCTCGGGTCAACAAGCTTTTCAGTTCCCTTTTAACACAGTGGATTTAGGATTACATTAAGCATCTACAAGTGGTAGAACTCAACTTCTCTCCCCATGCTTCTCATTGTAAAATGGAACGATTACGAGTCTTTCCCAAACAAATCCCCATAATAAGAGCCCAAATCGCTGCCCTCCACCGGTTTCCTTCCGTTCCTTGCACTGCATCAAGTTAAAATAGCAACGAACAAGCTATCATGGCCTCGAATGCATTTCCATAAAACGCAAACTAACAAAAGCTTCTAGCAAAGAAATATTCATTGTGTTGAGTAGTGCATGGTTTTCGGAGAGAGGAATGAGTCCTCGGGTCAACAATCTTTTTAGTGCCCTTTAACAATGTGGGTTTAGGATTACATTAGGCATCAACAAGTGGTAGAACTCAACCTCCCTCCCCACGCTTTTCAGCATAAAATGCAACGATTTTCAGTCTTTCCCAAACAAATTCCTATAATAAGAGACCTCAAATCGTTGCCCCCTTCCGGTTTCCATCCGTTGCTTAGAGCGCATTCAGTAAAAAAAAGCAACAAATAATCTTTCATGGCATTGGATGCATTTCACAAAAACCCTACACAAACGGAGGCTTGGAGCAAAAAAATATTCAATGTGATGACTAGAGCATGGTTTTCGGAGAGAGGAAGGAGTCTACGAATTGCCAATCTTTTCATTGCGCTTCGACAAAATGGATTTAGGATAAAATTAGGTATCTAGAAGTGGTAGAACTCAACCTCTCTCCCCACGCTTTTCAGTGTAAAATGCATCGATTTTGAGTCTTTCTCAGACAAATTCCTATGAAAAGAGACCTCAAATCATTGCCATCCTTCGGTTGCCATCCGTTGCTTGCAGAGCGTTTAGTTCAAAAAGCAACGAAGAATCAATCATGGCCCCACATGCATTTCCATAAAACGGACACAAACAGAGGCTTTTTGCGAGGAAATATTCATTGTGTTGTGTTGTGCATGGTTTTTGGAAAGGAATGAGTCCTCGGGTCAACAGGCTTTTCAGTGCCCGTTAACATAATGGATTTAGGATTACATTAGGCATCTACAAGTGGTATAACTCAACCTCGCTCCCCATGCTTTTCACTGTAAAATGGAACGATTATGAGTCTTTCCCAAAAAAATTCCTATAATAAGAGACCTCAAATCGCTGCCCTCCTCCAGTTTCCTTCCATTCCTTGCAGTGCAGCTTGGTAAACAAGCAATTAACAATTTATGATGGCCTCGAATGCATTTCCATAAAATGCAAACGAACAGAAGCTTCTAGCGAAGAAATTTTCATTGTGTTGAGTAGTGCATGGTTTTCGGAGAGAGGAATGAGTCCTCAGGTCAACAATCTTTTGAGTGCCCTTTAACAAAGTGGGTTCAGGATTACATTAGACATTAACAAGTGGTAGAATTCAACCTTCCTCCCCACGCTTTTCAATTTAAAATGCAAAGATTTTCAGTCTTTCCCAAACAAATTCCAATAAAAAGAGACCTCAAATCGTTGCTCTCTTCCAGTTTCCATCCGTTGCTTACAATGCATTCAGTTAAAAATGCAACTAAGAATCTATCATGGCAACAGATGCATTTCCATAAAACGCACACAAACAGAGGCTTGTAGCGAAAAAATATTAAATGTGATGACTATAGCATGGTTTGTGGAGAGAGGAAGGAGTCTACGAATCACCTATCTTTTCCTTGCCCTTCAACAAAATGGATTTAGAATAAAATTAGGCATCTAGAAGTTGTAGAACTCAACCTCTCTCCCCCACGCTTTTCAATGTAAAATGCAACGATTTTGAGTCTTTCCCAAGCAAATTCCTATAAAAAGAGACCTCAAATCATTGCCCTCCTCTGGTTTCCATCCGTTGCTTGCAGAGCGATTAGTTAAAAAAGCAACGAAGAATCAATCATGGCCCCGCATGCATTTCCATAAAATGGACACAAACAGAGGCTTTTAGCGAAGAAATATTCATTGCGTTGAGTAGTGCATGGTTTTCAGAGAGAGGAATGAGTCCTCGGGTCAGCAAGCTTTTCAGTACCCTTTAACACAGTGGATTTAGGATTACATTAGGCATCTACAAGTGGTAGAACTCAACCTCTCCCCCCATGCTTTTCACTGTAAAATGGAACGATTATGAGTCTTTCCCAAACAAATCCCTATAATAAGAGGCCTCAAATCGTTGCCCTCCTCCGGGTTCCATCCGTTGCTTGTAGTGCATCCGATTAAAAAGCAACAAAGAATCTCTCATGGCCTCGAATGCATTTCCATAAAACGCACACAAACAGAGGCTTCTAGTGGAGAAATATTCATTGTGTTGAGTTATGCATGGTTTTCGAAGAGAGGAATGAGTCCTCGGGTCAACAATCTTTTCAGTGCACTTTAACAAAGTGGATTTACCATTATAGTAGGCATCAACAAGCGGCAGAACTCAACCTCCCTCCCCACGCTTTTCATTGTAAAATGCAACGATTTTCAATCTTTTCCAAACAAATTCCTATAATAAGAGACCTCAAATCGTTGCCCTCTTCCGGTTTCCATCCGTTGCTTGCAGCGCATTCACTTAAAAAGCAACAAAGAATCTATCATGGCATCGGATGCATTTCAATAAAAAACGCACACAAACAGAGGCTTGTAGCGGAAAAATATTCAATGTGATGACTAGAGCATGGTTTGCGGAGAGAGGAAGGAGTCCACGAATCGGCAATCTTTTCCTTGACCTTCAACAAAATGGATTTAGGATAAAATTAGGCATCTAGAAGTGGTAGAACTCAACCTCTCTCCCCACGCTTTTCAGTGTAAAATGCAACGATTTTGAGTCGTTCCCAAACAAATTCCTATGAAAAGAGACCTCAAATCACTGCCCTCTTCCGGTTTCCATCCGTTGCTTACAGAGCGTTTAGTTAAAAAAGCAACGAAGAAACTATCATGGCCTCGTATGCATTTCCATAAAACACACACAAACAAAGGCTTTCAGCGAAAAAATATTCATTGTATTCAATAGTGCATGGTTTTCGGAGAGAGGAATATGTCCTGGGTCAAGGAGCTTTTCAATGCCCTTTAACAAAATGGATTTAGGATTACATTAGGCATCTACATGTGTTAGAACTCAACCTCTCCCCATGCTTTTCACTGTAAAATGGAACGATTATGAGTCTTTCCCAAACAAATTCCTATAATAAGAGACCTCAAATTGGTGCCCTCCTCCACTCCAATTTTCATCCGTTGCTTGCAGTGCATCTAGTTAAAAAAGCAACGAAGAATATATCATGGCCTCGAATGCATTTCCGTAAAATGCACACAAACAGAGGCTCCTAGCGAATAAATATTCGTTGTATTTAGTAGAGCATGGTTTTCGGAGAGAGGAATGAGTCCTCGGGTCAACAATCTTTTCATTGGCCTTTAAAAAAACGGATTGTAGAACTCAACCTCTCTCGCCATGCATTTCATTGTAAATGCAACGATTTTGAGTCGTTCTCAAACAAATTCCAATGATACGAGACTTCAAATCATTGACCTCCACTGTTTTCCATCCGTTGTTTGCAGTTCATTTAGTTCAAAAAGCAACGAAGGATCCTAGAGAGGTCATTTCAAAAAGGTTATTCGAGATCTTGCATTCAGAATTATTCTTTAAGTGAAATGGAATTTCTAACCAAACCCTCTCTAAAATTTGGTGTTTTCTTCCTCGGCCTGATTGGCATGTGAAGTTTGTTGTAATCTATCATCTAAAAACAAACTAGAGTTTCGCACACCCAAAACTATAGCATTGGAATATCACAAACCCAAGACAAGTCTAGGTAACTCGCCATTGCTTGAAATAGGATGTTATGGATTGAAAAATACGCATGTCATCCTTTGTTGGTATGATTGGCAAAGACGTATAGTCTTTGTCACTGATAATTGTGATGACAAGCCTAAATAATTTGATCAAAGCATGAAAAGGTTGTTTCTCTTTAAAGCATTGGAATATCACAAAGCCAATAAGAGTCAATCTAAGTCGTAATGGATTGAACTAAGGTTACGAATTGAAAAATATGTATGTCTTCCTTAGTGGGTTTTGTTGCCCCTTGATTGGAAAAGATGTATAGTTTTGTCGCTGATAATTGTGGAAACAAGTCTGAATAATTGATCATAGTCGGAAATTGTTGTAGCATGCAAAGGTTGTTTATCTTCATAGAACTGGAATATCACAAAGCGAATGAGTCGGTTTAAGTCGTCATTGATTGAACTAAGGCTGTTATGGATCGAAAAATACGCATGTCATCCGTAGTCGGGTTTGATGCCCCTTGATTGGCGAAGATGTATAGTTTTGTCGCTGATAATTATGCTGACAACTATGAATAATTGATCATAGTCTACAAAGGTTGTTTCTCTTTATAGCACTGGAATATGACAAAGGCAATACAAGTCAAATTAAGTCCTCGTGGATTGAAATAAAGTTGTTGTGAATTGAAAAATGAGCGTCATCCTTAGTTAGTCTGATGCCCCTTGATTGGCAAAGATGTATGGTTTTGTCGCTGATATTATAAGAAAAAGGCTTTGTCGCTGATATTATAAAAAAAAAGTATCGTCGCCGATATTTGTAGCGACAAATTTGAATAATTGATTAAAGAAAAAAAAACAAAGACAGGGGAAAAGAAAAAGAAAGACAAATATAAAAATGAAAGAAAAGAAAAGAAAGAAAGACAGAAAAAATAAAAAAGACAAATAAAAAAAAGAAAAGAAAAGAAAGACAAAAAAAAAAAAAGGAAAGATAAATAGTTTTTCGCCGATAATTGTGGTGACAAGTCTTAAATAATTGATCATATTCAGGAAATGTTGTTTATGATTTGCCAGAAGAGATCAATGGTGGTTGTATTTGCTTAATTATGAAAGGATTTAACCAATGGTTGTTGGTTGAGATAGTAGATTCTAGGAATAAGTTACCACTGTTGTTTCAAATTATGGGTGTAAGTTGTCATAAGTTATTTCGGCTATCTCAAGGAATTCATGGTCATCGAGGGTTGTCAATTGGAGAAGTCAAATAAAGATTGGAATAAATCAATGTTGTCATTGTTGATAGTCATGAGGGCTAATTGTTGATATTAGAAGCTTGTTGGTCAGACTTCATAATATTGATCGTAGCTAAGGTTGTTTAGAATTAAAAAATATGCCTGTCGTCATGGGTTAGACTATTGTTGTTTTTTCGTATGTTCAATGTATGTAATCATAAGTTATTGTCGTCTACTTGAGAATTCATGGTTATCGAGAGTCGTTATTTAAGGAATTATAAGAACAACGAGTGTGGGAGAAAGTTGGCGTTGTTGAAAGTCATGAGTAGCAATTGTTGCACGTATTGTTGAGCGCAGAATTCGGTTGTTGGGGTATTGGTTAACAGAAAGATTGCTACAGATCGAAAACTATGAACGCCATCATTTGTAGGTTAGAATTCCCTTGGATTCGTAAGGATGTATTGTTTTGTATTGATAACGTAAATGATCGTGAGTTATTGTGGTTGACTCCAGAATTCAGTTATCATGAGATGTTTATAATTGGTGAATGTTTTAATATATCGTTGATGTCCAAAGTCACGAGCATGTTGTTATTGTTGATGTTTGGAATTGGATTGTTTGAGTATTGGTTGAAACTAAGGCTTATTTTTATTTTCCATCTATCAAGGTCATCTATGATCTATCAACCAAACATGAACTCTGACTCTACTAGGCCAGTACTTTATAGTACTAGAATATAACAAAGCCAGTACGAATCAAGTTAAGTCATTATAGGTTGAAACGAAGGCTGTTATGGATTGAAAAACGTATAGGCCAGCCTTAGTTAGATCAATGCCCCTAGAGTGGCAAAGATGTATCTTTTTGTCACAGATATTGCTGTGACTGGTATATGAATAATTTGTTCATAGTCAGTAAAGGTTATTTATGATTTGTGACATAAGAAAAATCAGCACTTAAGAAGAAGACAAAGAAAGACCCATTTCAAAAAGAAAAAGAAAATAGGGTATTGATTTACACCCAATCATGGAATTGGGGAATTCACAGAAACCAGATATTCACAGCTAAACAAACTATAGAGAGATTCCCCTCACCTCCAGTGGTAAGGAAAATCTGTACAAGAATAGGTTAATTTGAGAAGAAGCCAACTTATATAACATCAGAGAAGCATCCATTATTGAAAAAAGCCTATGGCGCAATTGTAAGGTAGTCATTGTCGCAACCAAACAAGGTTGTGGTTTCAAGCCATAAACCACCATTATATCCAATCTCTAAAAGTCCATCTGAATTGAAGATGTACCCATACCAACAAGAAATTGATATATTTCTACTGTACGAGGATGCAAACAAGGCCTCAGTTAAAAATTAGACATAGAAAACATGAATTACAGCTCAATTAAAAATTAAGACAAGGCACAAGGTGACGCGGTCGAAGCGAGCCACCGCCAATATTGGTTCACTCTGTCACGGATTTTACATAATCTATGATCACAACATCACAATTCAACACTATAGAACCATTAAAATCCCAGTCTAATATTTCGAGTCATCTCGTGACAGTCAAAACCCTAACTTTAGCTGATATAGTCTTACAACTAAACCCATTGCAAATTTCATGAAATCAGGTCTCTCCGTAAGGATGGTGGATAGCTCGAAAGTCCCACCGTTTAAACCAGAACAAGCTTTCACGGAAAGTTACATTTCATCAAAACCAGACAAATCGACAAAATACAGAGCTCATTACATTACATCAACATCTCAACCTATAAAAACCCCAATCTGATAAAGGAAATCACACACACACAAAAACTAACCCTAAAACCCAATCAATGCAAACAACAATCTTCAAAATGCATCAAGAAACAAATCAGAGAGCGGAATTCAAGAGAGAGACAGAGGGAGAGATTGATCAAAATACCTGACGAGCGGTAGATCTTTAACATCTGCTGCTTTCGATCTTAGGATCTGTGCATCGCCACGGATACATCTTAACATCGTCGTTCGTAAGATCTGCAAACGCCATGGATAAGTATAAGATCAAGAGGAGAAAAGATTGGGTTTTTTTACTTGATCGTGTAGGAGAAGCAATCGCTGCTAGAGAGAGATAGAAACGGGAGAGAGTGAGAACTGAAGACTGAGAAGCATAAAAAGCGTACAGAAGAAGCTTTATTAGTATTGATGGTCTTGGGACGCGGAAGCTCGCTGCCGTTGTACGCGGTTTTTAAAACTGCCAAATGGCGGTTTACACGCTGGAAGTGGCGGCTGGCGGGTTTTTAATAAATTTGGAAGAGTAATGTTTCATTTGGACCGTGCCCACCAAATCAGAACGTTGAATTTGAAAGAGTAATGTTGAGAAGATTTCCTTCCATTGGACGGTGCAGATTATCATTATGTGAGCTCTAACTGTGGCCCGCATGTGAATGCCCCAATTAGATCAATACCTCATAGTGTAACTTCATCATCATTACGAAAGCCTTGTCCCAATTATATTAGACTAGTCATTGCCCGTGCCTGAAGGCACAGCGCACCACGCTCTGAGCACAACTAAATCTAATTACTCTTCTTTTGACCATCTAACAACTAACACCGCTCATAATTTAACAAATTTAATTCAAATTTTCTATGTAGCCGATTGGATCAATCAGCTTTAAATCAAGCCCAGCCGGATTTTATTTTTTTAGGTAAAACAATCCAGCCAATTGGACCTTTCTTTAACCACCATTGAATACCAGAAGTGACCCACTACTATAAGCAGTCTAGTTTAATTGCATGCAAGCCACGTTTGCATCTGCTACCAAAGCAATCCAAGTTAGCCCAGATTCCACAATTCGTGAAAAACAACATATATATGTGAAGGGGCAAACTGGTAAGTTGTGGGCCCAAATTCCACACCGTTCAATCACTCAATTGCAATCATAGCCGTGTATTTAATCATATTTTTACTTGCAAGGAAGTTTTGAAAAGATAATGGCACGTTTCGTAATTTCACAGAAAACCAAGGATACTCCCATATCCTCTGGAAAAGATAATGGCAGGTTTCGTAATTTCACAGAAAATCAATGGCACTCCCGTATCCTCTTGTCTTTAGTAAAAAGTTACTGCCCCTTTGTTTTCAAATAATTACAAAATAACCAACCTCTTGAATCCATTCTCAGCCCCAGGATTTATGTACATAAATCCAAGGCTCCAAAATGTCCAGAGATTCAAATACTGCTCTCCCTTATTATATAGATTTTAGCACCCCGAATAAATATTGTTATCTGAGATTAAGATTCGGTATATGAATTATAATAAAACTTTATGCCGGCTTTGAACTTATCAAATCCAACCCTTTCTCTTTTGTCCATGCAACTGGCAGCAAAAATGAGTGAAGTTTTTATATACCAATCCACAAGTAATTCAAGTATTTTATATTAATATTTGGGGCAACTATGACCAAAGAATATTGTTAAATTATTATTTTTTTACAAAAATAAAAATGTCTCAACACCTATGGCCACCAAAGGAAAATTGGGTCAAAGCCAGTAATGTTTGCCCTAATGTGAAGAAAGGGTTTAATAAATTAATAATATTAAAATTGTCTCTAAATTTTTAGGTGTCATTATCAGTATAAAAAAAAAAAAAAAGAATCAAGATGAGGTTTAAGGATTTAAATTTTTTATGCAATGCTTTATCATGAAAAAAAAAAAAACTAGCTCATTGTGCATTTGCGCCACTAGAAAATTCTAAGACGGAGTAAAGTTATTTTGATTTCCATGAAGCTAGCTCATTATTTACTTTAAGTTGAAAATGTTCAAATAAACATGTCCTTTTAAAGTTTTATCATCAAAGAAAGTGGCATAAAAAATTGGAATTACTTATGTTTTAATCTTTTCCAACAAGATATACTTATATTGGATATCTACAGCGAAGGAGGAGGGTTGCATCAGTAGGTTGACAACCACAAAAATTTTTAATTTTTTTATGACGAAAGTTTTCCCCTTGTACATAACCTTATGGGGCTAGTTTGGTAATTTACTATTTAAAAAAAGTTATATAAAGCATCAAATCAAGAGAAAATAAAATATAAGGGGGTTATTATGATATTTTGTCTTTAGTGGATTGATAGGAAGTCTTTTTTACTTTTTTAGGAGAAGCACGATTGCTTATCATGTTTCTCTTAGAATGTACATCTGACAATTGTGGATTTTATAGTTCGATTAAGGCTATGCTCTAGACTAAACACTTACCCAAGCTGAGTAGAATGAAGAGACCGAGAAAGTGTTGGCTTTAGAAATTGCCCATAATCCACTATCTTGTCCATCCTCCATAACAAAGATGGCTTAAAAATATTCGTACCTCCTATTTAGACAAATTGCATCTAAAAGTGGGGGAGGGGGGTGTTTACACCTTCCAGTGCCAAAGATTGTCCATGGTTAGAATTTTACCATAGGGAGCCAACCACCCAGAAACAATCACTCAAGGAAAAGTTTTTATCTTCTAGAGAGGATGTAGTGCGTTTAGAGAATTCTGATTGCCGTCGTTAGCCCGATCCTTTGTAGGAACTACCCGTAATAACGAACTTGCAAAATGGATCTGTTTATCATAAAGAAATTCGTTGTTCCTGACCCTGCTTCACCTTAATTGTTATTTGAACAAAAAGATCACAATAAACTTTTGGTAAAAGTTATGTCTTGGTCCGAGTGGGGATAGCATTTCTCTTCTACATGCCCATGGAGTTCTGAAAAATCCAAATATTTCAGAGATAGATATAGAGATAAGAATTTGTCGAACGAACGTTACGAACCGCACTCCTTCGTATACGTCAGGAGTCCATTGATGAAAAGGGGCTGGGGAAAGCTCGAACCCGATTCCTACAGTGATGGATATAAGCGCCATGGAAATTCCTAGGGAGTTATACATTTGTGTATTGATAAGAATCCTCCAAGCGCACTACATCCTCTCTAGAAAATAAAAACTTCTCCTTCAGTGATTGTTTTTAGGTGGTTGGCTCTCTGTGGTATAATTCTAAGCCCCACTTTTAGATGCAATTTGTCTGAATAGGAGGAAATGGTGTTTTGCGACCTTACGAATATTTTTAAGCCGTCTTTGTTATGGAGGATGGACAAGATAGTAGAATATGGGCAATTTCTAAAGATGACACTTTCTCGGTCTCTTCATTCTACTCAGGTCTTGGGCAATCAAAATCCTCCAAGCACACTACATCCTCTCTAGAAGATAAAAACTTCTCTTTGAGTGATTGTTTTTGGGTGGTTGGCTCTCTGTGGTAGAATCCTCCTCCCCCCCACCCCCCCTCCCCCCCCCCCCCCCCCCCCCCCCCCCCCCACACACACACACACACACACACACACACACAAGGAGAGAGAGGAACTCTATATGTTTGTTGGAAAGTCCTCTATGGAGAGTCTTCTGGATCAGATTAGATTCAAAATTGCTACCGGAGTTTCTACTAGTCCATAATTTAGAGGCAGTCCAACTGATATGATTGTGCAAAACTAGAGCGCTTAGGCCTTTCCCTTAGAGGATATTTAGTTTTTTTCCCCCTTTCTTTATAAAGTTTGCCAGTATAGCTCTCTTGTATTGTTTTGCTTTATAATAAATTTCGTTAATTAAAAAAATAGTTGAAACTTTGAAACCCTTAAATCATTAGTTACAGATAGATAAACCTGATTTTTAGACCCTTCCTTTGCAACTGGGATTGTTAAAGAAACACCCGATATAAGCAATGCAGAGTCTCTAAATTTATCATTTTTTTTATTGAGGGAGGGAAATTCTGGCTAGGAATGTTTCTTAACCCTTTTGTGGGTCCATCTTGATGCATGAAAATCCCTTGCCGTTGCTGTATCATACATATAAATGATCTTATTTGTAATGTGAAGAGGTACTCAATCAGAGACAAAAGAAACTGAACGAAAGGTACTTTTGATTGTGTAGAGATGGTAATAGATAAATGTGATTCATCAACAGTATTATACCAAGTCTTGCTGGCCTCGGCTCTTAATAATGCTGTCATGATTGTTAGGTGTGATTACGAGCTCTAATAAAAAAAAATTATTAATGAAAACATGTTCATGCACAAAAAAATTGAATTACACTACAGAAGTTACATTCTAAGAAACCCTGTCCAGACCTGTTTGGCTAGAGAATTTGCCATGCCCCCGCATGTCGAAATTAGGAGGAAAAAAAAAAAAAACAGTTTGGAATGAAAATTAAAGAACCACATCACAGTGACTCTTATCATTACTCTTCAATCTTCTCAGTTGAAGAAGGCTTCAATCCCTACTTTCTTTTTACTCATGTAACTTTTGGCTTCCTGCAATAACAATAAGCGGCCCAAGCTTTGGTCATATCTCCATGGGAAGAGCAAAATGAGCACAGCTTCCCTCCATCACTTGAAGTTCTCATTTGAAAACTACAAAACTGTTTTCTCATTATCATTGGTAGCTTAGAGCTACAGTTCATGGCTTTCTGCATTGCAGATATTCTTCCTTTTCTTTCATGATAAGGTGGAAGACATGCAGAAAAGAAAAGAAAGGTCAGATTTGTAGATGAATACAAACAGGGAGATGGGCTGATTTTAGAACTTGATGGCTGTGTAGAGCAGCCAGTAGATGGCTTATGGGCAAGATTTTCTACATAGCCAGTAGATGGCTTATGGGCAAGATTTGGCTATTTGGGTTGCATGAAGGGGTGGGTGGCGAGGGCTGAGATGGAAGGATGCTGTGGGGCCAATCTTAAAAAATAAATGGTTGCACCCAGCTATGCACCAAACAGAGGAAAATTGATGAGCGCAGAAAATCAGAGGTAGCCTTGCCACCAAGAAATCCTCCTTGCACTTATTTAACATATTTAAATGATTCTAATGTATAATGGTTACACAATGTCATGTTTGTTTGCATTGATTTATAAATGTGGTGCTGAAAATGGAGAAATGTAGACAAAGGGGGTCAGGTGGATTGTAGAGACCAATTTTCCTTTCCTTTTTGCGGAATCCTCTCATCTCACTAAGAGGGCGTATGTAGGGGTGAAAATCTGGGCCGTGCAGGCAAGTGGGCCTGGCCCGGGCTGGGCAAGCACGGCCCATGTAATTAAGCGGGCCGTGCCGTGCCTGGCCCAAGGGCTCTGGGGTCAGCCCAGCACGGCCCAGGGCACAGCACGACAGGCGGGCCCCAGTCGGGCCTGGGCCGTGCAGCCCGTGGGAGGCCCACATATCCCCCTCCCCTTTTTTAAATTTTTTTTTTCTTTTTAGGTTCTTTAAGTCTTAGAGACTTAAACAGTTAGACTCTTCACTCTTGGTCTTGGAGATTTGGACCAATTTCATTAAAATAAATAAATTAAGAGAAATAACAAGTATAATAACACTAATGATATTTTGAAAAAATACATCAAATAAATTGTATTTCCTTAAAATAATAATACTAATACCCCCCATTTGACCATTTATAGCTACTGGAGGGGTTAAAAAAAAAAAAAAAAAAAAAAAACCCATTTGACCCTTTTTTGAGTGGGGGGCTGCAATTTAAAAAAAAAAAGAGTCGTTGGGCTCTCTGCAGGCCGTGCCTCGTGCGGTGTTGGGCTGCCCGAGGGCTTTGGGGCACTGGCCCAGTCCGGCACGGATTTTAACCATGCCGGGCCGGGCTGTGCCTCGGGCCTGGCAACCCTGGCCCAGCACGGCCCAATGGGACTGCCGGGCCGGGCCGTTGACTTGACCAAGTCAACGGGCCCAGGCACGGCCCAAGCACGGTTTTTTAGTGCCGTGCCCGTGCTGGGCTTGGGCCGCCCGACCAGATTTTTACCCCTAGGCATATGTGTGGGCTATTAGGGCACATTTCTGTTGCAGCTACAGACTTCAGTTTTTCTGCGGGGAATGCTCCATCTTTCCTATCTCCCATATGAAAGGGGTTTTTTGAAAATTGTGGAAAATCAATCTGTTTTTGGCACTTTTCTGTAAGACAAGCACTCAAACCAACTGATGAAAAAGGTTTTTTCAGGAACATGTCCTGCATTTCCTTTTTATTTATGCATAAAAGCAATTATACAAATCAAAGCGATTACACAAACTTGACCTCAAAGTGATCTTTACAATGGGATGATTACAATATTTTCAAAATATCATGTTCATATAGTGATATTCACCTAGAATGGTATTTACTTGATAATACTGCGACGCTTTCAAAATATCATAAAAACAAAACTATTGTAGAATAATTGTGGTAATATCAAAATAAAAAAGAAAAATCTATAAAAAATGATCTTTTATTGGGTTCTAAATTTATCATTGTTTATTTATTATTTTAGTTACTGAAAATAATTTATGACATAATTGGGACAAGGTTTTGATAATGATGATGATGAAAAAATGATTTATACTCTGTAACCTTTTCGGGTAATGTCCTGAGAAAAACCCCAAATCTGAGAATATCTCAACATTTTCTTAGAAGATAATCTTCAATAGTGATGGTAAGAGGTGACACTCAAATGAGGGGTCAAGGAGGGTGTCTACTAACATCATTAATAGAAATCATGATGGGGCCCATTTTAAAAACGAAACACAAATGATGAAATTACAATAGAATAAACCTGATTAATGAGGGTAACATCCCATACGTGTTAAAATGATCCTAATCTTGGAGGGATCATTTGGTGATGTAATTAAAGTAATCAAGGTGGTCACAAACTCTTGGTAAACATGATCCAGTCTGACACAAATGACAAAGAGTGCTTCTATTTGCACCGCATTTTTATCTCTATGCACCGCACAATTTTTTTTTCTTTTCCTAAACTACCCCTCCCCCCACCCAATCCTCCCAATCTCCGGTAGGGAGGGGCCGGCCTCCGTCCACCTCTCTCTCCCTTCCTCTTTTTCGCTCTCCTTCCCTCCCCCCCAGCCGTTGGCAGGGAGGGAGATCAGGCAACAGAGTTTTTTCCTATTGCAGCCCTACCGCCGGATCTCCCTCCCCTTCGACGGCTAGGAGGAGGAGGGGGAGGGGGAGGGGGAGGGAGAAGGAGAGCAAATAAAGGAGTGGGGAGGGAGGAAGAAAGAGGGAGAGGGAGGCCCGCTGGCTAGCCGGCCGGGGATCCCTCCCCGCCAAAGACTGGGAGGTGGGGTGGGGGGAGTGCGAGAATGAGGGAAGAGGGTGGAGGGAGAGGGAGAGGGAGAGAGGGAGAGGGGTAGTTTGGGAAAAAAAAATTTATTTTGTCTTTTAGTGCAGTGGGGACAGTAGAAAATCCGGTGCCAATAGAAGCACTCAATGACAGAAGCACACCAACGGTGAAAACACACCTACAAGTTGCGCCCCTGCTTTATTTATTTATTTTTATTTTAAGTCTGGATCCTTGATAGCCCGTTATTTAGCACAAGGGGTAGTGAAAGGTGAAGTATTGAAGAATTCATGTGATATTTGTTTTAATTTCATAATGTTTGGATGAAAAAAGTTGAGTGGAGAAGTAAAATTATGATGCGACACCATTAACCTTTTGCTCCTTCGCGTACCTCTTTTTTTTTTTTTTTTTACCACAAAAACAGTATGATAAATTATGGTGTAGTAAAATTTATAATAAAAGTGCTTTTAATCTACACTCCTCCTCTCCTTGATACTTTACCCCCATATAATTCAAAGAAGAATTCCAACACGTCTCTACTTCTGATTTAATATTTCTTAGTTTTATTTTTTTCATGATTTGACACTCTCTCATTTCCTCCGGTACACATATAAAACACAAGCTTGTATTTTACTTGTGCTTTGGGTTAGTAAAAGAGTGGAACTTCATGGTGGGGGCTACCTCTTCGAAGTCCGAACAACTTAAGATGATAGGATGCACCTACAATGGCATACCCTCAATTTTTGCTCCAATAGGAGCAGCTCCCTTCATAAGATTAATGGTGCATTTGTGTTGCAGCTTTTCTGCAGAAAAAGCATAGAACAAAAATACTTTTCTCCAACTCTAAAAGTTCCACATTTGGTGCAGCTGCTTTATTTCGAGACAAAGTTGAAAATGAACAAAGTTTTCTACAATTTTGTAAAAAACCATTTTCAATTTTTAAGGAGAGGACTTGTGTTGCACGGAGCATGGAAAACATTGTCCACAGAACTGGTTTTTCATAGCACTACACAAATTTGATTAATTATGTTATTAATTATATAATAAATCTAATCTTGTGATGAGAACAATTCCAGTAATTTTGAAGTATAATACTTTCAGAAAGGTTATTTTATTTTGATTTGTTTAGATTTTCTATCGGTGGGAAAGATTATTTTCCTTTTTTTTATATATTTTTCTATCGGAGAATTCCCAACCCTTTGGACTGGAATAATCCCTCTGGGCCCAGAGGGAGGCCAGGTAAACTCTCCTGTAACCCTAATGTGGCAATGCAGTTTCGAACTTACAACCTCCGAGTGCAAACCGTGGTCTTAGGCCAACTGAGTTACCCCTTGGGGTTTATGCTGCTAATAGTTGACTAACATGGAAGGGCCCACCTTTGCTTGTTGTAATTTTTGATGTTGAATGTCCGCATCTGAATGGAAGTAGAATACATAGGATAAAGTGGTTAAAAAATGAATTGATAAAATCCGAATTTTTAAATTGAGCATCAAATAACCTATCCTTTTAATGCCAATAAAATCAAAGGAAGATGGGAAATGAATAACTAAAAGTGATGGCTAGTTATCCACTTCCCATCTTCCTCACATACTATTTCCATAATAGGAAAGGTGATTTGATACTCATTTTTGGAAGAGTGACTTATGGTATTTATTTTTAACTATTTATTGCATGAATCCAGTGTGTTAAATTTACATGTATTTTAATGCTAACAAACAAGACCTAAACAAAAGTTGCCCAAGTTCCACTATAAGTAAAACGATATGTAACGTTGGATTGATTGTGAGTAAAAGCATAATGATATATTATTAAAATCTAATTCAACAATATATACATCACTCTAATTAAAATGAACCTTGGGAGGATAGGCATGCAATGTTAATGGGTAGCGATAAAAAAAGTTGGGCTTAGTACACCACAATACAATGTGTTTGTGTATGTATACATATAGTTAGGGGGAAATTAATCTTGTGTGCCCCATCCATAAAGATGCCTTGGAATAGCTCCCACACTCGATTCGCATGTAATGATTCACATATATAAATAATTCACATGCACATCAGTTGCAGGTGATCACATATGTTTGTTCTTATTCACGTATGTAATGCGCAAATGTGGTCTTAAAATTATGTGCAAGTCAGGCCATTTGTCCCTCTCATTGACATACTAGAGGAGGTGGATGCAAACAAGAGTGGTACAGGTCACAATCGGGGTATCCACCTAAACATGTTGCGGGGTTGGAACCCCTTCAACCATATAGATATTTTTTGCACTTTTGTGGGCCCTAGTCGATAATCTTAGCCATTTCATCTTGTTTATTGGTATAATAAATTCTAAGATGTTTACATTCATATTTTAAGTCTCTGTAGATTTTGAGAAATTTGTGATTTTTTTTGTCAAAAAACCCTAATCTATAGATCTAATATTTTTTACACTTTTAAGGGCCCCAATTCACGATCTAAACTATTATACTCCCGTATTAATAACAAGCATAAAGAAGTTTAGATGATTTTACAGGAAAAAAACATCTTAGATGGCCCGTGCACGAAAAAGGGTATTGTGGTTTTTACTACACAAAAAAGACCATTTCGCCAGTTTTAACCTATGTTTTTAACCTTTTAGATGAGAGATGATCGTCGCTCATGTCTTCTTCTTGCTCTTCTTTCCTCTCCTCCTTCCTCTTTCTCCATCTCCTCCACTTAATTCCTTACTCCAGGGAGAGCACCCCACACACTTGCATCTAGTTATAATGACATGCTCTTAAGAAAATCTCATATTTCATCCAACTAAATTATCTACCCTTCTTTAACAAAAGAAGATACTCCACAAACATAGAAAAATACCTTTATGTAGTTCTTCTTTTCGTTTTTATTTTTATTTGATCATTAGCATGATAGGTGAGAAATCATTTCCTATTAAAGGGGAAATCTCCTTTTTTTTTTTTTGGATTTTCAGCTTTGTCTTCAATTTTAGCTTTTCTTTGGTTTGAATGGATTCTATGCAAGGTTAAGATAAAGATGAATGGTGTGAGAAGGTAAAAACATGAATGAGTTGACTAAGATGAAGGTGTTGAGAATGATGGAGGTGTATGGAGTGGGTCAACTGAAACGAACGTAGCCTAAAAGGTTTTAAAAAATAGCTTGAAATTGCCCCGGGGGGGGCGGTGGGGGGGGGGGCGCTTTATTGTGTAGTAGAAGCTATGAGGTCCTTTTTCGTGCACCAAGCCATTTAAGAGGTGCTTTCTGTATTTAATTTCATATCTTGAATTTTCATATATTTTGAAAATATTGTAAAAAAACTAAAAAAAATCTAAACACATCTAAAACCATTGGATGCACTCAGTCACTTATGTGAAAATGGTGATTTTGATAAACATGGTATTTCCTATGCATAACATTTAGATATGAATCCTTTGCATCCATAAAATCCATTTTTTCTACCCCATGTATAAAGGGAAATGATTTTTCAAAGAAACTCAAGTTGGTCCAGTTTTAATATGAACATTTATTCCTCCTTCATGCTATCCTCATGAAGAGAAGGGCCTAGTTTATACATAGAATTATTTAGGTACTCCTATTTATAAAGAAGAAAAAATCAACTTGGTAATTTAAGTTTTGGACTGATGTCATTAAAGGGTACTCCTATGAACAGCTAGCATCTAAAGCATCTTTGAAAGACATTCAAATATGTATCTCTCGGAAAACTGGCTTATATCTGCTACCCCTAACATTAATAAATTCACAAATAGAGTTTTTGATTTTTACCTAGCTAACCATGAATGTACCTAATCAAACCATTCCATCAGACACCTACTAATATTATCTAAACCATCCAGGTCCATTTCCTACTTTAGATCAATCAAAATAGTCCCATTTGTCTTTTCATCCTCAGCCTTCATCATCATCTAGGAAACTGCATTTTTCATGAAATTTACTGCAATAAATATCCCTATTTAAACTAGAGTGGATGAAATACAAATTATTAATATAATTCAAACTCATTTACATTTATTCAAAATTTCAAATGCAACTTATTTGAAATTCTAATTCAAATCTTTTCATATCTAGCTATTGATTACATGAAAAGAATACAAGATTCCAAAAATAAATTAGTAATATTTTGTCAAAATGTTGATTGTGTTTTGCTAGTGATCACCATATGTTTGTAAAGTTTGTCACCTTGCATCTCATTCTTTTTGAGTTTGTTGGAGTCTATTAGACCCAATCTATCATGGTTTCTTCTAAATGCATGAGGAAATTAGGCTCGTTTGTTAATGGGGGGCTAAGATGAATGTGAAGAAGATGCTTGCTTCTTACTTAAGGAGGGAAAAAAACTAAAATGGTGCAATCACTGTATAAGTAAAAAAGAAGTAAGACCATGACCAAAAAAATCATAAAATCACAATCAAGTGATTTGATACGGTGTAAAATTTCAGAAAAATTATATAATTTACAATAGCACGACATCCTTACTCATACAATAGTAACAAGACAAAGAAACCTATTCAAATTCTAATTCAAACCTTTCCTAAAGAGGGAGGAATAGGAAGTCGATACCAAGACCTCTAGCTCCGAAAGACGGAGGAACGTTGATCCTGACCACTGGGCCAACCCCTTGCAGCTAAATATAAATCTTATCATATCTAACAATCTCTAGCAAAAACTAGCCACCCTGCTTTACTCCCTGTTATAATACCTATAATTTAAGAAAAGTACTCAAATTGAAAACCACAGCCAATTTACCTACATAAACAAAGATGAAAAAGGAGTGCGAAGATGTAAGGATCGACTTCCCCCACTTTTGTTTGCCATGATCATTAGGAAGACAAATACGTAGTACTAAATGGGGAGTGCTAGAAAACTCCTGGTGAGTTTTTTTCTCTTCACAAAGCACCCATCCCAGATGGATCCACTATAGTGTCCCACAACTATGGAATTCCGCTAGATGGAATAATCTAGATGAGATCTCTGTATGTGATAATTCTCAACTCTATTAGATTATCACAACCCCTTGATTCATGGCCCCAGAATTTAACTATTTTAGAGACATTACTTTCTTTTGATTTCAATTCAATGTTGAGCAAAAGTTGGATGAATGCCAAATTTAAGATTTATGCCAATTCACAGGATGTACTAAGGCGAGGTCCATGTCCTAAAAATAGGTGAGAGCAAAAACGAGAGTTTTTAAAATGGGGAGCTTTTGAGAATTCCCCACTATATATATAAAGTTAAAAGATACAGACTAGTGGAACTCCAAGGAGCCTAATTTGATAATTTTGAAATGGAGCCACAGTTAAATCTATTTTTTTGTTCTGAGGACCTTTCATTAATTTTTTCTCACAGCCCATGACTCTCCTTAAAATTTCCACATAAAACGGTGTCAATCGCACAAAATATCTTCTCTCTCCCTCCTCTTCGTCAATCCTCATCACTTTACAAGGGCAGAGAAGACGAAACGGAGACGCCAAAAGAAAAAGTCCCAAACCCCAACAAAACCAGGCTCTTCTTCTTCGCCAACCCGGAAATCTCCTCTGCTATTCTTCCACACAATAACAACAACAAAACCCTAACCCTAATCCCCTCTTCCCTATAATGGATGCAGAGGAAGATGAATTCGGAGATCTCTACACAGATGTTCTTCGTCCCTCTTCTGCTGCAATCCCGTCTCTCCTTCCCTCTTCAAAACCATCTCTCGATCTCAACGCCTCCGAAGACGACGACGACGAAGATGATCTCATCCTCTACGGAAAAAACCCTTCTTTTAATGATGCTCCTCGCGACCACCCCAAACCCTCCTCCCCCACCCAGCCCGACGAGCTGAAGGAACCTCCTAGGGTTTCGGCCGCCCCCGCGTTGGATCCGGTGCAGGAAGATCAAATTAGGGCACCGGATGATGAAAAAGATCGGATTTTGACGGAGGAGAGGATCGGAATCGAAGTCGGGATCGGCGATTTGGATTCCGACCTGCCGATGATTCCCGGCCTCTCGACGGGCGCCTTCGTTCCGGCGGTTTTCGATGCGAGCGCGGCGAACGGCGGCGGAGTGAAGGCGAAGGACGGCGGGGATGAGGAGGACGATTGGGATAGCGACGACAGCGAGGACGATCTGCAAATCGTGCTGAATGAAACCCTACCGATTGGCGCGGAGCAGGAGGACGAGGATGGCGAGGATTTGGTGATTGTAGCGGGCGGAGATCAGCATGTTCCGGGGATCGAGGAGCAGGAGTGGGGGGAGGAGGCCACACAGGCAGCGGCGGATGGGGATAGGAAGGAGGGCGGCGAGGCCGCGAAAGCGGGCGGGGGTGGAGGGATTGCGATGGTGGGTCCTGGCGGTGCGAGGATCGGGTATAGCAATCACGGGTATCATCCGCACCATTCGCAGTTCAAGGTCAGATTCCTGATGAAAACGCTGGAAATTCTTGTTTTTGTATGCTTTTCAGAATTGGGAATGGGAAGTTGTAATTTTGAGGAAATGTGTTGTGTGGTGGAAGTGTTTTGTGATTGCTTCTTTATTGTACAATGTAAACGTTCTTTGCATCATTCTAAGGTGATTTTGCCCCCTCCTATGCATGTAGTTGTATTGGAATTTCCATCTTGTGTAGCTTATGCTTGGTGTATGTGTTTTTATGTTTTGGGATGGATTTTGATAATTGGGCTCACTTTACATGGAGTTTCTCCTATGTTCCTTGGTTTTGCTTCTGCTTCCAGTCTTGGATCTGCTGCAAAATGAATTTGTTGAGAGGAATGGAGGATCTTAAATGGCTCGTATGTTTGCTTGGTATTGAATTCGTAGTGACAAGGGTTGCACTGACAGAATATTAAAGAGTGGAACACTGAAAGATATAAGGTGAAGATAGATATGGATACTCACTTTCCTATAATTTGAAGAGGAGGTTATTTGATGGCCATTTGTGCTTCTTCACCTTTACAGTTTTCAATTTAGCCCTTTCGATGGTAGGGCATTGCTTAGAATTCTTAGGAATTCAACACTTAATGGGCCCAAAAGGAGTGGGTTAGAAAGCGTGGTGTAATTGCCTTTTGAAGGAAGAAAAGGCTGTGAGGCTGTTACACTGAACAAAAGCGTGATTGGTTATGCTGAATTGCTGATGGTTATTTACCCTATTGGCTGCAAACATTTTATTAAATTCCACATGAGAAATTTGAGCACAGTAAAGTGAACTAAGAGGCTTGGGAATGGGTATGCGTAAGTTTAACTGTAGTTATTTTTATGATGAGCCCTTCATCTGGAAGTGGGTTTTGATATTTCCGGTGGCTGAAGTCCTCAGTTTAATCATGTAATGTTCTTCACTGTTGTTATTTCCATTGCTATAACATGTGATGCAGAGGCGCAGCGATTTCTGTTTCATGAAATGACATAATAAATCCATACTGTATGGTTGGCTGACTCATTTGTAGCAGGGTGTTTGGACTCAGGCATTGTAGTTGTTTTCTTATCCCATTGCTGTGGAAGCCAACTTCTGATCAGCTGTCTGATGTATGAACTCCCGAGGGCGAATGCAAAATCCAGGAACTGTCTCGATCTGCCTCAGTTTCTTTCTCTAATTTGCTAAGAAGCGCTAGTGAGGAGGCTAATTGGTTACTCTGGATGGAATACATCACCATTATATTTCCTTTGGCCTCCCTCATTCCTCTGTTGCCTAATTTTGTCTTCTTCATTGTATCTTTTTCTTTCCATGTCTCAGTTACACTATCCTAATTCCTCAACATATTAATTTGTCATCTTAAAAAAAGGTACACACCGGCTGGGATCTCTTATTTAAAAATTAAGCTTCCAACTTAGATGGTTCATGCAAAATGAACTGATTCTCCTGCAGCAAATACTGAATTTTAAAACATTCGCATGTATGTTTCTACATGATCTTCAAAAGGAACCATTCAAAAAAAAAAAAAAAAAAAGATCTTCAAAAGGAGTAGTCTTAGTGGCACTTCAAAGTGTCAGAGGCATAACCATATTTTGGGCTGTAAGCATTTGGGGCTCTGAAGTGGTTGGCCTTCGACTGTCTTTTAAGTGAAATCAACGAAGGGATATGTTCTGAGTTTGGAAGAACCTCCCAGAGTATCTCAGCCAGGGCATTAGTTGAACTTTGGTATTGAATGAGATGTTGGACTTGATTTTGTGGGTTCCCATGTTGTGATGTGGGAGCTTTGTTGTGGAAGGTCTTGAAGCGGAAATTGTATTCCCATCTTTTGATTTGATCATGGAAGTTGGTTCACTCAATGTTATTTGGCAAACAATTGTGCATATTATTAATTCTTGTTTTGTTGTGTATTAAAACAAATGAACACAATCATCTGCGGTCACCAAAAAAGATTTGTTAACCTAAATAGTTCCCAGCTTCGTCTGCAGTAGCCAGTAGGTGACACTGTTTTTCTATTATACGTCTTGCTAATTTTCCTTTTTGGGTTCTTAACCTTTTACCCAAAAAAAGTTTCAACAAGCTAAGTCAAAAAAAGTTACACAAGTTCATGCATGGGGTCTGGAATACCTTCATCAAGCTCTACAGGGTTTCTCTAAGAACATTGGATCAGTAGTGAATGGGTGGGACAGTTCAGGAAAAAAATGAAGAATCCTTTAGAACCCAACTCCGAAGATGCTATTCCACGGGAGTCTAGAAAGAGAATCTTTTGTTGGATATTTGTGAACGATTTAATCTATTGGCATCATGGTTGAGAGGATAAAGTTGGATCTTCCACAGTTGGCATGCAGTATGGTGGAAGACATTGCAAGTTATCGGAATCTATACCTTAAAGATGTATTTCTGCTGTTTGCATCTTATATTTTGTTTTTTCTTTATTGGATGGATCATTTCTTTGTCTCAGGCTGATCCGTGTTGCAGTGTAATAGTTATTGTAATTTTTTTCGTGAATAAATGGTCATTGTGGATGTATCAATACATTTCTTGCTGCCTTTTCTCATTCCATGTCTGTCCTTGTTCTTGCTTTTTGGCTGTATAGGTATTGATAATACTATAGGTGAGTGACTCAAGTATGATTAACAAGCCTGCTTGAATCGATGCCAATGTTATGGTGAAACACATATTTTGTCTGTATCCATAACATCTCAACTGATCCACACACACAAGAAAAGAATTGTTTTATCTGTTATTTGTATCTAATGCCCTTGGCATATCAAAATCATACTCGTACCACTTTCTTTGTGAATGTATATTTGTGAGTTGTGACACTCGTTCATGTTGGTCTTTGTTATCAATGTTCTGGTTCCTTGCATCTTATATTGTGCAATTAGTGACTTTTGTTGATTCTGCTGTGTAAAAAAAAATTGGTTCTCTTAGGAAACTGGCATTTAATCTTTTCCTTCTGGTCTGTCATACCTGCTTTGGTTATGCTACATGGTCTTGATTGACACAGTCTGAAGGTGCTCATTATCGCAACCACAAGGTTGCGGGTCCGAGTAAAAATTGAGTGCCATGAATTACGACTATTATTGTGTGCCCCGTTTACTTTCTGTCTCCTATTGTGCTTTCCGGCACTGGCACAAGAACATTGGTGTCATTTTCTTTCTTATAAATTGAGTTCATGCTGGGAGATGTTCTATCTTTTAGGCAAAAATAACTAGTATTTTCTAAAGTCCTTATGTTGATCTTCATAATTTGTTTCTTTTTTTTTTCCCAGAAACTTTCTGCTGACGTAATTTTGCTGAATGTCTTGCCACCTGTTTTCTCAGTGATCTTTTAATTTTATATCTCATTTATTATATATTTTTTATATGCAGTATGTAAGACCTGGTGCTACAATTGTACCTGGGGGTGCCGTAGCTGGTGGTGCAGCTCCAGGTCAAGTTAGACCTCCTATCACCATGGGTTCCATTGCTGGTCGAGGGCGAGGTGATTGGAGACCAGTTGGGATGAACAAGAGTCTTCCGACCATGCAAAAGAATTTCCATTCGGGTTTTGGATTGCCTATTTGGGCGAACAATTCATCAGGGCGTGGTTTTGGCACCGGAATGGAATTCACTCTTCCATCTCACAAGTATGTTTAGCACATTTGCGTGCCTTGTTGTTGGTTAACTTGATTTCTTTTCTTTTATTTTCTTTTTCTTTTTCTTTTTTCCCTTTTGTCGTTTCCCATTATTTTTATTTTAGTACTCAAATCAAGTTACTGTCTTATCTTACTATAAAAATGAAAAAAAAAAGGTACAAAGGAGGATCATGGCACCATTCTGGGCCATGAGTAAGGTTTTGTTATTCTTTAAATTGCTTAGGTTAGTCTTGGTAGTATTTCCACATCTGTTCCTTTTTTGTGTTCTTTTTGAAAGAGAAATTGGAATCTTTTTAAAGCCCTGCTAGCATAATGCTGGTTTTCCATAGTTTCAGTTATGAGAGGTTCATACAGGACACTCTGGATGTAAGTGTTACCTCCTGATTCCACCATATAAATGGGGGTTTACTGGATTATCTATCATAAAAGGTCAGCTTCACTGGGCATTTGTATTCCAATTGAGGTTTATAGAAGTGGACAGTGAACATAGAAACAGTTGATGGCTGGCAATCGCCATTTCTATTTGACGACGGCTAGATCATCCATTGAGGCATTTTTTTTAGATAGCAAATCCACCAACTGCTCTTTTATATTGTGGATGGTCGGACCGGTTGGTCCCACTTACACACCTCCTGTTTTGCAAAAGCCTGTTGTAATCACAGTTGTTGCTGGATCACGAGCATATGTTACTTGGACATGCAGCATTTTATTAACAGCTCTGGTCATAATTTTCTATTCCAAAATTACTTTAATTTTTCCAAGCCACATTTCATTTAATAAATAAAATTGATTTGTTGTTATTTTTATAATAATTAGGATGTTCATGAATACCATGCGAACCTCATTTGCCTCTTTAAGTT
Source organism: Umbellularia californica (assembly GCA_028538565.1). Taxonomy (NCBI): domain Eukaryota; kingdom Viridiplantae; phylum Streptophyta; class Magnoliopsida; order Laurales; family Lauraceae; genus Umbellularia; species Umbellularia californica. Next base: position 97,093,050 of record JAPQWN010000003.1, read on the forward strand.
TTTATTTTGGTTTTATGAATCTTTATAGCTTTTCACCCTTTTTTTTTTCAGGACTGTGTTTGATATCGATATTGACAGTTTTGAGGAAAAGCCATGGAGATATCCTGGCGTTGATACATCAGATTATTTTAATTTCGGACTGGATGAGGACAATTGGAAAGATTACTGCAAGCAACTGGCAAGTGACGCAACAAAAAATAGTTGTGATGAAAAGAAAATCTATGCTTTACTTGATTTACTTGTATCAATATCAAACTTTGTTCTGTGCAGGGCCAACTTCGTTTGGAGGCTACGATGCAAAGTAAAATCCGTGTTTATGAAAGCGGGCGATCTGAACAGGTTAAAAAAAAAAAAACTGTGAAACACAGGAATGCAGTTCATCGGTCCTTTTCTTATTATGGAGGTGCTTTTGTTTCAGGATTATGATCCAGATTTGCCCCCAGAACTTGCAGCAGCTGCTGGTCTTCATGATGTTTCCATAGAAAACTCTCATCTTGGAAAGACAGACAGTGGGCAAATGGATTTATCAGGCCAGGGAAGAGGAGCTACTCGAACAAGACCTCAACTAGTATGCCTTGATTTGCATGTTTATTTAGCCCCATTTTTCGTGGTTTCCTCATCCATATGAAGTTTCTTCCAAATTGCATTTCTTGCTGCTTTTGAACCTTGTTATCTGTTTTTTCTTATTTCTGTTATAGCAGCCTTTCCCCTGTTTACCAGTATCTCATAATGCCAATGATATGTTTGAACTTTTAGATTGTTTGTCTTTCCTTTTCCTATATCCTTTCCAGCTTTTTTGATTTTGTGCACTTGTTTACATTTTTAACTAGCCAACAGGGAGAGCAATACAGGTTGAAGGTGGTTACGGTGAACGTCTTCCCTCCATAGATACTAGACCACCACGAGTCCGCGATTCAGATGCAATAATAGAGGTAATTTTTAACTATCTACTTGTCCTGTTAGCATCATGATTCCTATACGAGGAAGTGCCATTTGAAATTTTTATGCAAGGCATAAATATATTGCTTACTAAAGGTATATCGTTGCGCAGATTGTCTTGCAGGATTCTGTAGATGATGATTCCGTTGTAGCTAATGGTGAGCAACCAGAGGATGAGACTCAAGTAGATCTCAAAGGAGGTGGTCATGAATTTCAAGATGATGAAAGGCAGGCTGATGCTGAATACTTTGACCAATTTCCACCAACTTATAATGGTAGAAAGGGGGAAACAGTTACTAGAAGAGCACCTTTTACCAGTTCTATTCAAAATAACAAGCATGAAGGTGATGGGATATTGCCCTTTCCTTCAGCTGTGCCACTTCAATATCGTCCTAGTTCCAATGTGCAGACCTCCATATATCCTGGCGGGCTTTTCAACACACCTCCTGGTGGAAGGTACTGCTTGCTTGTGTCTCAGATATTACACTTTTGGTGCTTCTGTGCAGATGAAACTTTTGTTTCTAAAATCAGTTTAGTGAATGATTTAATCTCATGGCTCCACTGTTAACCTTTGCAACTTGGAATTCAACTCATGCTTTTTGATATTTGCTAATGCACGTGAGGATGGTTGTCCAGCAAGGATCATTGATTGTCATTCATCATTTATTGTTACTGTTTATTCATTATTGGTTGTTATTTTGGACTTTCAATGGCTCTCATTTTGTGATTAATTCAGATAACATTGAATTCCATATGAAGTGATGATTGCTCAAGTCTTTAAACTTTTCCTACAACTTCAGGTGGCCCCAGGGGACAGGACATGAGAGACACAGCCATACAAGTGCTGAGCATGGAAATGAGGCCATCCCCAATCGAAGTGCTCGAAACAGATCTGATGTTAACCAGAAGGAAAAATTGAGGGCCAGTGTTGAAGGCAAACAGACACCAGACGCATTGTCCCCTGTTGCAGTAGAGGCTGCAAGGGAGCAGAGTGTAGAACAGAAAGATAACTTGAATGATGATGGTCCTGCTTTAGCCGACAGCATTGAAGAGGAGGAAGTAGCTTCAGATTTGGGTGGAGATGGCAGCTTACATCTATCTGTTGAGAAACGAAAACTAAGTTCTCGAGTGGAACAACCTGCAGTTGAAGAAATTGGCAGTGGTGATGATTTGAGGACCACTTATAGTGATAACAGCAAAGCAAAATCGTGGAACAGTAGGGATTTTCAGAAACGGCGTGATGGTGGTGATGAAGAAGTTGCTCAAGATGCAATGTCAAGAAGAATGGGAGAGGGGAAGAGGTTCCATGATGAAGATGACTATAGCTATCGGAGGAGAGATGAGCACAACCGAGATAGTAAAGAGATTGACATAAACCGCACAATTGCTAAAGGAAGGGAAGATTTGTATCACTCCTATCCAAATAGAGATTGGGATTCTAGTTCAGCACACTATAAGCGTGCCAAGACTGAGAGTATCGAGAGGCCAAAGGATAGGGATGGTTCTGTTGTATTTTATCAAAAGAGAGATGATGACACGCATGGCAGAAGGGCAAAAGATGAAGAAATGAGGAGGCCGGAGCGCATTGAGGATACAGGATCAAGGCAAAGGAGTAAGCTTCGTGAAAGCGAGAGAATTGACAGAGATGAGCATCTTCATTCAAAGAGACGGGTGGATGATCGTGAATGGAGGACCTCTCATGATAAAAATAGTGGGCCAAGGCACAGAGAAAGGGACGATGTTTTGCTGGGTCGGCATGAAATCATGGATGATGCTCATGTCAGAAAAAGGAAGGATGAAGAACTTCAGAGGAGAGAGCATGTTGACAAGGAAGATGTCTTGCATGGCTACAGAGCTAGAGAAGATACTAGCCGAAGAAAGCGAGAGAGGGATGATGGCCTAGACCACAGGAGGAGGGAAGATCAGGCAAGGGTGAGAGATAAGGTCGATGATCACCACTCCGTTAGGCACAGAGATGAGAGTTGGCGGGTGAGAGAGAGGGAAGATCGAATAAGGCCTAAACAATCTCAAGAAGATATACATTCTAACCGGGATAGAGAAGATGGGAGGAGCTCAATAAGGAGTGGGCGGCTTTCAGAAGACAAGCAGTGGGTTGGGAATTCAAGGGCCAAGGATGAGCCTAAAGGTATGGCTTCTGATAGGGATTATCAACATAAGGATAAAAGGCGGGAGAGTGAGCACCCCAAGAGAAGAGACCGGGTAGAGGAGGATACTTCCTCACATCATAGAGTACATGATGATACCTATGCACGTGAGAATCAATTCAAGGACAGAAATATAAAACAAGACAAGTCAAGTACTCAGAATGACCGACTTATAAACAATCCTTATAGCCAACGGATGTCCAAGGATAGACACAGAGAGAATTCAAGAAAGAGTAAAGAATCTGAAGGGGCTGACCAGCATACTCAGATTCTGGGCAAACGCAAGCATGATGACCACAATGCTCATCGGCATGAGAAGGTATGACCAATAACTCAAGACAAAATTGAATCAGTGCAAGTTAGGCATTTTTTTAAACGACATGAAATGCAAAAATAGGTAACGACAGATCACCTTATAGTTCTTAATACAAGTATGGAACTTTCCCTTTGTAAGGTATGGTGTGGTTTCTGTTGAGACTAGCCTGCTAATGAGAATTTATGGTTGCCAAATATCTACTGGTGTTGTACATCAGCACATGAGACCAAAACCACAGTAGGTAGGCTTAAAGGTATATGTTCTCCTACGAGCAGCGGGATGTGGAAATGTGGATTGATGCCCTTAAGTCACGGTCCGCCTTTGCAATTCATGTTCAGGTACGGGGGCGCCAAAGTACATGTCTAGAATTAGATGAGAAGATCTCTCTCTCTCTCTCTCTCTCTCTCTCTCTCTCTCTCTCTCACACACACACACACACACACACACACATGCGCGTGCACGCGCACAGAGTCCAGTCACCAGTGCATCTGCAGTTGTGATGGAGCCTGCCGTATTGGCTGCTTGGAGCTTGTAAATGGGGTGGCAGAACCTGACCCAACCTAACCGGACTTGTTCAAACTCGCTAACCCGACTTGAACCATATATGGGTTGGATGTGGGTCAAGATTTCATGACCCTACAATAAAAAGTTCGTATATGGGTCTAACCTGTCAAACCCCTTATTTAAACCTAATTAGGTTTGGCATATGGTATTTTTTGGGTTCCACTCTTACATTAATATGAATACTTGGTCTTGCATATGCGTGGACCCACAATATCAATCAATTCATAAAGGTGGGTTTACATGTACTAAAAGCCCTAAAAAAGAAAGAAAGAATATTATAAATGGGTTATTTGGGTTGGGTTGGGTTGGGTTGGGTCGGGTCGGGTTTGACCTGCATCGGGTGTGGGTTGGGTATATCTGACCCGTTTTATTAATGGGTTGAATTGGGTTATCCTCTTAGGTACCGTTTGGGGAGGAAAAAAATGGGGGGAAAGTGGAGGGAAAATAAAAGATGAGGGTGTTTGGGAAGGGGGGAAGAAGGAGGGAGCCCTCCATCCACACCCACCCCCCCCCAACCCCCCCCCAACCCAAATTTGGGGGGAAAATGAGGGCAAAAGAGGGGAAATTGTGGGAAATGACTAAACTGCCATTTTTGTCTAATTCAAACTTTTGCAAAAACAAGGGTAAAATGGTCTTTGTTTCTCTACCTCACAAACAAACGAAATTCTACTTTTTCACCTTTATTCCCCCTACTTTTTAACTTCCCAAACAAGAGGAGGTAAAATTAATTTTCCCTTCCCTCCCTTCCCCTTCATTTTCCTTCCCCCTCAAATTTTCCCTCCCCTCCCCTTCCCCCTTCCCAAACACAGCATTAGTGATCTCCCATCTCAACCTGACCTGTTAAGACCTGACACCACCCGTTTGCCACTCCTACTTGAATGTATTATGTTAGCACTTACGATATGTGTGCTCTTGCAAATGGGACTTGCATGTGTCATTTGCATCATATCTTGTTATGGCTTTTGATGGGCTGAAGTCCACATGGATATGATCCATTTGTCTTTATGGGATCTAAATCCAGGGATATGATCCATTTTGTTTTTACGGCCATAACCTGGTGGCAAATATTTCTTGTTCAATTTCAACTTCATCTCCTCCTATGTTGATTAGGGAATTGTTCAATCCTATACAAGCATTTCCTTATGCTTCACCGTTCACTGGATTGTTCTTTAAGTTTTGTCCTTGCAAGTGTACTTGCCTTTCATCTTCCTAGTTTATACCATTTGAAGTTGTCTTTGAGGATTGTGTTCCAATCTTAGAATGCATTTGACTCCATTTTATTGGTGAAGTGAGGAATGCCACTCAAAATTTTGCATGGTAATGATAGGCTCTTTTATTTTTCTTGTGGATTAGAATAATAGCCTCTTTGGCCAGCAATGGCACCAGGGAGGAAAGATTTTTCTATGCGGGTTGATGGGCCACCAAGGGGAAAGGGTAGGCCAAAGAGAATATGGATGGAAGTAATAAAAATAAATATGAACGAGTGCAATCTATCTGAGGATTTTAGTTCATGATAGATCGGAATGGAGAAACATAATTCATGTAGCCGGCCCCAACATAGTTGTGACAGCCGACAAGGCTTTGATGATGATGATGATTCGGATAATAACCTCTTTGAATATTTCTCATTGCTGATAGTGAGCGAGTCTTTTTCCTAAAGGCTTGACCACTTTGGGTAGACATGTGGGCAGGTGGGACTTGGGAATAGTTGCTGGAATTGGGTTTTCAGTGGACTGATTTGAAGGCTGAAGCTTGTAGAAACAGAGAGAACTGCTTAGAACTGATATAGAGGGCTGTTAGTAGGCTAGTTTATGGATATAGGGACTATTTGTGGAATTTTGTGGATGAGGTGTTGAGGGACAACTTCAGGTCGGTTTGGGCCTTGATTAGGGATTGTTATAGGTACTGTAAAGGGATGCATCTGTGGAGTAATTGGGCTGTCCAGAGGGACAGTTGGGGAGTTTATTTTGGCTGTCAATTGTTCTAACTTGGCTGTTCTAAGGTTGTATTGGACTGGTTAAATGGAGGTACTTTTCCCATGACTGGGGGACTATCAATCAGCAGCCTAGATGTGGCTGTTTGCGACAGGGAGGGTGCTGAAAACAGTTGAGTTGTTGGTTGGTTTCCGTGACAGTTTTAAGAGACGGGTAGAACCATTACTAAGTACTACTGTGGGCTAAGGTTTGGGTCCTATTACACAGGATGATGAATATAGGAATTAGACGATTGGACTGGTTAAATGGAGGTATTTTTCCCATGACTGTGGGACTGTCAATCAGCAGCCTAGATGTGACTTTTTGCGACAGGGAGAGGGTTGTATTGAACTGGTTAAATAGAGGTATTTTTCCCATGACACTGGGACTGTCAATCAGCAGCCTAGATGTGGCTGTTTGCGGCAGGTAGGGTGCTGAAAACAGTTGGGTTTATTGGTTGGTTTCCATGACAGTTTTAAGAGATGGGTAGAACCATTACTAAGTACTACTGTGGGCTAAGGTTTGGGTCCTATTACCGGATGATGAACATAGGAATTAGAGGATTGTTACAGGGGCTTTGATTGAGGAGGCTATAGGGTTGCGGTTGTTCATGACAGGAAGGGTGCTGAAAACAGTTGGGTTTTTTGGTTGTTTTGGTGACAGTTTTTGGAGGCATGCAGAACTATTATGAAGAACTGTTGTGGCCTCAGTTTGACTGCTATTACAGGATGGTGAATATGGGAATGAGAGGACTGTTTCAGGGTTTTGATGGAGTAGGCTATGGTGTGTGCAGAGACTGAAATATGATGTTTATTGGGTCAAAACTAGGTTCAAATCCTTTTTTTTTTTTTATTTAAAAGAAGGAACAGAAACCTTTTCTGTTCTTTGAAGGCTTAAGTGTCTTTGAACATTTATGTCCTTGGTTGTCTTTTTTCAATATTTTCTTAGCGGGGCCATTTTTCCCACTTTGGGTTTTAGCTTGTCATTTGTCCATCTCCCTCTCTTGTACTTTTAAGCTATTTTTAATCTAAGTTAACATTAAAAAAACATTTTTTTCCATAAATTTAATAGAGGGTGGATTCGATGATGGCTTGGGTAATGTTCCAAGTCATAGGCTCTTGCAAGCTTTCTTTTGAAGCAAATAAGATAAGAAACTTGATGTTTTCTATTGAGGTATCTTTTTTTCGTGTTCAGAGATTACTGAATGAGAAGGCTGATGCACCTGCTTAAGCAAGATGGTGGGAAAACACTTTACCTTTACTGTAAAAGGTTGTAGTCCGTGGCCTTCATGGCCTGTATATATTTGTTCTTGTATAATGTTTTCTCGACTAACACAAACTTCCTGTCGTCATGTGGGAAGAAAATCCATCAGATGATAATGGGCAAAAACTGAAAAGCATGACTCAAAGGAGCAGATTGTTCTTCAACTAAACAATAATCCACATAAACACCACAGCCCCTTGCGATGCTAGTGTGTTTTTTTGCATTGATATTGGTTCTCCTCTCATGTGATAAGTGCATCTTGTTGGTTGTGCCAGACAGTGTAGTTTGACATCAATTGTGCATCCTTCAGGTTATGGTCACGAATCACAAAATTAATGAGATTGTGGACTGAAGTACTGAACATAATCTTGATGTTTTTTGCTTATGAATGATCTGCATCTATCAGGTTAGCACAAAAGGAACGAGTGAACAAGAAAGTGGCACACTAGGCCACAGACACTCCCGTGATCATAGCCATCCAAGGTCATCATCTGCTGCTCTCTCTAAGAAGGGTCATCACCACCTTCAGCACGAACAGCGTGGGGCTCCTGAGCAGCAACACTCTTCCAGAAAGCATGGAGAAGATGCTGACTCAGAGGATGAGCAACAAAATAACTCCAGAAGAGGCCGTTCGAAACTGGAACGTTGGGCAAGCCAGAAAGAGAAGGATGATATTACCAATGTCCAGTCACCAACTCCTTCATCCAAGGGTAGGGACAGTGGAAGGAACAATGATAAATTTTTAGCCAGTAGACAGCCAGACGAAGTGGGCAAGAAAGGTGGTGACAGTGATACCCTAATTTCCTCAGTTGGTCCTGAAAATGCCAGTGATATGGAGCCCAAGGATGTTGACTTAGTAGCTGAATCGGATGATCAGCACATTGATGCAGACAGGACAGGAGATGATCGTCACATGGACACATTTGAGAAGCTGAAGAAGCGAAGCGAGCGTTTCAAGTTGCCTATGCCTAGCGAGAAGGATGTGTCAACAAACAAGAAGGCGGAGAGTAGTGAAATTTTGTTGCCCCACAACGAGACTGCTGTTGCCGAACCAGAGGTCAAACAGGAACGTCCAGCAAGGAAGCGGAGGTGGAATTACAAAGATTTGGAATGAATTATGGCTCTTGTCTGGTATGGGCATTCATGGGGTACTAGTTACTCAGGCTCATAGTTGCGTAGAATTTTGTGGAATCCAGTCCTGCCCTCGAGGATGATCCATGCACTGTCACGCATCTCAGTGGCCCATTTGGCAGTTGGAGTTTGCGCTCTCAAACAGCCTTACGTTGTTTTTTGGTCTTTTTGTTTCTTCTTCGCACGATGTCTTAATGTGTTCTCATGTATAAATATTGGAATATGTATGCTGAACGGTGTCCTTGACGATAGCCGTAAAAACCATATTTCTGCTTTGGGTATTGGCACATTGCATTTTGCAGGAAGGTGTTTCTAGTGCCATGCTCATGGTGTTCCAAGCTGTACTAGCTGCTGACTATGACACATCAGAGAGCGCACAATTGAAAGAATGGGCCTTGAGCTGCCGCAGATGCCATGCAATTGTATGTGCTTTCTTCTCTCTTGCTGGTTGATCGAAAGCCTTCTGATCAAGATTAGCGGGAGCTATAAGTTCAGAGATAGAGAGGGAAGATCAGGATGCGAATGTTAAAGAGTGGTCTATTTCAAGACAGTTTGTGCTTGTAAGCACCACCACTGGCTTCCTTTAACTGTTAGCAAAGATTTAAACAGGAATTAGGGGGAAATCAGGGATTTGTAGGTCTGTATTGACAAGTAGTTTACAGGAAAAAAAAGGTCACTTGATTTTTTGTTGCCCTAACAATCATAAGGCAAATCATGGGGAAATTACCCCTGTTACCTCAAAAATCGTTAGGCAAATCATTGGGAAAACATCCCATTGTTCAGTCCCTTGTTACTTCTTTAAACAAGATGGGTAATGGGTTGTTACTATTCCTTGTCTTGTTTGCATTGTATCATAATATGCTTGTACTCTTAGCAATAAACAGACGGGCTTTAATCAAATGATATTTTGCTGGAAATATAAGAAGCTTCTTCATGCTCACATATCTTTCCATGAATTGAGAGCCATCTGCAAATGGTTTGACAAGACCAATCTAATGCATGTGACCCAAACTTTATGGGGATAATGATTCAAGCAAGTATTCCATTAGTGTTGCTAGTGGCCAGTTCAGCCCCACCTTTCAGACCAATTTGTGTAATGCCTCAGCCTCACTTGGAGGTTCTTTGTGTAGTGTGTTGAGTTCACTAAAACAAAGGAAATAATTGGATTGTTTATGATTATTATTTTTTGATAGCCCAGGTATCCCCTAAGGAGCCTTTGGCTCTTATACCGAGGGACATTCGATTTTGGACAACCAAGAGCTAATCTATAGGGGCACATGCATACTCTCTTATCCATATGTACGGGGTGAAATTATGGGAGGTGGCCAACGAAGGGGAACAACAGGCCCCCCCCCCCCCCCCCCCCCATGCACACACACAAGGTTTTGTTCAAATCTGCTTGATTGTTTGCTTTTCATGTGGAAAAACTTTGGTGTGATGGTTCCAGCATAAATAATCAAAGATCTATCATGGTTAGGGATGTAAGCGGGTCGATTTCGATCTGGGTCCATGGTGGACTAGGAACTATTAATGAGAAGATGAAATTAGAACCATATATGGGACGGATTTGGGTCTAGATACAAAATGATATGAAAAAAAAAAAATCTAGTATTTAGGAGCGATTCTAAAAAACTAATGCAATATGTCCAGTGCTAGGTCCATGGGTCTAAACCAAGGTAGAATCGGATCCAGACCCGGCTAGGTTACAGGTCCAAACGAGGACCCGGATCCATTTACTTATTAGGGCCTAAATTATGACTCAAATTCAATCTTTAATGGGTAATCCATGAACAGGGGACCCATTTACATCCTTCGTCATGGTTTTAGAATAATTACTCGACAGTAAGTACTAGTAGACTTGTCCTCAAATATAATGCTAAATTCCTATCAGCATTTTCAAAACTTTACGATAACTCTTATTTTTTGGTACCTAGCCTAAGGATTTGGGACCCAAGATATCGTACACAAGTGAGAAGAATAGCATACTTAGAAGTCGATCACTGGATATTTATGTTACAATCACGGTGTCCAAATTGATCACCTGCAAAGGGTGATAGATTCGAACTATTTGGAATGACCACAACATGAAAAAAGAAGACATGAGGGATCAGTGCCTTCATCACGGCCCCTGCATTTAATTGAGGCTGGTCCCACTTATGGAGGGTCGGGATTGTTTCTCACTTATTTTCGCATCCCATTGCTTGTAAGAGAAAATTCTTGGCAAAATAAAATAATCAAGAGACCCTAAAAATGAGAGCGAGCTCTTCCTATCCAAATAACAAGGACCAGCACAAAAACCCGTGCTAATCACGGGTATTGTGAGGTTTTATGTATTTTAGCAGTTGTAGAAACCGAAAATAACTTCTGGTCAAAATTAGAAAACATGGTCAAAATTAGATTCAAAACCTTCCAGCTTAATATATTATAATAGGGCTCCCACGTGAAAGCCACCCCAGAAAAAAAAACTTGCAAAACATAAATGCTGCAACAGTAACAACATGGTCTACAAATTGTAGGTTAGGAAAATAGCACAATGGTCCAAGACAGGACAAAAAGAAAATAGTGCAGTTTTTTTAATATTCCAATCTGGGAAAACTTTGGGAGGACTAATGGTCCTTGATGGGTTCTGCACCAATCAAAAAAGCGGCTTTCATCGCTCTAATAATGAAATCCGGTTGTGAAATTTTTGAAAAAAAGGAGGTTTTACAAGTTTGGCAGTGGACTATGAATATGAAAAACTATGAGATGTTTAAGAGAAGGTAAAGAAGCTAAGAAAGATTGCAAAAATAAAAGAAATGATATTCTTAAGCTTGGAAAAATAAAAGAAAGGAAAAGTAGAGACTAAGATAATGTTAAATGTATTAAGAGCAATGACCAAAAGATTCTAGTAAAGGACGATGATGTCAAAGAAAGGTAAGAGGAATATTTTAGCAAACTTTTAAATAAAGACTAAGAACAAAAGATGATACTTCGTTAGCAGTACATACTTTTTTCTGTTGAATTAGGATGGTGGATTGAGGAAAGCATTTTATTATTATTATTATTATTATTATTATTTTGCTATCGGAGGGCTCCCAACCCTTTGGGCTGGACTAATCCCTTCGGGCCCAGAGGGAAGTCGGGTAAACTCTGTAGCTCCAGTGTGGTAGTGCAATTTTAAACCTACAACCTCCAGGTGCAAACCTTGGTCCTAGGCCAACTGAGCTACCCCTTGGGGTTTGAGAAAAGCATTGAAACAAATGAAGACATGAAATGCTACAGGTCCATATGACATTCCGATTAAGGCTTGAAAATGCTTAGGATAACTTGGGGAGATTTGGCTAATTAGACTCTTCAATAAGATATTGATTTTAAAAAAAAATGGTGAATAAATGGAGAAGAAGTGTGGTAGTACCTATATATAAGATCAATGGAGATATAAAGAACTATACCAACTATCATGTGATTAAATTTATGAGTCATACTATGTAGCTATATGAGAGAGTAATGGAGTAAAGACTTAGATAGAAGACCAAGATATCTGAAAATCAATTTGGTTTTATGCCAGAGATGTCAACTATGGAAGCTATCTTCTCACTTAGGCAATTAATAGAAAAATATAGAGCGAAGATGAAAAATATGCATATGGTCTTCATCAATCTAAAACAAGGGCACAACAAGATACCTAGAGATTTGATTTAGTGGATTCAAAATGAAATGAATTTTCCATGAGGTTATATTGAAATTATTAAAGACATTTGAATGAGTAGTAAAGAGTGTGAAAACTACTTGTAGAGAGACAAGTAAGTTCTCAGTAACTATAGTTTGCATAAGGAGTCAGCCTTAATCCATTATCTCTTTGCACTGATTATGAATGAGATAACTTCTTATATTCAAGAAGAGGTACTTTAGTGCATGTTATTTGTAGATGATATAGTGTTGATAGATGAATATATAGATAGTGTAAATGCAAAATTTGAGAGATTTTAGGAGGCTTTAGAATCCAAAGGCTTTAAATAAGTCGTACAAAGACGAAATAATATGGATTGTAACTTTAGTGGGCATATAGAAAAAGATGAAACTATTGTGAGAGTTGAAGATCACGAGATACCACAAAGAGATTCTTTCTATTACCGTTACTTTATAATTAGTGAAGGGGAGATTGATGAAGATGTTGAACATAAGATAAAAACATCATGGTTGAAGTGGAGACTTGCTTATAAATTATTTTGTGACTGAGAAATGCCAACAAGATTGAGGGAAGATTTTTATAAGACAATGATTAGACCAGTTATAACATAATAGAATGTTAGTTAATCAAGAAGCAACATAATGAATGTAGCAGAGATGAGAGTATTAAGGTGGATGTGTGGTAAAAGTATGAATGACAAAATTAGCTAAATGAGAACTTTCGAGAGTATTTTGGGGAAGCATTAATAGTGGATTGGATAAATCTGTTTGAGATGGTTTGGGCATGTCTAACACAGGCTAGCAATAACACCGGTAAAAAAATTTTTAGTTATAAATGTTGATGACCCACCGAGGAAAAGTGGTATGCCAAAGAGGACACGGATGGATGTAGTAAAAATAGATATGTAGAAGTGTAATTTATCTCAAAATTTGTCTCAAGATAGATAAGAATGTAGAATGAGAAATTGTGTAGCCGATCCCAACAAAATTGGGACAAAACTTTGATGATGATGATGATGATGAGAGATTCTTTGATTGTCATATGTGGATCTTCAGCCTTAGTTCTTTAATTTTAGCCACTTATATAGGAAGGTATTTCTTAGAATTCCTAAGAACTTGATACCATGCAAAGTTGCAAAACTCTCAAAAGTATCTTACGGCCGCTGATTACTGATAGAGATTAAAACAAATGCAATCAATGGGTATTAGAAAAAAGAAAATTCCATGGAGAATGAACTCCTTTTTTCTTCTTTTTATTTTTTTTTTTATTTTTGGGAATGAGATAAAAGGAAGTTGCAAGTCAACAGAGGTTAACACTGATCATTTTGAGAAGTGCTAATGGAGATGATAGAAATTTCATGTATAATGAACCCATGCTGTAGTTTGTTTTGAAATCTGCATATGTTCCGTGTGTTGAGACTTGAGAGAGCCTTTCCATCTCTAGCTTCTTATTTTAACTAATTCACTGTAAATGATAAAAAAAAAAAAAAAAAAAAAAAAGCCAGTTCAGAAACTGCTGCGGCCTGCTAGTAGAAGGTCCTTTCATGTTCTCAGATGTAACATTTAGCATCAAACTTGTTAACTACAATGTGATTCATGTAGTTATTTTCTGTATCCACAGCATTAGGTGCTTAACTAAATGCATCTACATTTTTGTACAGCCCAATACTTTATTTATAAATGACATCTAGTAGAGGATATAATTATAGAAAGCATTTATGCAATCTTATCATCTAATCTATTATGGAACTTTTTTAATTTTATCGGATAATCAATATCTTAACATGCATCCTAATATATCTACCAACCTGGGTGTTGGTGGAGTGGCTCAAGGCGTCTGGTGTTTGAAACCGACTAGATTTATCCGGTGTGAATTTGTGTAGATTTACTAGCACCACCCAGGAGATTAGTCTTGTCGGGTCAAAGATCTCATAGATACCCACGTCATCAAAAAAAAAAAAAAAAAAGAATCCTAATATATCTGATGGCATTGAACTTTCTCTCAGTATATGGGTTGGAGTTTCACTTCCTTTTCTAGTTGTATGGATTTGGGAGAGGGTTTACCAGTTGCCTTGGATTGCTTCTCTTCTCGTCTTGTGAGATCATGCACAATGTTTGGGAGGGAGATAGTTTCATGCTTTCATTTAGATTTGTGCGCATTTTCACATTTATGATGGATAAATCACCACAAAGCTTCAAAGATGCAAATGGGAGTTTTTAGCATTAGAGGACAGTATTCTTCCATTGAAACAGGGAGATTGGAGCACTAAGCGACTACTTTTGACAAATTTTACTAGTACATGAAACTTTTAATAGCTAGGTAGACTTAGAGTGGTTATTCTTCACTAATATTCATGCTCTGCTTTTCATCTAGGAGCTCATCTTAGGAGATCTGCAGAGTTTTGAGTTACTTAGCTAAGCCCTTGCAGCCTTTTTTTTTTTGTGTGTCATTGCATCACCGCCTCAGGCTCCGTATTGATGGCCTTTCTTGATTCTCAACTTCAGGCAGTTTGACGGCAGAGTAGGCGCCTGCGCCACAAAGTGCTCCGAGAATTGGGGCAGTGAGGTAGACCCAGATTGCCTGAAAGTTGTTTGCAGCTATAGCTGGCCCCAGAGTTCTTACAGGATTCATTGAAGCTCCACTGTTTTCCCTGTATGTCAACATAATGATGTGTTTGAGGCCTAGAGAAGGAGTAAATATGAAATTGCACATTTCCTTTAACTTGATTACTTCATTAGAAAGAGCAGAAACACACTCTGAATATTTAAAGTTATTAAGCCAAACCAATGGCATTGCACCTGAATTTTTGTACCTGCAATATCATAAATAGAAAAAAATGATGCTTTATTTATCAGATAGTTGTTAACCTTGTAGGGAGAGAATCATGCTTACAAGACTATCCTTCCTTGTGGGAAACTCAATTCCTTCAAACAGATTTGTCCATGTTTCTCAAAATAGTGCTGGTGAGTTAAATTTAGAATGCAGTGTCATTCGACAGATCTTATCTGAAAGACTTTTGAAACATTGGTGGTCCATTGGCTGTAGTGCCTCCCTCCAGGGAAAGGCCCCAAGATCAAGTTGTTGAATACTGGATACTGGTTTCAGTCGCGTGAATCCTAGTCCTTCTTCTGCTGTAAAATTCAACTTTGTAGCTTCTAACTATGCAGTGCATATTATAATTTGTTAAAGATCATTAGCATTATCATCATCAGAGCCTTCTCCCATCTATGTTGAAATGAATGATCCGGAGAGGCAAGCAACTTGCTGAAAGGAACCTTTAATGCAGTTGGGTCATTGATGTTCCGAAGCTAAGAAAACACATGGTTGAATTGTGTTATGTTTGGTATTTAGCCAATTTTGAGAATGACTTTTCTAGTTGTTATAACTACCGGTCCCAAGCCTGGATGAAGGAGGCTTTCTAGGAATCTTTATCAAAGACAAAGTAAGCAAAAAGGCCCTTAGCTAATGTGTATGATCTATAAAATAATCTGTATATTAATATGCACACATGTTCTACATAAATTACTAGTTGAGTCATGTCAATGGGATTAAAAATAGCCAGGCTAAGGTGATTTCAGAAATGGGTATTTTGTGTCATACCCTGCAATGAGTACGTTGAGCATAATTGTAGCTCCAACTGCTAGCCCAGCAAGCTCTCCAACCTGCATACAGGAAGAGCATAAGTGCATAAATTTAAGACCTACTCATGCTAATGATGTCAATACACTGTTATCTCAAGGACCAGATCCGTTAGATTTGTTGATGTAAATTTTTTTAGGCCCAATTGACAACCGGATCTTATGCACCCACTGAGCTACCTTATACAATATATATATATATATATATATATAGTAATAAGAGCTATAATATATGAACATGGGTAGAAAATATATTGTAGGATCTCATGCACCCACTGAGCTACCATTCTTTCTAAAACCAATTGGTAATGGAAGAGGCACAACTCAATGTTTTATACCGCATTCAACATGGTGCCTGCGTGCCTATTTTTAGAGCGGTCACACAGAGTGGCATTGCGGCACACCTCTATTACTATACTTGGCTTTCGACTCAGGCCCAGTATTGGGTCTGGGTAAGGTGGGTTCTATTAATGTAGGCAGGTCCTAAACAGTTCTACTATGGAACAGAATAGGGTCCTTTCCATTGCAAACCACTGTAATAGATATCATGTATAAAAACCGTGTGAATATGATTTTACGGGTCAGATGTCTCTGTATCATTCCTTGTTGTTAAGAAAAGTTGGTGAAACTACTAAAAATTTCAGAGGCACTCACAGCTCTTGTGTCAGTAGCAACTGCTGTAATAACAAACATGAGGTTGAATGAGATGATGAACTCCAAGGCAAAGGCCTGGCCATAGCTCCCTGTGGGAACAGTCACTCCACCCCCAATGAACGGATGGAATATCCCTTTGAGTGCAAATGCAGCACAGATAGAGGCCATCACCTGGGCTCCTATGTACATGGGTACCTGCCAAAATCCACCATCCTGTTACTCCAAATGCTTATGGAGGATTCTAGATGAGAAACCTGTCATAAGACTCTTGACACTCTGTTTATGTATGGCTTTTGCAGCCCATGATTTGGGTCCTGTATGATATGTGTATACTATACAGTAGGCATGTGCATGTGCTGCAATTGCCATACTCTTGCAGAGTATCAAATGGGTCCTCTAGTTGTTATGGGTTATGGGTAGTGGCAGTTATTTACCTGTTTCCATGGGAAGTGCCTGAGGGCTGCAAAGGCTATGGTGACAGATGGGTTGAGATGGGCACCAGAGATGTGGCCAGTTGAGAGTATGACTATCATCACAGCAAGGCCCCCAGAGGCAGCAAGGCCCAGTATTGTGAGTGACCCTTGTGTCTTTTGGTTGACAATGCCTGTTGCAGCCCCTGCAAAGATGAAGATGAGTGTGCCTATGAATTCTGCTCCCACCTGATTCAACCAACAACATAGAACAGGGTGGGTCAGTGATGTTCAGTTGCTCAAGCTATTGCAATTAATCCTACTTGATCATGAGCACTGATTCTTCTGAAAGATAAAACTCAATTAGTTATCTTATATTTTTTTTTTCAAATATTAGAAAGAATACCAGAATGAAATAAGTGTTAGACTCCATAAATTTTAGTCAGTATAGAAACATGTTGTAACAGTTAAAATGAGTGGGTGATACAATTTACTGTTGCTGCAGATCTAAGCAGACAACTGTTTTTTCAAATGTTAATGAAATTTTTTTCTAGTCTACTGGAAAGGGTCCTCCTAAAAGGCCCTCACCTTCCTTGCAAGCGAGATAGCAGGGCTAGTGAATGCGCATGTGGTAGTTCTCATGCTTCCTTCTTCCATTGCCCATGCATTGACACTGAAACAGCTACAGTTGTTGAGAGCAGACCTTCCTGCATTTACACTTTTGTCTACATTATATCCACCAAAGAGAGGAGCCCCAGGTGTGCCTGGGGTGGCAGGAGTGGAAGGGTTTGGGGCAATATCCTTAGAGTCCACCATTACCTCAGGACAGATGAGAAATTGAATTGATACCAAAAGGAGCTCAGACACTAGTCTAACTTAGTTCTTTCCGTTGTTGTTATGTTGCTGGGTGATGGTCTTTATGTACAAACTTGTGAGGGAGTACCCTCTTACTGAAAAATGTCTCAAGGAGAGTAGTGGGTAGGATTGAAATTGGGTGAGGGTGGAAAAAGTGAATAGTAGTAGTGGAGATTTCTTTTTCTTTTGGAAAGGTGATGGGAAGTGCTTGGTAGAGTTTTGTTGGTGAAATTGTGTCACTTGAGTTTTAAAGGGAGGTTTAATCAATGGTTGCCAAGACTGCAATTTGATTCTATTTGGGCTTTTTTTTTTTTTGGTATAAGATTCTATTTGGGCTTATTGAATCCTATTTGCTCAATTCACTTTATCATCAGGTCTTTGAATTGATTGTATTTGGGCTATCATGTGAATACAAATTTGATTGTCTTGGAATGACTTCAATTTTATACATTTGATTTTTTATTTGTTGGATTGAGTTTTAAATATAGTAAATCTAATTATGCTAATTGATGATTGTTTGTATCTTATGTGTTATTGTTTGTATCTAATGGATGGATGATTATTTATATTTATTGAATGGGTGATAATATGAACTCTATATATAGGTAATTTTCATTTTAAAAAAAGAACAAAACGAGAGCTACTGACACTTGATAATTCGATGAATGCTCCAGATGCTAAATTAAACGTCGACTTTTAAAACTTGATAATTTATAGAATTTTTTTATTAATAATTTATTAGAAAATGACGGCTTTCATAATAAAAAAATTAGAACTAATGACACTTGAAAAAAATGACACCTCAAAACACTTGTTTATTCTCACACTTTCGCGACAGCTATGGCCACTTGTTTCCCATAAGCTACACCAATATTAACGACGGTCCAAACGGCGTTTTGGATCGTCGTTTTTTCCAATTAAATGACAGCTCCAAATACTCTTTTTTTTTTTTTTTTTTTTTTGACTTTTGACATAGTGAATTCACCAAGAAACCTTTTAGGAAGAAAAGAACTGCAAAACAAAGGCTCCTAGGGTGCATTTGTGAGTGAGAGGAGGGTTCCATATTTTTTTTTTTTTTTTGGGGGGGGGGTGGTGGGGGGAGTGTTTATGATTTTCCATGCTATTCCATTGTTTTGTTTGGCACAGTTTCATTGCAAAAAAAGGAAAAATGAACTGAACTGATTTTCTTCTAGAAATTCCAATTTCTTATAGAAGGGGTAGAATGCAGGACTCCTTTTTTCCTATGGAAATAGAAATCTGCAAAAATCAGATTCCTCTCGTTGCATAAATGAGCCCTTAAAATCAAATAGATATTCCATGCTATTCCATTGTTTTGTTTGACACAGTTTCATTGCAGAAAAGGAAAAAAATGAACTGATTTTCTTCTAAAGATTCCAATTTCTTGTAGGAGGGGTAGGATGCAAGACTCCTTTCTCTTATGGAAATAGAAATCCACAGAAATCAGATTCCTCTCGTTGCACAAATGAGCCCTTAAAATCAAATAGTTTTTTTAAGTTTGGACATGCAATAGATTAAGAACTCACATATTTTGTCAATTATAAGGTGTAAAATTAATGAAATGCAGAGAAATAAGAAGCATGTTTTATATGAATTAACATGGGGACTAATTTGTAAATTGGATTTGCTTGCAGTCAATCCAGAATCCAGAATCAATTCAATTCACTTTGATCGTTCAAACAAGAACAATTGAATAGTGTAATCGACTTTGATAGAAGGATGCATCATGCTATTCCTGTTTCTCCTGCTATTTTTCTCACTATTTGTCCTGCTTCATGTTTCCTTGCAAGAATATTAGAACAGCACGGCCTCTAACAAAAAGAAAGGATAAGAATTCCCTAAACTGCTTTTTTGGTTTGAAATTGTCAAAAGTAGGGTCATCTTGTTCTATGGAAAAGTGATCACCTCACCAGTTCTTTGTGTAGGAATGTTGTTCAGTCTTATTGTTTGTACTTATATATATAGCTCTTATGAGAGATATCGCTCACCTTATATGAGAGATAGGGGTCGGGCCCTCACATTTAAGTGTTGACATTGGATATGGATGTTGGGGGGTTGGTATGATTTTCCATGCTATTCCATTGTTTTGTTTGTCACAGTTTCATTGCAGAAAAGGAAAAATGAACTGAACTGATTTTCTTCTAAAGATTCCAATTTTTTATAGGAGGGGTAGAATACAGGACTCCTTTTTCCTATGGAAATAGAAATCTACAGAAATCAGATTCCTCTCGTTGCAGAAATGAGCCCTTAAAATCAAATAGATTTTCCATGCTATTCCATTGTTTTGTTTGACACAGTTTCATTGCAGAAAAGGAAAAAAACGAACTGATTTTCTTCTAAAGATTCCAATTTCTTGTAAGAGGGGTAAGATGCTGGACTCTTTTCTCCAATGGAAATAGAAATCTGCAGAAATCAGATTCCTCTTTTTGCACAAATGAGCCCTTAAAATCAAATAGTTTTTTTTTTTTAAGTTTGGACATGCCATAGATTAAGTACTCACATATTTTGTCAATCATAAGGTATAAAATTAATGAAATGCAGAGAAATAAGAAGCATGTTTTATATGAATTAACATGGGGACTAATTTGCAAATTGGATTTGCTTGCAGTCAATCCAGAATCCAGAATCAATTCAATTCACTTTGATCGTTCAAACAAGAACAAGTGAATAGTGTATTCGACCTTGATAGAAGGATGCATCATGCTATTCCTGTTTCTCTGCTATTTTTCTCACTATTTGTCCTGCTTGATGTTTCCTTGCAAGAATATTAGAATAGCATAGCCTCTAACAAAAAGAAAGGATAAGAATTCCCAGAACTGCTCTTTTGGTCTGAAATTGACAAAAGTAGGCTCATCTTGTTTTATGGAAAAGTGATCACCTCACCAATTCTTTGTGTAGGAATGCTGTTCAGGCTTATCGTTTGTACTTATATATATATATATATATATATATATGGAGATACTCCTATGAGAGATATCTCTCACCTTATATGAGAGATAGGGGTAGGGGCCCTCACATTTAAGTGTTGGCATTGGATATGGATGTGAGGGCCCCCACCTTATCTCTCATAGTAAGGTGAGAGCATCTCTCATAGGAGAGGGAGAGATGCATCTTCAATGGAAATTAATTAATTTCTTATCTGTTACTTTCAACTCCACTAATTATTATTGCCAGTCGCAAGTCTTAATAAAAGAGGAGGGTTGTATTAGGTAGGTTGCCAGGTGGCATCGGAATTTTGTCGCAACCCCAACAAAGATTCTAGCATCAATTACTAAAAAAGGATTCGTACAGACATGCAGAAACTCAAATATAGTTGGGACAAGACTTTGATGATGGTGATGATCATTTTTAACTTTCCTTAATCAAATATTGTTTGGTTCATTAAAGTGGTTGTAGATTATATATGTAAACATTTGGGGGAATTGATAGAGAGAGTTGTCATGGAATTGTAGCCACGGATCATATGTAATCGGGCCCTTTTGATAAAGGGCCTTGTTTCATACATGTGTGCTATGTTTGCGCGTGCAAGGCAACAGGTTTAGTGAATCTCAGTTGCTTTTTGATTGGGCATTGCATTCCTATTTTAAAAATGAAACTGTAAGGCCTTTTTTTTTTTTTGTACCCTAGCCAAGGGGCGTGGGACCCAAAAGAGAGCCTACATACACATGAAAAAGCAGCTCACTCAAGAGATCCCCCACAAGTGAAAAAAAGGCCCACATAAATGGAAGAGGAGCGCACATAAAAAGCCAGATAAGAACTGACGCTCCTTATCAACCTCACATGAAACTTTGCAAGGGACCTATAGCCAGTTGGTTGATTGAATGTGAGTTATTTTAACTATATGCCAAGGTTCTTTTGTACCCCAAATGTACCTTTGGTGGGGTTCCAAGAAAACCTATCCACTCAACTAGAATAAAATGAAAAGTGATGCCTAAGTTTCTAATGAGAGTAGAAACTCCTCCTCTCTTTCCATACTGTCATAAAGTGGTGGTGCCTTTGCACAAGCATGCACAAATTACACAATGTTATTTTACAAGGAAAGCTTCTTTAAACCCACATTCTTTCTACAATCGCTTTTACATGTTACTTCTTTATGCAAGATGGGTAATGGGTTGTTGCTATTTCTTGATTGCATTCTGTTACATGCTTCTACTTTTGTACTAAACAATTGGGCTTTAATCACATGATATTGAGAAGCTTCTCCATGAAATCTTTCCATGAATTGAAAGTCAGTTGCAAATATTTTGATGGACTAATCAATGCATGTGGGCCAAACTTGCTACGTACCAAAGAAATCCATATGAACATATATCCATATAAGTTTGTGGAACCTTTGGATTGAATATTAGGGCCAGTTATGGATATGGGCTATGGGAAAGAAGTTATAATAGAATTTCAAAATTCAATATATTCCCATAAATTTCACCTAAGTTTCATAAGAGGAACTCCTCTCAATTTATACACAAAGATATTTCAAATTCAAATTCAAACTAACTAACTCTTATCCTAATCATAATAATTCTCTAACAATCCTCTGAGTACAACTCAATATTCTGTAATAGAAGTCTCCACCTTGGTTTTAATTTGCTAGATGTGCCCAAACTACTCTGTCACTGAATGGCCTAATTAGAAATAAGCATGTTTTAAGCTAACCTTATAGTTTCCAGTTTTATAATTGATAGTTACAAGACGATTTTACTAGAAAATTCCCATTACATGGGTATTGCACGAAATAATGCCTCCTAACTCAGGCAGCACGAACGAGTACTTGAAAGGAGTGACGCTAGCGTCGTTCGTCTCTAATTAAGTGACGCTAGCGTCACTCCCCATAACTACGGGAGGAATATTTTCGTGCTGTATGAGTTAAGAGGCACTATTTCGTACAACCCCCATGTAATGAGAATTTTTCGGTAAAATCCTCTAGTTACAATCATCTTTAAGTTGTATAATTATTCGTTTGCAACTCGATTATTGAGATTCAACAATGGTGCAAACTTTTCAAATTTGAAAATTTTTACATTGGATTTGTGGAGTAGGTAAGAATTTTAAATATGTTTACATCAATATCTGTTTCTAGCAAACTATAACATCAATAATATACATATTTTAAACAATCAACGAACATTTTAACATTTTATTTATTTCATAGTATTAAAAAAATTCAACAAGGTGTCTTTTATTAATAACTAGTAACACCAAAAGCTCGAGCAGTTAGTGAATGGCATAACAATTTATATCAACAAATAATATCCAATTGACATTGCTATCATTTATATATATATATCTTAGTTGATACAAGCCAATATAGACTGTTCTTTTTACTTCTCTTATCTAAAAATAACACCAGGATTCTGGTCCATATATGCAAATTGATCAAGGGGAAAAAATTAGATTAGAAAGCAATTCAAACAACTATTACAAATATGAGATCCACCAAATTGGATTGAGAAGAAAAAAAAAAGGAAAATATGTGAAATTATGATGGGCCCACTTAATAATTCAAATAATTTCAAACAAAATTTGCAAGTGAGATTTCCAATTGATTTTAAACAATTATCATTCTGTTTTCTAAATCAATTGAAGTGGCTCTCATTTTGAAATTGACCATTTTTTATGTTTTTCAATAAGGCCCAAACCTATATACTGGGGTCTGAACCATGACCTTGTATCATTTGAATCATGGTGATTTCATCTCCCACTTGAGAAAAAAATGTTCAAACTGGGTGGGCTGAAACTTTCTACTCTAGAAGTGAAAGAAGCTACATCTTTTTAGGCATGGTGCCAACTCTTACAAAGAAAATGTTGACCTTGCTCTCCCAACAATCAAAGGAAGAGAAGCCAATATGAAGTGTGTGATCAAGACCATGACTTAATGTGATCAAGACCATGACTATGTGAGTCTTTAGAAACATTACATTGCTCTCGTGTGGGTGACGACATGCCAGAGTCTGTTGCCCCCCTCAGTAAAGGGTGGAAATGGACCTAGGCCCGATTGTTATGGGCTTGGCATAGGTTTCATCTTGACAGGTTAGACCTAGAAAAGTTACTGAAATAAAGCAGTCTCATGAAATGGATTACATGGGCATAATTAAGGCCCGTCATGTGCAAAGTTTTTACAGTTTCTTAGGTTATATATAACTGAGACCTTTCCATCACACTATCTTCCTCTGATTGGCGTGCATTTAAGTATGTATACGTGTCCCATGCTGTGGGGCTCACCTAACCTCCCACCAGTCAGTGGGAAGAAGGGATGTGAAGTTCTTGATGGGCCGTACCTCTATATAAAACTCCAGGCTCATCGATCAACTTAGCTCCTTGATCCATCCTTGGTGGGAAGAAGGGATGTGAAGTTCTTGATGGGCCGTACCTTTATATAAAACTCCAGGCTCATCGATCATCTTAGCTCCTTGATCCCCCCCTCTATATAAAAATTGCCCACTCCCCATGTTGAAGGAGAGAGGAGAGAGATTGATAACACAACCAATAGTACTTTCTTGTACTCTGAACTCTAATCACTAATATATAGGAAACTCCTAAGCAAATTTGTTAAACTAGCTAGGTCATACCCTAGAAAGGAAATATAGCCATAAAAAATAACCACACCAATAAAAGTATTCTTACCCTACATGGCGCCACTGGCCAACTCCTCCGACACGTGTGCTGGGTCAACGATGGCTTGAACACCCTACCTCTTTCATTATCTCTTACCCTTTCATTATCCCTTAGCCGATTCCTCACAACCAGTGGCTTCCACTCACAAATCCCAATGCCTCTTTATACTGAAAAGCATTTTTCTCTAATTTTGAAGAAGTCAAAATCTTAGAGGATTTTATAAAATGGGCATCATAGGTACAGTGTGAGGCAAAGCAAAAAAGCACACTCAGTAGAGCATCGCAACTTAAAATAAAGCCCAAATATGGCTTCTTTTCCATTTTCATCATGGATAGCTGTAATATTTTATTTTGGTTTTTCCTAAGGTCCATGTAGTTGCTGTGGATTGATGGTTGGGTGGTAATGAGCAAAAAACCCTAGAGCTAGGATTAGTTGTTAATACATTGGAGATGGATTTGAATCATAGTTGTCGATTTTGTTTCAGACCTCATTTTAGTCTGGCCATCAAACTGAAATATTTTGGCTGATCTAAAATCTTGATGAAATGTTTCGGTGTTTAAGTTTAGAAAAAAAAATATATGTAGAAAATATAAAAAAATTGAAAAATGAATTTGCTCCCTTTTTATTCAGTTGAAAAACATTTCATACATGTTTCTTTGGTTGCCAAAATAACCAATGCTGGAAAAAATCAATCACTCTCTACAGAAGGTCTCTTCTCCCATCCTAACCTTCATCTTGAGCTTAGTTTAGATGCCGAATCGACAACTTGATCCACATGCAACGCTAATGCAAATACAAGATGTATCCTGGGCGTACCATACACTGATTAAAACCTTGCAATTAATGAAAGCATAATCCCAAGGGGTAGCTCAGTTGGCCTAGGACCACGGTTTGCACCCAGAGGTTGTAGGTTTTAAACTGTACTACCACACTAGGGCTATAGGGGAGTTTACCCGGCTTCCCTCTGGGCCTGAGGCGATTAGTCACCCTCTGATAGCAAATATATATATATATATAATAAAATAAAAAATTTATGAAAGCATGATAAAGTGAATGCAAATCTTAATTTAATGAGAATTTCTTTTTCTCATCAATTAGGAGGATGCATTCCATTTTTTGTGAGAAATACTTAGCCAAGAAATTGGAAGATCTCATCATGAATACAACAACTTTATATTATATTTCATTATTTCTTTCTCGAAACCTTGATTTCTAATGTTACTAATAGTATGGAAATATTAGACATTATTAGGAAATTAAAAACATTAGACATTATTGGGAAATTAATAATTTTCAAACAACACGTTAATATCTAATTATCACGATATTAAAAATTATTAATGTTGTCTATAGTTATGAGTGCTCAAGGGCCGGGCCAGCCTGGGCCCATTCCAAGCCCAGCCCGACTTGGGATGGCCTTGGACAAATAAATTAGGCCCATTAGTATTTGGGCTGGGTTGGATAAAGTCACAGAAAGCCCAAACCCCGGCCCCGCCCTCCAACCCAAATGAATGCTTGTAATTTAGTGCATATTTCCCAATGAATTGGTAGAAAGCCCGGTTCGGCCCAGCCCAATTGACTAAATGGGCGGGCTTGGACCTGACTTTGATGGCAAGTGTTGGGCTCTGTCTGAGCTCGGGCCTATCATTTTACAGTCAGGCTGGGCTGGATATGCCTTAGCTACAACCCGGCCTGGCCCAGAGCACCCGCATGATTGGATGGTATCTAAATATAATATCTTCAGAGTTTCATAAATACAATTGTAGAACTCATTTAAACCTCTTCCATCCTAGCCCTTCCACATTTATGTGGACCCCATCACAATTGAATCCTTATATTTCCATCAATCCTCCTTGCTAATGATGTAATTTTGGCATATGAGTGGGAACCACTGGCTCCACCATATAAAAGTTTTTTTAATTTTTTTGGTACCTAGCCTACGGAGGTGGGACCCACGCATGGGAGGTGGTCTGGGTTGGGGGGCATCTCTAAGTTGAATGATGTGGGTCTGCTGAAACATGGACGGGCTGGGCCCATTGGCATCAAATAAAATGTGAACTAATGGGTTGGGCCCAAAAGAAGGTTGAGATGGATGGGCGAGGCCCATTGGCGGGTCAACCCATCGATCGTACATCAATTTTCCTCCTCTTGGAGAGAACCGAACCTCGAGTTCTTTAAAAGTTCTTAGGATAAAAGAATCCAACGTTTGAACTGAATGAACTTTTGATTTGCCACTTGATCTCCGTTTTCTTTACATGACTTGTTGGCTTTGCTTAACCTTTTCATCCATGTAGAAGAAGAATGGAGGTATGACTTCTTATTTCTAAATTTAGCTTGAATGTGTGAAATGACCACTACATACTATAATTTTAATCTTGAGTCTTCGACATCCTGTCACAATCTTCGAATTCCCATTTTTGATCCCCAGAGATAAAGTCAATGTAAGGGACTTGGACTGATGGATCATTTTGTGAACCCTCTACAATAACTGATTTGTCCTCCGATGTTCCAATTGGTTGCCTGAAAGTAGCACGACGACCAAATCCAGCGGTTGTTCATTTATCTTACAAACCATATCTTCAAGTATTCATGTCTTCTTCACTCATTGCCTCTATTTGTTGATCAACACTGTACACTCCCTTGGCTCCTAGTTCATATTTTTGCATTTCTAAGTCCACTTTGATGGTAAGTTGGGCGGTTATTTTTCCTTGACTGCTTTTTTTTTTATTTAATTTGGGACCCTAAACGATGATCTGAACCGTCGGATATATTAAGAAGGTCAAACGCAGCCTGTAGATCAAATTTCAGCCATTGATCTATGGTGGATCCTCATATATTTATGAAAAGCCTCGTAACCATAGATCTATTTTTCTGGACTTCCGTGGGCACTATAATAATGATCTAAACCGCTAATCCTCTTTGTAAGATTGGACACGGCTATGGCTAAAAATGCAACCCCTGATTTGGTACAGATATTGAGAAAATGATGAGAAACTAAGAACCGTTGGATAATAATGTTCTGGCCAAGCAGTAGAAACGTGATTTTGAACAGTCTGGATATTTCATTTTTCTAGAATTTTGGGCCATTAAACTACCATCCGAACCGTTGAAATATATAACAGTCCAAATATAGCTATGGGATCAATTTTGACCCGTTGATCTGTCACAGATCTCGATAATTTTTCGGAAAAAGTTGAGCCATTTGATCTATTTTTATGGACATTGTAGGCTTTTATTTTAAGATCCGAACTGTTAAACCTCTTAGGAATACTTTAAAATCAGCCTTTGATTCATTTTGGATATGGAGAGATTTATGAAAAATACTGAACCGTTAGATTTAAAAAAATCTATTTAAACCAGCTCTATTGTATATGAGTAACTTTTGTGCGTTTGGATGGTTGGTATAAAATAAAAGGATTTTTATGTGTTTGCATGGTTAGTGTAAAATAAAATAATTTAAATTTGTTTTTGATCGGATAAAGTGAGTGTGAAATGAGTTACTCTACCGCTGGTTGCATTAGGGGAGGAATAGAGGAGGAAGAAGATGTTATATCAAGATAAAGTTAAAAATGAGTGACT
Source organism: Umbellularia californica (assembly GCA_028538565.1). Lineage (NCBI taxonomy): Eukaryota > Viridiplantae > Streptophyta > Magnoliopsida > Laurales > Lauraceae > Umbellularia > Umbellularia californica. Next base: position 97,120,837 of record JAPQWN010000003.1, read on the forward strand.
TGAAATAAATGAGTAGATCAGTTACTTTTTATGCATTTGAATGATTGGTGTAAAGTAAACAAATTTAAATTTGCTTTTGTTTGAATAACTAAAAAATTATCTGATTGGAATAGGAGGCTGTCTCAGTTCTTGTCCATTCACATGATTGTTGAGAGATTAACCTCTTGTGCAGTCCAGAAAGAGTCTTTGGCTTTTTGGCATGTGAGTAGGCCTATCAATTGAGCCCGTTAAAATGGGTACCCGGCCTGGCCCAAGCCCGAAAATACAAGTCTTTTTTTTAAAAAATTGAGCCCACCGGGGTGAGCTTGGATAGTGGTTTTAAAGCTCGGCCAAAATGGGACTGGAAATAGGCAGAACAGGCCTGACCCAGCTCGTTTGCAAGCACTTAGTAACAATTTGAACATTAGTTCCGAAATAGCAGTAGTGAAAAAAAGTGGAAGTCATTTCATTTCTTTTACATTTTTGTTGATTGGGTCCAGCAAAAAATCCAACAGCTGTAAAAAAAAAAAAAATCCATACAGTAGAGAACATAGCATTTAAAAAGGAAAGAAGATCATTAACTTTTCTCTTTTAGTTGCTAGTTTGGAAAGGAAAGACAAAATAATTGAAACTTGGTTGTGGGATTGGAATATACAAGTCAAACGAGAATACATAGGAATCTATTATCGAATGGGCTTGTTTCCTTTCATGAAATTGGGTTAAATAGGAAGTAATGGAGTCAAATGGGCCCTTTTGTTTGCTTGAAATTGGAATGATAGGAAGTAACTGAGTACGGGCCCATTTGTCTGCTTGGAAATCGGAATACATAGGATGTAATTGATTTAATTTGGCCTATTTGGTCGATTGGGATTTAGAATACTTAGGATAAAATTGATTCAAATGGACATGCTAGTCTGCATGAACTAAAATACATAGAAAGTAATTGATTCAAATGGGTCTATTTATTTTTATGAAATCTGAATACATAAAGTGATTTAGTCAAATGGGCTTGCCTGTTTGTTCCATGAAATTGAATCCGTAGGTACATCAAAGATATTCAATTACAAAAATCATTTTTATAAATTCACAGTGGATACACACTCACAATATATGTGTCATGTACATAATTGAGAAATGCTATATATAAAGAGTAGGGTTCTCCTAAGCTGCAACTTAGCTTATCCTAAATTGGAAGAGTGCTGGTCCCACAAATCAAACTTGATTATATCTGTTTTTTGCATAATGGAACTGAAAAATTCTATTCTGATTGGATTTATCTTGATTTTGGAGACCATTATCATCCAAAAACCAGCATAATCGACTTTAATTTTGTAGGACCAACACTATTCCAGCTTAAGATAAACTAAACTGCAGCTCAGGAGAGCTGGCCCCATATATAAAACAGACACATATTTATGTGCCCCCCATATATTTATGTGCCCTCCATTAAAAATTGAGATGTACGTTGACAATGGACTATTCAAGGTACATAATTAACTGAACTTCGTTGAACAAGTTGATGAGCCCACGGTGCCTGCAAAGGTGACCAGAAGACCTTCAATGTGAAACTTCTTTTTTTCTTGCAAGAGCCTGTCTTCATCCTTCTCATTATTGGCTCCCTGCCAACTTATTCCAAGTGGGGTCTTGGGTAATGAATCTGTAGTGTATTCTCCATTTATATGTTTGGTCCCCATGACCCATCCTAGAGAGAATAAAAATAAAAGATAGTGATGGGGTTGACCACAAACAAACATTTGGTGGCCCTGTCACCATCCATTCAAGCTCTCTTTCTGTAATTCTCAGAACATTGACAATGTTGGAACATTCCTAACCACCCAGACCTACCACCCACACATTTCCTATAGAAGGAGGTTTTAGTATCTTTTGATATTTTCTTAATGGAAAATAATCAGGTGAGAATTTTGGGTGGGGGATTACTTATCACCCATTTCAAATCTTGTAATGCACAGGGACTCTCGTGATAGTCACATGCCCTAGGGTTTGGTACCAATATGAATGAAATAGACCGTTGGATCCACTATATACTCATACGAATGGACTGAGCTTGTTGGCCATGTATGAAGGGGTTAGGAGCATGAGATAAGGGGCCAAACTTGATATTTGGGGCGGCCCCATATAGATCTTTCAATCCCCACCGGTTCTATCCCAAAATAAAAGTGGGCCCCACAAAAAAGTTCTCACATCTCGCTCCGTCACTGGATTAAATCCCTTTTTTCATTAGTGCCATCAATTGGAGGGCATGGATCACAGATCTCAATTTAAATTCAAATTCCAGATTCCCCACTAATGATTATGGTTGGTGTTTGAACTTAATGCAATCATTTTGCACAAAAAGCAACAACAGACAAGCTTGTGTTCGAAGTTTCCTCCGTGCCATTTGAATATTTGAGGTTCACATGAACTATAGAGCATGAACCCAGAATTTGGGGGTGTGCATCATTCACCAAATTTTATCATGTTAGTGGGACTGGCATGGGCAATGCTTGGGTGATATAAAGGGTGCAAGATGTGATTGTGGGCTAATTTTCTCATTCCCCAATAGAAGTCACCACTGTTATGTTCGGTCATTTAAATTAAGAGGGTCCTGCTCTTTTGATGGCCCCCTTTTTTTTTTTTTTTCTCTATTGGAGAGTTTTCAATCTTTTGGATTGGACTAATCCCTCCGGGTCCAGAGGGAAGCCGGGTAAATTCCCTTATATCCCCAGTGTGGTAGTGCAGTTTCGAAACCCACAACCTCCGGATACAAACCATGGTCCTAGGCCAACTGAGCTACCCCTTGGGGTTGATTTTTGATGGCCCCTTGACTCTTAGATATATGCAAATTCTTATCTTTTCTCAGTAACGTATTTCAACAAGTCAAGGTTTATCTTAGTGGAAACTCTATTCTCTCTTGGCCTTTATTATGCTTGATCTGATGTGGGATTCATGGCATGTGGGACGCATGATTTTCCATAAATGAGAATCATCCCTAAAATGTCGTCCTACTATTAAAATCGAATTGGTTGATATGGAAATAGATTTCTAAAAGTTCAAGTTAAAAATAGGTTTCAATAAAGAAATACTTAGTTGATATGTTGAAGGTATATAGGGTGGAAATGTAAATCAGACCCTCACTATGGAGGATTTGATGTGAGGATGTTTAGATACTCAAATTCTAGAGATCATTTAATTGACATTTGTTGATCTTCAACCTTGCTTCTTCAATTTTAATCACTTTGATAAAAATATAATATATATTTTAAATCCTTAGCATTTAGTTTCATGTGAACAAAAGGGCCCTAACAAATTGAGGGGCAGGGTTACAATGCATCCCCGCTGCATTGTAGTATGGTGTATCTCCCTTCTTTAATGCATCATGGGGCCCACATTTTTCTAAATCCGAGCCACTCATTAGCTATTTCGTTGGTTCTGGTTTTGGATACGTTTTGACTCAGAATTTATTTTGTTGGTTCCAGACCCGATTCCGATAGCAAAATCCGTATCCGGTTCTGAAATTGGGTCCATTTACAGGACTAGATCTAGTTTCAAAACCGGTTCTAACTTCTATTCATTTTTGTTTTTTTAGATTTTTCTTAAAATAAGTATATAATTCAATTTATAATAGTACATCAAGTTTACTGCTTCCAGTATTATACATAACAATATTAAAAAAAAATTTATTTTAAGGTACAATTTGAGATATTAAAAATTTATATATCGAGCCCCAGATTCACAAGTAAGAACCTCTATGCACCAAAAAATCGGGCCCATTTATCAATCAGAATCTAAATTGCGTTCCAGACTTGGATTCATTTATCAATCGAAACCTAAAATACATTCCCGATCATCTTTGGACCAAAACCTTCGGATAATCGAAAAACCAAATACCCATTTACAACCATAATCTATACCCTCTTTTAAAACATGCTTAAAAACAAATGACAACGCCCAACACATTCCCATCCACTCCACCATCATCCATATCCATAGTTCATCACACAAACGTGAAAAAGCAAAAGAAATTTTATTTTCACCTTCCCAACCCTCTGCTTGTGGGCCCCACTCCCCTCTCTCTCCTCCTCCTCCTCACATTATTTTCTCTCTCCTTCCCGCCCACCTTGCCCTTTTTCTACTTCTCTCCTGCCCCATTCCAATCCTTGCAGAGATGATGGGCTCATATCCCCCTTAGCCCTCTCTCTCTCTCTCTCTCTTCCATCTCAATCACCACCCCATCTGCAACAATAAGATCATAAAAAACCCTAACCCTAGAAACAACACAATCCCCAATTCATTCTCATTTCCCACCAGATCTCTCCCCTTTCCAGTGCTCCAACCCTTCGCCATCTGAACAAGAAGAAGATTAGGGCTCCAAACAATCAATGTCGATCTTGCCGAAGAGCGATTCAATCATCATCCGAGACGTCTGGGATGACAACCTCGAGGAGGAATTCGCCCAAATCCGCGACATCGTTGACGACTATCCCTACATTGCCATGGACACCGAGTTCCCCGGCATCGTCCTCCGCCGCGTCGGCAGCTTCAAAACCTCCGCAGACTACCTCTACCAGACGCTGAAGGCCAACGTCGATCTTCTTAAACTGATCCAGCTCGGCCTCACCTTCTCCGACGAGGACGGCAACCTCCCCACCTGCGGCACCGACCGGTTCTGCGTCTGGCAGTTCAATTTCCGGGAATTCGACGTGGGCAGCGACGTCTACGCCTATGACTCCATCGAGCTCCTCCGCCAGAGCGGGATCGACTTCAGGAAGAACAACGAGAGGGGCGTCGACTCCGCCCGCTTCGGGGAGCTCCTCATGTCGTCGGGGATCGTCTTGAACGACGCCGTGCATTGGGTCACCTTCCACAGTGGGTACGATTTCGGGTACCTGCTCAAGCTACTCACCTGCCAGAACCTGCCGGAGACGCAGGTGGGGTTCTTCAATCTGATCAATTTGTATTTTCCGACCGTTTATGATATCAAGCATCTTATGAAGTTCTGCAATAGCCTGCACGGCGGGCTGAACAAGCTGGCCGAGCTATTGGAGGTGGAGAGGATTGGGATATGTCACCAAGCAGGGTCTGATAGCTTGCTTACTTCCTGCACATTCAAGAAGTTGAAGGAGTCTTTCTTCAATGGATCGACCGAGAAATACGCCGGCGTATTATATGGTCTGGGTGTTGAGAATGGTCAGAATACAAATTGATAAAATAAGAAAGATATATAGAATATGTTTGATGTCCAGTTTACATGTAGGTGTGACATCTCATATCTATGTAGTATGTACACCTTTGGCAAGATAAAAAGAAAAGAATTTTCTCTTTTTAAGTTTGAATCACCCCATCTTTCTATCTTGTTTATATATCTAGTTATAGTTGCATTTACATGTTTTTGAGGTGAGGGTTGGGTGTGGTAGTGGTATGTGTTTCTTTTGGCTCATGCAGATTCTCATTTGTAGAAAACATCTCTCTCTGCATTTAAAATATGATTTCATTTGCTTTTCATAAAATTTGATATATTGGGTTTACCTCCATCACAAGTTGTTGTTTTTTTTTTTTTTATAATGTTGGTGCAAATGATGGATGTCTAGTGTAGTTAACTATGTGTTGGGGCACCTTGGATTTGGTTACTGTTTTTTTTTTTTTTCAAACTCAGCATCAGCATTGGTGTAAGACAGAAAAGCAGTGTTATCTCTTGCTATATTAACTGTTTTGTTTCCTATGCTGCTTCAAAGGCAAAGATGAATGGATGGTTTATTGTTGCTCAACAAACTGCTTTTGGTTATTCTAACTGCAACCATTGAATTAGCACCTGTAATGTGTTTGTTGATGAGATCCTTAGGAATGGGAATGTGGGCTGTTAAAATTTCTCATTGGAGGTTTTTGTTACCAGCTCTGCATGCAAGAGGTGAGAGTCCTTGTTGCATAACACCATTTTTTTTTTTTTTTTTTAAATTAATGATGGGCATATGTCTTATGACTTATCTTTGAAGTTATGTGAATCAAACTTTCTCTTTCTATTTATTTGAACTTTGTTTTCATGTCAACAATTTAATTGTGATTTTAGAGCTTTGAAATTTCTTTGTATCCATATATATATATATATATATATATATATATATATTTGAAAACAGTTTTAGACTATTTGTGCTTTGCTTCCTAATTGTTTTACTGATGTCATTGAATTTACTTTCTTTGCAGCTCATCATTTCATGATATTACCATAAATCTTGCTTTGTTATAGGTAAGGTGGCATCTTATTGTCATACTTACCATTTGTCTATAGATCTGTTTAATTTCAGCATGAATCTCAATTGCTATCAGTACTTTTGTTAATCATTATTACTGTGTTGTTTATGAACAAAGACTGTTTCAGTCGGTGCTTTACATATTTGTCTGTTGTCATTTAGTTCAACTTTTGAATTGTCATGTGGTTACTGCACACTCTTTATCTGAAATCACGAGAGTGATTCTTGCTTTACTTAGTTTTAGCTTATTTATTATTTTTGTTTTTGTTATGTTGGCAATGCCGCAATGGACCAACTGCAACCTTATGTGCTTATGCACATGTATATTAACAAAACTGTTTACTTCATTTTTTTGTTTATGGATAGCTTGGGTTGGTAGGTTATACAATAGAAGGGAGCAATGGGGCATCCATTTCTAGATTTTATACACAGGCAATTGTCAAATGGAAAGCTTCTAAATACTGTGTTTTCAATGCTGGAGATATTTTAACCTGATAGTCTTGGGGAGAATAGATAGGCAGTATTGTGGTTTGATATGTAACCTATTAGTTGCCCTAGGGGTCGTTTGTAAATGACTTGCGTTATCCACTGTACAGAACCCCTCTATGACACTCTTCTTGTTACAGCAAGAAAATACCATCTCCAATGAATAAAGGGGATTTTTTTTAAAAGGTGATGGGTAACTTTAGTAAGAAGAAGGAAGAACAAAAACACGAGATGAAAACAAAAGGGTCTAAGAGACTTGTACCCTACAAATCAATTACTTAAAAAACACTGAGGAAGATCTATCAACCCTTGCTTAGCTAAAGAATCCGCCAAACCATGGGCCAGTCTAACCACATGATGAAACTTCACAAGAAGATGAGAGTCTAATGCCTTAATCTCATTAAAGAAAAAGTGGAGCTTCCATGGCTTAACTTTATCATTAATCACCCAAGCAATGGCATTACTAGAGTCACTTTCCACAATCAATATGTCATCAAATGAGCAGGAGAAAATCCTTAACTCCTCCATGATGGCCAATACGTCAGCTGCATTGGTATCCTCAACTCCCAACACCTTTTACACACACACAAAGACATATAAGCCTCCCAATTAAGCCAGACGTCCGTCAAACTGAAAATAGAGAACTCCTTCCTAACCACCACCCATTTAGCAATCCTGAAGGTTATGATAGATAGAAGATCTTTGATGGCTGATGAGATCTTTACATCTTACTATCTTAGTATATATAGGTTTATACTTCTATTGGACCAGCTAGAGTGAAACTATTTTTACTTATGTGCGTAGGTTGATAATGGCTTAATTTAAACTATATACCATGAGCATAGTGACCTCCCAAGGACATGTTTCCTTGTTTAAATACATGAGTTGGTGACTTCAAGGCAAAAATGCACAGCGACATTAGTGGAGAGTGATAATAAGTGTGAAAATTGTGTTTGGGAGAGATTCCAGACACTGGTCCCTTGGAAAATTGTTTTCTAAAAAGCTTACTATATTGAGAGAGTAACCACGTGCTACTTTGGCTCTTTTGATGTTTCTGAACACATCTACTGCTGTAATTGTGTTGTTTTGTCTTGGAAATCACCTTTCATCCGGAAAAAAAGATGGATCTTGATATCCAAGCATAACTATCTCCTTATCATGATAGAAGCCTTATCCCATATATCTAAGGTCGTCTTTGTGAGCTATGCTTTTCCACTTAATTCTATTTGAAGCATCTTCCATGTAACTCGTGTTAATGTAGGTCCATTTGGATTTTGGACACTACATGGGTCCTGGCCCATTGTTAATCACAGCTAGGCCCAGACTCACTTACTACATTATTATTCTTTACAAGTGGTCAAACATTCAACCATGTACAATTATATACTTCCTTCTCATGGGATTTGATTACATAGTCATTAATTGTAATTGCCCTATGAAAGGGATTGTAAATTGATAGCACTGGAAATAGAATTCTATGTAAGAAGATGAAATTTCACATTGAGGTCATCAAATATTATTCACAAAAATCTTGTGTTCGGCGATTTCTATGGAAATGACAACTCAACCATCAATTATATCTCCCTTTATAACTTCATTTTTATTTTTATTCCTCTTCTTCTCCTAGATTCTTGAACTTTAGAACTCTTTAACATATCTTACAAGGGTTTATATATATCTTCTTCCTATGTGCCTAAACCTTCTCATGTGGAATTCCTTGATTTGTCTTGTATTGGAGCTTCTCAATCTCAATAGTTTCCTCTTTTTGTACCTGTTTCTAATTCAATCCATTCTTATACCACCACACATCCATCATAGCATGCACATCTCACAAAAGGTACTTTTACTTCTTTTTGCTTTTTTTTTTTTTTTAATTGTCCAGTGTTCAATTTTATACAAGAGGGTAGGTTTAATCGTTTTATTAAAAATGCCTCTGTAATCAAACTTGTACTCGCTGATCACATAACACTTAACTAGCTTGTCTCCTTTTGGTTGATCCAATTTGTGATGTCAGTGTAATATATTTTAATATTGGTAGTTCTGTATGTGTTCAAATGAAGCAGCAAGGTGTGCACATCAAAGGTGATCTAGTTAGCGCAACACCCGGATCCAAGAGAAGAGTAATGGAAAAGAATTCAGGCAATGTTATTTCATTTTGTTAGTGAGGATAGCAAATTGTCCAATGAAGATGAGGTCAGAAGACTCTGAGATCTATTTTAGGGCCAGTTTGGCAACTCTACTAATCGAGTCAAGTGAAGTAAAGTTGGTTTTTAAGAAAGAATAAAATATAAGTGGGTTATGATGGTATTTTGTTTTTAGTTGTTTGTTATGGAATCTTTTTGACTTTTTGTACGGGAAAATGGAGGGTTTTATTTTTATTTTTATTTTTATTTTTATTTTAGTGGATAAAGGTGGTTGTTTTTTTACTTTTTCTTTTTAAAAGATGGAGGGAGTTTTGAATTAAAGTGCTTTTGATTTGACATCTTGTCTGAAAAATGGAGGCTTTACTTGACTTTACTATGCTAGTAAAGTGCCAAACTAGCCCTTGGATAAAATGGATTGGGGAGTGATCCAAGAGCCTACCAGAGCTTCCGCTAGGGCATTGGTCACTTTGAGACTATTTTAAAGCCTTACTATATGGAGATAGAATCGCACAAATGGATCAGTTGTATGCTATTTTGAGCGCTTCTGATGTTTATGAACACACCTAGGGTGTGCACATGCCGCTCATCTTCCACCAGGGGAGAAAAGAAAAGAAAAATATTTTGATATGGAGAAACAACCATAGAACATTAAGGAGGCATTGAGTTGTATATCACAAATTATATCAACAAAGTGGAGACAAGCTAGTGGAATGTTATGTGATCGACTGTTGCCACTTTGATTAAAGGGGCATTTTAATATGACCATTATTCTACTTTGTTCTACGGAACTGAATGGTGTCTAGTGAAAATCGGAAAGAAGTAAAAGTACATTTCGATGAGACGTGCATGCTATGGTGGATCTGGAAGTAAAGAAAAGGATTGATTTAGAAATGGGTACAAAAAGAGATCTAATAAAAGAGAAATCAAGGAGTGTCTATAAGATGGTTTGGGCAAATGTGTTGTAGATAAAAAAAAATCGTGTACAATATGATGAGGAGTTACAAGTTCAAGGAACTAGGAATAGAAAGTGGAATAAAGACTGTAAGTGGAATCTTAAGTCGGACATAATAGATGCTTGAGTTACTCAAAAATCAAAACATACATCGAATACAATTGAGTGGAAAAGCATAACTCACAAAGCTGACCTTAGATAGATGGGATTAGGCTGATATCATGCTAAGGAGATAGTGGTGCTTGGATAGAGAAATTCAACCGATGAAGTTATATTTGATCCAAAGTGTGGTGCTTTGAATTTGATATCTTTATCTGCAAAGTTGAAGTTGCCAGACATGACATGATGGAAGGAAAAATGGTTTAGATAGCAGTCATTCGGCATTGTAAATGAGTGGTAGAGAAGTAGATGTTCAAGTCATTATTAGGTAAAGCTAGATGATAACAGAGTGAATTCCAATGGTTATAAAAGAAAAAAGAAAAGACAAGTAACAGAGAGTCGGTTAATTTAACTAGTTCATCATTTTTCAGAAGAAAGAAAAGGAGACTCTAAGTTATGACCTATTATGACCCCCTATGGGGTTAAGACTTAAAATACTTGTGTTACGCTTTTTGGGTTGGAAATGTGAGATCCTTCACTGAATTTGAGGCTGAGATTTTTCTTCAAGAAACTGAATTAGCACAGGTTGATGATCATGCACTTTGATCTACTATGCACTTTGATCTTTCTGACCCTTCTATATATGGTGAGCACCCAGAACTCCCTGATGAAGCATGAGGTGGTATCCTCATTATTTGGAATGGTAATCTATCAAAGATATTAATTTGTGTTAGTAGTGTGGTCATACTATGTCAGTGCATGGGCTGGTTAGTGATTAGGTTTGAGAGAGTTCTTTGTTAGCGCGGTGATTTCAATGTCATTTAAATCTACTGATTTATGGGGTGGCTGTACTAACTGCCTGCCTGCAAGACATTCTCTGATTGGATTCATTTATATGATCTAGTAGATCCTCAAACCTGGGAAGCTGTTAAGGTGGCCCCTTGATTGTTGGAAAATGGCTAATTATAATCTAGGATTGGAATTCCCTACTTGAATGTAGGATTAAGGTGAATATACCATGCGAAAAACAGGTGGTTAGAACTTGAAGTCCAGTCCCTTCAAACTGTCTGTGAAATTTATTGGAAGAGCTATTAATGAAGCTAAAATGATATTAAGGTCACAAATTTAGAAGAACACAAGGAGGAAGCTGTTGTAAAAGGCTCAATAGAGTATCTTGTCTTGATGGCCTAACTGCGAATTTTTTTGACATTATACAAATTTTTATTTTTTATTTTTTATTTTTTTAAGGTTATAGAGAAAATCAGATAACTGTTCTAGATGAGTCCATCAAGGCTTGATATGCAGCCGAAAGGGTACGACCCACTTATAGGAAACACAATTCCAACCCCTAACCCGAATCAGCAGCAGCCCAAACAATCACATTCACACATCTAATCTTTAATCAAGTAAAACTTTTATTATGTAGGAGTCATAATTATAGCAAGACATGTCATAGAAATCCCTAAAATAATGGAAAGAAACCAAAATAGCCAGTCCTGAATGTCCAAATCTGTTTGAAAAGTGTCATGGGGCCATATGCCTAACCTTTGCAATAGATGGACTCCACTAGAAATTAGGGCACCCTGGCAAGCCTACTGATGTAGGATTTTCATGGATTTGGGCTTCTTTTGGCCCTTTCGAATGAAGCCCAAATAAGACTTTCTTTTTAGAATTTTTCTACAGGATTTTCCTTTATTTACAAAAACCACCCTGTTGTCTTCCTTTTCTCAAACAATCCCTAACATTGCTTGTTATTAAATATTTGGGACTGTTCTTGGGTACAGTCGATCCTTTGGCTCAACTAAAAGTGTGTTTGAGTCTTGCAGGATTTCACAAGCGTTCAGAATTTAACGTAATTGATTTTCTTGGAAATGATACTGATACCTTGGGATGGATGTAAAGGTAAGCAAAGTGCTTCTACTCCAAGAACAAAGGACTGTCTATGCTGTAAAAGATGTGAATCCGCTTGTCCCACAGATTTCTTGACTATTTCAGGTTTACTTATGGCATGGGACAACCGGTAAAATGCAAGGTAAACATGAAGTTACATTTTAGGATATTTTAGTTGCATGGTTAATAAGTATATCTTATGATACCTAATAAGGTCTTTTTTTTTTTTTTTGAATGATAACTATTTGGGCCTTCATTTCTTTGTACTTGTTGCCTTTTAGTTAATAAAGTAATCAATTTCCATTTCAAAAACAAAATTAAAATTGGCGGTTGATGTCATTATAGTTATAATAGCTTCAATAAAACATCTCAAGACAATTATGGTTTGACAGGTGGCTTTGATTAATTCAAAGGCAACAGGTTGATGGGTTTCATATATTAGCTCCTATTTTCTGTTGTAGAGAGAATTCATCATTATTCTTATTTTTAACTTTGAGGAGCCATTTTTGTTCTTACTCTTTCCCTCTCATGCAACCTGCGGTTTAATTCAGTTGATTTCATGTTAGCTTTTTAGTGTCTTTTTTATTCCAGAAGGTGGTAGGTTTAGATCTGAAGGTTGAAAACCCAAGCAAAAGCTTGACAATGATACAGGATTTAAAACCCTAAGATTTAAATACTTGTGCACTATTGTGAGGGAAAAATCCAAATTTTATTATTGATTGAATAAAGAAAAGGGGAGAATTTGCACAAGTAGAATTATAATTTCCTTTGGTTTCCTCTTTTGATCTAGTTTCCCAATAGGAACTAGTTGCATGCTTTCCCTTTCTGAAAAGTGAAAACAATCATATCTACCTTTCTAGCAACAATAAAAAGATAAAACCAATAGAACTTTCTAATTACCTAAAAAGATTTCCAGTAAAGAAGAACCTTTCCAAAAATAAATCCTATTTGCTAAATAGCTTCTAAATAATGTGCTAAGAAACTGGTCCTACTTGTGTCGTGTGCTCAACTGGCCTAAGAACGGTTGTGGGCTTGCCTTGCATATACTTATGGCGCCAAGTGTGTTGTGGCTGAATGGGTTCTATGATGGTTGAGCCCAAGATGGTCTGCTCTAGAATGGTTATTAGATTATGGGCCAAGTCCGGTCCAAGGTCCATTGGGGGAAGTCCATGAACCAGCCCATGGCCGCATTGAACCCCATTGTGTATCAAAGAGGTCTGTGCACAACCAGCTTGTTAAGAAAATAAATCTGTAAAGATTTTCTGAGTCTTATCTCTGTAAATCAATAGATATTTAATATAGAGATTTACCATGTGTCACCCACGAGTCTTACCTTGGTAAATTAGTGTATTTATTTATTTATTTTTTAAAAAACAATTTTTTCTCTTCTTAGAAATCACTATCATTGTCTTCGTCTTCCACTTTGTCGTTGTCCCTGCTGTCCTCATTATCCTCAGAGTCTTTGTATTCATCTTTCTCCTTTTCACTTTCTTCTTCCTTTTCTTCATTCTCCCCATCATCTTCCTCGTCCTCATGTCCACATTCTTCTTCGACGTCTTCATTATTTCCATCTTCATCTTCTAACTATCGACTTTCTTCTTCCACTACTTCGTTCTTTCCATCTTCCTCTTCCTCATGTTCGCTTTCTTCTTCCTTCTTGGTCTTCACTACCTTCTCCCTCTCCCTCACTTTAATCTTTCTCTTCATTATCACTTTTCTCGTCACCTTCTTCGCGCTCGTGATTCTTTTCTTTTCCCCCTTCCTCTTCATTGCTCCCCACTTCTTTATCATCTTCCCCCTCATTATTCCCCGTTTCCCCTTCCTCATGCTTTTGACCTCCTTGAGGTTGACCATGAGCAATCAACCAAATTGTAACGATCATGAAGGAGGTAAGTGAGTCGTTTTCTCCCCGTTCTTTTATAGCTTGAGTTCCGGATTGTAAAGGTCTCTTCTCCATAGGCAGCGAAAATCTCCTCATCATCTTGGGGAGTGAAGGGCAAATTGTAGTATCACCAATAATTGTTATATCTTGACTTTCAGGCACCTTTGGTGCGATTGATATTTTATATTGTGAAATGTCAGCCCATCTACAAAAAAGAAAAAATAAATATTTTCATCAATTAAAAAAATCAATATAAAAAATAAAAAAATTTCATAGATTAAAAAAATAATTTATCATTTATCGGTTATTATTTTCCCCATGGTGATGAAGATGCTTGTGTTAGTTTCCTTTCAAAACAACCATTGCGGGTAATGAAATTTAAAACAAAAGTAAAAAAAGGGAGCTGGAAAGGAGAGTGAGTATAAGAAAGACAAAAAGGGAGGTGAAATGTGACCGGCAACTATTTCCTATCACATTTCACCTCCCTTTTTGGCTTTCTTACGCTTAGTCTCGTATTACAGTTTTACCTATCCCCTTCTAGCTTTTTGTTTAGAATTTCGTTACCCCCAATGCTAATTGGACAAGAAACGAAGAGAAAATAATAACCGATAAGTAATAAATTATTATTTTTAAGTGTATGAGTTTTTTTATTTTTAATTGATTTTTTAATTGATAAAGATAAAAGCGTTGTCATTTTACAATTGCTACAAAAGGAAAATATCAAGCGCATTAAAGGTGGATGTAAGTCAAAATATAACGATTACATGCGACACTATAATTTACCCTTCACTCCCCAAGAGGACGATGATACTCTTTTTGCACATCGAGAAGAGGCTTTTCAAATCCTAAAACTCATGCTAAAACAGTGGGGATAAAACAACCCACCTACCTCCTTTAAGATCATTACAACTAGTTGATTGCTCACGAACCTCAAGGAAGTCAAAAGCAGGAGGAAGGGGAAGAAGGGGAGTGATGATGGGGAAGATCAAGAAGTGGAGAGTGAAGAAGAGGATGAGGGGGAAGAAAGGAATCACGAGCAGGAGGAAAAGGGACAAGAAAAGTCATAATGAAGATAAAGATAAAAGCAAGGGAGAGGGAGAAGGTAGTAAAGAAGAAGTTAGGGAGAGTATGGAAGAAAAAAGAGAACAGGAGGAAGATGGAAAGAATGAAGAAGTGGAAGAAGAATGTGAACAAGAGGGAGAGGTAGATTGAGAGAATGAATAAGAGGAAGAAGAAATTCAACCGGAGAAAGTGGAAGATACGGCGAGAACGAAGAAAAGGAGGAAGACAAAGATAGTGAGGACAACGAGAAAGAGGAAGAAGAACATGGCTTGCCCTGAACATGCTAGGGCTCACCACCATTTCAGTCCAAATTCCACACAAGCGTTAAAAACACCAATCTAAACCATTTTCCACTTTTTTATACTCACTCTCTGTAAGACTTTGATCCTAATTCTAATGCTTAAATGTTAATTAAGCATGTTTAGTGTTAATTAATTGAGTTTTGGTGTTTGAGTAGCCTTCGAGTTCGTTCGAGTGTGTTTCGATTAAGTTCCGGCTTAGAAAGGGTAGTTTGGTACACTTGGACATCGCCAAGGGTATTTTGGGTATTTCAGAAAATATTTAAAAAAGAACATTTTGAAAATATCAATTGCACCAAATGGTTAGATGTTGTCAATCTTGACTTACACTCAATTTTTAGAGGTTGTCATCGTAAATGTTTTGAATTTTCTCTCTGATTTGGTGTTATACTACTAGGTGTGAAACCTTGACTTATGGTTGTGATTATCCTTTTAGCTTCAGCTTGGAGAATAGCTTTTGGCTGTGCTCCTTTCTTTTCACATTATCTGGTATTAGAATGAAGATCCTCCTGGAAGATTCAAGTTCCAAATCACATCAACAGTAAATTATCTTTAGTTTCTTTCACTGCTTTTAGAAAATTAAAAAAAGAAAACCTAGGTTTAAGTTAGTTTCTGCCGATTTCTTTCTAGCTTCAAAAAAAGCTCATTGTAGTTTTCTTTAATTCCGTTTCCATTTGATTACTTTAGGGCTGTCAATCGTGTCGTGTTAACGAATTTGGGTTACGGGTTAACAAATTCAGGTTAAAATCACCTCAACCCGTTAACTTAACGGGTCAAAAAATCTAACCCGAACACGACCCGTTAATTTAACGGGTTACACGACCCAACCCGTTAACCCGTTAAGTAATTAAGTCATTCAAAATTTAAAAAAAAATTTATACAAAAATAGAAGGAGAAAAATATATAAGCCACATGAAACTATAAGTGAGGATCTCGAGTGGATCCCACCTAAAAACCCACTATAAAACAATAAATTTCAATTTCTTCTTTGTGAATATAAATTAATTTAGTTACATTTAGGGAGCAAAAAAAATTTAACGGTTAAACGGGTTGTTAACGGGTTATTGGTTTAATTCGTACATGACCCGTTAACTTAATGCGTTAACGGGTTTGACCCGTTAATGACCCGAACCCATTAAGAGCCAACCCAAACCCGTTAATATCGTGTGGGTTCGTGTCGTGTTAACGGGCCGTGCGACATTTTGACAGCCCTAGATTACTTTATGCCTTCCCCACTAAGTTGCTGCGAAATTCTGCATAGAGTTTTGCTACATCACTGTCTGAACCTACTGCTTCCCTCCCACCCTTCATTCTAGCCCTTTGTTGACAAATTTGGGGCTTTTTATAGGTAGAATTTTAGGTTTGGGCTTGGGCAGTGACTTGGGGATTTATGAAGTGTGGATTTGATGGGAAAACCTAGGGTTTTATTGGAGGCATAGGTTGGGGCTGTTTTGGGCTTTTTTTTTTAGGGTTATGGGTGGTGGGCTTTAGGGACTGTTTGAAGGGGTTTCTGAAGAGTTGTGTAAATTGAAGTGAACACAGAAAATAAGGAAGAAAATCAAATGGAGGAGAAGAAAAAGGCTTCTGGATCTTTTCTCTGATACTAAAATTTATGTTAGGCGATGGAATTGGACCGAAAGGTTGGAACCCAAGAAAAGCATTGTAATGATTCTGAAATTAGCACCCTAAGCTCTGAAATATTGCACCATCTCCTAAGTCTTCTCATTGATTGAATGAATGTTGAAAAAGAGAGTATAGCACATCTGCACATGTATTTATAGATGTAGGCATCCTTCTTGTTTCTTAATGGTAACTAGTTACACACTAGAAACTATCAAATTGGTCTTTCTAAAAACAAATAAGACTTTCTAGTTATCTAGGAGGAGGTCCTAGTAAAGAAGAAACTTTCAAAAATGGTAAATCATACTATAATAGCCTTGAGGCCCAATGGGCTCTTCTGCCAGACCTGTCATGGCATGAGCCCAGCCATGGGACTGGCCTTCATCAATTTCCTTCTACTCCTGTTATCTTCTCTCTGTTGTACGGATGATGTGATCTGCAAGGAATCTACTGGCTGTTATGTTTGGGTTTTGATGTGATGTTGCATAACTTTCTATGGGATTTTATTTGAATTGCAATTTTAGGGGTCTCTCTCGGTCTCTCCTATGTTGCATCAATTTTGGTATAGAAGCATATCAGAGTTCCTAAACTTAGCATTATAAATTTTTGGTCATGAGTTAGATCAGTATGGCTTGATCAGGTCTGGTCAGGAAATTCCTTTTGGGTGCTGTTTATTTCCTTTATAGACAGCCAATCTTTATGGACAGTTTTAAAGCAAGTGAAATTTGTTGTTACTTTTCAAAAGTAAAAAGGCAAAAAAATCCCTTTGGACTGTACAGTCCATTGCAGATCGTCCTAGTGCTACTAAGCTTAAAGTTAATACGGATTGCCCTGCGGCAGAATCATGCTTTAAGAATTGTTGTGAAACATGTCATACCACTTGAAGAGCTTGTTTAAGACCACAAAGTATATAATGAGTGATGTCGACAACAGAGTTGCGCTGCTTAATGTCCGCCCTTGTAGAAGGGCATTCTTGAATTCATCCTATATATTAATGTGACTGCTTGTTAGACTCGCATGCATTCAAGTTCTCTGTGTCATATTAGACTGCTTCTTCTTGTAGCTGTGTAGCTCTAGTTTTGTAGATAGTTGTTTCCTCTCGTCAAGCAATTGTTACTGATATCAGGTTTCTTGACATTTACACAAATCAGTAGTAACTTCAGATATGTATTGGATGGATGAATCTGCAGAGCACTGATCTTGATATTTGTTGTGTGGGCTCCATAGGGGCATTTCTTGCAAGTAGTCATATAGGAGTTTGAAACTTAAATATCGAGGTACTCAAATGTCTGAAAAATTGTATATGCTAATCCTGCAGCTACAAAACCATGTGCAAGTGAGCACAACATTACTATACAAGTGTATTTTTTTGGGGGAAGTTTCAAATAAGGCATTTGGTTTTTTCCTTATTTAAAAAAAGAACACGAGTTTCAAAACTTTTCAAATTAGGGCCTAACTGCCCAAGTATTTCATTAAGTTTTCAATTAGGAACAACCGACCATTTAAAGGTATTATCCAATGACTTTTTCCCTCAATTTTTTAAAAAATATCCAAATTACCTTTTCATTCCTTGTGCAAAAAAATTGACTCAGATGGAGTCAACGCGGAGACTCGAGCCGTGTATTTTAAAAATAATTTAAAAAAATATTTAAAAATGAATTCATTACCTATAAATATAAATATACATTTATTCACATGCATTCATGATAATCAATTTAAACTAATAAATTTATATGTGCAAGAAGAGTGCTACAAATCTACAATAAGGAAAATAAAAGAAAATGTGTTGTATATTACATAATTTGTTTGTCCAAACATCGAAAGAAAACGATGAAATATAGGTTTCAAATTACATTCCAATCATCATTTATTGCCGACTCACAGCCTTGGCATATTTAAAGAAATACTAATTTTTTAAAGTTAGATCTACCTATCAAATGGTTTAGAATGCAAGTAATGTATTAAAATGAGACGACTAGGCGAGTCTCCCTTTTATTTGACTTGGTCCTTCATCAGAACGAGATGGCTCGAGAGAGTCAAGAGTCAATTCGGAGAGTTTCTCAACAATGCTTCCTCAATCTTCTCTTCCTTTCCTTCACCGCATCCTCACGGTTATCAAAGGCAACTAGTGTCCCCATGGCGATCAGCGATATGTAGTGGTTGCAGAAAGCATTCCATGGCTTTAAATGAAGGGTGATTTGGATATTTTAAAAACTGGGGGGATAAGTCATTGGAAAATACATTTGCATGGTCGAATGTCCTTAATTGAATACTAATTGGAAAACTTAGGTCTTAATTTGAAAAAATTTGAAACTTGTGTCCTTTTTTGAAAAAAAAGGCAATAACTTGGGGCCTTATTTGGAAATTTCCTTTTTTTTTTCTCCAAAGAATGAGACAATATTCAAATCTGTAAATATTTTGTTATGTTTGCTTGCAGATCGGCCTTCAAAGGTCACCAAGCTAGAAAGCTTCAGAGATATTGATGTTCGGATAAAGCAAGTATGAAATTAGTTTTAAATAGGCATATCCTATGAGTGGGATTTCAGTGTATTTATTCAATTATTGGGTTGGGTTGCTGCCCATCCATCTTTGGTTAGTGAAGTCACTGCATTTTTGGTCATCCTCAATCCTCATGAACGAGTGATAGATATCTTATAGTTGGTGCCTATCCATGTTTGGTTAGTGAAGTCACTCTGCATTTTTGGTCAACCTCATGAACGAGTGATAGATTCCTTATACCTACCACATTTGTCATGAGACGTTTTGTGGATAGATCTGTGTGTTAAAGAAGGAACTGTCGTTCCTATAACTTTGCTATGTACAGGGTTCCCAGCTGTGATCAATTCCATACCTTCACAAATACCCATCCCCCAAATGAGTTGGCCATTACCCCCATGGGCACTAATCTGACCAGTATCCTCCAGAAGATAAAAAAAAAATTCCCATCATGAGCGGAGAGTTGGCCGATGCTTAGTCCTCACCATATCTTCCCAAACCTTCTTATCCCAAACCTTCTTACCTCCATAATTGGCATGCATATGGGTGTACTCTACAGTGAAGTGCGTGGTAAACTTAAAATGGGCTCCAGTTTATACTAGCCAATAATCAACATCAAAGGATTTTGCTAACTGAAGGTGACGAGATGGATGTTATGTTTATGGATACCCAGTGACAAACTTGAAATGACGACCAAATGGTTGGCATATGGAAGGACACCACATGTACCTGGTTGATGGATTCATTGGTTCCTGATGCACAGTGGTTGGTTCAACTGTCTCTTTCCTTCTTTTTGGATGCAGACATATTCCTTTATCTTTCCTCTGTAACTTGGTTTATAATTAATGAGAAATGATCCAATGTATCTGGATAAGCTGAGCATCCTCTTCTAACTTTTTATAGTCTTAACTGTTGGGCCCACCTTTTGTGAAGGTGAGCTGTCAGATGTTAGCATCATGAATTGATAAGCTTATGGGCCTAAATATCACGTAGATTGAAGTGATATTGACCATTTTATCATGCAAAGTGGTGGGATCTTTACCATTATAATATATTAAGCCCGAAGGTTTTGGATTCGATTTTGACTGTAGGTTATAATTTTGATCAGAAGTTAAATCAACCACATTCTTTATCTCTTTATCATAACCACTCATATCTACTCTTCACTTTTCTTATCTATTTTTTTTTCTTCCAAGGACTTTGTTTTTATCTAAACTCTATCATTCCCTTTTTACTCTAACTCCTTTTTTTTTTTTTTTTTTGTTCTATGCCGCCAGCTCTTGGATTATATAAATACATATCCATAATTTTTTTCTTCTTTTGCTTTCTTTACAAAAAACTATGGATTTTTTATGCATGAATATTTAAATTGCAATGTTTGCCATATCCGTTATGCTAGTTTTAGATTAATGATACTCTCTAAGATAGTTTAATCCACAACAGATTATCATTGTTATGAGAATGATAACTAACGACCATTTGTTTGCATGGAATTGAATTCCTTTGATTAATGTTCAAATGTGTTGCAATAAGAGATGATGGAAGAAATGAGGTAGAGAGATGTAGATGTAGAACCTTGGTTTTCCTAGGATTTGATTTACATGGCTTGGTATTCATTTACCATCTTACCATGATTCATTTTCCATTAAAGAGGTGATCATGTGATGGTCATTTATGAATCTTCACTATGTTTCTTCAGTTTAACCAATTTTAGGAATTACATTTCCTAGAATTTCTGAGGGCCTGTTTCTTTACAAGCAATTTTTACAGGAATTCAGACTGTTTGTAGATTCAAGAATTCCTGTGAGAAATTCAATGTTCTTTTAATGGGATTTCTAGTATTCAAGGTAGTCAGAATTTTTAAATGCCAAAAAGGTAGAATTCCAAAATGCTTGTCCCTCCAAAACCATTTCAAAATTCTGGAACTCGGAGAAGTTTGGTTGGAATTCTGGCACCTAACTGTGACCTCCTACCAACAATAAAGTGGGCCCCATATTCACAATTATAAAAATTGGACCATGCAATTCCTATCAAGATGGTTCTATGTTCAAATTTCAAAAATTGGCTCTCACACTTTCATTTCTAAAATATGGGCCCATGTACCATATACTGGAAGTGGGTTCACATTATAATTCTTACAGTTGGGTTCTAAGTTTACAACCACAAAAGATGAGTCCTATGTACTACAATGGATAAAATGTGTAATTCCAGTCTAGAATTTATGTAGTAATGAAATATGAGTTTTATTTTAGAAATTCTTAGGCAAGAATTCAGATGAAAACGAAACGTAGAATTCAAAATTGACAGAATTCAGTGGCATTTTAGAATTCCATCATTTGGAATTCCCAGATAATCTCCAGACATGAATTCTAGGAATTCCAGTAAAGAAGCAGGCCTTAAAAGTTCAGTTCCATGCAAACAAGGATGAACCCTTTTCTTTCATTCTCCTTTTCTTGTTTATTAATTTATTTATTTATCCAGTTTTTCGATGAGGAAGCCTGGTCAATTCTACAGTTTGGAACTCAAAAGGTTTGCCTCTGAATTATGGGCCCTGCAGGCCAAAGTTTAAGAAAGCTGAAAAAAAGATAATTTTTCATCATTATAATGATAATGATAATGAATGTGGTGCTCTACAGCCTTTACTAGACTGTTGGATACTCATGAAAGCTCTGGTAATCACCTCATTGGTGTTGTATTAGTGAATTTTATGGTATATTAGTTTCTGACATGATTTTGCAAATACTGTGTCATCTTCAAATTCATCTCCTCTCAATAATAATTATTTCTTGCAGAAATGTTACTATGATTTCCTAAACATCAGCATTATATGTGATGGTACTGTACCCTCAAAACTAAAGGCCAGCTGATTTAGACAACTGTCCTTGAAACATGAGCTGAAAGGTGCATTAAGTGATGTGCAGATGAATGGAATCCACTGAATAGGGCCACTTTTAAATTGAGACAACTACTTTGTGGACCATAGTACTGCCTCTTTTGGTCACTCAATTTTTCTTCCTGAGCTTTGAGTCTTACCCATATCTTCAATTATGATCTCTATCTCTAGATACAACCTGGGATTACTGGTAGGAAGATATCAACTAAAGTCTTTTTAGTTTTTATTTTTTTAATTAAAAATGAGTTCCTTCTTAACAGGAAGAAAAATGAAGTTTAATTTTTCCGATTAATGAAAAATAAATAAATAAATAAACAAAGAATCAGTTCCTTCTTAACATAGGCATGTGGGACACTCATTTTTTTTTTGTTTTCTTTGTCATGTTTTATTGTCAAAATGCTCAGCTTCATGTGACAACTCATTAACTCAAGGCCATCCTGTAAAAAAGGTTCTTTAACTAAAGAAGTACTCAATAATAGTTTCTCTCTATTTGATTTAACCACCCCTTTAATGAATATATAGGGTTTGATAAAAATATTGAAAATGAAATTTAGAAGTATTGTAAACAAGTCTGCATCTATCATGTGAAATTTCCCTATTGGAAGAAGGCAGAAAACTCTTGCTGGACTTGACAAGTTTAGATGCTAAGTCTTTCTTTTCTTTTCTCTCTCTTTTGTGTTTTATCCCCTAAGTTGGGCTGCTGGTCAGGACTAGATACCAAGTGTTTCCTGACATATCATTAACTATGTGAAATGTCGGTGGGGTCAACGCAAAAGACAAGGATTGGGAGTTGATTGGACATTGAAAGTTGATATTTTTGGTTGTGGTGTCTACTGATATGGTAACCATTAATTAAATCTTATTTTCACCAGGGGAGAGCTCAAGACAATGCTTAAATTCATTATTGGGTGCAATTTTGAAAACCAATTGCATCCCCACGATATAAGTAAAATCTCATTCAAACTAGTTTATGCCTTCCATGACGTTAATTGTTTGTAAGAATAGGAAATAAATCACACGTTTTACCGAGATGTGTAACTCCAATTGAAATAAAATTTGCTTATGACAGAATTGTTTACATGTGTGGAAGGGTAAAAGTGAGGTGTACGTCACATCATGAGAAAAATAAAGAAAAGGCACGTTAAAATAAAATTTGAGATATGATAAAATATTTGTTCACGTAATATATGGTAAATTAAGATATTTCATATCATAGTAAGAGGTAAGAGAGATTTTATGCTTAAAAAGCATTTTTTGTCTTAAACTAAACTTTTACCACACATCATCATTGTTTTATGTGGTGTAAAAAAATTGGGTAAGATAGGGAGTAAAAATAGAAATGTCACATCATAAGCTTATTCCTCCATGGTACTCTTTTTTCCATATAAACATGGTAGAGATTGAGAACGGCAGGAAGCCTTGGTTTTCATGATGGCTTCTTACCTAATCCGAAGTCTTTTTTCCTTGCCTGATGCCTTCTTATCTCATTTGGACTTGTTTGTTTTTGTTTGTAGGATGGAGTAAATTAAAATGAAATAGAGTTCCACATAACAAAAAAGTAAAGTAAAATGAAATAGAGTATTAAATAAAAAAAGGTAGTGGCTGGAGTTTGTTATAAAAGCAAAATATGACAAAAAAAAATATTTTTGTCGTACAAAATGACAAAAAGATGCCCGGAAAGGCCAAAATGGAAAATTTTTTTTTTCATAAAAAGACACAAAATGACAGAAAAGAATGTTTTTTGCTCTCAACTTCCTTCACTTTATTATTATTTTTTTTATTTGACATTTTATTTTACTCCACCAATAAATAAAGCCAATGTGTCTCCCACACGCATGGGTCCGCACTCCCAAGCCCCTTATCTGGGTTAAATTTAAAAAAGAAAAAGAAAACATGGCAAAGGCTGAAAAGTGACATATAGTTGGGACAACCATTCATTGGGACCATTCCTAGAACTGACCTTGAGAAAACCCACTCAGCCCTCCCCACATAGGATTCAATTCAGACTCTTTTCAATAAATGTAGATGGCCCCAAACCAAAAGGAGCTCTAGCTATCTATCTCCTTTCGCCAGACGAGCCCGTTGGAAGCTGATTGAAGGCCTAGATCATCTCACCTGAAAACGACAGAAAACGCCAAATGCCAAAAGATCATGTACCCATGATGAATGACTACATGACATTCATGTGCCCCAAATGAAAGAAGAAGATTGTGAGAGTATAAGAAGAAGATTGTGAGAGTATGAGTTTTGGGCTGTAAATAGTGTGGTGTCAATGAATTTGGATTACGGGTGAACGAGTTTGTTTTAAAATTATCTCAATTTTTGCATGACCTATTAACTTAATGGGTCAAAAAATCCAACCCGAACACGACCCGTTAATTTAACTAACGGGTTACACGATCCAACCCGTTAACTCGTTAAATAATTAAGTTATTTTGAAAATTAAGAGAAAATCCATATAAAAATATATAAGGAGAAAAATATATAAGACACACAAAATTGTAAGTGAGGATCTCGAGTGGATCCCACCTAAAACCCCACTATAAAACAATAAATTTCAATTTTTTTTATAAATATAAATTAATTAAGAGAAGTGCTCCTATGAGAGACAATCTAACCAACTTGGTGAGAGATGGGTGGGGGTCTTCACTTTCATATCCACTCTCACCAACTTAAATGCAAGGACCCCCAACTTAAATGTGAGGGCCCCCACCATCTCTCAAAAAGTTGGTGAGAGTCTCTCGTAGGAGTACTTCCCATTAATTAAATCTACACTTAGGGACTAAATTTTTTTTAACGGATTAAACAGATTGTTAATAAATTATTGATTTAATTCGTACACGATTCGTTAATTTTACGTATTAACGGATTTTACCCGTTAAAAATCTGAACCCATTAAAAGTCCACCGAATCCATTAATATCACGTGGATTCGTACAGCGTGACTTATGTGAGTGACAATGTGACGTGATCCATATCTCCATATCTCATCCTCTCATTCCATTCCATGCCCATGCGCATGTTCATGTTCTCTGCTGTGTAGGGACCAACGACCAAATCTTGCAAAAATATCCAAAACCCTCACGTACATGTACATACATGTCGTGTCTACTTCTTCCTTGTACGAGGAGGAGAGAGAGAGAGAGGAGAGGAAAAAAAGAAAAAATCTTGGAGAGCGAGGAATGAGAGAGCCAATCAGGTGTCTGGCTTTGATATGCTTCTGACATCATGGACACGTGGCATTCTTTCTTCTTCGAGTGGGTGGTGGCCCCCTCATCCCCAGCCTTAGGGCTTCTCTCCGTTCCCATTCGTATAGTAGTGTAGCCAATAAAAACAAAAACCAATAATCTCACCCCCAGCAAATCTCCACCTCTCTCTCTCTCTCTCTCTCTCGGGAATCATTTCGTACGGACGATCCTCTTTCCTCTTCTTGTTCTTCTTCTGCTGCTTCTTGTTCTTGTTCTTGTTCTTTTTGTTTCTTTTTTTGAGAGAGAGAGAAAGAGATGCGATCTGATCTTGTTTTCTTCGGTATGCGTGTTGATGATTCAGATCTGTGTTTTATTTTTTCTAGATTTTTTTATAGATTTTTTGTGTTGGATTATGATTTTTATTTGTTGCTTGGAATGCAAGATGTGGATCGAGAGAGAGATCGTCGATGGTTTTGTCTTCCGCTCGTGGAGAATTGATTCAAAGGTAATCGCGATTGGAAAAAAATGTGATCTTTCGGAATTCTGTTTCTTTGTATTCGCTGTGGTTTGAAATGGAATTGTTGTTGAAGGACAAATTGTGGTACTTGATGATGATGATGATGATGGTTTTTTTTTTTTTTTTTTTTTGATATGTGCGTGTATGAGGAAGAATGCTTGGATTGTTGATATGGCGGCCACGAGATGTATCTCTTTTTTTTTACCATGATTGAGAAATCAAGTGTATGAATGGTTATCCAATTAGTGACATTTGATGAGACCTTGTCAATTTTAATCCATCTTGTTCGCTATGTTAGAGATAGCCTCTTTCCATGTATCTAATTCAGTGCTCTATTATTAACACTGTTGGAATCATTTTATAGTGAACTGGTGCCTTGTTGTGTTGGATCATCACTGTGTCTGCTTAGATGCTTGGATTCAGAGGTAGTAGTACTCTAGCTACCTGCTCATCAAGAATTGGTAATCGGAATTAAATCCTGCAGTTGGTTGCATGCAAATAAGAAGAGAAATATGGATGGATACCAAGTTCTGTTTTTGGAGGGGTTTTTTTTTTCCTCACATTTATAGTTATTTTCAGTTGATTAATTAAAACGGGACCGTCAAATTACGCAAGATCTTTTATCATAGGGTCATGTTGGACATACTTAGGGCTTGGAAATACAGAGGCATGCATGCTGAAGACTGTATTATTCCTCTGTGTGGAGTTTTGTTTTTGTATTTTTTTTTTATGAGTACTGATCAAAATGTAAAAAGGAAAAGATTATGGTCTTGGAAACTATGGGAATCTTGTGCTTTTGGGAGTTGGGACTGCAGATTTATACACCTTCCATCTTTGTTTGAAATGGGTTTTCAGCTTGGTGGGAACTGAAAGAAGAACACAAAGGGTGAATTTATGAGAACGAGAGGATTCCATGATAGAGAAGAAAATTGTCCTGATTTTCCATGCATGCAGCCCTTTGTTTTGTGGTTTGGTGCGATACATTTTCCTCGTAGAAGACGAAAAACATGAACTGATTTTCCACAGTAGAATTTCCCATTGGAGGGGTTGGAATGAAGGATTTCTCTATCCTGCATAAGACAAATCCTTTCATTGCACAAACAAGTCCTTTTGAGTTGCCCCTTTGGGTGACCTGATTTGGTAGCTCCACGTATAATATGGGGCATCTGAAGTAAATATGCCTTTTGTTGTAAACTCAATGGAATATCCTATTCAACTCTGTGCTATCCCCTTTCTTCTCTCATAAACATGGAGGTACTGAATTAGATGTATGTGATTGAGGATAATGATTGCATGTTCTGGACTGGCAGACAAAAAATTAGTTTGAATCCTCTGAAAAAATGGTTAATATTTGTTTTTCGTAATGATCTTATATTGAGTTTATCTCTATCTTTTTATATCCAAAGTTGATTTGGATTCGTATGATGTTGCCTCTGGTTTATAATTATGTCTTGACAGTTTTTATTCATCCAGTTCCTTATGCTTTTCTCCCCCTTCTTAGTGCATTAATTTGGGATGCCCTGCTAACTCCAGTATGCAGGTCTCGGAACCTGTTCATGACATTCCACCGTGGAAAGCTTCGGTGAATGATGATGGCAGTGAGTTTACTTGCTCCTGGTGTAACTGATTTCAGCAACAACATGAAAATGGTTGGCGACACCATGTCCATATTCAGTAGGGAGGATCAACTGCCAAGTCTTTCCAGAGAAAACAAGGATCAAATCCGAAAAACAATGATGCGGCATGAAGTAATATTTAAGGAACAGGTTTGGAATCATTTCCCTGCACACTGAGTTCCATGGTTGTGATTCTTGTGAATATGAATTTTCTTTCCCATTAACAGTCTATTTTGCGTTTTACTGATGACTGTTTCTTAAAAATTGAGTAATTTCTTGAAGGGAATTGAGCTTGATTCTTCTTACCAGGCACCTGTTGTTTATTTCTGTTGAGATTTTGTTTATTTTCTTGATGAAAATGTTTGATTCACGGTGCCTTTTCCTTTAAAATTAAATGTAAGTTGGTGTTATGCTGTGAATAAGCAGCAATGAAGGATCAATATATTTTAGATGTGCAGCAGTCAGTGGTTTTTATTCAAAACATGACAGTGTTGCTAGCAGCTATTTTCATTAATCAGCAATCCTGAGTGGATACGTTGGCTTTCATTACTTTTGAATGAGAGGGAAAACCAAGTTCATAGGGCCACATCCAAGTTTCCCTTTCAGCTGATTTGCACCTAGGGTACATGTTGAGCCCTTACTTACTTTCCCTGATTATGAACAAATTTAACAACAGATATCTGGATGGAATTCCCTAATGCATGTTGTTTGTTAATGATTTAGTACTAATTAGTCAAACAAGAAGGCAGATGAATGATAAATTGGAATTTTGAAGAAAGGTGTTTGAGTCAAATGCATTAATTTCAGTAAATCTAAGACAAAATATATGGAGTTTACGTTTAATGTATCTGAAAGTAGAGAAGTTGGGACATTCAAAATTGAAAACAACGTTAGTAACACAGTTCATAATTTTGCTACTTTGGAGCTATTGTAGAAAAAAAGTAGGGTTTGAGTTCAAATGCAACTAGTAAGGCTAGAACTCCATGGGCAAAGCGGAGACAAGCTAGAGGAGTGTTACGTGATCATAGGGTGCCTCTTAGATTGATATTATTGGTGATTCGGATATGGCAATGGCTGATACAAGAATTTGATATTATTGGCCTATAGATTCCTTTTGCTATATGGGCTAGTAATTTTTTTTCGTTTTTCAGTTACTATATATATATATATTTTTTTTTTTTTGTGTCGACTTTCTGAACATAAATATGTATTGTATTCATATAGACACCTCATTTAAGTGTAGAGTGCATTGAACACAAGCTCCAATTTCCCCTCATCTTGGGTGTGTTAGTGTACAGAGGACTCAGAAAATTCCAGTGCAGAGTGGTTCATATGTTTTCGCCTAATCTCACATTCCCTTCTTTTTTCACCATTTGGTCTCGTGTGCTCTTTCAGACTTTCACACATGCGCACTCGAAGAGAGTTTTGTTTTAGATTGCTCAGAGTTTGTGTAGAACTCCCCCAGATTTATTGGGTAAATTCAGATAATGATGATATGAATATATGATGATACATAGATACCGTAAAATCCATGTATTTTGGTTTGTAATAACTCCATTAATTTTCCATGAGCTATAATTTTATGTATTTCAAGTTTTAGATATACTTGTATCCACATGATTCGGTGCTGATATTTGTGTTGGATATGGCACAGATACTTTAGGTTACAATTTCAACATATCCTGATATACTTAGTGCATTAGAGTATAAAGATTTTGTTTGCTTACGTTTCAACATAGATATTTTAGAAGGGAATGTCATTAGTTTTCTAACTTCTCAACATACAAATGTTAGAAAGGAATGTGAATAGTGATAACTTTTTTAGATTAGAAATATTCTAACTTTAAAAGTAACATATGCATTGGTAAATGTTGTTCAAAGCCTTCAGAGTATTAGTAATTCCTGCTACCACTCTACTCTCTTTCCCTTAATACCACCACAACTTATCCCCAGATAGAGTATCTTGTTTCAAATTTTATATAGATAGGTTATTTAGAGTTTTCTAATAGAATTCTTTTAACCAATCTGAAATTGATGGGATAAGGCTCTTTGTTGGCCGACCTCACATTGATGGAATTATCCCCGTTAATGATGATGAGCATGATCTAACCAACTGAGCTACATGGTCAATAATATTATATATTATATGCATTCGACTTATTTATGAGTTTCAGCCAATAGAGTAAATCATATAATTACACTGTTATATATTAACTAGTTTAGAGCCATTAGAGTTAGATTGCAATACATAACCTGCATGAAATTATTCCTATAAGCTACCTGTGAAAGCAAAAAAAATCAAAATATAACATTTACTATATTTGGACGTTTTAGATATTTTTCTTTTTAGATTTTTCTGGGTTTTTACAAAAAAAAAACCTCTAATAACTGATACATGCCATTTTTTAGGACTGGCCAAAACACATTTTGATTAAGATGGTTTGATCCTTGGCTACAAATTAGGAGAAGCTTGGTTTAGAGTATAACTTCTAAAGGAAATTTGTTGGATTTTGAAATAAAAATGTTTACAAACTAGATAAAGGATTAAAATTGAATGTCATTTTTTTATTATTTTTTTTTTGGAAGGAGAAGATAAAAGATTTTGGATGTTGGATTCCCTGGAGACCTTTTCAGGGATTCGCCTTTTTTTTTTTTTTTTCCCTTTTTTTAATCAGTAAGGAGAAGCCTTTTCCAGTTCCTTATTTTCAACTATCATGCCCTTTCAGATTGATTTCGTGTTCCACCTAGAGTTCAAGCTTTCAGATGTCGACATTGTTGGCATTGGTATTGTGCCAAGTCAGGAGGGATTTCTAGTTGCCTTCTTCAGTGAGAGAAGTACTCTATGTTACTTGGAGTACTATGTGCTGGTTCAAGCCTTGAAGCACGCACTGGAGGCACTACCTTGTGAATTTGTTCTATACTCTGATTGATGATGCCTTGTGGTATATGGGATCTTAGAATAAGTTAGGTGCGCTCCATGCTCAGGGGTCTTACAAGAATTCACCTCCCATCTGCATTGTAAGGTCGAGACACAGTCCAAGGCAACAATTGTGTTGAGTAGGTGAACCTATATCTTAAGTACCTTTGTCATGGAGGTTCCAGATTTCGAATTCATCCATGAATGGTATACGTTTGAATCATTTTGATGACAGGTTCTTGGAAAGGTGTGTTGATGGGGAAGATCCTGAAGTCCAACATATCTTACATGATGCATATTTATTCTAGTGAATATGATTTTGTATTACTGAGGGTTCTCCTTGAGAAGCCATCATTATGGAGATGCATATATGCGACATTTTTGGGATTGGAAAAACTACTGCCCTCGAGTTCTTTTGGCCACACTTAGGGACGGACATCACTCAACAAATCACCCTCTGTTGCCGCCAGATTGGCAAGGAAATGTATATAATACATGTCCCTACTTGTCACTGCTGGTGCCTGAAGCACCATGGGTTGTCATATCCATGGAATTTGTGCTAGTCTCATTAGAGAAGACATGTGAATATGATTATATATTCATTGTAATAAATAGATTTCAAAGATGACAATAGTTTGCAAACATACTATTTGGATGTGATTCACATTGCCAATCTCTTCTTCAAATCCTGATTCCTTTGTGGAGCCACCGGAGATGGGCCTTTGTTCATTGAAAATGTGACAATTGATTTTGAGTTCCAATGTTACTTTTCTGTTACTTACTCACTTTTTGAACTTACGTGTTTATGTAATTTATTTCATAGTATTAGCCATTAGGTGAGTGTTGGTTCATACTCTTTCACATTGTGTTTTACAATGCACATTTTAGTAGGAAGTCCAGGATATCTGATACTTTGGCAAGGTAAGAGTGGGTGAGTCAAAAGCTAGCCTGAGAACTGCGCTTTATTTAAGTTTGTTGTTGCCTTCCTATCGAGTCAAACGTTATTATTCTTCAATACTGACCAGTGTTGGTATTAATTTTCCAGTGCTTATTTGTAGAATAACTTAAATGCTCGGAGACTTGACTCGGCAGGTCACAGAGCTTAGTAAAGTGGGTCACGGGCCATGTACTGGTCAAACTCATGCGACTCATATAGTGAGGTACTGAGCTTAGTCAATGTATCCAAGTGAAACGGAGTATGAACAATTTTTTAAACTATGATTTGTAGGTCAAATTCATGATTAATTCATCCCATCAGTGGGATTTTTTCTTCTCTACATGAATAAAATGGTCTCCACCTTAAACCATAAATTTACATGTCAAATTTGATTGGTGTGCAATAGGTAATAGGAGTATCACACTAGGTTTAGACTCTAGAGTTCCACCATTTACCTACATGATGCTGATACTGAAAATGAATACTGCACCATACTTCTAGGATAAATTTACACGGCATTCGTTTTAATTTTTTCATTTGTGTTGGTGGTATGCATGTATTTTGTCCATCCTTTTGCTATCCGCTGTGTGATGCTGCAAACAGTATTTGCATTACTAGAATCTTGGAGGTGTGGTTTTAGAGATCTGCAGGGTTCTATTGTATGGTGGCTCACTCTTGTCTCTATTTTATGGTCCCTGTGGCTTGAGCAGAACTATCATACTTCCCATAATAAGTTGGATTCTATGATTGGAGTGGCTATGAAGGCTCAGGCAAAAGTTGTCTTTGGTTCTTACTATGAAGCAATTTAATGGTCTGATATTTTCAGCTCTGTTGAGGTGTCAGGAAGAATTGTGTGGTCTCTGTGTATCAACTGATGGGGTTTGGTTTTTGTGTGTCCTTGGGTCATTACTTTTACACTCTTAGCAGTTGTTCTTATGGCATTGCAGTATCATGTGGGTGTCCGCTACCTGTCTTGGATTTGAAATGCATGGTCGTGCATTGTGGTTATCTGAGGTGTCTTAGTGTGTTACTTGTAGCTAATTACTGTTTCCTTTCTGCTTCTATTTGTTATCTACTTTTAACTAATTATCATGCTTTCATGAATAGCCTAGTCATGCACCTTTACTGGTTACTGGTTTAGACTCTAATAGTACCAGTGTGGAAACTGTATGGTTCATTGTTGTCCTTTGTGTGACTGCATTTTCAATCATTAGCTGTTCCAGTTAGTATGTAAAACTTGTATCTAGTTGTTGGAGGCTGTTTCATCTTACCACTGGAGTTTTATCATCTGTGGGACTGCCTTTTTGCATGTACAGGAACTGCAACATCTGTTCCACTATATCATGGTGTGGCTTGGATCCACAAATCTTTAAAATGGGAAATGAATCCTCACTTCTGCACACTTTATTAGTGGGTCTGAGCAAAATGCCATTTCTCATGCATCCAGTGTAAGAGAACAGGTGGAGCACTATCCAGTCTTCCATCTGTCCCTGGATATGGTGATAAAAAGCATTTGGTGAATTTACATTCTTATAGTTACTTTCTTACAGTCCGGAACAGGGAAAATCATTTTTTGTCGTTCCATGCAGTGGATAATGTTCCAAACGTTACAACCCTGTGTTAATGAGTGTCAATCTGTTGGAAAAGTTTGAATCACAATTGAAAAGGAGCTTTTTTTACTCAACATGACATCCATGTGTGCCCATACAATTTGTGGAAATGGACCATTCATGGGCATGCCTGCGTACTACATTTTATATGGGTTGTGCAAGTATCTTGATATGCTCATTTGTAGGTAGGGCTCATGACATGGTAATAATATTAATTCAACGTGCCCCATTATGGATGGCCATTGCCTGAACACCCTTCTAGAACAGATCTTAGCATCCCAACAAATGGCCTTTTCCAGATCATTGATTGTATCTCCTCCATAACTATCTATTTATAGGCCAAATGTAGGTCAGTTCAGATTTCCAATCTGAAGAATTTTAGAGAAACCACAGATACATGTGGCCTATCGGATCAATGGCTTGGAATTTGGATAACCAGTATCAGGTCTGGCCTGTGCAGAATGTTGTGTTCTAATGCATTGTGATCATGTAATTCCTCGACTATCTAATATTTTACTCCAATAACATGTATCATTGGAAATTTGATTAATCATATTTTTCACCAGGTTCAGGCACTGCACAAGCTCTACATTGTTCAAAAGTCAGCTATGGAGGAAGTAAGGAAAATAATTGGGGGTTCAGCTCAACCATTGGCATTCAGTTCCAACAACAAAGATGCTTGCTGCGACCAGCCTAATGATTCTATTGTGGAAGGGAAACATTCCAATGAAGCTTATGCAAGTGCTAAAGATCACACCGACGAATCCTGTGTCCTTCCCATAAATCTTCTTTCTGCAGTCAAAGAATTTACAGGCAGCAGTTCTGAAAGATCTTTCTGTTCAGATATTAAAGAAGTCAAGGTGTTTCCAAATGCTTGTAATGAACAGAAGAAAACATTTGATCTTGAAAGGCCCCCA
The DNA here is from genome assembly GCA_028538565.1 of Umbellularia californica. NCBI lineage: Eukaryota > Viridiplantae > Streptophyta > Magnoliopsida > Laurales > Lauraceae > Umbellularia > Umbellularia californica. The sequence continues at coordinate 97,154,585 of JAPQWN010000003.1, forward strand.
GAAGAATATATGGACGAATCTGATTACCAGATAGAGTCCAACAACTTCGATATTTTACTTTCTAACACCCATTTGTTAGGAGGAAGTCAAAACATAGTTGAGGAGTCGTCAATGATATGCAATCAAGCTGATTTTCAAATGGGTTATCCAAGTTCCAAGCAGAGGGATAAAAGACCTGACTTTGGTGCACCTTCAGAGCCAAGCCAAGAGTCTCGTTGGGATTGCAGCCCAGTCTTGGAAAGTAAGACTCACAATGCTTATATGAAATGCACTTCAGTAACAGAGAGACCTCAAGAAACTTCAAACACCAACATACATAATTTTTCATGTGGCCATATGCCTGCTATTGGACTATCCCCCTCAAACCCTTCAGTTGACTCACAAGTGGAAAAGCCGCTTTGGTTGTTTCAGGTTATATCTTTATCTCATTACATTTCAATGAATCTTCTACAATTTTTTATGTACAACTTATAAACATTACCTATTTGCAAAGCCTCCCTGTAGGGCCCACCTTGATGCATGGCAATCACGGGGAAGGGGGATGACATGGGTCATCATGTGGATTAAAGGGGGACCAAAGATGATCCCCATATGATCATGATAAACTGTGATTTGGCCATGTGCTTCTGTGCCTCTAAGGCAGCTGGAGAGTAATAGACTACTAATCTGTGCCTTCAAGAAATTCTTGGAGAGTGTTTGAATTTAACCACATTTCATGTGGCCTGAGCAGCAGCTCCCCTTGAGCTAACTGTTGACTTCAGTCATACCATGGGAACATACCATTTTCTAAAAATTGTCATATATGCCATCCATGGTAGAAGAATTTGTTATGACGCATCAGTTCTTATATTCGAAAGAGAACACTTGATTTATCTTTTGTTCTTGCATTTTGTAAATTATGGCATACTTCTAAGTGCCAATTCTTCTCTGGATATTTAAATGTTTTTACTTTTTCCTTTATCTTATGTATGCATTTATGAAATGAAGAGGATGTTAACATGTGCTTTAATATCATTAGATATTTGTATAACATATCCACAAGTTGGGCTTTTAAGTTGTTTCCCCTTGCCATAACACCTCATGCCCCATGTTAGATAGTGAAACTCATGTCCAAGTTACATAAAATCCCAACAAGCTAATGTTTGTTTGACTTCTTCTGCATTCTTTTGGATCACTATCTAGCTCATGAAAAGTTTCTGTAGTTTTATTTGATTTATTTCAAACCAAATCAGGGAATTACTTGATTTAAATGTGGCCTCACTTCCCAAATTTGTATGTCTCTGCACCTATTTTACCAATTACTAGGCTAACAATACTTTATAATGTTGATGTAATTTTCGTGGGTGCGTTGTTTATCTTGCAGAAGGCGGTGCCATCTACTATGGGAAATTCAAATTGTGCTCATAGACAAGGTATCTTTGAATCGGAAGAACTAGACCTAGAGAAAAGTGATCCTAGGCAACTGAAAGCTAAGTTGCCAAGAAATGCTGATCATATGGATTCAACCCAACTGTACCCTACCTTAGAAGGCAACAGTAAAACTGTATTACCATGTCTGGAAGTAGAGAAGCAACTGCAACAAGATCTAGGTGAATGCTTCCCAGCCTATGGAGGCCTACTTCCTGCGAATCCCACCAACTGTCCTCAATTGTCTTCTGATCACCGTAGTCAAGGAGTTTCTTGCTCATTGGACATGAAACCACTGGCAAGAGACCTCAACTCATGCTCTTGTGTTCTGACAAATCAAACAGGTGACAGCAATGAAAACCCAAATCGTTCAGGTCATGGGAGTAACAGTTCGTATGAATCTGAAGTAAAGTTCAGGGATAAAGATTTCAGTACTGTCACTAGCAACAAAGCAAAATGTGGTTCAGATTGCGAACCAGTTGAAATTGGCAGTGACAAAGCGGAGGCAATGAAATCAGGACTTAAAGAAGCTTCTCAATTGGGGAATAATGATGATTCTTCTTCTGCTACTGATTCAAATAATAAGCAGCGAGATGCTGCAGAACTGAAATGTGCACTTAACTACTCTGAAACCGAAAAAGTCCAGGAAGAAACAAAAGTTGTGAAAGAGAGCAAGGAAGAGGTTGACAGTGATTCTACTTTGGAAGAAGCGTGTGAAAGCATTGCGGCAAAGATACTGCTGAGTTTTGCACCCAGCAAGTCACATAGTGATTCCAAGTGGGGGTTTTGTGAAACTCAAATTGAAGTGGAGACGAGCCAATCTGGAAGAGAGAGTGTGGGTGACATCCAGAAACAACACCGACGCACAAGAAGAACTGTTAGTTACCGCAATGGAGTCTGTATGGATGAGGCTGTAAAATGGACCAAGTCTGTCTGTGGGAGGAGGAGACGATCATCAAGAAGACACTGAACATGGTCCAGTGGTAGGTAAGGTGGGCAGTTTTGTGTATAGTCCATTAGTCCAGAGAACTCTGGTGTTTTTAGGTAGCCTGGCTTGTTGGTTTGTATTCATTTTCTTTGTTTTGCCAGGGTCAAATGCTGATACACTTGAAAGAAGTAAACATGTAAATTAATGATGACACAATTATAAAAGTTAATACTCTTTTTTATAGAAGACTGTTTTCTTGCTCTGCTTTTACTCTTTAAAGCATTCGGAAAAGAAAAGGAAATTACTTAGGCCCCCCTTTTTTTGTATGGAGTTGAATTCCTAGAAATTCATAGTGAAATGGGTTTGAACAAGGATTATCAAAGAGGTGAGAGTTGAAGGATATAAGGTACATATGTAGATTAGATCCCGACTTTTAAAGGATTTGATTTGCTCAGGTGATGGTTGAGTGTTCATTTTCGGTTGCCTCCTAATCACTTTTCCATCGAAGGATAGATTATTTGATGGCCGTTTAAGAATCTTTTCACCATTGTTCCTTCAATTATAAACACCTTTTAGGAGTACTTCCTCCCAGAATTCCTCCGAATCCAATTCCTTGCAAATAAAGGGGCCCTTTGTTGGGATCAATTTTGTTTTATTCTATTTCTTATTTTTATTTCTAACATGTTGGAATAGTTGCTATTCCAACCCATTTTTCATAGCTCAGATGATTAGCCTAGTGAGCCCTAATATAAGTGGAGGGGTACAAAATCTTGTCTATTAAACAATCCAAGCCATCCTTGGGCTTCTCCCCATTGCTCTTGGAACCCTTTCATCATATTTATTTTAATGGAACTATCTTGTGGGCCTGAAATTTTTGCTAGAGTAATCCTCTAGGGGATATATATGCTTCCTGAGTCCTGACCCACCTACCCACCTTTAACCAACCCCATCATATGAATCATCAGGATTATTGATCCAATCATGCAAACCCGTAAACAAGTTTGGTTGCAACCTTATAATTATTTGTTACCATAACCTTGTGTTATCAATTGAGGATAAGTTTAATATGATGATATCCTTGTACCCAAACCTAAGCAGATTACCATGTGCCCTAATAAAGGAGTTTCTCTTTGGATAATTGGATAAACAGAAAAATCCTGTCATGGGTGATACAACTTTCCTAGTAGAGCCTTCTATTAACTTTTTCTATTTTTTTTGATGCAACAACTTCAAATCCAAAACAAGGACTTCAATGTTAATGGACTTACGCAAGAGAAAAGCCCATAATTTTTTTGTATATACCCCATTGAGGTTATTGAGGTTTCTAATATTTGTAAATAGGCCCTTGTGGATTCGGTATTTATAAATAGGGCCCTGCTTTGGCATTTTAATACCTCTAAGGTCACAAATTATGTCAAGTTGATTGATGGTAATGAGAAAACACAGTTAGGGTTTAAAGCATTTTGACACTTCTACCATTGTCTTTATCTTTTGTGCATAATTTCCAAAATGCCATCACCAAAATCCTTCCCATTCCAATGACAGTTTTACCCTTTTACTTTACTCAACTTTAACTTGGATTGAATAAAAACCCCAATTGATTTTGTTGGCTTACTTTCTCCTTTTACTCATCTAAAATTGAGAAAGAGAAATTCCAAACATGTCCATACCAGACTACTCCCACTCGGGGCTCACTCGAATTGCATGTGGGTAAAATCCCAAATACAAAGGTGACCTGAACCAGACTTGAATTATAAATCCCCCAGTGGACTGTAATTTCTAAATATTAGAAACCTCAGGAGCTTATATACAAATATTAAGAATCTTAACGGGGTGTATATGTAAAAAAAAGATATTTTCTAAATAATGACTAATGCTTACTTGATATAATATCAAACTTGTCATTTTAATAAAAACTCATCTTTTTAACTCACCTTGGTTCCTCATTCCCCATCAACTTGACACATTTTGGGTGGGATATAAAGGATATTAAAACCCCAAAATAGGGATTTATTTATAAATACTAAAACTGCGAGGGTCTAGTTACAAATACTAGAAACCTAAGGAGGTATACAAATGAACTAGGGTGGTAAATGGGTCGATTTCGGCCGGAACCGAAATTGGAACTGGACTCGGAACCGGTTTCTTAGCTATGGAATCGGAACCAAAACCATATATGGGACAGGTCTGATTCCGGGTCCGAGTTTAGATAGAGAATGATATTAAAAAAAATATGATTTTTAAGGAAAATTTTCGAAAATTGAGATAAAATGTCAAGTCTCGAATCCGAACCAAAGTAGAATCGAACTTGGACCAGTTTACTTATCGAGCCCTAAATAAAGAACCAGACCCGGTTTTTAATGGGCGGAACCTCCGGCTGATTGGAGAATAAAAATAACTCATAATAATAATAATGTGAGATGTAAACCAACGGTCAGGATCAGCATAACGTGTCGCCGAAGCTTACATGCAACAAAACATGCAGAAGAAAAACCTGTTGCCTTTGAGACGCTTCTACAATCTTCTCCCTCCTTCGCCATGTCATTTCATGCATTTAAACGTACGTCGTTTCATGCATTTCTAAAGAGAATCCAAACCCTCCTTAAACCCTACTTCGTTTACTTCTTCTCCTTCTTGTTCTTGTAATAGCAGAGAGAGAGACAGAGAGAGAGAGAGAGAGAGAGAGTAACCATGGCTTCTGTAAGATCGATGAGGCTTTCAAGATCGGTTTTTTCAGTGGCTGGAAAGACCCTCTTCTCTCCTCTCCCTTGTTCAGTCTCTTCTACTCCTCTTTCATCCATTATAACTTCTTCTTGTTCTTCTACTTGTTCTACCTGCTGTTGTTCTTCTTCTGGTTGCAGATATGGAATCACTACGACTACAAACTCTGGCAACGCTTGTAATTCTACGGCTTGGGTTGATATGGGTTTCCTTCGGCAGTTCCATTCTTCCACTCCTTCTCAATTTAGCGCCGGAAGCTCTGGACAGGTTTAGCTGCTGTTTCTACTACTACTACTACTACTACTACTTTCTTTGTGAAATCTTCACTTCTTTGATTTTGTTTATGGGCTTCGTTTGGATGTATCAAATCAATATCCAATTTGGGGATGTGGCATTTTAAGCTGTTGTATCTAGGGAAGGTACTTTTTGCGACCCAAATTAGGAAAGTGGGTAACTTTGGAATGTGGGTTTCAATTTGAAGCATATCATGTTGTGTCTAACTGGAAAAGTGGAATGTTCAAATGGGGTTTGAGGATTTGGATTTGGTGGCTGTTGGGAATTGTAAAATTGGGTGTGGCACAATTTGTTGAGAGAGGAATAGTAATGACGTCACTTTCAAATCCCCATTTCGCTTAAGTATCAGCCACCACATTTTACTTCCAAATACCTGCTAAAACGAACATGACAAACACATAAATCCTAAATCTCAAAATGTCATAAGAAGGGCATCAAGTAGTCATGGAATTGCGCTTTTTTTTAGTGTTCCTTTCAATATTCTATTGACCTTCTATTCTTTTGTTGAATAACTTCATAGCCTAACTTGCCATTAAAATCTCTGTCTCTTTGAATCATTTGTCCACACAGAGCCTGATAATGAAAATTGAATTGATTGGATAGAATGTACCTGTGATGGCCAAGAAGTTTGAATGAATTAGATGCTAAAGTGATTTGTATGATATGCATTCGGAACTATACCTGGGATAGAGGGCCTTCTGTGAGCACTTTTCATTTCTTTCCTTTTAGAGTAAGGATTTCGAGCTATCTGCAGAAGGTGGGTGTAAGACCCTGCCCCGAGTTAATCAAGATTAACTCTAATTAATTGAAATTAATGCTAATTCATCACGTTTAATGAGGCTAATGATGGCTAATGACTAAGCTCGATGAGTTTAGTCTCAAATGATTGAATTAAGCTTAATGAAATGATAATGAAGGAGATTGAATGGATTGAATGAGATTTTAGACTCAAACTAAGAGAACAAGGCCTTTTCCGTAAATACGGATTTAGACGTATTTTGTCGAATACGGAAACTCTTGATACCAATATGCGTATCTCGACGAGTACGTTAACTTTCATAATAGACTCGAAGTCATTTGACAAGGATTTGGTCAAATGACCCTTCATTTGACTCAAGATATGAATAGTCTTGATAATGGGGGCTCAAATGCAAAATGTCTCTTATAAGACTTAAAAGGGACTCCCTTGAGTTCATTTTCCACCCCATTTCCATTGAAGAGAAACCCTAGACCTCATTTCTCTTCTTCTCCCTCATTTCTCATCAAGTGACAAGGATTGTTAGTGGCTTGGGTTGAAGTTGGAGCAACTCCATCTCCATCTTCATCTTCTTCTTATACTTGCTTTCTATTTTGGAGTGTTAAAGCTTGGAGGAGAATCTCAAGGATTCTCTAACCACACTACAAGTAAGTGTTTGAGTATTTTATGGGATTCTCAAGTTCTATTAGGTACTTAGGAGTGATTGCTAGCCCATTTAGCTCATAGGATTTGTGTTTTTGATGTTTCCATGGAAATAGGCTTGAAGAGGGTTTTCATTTGGGGGTTTTTGTCTCAAGTCAATCTATCAAAGGGGTTTCTTACTAATAGACTTCAAAGGCAAGTATAAATGCTTCCTTATGATCAAACATGTTAATTTCCAAGTTTTCTTTGAGTTATAAAGATGGGTTCTCAAACCCTATAGTTAGAAATGGAGATTTTATGGGTTTTATGATGTATTAATGATGGAATAGAAGTGTTAATTGTGTATTAAATGATGAATGAGGGGAGGATAGGAGATCCTTAAATGGGTATATAGATGGTGGTTGAAATGGATGAATGAAGGAGTGAATGTTCGGAGTTCTAGAAATGGAGTTCTGGACAGTTCGCTCGAGTGAAGTGGATTTTGATATTGAGGGTGGAAAATTTTTGGGGACTAAATGCACATATTAAATGTAAATGTGATGTCCATCGAAAATAACACGTGCATTTAGTAACTAATAATTACACATAGAAATTGTCTAAATTTGGGATAGAGACAAGTAGGACCGTGAATGATTAATGATTCATTTAATCCCCTTGAGTCGATAATTACTGCATACAATGAACCACTGAACAATGAATAAATGCAATGAACCATTGAACAATGAATAAATGCAATGAATAATGAATAATCCTGCTGCAGCAGATGATTGGGGTGTTTCGGAGCTCCGTGGTGATGCCAGTGATCTCTGATCAAGACACTGGTAGATCCCACACATATAGACCGAAAAGTCAATGAATTGATAAGCCATGTAAGGGAAAACTGAAACAATATTGAAGACTCGGCCATGAACGGTTTGCCCTTCCGCCTTGTGCTTAATTAAATTGATTAAACGAAAATGAAATAAAGCCCAGGCCATGAACGGTTTGCCCTTCCGCCTTGTGCTTAAGTTTCTTCCGTTGGAAGACACGAAATGAAACGAAGTGACATGAAATGAATGAAATGAACTGAATAATGCTTCCTTTGGGAAGACGTTGAACTGAATGATAGTAACACTATTGTATTTGTAAATTTAGCCATTGAGTATCAATGGGCTACACTGTACAGGATATTGCATTAACCTAGATGTAATTGTCTAGAGTTGTTATATTGACAATGGACAAATTTAGCATGTGTTATCATAAATGTGTTTATACATTGTTGAACCGTCATGTTCTTAGTGTTATTGATGGCATTACAGACCCAGTTGCCCCTCCCGGTCTTGCAGAAGCCGCGCCGCTTGCGGAGGAGGCCCGTCCGTTACCTCCAGGAGGTTTAGCGGAGTAGGCATAGTTCGGAGGGCGTTGATTTTTAATGTTTTGGAGATTATTTTGTGAATCATTTGATAGATATTTTGTATATCATTTTGAGATGTAATTAGATGTCCCCTGCATTGTATTGTGAATATGCAGTGGCGGACTTCATTGGATTATATTTTTGTATATGAGAACTTTACTTGTAATGTAAAGTCAATTATTGTCAATGTACGTATATGTTTCCGCAAAAATGTACATTTGATAGGTATGCAGGTTAGATCCCTTGTGAGTCTTGTCTTAACTTCGGTTAATTCAAGATTTACGGGAGTAAGTATGCTGACATCGCGATCCGGGTTATACCCCGATTAGTCCGGCCTCGGGCCCGGGTCGTGACAGTGGGCAACAGAGAAAGGACCAAAAATAGAATGGAAAGAAAGGAAAATGAACAAATATGAATGCTATAAGCCAAGAAGGCATGCTAGCGGTGCAGAACCAAATGGAAGCAAGGAAATAAGAGAAAAAGAGAAACCTGGTGGAGGGCAAGATGCAAAATAACTCTCTCTGGTAGCTAAGTTGAAGGTCCCAATCTTCCACATACTGAATCTCCTAGATTGAGAAATACATTTCCGGACAAGGCATCTTAAACCCAATCTGATGAGGAAGGGTTCAAGGGCTAAGCAAAACCAAAACCAAAGCCAACTGGACCCTCTATCATAATATTCCATAAAGGCAATGATCAATGATGCAAGAGAGCTTATGAAGATAGTTTGCTTGAGAATTGGAATTTTGGGAGTCGGGGAATCTGTAAAATTTAGAGTTGCTCGAGAATATGCATCCAAGGTGGAGGGATGGAAAACTTCACACAAATCAGTCTTGGACATAGAAGTGAAGTGCCATGTGTTTGGCTTTTGAAACATAGGTTGGGGCCTAACCTTATTGGCCTGACTACCCCTTAATTAGGCTATGCTTGGACTGATTGAACTTTACTTGAGGAAACCAATATGCCATGTGTTATCTTTAGAGATATCTGACCTGCCGCTCGAGGCATGCCAAACTGTAGCGGAATGACACTGAAGAGAGCAAGAGCATGAAGGATTCTATCATTTTTTAGTTTGTTTTTTCTTTTTTAGGAGTGAAGATACAACTGCGCAAATGCTAATCTGGGTAGTGGGTTGCATGATCAAAATTCAGGTTTTTTATTTTCAGAAAATCCTTAGTTTTTCAGCCTTTTTATCCAAGCTCAGCCAAGCCAAGCCAAGAAAGAATGTTTTGAGATGTGGCCTCTAGACCAATCCCAATTATACTACAGAGGAGAGTCGCCAATATGAGATGGAAGGTAGCTCAAAGCAGAATTTACTGAAAAGTCCCCCTCTTTGCTGGATTTCAAATTGTCTCATCTGCCCCCCTCAAGAAAACAACAGAGGCTTTGAATTCCCTCTTCGAGCATTAAGGGCTCTGATAACATCTCAATCCCAGTTGTTGTGAGCAATAAAGTCTGCAACTATGTAGGACAGGTTGCATCTGGATCTCAAATCTTCTTTTCTTCCAATCCTATCAAATGATTCTTCCTAAATGGAGCCAAGGGTCAAGCCAAAATCCGGTGCTTCTACCATCACCGATTAAATGCAAAGTATGACCATGAAATAAGTTCCTATTATTGAGAATGCTTTCCATCCCAAGAGGTTTGGTAGGGCATGTACCTCCTAAGAGGATGGAGTCTTTTATATATTTGACTCGGCCCAATGCAACTAGATAGATTTCTTACCTATAGCAAACTGCCAACAATGTCTCAGCAAGTTATACTTTGATTAGCAATAGTGGGGGGTGCCCAATCCGCCTAAAGCTTTCGGCCTACTTATGATACCTCAAGAAAACTATGCGTTGTATGGGGATTGTCCTAGCAATTCCAAAGGAATTTCCAGATGTATTTCTGAATTTTGTGAATACAATTTTTAGGGAGAAGGAAGCAAGCACTCCAAAACATATGATATGAGAGGAGAATGGACTTTATCAGTTTAACTCTGCTGCATAAGAGGGTATTTGCTTTCCAATCTGGAAGCTGGAAATGGATCTTAGTCTGAACTCAAAAGGGACTCATTATTAGACATGGGGAGCCTTCTAGAGCAGAGAGGGAGGCCAAGATACCTCACCAGAGGGGCATCAATGGAAATTTTGAGAATATTTGAAATCACATGCTGCATCTTATGATCAGTATTGTAAAATAAACTGCACTTTTATTGCAGGTCACTTTGAACTCTGAGAAGTGAGACAAATCTTTAAAGAGTAACTTAAGATGCCCTGCGTATGGGGGTTAGGCCTGTGTAAAAAGAATGTTCTGGAATGGAAAGCTCTTCCTGCTTGAAAGGTGTGCCAAGGAGCCCATTTTGTTCCATCTCATTTATGAAAAGTTCCATTACTTGGATGTCATTCATACATCATTTTGAATTTGAAATATGGTACACTAATTGTGCCTCTTTGACATCACTTGGACCATGGTTCACAGATCCTTGCATCAGTAACCCTGCCCTTCCAGTTCCAGTTCATAATTGGTCGAATTGATCCAACCATTTACTTTTGTTAAACATGTGGTCATCTTAATTCTTTTAAGTTGTATAACTTTAGTGTGTGATCGGATAGCTATACCTAATGAAGTTGCAATTTTCTGCTTCCTGTTGAAAACACAGCTGCAGTTGGTGATAGCCTTTATTGTATGAGTGGTTAGTGACCTTCCCATATTGCATCTAACATTTTCACTGAAGTGGTTGGTGATTATATTTATATGTATTGTTTGTGGGTGTGGTTAGTAGTCTTCTCGTATTGCATCTGACATTTTCATTCCCTGGTCCCACACTTGTTAAAATTTTGTTATTTTATTGATGGCTTGTTCGGTCTTTCCCTTTCTGTTGGTGGATGGGGTGGCAAAACTTTTTCTCCAAATTGACGATTGAACTATGAATACCTGATATTTATCTGTGCTTAAAAGTGACTTTTGTTTGTATCACATCGATACTGGTACTGATATTGATACCTTGCAAGTTGCATTTTAACATTTTCTTGCTCGCGCACTATTATGGTAAGAAACTGCGGGCTGGGATACTAATATGTATTGCATCCTGGACTTCTTGGAATACAGTGCTAGCCTGATGTCAGTTTGGAGTGGGAATACAGTTCTTTGACTACATGTGTTTGCCTAGAAAAATAGATGATCGACATGTGTCGAGCAAATTCTTATTCCATTTATCATGAATATCCGATCAGTGGTGATCTAGGGTACATCTTTGATCTTACTACCATAGTGCTCTGTTTTTGGCAAAATACCATTATTTATGTATGATGTTTATGATCAGTCTGTTCAAGCATTCTGCCAGGTGAGGGGTCAAAAATTGGTTCCATGCCACTTTTTACATCTAGCTATATGAATGATTGTATCCAAGGAAATACTTCTTTTTTCTTCTTCCTATTGGTTCTTAACATAAGAATTTCAAGACCCTTTGATATACATTGTTCTGTCGTTCACTACAAGCTGGAGCTTTGGGTGTATCTAGTCATTAACAAAGAATATCTCATCATAAAAGTTATGCAATGCATTGCCTTTAGATTTTTGTAAAGATGAAAAATCCATATTCTAGTTGCCTTTACGACATCTCCACCCATCATAAACCCTCTAAAAAGTGAATCCCTCCCCCCGCCTGTCAGGTCTCGTCCCGAGTTAATCAAGATTAACTCTAGTTAATTGAAATTAGTGCTAGTTAATCATGTTTAACTAGTTTAATGGTAATTAATGACTAAGCTCGATGAGTTAGTCCCAAATGAATGGAATGAACGGATAATGAAAAGATTAAGTGGATTGGTTATGCTTAAGGCTAATTAACTACGGTTAATTGAGCTAATGATGGTCAATGACCAAATAATATGGAATAAGCCTCGAATGAATGAATTGGGCTTAATGGAATGGTAAAGAATGGATTTGCATGGTTTAAATGGAGTTTTAGACTCAAACATAGAAATGAAGGACTTTTATGTAAATACGAAATTTCGCGTATTTCGTCGAATACGGAAACTCTTGATACCAACGCGTGTATCTCGACGAGTACGTCAACTTTCATAATAGGTTCGAAGTCGTTTGACGAGAATCTGGTCAAATGACCCTTCATTTGACTTAAATTGTAATTTAGTGAGATTCATGGGCTTGAATGCAATTTATTAGCTTATATAAGCTAAGAGAACCCTAATGAGATCATTATCTCATTTTTTTTAAAGCATTTCAAACCCTAGGCACCTTTCTTCTTGCTTTTCTCTTCTTTCCTTCCAATCTTACTCAATCAAGAGGCAAACAAGGGATTTGTAAGTGTTTTCAAGGAGTTTTCATCCTTCACTTCATCTTCCCCAACTTTGTTTTCAAATTGTGAAAGTGTCAAGCTTGGAATCAAGCTCTAGAAGGAGGTTTTTATCCATTCAACCTTCGCAAAAGGCAAGTACTTATGCATTCTTATGATTTATAGTGTTTTAGAGATGTTGGAGTCTATTTGACTCAATTTCGGGAAGTTTTGCTTCAGAAAATCCGAAGTTCAGAACTGAACTTCTGAGCATGTGTCGGTTAGCCGACACCTGACCGACAAGCTAACCGACAGCTCTGGGAGTTGTCTCGGAGAGTTTCAGCTCTCTGGAATTCTGACCGACATTGTGTCGGTCAGCCTACATGGTAGTGTCGGTCGACCGACAGGTCAACCGACGGACTAACCGACAGATCTGAAATCTGTCTCAGTGAATTCCAGCTCTCTGGAATTCGAACCGACAATAGGTCGGTCAACCGACATGGTATCTTCGGTCAGCCGACACATGACCGAAGCCTGACCGACGAATGTGTATCAGGAAGTGGACTGAAGAATCCAGCTTCTGGAACTTGAACCGACAAAGTGTCGGTTAACCGATAGGTCAACCGACGTTGTATGGTCGGTCAGCCGACAGGCCAACCGACAGCTGAGATGAACTCAGAAAAGATTATGGAAATGAAGCCTAATTTGTACAGGCTATTCCATGCTGATGTCTAAGCCTACATAGGTGTTAGCGAAGGTCGTCTCAATGTACAAATCAAATACATAAAGTGATATTCATCAAAAATAACATGTACATTGGATAACTAACGCTTCACTCGTTTGTCTGGCTTAGAAGTATGAATAGAATTGATAAGAAATGAATAGAATCCATGAAGTGACACAGAGGTGAACTTCATTGACATAGTGAACGTCATTGACATAATGCACGAAATGACAGAGTACATGAATTGAATTAATGAAATGAAATGAAATGAATAGTCACTAAAGGTGACAGTAACTTGAATGAATGAATAATTCCTGCTGCAGTAGATGTGAGGGGCGTTCCGGAGCCTCGTGGAATGCCAGTGCTCTCTGATCAAGACACTGGAAAATTTCCACCATTGTGAAAAGTCATGTAATGAAAAGTGAAACAATCTTGAAGCCTCGGCCATGAATGGTTTGCCCTTCCGCCTTGTGCTTAATTAATGTGACTAAATGAAAATTAAATAATCTTGAAGCCTAGGCCATGAATGGTTTGCCCTTCCGCCTTGTGCTTACACTGCTTCCGTTGGAAGACACGAAATGAACGAAATGAACGAAATGAACGAAATGAACGAAATAAATGAAATGAAAGGATATGATTGACATAGTTATTTATTGTAGAACTGTTTAAGTTCTTACCTTATTGAATTCTTGTATAGAATTGTTAAAGAATTGTTAAATAACATGAAGAATCATGAAAATGCATGTATCTTGTTGAACCTTCGTGTTCACGTGTTATTGATGATGTCACAGGCCCAGATGCCCGTGCCGGTCCTGCCGAGGCCGCGCCGCCTGCGGAGGAGGCCCGTCCGTTACCTCCAGGAGGTTTAGCGGAGTGGGCGTAGTCGGAGGGCGATTGTAAATGAATGTTTTTGTAATAGAGAATTTTGGATTGTGATTAAATACCAACTGTATTGTATTTTAAGCTTGCAGTGTTGGTTTTAGTGGGCTGTAAATTTGTATAATAGAACTTAACTTTCGTGTAAAGTTAATTGTAGTCAATGTATATATACATGTTTTCCGCACATTGTACATTGACAGGTATTGTGATTTGATATCCCTTGTGAGTCTTGTCTTAACTTCGGTTAATTCAGGATTTACGGGAGTAAGTATGGTTCCGCGACTCGGGGGTCCGTCCGAAGTAATCAGATCTCGGGCCCGGGTCGTGACATACTTATTGTATGGTATCAGAGACTAGGTTGAGAACTAGGTTAAGGAACTTTTAAAAGCCTTAGTACAACTAAGAACGAAGTGAGGAACGATATCGATAGGACGAATCCAATCTTGGATTTGTATTTATTGCTTTCACTATATGTGATATAAAGGTCATGGAAGTGTATAGGTGTTTATCTTACCTTCCATATTGTTTACAGTATGGCTTCTGGATCAGGGAGTGATAACTTCGTAGAAGTTACTGTCAATGACGGTACTACACCACCTCCCCCAGCATCGGGTAATGATGCTCGGTTTACTGCTATTCTGGAACAGTTAGCCAGAACTAACGAGCAGATTGCGAAAAGTCATGAAGCTCAGTTAGGTTTGCAAACCCAAATGACTTCGATGTTACAAGTCATGCAAGCCCCGTCTGTTCCACTACAGCCTCATGTTGAGACTCAGCTAGTATTACAGCACAAGGAGACGGACCCTCATGCTGTTTATGAGCGGTTTCGTAAAAGAGGAGCTACAGAGTTCCATGGTACTGAGAATGTCATACAAGCTGATGAGTGGATGGAACACATTGAAGATGTGTTAGAAACGGTCGTCTGCACTCGCAGGCAGAGAGTGTTGCTCACCTCTACGATGTTTAGAGGGGGAGCAAATACTTGGTGGAAGAGTGTCAAGGACACATTTAAAGTCATGACCGCACCGGACGTTTGGGAGACTTTCAAGAAACAGTTCCAAAGAAAGTTTATCCCCGAGCATGTGCAGCAGCAAAAGGAATCGGAATTCCTACACTTGAAGCAAGGTCAAATGACCGTAGCTGCCTATGTTCATACCTTCTTACAGTTGTCCAAGTATGCTATAGACTTGGTGGATACTGAGGAGAAGAAGGTTAAGAGATTCCTCATTGGGTTGAACCCCGATTACAAAGCGATCGTAATGGCTGGACAGAAGCCTACGACGTTTGATGATGCCGTAGACAGGGCATATACCGCTGAGGAAATTCAGAGAGAGAGAGATAGAGAGACTGTGAACATCAAGAGAAGTGGTGACTCCTGGTTTAAGAAAGGAGGACAGTCTAGAAATAAGAAACAAAAGCAGAGATTCATTCCTAGGAATGAGAGAAGAGAGAATCTGCCAGTCTGTGAGACTTGTGGCAAGAGTCACCGGACTGAGCTATGTTGGAGGAATACTGGAGCCTGCTTCGTCTGTGGTTCTTTGGAACACAGAATGGCACAGTGTCCAAGAGCTAGGAGAGATGATAGAGCTCCGTACCAGTATCCTGCGCAGGGTCAAGCAGCACTTCCTGCTCCCCCGCAGAGATTAGCTTTACCAGCTCCTCCTCCTAGACCACAGCAACAACAGCAACCACAGCCACAACGTCAGGGCCAGCAGCGTCAGTGGCAGAGACAACAACCGAGACAGCAGCAGCAGCCAAACAGGCCACAGATGGCTGGGATGGCTTATGCTGTCAACAGAGAACAAGCTGATGTTGCCACGAATGTGGTTGAAGGTACAATTTTTGTAGATAATAGACTTGCAATTGCATTGTTTGATCCCGGTTCCACACACTCATTTGTAGCACCCGCATTTGCTGGTGGCATGCAAGACCGGATCATGCAATTGTCTTATGATTTTACTGTATCTACTCCTTTAGGGAGTAAAGTAGTGTGTGAATTATATATTCCACAATGCACTATTAGAATTGGAGATGTATCAATGCCAGCTGATCTGGTGATACTACCTATGAATGATTTCGATGTGATCTTCGGCATGGATTGGCTTGCGAAGTACAGGGCTTGTCTAGACTGTTTTCGCAAAGTCATTACCTTCAGGGTTAATGAAGCCAATGCCAGTGTATTGTTTGAAGGAGTGCAGAAGAAGTATGACACCAGGCTCGTTTCAGCACTTAGGGCTGAACGTATGATGCGTAGTGGTAGTGAAGGCTACATCGCATTCGTTTCAGAGAAGAAGCCTGTACAGGAATTGCGAAACATTCCTGTAGTCTGTGAATTTCCAGATGTGTTTCCGGATGAAGTGCCAGGTCTACCTCCAGCTAGGGAAGTGGACTTTACAATTGAACTTGTGCCCGGTACTGCACCAATATCGAAGGCACCGTATCGAATGGCACCATCAGAGTTGTGTGAGTTGAAGAAGCAGATACAGGATTTGCTGGACAAAGGTTTTATCAGACCTAGTGTCTCACCATGGGGAGCACCTGTATTGTTTGTGAAGAAGAAAGATGGTACCCTGCGAATGTGTATCGATTATAGGCAGATAAATCAGATGACAATCAAGAACAAGTATCCTCTGCCTAGAATTGACGAGTTGTTTGATCAACTCGTGGGTGCATCATATTTCTCCAAGATTGATCTCCGATCTGGTTATCATCAGATTCGGGTTAAGGATCAAGATGTGCAGAAGACTGCATTCAGGACTCGTTACGGTCACTACGAGTTTTTAGTTATGCCTTTTGGTCTAACCAATGCACCTGCAGTGTTTATGGCTTTAATGAATAGGGTGTTTGCTCCCTTCCTAGACCAGTTTGTGGTAATCTTCATTGATGACATCCTGGTCTATTCAGAGTCAGAGGTCGAGCATTCACGTCATTTGAGGACAGCCTTGCAGATACTGAGAGAGAATCAGTTGTATGCAAAACTCGAAAAGTGCGACTTTTGGTTGCAGCAGGTTGCATTTCTGGGTCATATCATTTCCGGAGATGGATTAGCAGTTGACCCAGCTAAGATTGAAGCAGTTACCAATTGGCAGAGCCCGAAGAATGTGCCAGAAGTAAGAAGTTTCTTGGGATTGGCAGGCTATTATAGGAGGTTCGTCAAGGACTTCGCAAGGATAGCATCGCCATTAACGAAACTGACTCGCAAGAGCTCTTCCTTTAAATGGAACGATGCATGTGAGTCTAGTTTTCGAACCTTGAAGCAAAAGTTGATTTCAGCCCCAATCTTGTCTTTACCCGACGGAAGAGGAGGATTTGAGATATACTCAGATGCCTCGGGTATTGGCTTGGGATGTGTATTGATGCAGAATGGTAGGGTGATTGCCTACGGTTCGCGTCAGTTAAAGGAACATGAAAAGAATTATGCCACACATGATTTAGAGCTCGCGGCGGTTGTGTTTGCATTGAAGCAATGGAGACATTATCTGTATGGAGAGACTTTTGAAGTTCATTGCGATCACAGGAGCCTTCAGTATCTATTCACTCAGAAAGATATTAATTCAAGGCAACGTCGTTGGTTAGAGCTAATCAAGGACTACGACTTTCCATTCAAATATGTACCTGGAAAGGGTAATGTGGTGGCTGATGCTTTGAGTCGGAAATCAGCTGACTTGGCATCGTTAGTTGGTGAGTGGGACATGATCGAAGAATTCAGAGATCTGGATGTGGCTATTGAAATGATAGACAGTAAAGTAATGCTTGCAGCAATGTCTGTCTTTGAACCAATGCTTATCACGGAGATCAAGGCTAGGCAATTTCAAGACCTTGATTTGGTAAGGATTAGAGATAACCTTGCCACGAAGCCAGATTTCGTGTTAGTAGAAGGAGTTCTGTATTTTAGAGACAGATTGTGTGTCCCAGCTCAAGAATATCTTAAACAAGCTATCATGTTTGAAGCTCATCACACCAGGTATTCTATGCATCCTGGAAGTACGAAGATGTACAGAAATCTGAAGGATAGATTCTGGTGGAATAACATGAAGCGAGAGATAGCAGGTTATGTATCATCCTGCTTAACTTGCCAGCGTGTAAAAGTTGAGCACCGGAAGCCACCGGGATTGCTTCATCCACTGAAAATTCCTAAATGGAAGTGGGAGCACATTACGATGGACTTTGTATCGGGTTTACCGAGGACGAGGAAGCAGCACGATGCCGTATGGGTGATCGTTGATCGTCTTACAAAGTCTGCACACTTCATTCCCATCAGAAAGGATATAGGATTCAGTGAGATGTCTAAACTGTTTGTCAAAGAAGTGACTCGATTGCATGGAACACCGGTCTCGATTGTCTCCGATCGGGATAGCAGGTTTGTGTCCACATTCTGGAAGTCATTTCAGAATTCGTTTGGCACTAGACTTCAGTTTAGTACTGCTTACCATCCACAGACAGATGGGCAGTCAGAAAGGACTATACAGACTCTGGAAGATTTGCTCCGTGCCAGTGTGATTGATTTCGGGAGTGATTGGGATGACCATTTAGCTTTGTGCGAATTTGCGTACAACAATAGCTATCACTCCAGCATTGAGATGGCACCATTTGAGGCATTGTATGGTCGGAAGTGTAGGACCCCAGTTAGCTGGGAAGAAGTTGGAACTCGGAGTTTCCATGGTCCTACGATTATTGCAGAAACAGCAGAGAAAGTCCAGAGGATACAGGAAAGGCTAAAAGTTGCTAGGTCACGGCAAAAGAGCTATGCTGACAATCGTCGGCGTGATCTAGAGTTTGCAGTTGATGATTTAGTCTTTTTGAAGACTTCTCCAATGAGAGGTACTGTTCGATTCGGACAGAAAGGGAAGCTTTCCCCGAGATTTATTGGACCTTTCAAGGTCACGAGTCGAATTGGAAATGTGGCTTATCGCCTAGACCTCCCATCAGAACTCTCCGGTATTCATAATGTATTTCATGTTTCTATGCTTCGGAAGTATGTGCATGATCCTTCACATGTCATTCGTCATGAAGAGATCGAAGTGTTACCAAACACCACATATGTTGAGAAGCCAGTTCAGATCATAGATACAAAGGAGGCAGTTCTGCGTACTAGAACGATCAAGTGGGTCAAGGTCCTTTGGGATCATCATGAACCTAATGAAGCTACATGGGAACTTGAGGAGCAAATGGCTCAGAAGTATCCCGAGCTATTTGTTCAGGTAATTTTGAATTGAATTGTTTATTTTCCTTGTAATTGGATTGCATTGATTTGAATTGCATTCGGAGGACCGAATGGTTCAAAAAGTTGTGATAGTTGTCAGGTCTCGTCCCGAGTTAATCAAGATTAACTCTAGTTAATTGAAATTAGTGCTAGTTAACCATGTTTAACTAGTTTAATGGTAATTAATGACTAAGCTCGATGAGTTAGTCCCAAATGAATGGAATGAACGGATAATGAAAAGATTAAGTGGATTGGTTATGCTTAAGGCTAATTAACTGCGGTTAATTGAGCTAATGATGGTCAATGACCAAATAATATGGAATAAGCCTCGAATGAATGAATTGGGCTTAATGGAATGGTAAAGAATGGATTTGCATGGTTTAAATGGAGTTTTAGACTCAAACATAGAAATGAAGGACTTTTATGTAAATACGAAATTTCGCGTATTTCGTCGAATACGGAAACTCTTGATACCAACGCGTGTATCTCGACGAGTACGTCAACTTTCATAATAGGTTCGAAGTCGTTTGACGAGAATCTGGTCAAATGACCCTTCATTTGACTTAAATTGTAATTTAGTGAGATTCATGGGCTTGAATGCAATTTATTAGCTTATATAAGCTAAGAGAACCCTAATGAGATCATTATCTCATTTTTTTTAAAGCATTTCAAACCCTAGGCACCTTTCTTCTTGCTTTTCTCTTCTTTCCTTCCAATCTTACTCAATCAAGAGGCAAACAAGGGATTTGTAAGTGTTTTCAAGGAGTTTTCATCCTTCACTTCATCTTCCCCAACTTTGTTTTCAAATTGTGAAAGTGTCAAGCTTGGAATCAAGCTCTAGAAGGAGGTTTTTATCCATTCAACCTTCGCAAAAGGCAAGTACTTATGCATTCTTATGATTTATAGTGTTTTAGAGATGTTGGAGTCTATTTGACTCAATTTCGGGAAGTTTTGCTTCAGAAAATCCGAAGTTCAGAACTGAACTTCTGAGCATGTGTCGGTTAGCCGACACCTGACCGACAAGCTAACCGACAGCTCTGGGAGTTGTCTCGGAGAGTTTCAGCTCTCTGGAATTCTGACCGACATTGTGTCGGTCAGCCTACATGGTAGTGTCGGTCGACCGACAGGTCAACCGACGGACTAACCGACAGATCTGAAATCTGTCTCAGTGAATTCCAGCTCTCTGGAATTCGAACCGACAATAGGTCGGTCAACCGACATGGTATCTTCGGTCAGCCGACACATGACCGAAGCCTGACCGACGAATGTGTATCAGGAAGTGGACTGAAGAATCCAGCTTCTGGAACTTGAACCGACAAAGTGTCGGTCAACCGACGTTGTATGGTCGGTCAGCCGACAGGCCAACCGACAGCTGAGATGAACTCAGAAAAGATTATGGAAATGAAGCCTAATTTGTACAGGCTATTCCATGCTGATGTCTAAGCCTACATAGGTGTTAGCGAAGGTCGTCTCAATGTACAAATCAAATACATAAAGTGATATTCATCAAAAATAACATGTACATTGGATAACTAACGCTTCACTCGTTTGTCTGGCTTAGAAGTATGAATAGAATTGATAAGAAATGAATAGAATCCATGAAGTGACACAGAGGTGAACTTCATTGACATAGTGAACGTCATTGACATAATGCACGAAATGACAGAGTACATGAATTGAATTAATGAAATGAAATGAAATGAATAGTCACTAAAGGTGACAGTAACTTGAATGAATGAATAATTCCTGCTGCAGTAGATGTGAGGGGCGTTCCGGAGCCTCGTGGAATGCCAGTGCTCTCTGATCAAGACACTGGAAAATTTCCACCATTGTGAAAAGTCATGTAATGAAAAGTGAAACAATCTTGAAGCCTCGGCCATGAATGGTTTGCCCTTCCGCCTTGTGCTTAATTAATGTGACTAAATGAAAATTGAATAATCTTGAAGCCTAGGCCATGAATGGTTTGCCCTTCCGCCTTGTGCTTACACTGCTTCCGTTGGAAGACACGAAATGAACGAAATGAACGAAATGAACGAAATAAATGAAATGAAAGGATATGATTGACATAGTTATTTATTGTAGAACTGTTTAAGTTCTTACCTTATTGAATTCTTATATAGAATTGTTAAAGAATTGTTAAATAACATGAAGAATCATGAAAATGCATGTATCTTGTTGAACCTTCGTGTTCACGTGTTATTGATGATGTCACAGGCCCAGATGCCCGTGCCGGTCCTGTCGAGGCCGCGCCGCCTGCGGAGGAGGCCCGTCCGTTACCTCCAGGAGGTTTAGCGGAGTGGGCGTAGTCGGAGGGTGATTGTAAATGAATGTTTTTGTAATAGAGAATTTTGGATTGTGATTAAATACCAACTGTATTGTATTTTAAGCTTGCAGTGTTGGTTTTAGTGGGCTGTAAATTTGTATAATAGAACTTAACTTTCGTGTAAAGTTAATTGTAGTCAATGTATATATACATGTTTTCCGCACATTGTACATTGACAGGTATTGTGATTTGATATCCCTTGTGAGTCTTGTCTTAACTTCGGTTAATTCAGGATTTACGGGAGTAAGTATGGTTCCGCGACTCGGGGGTCCGTCCGAAGTAATCAGATCTCGGGCCCGGGTCGTGACATACTTATTGTATGGTATCAGAGACTAGGTTGAGAACTAGGTTAAGGAACTTTTAAAAGCCTTAGTACAACTAAGAACGAAGTGAGGAACGATATCGATAGGACGAATCCAATCTTGGATTTGTATTTATTGCTTTCACTATATGTGATATAAAGGTCATGGAAGTGTATAGGTGTTTATCTTACCTTCCATATTGTTTACAGTATGGCTTCTGGATCAGGGAGTGATAACTTCGTAGAAGTTACTGTCAATGACGGTACTACACCACCTCCCCCAGCATCGGGTAATGATGCTCGGTTTACTGCTATTCTGGAACAGTTAGCCAGAACTAACGAGCAGATTGCGAAAAGTCATGAAGCTCAGTTAGGTTTGCAAACCCAAATGACTTCGATGTTACAAGTCATGCAAGCCCCGTCTGTTCCACTACAGCCTCATGTTGAGACTCAGCTAGTATTACAGCACAAGGAGACGGACCCTCATGCTGTTTATGAGCGGTTTCGTAAAAGAGGAGCTACAGAGTTCCATGGTACTGAGAATGTCATACAAGCTGATGAGTGGATGGAACACATTGAAGATGTGTTAGAAACGGTCGTCTGCACTCGCAGGCAGAGAGTGTTGCTCACCTCTACGATGTTTAGAGGGGGAGCAAATACTTGGTGGAAGAGTGTCAAGGACACATTTAAAGTCATGACCGCACCGGACGTTTGAGAGACTTTCAAGAAACAGTTCCAAAGAAAGTTTATCCCCGAGCATGTGCAGCAGCAAAAGGAATCGGAATTCCTACACTTGAAGCAAGGTCAAATGACCGTAGCTGCCTATGTTCATACCTTCTTACAGTTGTCCAAGTATGCTATAGACTTGGTGGATACTGAGGAGAAGAAGGTTAAGAGATTCCTCATTGGGTTGAACCCCGATTACAAAGCGATCGTAATGGCTGGACAGAAGCCTACGACGTTTGATGATGCCGTAGACAGGGCATATACCGCTGAGGAAATTCAGAGAGAGAGAGATAGAGAGACTGTGAACATCAAGAGAAGTGGTGACTCCTGGTTTAAGAAAGGAGGACAGTCTAGAAATAAGAAACAAAAGCAGAGATTCATTCCTAGGAATGAGAGAAGAGAGAATCTGCCAGTCTGTGAGACTTGTGGCAAGAGTCACCGGACTGAGCTATGTTGGAGGAATACTGGAGCCTGCTTCGTCTGTGGTTCTTTGGAACACAGAATGGCACAGTGTCCAAGAGCTAGGAGAGATGATAGAGCTCCGTACCAGTATCCTGCGCAGGGTCAAGCAGCACTTCCTGCTCCCCCGCAGAGATTAGCTTTACCAGCTCCTCCTCCTAGACCACAGCAACAACAGCAACCACAGCCACAACGTCAGGGCCAGCAGCGTCAGTGGCAGAGACAACAACCGAGACAGCAGCAGCAGCCAAACAGGCCACAGATGGCTGGGATGGCTTATGCTGTCAACAGAGAACAAGCTGATGTTGCCACGAATGTGGTTGAAGGTACAATTTTTGTAGATAATAGACTTGCAATTGCATTGTTTGATCCCGGTTCCACACACTCATTTGTAGCACCCGCATTTGCTGGTGGCATGCAAGACCGGATCATGCAATTGTCTTATGATTTTACTGTATCTACTCCTTTAGGGAGTAAAGTAGTGTGTGAATTATATATTCCACAATGCACTATTAGAATTGGAGATGTATCAATGCCAGCTGATCTGGTGATACTACCTATGAATGATTTCGATGTGATCTTCGGCATGGATTGGCTTGCGAAGTACAGGGCTTGTCTAGACTGTTTTCGCAAAGTCATTACCTTCAGGGTTAATGAAGCCAATGCCAGTGTATTGTTTGAAGGAGTGCAGAAGAAGTATGACACCAGGCTCGTTTCAGCACTTAGGGCTGAACGTATGATGCGTAGTGGTAGTGAAGGCTACATCGCATTCGTTTCAGAGAAGAAGCCTGTACAGGAATTGCGAAACATTCCTGTAGTCTGTGAATTTCCAGATGTGTTTCCGGATGAAGTGCCAGGTCTACCTCCAGCTAGGGAAGTGGACTTTACAATTGAACTTGTGCCCGGTACTGCACCAATATCGAAGGCACCGTATCGAATGGCACCATCAGAGTTGTGTGAGTTGAAGAAGCAGATACAGGATTTGCTGGACAAAGGTTTTATCAGACCTAGTGTCTCACCATGGGGAGCACCTGTATTGTTTGTGAAGAAGAAAGATGGTACCCTGCGAATGTGTATCGATTATAGGCAGATAAATCAGATGACAATCAAGAACAAGTATCCTCTGCCTAGAATTGACGAGTTGTTTGATCAACTCGTGGGTGCATCATATTTCTCCAAGATTGATCTCCGATCTGGTTATCATCAGATTCGGGTTAAGGATCAAGATGTGCAGAAGACTGCATTCAGGACTCGTTACGGTCACTACGAGTTTTTAGTTATGCCTTTTGGTCTAACCAATGCACCTGCAGTGTTTATGGCTTTAATGAATAGGGTGTTTGCTCCCTTCCTAGACCAGTTTGTGGTAATCTTCATTGATGACATCCTGGTCTATTCAGAGTCAGAGGTCGAGCATTCACGTCATTTGAGGACAGCCTTGCAGATACTGAGAGAGAATCAGTTGTATGCAAAACTCGAAAAGTGCGACTTTTGGTTGCAGCAGGTTGCATTTCTGGGTCATATCATTTCCGGAGATGGATTAGCAGTTGACCCAGCTAAGATTGAAGCAGTTACCAATTGGCAGAGCCCGAAGAATGTGCCAGAAGTAAGAAGTTTCTTGGGATTGGCAGGCTATTATAGGAGGTTCGTCAAGGACTTCGCAAGGATAGCATCGCCATTAACGAAACTGACTCGCAAGAGCTCTTCCTTTAAATGGAACGATGCATGTGAGTCTAGTTTTCGAACCTTGAAGCAAAAGTTGATTTCAGCCCCAATCTTGTCTTTACCCGACGGAAGAGGAGGATTTGAGATATACTCAGATGCCTCGGGTATTGGCTTGGGATGTGTATTGATGCAGAATGGTAGGGTGATTGCCTACGGTTCGCGTCAGTTAAAGGAACATGAAAAGAATTATGCCACACATGATTTAGAGCTCGCGGCGGTTGTGTTTGCATTGAAGCAATGGAGACATTATCTGTATGGAGAGACTTTTGAAGTTCATTGCGATCACAGGAGCCTTCAGTATCTATTCACTCAGAAAGATATTAATTCAAGGCAACGTCGTTGGTTAGAGCTAATCAAGGACTACGACTTTCCATTCAAATATGTACCTGGAAAGGGTAATGTGGTGGCTGATGCTTTGAGTCGGAAATCAGCTGACTTGGCATCGTTAGTTGGTGAGTGGGACATGATCGAAGAATTCAGAGATCTGGATGTGGCTATTGAAATGATAGACAGTAAAGTAATGCTTGCAGCAATGTCTGTCTTTGAACCAATGCTTATCACGGAGATCAAGGCTAGGCAATTTCAAGACCTTGATTTGGTAAGGATTAGAGATAACCTTGCCACGAAGCCAGATTTCGTGTTAGTAGAAGGAGTTCTGTATTTTAGAGACAGATTGTGTGTCCCAGCTCAAGAATATCTTAAACAAGCTATCATGTTTGAAGCTCATCACACCAGGTATTCTATGCATCCTGGAAGTACGAAGATGTACAGAAATCTGAAGGATAGATTCTGGTGGAATAACATGAAGCGAGAGATAGCAGGTTATGTATCATCCTGCTTAACTTGCCAGCGTGTAAAAGTTGAGCACCGGAAGCCACCGGGATTGCTTCATCCACTGAAAATTCCTAAATGGAAGTGGGAGCACATTACGATGGACTTTGTATCGGGTTTACCGAGGACGAGGAAGCAGCACGATGCCGTATGGGTGATCGTTGATCGTCTTACAAAGTCTGCACACTTCATTCCCATCAGAAAGGATATAGGATTCAGTGAGATGTCTAAACTGTTTGTCAAAGAAGTGACTCGATTGCATGGAACACCGGTCTCGATTGTCTCCGATCGGGATAGCAGGTTTGTGTCCACATTCTGGAAGTCATTTCAGAATTCGTTTGGCACTAGACTTCAGTTTAGTACTGCTTACCATCCACAGACAGATGGGCAGTCAGAAAGGACTATACAGACTCTGGAAGATTTGCTCCGTGCCAGTGTGATTGATTTCGGGAGTGATTGGGATGACCATTTAGCTTTGTGCGAATTTGCGTACAACAATAGCTATCACTCCAGCATTGAGATGGCACCATTTGAGGCATTGTATGGTCGGAAGTGTAGGACCCCAGTTAGCTGGGAAGAAGTTGGAACTCGGAGTTTCCATGGTCCTACGATTATTGCAGAAACAGCAGAGAAAGTCCAGAGGATACAGGAAAGGCTAAAAGTTGCTAGGTCACGGCAAAAGAGCTATGCTGACAATCGTCGGCGTGATCTAGAGTTTGCAGTTGATGATTTAGTCTTTTTGAAGACTTCTCCAATGAGAGGTACTGTTCGATTCGGACAGAAAGGGAAGCTTTCCCCGAGATTTATTGGACCTTTCAAGGTCACGAGTCGAATTGGAAATGTGGCTTATCGCCTAGACCTCCCATCAGAACTCTCCGGTATTCATAATGTATTTCATGTTTCTATGCTTCGGAAGTATGTGCATGATCCTTCACATGTCATTCGTCATGAAGAGATCGAAGTGTTACCAAACACCACATATGTTGAGAAGCCAGTTCAGATCATAGATACAAAGGAGGCAGTTCTGCGTACTAGAACGATCAAGTGGGTCAAGGTCCTTTGGGATCATCATGAACCTAATGAAGCTACATGGGAACTTGAGGAGCAAATGGCTCAGAAGTATCCCGAGCTATTTGTTCAGGTAATTTTGAATTGAATTGTTTATTTTCCTTGTAATTGGATTGCATTGATTTGAATTGCATTCGGAGGACCGAATGGTTCAAAAAGTTGTGATAGTTGTCAGGTCTCGTCCCGAGTTAATCAAGATTAACTCTAGTTAATTGAAATTAGTGCTAGTTAACCATGTTTAACTAGTTTAATGGTAATTAATGACTAAGCTCGATGAGTTAGTCCCAAATGAATGGAATGAACGGATAATGAAAAGATTAAGTGGATTGGTTATGCTTAAGGCTAATTAACTGCGGTTAATTGAGCTAATGATGGTCAATGACCAAATAATATGGAATAAGCCTCGAATGAATGAATTGGGCTTAATGGAATGGTAAAGAATGGATTTGCATGGTTTAAATGGAGTTTTAGACTCAAACATAGAAATGAAGGACTTTTATGTAAATACGAAATTTCGCGTATTTCGTCGAATACGGAAACTCTTGATACCAACGCGTGTATCTCGACGAGTACGTCAACTTTCATAATAGGTTCGAAGTCGTTTGACGAGAATCTGGTCAAATGACCCTTCATTTGACTTAAATTGTAATTTAGTGAGATTCATGGGCTTGAATGCAATTTATTAGCTTATATAAGCTAAGAGAACCCTAATGAGATCATTATCTCATTTTTTTTAAAGCATTTCAAACCCTAGGCACCTTTCTTCTTGCTTTTCTCTTCTTTCCTTCCAATCTTACTCAATCAAGAGGCAAACAAGGGATTTGTAAGTGTTTTCAAGGAGTTTTCATCCTTCACTTCATCTTCCCCAACTTTGTTTTCAAATTGTGAAAGTGTCAAGCTTGGAATCAAGCTCTAGAAGGAGGTTTTTATCCATTCAACCTTCGCAAAAGGCAAGTACTTATGCATTCTTATGATTTATAGTGTTTTAGAGATGTTGGAGTCTATTTGACTCAATTTCGGGAAGTTTTGCTTCAGAAAATCCGAAGTTCAGAACTGAACTTCTGAGCATGTGTCGGTTAGCCGACACCTGACCGACAAGCTAACCGACAGCTCTGGGAGTTGTCTCGGAGAGTTTCAGCTCTCTGGAATTCTGACCGACATTGTGTCGGTCAGCCTACATGGTAGTGTCGGTCGACCGACAGGTCAACCGACGGACTAACCGACAGATCTGAAATCTGTCTCAGTGAATTCCAGCTCTCTGGAATTCGAACCGACAATAGGTCGGTCAACCGACATGGTATCTTCGGTCAGCCGACACATGACCGAAGCCTGACCGACGAATGTGTATCAGGAAGTGGACTGAAGAATCCAGCTTCTGGAACTTGAACCGACAAAGTGTCGGTCAACCGACGTTGTATGGTCGGTCAGCCGACAGGCCAACCGACAGCTGAGATGAACTCAGAAAAGATTATGGAAATGAAGCCTAATTTGTACAGGCTATTCCATGCTGATGTCTAAGCCTACATAGGTGTTAGCGAAGGTCGTCTCAATGTACAAATCAAATACATAAAGTGATATTCATCAAAAATAACATGTACATTGGATAACTAACGCTTCACTCGTTTGTCTGGCTTAGAAGTATGAATAGAATTGATAAGAAATGAATAGAATCCATGAAGTGACACAGAGGTGAACTTCATTGACATAGTGAACGTCATTGACATAATGCACGAAATGACAGAGTACATGAATTGAATTAATGAAATGAAATGAAATGAATAGTCACTAAAGGTGACAGTAACTTGAATGAATGAATAATTCCTGCTGCAGTAGATGTGAGGGGCGTTCCGGAGCCTCGTGGAATGCCAGTGCTATCTGATCAAGACACTGAAAAATTTCCACCATTGTGAAAAGTCATGTAATGAAAAGTGAAACAATCTTGAAGCCTCGCCATGAATGGTTTGCCCTTCCGCCTTGTGCTTAATTAATGTGACTAAATGAAAATTGAATAATCTTGAAGCCTAGGCCATGAATGGTTTGCCCTTCCGCCTTGTGCTTACACTGCTTCCGTTGGAAGACACGAAATGAACGAAATGAACGAAATGAACGAAATGAACGAAATAAATGAAATGAAAGGATATGATTGACATAGTTATTTATTGTAGAACTGTTTAAGTTCTTACCTTATTGAATTCTTGTATAGAATTGTTAAAGAATTGTTAAATAACATGAAGAATCATGAAAATGCATGTATCTTGTTGAACCTTCGTGTTCACGTGTTATTGATGATGTCACAGGCCCAGATGCCCGTGCCGGTCCTGCCGAGGCCGCGCCGCCTGCGGAGGAGGCCCGTCCGTTACCTCCAGGAGGTTTAGCGGAGTGGGCGTAGTCGGAGGGTGATTGTAAATGAATGTTTTTGTAATAGAGAATTTTGGATTGTGATTAAATACCAACTGTATTGTATTTTAAGCTTGCAGTGTTGGTTTTAGTGGGCTGTAAATTTGTATAATAGAACTTAACTTTCGTGTAAAGTTAATTGTAGTCAATGTATATATACATGTTTTCCGCACATTGTACATTGACAGGTATTGTGATTTGATATCCCTTGTGAGTCTTGTCTTAACTTCGGTTAATTCAGGATTTACGGGAGTAAGTATGGTTCCGCGACTCGGGGGTCCGTCCGAAGTAATCAGATCTCGGGCCCGGGTCGTGACATACTTATTGTATGGTATCAGAGACTAGGTTGAGAACTAGGTTAAGGAACTTTTAAAAGCCTTAGTACAACTAAGAACGAAGTGAGGAACGATATCGATAGGACGAATCCAATCTTGGATTTGTATTTATTGCTTTCACTATATGTGATATAAAGGTCATGGAAGTGTATAGGTGTTTATCTTACCTTCCATATTGTTTACAGTATGGCTTCTGGATCAGGGAGTGATAACTTCGTAGAAGTTACTGTCAATGACGGTACTACACCACCTCCCCCAGCATCGGGTAATGATGCTCGGTTTACTGCTATTCTGGAACAGTTAGCCAGAACTAACGAGCAGATTGCGAAAAGTCATGAAGCTCAGTTAGGTTTGCAAACCCAAATGACTTCGATGTTACAAGTCATGCAAGCCCCGTCTGTTCCACTACAGCCTCATGTTGAGACTCAGCTAGTATTACAGCACAAGGAGACGGACCCTCATGCTGTTTATGAGCGGTTTCGTAAAAGAGGAGCTACAGAGTTCCATGGTACTGAGAATGTCATACAAGCTGATGAGTGGATGGAACACATTGAAGATGTGTTAGAAACGGTCGTCTGCACTCGCAGGCAGAGAGTGTTGCTCACCTCTACGATGTTTAGAGGGGGAGCAAATACTTGGTGGAAGAGTGTCAAGGACACATTTAAAGTCATGACCGCACCGGACGTTTGGGAGACTTTCAAGAAACAGTTCCAAAGAAAGTTTATCCCCGAGCATGTGCAGCAGCAAAAGGAATCGGAATTCCTACACTTGAAGCAAGGTCAAATGACCGTAGCTGCCTATGTTCATACCTTCTTACAGTTGTCCAAGTATGCTATAGACTTGGTGGATACTGAGGAGAAGAAGGTTAAGAGATTCCTCATTGGGTTGAACCCCGATTACAAAGCGATCGTAATGGCTGGACAGAAGCCTACGACGTTTGATGATGCCGTAGACAGGGCATATACCGCTGAGGAAATTCAGAGAGAGAGAGATAGAGAGACTGTGAACATCAAGAGAAGTGGTGACTCCTGGTTTAAGAAAGGAGGACAGTCTAGAAATAAGAAACAAAAGCAGAGATTCATTCCTAGGAATGAGAGAAGAGAGAATCTGCCAGTCTGTGAGACTTGTGGCAAGAGTCACCGGACTGAGCTATGTTGGAGGAATACTGGAGCCTGCTTCGTCTGTGGTTCTTTGGAACACAGAATGGCACAGTGTCCAAGAGCTAGGAGAGATGATAGAGCTCCGTACCAGTATCCTGCGCAGGGTCAAGCAGCACTTCCTGCTCCCCCGCAGAGATTAGCTTTACCAGCTCCTCCTCCTAGACCACAGCAACAACAGCAACCACAGCCACAACGTCAGGGCCAGCAGCGTCAGTGGCAGAGACAACAACCGAGACAGCAGCAGCAGCCAAACAGGCCACAGATGGCTGGGATGGCTTATGCTGTCAACAGAGAACAAGCTGATGTTGCCACGAATGTGGTTGAAGGTACAATTTTTGTAGATAATAGACTTGCAATTGCATTGTTTGATCCCGGTTCCACACACTCATTTGTAGCACCCGCATTTGCTGGTGGCATGCAAGACCGGATCATGCAATTGTCTTATGATTTTACTGTATCTACTCCTTTAGGGAGTAAAGTAGTGTGTGAATTATATATTCCACAATGCACTATTAGAATTGGAGATGTATCAATGCCAGCTGATCTGGTGATACTACCTATGAATGATTTCGATGTGATCTTCGGCATGGATTGGCTTGCGAAGTACAGGGCTTGTCTAGACTGTTTTCGCAAAGTCATTACCTTCAGGGTTAATGAAGCCAATGCCAGTGTATTGTTTGAAGGAGTGCAGAAGAAGTATGACACCAGGCTCGTTTCAGCACTTAGGGCTGAACGTATGATGCGTAGTGGTAGTGAAGGCTACATCGCATTCGTTTCAGAGAAGAAGCCTGTACAGGAATTGCGAAACATTCCTGTAGTCTGTGAATTTCCAGATGTGTTTCCGGATGAAGTGCCAGGTCTACCTCCAGCTAGGGAAGTGGACTTTACAATTGAACTTGTGCCCGGTACTGCACCAATATCGAAGGCACCGTATCGAATGGCACCATCAGAGTTGTGTGAGTTGAAGAAGCAGATACAGGATTTGCTGGACAAAGGTTTTATCAGACCTAGTGTCTCACCATGGGGAGCACCTGTATTGTTTGTGAAGAAGAAAGATGGTACCCTGCGAATGTGTATCGATTATAGGCAGATAAATCAGATGACAATCAAGAACAAGTATCCTCTGCCTAGAATTGACGAGTTGTTTGATCAACTCGTGGGTGCATCATATTTCTCCAAGATTGATCTCCGATCTGGTTATCATCAGATTCGGGTTAAGGATCAAGATGTGCAGAAGACTGCATTCAGGACTCGTTACGGTCACTACGAGTTTTTAGTTATGCCTTTTGGTCTAACCAATGCACCTGCAGTGTTTATGGCTTTAATGAATAGGGTGTTTGCTCCCTTCCTAGACCAGTTTGTGGTAATCTTCATTGATGACATCCTGGTCTATTCAGAGTCAGAGGTCGAGCATTCACGTCATTTGAGGACAGCCTTGCAGATACTGAGAGAGAATCAGTTGTATGCAAAACTCGAAAAGTGCGACTTTTGGTTGCAGCAGGTTGCATTTCTGGGTCATATCATTTCCGGAGATGGATTAGCAGTTGACCCAGCTAAGATTGAAGCAGTTACCAATTGGCAGAGCCCGAAGAATGTGCCAGAAGTAAGAAGTTTCTTGGGATTGGCAGGCTATTATAGGAGGTTCGTCAAGGACTTCGCAAGGATAGCATCGCCATTAACGAAACTGACTCGCAAGAGCTCTTCCTTTAAATGGAACGATGCATGTGAGTCTAGTTTTCGAACCTTGAAGCAAAAGTTGATTTCAGCCCCAATCTTGTCTTTACCCGACGGAAGAGGAGGATTTGAGATATACTCAGATGCCTCGGGTATTGGCTTGGGATGTGTATTGATGCAGAATGGTAGGGTGATTGCCTACGGTTCGCGTCAGTTAAAGGAACATGAAAAGAATTATGCCACACATGATTTAGAGCTCGCGGCGGTTGTGTTTGCATTGAAGCAATGGAGACATTATCTGTATGGAGAGACTTTTGAAGTTCATTGCGATCACAGGAGCCTTCAGTATCTATTCACTCAGAAAGATATTAATTCAAGGCAACGTCGTTGGTTAGAGCTAATCAAGGACTACGACTTTCCATTCAAATATGTACCTGGAAAGGGTAATGTGGTGGCTGATGCTTTGAGTCGGAAATCAGCTGACTTGGCATCGTTAGTTGGTGAGTGGGACATGATCGAAGAATTCAGAGATCTGGATGTGGCTATTGAAATGATAGACAGTAAAGTAATGCTTGCAGCAATGTCTGTCTTTGAACCAATGCTTATCACGGAGATCAAGGCTAGGCAATTTCAAGACCTTGATTTGGTAAGGATTAGAGATAACCTTGCCACGAAGCCAGATTTCGTGTTAGTAGAAGGAGTTCTGTATTTTAGAGACAGATTGTGTGTCCCAGCTCAAGAATATCTTAAACAAGCTATCATGTTTGAAGCTCATCACACCAGGTATTCTATGCATCCTGGAAGTACGAAGATGTACAGAAATCTGAAGGATAGATTCTGGTGGAATAACATGAAGCGAGAGATAGCAGGTTATGTATCATCCTGCTTAACTTGCCAGCGTGTAAAAGTTGAGCACCGGAAGCCACCGGGATTGCTTCATCCACTGAAAATTCCTAAATGGAAGTGGGAGCACATTACGATGGACTTTGTATCGGGTTTACCGAGGACGAGGAAGCAGCACGATGCCGTATGGGTGATCGTTGATCGTCTTACAAAGTCTGCACACTTCATTCCCATCAGAAAGGATATAGGATTCAGTGAGATGTCTAAACTGTTTGTCAAAGAAGTGACTCGATTGCATGGAACACCGGTCTCGATTGTCTCCGATCGGGATAGCAGGTTTGTGTCCACATTCTGGAAGTCATTTCAGAATTCGTTTGGCACTAGACTTCAGTTTAGTACTGCTTACCATCCACAGACAGATGGGCAGTCAGAAAGGACTATACAGACTCTGGAAGATTTGCTCCGTGCCAGTGTGATTGATTTCGGGAGTGATTGGGATGACCATTTAGCTTTGTGCGAATTTGCGTACAACAATAGCTATCACTCCAGCATTGAGATGGCACCATTTGAGGCATTGTATGGTCGGAAGTGTAGGACCCCAGTTAGCTGGGAAGAAGTTGGAACTCGGAGTTTCCATGGTCCTACGATTATTGCAGAAACAGCAGAGAAAGTCCAGAGGATACAGGAAAGGCTAAAAGTTGCTAGGTCACGGCAAAAGAGCTATGCTGACAATCGTCGGCGTGATCTAGAGTTTGCAGTTGATGATTTAGTCTTTTTGAAGACTTCTCCAATGAGAGGTACTGTTCGATTCGGACAGAAAGGGAAGCTTTCCCCGAGATTTATTGGACCTTTCAAGGTCACGAGTCGAATTGGAAATGTGGCTTATCGCCTAGACCTCCCATCAGAACTCTCCGGTATTCATAATGTATTTCATGTTTCTATGCTTCGGAAGTATGTGCATGATCCTTCACATGTCATTCGTCATGAAGAGATCGAAGTGTTACCAAACACCACATATGTTGAGAAGCCAGTTCAGATCATAGATACAAAGGAGGCAGTTCTGCGTACTAGAACGATCAAGTGGGTCAAGGTCCTTTGGGATCATCATGAACCTAATGAAGCTACATGGGAACTTGAGGAGCAAATGGCTCAGAAGTATCCCGAGCTATTTGTTCAGGTAATTTTGAATTGAATTGTTTATTTTCCTTGTAATTGGATTGCATTGATTTGAATTGCATTCGGAGGACCGAATGGTTCAAAAAGTTGTGATAGTTGTCAGGTCTCGTCCCGAGTTAATCAAGATTAACTCTAGTTAATTGAAATTAGTGCTAGTTAACCATGTTTAACTAGTTTAATGGTAATTAATGACTAAGCTCGATGAGTTAGTCCCAAATGAATGGAATGAACGGATAATGAAAAGATTAAGTGGATTGGTTATGCTTAAGGCTAATTAACTGCGGTTAATTGAGCTAATGATGGTCAATGACCAAATAATATGGAATAAGCCTCGAATGAATGAATTGGGCTTAATGGAATGGTAAAGAATGGATTTGCATGGTTTAAATGGAGTTTTAGACTCAAACATAGAAATGAAGGACTTTTATGTAAATACGAAATTTCGCGTATTTCGTCGAATACGGAAACTCTTGATACCAACGCGTGTATCTCGACGAGTACGTCAACTTTCATAATAGGTTCGAAGTCGTTTGACGAGAATCTGGTCAAATGACCCTTCATTTGACTTAAATTGTAATTTAGTGAGATTCATGGGCTTGAATGCAATTTATTAGCTTATATAAGCTAAGAGAACCCTAATGAGATCATTATCTCATTTTTTTTAAAGCATTTCAAACCCTAGGCACCTTTCTTCTTGCTTTTCTCTTCTTTCCTTCCAATCTTACTCAATCAAGAGGCAAACAAGGGATTTGTAAGTGTTTTCAAGGAGTTTTCATCCTTCACTTCGTCTTCCCCAACTTTGTTTTCAAATTGTGAAAGTGTCAAGCTTGGAATCAAGCTCTAGAAGGAGGTTTTTATCCATTCAACCTTCGCAAAAGGCAAGTACTTATGCATTCTTATGATTTATAGTGTTTTAGAGATGTTGGAGTCTATTTGACTCAATTTCGGGAAGTTTTGCTTCAGAAAATCCGAAGTTCAGAACTGAACTTCTGAGCATGTGTCGGTTAGCCGACACCTGACCGACAAGCTAACCGACAGCTCTGGGAGTTGTCTCGGAGAGTTTCAGCTCTCTGGAATTCTGACCGACATTGTGTCGGTCAGCCTACATGGTAGTGTCGGTCGACCCACAGGTCAACCGACGGACTAACCGACAGATCTGAAATCTGTCTCAGTGAATTCCAGCTCTCTGGAATTCGAACCGACAATAGGTCGGTCAACCGACATGGTATCTTCGGTCAGCCGACACATGACCGAAGCCTGACCGACGAATGTGTATCAGGAAGTGGACTGAAGAATCCAGCTTCTGGAACTTGAACCGACAAAGTGTCGGTTAACCGATAGGTCAACCGACGTTGTATGGTCGGTCAGCCGACAGGCCAACCGACAGCTGAGATGAACTCAGAAAAGATTATGGAAATGAAGCCTAATTTGTACAGGCTATTCCATGCTGATGTCTAAGCCTACATAGGTGTTAGCGAAGGTCGTCTCAATGTACAAATCAAATACATAAAGTGATATTCATCAAAAATAACATGTACATTGGATAACTAACGCTTCACTCGTTTGTCTGGCTTAGAAGTATGAATAGAATTGATAAGAAATGAATAGAATCCATGAAGTGACACAGAGGTGAACTTCATTGACATAGTGAACGTCATTGACATAATGCACGAAATGACAGAGTACATGAATTGAATTAATGAAATGAAATGAAATGAATAGTCACTAAAGGTGACAGTAACTTGAATGAATGAATAATTCCTGCTGCAGTAGATGTGAGGGGCGTTCCGGAGCCTCGTGGAATGCCAGTGCTCTCTGATCAAGACACTGGAAAATTTCCACCATTGTGAAAAGTCATGTAATGAAAAGTGAAACAATCTTGAAGCCTCGGCCATGAATGGTTTGCCCTTCCGCCTTGTGCTTAATTAATGTGACTAAATGAAAATTGAATAATCTTGAAGCCTAGGCCATGAATGGTTTGCCCTTCCGCCTTGTGCTTACACTGCTTCCGTTGGAAGACACGAAATGAACGAAATGAACGAAATGAACGAAATGAACGAAATAAATGAAATGAAAGGATATGATTGACATAGTTATTTATTGTAGAACTGTTTAAGTTCTTACCTTATTGAGTTCTTGTATAGAATTGTTAAAGAATTGTTAAATAACATGAAGAATCATGAAAATGCATGTATCTTGTTGAACCTTCGTGTTCACGTGTTATTGATGATGTCACAGGCCCAGATGCCCGTGCCGGTCCTGCCGAGGCCGCGCCGCCTGCGGAGGAGGCCCGTCCGTTACCTCCAGGAGGTTTAGCGGAGTGGGCGTAGTCGGAGGGCGATTGTAAATGAATGTTTTTGTAATAGAGAATTTTGGATTGTGATTAAATACCAACTGTATTGTATTTTAAGCTTGCAGTGTTGGTTTTAGTGGGCTGTAAATTTGTATAATAGAACTTAACTTTCGTGTAAAGTTAATTGTAGTCAATGTATATATACATGTTTTCCGCACATTGTACATTGACAGGTATTGTGATTTGATATCCCTTGTGAGTCTTGTCTTAACTTCGGTTAATTCAGGATTTACGGGAGTAAGTATGGTTCCGCGACTCGGGGGTCCGTCCGAAGTAATCAGATCTCGGGCCCGGGTCGTGACACCGCCGCCCTCCTCCTCTTCTCTTACGATTAAAAGACTACCCTCCATTTTATTTAGGAAACACCTGCCTCTTTGGTTGGTTTTTCTGTAGATGGAAAAGTACTTATGATATCTGAGGGCTGAATTCACGAGAATGCAAGGTTGGCCTAACTATTCCTATCTCTTGTAAAAGCAATGCTCTACATATGCATGCAGTATTGCATTTGCCTCGGCATATAATGATATCCACATCTTGGTATTTTCCAAAATTTCCCATTGGGGTCTATGCTTTCTTTCTAACACTAGCTGTGATTTCTATTGCAGCTTAACCGTCTTAAAGACCGACTTAAACAAAAGAAGATTGATTTCCACTTTACGAAGGAAGCAGTTGAACTACTCGGCACATTGGGTTTTGATCCAAATTTTGGTGCTAGACCTGTGAAGAGGGTGATCCAGAAAATGGTTGAAAATGAAGTCGCTCTTGGCGTGTTGAGAGGTAATTTCAAAGAAGAAGATTCAATTATAGTTGATGTTGACATGTCTTTATCAGCCAAAGATCAAACCCCGCGTAAAAGGTTGGTCATTAGGAAGTTGGATACTGCAGCTGATACATTAGTTGCTAATAAATGATTTTGTTGTATTTAGTGATGTTTTTTCCAGTCATAAATTACTCCATGCAAGTCTTGTTTTTGAATGTGTGCCTATCCTGGAAAATGAGTGTTGGGTGCCATTTGGCAAGTCTGCTTTTTGAGTCTGTATGACTTAATATTGTTTCAAAGAATACATTTGAGGTGGAAAATGAGTGTTGGGACTTGGGTGCCATTAGGCAAGTCTGCCTTTTGAGTATGTTTTGACTTAATATTGTTTCAAAGAATACATTTGAGGTGCTTTGAATGTTTTGGAAACGTCATTTTGATTTCTATTGGAATTAGCTTGCAGACCTTTGGTTAACTTTTTGAAATAGACAGGAAGGCGAAACAATTTTTATAACAAGTTTTCCCATATAACCTTTTGCTATTTGAAAAGTTTGTACTTTTTTTATATGGCGAATTTGTAAGTACTATTATTATATGAGGACTTTGCCCATACAACTTTTATGAGTTTGTGTACTGTTTTCTATTTGAATCGGACTTTTTAAAACCAAATTGTATATTTGTGAAAAGCTCTAATTCAAACAACTTTATTTCTGACCGATATACTTGAATCAGCTCTATTTCAAATAGACGGGGAGTAAAAACTCACTCAATCAAATTTTAAGTCACCCAGGGATTAGAAAACTCGCTGAATCAAATTCCAAAATCACTTTTGTGTGGAAACAGGGCCTAACCTGAAAAATATATGTCCGGTGCTATTTAGGGATCAATCTCTAGGTATTCAGGTTTCACTGTAGTGCTCCCACCAGCACTCTATAGGGAGGGATGGAGGGAGACTTGTCGGGGAAAATGTTGCAACTGATGATTATGTAATGATTTACAGTTAGTTAGACCTGCTAAACTATTTCATGTCCTTCAGTCCCTTACTGCTCTGATGAAGAGAACTGCGGATGGTGCTTGTTAAGTAATTTGAACTAATTGCGTACGCTACATCATTGCACCATTTGTAGAGAAGAGAGTCCTGGTGCATTCTGTCTGTTCATGCATGAGACTTGATGGAAAGTTGCAAGCAACACATGCTACTGAAACCATCACGTGGCCCTCTCATCTAACATAACAAGCATGACGACCCCGTAGAGGAGGGGCAGTCCAACGTTGGAAAACTTTTGACTTGGACTAAACTCGTTCAATGTAAAAAAATTTACTCAGATAGAGTCAACACGGAGACTCGGGAGAGTCACGTTTTTATAAAAATAATTTTAAAAATATTAAAAAATAAATCCATTGCTTATAAAATATAAAAATACATTTATTTACATGCATTCATGATAATTAATTCAAGTTAATAAATTTATATATGCAAGAAAGTTACTACAATATGAAAAATAAAATAAAAATATTGCATATTATATAATTTGTTAGTTCAAGTATTAAATGTAAAAGATCAAATATGAGTTTTAAATTACATTTCGGTCATCATTTTTTAAATTACTAACTCCAAACCTCATGCATAATTACTTGTAAGTAAAGTTTAATTGTTTAAAATTAGATATGCCTATTAAATGGTTTGGAATGCAAACAACTTATTAAGAATTGAGTATCCCCTATCTTTAACTCGATCCTTTGTCCAAAAGAGATAACTCGGGAGAGTCAAAAGTCAACTCTGAAAGTTTTCCGACCATGGGGCGGACCATAGGCAGTCATCGTGGTGGCCAGGAGGGAGGAGGGTGATCTGCTAGCGTCGAAGCAAAGACCACCTAAGGGCAATGGCAAATCTAGGAATTCTTCCTTTGGGGTAGAGGAATTTTTTGGGAGGGCCACATATAAAAAAGTGAATGTAGTTTTCAAAATAGAAAATATATAGGGGCTATTTTGAAAACTTGTGTGTGTGTGTGTGTGTGTCGTGGGGGGGGTGGGGGGGGGCGGGGGGCGTGGTGGGGTTGCATATGTAAGGAATTTGAATAGGCAGCGGGTTTTTTTTATTTTTTCCATTAGTGTTAAGGGTACTATTTAAAAAAAAAAAAAAAAGGAAAAAACCCTAACCTTTCAATTGATTCTTTTTTGGAAAAAACTCAAATCCGTGTCATTCATTGGATATTAATAAGTACCTTCATAATTTTTTGGTAAAAGGCCCTATATGTATTCATGACGATCTATTAAAAGTATAAAATTGTAAATCCAAAAAAAGGAAAATCTAGAGGTACATAGAAAACACCCGTCACGTGAGAAGGAGGCGCACACAAGTGGGAAGAGGTGTCGGGTAAGGAGCGGTTCTTGAAATAATGGCCTTGATCTGTTATATAGGGCCCTTTTGTTTGCACAAAATTGAGTTTCTCTTAATTTTGAGAAACATTTCTATCGCAGTGATTAAAAGTGAAGAAGAAACAGTGAAAATCCACAAATGGAAAGCATCTCCTTTTTTGATGAAAATTGAGCATCCAGCCACTAGTAAATCAAATCTTGGGAAAGTGGGGGTTCATCTGCATTTCAACCTAATACTATCACCCGTCACCTCTACAATATTTCTTTGTTGATACTCGTTTTCAATATGAGTTTTTAGAAATTTAAATCCATGCAAACAAAATCAGACCTTAATATTGAAAGAGCATTTATTCGAGTGAGAATCCTCATCTACCTTGCACCCTTATGCCACTGAAGCACTCATCACAAGTGCCCCACAAATGTAAATTTTGGTGAATGAATGCACACATCTCTGAATTTTTCATCTGTTGCCTTTTGCGCATTCAGTGTACTGAGTCTTATGGTGCGCATTACCCCGTAGATCCATCCAAATGGACCACACACCTTTCCCAAGTAGTCACTGATTCCTTGGGCTTGAACTGATCCAAAAGGACTGGATTGTTGGATCATTGGTTAGTTTTAAATTTTATTTTTATATAAAGTCATTAAACTTGTGGACTACGTATGGACCAAGATGTTATTTATAGCGGTCTTGCTTGGATCTTTTGATCCCCCTGCTCTCTGATCTATGGGGCCCCATGTGGGCCTCATCAACTAGTGTGCATGACAAGGATCAAAGGAAGATTCTGCAGTAAAAAAATCAATGAAACTACAAAGCTGACTATGTCTCATTTTGAGGAGAAGATAATTGCGTGGTCAGGATTTTCCCAAGTTTGTTGATATGTGTGGAATTACAAGATGAGTGCTCAATGGAATGTCACCGGACCAACAAATGTTCATTTGTGGCCCTCCCAATCACTACTTTTTTGTTCAGAAACCTTGTCATCATGGTATATATTTGCTTCCTGACCCACCCACCCTTCTTTGGCCCTTCCTATCATAACTTCTATTTACAAACAAAATAACTAAAGATGCATTGATATCCAAGCTGCTCATTTAGTGGGCCCTCTCGATTTAATACAAAATTGTGGGGATCCTACGATGTCTTTCATTTGATGTATAAGGATGTTCACTGTGAAGGCACTGATTCTAAGAATAATGCCTTTGCTGCACATTGGTAATGCCAGGACAAACCAGTGTCATTTGGCACATCAGACAGTAGTTATGATGACTATTATATTTGATAGCAAACCATTCTTACCAAAATTAGGAGGCGTTTGTAAATACTTTTGAAGATTTTGGTAGAGCCAACTCCTCAATACTGTACATCAAGTGGAACAAGGTTTGTGAACTTTTACCGGCATATTTGCGCTGAGCCGTTCTTCTGGGATTCAAGCTCGCGACCGATTGGCTCTGAAATAATATTAAATTTCCTCAACCATTCCTATCTAAACCTTGAGGCGTTGGCAGAGGCAGCATTAACACATTTCAACATTCTAGCGGTAATCGAGATGTTATTGGTGAGATGAATAGGGTAACCGTGATAACCCTGCTGACAGTGACATGCTGTGTGGCACGGTTTGGCTAATAGCCCTTTGTGCAACCCACCTTGGATGTATGTCTTTAATGGAGACCAGGTTGATGGAAAGGTTTTATTATGGATTATGTTTTATAGAATAACCAACCTTATTAAACCGTGTCAGCATTCAATTTATAAGAGCTTCAAATATAACAGCTTATTAAATTAAACCATTAATCAAAGTTCAGGTTTTTTTTTTTTTGTTTTTGCTATCAGAGGGTTCCCAACCCTTTGGGATGGAATTCAAAGATGAGTTCAACTGCGAGTATGGGACTTGGAAATTAAAATTTACTAGTAAATAACCAGCGCGATGCATAAGGCGGGCCCCACACAAATATGTAAGGAATTTGTAAATGTTATATTAAATTCAAGTTTGAGCATAGATAGGAGTAAAAATATAATTATTTAAATAAAAAATTAATAATAATAATGTCAAGGTTAAGTGTTTACCAATGTTTGAAACCTGATAACTGTAGTAATGTGATTATTAAGATAACAAAGGCAAAAAGAACCTTACCTCACATTTTTCTGCAATACTTTATATAGATGTGTGGGAACTTTATAGAGATGTGGGACCACCCCATGTCATCAATTATCTTAAACATGTAGGATATTACTTAATTAGTGGGCCAAATCCAGCATTCCACAGCAGGAAAAATGGAGAAGAGACAATAACATTCTATAATGCTAGAATGCAGGAAGTAACTGAAGTCATTGGATAATGTTACACTGATGAAAGTCATAAGCCTTTAACAATTAGAAAGGACAGCACACCATTTTAGGATTAAATATTTGAAGGGGTAATTTGGTTACCTTATTGTTTTGATCTACATACAGGTTTATGATATTTTAATCTTTCTTTCTGTTAAAAAAGCACTATGCTTTATGTATAAAAGGCCCCTAGTGTTTGCATTATAGAAAAGGCTAGTGTTTAATCAAAGAGAAAGGCCATAACTGTTTACATTATTGAATTGACTTCAAGTATTGCTTGATGCACAAGTAGCTAAGGTAGCAGTATGGGCTATTTCATTGTCAGTACAAAAATAGTCATGGGTTCCACCCCTTTTTGTCAGTACAAAAATAGTAGTTTATTTCATTGTCTAATGATCTCTTGGTTGAATTGTTCTTAGACGATTCATTTAATAGCAAGGTTTTCATTTGAAATGGTCTACCTAGTAAAAAGAAAATTGTGGCCTGGCCTTCAATACGTACGGTTCACTTGGATGTATGCTAATCATAGGAGAGGAGGAAAGGAAGATGAAAAGAATACAATGCAAATCATCCTAACCCTTGATTTAAGTGAATCGAAACACTTTGACTTGTTAGATGAGGTATCTATGTACGTGTTTTTCACATGATCAATCTAAGTTTGAGTGCGATAGTTTTAATATGCAACATTACGAAATGGAGAGGGGGTTGTCATGAGGCTGGTGATCACCAGCATCTCCGGTATTCCTAATCATCTCGTAAAACCCAACTATAGTCAATGGTATTCATCTCAATAGAAGATAGTGTTTGCCCCCACGCTGTTTTTATTTTCTTTATTTTTTAGAGGATGCATTAGTTGTTGTAAGATTTTATGCAGTTGGCAAATGGGGTTTGGATGAAAAAGTATTTCCCTGTTTCTACGAATTCCTTTCCTCTATACCCCGAAGCT
Organism: Umbellularia californica; assembly: GCA_028538565.1. NCBI lineage: Eukaryota > Viridiplantae > Streptophyta > Magnoliopsida > Laurales > Lauraceae > Umbellularia > Umbellularia californica. The sequence continues at coordinate 97,197,588 of JAPQWN010000003.1, forward strand.
GCCTGCCCTAGCCTATCTTGGAATTCCCAAGAGCTTCCTAAGTCACACCAAGGTCACTATTATGGGGGTACATGGCCACATGGCAAGAGAGTGATATTCAGGTCAATATGAAGTTGAGGTGTGTACTGGAATATTTGGGAGGGTTAAGATAAGAGGTAGGAGGATTGATCAGAAGGGGGTTAGGTGCTCTGCAGTCCCCACATGCTTGGCCCTTATTTATATGTAATCCAAGGAGTATAATGCAGCAATTCCACTTTCTATGAAGGTGGAAACTACTTCATTTACTCTCTTAAGCAGTGTACCAACTTGTAACTACTTGATCCACATTTTATGGACTTAGGGCTCCAGCTGAATATGGGGCATTGACTTTTCTTCTTAGCCATCCATTTGAAGGAGACAGAATGGATAGTTAAGATAACTCAAGCAGAGTGTTTTGTGGGGGCTCCCTCCTTATGGATTAGATGGGCCTATATTTTGAACAGATGGAGCAGAGCCGGTCCAAAATTGAGGTTTTACAGGCCCATGGACGGTCTTAATGGTGATAATAATCGTTTGAAAACTCAGTTTAAGACTCATCCAGCCTTAATGGCCCATCTGCTGGACTTGAATTGTGGCTTTGGCTCAGCCAGAAACACCTCTACCACAGCCAAAATCCATCTCTCGACTATAGGGTCGGGCCAGGTTGGGCCTTATGCTTTTGTATTTGGGGCAGGTCCAGGTCTAGAATTTGGGCCTGTTTAAATATTTTGGACCGGCTTGTATTAACAAAAAGCCCAAAGACCACCCCAACCCAGCCCAAACAAGTAGCGCTTATACGTCAGTGACTGATTTGCCTACATTAGTGATAGAAATTCTGAACAAGTGACAGAAAGCCTGGCCTAGTCCAATTGAGTAAATGGGCTGGCCTGGGCCGAACATGTTCCAGTTAGGGTGGCTCGATCTAGGCACTTACAGCCCATGTCAGCGTTGGGCTGAATATGAGCGTTTGTTTCTAAAGCCGAGCCAGGCCTTGATATGCCTCAGCCATGCCCAACCCAGTAATGAACACACCTACCTGACTTCAGGCATTCAGGCCCTTCCACTTGACCAGTAGGGTTGTAAACGGGTAAGTTCCGGTCCGGGTCCATTGTGGATCCGGAACCAGAACTGTTAAGGAGAAGGTGAAACCGGTTTCTTAGCTCCGGAACCAAAACCAGAATTATATATGAGATAGGTTTGGAAACGGGTCCGAGTTTAGGTATAGAGTAATATTAAAAAAATATATAGTTTTTATGAGATTTTCAAAAATCGAGGTAGTATGTCGGGTCTCGGGTCCGAACCAAGGTGGAGCTAAACCCGAACTCATTTACTTATTGGGGCCTAAATAAGGACACAGGCCCGATTTTTAATGAATCGAAACTTCAGGATAATCAGAGAAACGGATACCCATTTACATCCTTATTTACCAGCCAATTGATTTTCATCCTATGAAAAAGAAAGCAAATTTGGTCACTCGTGTTCCCGAGTTTCTTGGGATTCCCAACGTTCCCTGTTACACCTATTTTCTCAGCCACTGTCTGTTTAGGTCTTGTAACATCATTAATCTCTTCCTCTGGTTGGTGCACCTGTTGATCGCCAGAGAAATTTTTTTACTTTATCTACTTGCAAATGGTACCACTTTTGGCCAGACCCGGATCACTTTGGTCAAGACTGAGTTGATTAGACCAAGACTCACTCAAGACAAGTCAAAATTATTCAGTAAAAAAATGTGAAAAAATATATTTATTTTGACTCTGCCAAGATTCCAATGATCGAATTGACTCAGTCTCTCAACCTTTCCAACCCGGGACTTCAAGTTTTCTGATTCTTCAAAGAATGGTATAAATAATTTGGAAATATGGCTGAGCTAAAAAGAGTTAAGTCCTGACTGAGTCGATCCTGACTGAGTCGATAACTCAAGACTCAATCTGAATATTCACAAGAAAAAAAAGAGAAATAGTTTCTAGAAATTATTGAATTTTGACGAGTCTTGGCAGAATCAAACATGTCTTGAGCGAGTTAAACCGGTTGTGGCCCAATACAGTACTTGAAAGGGACTAAGTCTCTCACCGAGTCTTCTGTTGTGTACTAATCTCAGTAGCTCAGCTGAGTTTTACCCAGTCCCACCAAGTTTTAGAACTGAGTCCAACCACCAGTACCAAACGAATTGATCTTATCATGATGGGCTTTGATGGATAAGACCATAAATGAAGATCAGAGGTTGGTAACATTAAGTGACATTAATTGACACTCCCAATTTTTTGGGCTGAACTAATCCTTCTGGGTTCAGAGAAAAGTCGGGTAAAACCCCTATGGCCCCCAAGTGATAGCACAAGTAAACTCAACCTTCGGTTCCTTTCAATACCAAGACCTCTAGCTCCGGAAGAGGGAGGAACCGTGATCTTGACCACTCAGCCAATCCCTTGGGGTTTGACATTAATTGACACTTAAAACACGCTTGTTTAAATGTCATGAGCATATGTGCTTGAAAAAGGCTAGGTATTCCATTTGATGAAATTCTTCTGTAATGGGCCATCTAAGATTGGACGGTCTGGATACATCACCACATACCACAGCCAAGGTTATAGGGTTGCACCATTTTGGGCCATTCTGTAATGGGCCATCTATTCCACTCCCTGCACCCACGGGTGATAATTCCTCTCTAGTCTGCACTCACCATCCCAATCCAAACCCGACCCAGTAATTCTAAGGCTTGGGCTGACCCTTTAAACTTTCAGGATTATATTTGGGCTGACTTTGACAACCGAATTGTATATGGGTTGGGTTTGGGTCAAGACCATGCTTGCTATTCAACCCTCCATCCTCATCTAACCCGACTTTCTGCACTATGACCTGCCAATCGAAACCGAACCTGGCCTGTTAATTAAGTGTTTGTGTTAACTCTTCTAAACTTTTGGGTTGATTTCGGGTTGACATTTTCAGCCCAGTATGAATCAGGATGAATTTGAGCTCTGTTTCAAGGCCCATGGATGGTTTGAGAGACTCACTTTCTGGCCCAATCATTAAATGGGTGGTCCTGGACCTACATAAAGGCCTGTCATAGACAGACATATTTTGAAAAAAAAAGGGTCAATCAGCCGTGCTTAGGCCTTAGTTCAGGCCTATGGGCTAGGCCCAACAACTAAATAGGCCAACTTTCTATAAATGTGCCATAAATGGGCTGAGCCCAACAACTAATAGGCCAACATTTTTTGTAACCCAATCAGATCCATTGCCATATAACTAGTAGGGTTGTTAACGGGTCGGTTCTGGTACGGGTCTATCGTGGACCCGGAACCAAAAGCGTTAAGGAAAAGGAGGAATCGGATCCGGACCCAGAACCGTTTTGGAGCCAATTTCTTGGCTCCGGAATCGGAACCATATATGGGACGGGGACGGATCCGGGACTAGGTAGAGAATGATACTAGAAAAACATGATTTTTAGGAGAATTTTTTTAAAATTGAGGTAATATGTCGGGTCTCGGGTCCACGGTCCAAAGCAAGGTGAAATCAGACCCGGACCCATTTACTTATTAGGGCCTAAATAAGAATTCATACCCAATTTTTAATGGATCAAAACCTCCAAATATTATGAGAACCAGAAATCTACTTACATTCCATCATGGAAGGGCTGTCAATTTCTACCCACTAAAGTACTCTTGAGTCTTGCCAGTTGCCACCATTCATTTGGGGAAATAATAGAGTGGCCTACACCTTGCGTCTCAATTTTCTTCGCGAGCACATTTGTCTGCCCACGCGTTGACAGTCTCATCTCACTCCGTGCCTAAAATTTGTTTCTCAACACTTAAACATTCCACATTGGAGACTTATAGATTTTTTGATACAATGAAGTTTGATTTTGTGAGACTTTCTTAGGGCTTAGTTAAAGTGGATTTTTCTAATGATAGTGATGTCGAATGGTTTGCTAACTTTCTCTTATTGGTTGTCGATGCTGGTTAATTCCTTGTGTAACTTTGTTGTTTCATTTTTTTATAAAAAACTTTTTTTTTTATATCCCATTCACTTTTATTTATATGGATGAATCGAAAATGTATGAAGATAGATTTATTAAGCACATAATATGGACTTTTGATAACATATCAATTACATTTTCTTAATAAATTATTTTTTTCATACAATGAAGCAAACAGTACCCAAAAAAAAAAAAAAAAAAATCTAACCCATCTATTAAAATCTCCCTTCTTCTAAACTTGAAATCTAATTTCCCGGCCCTATTGCAATTCACATAATATATGTCCCGTCCATATCCAAGTTTTTTTTATCTGATTAACTTTTCGAAGGGCGGAAAATTTAGAAGATACATACATATATATATATATATATATATATATCTTTCCTTTTAATCCCGATGGGTAGTTCAGTTGGAGGTTGTGGGTTCGAAACTGCACTGCCATACTGGGGCCACAGGGGAATTTTACCCGGCTTTCTCTCTTGAGCCCGTAGAGATTATTCTGACCCAAAGGGTTGAGAACCTGCATTATATATATATATATATATATATATATATATATATATATATATATATATGGGAACATTCATGTGTATCTATCCCTCACCATAGGGTGATGACACTTTCCTTTTTTGCACATGAAGACAATGAAGTGTACCTCACTCTATGTACTTGAAAATTCACTTTTGTATTTGAAAATTCCCATTTATGGAAGTGTCCATGCACATGAATATTCTATATATATATATATATATATATATGGAGATGTTCATATGAGAGATATCTCTTACCTTATATGAGAGATAGGGGTAAGGCCCTCACATTTAAGTTGTTGGCATTCGATATGGATGTGAGGGCCCCCACCCAATCTCTTTAATAAAATGAGAGATATTTTTCATATGATCATCTCCCATATATATATATATATATATATATATCTTTCCTTTCTACCCCACTTCTCTACTCTATTTTTACACCAGAAAAGTCAGTACATTCTGTTCTATTATTCTCTGTTATAAATGTTAGTGGGTGACTTTATGTGATCTAAATTTCCTTTTTATTGATTTTTATTTATATTGCTATAATTTTTAATGGTAAACATGTTCGTGTTTAGCACGGACAATTGTGCTACTATATATTATTATTCTAATATATATGGATATATGTGTATTGATAATTTGGTAACTTAGATTTAATAATGAAGCCTGAGGCTCAAACTTTAACTTGAGCTGAGATTTTATGCCAATTTCAAAATCCAGACTTGGGCTCAATCCAAACCCAAATAAATGTGCTTTGAGTCAGGTTGAGGCATGCAAGTTTAGGCTTGGTCTAACGCTAGTTGTCCTCCTGCTCAGACGTAATAAAAGAGAACTGAACTCCTCCTAATCTTCCGACTCGAAATTCATAGAGGCAATGAGAAGATGCCATATTGAGGGGAAAAAAAAAAAAGAAAATTGGAAGTTCTCCTAGTTTTGGCTAGTTGCAAATCTTTCCATGGATGCCAGAATATTAGGCCACTATATAATCCAACATCTTAGTGCCATTGGCTTTAGGTTATGTGAGTAGTCCATTCAATCCTCATTTTCGAAGTTGATGTCTTAATCACTAAGGCGACTTCCTTAAATTGCCAACTAGGCAATGCTATAGCGGTTATATGAGTAAAACTAAGGTGGTAAACGGGTTGGTTCAGGTCTGAGTCCACCATTAAGGAGAAGGTGGAACCGGATCTGAAGCTCTTTCGAAATAGGTTTCTTGGCTCTGGAACCGGAACCCAAACCCTAAATGGAACAGGTCCCTATCTGGGTCAGGGTTTGGGTCTAGGTAGAGAATGATATTAAAAAAAATAAGTTTCTAGTAGAAATTTTTAAACATTGAGGTAATATGTCGGGTCTCGGGCCCATGGGTTTGAACCAAGGTGGAACCGGACCCGGACCCATTTACTTATTGAGACCTAAATAAAGATCCAAACCTGGTTTTTAATGGGTCGGAACATCCGGGTAATCGGAGAATCGGGACCCATTTACATCCCTAAATAAAAGTGAAAGATATGATCGATGAGATAAAGATTTAGTTCGAGTTAAGTGAATGCTCAACTATTATAGAAAAATATCGGTTTCTTATCCAAGTAGTAAGAAGCAACAGTTCTCACCTGACTCTCTAGGGTTAACCTTGAATATGCTATCTTTCCTTTGTGTGTGGGGGCTTTCTTTCCCACGTATGTTAGTTTCCTCTCTCATGTGTCCATCTTCTAGTGATCAGCAATTACATTAGTGGCTTGTCAGATATTAATCTCGACCAAATATAATTTAATCAAGGGAGAATCTCAAATAAAGACTCAAGTTATTGCCTTATTTTAAAAAAAGAGACCCAAGCTTCAAAACTCTTTAAATTAATGTTTAATTTTTTTCGATCAAGGACAAATCAATGTCCCCACGAAGATCAAATGCTACGGAAAAATGAAGGAAGAAGAATTACTATAGGTTGTTGATAATTGTCAATCACTTTGGAGACACTAGTTGCCATTTTATTTCAATGAAGAGTAATTCGGGTGTTCTAAAAAAAATACGGAAAAAGTAAGAAAATTCTACGTTTTCTGCCTATTGTCTCTAATTGAAGATTTACCAAAAGTTTAGACACCAACTTCTTTTCTAAAATAATACGAAGTGAAATAATCACGTGAGAACTATGGGTGGGGCCCACCTGTCACCCAATCCTAGCCTTGCAATGGACAAGGACTCCCTTATAGTCACACGTCTTAGGTTTTGGCACTAATGTGAATAGACTAGACGGTTGAATCGACTATATACCCATACGAATGGATTGGGTTTGTCGGCCATAAATGAAGGAGTTAGAAGCATGAAATTGGAGCCACACTTGTTATTCAGGATGATCTCATGTAGATCTTTCAATCCCCACCTATCCCGTTCAGGGCCCACAGGAAAGTTCTCTAAGTGCCAACCTGTAAGATATTGAACACCTGATATCTACCAGTCCCCAATGCAGTGACATTTATGTAATTCTGATGAAACCAATGACCAAAATCGTAAAAGGGATTTTCTGACATCAGCCATCCCAGGCTTCCACAACTTCTGCCCTTTTGAATTAAATTAACTGACCCAAGTCAGACATAATACCACCAATCATTTCCCCATTCACATTTGCATTTCACCAAATCAATAAATAGACTTCCCTGGGACCCATCTCTCTGTACGGCCAATCGAATTGAATTAAGAGTGGGGCCAATCAAATAATTATTGACTTTAATTCCAACACTCAATGTATGATACCCTATTGAAGTCTACATTTTGGGATATACACATCCAACAGTGAAGTTTTCAATTAGTATGAATGGACAAGACCAAATTGATCATTGGTGGACCCGTAGCTTAAGATAATGGGGGCAAAGAAGTCTTTATTGCTGCATTATATAGAGTTAATGGCATCTAAAGACCTGATTCTTACTCATGGTCACTTTTACTTAAATAGTAAATTACCAAACGGGCATTCATGATCCAAATCAGGTTTTATACAAATGAAGTGAACTGCAAATCTCCTGTGATAACTCTTGCAGGATTTCCATCACAAGATCCACATAAAGATAATTTTAGACCATTCATGATGAATTCCATCTCCTATCTTGCAGGAATTCCATCACAAGATCCACATAAAGATAATTTTAGATCATTCAAGATGAATTCCATCTCCTCAGGTGATATATCCTCACATCCCACTTTCACACTTATAGGTTCTACTGTAAGATTGAATGCAAGATCGAAAACATTGATCGGGCACTGATGAGGCACTAATCACGTTTCCATCACATGCTCAATTGGACCATGGAGACTAAGGATGTAAATAGGTTCTCGATTATCTGATTATCCAGAGATTCTAACCCGTTAAAAACCAGGTCTGGATCCTTATTTAGGCCCCGATAAGTAAATGAGTCGGGGTCTGGTTCTATCTTAGTTCGAATCCATGGACCTGAGACTCCACATATTATCTCAATTTTCGAAAATATCTCCTAAAAACTATGTTGTTTTATTATTTTTTAATATCATTATCTATTAAGACCCAGACCCGGATCTGGATCTAGACCCGTCTCATATATGGTTCTGATTCTAGTTCCGGAGTTAATAAATCAGTTTCGGGATTGATTTCACCATCTTCTTGAAGGTTCCGGTTCAGATAGGAACCGACCAGTTTATAACCCTATTTAAGACCCAATCCAATTGAACGGAAATGCGAGGATATACCCCAGGTGGTGATGTAATTCAAGATAAACAATTTTGATTATCATCAAGTGAGCCCGATGTAGCGGGGTTAGGTCTCCAAAATATGACCCCAATTGAATGAAAAGGAGATGGGGCCATGCAATTTAGCTGAGATGGACTCATCTGGTCCCACCAAATGGACGATTTGGATGACTCCACGAGGAATGTGTACCGCAACGTACCAGAAACTGCTGCGATTGAAAACCTCGGGAGTCGAGTTTCTATATTAGCTGGAGAGCAGAGAGAGAGAGGAGAAAGACTCCTTATTGCCCATCTCTCTCTCTCCTTGTACTCTCCCATGGCTTCTTGCGGAAGCTTTGTCTCCTCTTTCCCTGCTCCAAAAGATCGCTACAGCCGTTTTCTTCACACTGTCCGTGCAATGTAGCCGAAATCCCAAGTCCGCCACAGCAAAAGCAGGCCGAAATGACGAAATGCCATCGAAACGATGTCGGATCTCTGGTCCTCGACCGCACCGCCGGCGGCAGCTTCCGCCTCTGGCCAGCCTTCTCCGGCGCCTCTTTCCGCCGCAAGCTCATCGACACCATGCGATGCGGCGTCTCACGCCACCGACGCGAGGGAGAATCGGACGTCAAGATGCCGGAGCCGAAGCAGGAGAAGGTAGAGAAGCGATCTAACTCGAAGCTGAACGGCGGAATGGAACGGTTGTCCGATTTGCTGAGCTCGGATTCCGCTGGTGAGATCGGCGCCGATGAGTCGGAGGCGGAGACGAGGCGGAAGGTGGAGGCGTTTGAGGAGCTTCGAAGCGTTGTGAAGCGGTTGCAGTGCGGAGAGGGAGGTGTAGAGAGAGAGGCGGCGATCGATGTGAGGAGGCTTGCGAAGGAAGATTCGGAGGCGAGAACGACATTAGCAATGCTTGGAGCGATTCCTCCTCTGGTTGGAATGCTTGATTCGGACGATCCCGATTTCCACATTGCTGCGCTTTATGCTCTTCTCAATTTAGGGATCGGAAACGATATGTAAGCTGATTTTCGTTACTCCTTTTAGGATTTCTTCACTATCATGCTTTTTCTTGCCTTTGATTGTTTAGATGCTCGTATCAGTTCCTTCGTTCTCTGCATTGCGATTCCGAATCATCTCTCTGCGCTTCTGTACCGCGAATCGGATGTTTCTGTCTTCGCTTTGGATTTTTGCTTGAGTTTAGTGTTTTTTTCTTCTAATTTGATGGTTTGATCGTTTTTGCGAGTAAGTTTTGAGCGATTTACAACTGGCCGATACGTTTCTTTCACTGTACTGTTCATTGCAAGGCGTTATTTCCGAGTTTTTCTGTAAAACCCGACACGTTTTTGCTGTTTTCCTTTCAGTGACGAAACGTTTCTCTGACATTTTCTGGTGCTATTTCTGTATTGTTTTTGTCATTAGCAATCTCTTTCAGCTTTATGGTTTTTCTTCATGATCTAACTCGCATTTTATCGATCTTTCTAAAACGATTCCGATAACGCTACATGTGTCCTTTTGTTTGGTTCCGTCCTTAGATCTCTTTCCACGCTTTCACTTTCTTTTTTCTCAGAGATTCCAGATCCGTACGAACCGTTCCGAACACGTTACGTTTCGGTGATTTAATCCCGAAACTGTTCGACACGATTTTCTCCCCTGCATTTCCCCTGTTTGTGCCTCATTTCTGCTAAAATCTCAGTCTCCTTACTGGAAATGAATCAATTTGGAATCTCCTGATCGTTGCAGGAACAAAGCTGCGATTGTGAAAGCAGGGGCCGTGCATAAGATGCTGAAGCTGATTGAATCTCCTGGTAAAACCCCAGCAGTGTCCGAAGCTATCGTCGCGAATTTTCTCGGCCTAAGCGCTTTAGATTCCAACAAGCCTGTAATTGGCGCCTCTGGCGCCATCCCCTTCCTATCAGACATCCTCCAAGGCCCCAACAGCAGCTCCCAAGCCAAACAGGACTCACTCCGTGGCCTATTCAACCTCTCAATCTCCCTCTCCAACATCTCCCGCATTGTCGAATCCGGCCTAGTCCCCTTCTTCCTCAGCTCCCTCGGCGACATGGACGTAAGCGAGCGAATCCTCTCGATTCTAAGCAATGTCGCCTCGACCCCTGAGGGCCGCAAATCCATAAGCAATTACCGCGATTCGTTCCCTATACTGATCGATGTCTTGAACTGGACGGATTCCCCTGGCTGCCAGGAGAGGGCCTCTTATGTTCTCATGGTGATGGCCCACAAGGTGTATTCCGACCGGCAGGTGATGGTGGAGGCCGGCATTGCGTCTGCTCTGCTCGAATTGACACTGCTTGGCAGCACGCTCGCGCAGAAGCGGGCGTCGAGGATCTTGGAATGCTTGAGAGTTGATAAAGGGAAACAGGTTTCAGGGGGGTTTGGCAGTGGTGCAGTGGTTTCAGCCCCTATTTGCGGTTCGTCGTCTTCCGTTGCAGCAGCTGTGAAAGGAGGATTGAAGGAGGGGGTGTTGGAGGAGGAGGATGAGACGATGATGAGCGAGGAAAGGAAGGCCGTGAAGCAGTTGGTGCAGCAGAGCTTGCAGAACAACATGAGAAGGATTGTAAAGCGGGCGAATCTACCTCAGGATTTTGCACCCTCAGATCATTTCAAGTCGCTCACGGCCACCTCCACGTCCAAGAGCCTGCCCTTGTGAGAGTGAAGTAGCTGAAGAATACAAAGTACATAGAGAGATTGCATGGTCAGTCTTCTTCTTGCCTGTTTTCGTTTTTTCTAGTTCAGTTTACTCGCGTAAGTCTTGGTTCATTTCCATTTTCGTGGTTTGACGGTTGGTGAATCTGGACCACTAATTTGGTGGGGACTTAGTAGACTGGGACACTGGAAAACCGCTAAAGATCAATCAATTATAGCTGTCTGATCTGTGGTCCTGAAATGGGACTGTGGATATATGTACTGTCGGTTTAGGGACCACAACAGACGCGGACAAGTATAGTGGTTTTCTATACAAGATAAACCATGTAATGGTGATGGAGATTGGGAAATCAACAGTCCAGATTCATTTGATTCTGTCCACTGGGCAATCACCTTGTCTAGTTTGAGTGGCATTGAACTGTTAGACAGTGGAATTGTGATGCATAAGATGAAATTACATGCCAATTTTTCTCGCCCAAAAAGGAAGATGATGAGGAAATAATACTGTTCTGGGGTTAACTGTAGGATGGTCTGAATTCTAATAATTGAGCTGAAATTTACCAAACCCATCTAGTAATTCTAATCAGAATTTCAGTCCATTCTGGTATAAAAGACTTGGTTATAAATTGCGTGGTTGGTGAATTTGGACTGGCTATGTATGTAATGTGTACTTTAGTGTGGGAAGGAATCCTGCAACAAAATTCTTGGATAGTTGGTGGGGGGCTAGGAAAAGGTTAGTAACTCTTTTCAGGAAGGAAAGCTTTATTTATCATAAAGCTGACGGTGCTGTGGTCTCTTTTGGCGGTGGCAAATGAGAGAGTACCCTTCACATGGGTGGTCTGGGTTCATGTCGAGGGTAAACCCTTGGCTATGGTAAATCCACCTGTTGTGAGTATTCTGTTCACTGTAACTTGATGTGGGAGACCACACAGACGGTTTGGATTGATTGTCAACACCCGTACTAGTTTCTTGCAACCAGAACTTGGAAGCTCTTTTTCCAATAAATTCCTGAACAGAAACGATTAAAGGTTTGGGAATGCACCATGCAGATCTAGAGGGAGGATCTAGCAATCAAGGGATGTTCTCTCCGGCATAAAACGGGGAATTAGGACACTATCAAAGTTTCCAAGAGTTTTTCCTTTTTATCCCCACATTTTGTGATCTCATCATAGGGCAGGTGCTGCACCCTTCTTAAATGCATGGTTGCAGCTTACATTTTTCAAAATCCAAACAAATTTCCAGCCCATATAGCCATTGCTTTTGTTGCATCTCCATATTCAAAGTCAATTTCAGTGGGCAGGCTGTCAGATTGATTAGTGAATTTTACACATGAGGGACTCATTTCTGTTGCATTTGGAAAGGAGCAAAGTTGGTTCATCTCGTGTTCAAGATATAGTCAATGCAATTGTGGCCATCTTATTGAATTCGATTAAGAATTTATACTTCGATCACTATAATGGGTGTCGGTTCATACATGCGGTTTGGATTTTCAAAAGTGAGCCCTAACCAAGAAGGGTGGGGCACCCTACTACTATAATGTAGTTACCTACACAGTAGTTCCGCCCCTTATCGGATGCATGCCTACCTGTTCATTGTTATATGCTATTTAGATGCTCTATCCACGAATTCCCTTCATGCTGGAGGTGGCTCCAAAGGCTAATGAGACGGATGAACGTGCCATTTGCTTTATTGTGAGTGCAGAGTCCTTTGTTCAGATGGCTGGCGCCTGCTGGCTATTTGATGAATTATTTTCAGTAGACCCCTTTCTTACCCTGCGGCCCCTTTCAATCTGAAAATGGTGGAGTCGTACAAGGCAGATTGACTTGGTTGGAGGCTGCTAAGTTACATCTAAATGAGATTTCAGAGACTAGCTGTCATGCTCTATGACCGAAATCAGTATTAATCATTAACTATGATTCCACACTTGCACCCTTCCAAACACTGGACTGGCCCATTCTACGGAAGCATGGGCTGTCGTTTAATATGCCTTTGTCAATGTAAGCATGGGTTGTCGTTTAATATGCCTTTGTCAATGTATGTGTTTTTCATAGCATTTGTGATTTGGGTCCCAGACAATTCACCCTCCCTTAATGATGGCTAGCTTAGAAGGTTTTTTTTTTTTGGGTAAAAGGCATAGAAGGGTTGTTTTTTCAAATTGACACACATGTTAGAATTGTGTGTAATTGAATCTCTGATAGATTGGACTTCATCCCTTCCCTCCTTATGAATGTGTACCGTCTATATGTTTTCTATTCAATGGTACATTCTTTATTAGATGAGATTAACTTTGAGTTAAGAGGATGAATCTTCCATTCTTTTTGTGAGGTGGGGCCAATGCCACATGTTATATCTGACATATTGTACAACGATGGCCTTCACTGTCTCATATAAAATAAATCCTACATTTCCGTTTACTTGGGTAAAACATTAATATACATATCCAGCCAATTCAAAGTAACAAACTGTTATACTAGGCTCTTATTCTTGGAAGGAGGGTCTGAAGGGAATCTTTTCGACTTTCCAAGCTACATGACACGGTTAGGCATGTTCTATAATGTAAATGTTTCCAGAAAATAGCTAATTGTCAAATAGTAAATTAGGAAGTGCATGCCATATTGATCTTCTGTCGCCTTTGTTTCTTTTACTTGGTTCTCTTTTATTCATCTTTGGCTTTTCACTGTTTCCTTATTTCCTTGTCTTGTTTGCCAAACAGCAGAGTGATGGATTCCTTTTTCATTGCCAGTTTGTTCTTGGAGAGCCCATTTGGGAAAGATATTTTGTTTGGCCCTCGTTGCTCTGGTCTGTGTTTAAAGTCTTGAATCTTGAGGTCGTGCAACGTCCCATGAACTTACAGCTTTCCTTGTATGTCATTTTTGTAAAGCTTGAAATTGAATAGACTCTGTAGTAGTGCCTAGTAATATATAAAATGTTTCTTTACTGGGGACCAGTTCCCCTGAGTTGCCTTGCTCCTTTATAAATATATTATGGTAAAGTAAGACTTCGCCGAGGCTATTTTGACATCTGTATTAATTTATCGACTTATACTTCCAATCTCTAGCTACAGTATTGTCAGTCTTTAAGCCCAAAGTCAGAACTGTGAGCCCCACTTGTAACCTACTGAATTGAGCACATGTGGAAGACTCGATTAACTTAACTCGTCATCTTAATCTGTATTTTACTTGTGATCAATCCACTGGCAGTGAAGATTGAATTAGCATAAATTTACATTATTGGAAGTGCACCCACTACAGCGGTAAGGTTTTTAAGGTCGAGTTAAGGTCGAGGGTGTCTAGTGCAGGACAACATTCACGTGTGATTTTGTTTAGAGATTCTCAAAACATAAAAGACAAGTCAGAATTTGTTTAGATATCCTCCAAATTTACAAGGCACATGAATTGTAATATTTTATTTTGCATGCCATCCTTACAGCTTAATAATTAATATAGTGGAGTCAAATTGTGAAGTCAGTGTTGCTTTTGGTCGTGGATGTAGTAGCCCTGCCAATGAACCAAGGTGATTACATTTGACAACCTTCGATTTAGAATGCTCATCTACTCCAAATGACACTTGTACAGAGAGTAGTCCTTGTTGAACTGGAAGATTGCCAAAAAAAAAAAAAATTTCTGTTGTACTTTTTTCACATAAAACTAGCAGATTGTAGAACCTTCCAGGCATATGAATGGCGGTCAGCCTAATAACATGCAATCGACAATTATAGGGTAAAAAAATGTAGGACTCGAACAAATGCAAAAGAATGAACAAACTTAAGAAACTTGAACGAATTGCTCTCACATCATTTATTTTATTTTTATGAATGGGGACAATGCACAAGCAAATAAGAAAAACAAGCATCCACACAAGTCTCAGGAATCATGCCCCTTTCCAAATTCATCGTGTGTCATGCATGCAATCACAACCAACCCCTGTGGTATCGCACACCTTATATCCATAATTACTCATTCCCTATATGTTAGTAATACACTTATCCTTGATATGAGTTTCCGTGAACTTAGAAATAAGACTGTCCTGTTTTAATGAGGATTTTTCCTAAAAGGATCTGAGGCAGATTCTAATAGCTTTTGCCATGTTCAAGCGTATATCTAACATGGGAATCATAGGAATACAATTGTGGATAGTGTGCTTGCTCCCGTAGCTCCAACCATGGCCAGGGATTAATCCTTGGTTGGACACTTTAGAATAATAATAATCATGGGACGCTAGAATCGGGTTAACCTTGGTCGGAGACCAAAGGTCTGGGCTCGCGAGGGATACCTTGGTTCATCAAAATAATAATAATAATACAAATAATAATAATGCTCAGATGTAGCATGGATATGACCGAGATACACCATTGAGAGGTCCATAGGTGACCTTCCCTTGTTTCCTTGAAACGGGGGATCTGGACTCGTCAAGATTACAATATACAATAGGCTGTATAAACCTGTCTAAATCAAAGTGTGGCCGACTAGCGCGACTCATTGCCAGCAAAAGAGCTATTACTACATTGATGGTGTTGGGTAGGGGCGTGCAACAATGCCGCTCCCTGCGACTGCTTTAAAAACAAGCGCGTGGGCGTGATTTAGAATGCTGTATAAAACATTGAGTTGTGCCTTTTCCATCACCAATTGGTTTCGGAAGGAATGGTAGCTTAGTAGGTGCATAAGATCCTACAAATGGTATTAGAACTCCAGGTCACGGGTTGAGTCGTGGGAGTGCCATCGTGCGGGGGTGGGGGGGGAGCAATTTCGAATGTCATATAAAACATTGAGCTTTGCCTCTTCCATCACCAATTGGTTTTAAAAGGAATGGTTGCTCAGTGGGTGCATAAGAATAACTCCAACAAACACTTCAAATAGCCAATAGCCATGTCAGCCTCCAACAGCTTTAATTGACATATGAGATTGTCTCCAACAGATACTTTATATCCTACATGACATTTGAAGTATGTGATGGTATGCCAAATTTGGCATACCATAAAGCATACTTCAAAATTTTATTTTGAATAAAATAATGGTGAGGACCCATTGCATTTGAATTTTTGGGTGCAAATCTTTATTTTGAATAAAATATGATTATGGGCCCACTTGCATTTGAGTTTGACATCTTTCTTGGAGTTGCTAATTTACATATGCGAAATTACACATGCCACATCAGCCTTCATTTTTTAAAAAGCATATTCAAATTTAAAGTATCTCTTGGAGATGCTCTAAGATCTTGCAAGTGGTATCAGAGGTCATAGGTTCGAGTCGAGGGAGTGGCGTCGTGCGGGGGGATTGTTGGGCAGAGGCGTGCCACAATGCCGCTCCCCGCGACCACTCTAAAAACAGGCCCGCGGGCACAATTTCGAATGCCGTATAAAACACTGAGTTGTGCCAATTCCATCACCAATTGATTTTAAAACGAATGGTAGCTCACGGGTTGCATGAGATCCTACGGATGGCATCCCATAACTGAGCATGGTAGACCCACCAGACCGACAAATGCCAATCTTTTTTATATATGAAAAACAGCTGTGGCACATTGCATATGGTTGGTCAGACAAGATCGTGAGTCCATTCAAACAAAGATCACATATTTTCAAAACAGGACAGCATCTAAATCTCAATCCATCCTTATGAGTGTAGATGGAAATGGGCATTCATGATTCTGGTTGCTGACAGGCAGCCCAAAATAAAAGAAGATTGCATTGTGGAGCAGTGACTTGAGTATGGACGTAATCGATTGCCTGTGAATGAATGAATCATCAGAGTGAATAAATGTGGATTGAGAGGAGAATGCCAATTCATTCAGTTGTTATCTTCCTCTCTTTCATGAGGAAGACCATAGACCACTAGCAGAATCATGGAACAAGCTTCTGAATGACATTATCCCCTTTCAGTGGGCCGTTGTCAAGGTGTTTTATTTATCACCATGGGGGCTGCGACCCAACAGGTGAGTGTGCCAACCTAGCAACCCCTCATTCTTGCCATCAGTTGACTTAAATAGTCACTACTTTGCATATGAAAGGTGAAGGAGGAGAAGAATCACAGGCCCTTGCAAAGCACCACAATAAATATTAAGGACCAACTGAAGCTCCTCCTCGCCTTCATCAGCTCATTTCTTCAAAACAACTCTAATTCTACAAAAGTTATAATCAGGTTCTTATTCATGGGGGTGTCTGTGACATTCAAAGAGATGAACAAGGAAGTCTCACAATCAATCCCTGGATATCTTGTCAATCTTAATGTATTGGTAACCCATCATGCTCTGAAGTGTGATGGTTCTTTAATTATGATTAGTCGGTTCTAAACATGGCCAAACAATTGTAGTAAATTTCATTGTTAGATAGGGTCGATTTGTGTTGAGAATAGTTACTTTGCCAGTCTAATATGTTTGAAATATAGATGAGACTCAAATTATTTTGTTTGAAATAGAGTTGTTTCTCTTAGATCATGTTTTTGCAAATAGACCGCTCGGTATATCAAAAAAAAAAACAAAAAAAAAATTATCACTTTTGTAAAAGTTACATCGATAAACTTATTGAATATATCTCTTTATCTATTTCCTTTATTCCAGCATGCCAAACACCCGACAACGTGGGGTTGCTCAGTTGGCAGCCCCGCATCTCACCTGGCTAATCATTGATGAACTTCTGGGTACGCTACTCTTCTCACTTGTGTGGGCCCTCTTGGATCCTAGTCCCCCTAGGCTGAGGTACCCAAAAAAAAAATGCCAAGAACCCTTCTTTATTCTGGTTGGATCCTGCAACTGGGGTTGTCCTTCTTTATTCTTTGCCAATTGGGGGAACTAGAAGAACCAATTAGTGGGTGCATTTTCAGCTAGCAGTAGCTGTTGTTGACTTGTTGATAGCTGAAAGGGAAAGAATGATGGATTAGATTGTGGCTTTAGAAATAGAGAGACTACATGTCATTTTCCATCTCACACAAGCTGTTCCTTTCTATTTTGCCTGCATTTGGGACCAGTACACTGTTTTAAATATCTGATGTGAGATTGAACCTCAAGAATGGATGTCGGACAGGGATGTGATATCAATGTAAATATTAAAAGAAAAGTTAAATCAGCCCCATTTGATCATCTCAACCCCCAGCTTGAGAGGCTCAAAATTTTTACAGACTTAAGTACAATCTAAGGGATTGTGTGTTTCATATAATTGAATTGAATATGCCTAGGATTGTATTTCTAAAAGCGGTTAAAAATCAAGAGACAGAATGTGAATGTCCAAAATTGACCACTAAGCAATCCCCCCTTTAATGGAAAATGAATCAAAGGAAGATGAGAAATGAATATTCAGCCCTTACCCTAATAAATTAATACCTAGGAAAATCAAGGTCTCATCTACATCCCTATCTTCCACCCTTACTTCTTTTAATAATCCTTCAGTGGAGTTTATTTCACCACAAATTCCTATGTATTTTAAGAGGGGGTTTCGGTGTAGAGTTTGAAATAGTTCTTGTGCGGGGTATTTCCGTGATCCCGAAATTAGTCCCAGTTTAGATAAGAGTACCACCTGGGCTTACTTTGGACCCGGTCCTGCTCGGCTCGGCGACAGCGCCAGCTGGCACTGAGCCCAAACCCGCCTCGGTAAGAGTACCGAGCACACTCCATTGAGTTCGGCATCTCGCATCTCGACAGCAATGTCCGAACTTGCACCCACGATTTCGGTGACTTCTCCAGTTCAGCTCTTTTAACCAATGTGAACACCGAACGTCGAATCCTCATTATGTGACGGGACAAGTACGTTGCAGAACGTACTGGCAGATAAGGTGGCCGCCGAATACTGATGAGGGGTCATCCCTATCAGTCGATCACGTCCACATTTATATGTGGGATTGAGCAGAGATCCGATGGGACAGTACCCTTACCTACCCCTACTAAGGATCCTAGGTATGGGCTAATGGGACAAGCTCCTTCACCTACCTCCACTTAGGAAGTTTCCACTCGTCTATATATACCTGCATGGTAAGCCCATAACAGGTACGCATTATGCACTTTGCAATAAACCGCTCTCTTTGCCTAAATCTTCCTCCTTACTTCACCTTTTGTTCGGTGATAGCACTAACATAGGCATCGGAATGCCTTCGGCTGACAGCAGCCCGGGGCCCTGACTCTTGTCTCCTCTCTTTCAAGTTCAGGATATCCAGTGATATTCAAACCAGATAAGCAACACCATTAAAAACTTCACCATCATCTAAACCAAGTCCGTTATTTTTAGGCACTTACAGTTCTCCTACGGAGTTCCTCGAGAGAGGCACCTGTGGGCAAAAGATTTTTGGTATATATGAACATAAAAGCTGCATAAATGAGGCTAAAACAGAGCCCTGAGTTTGAGCACAAAACCAAACGAACCCAGCCCAATTTCATGTCTCGGCCTAGTTGAGTCATGTGGTCAGGTGTGGGCTGTGTAGCCTAGCCCAAGTTGTGCTCCTAATTCCATCACAAAGTGCATATATCCCTAAAGTAGCCCGGTATTAAAATCTACCCTCCACCTGCATAGTGTAGTTGGCAATGAACACTAAAGTCTCCTCTTTAGAGAGAGAAGAATATTAGAATAGATTAAGTATGACAAACAAGATAAAACAAAAAATACAGAATCTATCATTTGGGCCTACCCCCAACTTGCATGGGATCATCAATTCACTCAGTTTTTGGATTCTATGATTTTGATTCCTTTTCAGCTACTGCTACAACAGTGCAGGTTTTTGTTTCTCCACCTTTGAATGCACCAAATCCATTTCGGTGTCACTTCATGTCTGATCTGAAATGAAACATCAAACAAGAAAACTTTATCTGGAGATCAACATTAATATTGAACATCCAAAGGCCCTAATGGACATAAAAAATAAAAAAACCCTCCCTTTCCAAAGGATCAGAGCACAGGTTTGAATTTTGAACCTTGGTGGTTACCTGGAGGCAGGGCAAAATGCAATGGCTAGTCTAAAGTGTTAACAATTAAGAGCATCACAATAATAGGATCAACTACAAGAAGGACAGATCTGAGGTCTACAAAGTGAAACATGGGCTTGTGGTCATGTGGGCCATACTGATGTCACAATTATAAACAAGCCAGGCCTTGCCTAGCCCAACATATTTAACACAAGTGTCATAATTGCTTTCCTGAGAGTATAGCATTTTATTATCAATAACATAAACCATCTTATGTACATTTTTCAGTAACACAAATCATTTTGAAAATATTGGAATATTAGGAGGAGATCTTCAGAAAATATGGTTAAATATCAGCCAAATTGGAAAATTGATGTAAATGCGAGAAAATCATAACATTATACAATGACAAAAATATAGTAAGAATTAAGTTAAAAAAAAATAAGATTTAAAATCTTATATTAATTCTTTTTGAAATTTTTAGTTATTTGAAAATAATTTTCCACATGTCTCTTAAAAACCACAAATTTGGAATATATCCTTCTTATATTCATAATAATCAGTTTAATGAGTAATTGGGTCTGGGTACACTGGATCTGACCCGACCCATTTACAGCTTTGCCATCCACCAAACCAATCATGATTTTTTCTGTTTCACAAGTCATTATATGTACCTCTGTACTACAACCACCGAAAATAGTAACAAGTAAGAACTCAGTCCAATTATCTCACTCTTCCGCACATGGAAAGGGGCTCACTTGGTTTGTACTTATGCCTTCCCTTCTACCACTACCATGGCTAATTGGCTATTTTACATTAAAGTCTGTTTTGCGAACAGAATGTCTAAAAACTTAAGGGGTCTTGCCCCTATGGCTGCCCTTAGATCTAACATTTGTCCCATAATGTAGAGCTATTCGTACAATAATGATGTGATATCGCACAGCCCTAGGATATTGCACTGTTTGTGATATCATTTGAGCCTATAACATCGCATGAACAGCTTTATGGGAAATAGTTAACTTGAACAGTTCAGGGGCTAATGTCAGGAGGTCTAAATGACAGCTATTCTGGCAATATCTCAAAACTTTAGGAGAATCATAAATAATTAAAAACCCTTGTCCCAATTATATTTGGATCAGTCACGTGAATTCTGTTTATCCATTCCAATTATCTGGGCAGATCCTCAGGTAAGGATGAAGGTAGAGGAACCGAGCAAGTGTACATGAAGAGAGAATGTATCAGAGATGTGAATCATGTGATAGAAAGTAGTAGAGCAACTTTGCTCAAAGTTCCACTCCTCAATGCAGGGCATGGTGGGCCTCTCCTCATTTGGCACATCTGTAAGATGCGGATTTCAAATGTGTGATACATCAACTTTTACTAAAAAGAAAGAAACCCTTTCTCTGATTCGTCCCCCTTGAAAAAGGAAAATTTTCACTCGATTGTTGGGAAAGTAAAACATCATTACACTTCAAATCTCTTTCATCACTCTAAACAGTTCTGCTTTTCCAATCTCACACAATACATAAAACTAAGAGCTTGGTAGTTACTAAATTATTCCCTTCTCTAAAGCCCAAACACGTGGGTGTGCCACTACCACCACTCACTCAGGTCCCATATATTCAACAATGCATCTCTCCAGCTTCCATGATGTGAATGGGTCTTCCCATGTCTTGTTATTGTCATGTACCACAACTCTCTCTCTCTCTCTCTCTCTCTCTCTAGAAAATGCAGTGACAAAAGAAAAGGGCAGATTGTGCCAATGATTTCAAAATGCACATTGTCAATAGAAATAAATTTGGCGGGCCTTTAAGGTGTAATGCATGAAGCTGGACAGTTGACACCTATCCTACCAACCAAAGTATAGAACCACCCATTGTAACCTTACATTTCTTATACAATATTCGATCCTATTTAACTGCTATAGCATTCCATGTGTCCATCTACAAACCCCACAAATACCTTTCAATATCTTCAAGCTGAGCCCAACAGCTTATTACACAGGATTCAAGCTAAGCCCAGTCTACAGACTACAGGTCTCAATGCTAAGTGCCAGATCAAGTACAAGGCCCAATATGTCATTTAAGAGGAGTTCTGGTGTGAGAATGATTAATGGGTTTTACTCTAAAACATAGGATGGGAGTAGTGCCATGGCAAATGGCCTCACTTCAGTAAGGCCAGATGTCCTGCTGCTCACATTTGTTTCACATTCCACAGAAATACCAGAACAATAGTTGCAAGCTGAGGCATTCCATGCATTCTATTACTGTTTTTTTTTTTTTCCTCTGCATGCATTTGTTACTCCAAAAACTAAGTATTGTGAAACCATCTCAGTTGCTATAAAATTCACCTGCCTATCTCCACATGGTTCTTACGAGAGTTACGACAACCTCAGACAAACCAAGAGACTCTTGATATAAAAATCATAACAATATGAATGTAATCTATATTTTTTTTCTGAGAATGCATGCCATTACCTCTTGCTGAGCGCCGGCGATTTGAGTGTATTTCTTGTCTTGACTGTGTAGGTAGCCACTGGTGTCAACATCTTTTTAGAGCAATAAAATCGACGGATTCTATTGATTCCTCCTCATGAGTGGTAGTAACCCAAACGTGATACTCAAATACTCCCATCATACACAATTTTTTATCAGCCCCATTCTATGATGAGGCTCATTAGAAGAATGGTTTGGACTTTGAATCACATAAACAAGGGCCTCAATAGATGAGGCCTCGAAAATGGTGAGCCATTAGAATGATTTTCGTGGATTCTGTGAAAATAATGACCATGTGCTATCATATATGTGTGAAAAATTGTGGCTGAAGATACTTAAAGACAACAAAAAAGTACAATTGATAAATATAAAAACACAGAAAGCAAGATCTTTTAAATTTGCAAACTACCAAGTTATCAAACCGATCATATGCTGAAACTCAAGAGAACTAGAGGAAACACACATGATACAAAATCTAAATAGTTTCAAGAATCAATTTTGACGTGCTAGATAGATCTGAACTCATTGTTGGGGAAGAGATATCACCAATATTCCACTTATCACAACGGCCCACCCACGAGATGAAGAATCTAGATCATAGGAGGGTGTGCCCCACAGATGAAAAAAAATGGCGGACCAAAAATTGCATTACTCCAGGCAAAGCATTGTCCTCAAGAGAAGAAACTGAAATAACCGTGCTACTTTCCAGATTAACAATAAAAGCTTGCGTCCACTCAAAAGCTTGCAACAATTTAAAATTATACATATTAATCATAACTTGTAAGGGAGAACATTTTTTTACCTGGTATGCTTAAAAGTTAAAATGACAATGTACATCAAGGCCAATAATAGCTTTCAGATAAATCAAAACTATTAATTTGTTTCTTGTCCTACTTGGAGCCCAAGTATTTGATGCACTGTGACACTCTAGTAAGTTTGCCTGCAGATGAAATTTATGGTACTGTGAGAACCTTGGTCATGAGCTGGATGCTAGCAGAAACTTACCAAGTTAGGAATTTCCATCCATATAAGATGAAGGTGTTGGAACATGGAAAGAATGCAATTTAACTATGAAGTTGGTTTGACTGAACCTTTTATCTCCCAAAGAAAATCCTATTCACAACGTCGACAGGTAAAGCATAAGCTGGATCTATTGCCTTCAATCCGGGATATTCCAATAGTGACAGTCCTGCATGTTGCCCAATTTGTAAATAACATATATCAGATATATCCAAAGACCATTTAGCTCGAGGATTAATGACATGCACAAGGAATAGAATAAAATCTGCCAAACAGCCAAAGAAGGTAAGTGATAAGCCCCAATCGTCGTCATCACCACCAACACCACCACCACTCATCACCTTCTTCTCATCCCATACTCCTTGACCCATAAAATTGGCGCACATGGTTTTGTGATCAAGAAAGATACTCTGATGGATGGATCATGTCACAAGCATATCCATACAAAAAGAGTAAGTAACCCTTTCACTGGTGGTATGAAAATAGGGTAAATAAAAAAAAAAAATACAGCAATAATCCACGTTCAATAAAAAGAGGCCCAGGGCATTCCTGCAGTGAGTGTCCTGACATGATCCATCCATGGTAGACCCATTTTCAATCATGCGCAGGCCCAATAATTGTATTATAGTTAGATATTGTGTTTTAGTTAAGTTACAATTAGTCTAGTCATAACTTAAGTACACTTTCTATATTAGGTTGTATTAGGATTCTGTTAATAGGGTATTAAACCCTTATATAATGAGAAGAGATGGACCCTAAAGGGGACACGCCATTCATCACAAGTCTCTCTCTCTCTCTCTCTCTCTCTCTCTCTCTCTCTCTCTCTCTCTCTCTCTGTTCTATGTTCTTACCAAGTGATAGCAAGAAAGGAAGAGCAGCAGAATGAAGATATCAGCTTGAAAAATTAAGGATGCTAAAATCAAAACTTGGTTACTAGACTTTGTTGAACCCAATTTTATTCTCAATCTGAAACCTTACAAATCTGCCCATGAGATGTAAGATTATCTTAAAAAGATTTATCAACAAGGTAATGCTGCTCGACAATTTCACTTGGAGCTAAACATCTACCAATTTTCTCAAGGCACCCTGTCTATACAGGAATATTACAATGGGTCTCACCGACTGTGGTCTGAATATGATGAGATCATGTTTGCAACTGTGTCTGTAGCACTTCTACCATAATTACTTCCCTTACAGCAAAATAGTCATCAGGACCGGTTTCTCATAAAACTTCGTCCAGAGTTTGAGACCGTCAGATCAAACTTAATGAGCTAGGCTCCTTTTCCAAGCTTAGATGACTGTCTTCAGGAACTTCTGCGGGAGGATCAACGTCTGGTTACCAAAACGACTCTGGAACAACAGAGATCTACTGAGGCTCCACTTACCTATGTAGCTACAACCAGAGCACCTTCTCAGGACATCAGTAAAGTTCAATGCTATAACTGTAAGAAATATGGTCATTATGCAAATCAAAGCAAGGCTAAAATCTGCAAATATTATAAGGCCACTGGTTACGTTATTGAAGAATGTGGGAAGAAGGCTCGAAATTCTACCTCTAGCAACTATGCGCCGTCAGCCCCTGGTACTTCCACAATATAGTTAGCTCCTAGTGCTTACACAGTGACGTCTCAACCATATGCACCCTCTGACTTCGGTAGTTCCCTACAATTTGATTCTTCTTTGCAGCTTGGTTCCTCATCACAATCTACATCCCCAGCTCCTCTCACTCCTGATATGGTAAATCAAATGATTATCAATGCCTTGGCATCAATGAACATTTTAGGTACTGATTCGTCTCTTTCTCATACATGGTACTTGGATTCTGATGGAAGTAACCATATGACATCCTCACCCACAACTTTACAACATGTGCTTCCTTACACTGGTAATCTTACTATTCAAACTACCAATGGAAACCATCTTCCAATCACCACTGTTGGTGATACCCCTGGCCCATTACCATTAACCAATGTTTTAGTGTCCCCTCATCTTGCTACCAATTTAGTTTTTTATGGGTCAACTTGTTGAAGATAATTACAAAGTCTCGTTTTCTTCTTCTGGTTGTATTGTGCAGGACCGGGATTCGGGAAGTGATCGCGAGGGGGCCTAAACGTGGCAGACTGTTTTCCCTACCAGTGTCTATTTTCATTCAGAATAAAACTTTCCACTAGTCGTTTTGTTTTGTTATTAAGAATAATTCTTGATTGTGGCATAATAGCATTGGTCATCCGAATGCTTCTACAAGGACTACTTTGTTTAAATCTGGATTATTAAATAAACCTATTGATTCTATTTCTTTTGAATGTGATGCTTGTAAATTAGGAAAAAGTAAAACTATACATTTTCCTCATTCCTCAACACGAAGCACTGAATGTTTTGAATTAATTCACAGCGATGTTTGGGGCATTGCCCCTCACCTTTCACATGGCCATTTCAAGTACTTTGTTACGTTCATTGATGACTACGGCAGGTTTACTTGGATTTATTTATTGCATTCTATGTCTGATGTTCTTAATGCATTTTAATTTTTTCTTAGCTATGTTGAGAACCAATTTTCCAAATGCATTAAAACTTTGTGCTCAGATTCAAGGGGAGAGTATATTTCCAATGATTTCCAATCTTTCCTAAAGACAAAACGAATCATTTCTTAGAGTACCTGTCCGCATACTCCGCAATAAAATGGAGTGGCAGAACGGAAAAACAAGTATGTCCTTGATGTAACTAGAACTCTACGGATTGAATCACCAGTTCCTCCTCGTTTTTGGGCTGAAGCTCTCACCATTGCAGAACATTTAATAAACCATCTTCTATCATCTATCATTGATCAATTAACATTGCATTTTAAACTATTCGGTCATCATCCTGTATTTGATCATCTACAAACCTTTGGTCATCATCCTGTATTTGATCATCTACACACCTTTGGCCATGTTTGCTTTGTTCATCTACCTCCCACAGAACGAACAAAATTAACCATACAATCTCGCAAGTGTGCATTTCTGGGTTATGCTACTAATAAAAAAGGTTTTGTTTGTTATGATCCCATTGGTCGTCGCATCAGAGTTTCTCGCAATGTTATTTTCTTTGAAAATCAATATTTTTTTCAAACTCACTTGGATTGTCCTCCATCCTCTCATGCTATCTTACCGAGTTTTATAGGTAAAACAACTGTTACTAGGTTTCATACTGACTTTGTTTATCATCGTCGGGAAAAACCTACCACTGCAAGTGCCCGTCCTCCTGATCCCCCGCCGGCAACTGGTTCCACAACTCCTCCTATCCTACGTTGCTCCTCCAGAACTTCTAGACCACTTGAGCGGTATGGACTCACCCACTTCCTTAATGACAACCCTTTCTTCTGTCTCTATCCCTAGTTCTTATTTGCAGGCAGTACAACATGATAGTTGGAACCAAGCTATGAAGGCAGAATTGGATGCAGTGGATCAAAATCACACATGGGACATTGTGGATTGTCTTTTAGCAGTTAAACCCATCGGTTCCAAATGGATCTACTTCATCAAACTTAAATATGATGGCTCCTTGGATAGACACAAAGCTAGACTCGTGGCACTTGGTAATAGGTAAGAATATGGGATTGACTACGAGGAGGCGTTTGCACCTGTGGCAAAAATGACTACAGTTCGGTTACTTTTCGCCATTACTGCGTCTAAATCTTGGTCATTATACCAAATGGATGTAAAAAATACCTTTCTCCACGGGGATCTGAAAGAAGAGGTGTATATGCGAATACCACAGGGAGTCAACTCTCCATCTAAGAAATTTGTTTGTTGCCTACAGAAGTCTCTTTATGGTCTGAAACAAGCTCCTCGGGCCTGGTTCCAAAATTTTAGGGGTCGCCTATGCACAAGTGGCTTTACTCAAAGCCCTTACGATCTTTCTCTTTTTCTGCAAACAACATTTATTGGTGTTACTGTTCTTCTTGTGTATGTTGACGACATAATTATCACTGGCATTGATGATGGTATGATCAAGTCTATTAAAGCGTCTCTCAGGGATTCTTTCCATATGAAGGATTTGGGCCCTTTGCATTATTTTTTGGGGTTAGAAGTGCATCAATCTCCCAAAGGCCTCTTTATTAATCAACACAAGTATACATCTGATCTTATTGAGCTTGCTGATCTCCATGACTCTTCACCGTTGATACACCTGTAGAGGTCAATCTAAAATTGAGTAAAGATGATGGTGACCTTCTTCCTAATCCACATACCTACAGGCGCTTGGTGGGTAGTCTTGTCTATCTTACCATCACTCGACCGGATATCTCTTATGTCGTCAATCTTGTGAGCCAATTCATGACATCTCCGAGACACCATCTGACTGGTGTCAAGCGTATTATCCGATATTTGTTGGGCACTGTCACTCGTGGTTTATATTATCTCAAGGATAATCCTCTTTAGTTGACCGCTTATGCAAACGCGGACCGGGCGGGCTACCATGATACACGTTGGTCTACTACTGGTTTGTACATATATCTCGGAAATTCTCTCATTTATTGGAAATGCAAAAAACAAGAGCGTATTTCTCGATCTTCCACATAAGCTGAATATTGGGCAATGTCTTCTGCCTATTCTGAAATCTTATGGCTCATGGGACTTCTCTCGGATCTCGGTTTTGCTCAATCCTCTCCTACTTCCTTGCATGCAGATAATACTGGGGCTATCAAGATCACTAAAAATCCTATCTTCCATGAACGCACCAAACATATTGAAGTGGACTGTCACTTTATTCGGGATGAATTTAAGCATGATGTCATTTCTTTACCTCAAGTCCCTACTGAGCTTCAGTTTGCTGATATCTTCACCAAAGGACTTCCTCGGCCTTAACATCAATTTCTGGTTACGAAATTGCTGCTATATGACTCCCCAGCATCAATTTGAGAGTGGTGTCAATCAAGCTCATCCTGTGCAGGCCCAATTGGGCCCAATAATTGTATTAGAGTAGATATTGTGTTTTAGTTAAGTTACAATTAGTCTAGTCATAACTTAAGTACACTTTCTATATTAGGTAGCTATAATTTAGGATTTGTATTTGTATTAGGATTCTGTTAATAGGGTATTAAACCCTTATATAATGAGAAGATATGGACCCTAAAGGGGACACGCCATTCATCACAAGTTTCTTTCTCTCTCTCTCTTTGTTCTATGTTCTCAAGATGACACCCATCATATCACTCAATTGATTCATTGAACCATTCACAACATTTGCACTCCTGACCTCATATGGCTCAAGCTGAAGATCATATGATTCCTCTTATTAAAAATAGCAATGGACGAGCGAAGTCATACACATAAACAACAAAATTCAAGCTGATACCTGCAACCCCAAAATAGGTATGGAATACATCAACTGCATCATCTGGTCTATCTGAAATTCCTCCATTCTCTTTGTCCTACATTTCACAAAATGAACATCATGAAAATATTTCATTGTGATGTGCAATATTACAGAAAAGGTAATTGGCGCTGAGTATTTATTTCACAGCACCTATCTCTATTCATGTAGCCCACATGCAGGAAACATGGATCTCTCGCTTTCTGGATGGGCCATTCCCCAAAAATGCATCACAGGATGACACTCACCATTGATTTACACAAATTGTTTGACAATATATATCCATATATACATATATTCAACTATCCACTATAACATAATTTTGGGGCACAACACAGCCATACATGTTAAGGCCCAGCAGATGAATGATCCAGAACTCATGAACAAGCACCCATATAAAGACATCTTCAAACCCTCTTTGGCCAAAATGGGATAAATTGGACCTGTTCAGTTGCTAGTGAATTGATTTCCATGACCCATCTCAGACAAGTGTCTTTCTCTGTCTTCGGTAACATGCCAAATATAAAAATGTGGTGGGGTCCACCTTTCCCACATATCACAGACTTACAAGTGGAATTGTATAAAAACAATTGAATCTTTTTTGTATTTGATGTCTCACAACATCAACTGATTGTGCTCACAGAACTGGCTTTTCGTTTAAGTCCTTGGAACTGAATCCAAACATACAGAACAGTGTCCTGAAGAGCACTTGTTGCTGTGACAACAAAAATTGTCATGGAGCTAAAATATCTCATGTTTCACATTGCAGCTTCCCAGCCAAATATGAATTTTTGAAAAGCAAGCAAATAATTATGTTTTCTTATGCTAATATTTAGCAGAGGAATGTGACATTAGCCACTTCTTACCCCCCAAAGTGGTCTGTTGCTTTGTTCCTTTACAAAATCAGGGGTTTTCATGAACCAAAAAGTTCTCTCCCATTTCGTGAAATAGAACCTAAACTATGAATAAAGGTAGAGTTAAAAATAACCTGACAGTCCAAGATATACTTCACAAGCTTATCCTTGTCTATCCAGTGCACTCTGTCAATCAAAATTAGACTAGAAAGCACCCACCAAGAGTAGCAGACCTGAAAGGGAGCCAAGCAAGGTTCAAAATTAAAGTTCAGGGGCTTGAACAATGGGTGCCACAAAACCAACTGTAAAAGTGTGATGGTATTTTTATTTTATTTTATTTTTTATTTTTTGACATTCAATGAAAAAAAATGATCCTAATGGATTTTAGCTGGTTTGGGCGTTTTAAATATGAAAACAGCCTCCTGAGTGCTACAAAGAAATAAAAAGAGATTTAAAGAAGAATTCAGTCGAAATCCAAAATCTCAGAATGGTCCCTGCTTAAATCTTCTTTTCTTCTACTGATTTTCAAATCATGATTACATATTTAAGCAGAGGTATCAATGGATCAGATTGTGTCCAGGTGACCAATGTGCGTAGCAGGTGTGGACCCAAAAAAGACTTGACCTGTTTATCAACAAGCTGGAAATGTCTACCCAAACCACAATCCAAGTAGAAAAATCAGCCCATATCCCAAATCACTTGGCCAGCTTGGCTTGAATTGGCCGGTAGGGTAGAAGCTGCAACACTTAACACTTATGAGTGAAAGAACTCTTCTAAAGTCAGTTTTAGAAATACCCACGTCAGGAAGCTTTTCAGGCCGTCCATTTAGACCTCCAGATTTAACCTGCCGCTCGCATAACCACCACCCAAGAAGATCCTTATCAACATGGTGTAGAGATCCAGTAATCGCAAGGGCACCCACACAGCAAAAAACTGCAGTCACAATGGCATGCCAAGTACATTTTTTTTATTAAGCTCAAATTTGTGAAGTTTGGTGCATAAAGCACATAGCCAGATCAAAAATTGATCTAAAACATGTTTGTGCACATCCATGCACATAGAGAACATAGTCTGAGACTGCTATCTAAAACAGGCTTGTGCATGCACATGCACATTAGGTGGTCACATATTGGGGTCAGTCATACACTACACTACCATCACTCATCCCTACTTGAATGGTCGTACTAATTTGATAGGGGCTTTCACATGGACAATTACGTACAATGGACAATTATTGAGCAGAAACTCAAATGGTTAGGAACATAGGATAAAAGAGACTGATATGGGTAGTTGGCCCATTCATAGGAATGATTCAAACCATCAGAGGGTGGATCTGATATTCTGATATGAATTTTCATCAAAGGTAAATAGATCTTTTAAACACTTATATTTCTAATGTCCAAAATCCACAAATATGGAGTATAAGATACTAAGCACATGAGATCCACAACAAATGAATACATACAAAACAATAAATAAATAAATAAATAAGAAAGAAAGAAAAACCCACAAGAAGCAGAACATACTTTGCCCAGCATGAGACTCCCCTCCAGGTGTGCATCCAAATCCACCATCCAAATTCTTACAGCTCACAATGTAGTTCACAGCCTTTTCCACATTAATTCTATCTAGACGGTGTAAAATAGCAAGACAACAGATTGCACAATAAGAGAACCTACAGATGAAGAAAAGATTAATTTAAAAAAGTTCAGCACAGTCATCTAGATAACATGGAAGGAAATTATGATTGCAAATAACAAATGGGCCAAAAAGATAAAATACCGTGTATCAATTTCGCCCCATATGTCACCTGAGAAAGAACCATCTTCATTCTGTAACCCGGCAATATCTAACTCAAGATCAAGTCAAACAAAGCCTTCTCATCTCCAATCAAGAACTCAAATAGTTAACTAAGTTAATATGGAAATCCGTTACCACTAATTAAAACACATATAGCACCTACGGAGATAATGCTTGCAGATTAGAAAGTTTAAGGTCACCAAGTCCTAAGGATCTACCTATTTGAGTTAAATTGAAGACTTGCATAGTATTAGACAACTGGAGCATGATGATGAATCACTTGTCCTCCCAATGGAATTATTTAGTTGATTGTGTGAATGATTCACCATTTGCACAACCTTAGTGAGTCGAAATCATGAATAATCAACTATCACAATGCCCAATATGCACACATTTCTTGTTCACCCTAATTTGTTATCTGTGAGAGGTGCTAATGTGATGAACATGTGATTTGGGGTTAATTTTAGTTGGAACAGGCCTCAAGTTTAGAATTGAGATGACTCCTCCAGTACTGCAGATCGATGTCATGAACCAATTTAAATTGGCCTCTATAAAATTAACCAAATGATGCTCCTAACTGGATTCAATTAAAGCAAACCACGAATCAGAAAATCGTTTCCACTAGAAAACTATGAATAACAAAAAACCAACCAAATCCAAACCAACTTGAACAAGAAATTAGGCAGTCGTGTGTATAATATAAACAAAAGTATTGAAGCATCAAAAGGACAAGTACCGGCAAAACATCATATAAAAACATAGCATTCACAATAGGACAACCATGGAAGTAGTTCCAGGATGCTGAATGGTGAATAGCTACTTAAAACACGAAGATGGTACCAAGGACCTAATCATATAACCAAATAGTCATATACATGGAACGACAAAGCAGGGAATCTGGCTAGAAATCAATCAGCACAAACTGTAATACCAGTTGCAAAAATATACTGTGATTATGCATGTTGTATGCTGCTTTAGGAAATCATAAGAAATTTGGACATATGGAGATGACATCATTCACATTCATATCCAATGCATTCCAGGTTGGACCTGAGGCATATTAGATGCAAATTTGGAGTTAGGACACCTGATGTGGCTAAATGGCATGGATGACCATCTGTTTCACCAGAATATTGAATCAAGCTAGTGATATAAGCTATAAATCCAAGCATGTCTTTTAACAACAATGCAAATTTCAGGCTGGAGAGATGCCCAAATATAAGGTTCATGCGAAATTTTCAAGAAAATCGTATCATCCCTTTGTTAGATACCGTCCCAAACAATATGCGCGCGCGCGCACACAGAGAGAGAGAGAGAGAGTCATGTGAAGTATAATAAAATCTCTAGCCTTAAAAACAAGGATACAGCTTGACACCTTATCAATGTCGAGAACATCTAGCTTGTCAAAAAGAGCTAAAATCTGCACAGCACTAATTGTATACAGAACATGAGGATCATGTCCAACATGGCCAGAAAAACCACCTGCATAGCAAAGATAGAATTAACAGAAGGCATGCATTATAAAGAAAAGTGGGAAAAAAAGTTATGGGTGCTATTTCCCCAGTGAGAAACATTAGAGGCATGGTCTTATTGTGCTAAGAAATTATGGGTGTGATGCATCAGCATATGCATAGTATGAAAGCACCTCTAACATTAAAGTTAGGGCCACTGTTTGGTGACACATATTGCTGATATTCTAGAACCCAATGTGCACATGAGATGCCCCCGAAATATTCTGATTGACAGTCTAAGCATCCAATCCTTTTTCTTGGGAGGAAAAATTACAGCAATTGTCAAAAGAAGTTCCAATCTAATAAAATAAATTTACTTGTGAGTTTCTCTTTTTCAATCGAAAGCCTATAGATGAAAAAGATGGCGGAAGATGTATATGATCCATAATAGATCTCACAATGCCCCATACCAATTATTGTATGTAATATGAACTCTCTACAAATTATTAAAATTTATTTCTGAAAAATCCTGTATTTTAGGTGGTTCAATGAAAATAAAAAACTCCATACTAGTGCTGGGTTCTAAAACTTATACATGCATGCAATCTGGTAACAAGAAACACAACAACAGCCCGTAGAACAGTTGGAAGGTGATCATTGTCACAACCACAAGGCTATGAGTTCGAGTCATGTTACTTATTAAAAGAAAAAAAAAAGAGATAAAACTACAACAAACGGTGTCACAATGTAGAAGAATTCACAAACCACAATCATGTTGACAGCTCATCACCCATGAAACAACTGCTTCCTGATCAACGCTTCCAAGCTTTTGCAAAAGATCTAAAGTAGTCAAGCCCCAATATGCACCATTCATTCTCAGATGCTCCATGACCAAAGATTCAAAATCGTCCTTCTGAAGGCAAAATGTACATAAGAAGTTCAGGAAAGCTGAAAATCTAGTGACACTTCAGATTAGACAACATTCCATGTATCGTAACAAGTACAAACCTTTTCAACAGCTAAGATATATTGTACATGCTTGTCGATTTCCAGCTCCCCCATTCCCAAAACTGCAAAGGAAAGTTTGATATATTTTGTAGTAGAAAATAATTAAAGATAAATACAATCTTAGAAGCTTAGCTATTAGCAAACACTTCATAAAGTCACTTAGAAAGGTATTGAGCTTCATATCAGAAAAACGAGACACTAAAAGAATGCTCAGTGGAAACATAAGTAGCTTAGGTTCCTATCTGGATTACTGCAAACTCCAATCAAAAGGAACATTTTGGAAGAACATCTGGAACGTTATTATTATTGGGGTGGACAGTCATTCAAATCTACAATCAGTATCATATGCATTTCTTATACATGGCATCTAGGACCTACATATATGCAAATATTTGAACTCAAACTCTTTTCTAAATAAAAATATATATTTGAATAGAAGAAGAAAAATTGGTATGTTTTACATTGTCAAACAACAGTGGGCCCCAAGAACTGTGGGCCTGTTTTTGGGCCTCCTTTTTTAGACCTTAATAGCAATTATGCACTTGACAGCATTACACAACTGTTGGAGGAGAAAGCATCTAACATACGAAAACAAAATCCAACAGAGGAATGCCCCTTCTTTATCAATTGCTCATCAAAGGACTTGACAAAAAACTTGTCAATAGATACATCACACCACCATATCCTATAGTTTGTACCACTATCAGGATCAGACACTGAATGGACTTTGAGAAGCAGCACAGTCAATTGAATTAGACTCACCATCACGCAAATTCTTCAGAAACAGGGTAAACAACTTTCATACCAGACCATTTTAAATAATATAAACCAACACTACTTTATTAGCAGCAGCAATAAATGAAATGTTAGTTGGATCTAGGCCCAGTTGTACATTAGTCCTAGCCCACGAGTATACTAAAACATGTGTGTTTGGGCCAAGTCAACATGAGATTCTGTACAATGATTCTTTCCTATATTGTAGATTGTAGTTAACTGTAATTGCTTGATTAGAGCATGTAATTACTAGATTAGAGCCTTGATTAAGGCAACAATTCATTGAGAAATAGAGGGGATCGATCCTTTTGGAGATCAACCCAATTCATTACAATTTCACTGTTAATTATCTCTATTGTGAATGTCATGAAATTCCTCTGCAAAAATTTGTATACCATAAATCTTCCCGAATTGGACATGAGACCCATCCTTAATTGCATAACATATATTGGGACTAGAAGTATTCCGTCGGCTGTAGCCCATTTTGATGCAACAGCACTATCTGGCCGTTGAGGCAAGACTCATGGTCCAATTGTGGGACCCACGCAAGATTAGGAATTCTTTATTGTTATTAGTTTCTAATTTTTATTTAAGAAATTGCATTTAGGATTAGTTTGTTTCTAATTTGGAAAGGATTATTATTTAGTTTCCTAGTTTGATTAGGAATACTTTCTTAGGGTTTAAGTTTTTTTTATTTTATATATATATGACATTGTAGAGGTTAATAATCTCAGTGATTATTGGAATTAATAAAATTTCCCTGCGTGGGTTTAGCGTGGAGACTGTCTTCATCGTGGTTGTTCCAAGTGGGAACCCTAATTGTGCCCCAGCACTTGCATCCTAACTCTAGGATTGCATCAATTGGTATCAGAGCCGAACGATCTTTGATCGTCAGCGTGACTACCCCTATTCCTCCTTCCGTTCGCCAACCCAGCCCCATCCTGTGATACATCAAATTTTGTGTTGCCCAACCCACGTTCATGCAAGGCAAGTTCAGTCATCATCCAAGTTCGTGATGGGTGCTAAATAATAGGTGTATGTTATGGTGTTGTCATGTAATTGTTTCTTTTGACTTAGTGGTTTTTGACTAATTGTGAGATGTCCATGTGAGGTGTTCCATGTAGTTTGTTTGTTACATTTGTTGGCAGCTATTGTGGAACTGAAGTAGCTGTTGGAATTGTGCTGTTAGAGTCTCACTACATGTATTTAATGAGAAACTCAGCAATGAGATGTAATCAATGAATTTTCCAGCAAACTCTTGTATTGGTGCAATCTCCCACTTGAGATTAAAAATCATCTATTTTCCTCTTTCTCTTGAGCAGTGCACCCAAAGAATTTCACCATAGCTCAAGGATGGAAAAAATACCATAACAATTTGGTATCAGAGCCGCGAGATTCCAAGATGGCAGACAATATGAGAAGCGCACAGATTGAAGAAAGAATGAGCAGTTTACAGAACTCACATGCTGCACTAAGGGAAACCTCTGAAAAACATAGTGCCTTGTTGGCAGAAGTACTACAAAGGTTGGACCAACTGCGAGCAGCTTACAAGGAACCGGACGATTTGTCAGTAAACTCAAAGGGGCCTATGGGACATTCTTTTGGTACTAATGGTGGGATTCATACCCGCACGATGAAGTTAGACTTCCCACGCTTTGACAAAAGCAATCCCAGCGGATGGCTTTTAAAGGCAAGCAATACTTTGCATACCACAATGCACCGCCAGAGCAGTGGCTCACGATCGCCTCTCTTAACATGGAAGGCGACGCGCTCAAGTGGTACCAATGGTATATCGATTACAAACCTAAGGCTTCATAGAAGGAGTTTGTGGATGCTATGGATGCTCGATTTGGTCTCACTCGCAGTGAAGATTTCGCAGGAAAGCTGTCAAAATTGCAACAAACTCCCACAGTTTTAGAGTACCAAAAAGATTTCCAGAAGCTCCCAAATAGAGTTAAGGGGTTTTCAGTGTTTATCTGAGCGGGCTCAAAGATGAAATCAGGATAGGGGTCCAGAAGCTACAACCCCCTACACTTCCTGAAGCATTTACCTTAGCTCGATTACAGGAAGAAAAGGTAAGTGTAAAGCTAAAAACGCTCAAATCTAAGGGGGGCCGTCCTCGGTATCCCACCCATTTCAATGATGCAAAGCCCTCTGTTTCCATAGTTACGGAGATTAAAAGACTAACTCCTTCTGAGGCCAGAGAGAGGAGGGCAAAGGGGTTGTGCTATAATTGTGATGAACATTTTGTTCCTGGCCATTGATGCAAAAATCAGAAACTTTTCTGGATTGAAGGCCTGCTGGATGATGCGGAGGATGAAGATGGCCATGAACCATCTGCGCAAGATGTTTCAAAGAAAGAAGAAGCCGCTCCGCAGATTTCTCTACATGCAATTGGTGGCCTTCGGGCACCCCAGACGATGCACATGTCAGGTACTTTAAACCATTGCCATCTTACATTATTAATAGATAGTAGGTCCACTCATAATTTCATCGGCCCACTAATCATTAGAAAGGCAAATATTCCCACACAATCAGATTCCATCTTTGAGGTAATGGTTGCTAATGGGGATCGCTTGAAAGGGAACGGCATTTCAAAAGGTGTTCTTATCCACTCCCAAGGCGTTCCAATTCAGGCAGACTTCTATCTTCTCTCTTTGGGTGGTTGTGATGCTGTTTTAGGTGTTCATTGGTTAAGGACTCTAAGCGCAGTTATTTGGGATTTTTCAGCCTTAACTATGTCATTCAAACGGAATGGAACGGACTATCATTTAAAAGGCATTCCAACCTCCAATTCCAAATTGGTGGGGCCAACTCACTTAGCTAAGCACATTAAATATTCAGCACAAGCATATGCTCTTCAATTGTTGAACGTTGAGGTGCACACAAAATCTGAATTTTTGGACCCACAAATTCAGATAGTTCTGGATGAATATGATGATGTGTCCAAGAACCCTCAGGGCTTACCTCCTAAGAGACAACACGACCATTCTATACCTCTCATTGAAGGGACCTCGCCAGTCAGTGTAAGGCCTTACAAATATCCTTATTTTCAGAAGAATGAAATTGAGAAAATTGTTCAAGATTTATAAAGGAGGGAGTAATTAGGCCCAGTACATCACCCTTTTCCTCACCTGTCCTCCTAGTGAAAAAAAAAGGATGGGTCATGGCGGATGTGCGTGGATTATCGGGCCTTAAATAAGGTCACGATTAAGGACAAATTCCCAATTCCGGTAATTGATGAGTTATTAGATGAATTGCATGGCTCTCAAATATTTTCCAAATTGGATTTGCGGTCAGGGTACCATCAAGTCAGAGTAAAAAAGGAGGATATTCCAAAAACAGCTTTTAGAACACTAGGGTCACTATGAATTTCTAGTGATGCCCTTTGGCTTATCAAATGCCCCTTCTACTTTTCAGTCTCTCATGAAAGAGGTGTTCAGGCCCTATTTGAGAAACTTTGTACTTGTATTTTTTGATGACATACTGGTCTATTCTACCAATTTTATTGAGCATATCCAACACCTAAGGGCAGTATTTGATGTTATGCGCCAGTACAAGCTTTATGCAAAAAAACTCAAAATGCATATTTGGGTGCACTGAGGTCCAATATCTGGGCCGCATCATTTCAGGAAGGGGAGGGGCTGTGGATGAGCAAAAACTTTAAAGGGTACTTGCTTGACCCACCCCAACCTCACTTAAGGCTCTTAGGGGTTTTTTGGGCCTGACAGGGTACTACCGCAAGTTCATCAGGGCCTATGGAAAAATTGCAGCCCCTATGACAGCCTTTATTAAAAAAAAAATGCTTGGGGGTGGAACGCAGAAGCAGATAAGGCCTTTCATAAATTGAAAGAGGCAATGACTGAAGCCCCAGTCTCGGCCCTACCAGATTTCTCAAAGCCTTTTGAAATAGAATGTGATGCCAGTGGGTCTTGG
This sequence comes from Umbellularia californica, assembly GCA_028538565.1. Taxonomy (NCBI): domain Eukaryota; kingdom Viridiplantae; phylum Streptophyta; class Magnoliopsida; order Laurales; family Lauraceae; genus Umbellularia; species Umbellularia californica. The sequence continues at coordinate 97,236,042 of JAPQWN010000003.1, forward strand.
CATTGGGGCGGTTTTGATGCAAAATGGCCAGCCAATTGCTTACCTCAGTCATGCTTTGCATGGAAAAAATCTCCCTCTGTCCACTTATGAAAAGGAGTTCTTGGCTATTATCACTGCTGTTGAAAAATGGAGGCACTAACTATTGGGGTAGAAAATTTGTTATTCGCACAGATCACCGAAGTTTAAAGGATTGCCTCTCCAATCGAGCAACGATGGTTAGCAAAACTTATGGGATTTGATTATCTCATTGAATACGAAAAAGGGTAAGAAAATGAGGCTACTTATGCATTATCCAGAATACATGAATGTGATCTACATGCGGTTTCCGCGCCAGAGCCAACATGGATATCAAAAATCAAAGAAGAGGCCATGCACGATCCTTATTTCAAGGATTTACATAATCGCATGACACAGGGCAAGTTGGATTCTGCCAAGTATTCAATTGATGGAGCAGTCTTTTGGAGAAAAAAAACGAATTTTGGTTAGCCCCACTTCCCCTTTACGGCTTGAGATTTTTAAAGAACTACACGAGTCTCCAAGTGCCGGCCATTCTGGGTTTCATAATACCGCACGACGTGTGGCCTCATGTTTCTACTGGCCCGGATGGCGGAAAGATATCAAACAGTGGGTCCGTGAATGTGATGTGTGTCAGCAAGTGAAAAATGAAAATGTTGCTCTGCCAGGCTTACTTCAACCCTTGCCTATTCCAAATGAGATTTGGCGGCACATCTCAATCAACTTCATTGATGGCCTGCCAGTATTCTTTTCCAAATCAGTGATTCTAGTGGTTGTAGATAGATTGAGTAAGTATGGTCATTTTATTCCCTTGTCCCACCCATATACAGCTCACTCAGTGGCTAGGGTTTTTTCTGAAAATATTTTTAAGTTACATGGTCTGCCTAACACCATTGTTTCTGATCGAGATCCAATTTTTACAAGCAATTTTTGGCAAGAATTATTTAATCTGCAGGGGGTCCGCCTCCAGATGAGCTCGTCCTATCATCCGCAATCTGACGGTCAAACTAAAGTGCTGAACCGGTGCTTAGAAAACCATTTGCGATGTTACGCCTGTGCTCAACCAAAGTCTTGGGTGCGTTGGGTTCCACTAGCAGAATGGTGGTATAACACCACTTTTCATACGGCAACCAAAACCACCCCTTATCAAGCGGTATATGGAATAGCTCCTCCTAAGTTGCTGTCTTATGTACCAGGTACCACGAGGGTCCAGGCTGTAGATGATGAGTTGCGGGACCGTGACAAGGCTCTAAAAATTTTAAAAGAAAATCTTCAAAAAGCACAGACACGAATGAAGCAAAATGCGGACAAACACCGATCTGAACGAGGATTTGATGTTGGTGATTGGGTCTATCTTCGCTTACATCCGTATCGCCAGAGTTCCATATCATCCAGGCAATCTCAAAAATTGGCAGTCAGGTATTATGGGCCATTTAAGGTGTTGCAGAAAATTGGCACGGTGGCATATCGTTTGGAACTACCCAATGATAGTAAAATTCATCCCGTGTTTTCATGTTTCTCAATTAAAAAAGAAACTTGGCTTGGACACTCAACCCCAACCAGCATTACCACCATTGGGTGCTGACGGATCACTACGTCCATACCCAGACGTGATCTTGGCCAGACGGTTAGTCAAGCGAGGCAACAGTGCTGATGTAGAAGTCCTCATCAAATGGCAAGGAACACCAGATTCTGATGCTACGTGGGAGCGATTTCAAACTATTGAAGAGCAGTTTCCAGGTGCAAACCTTGCAGACAAAGTTTGTTTAAGGGGGGTGGAATGATACATAAAATTTTGTGTTGCCCAACCCACGTTCATGCAAGGCAAGTTCAGTCATCATCCAAGCTCGTGATGTGTGCTAAATAATAGGCGTCTGTTATGGTGTTGTGATGTAATTGTTTCTTTTGACTTAGTAGTTTTTGACTAATTGTGAGGTGTCCCATGTAGTTTGTTTGTTACATTTGTTAGCAGCTATTGTGGAACTGAAGTAGCCGTTGGAATTGTGCTGTTAGAGTCTCACTACATGTATTTAATGAGAAACTCAGCAATGAGATGAAATCAATGAATTTTCCACCAAACTCTTGTATTGGTGCAATCTCCCACTTGAGATTAAAAATCATCTTTTTTCCTCTTTCTCTTGAGCAGTGAGCCCAAAGAATTTCACCATTGCTCGAGGCCGGAAAAAATACCATAACATCCTGCCTGTGTCTATCTCCCTGCCAAATCCTTTCAGACTGAAACCACCACACAGACACCACCTCCGCCCCTGTCCCGCTACCCTGACAACCATTCAAAAAAAAAAAAAAAAAAACACTCGTCTGTAACAATCTCCCTGCACCCCCCAATCCCCAAATCCATCATCGCCAGAACCCTCGACACCAAACCCCACCCAGAATCCCCAATCGAAACCCCACTTCAAGCAACATCGTCCTTTTCTTCACCCGACACCCTTATCCCTTCTCTCTCCGTCGAGCACCAACAATGCGCCCTTCGTCAGTCCTCCTCCCCAAACAGCCGCACCAAACCACCTTCCGCCCCACTGCCAGAAGCCCTCCGCCAGAAAGCCGTTTCCCCTTTCTCCCCCACCCTTCCACGTTCGCAAACTTTCGAAATCCCCACATCTCAACCCTTTTCGTTCGAAACCCATACCCAAATCACAGAGAAAAAATATCTATATAGCAGAGGAGAAAGAAGAAGAACCAAGGAAAGAGGAGAGTACCGTGCACCAGTCGCCCGCTGTCGCCGTCGCCTGCTCGCCTGCTATCACCGTCGCCAGCGCCTCGCATCCACCAGAGGAGGCTTCCTCTCCCTCTCCGACTTCGCCGCAGCCCTCTTCGACTTCTTCGCAGAACACCAGGAAAAAGGATTTCCTCCTTCTTCTTCCGGTTATTGCACAAAGAACGGGGCAGCAGTGCAACAGTAGTTTGGCGTAATTTCTAGTTCGGCCCACAAGAAGATCCGACCCGTTGAAGAACGCCCAATTAATTTGTGCTGCAGTTATCCCTGCATCAGGAGGTTCTTATCAACAAAAGCCATTGGCCAGATCCACGGTTAAAAGTTCCATTTTTCGATATCAGGCACATATAGCGTCAGATTTTCAATCCATTTTCACCAGCGTGATCATTAATAGCAAATCTACGCATCAGATCAATTAAAAATTTTAAATTTGCATTAACCAAAGATGATGCCTCCCAAGAGATAGGTTGACGCGAAGTCTTCCTCTCACAATGATGATGCTTTGAGGGGAACCATTGGGCAACTATCCACCATGATGGTTCAAATGCAAGAGACTCTTGCAAGGATTGAGACCCGATTAACTAATTTGGAAACTAATCGTCGTGAAAATAACCATCGAGATGATGGAGGACATAATCGGATTCAACGAGATCCACATGTAGTAAATGTTGATCGAGATTTGGGTATTAAACTCGTGATTCCTGAATATGATGGAAAATTGAAGCCAGATGAATTCTTGGATTGGTTAGTGTGTGTTGAAAATATTTTTACACATAAACCAATGACAGATGGTCATAAGATTACACTGGTGGCAACTCGATTTCGCAATTATGCTGCGATATGGATGGCCGAGTTGCAAAAGAAGAGGAGATATCAACAAATTGACCCTGTTGACATGTGGGCCGAGATGAATAATCTATTGAAGCAGGAATTCCTGCCTGTCAATTACTCCAGAGATCTAAGAGAGTTGTTGAATATTTTGAGGAGTTTATGACCATGCAAGCCCATTGTGGTTTGAATAAAGACGATGAGGTATTAGTTGACAAATACTTTAATGGGCTTACACTTGATATTCAAGATATCCTCGCATTCAAGAATTTTGATAATATTGATGAGATTATTCAACATGCTATCAAAGTCGAGGGAATTGTAAATCATCAAGCCCAAAAACTTAATGGAGCTAAATGGGTTATGCAGAAGAATTCCTCAATTGCAGGTTCTAAACCGAGTATGTCATTGGAGAAAGTTTTCACCAAGCCCGAAGGTCAAAATCGGCTCACATGCTTCAATTGTAAACAACAAGGTCATCGTGCAGAAGAATATCCAAAACGTATCCATCTTATTTAAAATGAAAGTTATGTGAAAGATGTTCCAGATGATCCTAAAGAGAATGAAACAGAGGAAGTGGTGGATATTTTGTCCGAGGAAGGTCTTGAGTCTCTTTTGGTCATCAAAGACTTTACATCTACTACCGAGACCGCAACAAAATGGTTGTGAGAAAATATTTTCCACTCCAAAGGAACAATCAATGGTAAAGAGGGATTTGCTAGAAAGGTTAGAAAGGGTTGGGTTACTTGTAGTTTTGCATAGGGAGAGATCAACGAAGGGCACGACTATCAAAGGGCCGGGCCTGGTGGGCGAGCCAGTAGAGCCCAATTCAAACCCATCGGGGAGCCTGCCCTAGCTAGCGGCTAGCCATTGAGGCTAGCATTGCTGGGTGTTCATGGCCAACTCAGGCCTAGGCTGCCTGGCCTAGAGATGTCATAGCCCAGTACGGTAGTCAACATGCCGTGGCACCGATCGCAAGGCATGACCTAGGGCACGAGTCGTGCTTGGCTTTTTACCAGGCAGGTACGGTTGACACTGGGGATGAAAGTGGGCCGGGTTGAGCCTGGCTTTGAGAGGCCCTAGGCTCGGCCCTAATATTTTTCAGTAAGCCCTAGCCCGGCCCGAGCTCGAGAGGGCCTCAAAAACCCTGGCTCGGGCTCGGCTTTTATTAAGTTATGAGGCCTTAGGGCCGGCCCTTCGAGCCCGGCTCGATTGAGGCCCTAGGCTCGGCTCGTGAGCCCACCCCGTTTTATAATGATATAGTACTAGCTGAAAGATAATATTTTCAAGAAAAAAAATCCTGTCGGAATTTAAAGAAACCTGCATATGCAAATCAGAACAAAAAATGGTCAAATGCATGCATTCATCCCATATTCTCATTTCCATAATTTGGATTGCAGCAATAAAATTAACTAAAATAAGAAAGACTCCATAAAAGCAAAGAGAGCCCAATTCCAACACTCCATAATAGTTCAATGTTAATGTAGATGAGCATTATCAAACTCCAACAATAATACAAATCAAATTAAACTCCAATAGCATCATAGAATAAAATAAAGTATTCGGCTAGCATCATAAAATAAAGTTTTAGGGTTTATGGATTATTTAGTGCTTAGATTTAGGGTTTAGAGTTCATGGATTATTTAGTGCTTAGGGTTTAGGGATTATTTATATTGGATTAAAATTAGGGTTTAAAGTTTAGTGCTTAGGTTTAGGGTTTATGGATTATTTAGTGCTTAGGGTTTAGTGTTTAGGGTTTAGGGATTATTTATATTGGATTAAAACTAAGGTTTAGGATTTTATGGATTATGTTATATCATATATGTATTATATACTGTATAGTGTACATATATATAATATGTATTAATATATGTAGGCCCTAGGGCTTATGAGCCGGGCTTCATCAAGCCCGAACTCGGCCCTTTTAAGAAAACGAGCCTCCTACTAGGCCCTAGCTCGGCTCTTTTGTCTTTTGAGCCGAGCTCGGGCCGAGCCTATAACGGGCCGTCCGCGGGCGGCCCGACCCACTTTCACCCCTAGTTGACACAATTGGGCACGTCATGAAATATTTGATATTTTTATTGTAAATATAAAAAAATAAAGTCTTTTATTTTTTTATTTTTTTTATTATCCACAAAAATTATAAGGGTTTTCAAGGTAATTCTATTGAAAAATAATTAAATTAAAAAGATCCAAATGATTTTCTTCTCAATGGAGTAGGTCGAATTTGACTAAACTACTTAAATTTGTGTGCCGTACTCTTTCTCATTTATTTATTTTTTTACTTTTTTACTGTAATATCTTTGTTTTTAAAGCCTAAAAGGTAAGAACCACATGAAGCCCATAGCATGATAGGTAAGGAGGTACGACACGGCCAGCATGACTTAGGCATGGCCCGTGCCGCGAAGTCGCTGTGTTGCCGGCACAACCCATTTGACATCTTTGGCCAGGCCAATGTTAGCCAAGTGTCTAAGGGTCAAAACTAAGAGATTGAGGGTTAGGGGTATTTGGATAAGTGCCCAAGTGTTTCTTATGGGGAGATTCTTCTAGCACACAAAAAATCACTCTTCACACAAAAGAAAAAATTAAAAATTTTTTTTTTCCTAATTACCCCTCCCCCTCCCCCTCCCCCTCCCCCTCCCCGTCGCCGGTTGGGAAGGAGACCAACCGGAAGGCTAGCCTCCCCCTCTCTTCCTCCCTCCCTCTATATTCTCTCTCTCCCCCTGGTCTTCTATAATAAGAACCAAAACCTCCCTCCTTTCAATTTCCGGCGACAAAAGTACGCAATGAAATACCGAAGACCGTCAGCATCCCTCTTCCTTCGGAGATGGTGCAAATCAGGCAGCCTCAGATCCTATGCTTCACTGCAACCATGAAGCCCAGGTTTGAGCCTTCTGTAAATCGCCTCCTTCTTCGGCAACCTTCTTCGACTTTAGTCAAGGCGTGTAGTAGCACACCCTGTCCAACTCCGGTGTCAATTGACTGCGACACCAAACACGGAGAACCAAATCCTCACAAAAAAATTTGATCGGGCCGGCCCAGATGTTGCTGTGGGAGGGAGAGAGACGGAGGGAGGAAGAGAGAGAATAGAGGGGGAGATAGGAATAAGAAGAAGAAGAAAAGAGGAAAAGGAAGGTGGAGGAGGAAGGAAGAGAGGGGGGCGGAGGGAGGCCGGCTGGGCTGCCTCCGAGGGAAGGAGGAGGAGGGGTAATTTAGGATATCTTTTTTTTTTTTTTTTGTCTGTGTGTGTGAAGAGTAATTTCTTGTGTACCAAGATTGCATTTTTTTCTTTGTGTGTGGCTGCGCTTCTGCACGCATGTTCACAACAGTCCGAAGCCCCACCGCCTGTCTTAGATATGTTTTGCCCGAATCAAGCCCGGTTCCTTGGGCACCACTAATGTGGTCTGTTTGGAGTTAATATGGGCTATCATGCACCAATTCCATATCAGGAAGTGTTAGTGAGACTTTTTCTTAATAGTAGAAGCATAGGAAACAATCACAAAGGAGACCTATGTTAGTGCTCCAACAGAAAGAGAGATGCCCACCCACCTCATAACTTAATTAAGATAGGAGGAGGGGAAAACTGAGATTTATAGGAGATTAGAGAAGAAGAGTTGCTCAAAATAGATGGAAGAGTGAGGAAGAAACGGCATCCTAGGGAAGTGGAGTACAGAGTTGGAAAGCCCAACTAAGGGAGAGAACCCTTTACTTGTTATCCCTCTTATCTTCTCCAGGCCAGGCCAGGCCAGGCTTGGGGCTCTTTAGCATTGAGCCCAAGCCCTGCCCATATAATAAACAGACCCACATTTTAAATCTAGGCCCACTTGAGTGATATTACCTAAGGCCAATGACCAGCTCAAAGCAGGATTGGGCCGGCCCAGTCCATGAGCACCCCTAGGCTAAGGCTGGAAGAAAAAAAATGTTCCTTTTTCAATCCATACATTCAAATGGGCAGGTTGCTTTGCATGGAATTGGAGCCTATGTATTCAAAGGGATCATTAATTTGAATGGAATTGGATACATGTAGCTTTGAAATGGGCTTGCTTGTGTTGGATGGAATTGAAATACATTAGAATTTATTGTCGAATGGGCCTCCTTGTTTGCATAAAATTATGGGCCTATCTGTTTTGAAGGAATTAAAATATATAGGAATCATGTAAAGGATGAACTTGTTTGTTCATTTGAAATTGAAATACATATGAAGTAGTTGATTCAAATGGCTGACTTATTTGCATGGGAATTGGAATACATAGAATGTAATTGATTTAGATTGGCTTTTCTGTAAATACGAAGTAATTTAAATGGGCCTATTTGTTTGCGTGGAATTGGATTGGATAGGAATTCGTTGAAGGAAAGGGCCTTGTCTGTTTCAAAAGTATATACGAAGGGATTGAATCGAGTAAGAATCAGTTGTTTGCATGGAATTCAAATAGATAGTAAGCAATTGATTCAAATTAGCCTGTATGTTTGCATGAAATTGCAATATATTATAAATGATTGTTCAAATGGGCTTGTTTGTTTGTAGGGAATTGAAACACATAAGCACATCAATTGGTAGCTTTATTGGTGAGGCACCTCTCTTTTACAAAAATGGATCAATCTTGGTTGTAGCGATGATGGTGAGAGACTTGTGAGTGTGTTATTGGATTCAATAAATATCTATTTGAATAGAAAGGCACCGGTATTACTAGTCAATATTGATAGAGAAGTTGTAATAGATTAGTTTGATTAGCCTGTTGAGATTGATGAAAGAAGTTAGCATTAATCATAGTTTCATGCGGATTGCCTCCTTGTGAGCACATAAGTAGAACATAAGTGAAGAACACATTGGAGGGAGGCAATTTAGGATAATGCCCATTATCTCTCCCATCTGAACTATTTCTATGCTAGAATTCAAAAGAATTCATGTCTAATTTTATTTTATTTTTAATTCTCCAAGATGTGATATTGCTAACTTCTCCTTTGTATTAAGCATCCATAAATTCTAGCAAAAAATAAAGAAGTTGAAATTTCAAGAATTTCAAAGGTCATTTAAAACTTTTTAGGTGGTTGGAACTTTGAAACTCTCAAACAAGGCATTTGCAAATGCAAGGAGCCTAGCCTCACATCATTTTCATGGATTCCCAACATACCAATTTCTTGTTTTGTAAGGCCCCGTCCTGAGTTAATCGAAATTAACTCTAATTAATTGCAGTGCATGCTAGTTAATCGTGTTTAACTAGTTTAATGGTAATTAATGACTAAACTTAATGAGATTAGTCCCAAGTGAACTTAGTGAAGTGGTAGTAAAGAGATTAAGTGAATTGAATGGACTTAAGGCTAATTAACTGTGGTTAATTGAGCTAATAATGGTTTATGACCAAATGATATGGAATTAGCCTTAAATGAATGAATTGGCCTTAATGGAATAATAAGGAATGGAATTGTATAGTTTAAATAGAGTTTTAGACTTAAACATTGAAATGAAGGACTTTTATGTAAATACGAATTTTCGCGTATTTCGTCGAATACGGAAACTCTTGATACCAACGCGTGTATCTCGACGAGTACGTCGACTTTCATAATAAGCTCGAAGTCGTTTGACGAGAATCCGGTCAAATGACCCTTCATTTGACTTGAATTGTAATTTAGTGAGATTATGGGACTTAAATGCAATTGCATAGCTTATATAAGCTAAAGTGGCCCCAATGAGATCATTCATCTCATTTTCAAGTCATTCCAAACCCTAGGCACCTTTCTTTTTAATCTTCTTCTTCCTTTTTTCTTCTTTCCTTCCAATCTCACTCAATCAAGCATCAAACAAGGACTTGCAAGTGTTTTCAAGAAGCTTTCATCCTCTACTTCATCTTCCCCAACTTTGTTTTTAATTTGTGAAAGTGTGAAGTTTGGATTCGAGGTTTTCTTTCTGGAATCAAGCTCTAGAGAGAGGTTTTTATCCATTCAACCTTCACAAAAGGCAAGTATATATGTATTCTTATGATCTATAATGTTTTAGAGAGGTTAGAGTGCATTTGACCCAGTTTTGGGGTTTTTACTTCAGAAAATCCGAAGTTCAGAACTGAACTTCTGTACAAGTGTCGGTCGACCGACTGTTGGCCGACGAGTGAACCGACAACCTGAGGGCTCTGTATTAGAGAGTTTCCAGCTCTCTGGAATTCTGACCGACATTGTGTCGGTCAGCCGACATATGAGTGTCGGTCGACCGACAGGTGGACCGACGATCTGACTGACAAATCTGAAATCTGTTTCAGTGATTTCAACTCTCTGGAATTCGAACCGATAAAGTGTCGATCAATCGAGATGGTGTCGTCGGTTAGCTGACACCTGACCGAGGCCTGACCGACAGACGTATCAGAGAATGGACTGGAAATTCCAGCTTCTGGAATTTGAACCGAAAAAGTGTCGGTTAACCGACGTGTTATTGTCGGTCAGCCGACAGGCCAACGGACAGCTGAGCTGAGCTCAGAGAGAATTGTTAGGCCAAAGCCTAATTTCTACAGGTTATTCTGATCAATGTCTAAGCCTACATAGGTATTAGCGAAGGTCGTCCTAATGTACAAATCAAATGCACAAAGTGATATTCATCGAAAATAACACGTACATTGGATAACTGACGCTTCACTCGTTTGTTTGGCTTAGAAGTATGAATAGACTGGATTAGAAATGAATAGAATCCTTAGAATAACATGAAAGTGAACTTCATTGACATAATGCACGAATTGAATTAATGAAATGAATAGTCACTAATGGTGACGGTAAACTGAATAATGAATGATTCCTACTGCAGTAGATGTTGGGGCGTTCCGGAGCCTCGTGGAATGCCAGTGCTCTTTGATCAAGACACTGGAAAATTTCCACCATATGTGATAAGCCATGTAATGAAAAGTGAAACAATCTTGAAGCCTCGGCCATGAATGGTTTGCCCTTCCGCCTTGTGCTTAATTAAATTGAATAAAGGAAAATGAAATACTCTTGAAGCCTCGGCCATGAATGGTTTGCCCTTCCGCCTTGTGCTTAAACTTCTTCCGTTGGAAGACACGAAATGAAAAGAAATGAATTGACATAGATAATTGTTATTGAACTGAATTAGGTTATATAGAACTGTTGAGTTCTTACATTGATAAATTCTTATGTAGAATTGATAAATAACATGAGAATTCATGAAAATGCATGTGTCTTGTTGAACCGTCGTGTTCACGTGTTATTGATGATGTCACAGGCCCAGATGCCCGTGCCGGTCCTGCAGAGGCCGCGCCCCCTGCGGAGGAGGCCCATCCGATACCTCCAGGAGGTTTAGCGGAGTGGGCATAGTTCGAAGGGCGATAGAAAGTAATTCTTTTGGTCAAATACTTTTGTAATAATTAGTTGTGAGATGTAATTAGATACCAACTGCATTGTATTTTAAATGTGCAGTGTTGGTTTTTGTGGACTGTAATTTTGTATGAGAGGACTTTACTGTGAATGTAAAGTTAATTATTTTCAATGTATATATTTATATTCCGCAATTTGTACATTGGCAGGTTTTGTGATTTGATATCCCTTGTGAGTCTTGTCTTAACTCCTATTAATTCAGGATTTACGGGAGCAAGTATGATCTCGCGACTCGGGATCCGTCCATAGTAATCAAATCTCGGGCCCGGGTCGTGACATACTTATTGTATGGTATCAGAGCCTAGTTAAAGATCTAGGTTAAGAAACTGTTTAAAAGACTTAGTACAAATAAGAACGAAGTGAGGAACGTTATAGTTAGGATGAATCCAATCCTGGATTTGTGTTTATTGCTTTCACTATATGTGATATAAATGTCATGGAAGTGTATAGATGTATATCTTATCTTCCGTATTATTTATAGCATGGCGTCTGGATCAGGAAGTGATAACTTCATAGAGGTTACTGTCAATGATGGTACTACACCTCCTCCCCCAGCATCGGATACTGATGCTCGATTTGCTGCTATTCTGGAACAGTTAGCCAGAAGTAACGGGCAGATCGCTAAGAGTCATGAAGCTCAGTTGGGTCTGTAAGCCCAAATGGCTTCTATGTTGCAAGTAATGCAAGCCCCACCTGTTCCACTGGTCCAACAACCTCATGTTGGGACTCAATTAGTGTTACAGCATAAGGATACGGACCCTCATGCCATTTATGAGCGGTTTCGTAGAAGAGGAGCTACAGAGTTCCATGGTACTGAGAATGTCATGCAAGCTGATGAGTGGTTGGAACACATTGAAGATGTGTTTGACACAGTTGTCTGTACTCGTAAGTAAAGAGTGTTGCTCACCTTTACTATGTTTAGAGGGGGAGTGAATACTTGGTGGAAGAGTGTCAAGGACACGTTCAAAGCCATGACCACACCGGACATTTGGGAAACTTTCAAGAAACAATTCCAAAGGAAGTTTATTCCCGAGCATGTGCAGCAGCAGAAGGAATCAGAATTCCTACACTTGAAGCAAGGTCAAATGACCGTAGCTACCTATGTCCACACTTTCTTACAATTGTCCAAGTATGCTACCGACTTGGTGGATACTGAGGAGAAGAAAGTTAAGAGATTCCTCATTGGGTTAAACCCAGATTACAAAGTGATCGTATTGGCTGGACAGAAGCCTACGACGTTTGATGATGCCGTAGATAGGGCATACACGGCTGAGGAGATACAGAGAAAGAGAGATAGAGAGGCTGTGACCACCAAGAGAAGTGATGATTCCTAGTTCAAGAAAGGAGGGCAGTCCAGAAATAAGAAACAGAAGCAGAGATTCATTCCTAGGAATGAGAGGAGAGAGAATATGCCAGTCTGTGAGACTTGTGGCAAAAGTCACATGACTGAGCTATGTTGGAGGACTACTGGAGCTTGCTTAGTCTGTGGTTCGTTAGAACACAGAATGACACAATGTCCAAGGGCTAGGAGAGATGAGAGAGCTCCGTACCAGTATCCTGCGCAGGTTCAAGCAACACTTCCTGCTCCTCCGCAGAGACTAGCCTTACCAGCTCCTCCTAGGCCACAACAGCAGCAGCAACAACCACAGCCACAACGTCAAGGTCAGCAGCGTCAGTGGCAAAGGCAGCCACCGAGGCAACAGCAATAGCAGCCCAACAGGCCACAGATGGCTGGGATGGCTTATGCTGTTAATAGAGAATAAGCTGATGTTGACACAAATGTGGTTGAAGGTACAATTTTTGTAGATAATAGACTGGCTATTGCATTGTTTGATCCTGGTTCCACACACTCATTTGTAGCACCTGCGTTTGCGGGTGGCATGCAAAACCAGATCATGTAATTGTCATATGATTTCACTGTATCTACTCCTTTAGGGAGAAAAGTAGTATGTGAATTGTATATTCCTCAATGTACTGTTAGAATTGAAGATGTATCAATGCCAGCTGATCTGGTGATACTAACCATGAATGATTTTGATGTGATTTTCGGCATGGATTGGCTTGCGAAGTACATGGCTTGTTTAGACTGTTTCCACAAGGTTATTACCTTCAGGGTTAATGAAGTCAATGCCAGTGTATTATTTGAAGGAGTCCAGAAGAAGTATGACACCAGGCTTGTTTCAGCACTGAAGGCTGAACGAACGATGCGTAATGGTTGCGAAGGATATATTGCCTTCGTCTTAGAGAAGAAGCCTGTACAGGAATTATGAAACATTCCTGTAGTCTGTGAGTTTCCAGACGTGTTCCCGGATGAAGTGCCAGGTCTACCTCAAGCTAGGGAAGTGGACTTTACGATCGAACTAGTGCCCAGTACTGCACCGATATCGAAGGCACCGTATCGAAGGCACCATCGGAGTTGTATGAGTTGAAGAAACAGATACAAGAATTGCTTGACAAGGGTTTTATTAGACCTAGTGTCTCACCATGGGGAGCACCTGCACTGTTCGTGAAGAAGAAGGATGGCACCCTGCGAATGTGTATCGATTATAGGCAGATAAACCAAGTGACTATCAAGAACAAATACCCACTGCCTAGAATAGATGAGTTGTTTGATCAACTCGAGGGTGCATCGCATTTCTCCAAGATTGATCTCCGATCTAGATATCATCAGATTCTGGTTAAAGATCAAGATGTACAGAAGACGGCATTCAGGACTTGATATGGTCACTACGAGTTTTTGGTCATGCTTTTTGGTCTAACCAATGCATCTGCAGTGTTTATGGCTCTAATGAACAGGGTGTTTGCTCCTTTCCTGGACCAGTTTGTTGTAATCTTCATCGATGACATCCTGGTCTATTCAAAGTCAGAAGTGGAGCATTCACAGCATTTGAGGACAACCTTGCAGATACTGAGAGAGAATCAGTTGTATGCAAAACTCGAAAAGTGCGACTTTTGGTTGCAACAGGTTGCATTCTTGGGTCATATCATTTCCGGAGATGGATTAGCAGTTGACCCAGCTAAGTTGACCCAGCTAAGATTGAAGTAGTTACCAATTGGCAGAGTTCGAAGAATGTGCCAGAAGTAAGAAGTTTCTTGGGATTGGCAGGCTATTATAGGAGGTTCGTCAAAGACTTCGCAAAGATAGCATCGCCATTAACAAAACTGACTCATAAGAGCACTTCCTTTGAATGGAATGATGCATGTGAGTCTAGTTTTCGAACCTTGAAATAGAAGTTGATTACAGCCCCAATCTTGTCATTACCCGACAGAAGAGGGGGATTTGAGATTTACTCAGATGCCTCGGGTATTGGATTGGGATGTGTATTGATGCAGAATAGTAGGGTGATTGCCTACGGTTCGCGTCAGTTGAAAGAGCATGAAAGGAACTATGCCACACATGATTTAGAGCTCGCAGCAGTTGTTTTCGCGTTGAAGCAATGGAGGCATTACCTATATGGAGAGATTTTTGAAGTCCATTGCGACCATAGGAGCCTTCAATATCTATTCACTCAGAAAGATATTAATTCGAGGCAACACCGTTGGTTAGAGCTAATCAAAGATTACGACTTTCCATTCAAATATGTACCTGGAAAGGGTAATGTTGTGGCTGATGCTTTGAGTCGGAAATCAGCTGACTTGGCATCATTAGTTTGTGAGTGAGACATGATCGAAGAGTTCAGAGATCTGGATGTGACCATTGAAATGATAGACAGTAGAGTGATGCTCGCAGCAATGTCTGTCTTTGAACCAATGCTTATCAAGGAAATTAAGGATATGCAGTTTCAAGACCTTGAATTGGTGAAGATTAAGGATAACCTTGCCACTAAGCCAGATTTCATATTAGTAGAAGGAGTTCTGTACTTTAGGGACAGACTATGTGTCCCAGCTCAAGAAGATCTAAAGCAAGCTGTGATGTTTGAAGCTCATCACACTAGATATTCTATGCATCCTGGAAGTACAAAGATGTATAGGAATCTAAAAGATAGATTCTGGTGGAATAACATGAAGCGAGAGATAGCAGGTTATGTATCTTCCTGCTTAACTTGCCAGCGTGTGAAAGTTGAGCACCGGAAACCACCGGGATTGCTTCATCCACTGAAAATCCCTAAATGGAAGTGGGAGCACATTACGATGGACTTTATATCTGGTTTATCGAGGACGAGAAAGCAACACGATGCTGTATGGGTAGTCGTTAATCGTCTTACAAAGTCTGTACACTTCATTCCAATCAGAAAGGATATAGGATTCAGTGAGATGTCCAAGCTGTTTATCAAAGAGGTGACTCGATTGCATGGAACACCGGTCTTGATTGTCTATGATCGGGATAGCAGGGTTGTATCCACATTCTGGAAGTCATTTCAGACCTCCTTTGGCACTAGACTTCAGTTTAGTACTGCCTACCATCCACAGACAGATGGGCAGTCAGAAAGGACTATACAGACTCTGGAAGATTTACTCCGTGCCAGTGTGATTGATTTTGGGAGTGATTGGGATGACCATTTAGCGTTGTGCGAATTTGCGTACAACAACAGCTATAACTCCGCATTGAGATGGCACCGTTTGAAGCATTGTATGGTCGAAGGTGTAGGACCCCAGTAAGCTGGGAAGAAGTTGGAACTCGGAGTTTCCATGGTCATACGATTATTGCTGAAACAACAGAAAATGTCCAGAGAATACAGGACAGACTGAAAGTTGCTAGATCAAGGCAGAAGAGCTATGTTGACAATCGTCGGCGTGATCTAGAGTTTGCAGTTGATGACTTAGTCTTTTTGAAGACTTCCCCAATGTAGGGTACTATTCGATTCGGGCAGAAAGTGAAACTTTCCCCGAGATTCATTGGACCTTTCAAGGTCACAAGTCGAATTGGAAATGTGGCTTATCGCCTAGATCTCCCATCAGAACTCTCTGGTATTCACAATGAATTTCATGTTTCTATGCTTCGGAAACATGTGCATGATCCTTCACATGTCATTCGTCATGAAGAGATCGAAGTGTTGCCTAACACCACATATGTTGAGAAGCCAATTCAGATCATAGATACAAAGGAGGCAGTTCTGCGTACTAGGACAATCAAATGGGTCAAGGTCCTTTGGGATCATCATGAACCTAATGAAGCCACGTGGGAGCTTGAGGAGCAAATGGCTCAGAAGTATCCCGAACTATTCGTTCAGGTAATTTTGACTTGAATTGCTTAATTGGTTTACTTTGATTTGAGTTGCAATCGGCCGAATAGTTCAAAAAGTTGGGATAGTTGTAAGGCCCCGTCTCGAGTTAATCGAAATTAACTCTAATTAATTGAAGTGCATGCTAGTTAATCGTGTTTAACTAGTTTAATGGTAATTAATGACTAAACTTAATGAGATTTGTCCCAAGTGAACTTAGTGAAGTGGTAGTAAAGAGA
Organism: Umbellularia californica; assembly: GCA_028538565.1. Taxonomy (NCBI): domain Eukaryota; kingdom Viridiplantae; phylum Streptophyta; class Magnoliopsida; order Laurales; family Lauraceae; genus Umbellularia; species Umbellularia californica. Next base: position 97,252,394 of record JAPQWN010000003.1, read on the forward strand.
TTAAGTGAATTGAATGGACTTAAGGCTAATTAACTGTGGTTAATTGAGCTAATAATGGTTTATGACCAAATGATATGGAATTAGCCTTAAATGAATGAATTGGCCTTAATGGAATAATAAGGAATGGAATTGTATAGTTTAAATAGAGTTTTAGACTTAAACATTGAAATGAAGGACTTTTATGTAAATACAAATTTTCGCGTATTTCGTCGAATACGGAAACTCTTGATACCAACGCGTGTATCTCGACGAGTACGTCGACTTTCATAATAAGCTCGAAGTCGTTTGACGAGAATCCGGTCAAATGACCCTTCATTTGACTTGAATTGTAATTTAGTGAGATTATGGGACTTAAATGCAATTGCATAGCTTATATAAGCTAAAGTGGCCCCAATGAGATCATTCATCTCATTTTCAAGTCATTCCAAACCCTAGGCACCTTTCTTTTTCATCTTCTTCTTCCTTTTTTCTTCTTTCCTTCCAATCTCACTCAATCAAGCATCAAACAAGGACTTGCAAGTGTTTTCAAGAAGCTTTCATCCTCTACTTCATCTTCCCCAACTTTGTTTTCAATTTGTGAAAGTGTGAAGTTTGGATTCGAGGTTTTCTTCCTGGAATCAAGCTCTAGAGAGAGGTTTTTATCCATTCAACCTTCACAAAAGGCAAGTATATATGTATTCTTATGATCTATAATGTTTTAGAGAGGTTAGAGTGCATTTGACCCAGTTTTGGGGTTTTTACTTCAGAAAATCCGAAGTTCAGAACTGATCTTCTGTACAAGTGTCGGTCGACCGACTGTTGGCCGACGAGTGAACCGACAGCCTGAGGGCTCTGTATTAGAGAGTTTCCAGCTCTTTGGAATTCTGACCGACATTGTGTCGGTCAGCCGACATATGAGTGTCGGTCGACCGACAGGTGGACCAACGATCTGACTGACAGATCTGAAATCTGTTTCAGTAATTTCAACTCTCTGGAATTCGAACCGATAAAGTGTCGATCAATCGAGATGGTGTCGTCGGTTAGCTGACACCTGACCGAGGCCTGACCGACAGACGTATCAGAGAATGGACTGGAAATTCCAGCTTCTGGAATTTGAACCGACAAAGTGTCGGTTAACCGACGTGTTATTGTCGGTCAGCCAACAGGCCAACCGACAGCTGAGCTGAGCTCAGAGAGAATTGTTAGGCCAAAGCCTAATTTCTACAGGTTATTCTGGTCAATGTCTAAGCCTACATAGGTATTAGCGAAGGTCGTCCTAATGTACAAATCAAATGCACAAAGTGATATTCATCGAAAATAACACGTATATTGGATAACTGACGCTTCACTCGTTTGTTTGGCTTAGAAGTATGAATAGAATGGATTAGAAATGAATAGAATCCTTAGAATAACATGAAAGTGAACTTCATTGACATAATGCACGAATTGAATTAATGAAATGAATAGTCACTAAAGGTGACGGTAAACTGAATAATGAATGATTCCTACTGCAGTAGATGTTGGGGCGTTCCGGAGCCTCGTGGAATGCCAGTGCTCTCTGATCAAGACACTGGAAAATTTCCACCATATGTGATAAGCCATGTAATGAAAAGTGAAACAATCTTGAAGCCTCGGCCATGAATGGTTTGCCCTTCCGCCTTGTGCTTAATTAAATTGAATAAAGGAAAATGAAATACTCTTGAAGCCTCGGCCATGAATGGTTTGCCCTTCCGCCTTGTGCTTAAACTTCTTCCGTTGGAAGACACGAAATGAAAAGAAATGAATTGACATAGATAATTGTTATTGAATTGAATTAGGTTATATAGAACTGTTGAGTTCTTACATTGATAAATTCTTATGTAGAATTGATAAATAACATGAGAATTCATGAAAATGCATGTGTCTTGTTGAACCATCGTGTTCACGTGTTATTGATGATGTCACAGGCCCAGATGCCCGTGCCGGTCCTGCAGAGGCCGCGCCCCCTTCGGAGGAGGCCCATCCGATACCTCCAGGAGGTTTAGCGGAGTGGGCATAGTTCGGAGGGCGATAGAAAGTAATTCTTTTGGACAAATACTTTTGTAATAATTAGTTGTGAGATGTAATTAGATACCAACTGCATTGTATTTTAAATGTGCAGTGTTGGTTTTTGTGGACTGTGATTTTGTATGAGAGGACTTTATTGTGAATGTAAAGTTAATTATTGTCAATGTATATATCTATATTCCGCAATTTGTACATTGGCAGGTTTTGTGATTTGATATCCCTTGTGAGTCTCGTCTTAACTCCTGTTAATTCAGGATTTACGGGAGTAAGTATGATCCCGCGACTCGGGGTCCGTCCGTAGTAATCATATCTCGGGCCCGGGTCGTGACATGTTTTAAAAATAAGAAGCAAACTCCATCTTGTTCTCTCTATTCAATGAGGAATCCATTGTATGAAATGTACCATGTTGAAGTTCACTTATTTTCTTCCAATCTTTCTTTCCAGCGTGCAAAAGTTGAAAAAATGGAGATGTGGAATCCTTCGTAGCCCCGCTCCCCTTTTTCCATGAAGTTAAATTCCTTTTCATGAAACCAAATTCCTAGGTATTTATAGTAAAATAGGCCCCAATAAAGGATTATTAAAGAGGTACGATCGGGTGAAGGATAAATGGTGTGGATTGAGTGGGACAGTGGCTTTCCTAGGATTTAATTCGTTAGGGGATGGCATGGTCTTCATTTCTTATCTTTTCTTAATTCATTTTTCATTAAAGAAAAAATTATTTGATGGCCATTTACGGATCTTCATTTTTACTTCTTCAATTTTCGTTGATTCTACAAATACACTTTATTAGAATTTCTAGGAATCCAACTCCATGAAAACAAACCTTGAATTGTGAGGATAAAGCCTATGTCAGTGTTCTTTGGTAATCACCACTTAGATTTTAATACACTGCTTCTTCCACAGCATTTCATTTGGTCCATGCCTCTCTACTTCTATTGCTTTTGCAACTTATACTGCTACCAAATTTATGGGTTCTTTTAATCATGGCCATCCAAATTAACCAAATGGATGGATCAAATCATGCAATCAATATGTAACAATGCAAGTATTTGAACTCTCTTAACAAAGAAAAAATAGATCTTGCAAGATAACACTCCCACTTGAAAAACCATCCACATGAAAAACTTTTCTTTTCTTTCTTGATTTCACTTGGCACAATAGTTACGGTTTACACTTGATATCACCTCCTGTTTGGGTTTGAAGGTCTAATGATGGATTGAGCGACTGCGGCGGCTAAGGTTGCAGTGAAGTTAGGATCTCTTGTTAAAGAAGCAACATACTCTGCCACATCATGATTAATATTACTAATGCCACTATTTTTATTGGAATCTCGAAAGGATCCGCTAATCTTATTGTGTGACTCAGATAGAGTAAGATCAAGGGTAACCGTTGGTTGAAAATGATTAACTGAGACAGAACATGGTAAGTTAAGGGTTGGACCCATGACTAAGCCCTGTGGTGAAGAAGCCAAGCTATCATTTGTATCTGAAACTTCATGGGTGTGCTCGCCTTCATATGTTGCTATGAGAACTGACTTATCATCTATGCATCTTTGTACCTGGAAGTAAAGAAAAGAGCAATTGTTAACTAATAGAAGTTAAGAAACAGAAATTCAATTAGCTGTACAAGTGTTGGCTAATCCGCACATACAGATGACCCCTCATATAGATGAACTGGCCCAAATTCCACTCCAATTTTTTATAATGTATAAGATAGAATTTAAATGTATAACATAGGAGTTCTATATGGATCGAACATGATTGATACAACGGTGTATATCACTTTAGTCTGAATCTCATCAACTATAATCAACTAGTTGTGATATTAAGCAAGGGTCGTATCAAGGAAAGGTGGGACTGCGTAGTTCATACAAATGCCTAGCAAAGGTGAAGATGGCATTCTTTGCGGAAAGGATTTAATTATTTCTCCACTAATAGTACCATTAAATTAGTTGAATTGAACCTGCAAACCATATAGACTGATTCAACTAGTATTAAACTTATATTCAAACCTGTTCATCATAGTAAAAGTAGACTATTTTGGCCAGCTTGTCTCCTAATTAAGCAGGAGATTACATCATGATTTTGATCCCTTTTAAAGTTATATAAATTAGGCTTTTGAGAACTCTTCATATGCTGCCAAAGTGACTGCTGATTTCCTACTATTTTATGCTTTTCTTGTCAGCAATTACATTTGACCGAGAAGAAAGAAAACCAAGCATATCAAGTTCTCAAGCTGAATTCATGTGTAATGATTAGTTTGTTGTGCGAGATTACCAGTTCTAATTGAAATACAAATTCCTAAATCTGTGATTGCCTATGAAGCTGAAGCCATAGGCCCAAGAACAACCAGCTGGTCACTATTGTTTCTCATAAAATTGAAGCTTCCACTTCATACTATTGGATAAAGAGGTTAAAAAGGAGGAGCACAACCTTCCACGATCAAATCTTGAGTTTACTTTTAAAAGTTTCACTAAGCCAACCCCCCCACATGTTGGAAGGAAGCCTAAAACTGATTTGATGTTTGATAGGAAAGTTGGAAAGGCTAAACAAGGCAATTATTTGTGTCGGAGTTAGTTGGGCAGCTGCAATTCTCCTAATCTATTGGAAAGAGGAATATGTGGAATTTGTATCTTCTCATCTTTGGTGCAACCATTTCACAACTACTCAATGATAATTGATAACATAGCAATAAAATTGTTGGGTGATTACCTTCTTCTTAACAGGGCAACCTGGAGCTGTGGAACACCTAAAATACGCCCGGGGCGACGGATTATCTTTGGTATTCTTTTGCCCATACTTCCTCCATTGATACCCATCATTCACCATCTAATTCACCAATTCATAAAGAAAGAAGTAAATAAAAGAATGACAACATTAAAAAAAAAAAAAACAAACACATTTTAGTCATGGAAAATCCCTATCTCCTCTTAGAGAAGCTCTAAAATGATCTGAGGGGACTTACTAAGCTAGTGTCCGCTGCATCCTTTCGCACAAAGATTTGTGAGGCCTTAACTTTGAGAGGTTCACAGGCCTGCCTCTTGTGGCCTGACCAACTCTCTGTTTGGGTTTGACCCATCTCATGTGTACTCTTCCTTTTCAGGTGAGATTGAAGGAAGTTACAGTTGCTGTTCATCACTTCAACCATACGATTAAGTTCCTTGTTCTCTTTACACAAACGCTGCAACTCAGCTTCTAGATCTTTCACCTGGACAAAATTTGATAAAGTTTAATACTTGCTGGTTATAAATTGTGCAATCAACTCACAAAAAATATTTGGTGGGTTCCAACTGTGGGGCTTTCTTGGGGCCACCCTCTTCATTTCCACTTGAAACATAATCTAATCCTAATTGGATGTCATGTTCAAAGCCATCCAGTGAAGGGTCTGGGGCCCCTGCCCCATTGTAGAGAGAGAGAGAGAGAGAGAGAGAGAGAGAGAGAGAGAGGGAGAGAGAGATTGATTTCTATAGGAAAGAAAGGTAATTAGAAAGCAAAGAAATGGAAGAACACCAGCACCTTGAGTTTATCAGAGACATCTTCTGCGGTAGCCATGATTGTGGGGTGAACTGCTCTCTGATTACAAACACCGCAGAAAAATATGGAAGCCAACTGAGATAGCTGAAGACATTACAAGAATAAAATCTTCTTATATTGAGAATCAAAATCTATTTGTTTCTGTCACTTACATTGAGATCAAAGCCAAGAGTGGTTGCTACCCATGTACCCATGAATCTCTGCCTCTCTCTGTCTCTCTCTAATCATAAGAACAACAAGAAGAAGAGGAAGAAGAAGACAATGAAGAAGAAGAAGAAGAAGAAGAAAGAGAAAACTATGAAGTCGAATAGCTTATTGGTGCTATATAAGTAGTTAAGAAATGAATGTAACGTAAGCACTTGACGTCAGGGGAGTGACATCGACCTAAAGACTCTTGGAGCAAAGAAATGTCTCCTCCTCAAGTCTTCGCTTCAACTTTATCTTAGAGCTAGGTACGTTGCTTTCAGTTATGAATAGGGATAGTGGCTTGTGCTTTTGTTTGGTATCACAGGTAAGAGTGCGTGACAAGGTGGTGACGAGGATAGGCCAATAATTCCAATTAGAGATGGGAAAAACGGGTTGGGGTTCTTTTCGAATCTAGACCCGATCAGGTTTGTAGACTCTAACCCCAACTCGACCCCTCATATGTTCAAGACCATTCAATCAAACCTTGAGAAACATGCCATGGATTTGTGACCTGAAAGGAATTTCCTAGTGATATGGACGTTGTTTGTATTTGATTCAAGTCATTCCTATCTTATAATCCCACTTAAGGAATTTCCTAGTGATATATGGACGTTGTTTATATTTGATTCAAGTCATTCATATCTTATAATCCCACGCATTTGTGTAGCGTATGCAGTAATAAAACTTGACAATTTGGCATGACATTGATTGTGTTGGATTCAAACCATCCATAACACATAGGGCTGTTAAAAGTCACACGACTCGTTAACACGACACGAACCCACACAATATTAACGGGTTTGGGTGACCTCTTAATGGGTTTGAGTCATTAATGGGTTGGACCCATTAACCTGTTAAATTAATGGGTCGTTAACGAACAAATCCGATAACCCATTACGACCCGATACAACCCACCAAAAAGCCATGCTGCCAAGTGTGCATCACATTACGATGCAAAAAATCAAAGTGTGGTAACGTAACTTTTATTCAGTAGAAGATGCACTTAATCAGAAGAGATACAATAGTTACTTAGAAAATGAGCTTAGCTTCAAAATATAAAGTATGACTCCATGATTTAGAAAAGAGATACTTTTTAAGTTTAATGAATATATATATTTTTTAAATTAACGGGTTAACGGGTCGTGTTGTATGACCCGTTAAGTAAACGAATTGGATTCGTGTTTGGTTTTTTTGACCCGTTTTCTTAATGGGTCATATTTGAGTTGAGGTGATTCTAATCTAAATTCGTTTGACCCACAATCCGAATTTGTTAATGCGACCCGATTCACAGCTCTAATAACACACAACTCTGTATGTTTGGACAGCAACCGTGAAAATGCAATTTCATGGACTTTACACCTTTTCATCATAAAGACTTTTTCATGGATTTACTTGAAAGTAGGTTAGAATGAAAAACGGACAAAAACAAAACACATGGTTGAGTGGTGGGCCCACAGTCCATCCGTCTGAGTTGAACAATGAATTGGGAGGGTCCCGCGGTTCAGTATGGAGGGTAGACTTTTTGCGTCTTTTGCAGACGCTTCCACGAGCCAGCGTTTCATAAGCGCGTGTGACGCCACACTCATGACATCATCAAAGCGCGTCGTCTTTTGTGTACGGTATCTAGGTCACGCGCAACACGACCGTCTTCTTTCTACGAAATTAGATTCATCCGCGGTCCATTCTACGGTCGGGTCGACGTAAATACTAAATTGATTAGTCCGGCCCACTCTAGAATTAATTCCAAACACTAAAACACTAGGCGGCTGCCCCGCGGTAGTGGTCATTGGCCAAATTCCACCTACGAGTCGGGGTGAGCTCATTAGCCAAAGTTTGAAAGTATGGCTTGTTTTTGCGAATATTTGTTTTAATTAATATGTTTTATACATGATTAATTTAAACTGTAATTGTTAATGAGAAAGTGGAATTGGAATTGGAACCGGTTTTCTTGTTCCAAAACCAGAACCTTTAATGGGAAGATAGAACTAGAATTGAAGCCGGTTCCGTATATGAGATGGGTTTAGGGTCTGGGTAAAGGTGAGAACTGGGTCGTGCCTGCTATTGGAGGGCCCAACCCTGTCGTCCCTAGTCCAGCTGAGGCTCAGCCCAGCATGGCCCAAGATATGGATTTATTTGTGCTATGCTGGCCGATGCCCCAGCTAGGTTGGGCCGTACCGTGCATGGGCCAACCCACACGCATCTTCTAAATTTTTTTAGTTTTTTTTTAAATCTTTTTATATAAATTGAAAGAGAATTTATGGACTTTCTGGGGTTCTTAACTTGAAGTAAAGTTGAAACTATTTAAAATAAATGCACAAACATTGATTCTAATTTAAAAATAAATAATAAATCATTAATTATCTTAAGTTTTATCTTTTATTTATATATAAAATTAAGCTTTATATATATGGGTCATGTTGTGTCGTGCCTCAGCCTAGGCATCGTGGCCCAACACGACATGACTAAGGATTAGGCCATGCCGTGCCATGACCCAGAGCTCCCTGGCCCAACACTGCCCATCTTTTGGGTTGTGTCGGGCCAGCCAAACTGTCAATGGGTCTGGCATGGCCTTTCCGTACTAGGCCGTGCCGTGCCTTGGCGGCCCGACCTTGTTTTCACCTCTAGGTCCAGGTGTCGCTGGGGAATGATTTGGAAAAAAAAAAAAAAAAAAAAAACTTTTAAGAAGAATTCTCAAAATTTGAAGTAATGTGTTGGGTCCCGAATCCACGAAAAGAACCAAGGTGGGACCGGACCCAGACCCGTTTAGGACATAGGTAAAAAAAAAACACAAAAGGACTCAAACTCGGACCGTATGCTTATCAGGACGTATGGTTATCGGGTCCTAAATAAGGACTCAAACCTGATTATTAATGTGTTGGAACTTCCAGTAATCGAAGAATAGGAGACCCATTTATGTCCAAATATTTCCATCGGAATACATATGAACTGAATGCATAGGAATTCGAAACGAGTTTTGTAAAAAATTTATTAGCGGTGAGGTATGAACGATATGAGGTGAGAGGTTAGGAATGTAGATGGAACCTAGCTAATGGCACATTTGGCAACGAATGGTGCCAGGGATTCGTCGTGTTTTCCCGCTCGTCCATGGATTTTCCGTGTTTGGCTGGGCATTGGTTTTGAGAGGAATGACAATGGTATTCCACATATGTGTATATTTCTCCCGTTAGACCTCCCCCCATCGAATGTGGAAATTGGAGGAAAAGGAGAAAAAGCGGAGCCATAGTGAAAATAACCGTAACTTACAAGTAATAGGTTCTTGCTTTGGAAATCTACCTTTTGGCTCCCACAATCAAGAACCAAACTGTTGATCATGCTTAAAAACTCCAAAACATCTATTTGATAAAATCTCAACCCTTGATTCCTCATAGATTCTCATATTTATAAAAACGTCCAGACAATTGGAACACAATTTTTGGAATTTTGTAGCCCCATTTGCAAAATCCAAACCATCCAATCTCTTCAAAAGGCCTAAAACAACTATGTGTTCAAATTTAACAATGTGATTCATCATGGATCATGAGAAATTGGCCAAAATCTCCCAACTATTGATTTAGTAGAGTATATAAAACATGATGGAAAAAACAATCCCTTTTTGCATTTTTTTGGTTCGTGTGGGCTCCAATATCATGATCTTATTTGTGAATTACTTTTGGAAGGTCAAATACTGCAAGTTGATCAAATTTTAGTCGTTGATCCTTTTTTTTTATAGCAAAAAAGTCCATATTCAAAATAATAGTTTTTTTTTTTTTTTTTCTGTTGGCCTCCTTTGCGTGATCCGAACCTTTCAAACTCTTTAGATGGCCAAGAACAACTTTGAGGTGAAAGTTGAGGTTTGTATTTATCATGGATTTTGAGAACTTTTCAAAAAGCTTACAACTATTAGATCATACATTCCACAAATTATAGAAATCCTCTCTCGGTTCCAAATAGAACTCTCATTGAGAATTCTACTTGAAGATTTGTTGGTTCTAGGAGATGGAGAGATTCCCTGTTTACCAAACATGCCCTAAAGCTCTATTTGCCTCAATCATTTTATGAGTCTCTTCCTTTTTCCATATGGCAACATCACCATTCCTTTTAGCGGGATCCACTAATTCAGAACTTAATTTGAAATACATATCTCGACTCAAACATTTTTGGGATGCCCCTAATAACTGGCGATGGTAAGCATTTTTCCTTGTGGAGATTCTATCTCAATAGGAACTTGTTGAATTGACCCACCTACATGTCTTGCTTTGACTGTCATATGAGGAGTTACTCGACTTTCCTTATTATTGAATTAATAAGGTGATGGCCTAATATTAATTTTCCTATCTTTCCTTCATTCAAGATGGTCTTTTTGTAAATACACCTTGAATCTTCATTTTAACCATTTATGACATGAATTCATATATATTATAAGCAAACAAACGAGCCCTAATTTTTATTAGAACTAAAATTCGGCGTAATAAATGTGCCTATCTAAAGCTAGTAATAAAGGTCTGTGCTAAGCCCAGGAAGAAAAAATAAAAATATATTCAAATTTAGTAAAAAGATAAATTAAAGAAATAACTATATTATTTAGCAAAGGGGTGTTAACGGAAAAAACCCTCCTACATGGGCATTTCAGTGATTTGGATCCAATAAAAATGAGCAAATAGAAAGGGGCCTAACTTTAGGTTTCTCTTTTTATTTATGTCTTTGAGTGCTATAGTCGATATTGACGCTCGAAAGAAAGAAAGAAAGAAAGGACGAGGTGTGCACCGGCGTGGAGTGCAGTGGGTGGCAAAGGGCAGTGCAGGGAGAAAGGAGAAGGAGAGGGGGAGAGGGGGAGGAAGAAAGAAGGGAAAAAGGAGGAAAGTCATCTCAGTGGGGTATGCAGGTGTTGTGCTGTGGCCCATCAAGGCTCATCTCCTTCATCTCATCTTCACCATCCCAGGACGCAGACCTCTCCCTCCTTCTCCTTCGTCCTCTCCGGCCAACCAGCCCATCGCTCCTTCATCCTTTCCATCTCCCTACCAGCAACCTCCATCTCACCCTATCTGTAGCCCTCACGCATCTCCCTTATCTCCACGCGGCCCATCATCATCTCTTCTTTATAGCATCCTTTTCATTGCAAAAAAACAAAAACCCATTGAGTAGAAGGGAGAACCCCATAAGGGGAATTCAATTCCTTCGTTGTCGTCTCTTCTGTAGTTGATGATAAGGCATTGGTGGAGGCGATGGGGGTTTTTGGATTGAGAACCCAAGAAGGGGTGGGTCTGGGAGAATGGGTTGAAAGGGGAAATTGGGTTTTGGGAAAGAAGAGATTGGAATTGGAGAAATGGATTTTGGGTGTGGAAGAAAGAGAAAGGTGGGTAAGGGTTTTGCATTTGAAAGTGAGGGTCTCCACCGTGGCAGCCCTCTGCGTCTTAATCTCCCTCACGCTCATCACCATCTCATGGGTGATCCCTGTGTTTTTTATGTTTCAGCGAAATAGTCGATATCGACTATGACTATGTTTTTTATGTTTCAGGTAATAGCGCTAAAAGACAAAAAAAGAAAGAGAAATGTACATTTAGGGCCTATTTTGTCTGCCCATTTTTATTATGGTCAAATTAAAACAATGGCCGTGTAGGAGGGTTTTTTCCATTAAAACCCCTTTAGCAAAAAAGGCCTAGGATATTATATTCATAAAACTTAGGTTGAAACACTAATAATATTTAGCTTTGAAAACACCCCCCACCACGCCCCAACCCCCCCCCCCCCCCCCCCCCCCAAGCAAAAACCCACCCCCACTACCTACTTGTAGTAATTGTCATTGCTGGTCCATCACCGATTCTAAAATATTTGAATATTTAACAAATTAAAAAGCAACAACCCACCCCAAACCATAATAAAAAGTTTCATTTACTTTGGGGCTCTAAACCACATCCTTGTAACCCTTAAATATCCAAATAATAATAATGACAATTATAGTAGTAATGGTGGTGGTGGTGGTAGTATAACAATAATGATAATGCTCCAAAATTAACACCAAGAAAAAAAAAACATAAATAAGAACTAGAAACTATTAATATTGTAAAAAATAAACATAAATAAAGAATAAGTAAATAGAATGATAGTATGCGTTAGATTATTCAAGGCTAAAGCGACAGTTATGCAATACATGCACTCCACAAGTTTAATTGAAAACCATTTTTTTTTCTATAACTTTCCAAAGCAGTCCATAGTCTTTGCTAAAATGATAAAGACTACAAAAGGAAAGAAAGAAAAAAAAAATAGCAATAGTAGTCAATAATTTGATATGCTGAAACTTTATAGTGAATCAAGAAAAAGAATTTATATTTTCATGCTTTTTTAAATATTACATTCTTGCTTTACAAAGAAACTAATCTTTTTGGGCCTTTAAAGTTTGTACAACTCCATTTAGTTGGTATGACATTCCCAATGCAGTCATTATAGGGCTGTCAATTATACCGTGTTAACGAATTCGGGCTACGGATTAACGAATTCGAGCTAAAATCATCTCAGCCCGTACCCGACCTGTTAACTTAACGGGTCAAAAAATCTAACCCGAACACGACCTGTTAATTTAACGGGTTACACGACTTAACCCATTAACCCGTTAAGTAATTAAGTTATTTCGAAAATTGAAAAATTTATAAAAAAATAGAAGGAGATAAATATATAAGCCACATGAAACTGTAAGTGAAGATCTCAAGTGGATCCCACCTAAAAACCCACTATAAAATAATAAATTTCAATTTCTTCTTTATGACTATAAATTAATTCTAGTTACATTTAGGGACTAAAAAAAATTTAAAGGGTTAAGCGGTTGTTAACTGGTTACTGGTTTTATTCTTACACGACCCGTTAACATAACGTGGGGTTTGACCCGTTAACGATCCGAACCCATTAAGAGCCCACCCAAACCTATTAATATTGTGTGGGTTCGTGTCGTGTTAACGCATCGTGTGACATTTTGATAGCCCTAGCAGTCAACTCAACAATTTCATATGCTGAAATTTGAAAGTTAATCAAAGAAAAGAACTCATATTTCCATGCTTACTAAAATTAAGTCCTCGCTTTTGCAAAATGTTCTAATAGCAGTAGGAAAAATTAGTATTCATTTCATGCCCTAGGTTCATATAACTTTACCGTAAGTAACGATTAGATTAAGAATAATTATTGATCAATTTCTTGGTTTTGCAGACACGGGTAAACAACAATTATTCATTTCATATATCTCTTTGAAAAATAACATTTACCTCCATTAAAAAATTATAAAAGCTATTATTTATCAAATAATTTGTAGAGATGGGTAGAATTCTCAAATCAAATATGTTTTCTGGGGCATGACGGACAAAACCAAAATGATTCATGGCTCGAAGCTCATGATGATAATTACTGAAATACCATACCACACATCTTATATAGCTCAATTGCAATTGAATTTCTAAAAAAAAAGATAATAATCTGGTAACGATAATGAATATGGTGCAATCCATCAGTCCCATTGTCTTTCACAGAAGAATTGAATTTTAAGATTTTGGAGTTGAGATTTCAAGAGAGGCATGTGGCGATTTGGAGAGGAGAAAAATAAGAAGGCATAACACTTAGATTGACAATGTTTGGATATGCAGAAATGATTAACTGTTTAGATAAAGATAAAAAGAGATTGAAACGCGAGGTTAAAGTTGGAGAGGAGATTTAAAAGAGATTAAAAGAGATTTAAGAATGTCATTTAATATTAAAATGGAAAGAGATTTAAGGGACAAACGACGGTAGTAATTTCTGAAGAAACAAAGGGGATTATTGGTATGCAATTAATGCCAGGTCAAAAATTTAAGAGATAGTCAAAATGAGATCTGAAATCAGGCTCAAAATGGAATCTGAATTCAGTTCGCATCATTGACCGTGATGACTTTGTAGAAGCCCTTTCATGGCGTTGCGTGTTTGTCAGGTTCATTGCATGGCCCCCCAAAGGCCCACCATTTCACTTGTCCTCGTTAGCCGTTTGATTAAAAAATAATAAAATGTACAATTTAATTTATAATCAATCAGTAACAAATAATCACCAGCTGTATCGATCAAATATAGCCTTTGATGCCCAATGACTTGGACTTCTCATACTTCAAAACTTCTCACATCAATTCCATTTTTTTTTTTACAGGGCTACTCACAAGTCCTTTTATATTTGGGGGCCTCCACGTGATTATGATTTCAAATTTGATGGCTAGGAATGTCAACAAGATAATTCCCCTAATTCCCCTAGGCAAATGAACAAAGGATCGTGAAAGATGTGAGAGTTGAAGGGTATAACATGAGAGCTGAAGAATACAAGGTTGGGATGTAAATGCAACCCTTACTTTCCTCGCATTTATATTACTAAGTCGGTGGCTGGGTATTCATTTATGGATCCCTTTTGATTCAATTTTCCATTAGAGGTACGTTTACGTAGAGGTAAATGTGCAGAAAAGTTGTAGATGAGCAACCAATTTTACGTGCCTTATGTTTAATTTCAACATTTGGTGCACATGGCTCCCCATGAAAAAAATCATTTTTTGTGCAATTTTTTCATCCCCCATGGGTTTCTTCTAAACTTCTGCCAGAAGAGAAAACATGAGTTTTCACTCCCCTTAGTTTCCTTGAAACTTCTGTTTTTGCAAAAGAGAAAACTTGAGTTTTCACTCCTGCGACATTCCAAACATGTCCTATCAGTGTGATAATTTGATGGTCATTTTATGAAGTATTTCATATTTCTTCTCAATTTTAGTCAGTTTCAGAAATAGAAGTCTTACAATTCTTTTGTATTCAATTACAAGAAACAAACAGGTCATTTGGACACGAATTTGCTAACAAGTAAGGAATCTGCAGACTTGAGGATTCCTCACTTGACCCGAAATAGGGCTTCCCCTATTAAGGATTCCTTAGGTCACATTTGGTAATAAGTGAGAAATTAGTAGATTTGAAGATCTTATACTTCCTTCTTTTAGTTGAAGATTGCCCAATGTAGAATTTTGCATTGCCAAATGTAGAATGTTTACGACTTTGTTGAAAGCTAAGATCTTATCCTCAATGATTTAGTTGCTGTCACACATCCTGGTCCCGAAATTACCTGGCCAAGGGTAATCCCCGAGGTGTGACACGCGTACTCTCATGAAAATGCACCTGTCTCAGGTAAAATATGAATCACGAAGGATAAAGATTTCACTTTTCACATTTGAGACTTGCTCACTAACACCTGTCAAATATTCCCAAAGTTGGTATCATTCCATGATCAACCCAATTAACATCTCATACTTACACAAAAGTATTTACAATCAACTACGATTACAAAAACACACCCAAGTAAACAAAAGTATAACTCAAAACTATAGTCCCCAAAAGGTATCCACACCATCTATGGGCAACCTCATATAAAAAACTATGACTAACTCCAAAATAGAACTGTCATCACACGCCAGCAGGAAGAGGTGAGATGGGGCCTTCAGCTACCCATTCTTCTAGTCCTGGAGGAACCTCTTCGCCTCCTCCTCTCTCTCTGCGACCTCCTTAGGACCGGAAACTGCACTTGCGTCTGCGACACTAAGTGATAATATTGTGAATACGACAATTCAACAAATATAGGCAATAATCATTTACACATGTTGTAACGAAGTCGAATTAATGACAAGTGATTAAAAGAGAGATCAACCTTTAATCTATTTAGGAAGTATACCTGTCATATCCCCCGAACCCGATTAGAGAATAAACCGGATCCGGGGAGTGAAATTTGGGCCAATTAAAAATGTTGTCCTTTTTGGCCCGAGGATCGTAAGTCCGCTGTGAGGATAATGTATTTGAACCTCAAATCATAAAACAAATAGCGGAATTCATACATTGATATCACGATGGATAATAAATCTCAATTAAATTTAAAGTTGCAAGATGAATAATTAAACCTAAACAGAAGTTAAATTAATTATAATGGACATCCCATAACTAAGGCCATTAAATCAAATGAAATCAATAAAGGAAGGTTCAACTATGATAACAATGAAATAAATAAAATCTAATGTTTGTCCCCAAAGTGAATCTCTCATGTGCCTGGTAGTGATGACTCTACTCTACGTCATCGGCACTCCACTCTCGTGCCTCCTCTGCTGGTTGGAGATCCTCTAAGATCTCCTCACCGGCCTGCTCCTCATAGTAGTACTCACCTGAGGAGTCTGCACACCAAGGAACAGAGTCAACGACATGTTGAGCAATAGATAAGCAAGATATAATTAAACATAACATGCATCAAATGAAAGAGTAATAACATGATATAATCAAGTGAATACAAGGAATATAACTAGGCATAAAGCATGAGTAAATAGCCAACAGAATCAATATCAGGAATCCTATCAATACTAACAATCACCACTATCAATGTAATGCAATGCACAAGAGGGAGACTCCGTGGATGTCCAAGCCACCTCACGGGGTACCAGTAACAATTCTATCCGGACTACTGATACCAAAGTCCGGCTCCAGGGGGATCCAAGCTCCCGGTCCTGGAAATAGTAGAACGGTCTAAGCCAGCTCCTAATTATTCAACGCCATGGACGCCGTCCAAAGCAGACTGCCCACCCCTATGTCCGAGTAACCGGCCCATCAATAAAACCCCAAACTGCAGCTGGCCATGATATGCAAATAATAATAAAGTGGTGTTGACACGCGGGGAGAACCAAGACAAGCAAGTCTGGCTAACTCATCAAACAAGGCATGTTCTTAGGAATTATCTCATTCAAATCAATACAAGACAAACCCACACACGATAATCCCTTACATGCTAGCCAGTCATGTTTATCAATACATGATATACGGTTCCTAAGGTACACTTTAAGTCAGGTCCTTGTCCTAATTTTATAAGAGTCTATGTTTCATAATTAATTATGTATTTTATGCCAAGAAAGTGTACAAGTAACGAAATCAACGGATACAATTAACAAGTCAATGAGAGATTACAATCCAATCATAGGCAAGTGTTGTTATCCATGTATCATATTTGTTTTAACGGAGTGCGTGGGGAATTCAAATCAACAATGTTTATAAAGAGTTCCTGGGTGTACAATCATGTTAAACACTGATTGATTCAACTCCATACGCATTCGGTTAAACCATACACAATACACGAATACCTAGACAACCCATCGAAGCACATCAAGCCATGCGCTACGATTTTAATACCCCATTAATGGTCACGTGAGTGACTAGGTTCATGGCTTCCAATATCTAAGACCCAAACCTAAGTTATTAGTCTCATTTACATTAAAACATGAGCTGAAACAGTAATCTGAATATTTACATCACTTTCCAACCTCCGATTGTGACTAAACTAAAACCATTGGATTCTACATCTCGAGAGCTTTCCAACGGTATATTACATGTAGAATTCCAACCGACAGATTAAAAGATATGACCCTTAGAAATATGCCCTTTTCACATATATATAAATATAAATATATATTGTTAAAATATACCTGCGCCGGACCATACGAACGTCCAGCGTCGGACGTTCAGAAGGTCTGAACGTTCTGAACTCAGAACGTTAGAGGTGCATATGTTTCTTTTTTTTATTTTTTATTTTTATTTTTTTATTATTATTTTTTATCATCATGATGTACCAACGCCTGTTGTTCATAAATCAGGGCGTGCCGTACGATCATCACATCATAACGTGCATAACGTTCTCAACGTTCTAACAACACCCTTTTTTTTTAATTTTATTTAATTATTTTCTTTCACCCAAAAATCTTTTCCCATCTACTCTAAATCCTTTCAAAAATTCACCCGCATAAAACTGAGCCATCGTGCTCTCCCAATAATCCATTCCATCCATCATCATATCCACAAACATCAATTAACATCAAATTAAATAATAAATTACAATTTAATTAAAGATTACCCAAAATTATTTTAGCATATTAATCCAACCCAAATTAATAACAGGAACAAGTTTGAATTTAGGGAAATCTAACAGGAAAACACATCCAATCAATGAAAAACATACACACATGCTTAATTATAAAATGCAAATCTACTTGCATCAACCAAGAAGAAGATTGGAATCGGAAAATTCGAGGAGAAGCTCTCTATCACCAAAACCCACAAATCTAACCCGACCAAACGCAACCTAACATGCAAAAGAAAAGAAAAGAAAGGAAAAGAATGGGATCAAGCCTAAATCTAAACCAAAGAGAATTGATTGAAAAGATGAAAGTGAGAGAAATCTTACCAAACTGATGTCAATGAAAATAGGAGATCGCGAGGAAGAAGATGAGCGGTTCGGATCTTCGAGATGGCCTTTCTGGAGAAGAGTTCCGGAGCCTTGGAAAAATGAAGAAGAAAAAGATGGCTGACGTTCGTTGCAGAGAATGAAAAGAGATTAGGTTAATCTCTTGTTTAAGAAGAAAGGGAGGAGGAAAAGACTAGTTTACCCTTAAATGGATCCGGTGAAAGAATAAATTATTAGAAAGGTTTTTGGTCGTCGGATCGCAACGAGCCAGAAGACAAAAATGATCAGCGCGACGAGACCTTTCCAATGAACCCCAAGTTACGGCGATAGGAATTTTTTGGAAAAACACTCAATTTTTCCTAAATTGCAAACTACCCCCTATTATGGTCAAACGAACTCAGAATCTAACGAAACTCTTTAGGCACTATTCTAACGCTAAAAGAAACTCGCTTACCATCTAAACCCACCTAAATATCTAACAAAATAATAATAATAATAATATCAAAATAAATAGGTCAACGAGCCGGTTATTGGGCCCAACTGACCAAGTAAGGTCACGGACCTTACAATAGCTAAGAAATAACAAAGTCGAATAGAGATTAATTACAAGTGAGTAAAAATCTTATAGTGTTCGTGGAAATTAATATCCGACCGTTCTTGCCCAAGCCTCACCTTTGTACGATCAAAATCTATTCACATCAAACAACCTCCTTTATGCAAGAATTGAGTGAAATTTTACTTCAAATCCGATGTACATAAACATTCCATTGAACGTGCATGCGATATATTTTTATAATTTTTTTTTATACATAAACATCAATGATGTGTAACAAAGCAAATTGAGTGAAATTTGGGCCAATCACAATGCAAAAGAGTCTTGCATCACATAGATGAGGATAATTCTCACCTACATATATATATAAACTCCATGTGCAGTCCAGCTCTATGGGACTCATTGGGCCCCAACCATTAACTAGACATCATGCCCATTTTTATGCTCGTCACATTTATTCATTGTTGGGTGGAATCTAAAAAAATAAAATAAAAACTCAAATGCTGATAGACAATTTAGAGTTTGAGGTTGCTAATTAATGGAGGGTTAGGATAATCTTATGATGCTTATTATTTACATGATCCTTATACATAAAGACACATTTCCATCCATCCTACCCTCAATGATAGATGAGCTGTCAAGTGGATCTCACAAGTTGGACCGCATTTACTCGTGGGAGAATATTCTTGTTTGTTAAATTCACTTTACTAGTAAAGTGAGGCGATGGCTCATTTAAAGATGCAATAAAAGAAAATGGGTAAAATAAAGAAAAGTACCATATTTCAAAAGAACACTTTTACTTTAAAAAGAAAAAAAGGTCAAAAGTTATATTCCACTCCACTAACAAAAAAAACATCATAAAAGAAAGTCAAAAAAAGAAAAAAAAAACTATATTATCATTTTACTAAAATACAAAAGTGAAGTTACCAAATAAAAAATAAATCAGATGAAAAGTTGCCCTTGGCAGTTGGCATCCTACTGCCACCTTCCAATCATCTCTCCATATTTCTTGGGTTTGTAACATCTAAAGTCGTATTTAGCTGCGGTCAATGAGTCCTTGAAGTCAAGGGGAGAAACACTAGAATGTGTATAAATGCCAAAGAGAATCGAATCTCCATCTACATATGAAAGCAATGGCCACAATCAAGTCAAGAAAGGGCTGAGCTGGGGAACCATCGGTCAGCCGCTCAGGGGACCATTTAGAGCAAAGAAGATGATGATGGGTTCCGCCACTAGTGCTTTCCACCCATTTTGACAATTTGTTTGCATGCCAGGAGGAAAAAATTAAATAATTTTTATTTTTTAATAAATCATTTTCTATAAAGTGGTCCATGAGGTAAATTGCTTTTTCTGCCGCATGACAGAGGCAAGAATTTGCAGCTAGCATGATTCAAATCTATTCTAAGGACCTGTTGGGTTGGAAGCATTTTAGAATTTTTTTATTTGGTTGTCTCTCAACGAAAGAATTTTGTGTATAACAAAAGTTTCATTGGGAATGCTAGCCCATTTTTGTCTAGTGATTCAAACAAGTAATTTGAAACTCCATTAGGACAACACATAATCTGTCAAAAAAATATAATGTGCTTTAAGTGAAAGTGATAATTACTTTTTTCTTTTCTTACCTATGCCAAGGAGGCTGGGACTTATGAGAGAACTCAGCCATAGGGAAAGAAGTTTGTTCCAATAGGAAGAAGAACCCAAACGCCGAACACTAAATAGTTAGGTGAAATAGGGCACCCAACCAGGTCCTTATTCTTAAATCTTAAATGCAGGGCACCCAATGGCTAGTAATTGCACATATATTAGGGCATTTGGTTTGCTAGTATGAACCCCATAGACCAGGACATGAATCCAAATTTCATTTTGTTTCATGTTGCGGGCCCATACCTGAATTTTAAAATAGATGCGTTTGTACAATGAAAGGATTTTATTATAGAGAGGAATATTGTTCTTATTTTTCAAGCAGCCCATTGTTTTAATGTTTGGAGTGACACTTTTTTCATAACTAAAAAAAATGAGCTGATTTTCCTCTATAGAAAGGATTTCACTTTCCAATGAGGGGAAGAATTGTAGAAATCCCTCTCCGTTGAAAACATAAATTTATGAAGGGAAAAATTATCTTGTTGCACAAGTAGGGGTTGTTTGGTTGAGCTCATTTATATATGTAAATGGCTCACATGCATACCAATTATGCATATTTATGTTTGGCTGCGTTCATTTACACAAGTGATGCATGAATCAGGAGTGGAAATGATGTGCAAATGAACTGATTTTTCCATAGATGGTAAAATAAACTGTACATCACTGTTACAAGCCTGATGAATAGTAAAATCATGCTGACGAATACAGTTTTGGTCATGATCACGTTTTTTGAGTTTTTACACTTTTGTAGGACCCAAAATGATAATCTGAATTGTCCTTCCTCTTCAGCCACTGATTCGTCAGAAATCCTGAGATATTTACAAAAAAGTCCAAACATTGAAACTGGCTGTTTTGGAAATCTATGGGGCCCATTTTCATGATCCGAACCGTTCAAACTCTTTAGAAGGTTGTTTTTGGCTATGGGATCAAATTTCACATATTAACTCATCATGGATTGTGAGATATTTACGTAAAACATATAGTTGTTGGATGACTGTTTTCATTTTATATAATATTCTCATAAGTCATATCCCTTGAACCCACTCTAGTTTTTTCAATTGTTCTATGCATGTCGGCCTCAAAATCATAATCTGAATCGCTGGTCCTCTTTAAAATGACCAAAGCAGCCTAGGGACCAAATTTCTAGTCTAGATGCCTCATTGGTTTTTTAGGTACTTGCGAAAAACTCTAGAACGTAAACTTTATAATTTTGAATTTTGTGGGGCCAATTTTTACGATCTCAACTCTCCACCCTCTTTAGGGGTCAATCCTCATACCTTTATTCATCATACGTCTTAAGAGATTTGCAATAATCACGAGGATTTTGTGCAAATTGGTGAACCATTGGATGCACGTGGATTCACATATGAAGAGGTGTGAAAATGACAAATAACTAAATGTGTTTCACATGTGACTCTGTTGCATATGAAAATGACTCATGTGAATCATCTACATATAACATGATCATTTTCCTACATATAACATGATCATTTTCCTATCCCATGTGAAATTGCCAAGCCCGTAAAAGGATACATCGATTTTCATCCGCCAAGGCATTCAAAACTTGTAAATTTCATAGTGGCCATGGGCACTACAACTTTCTGATCAAGGGACAAGAGCCCTTTAAAACACTTTAAAGGTGCTCATTGTAACAACCATCAATCAACATTACCATTCATGGGTTCTATAATAATGAATCAAGCGGATATGCCCAAGCATCAATCAACATTACCATTCATGGATATCAATTCAAGTCTCAATTCCATTTTCTTGCTTCGAATTCTACACTACTTACATCACTAAAATATAAATATCTAATCTCCATTTAAAATTACATTCTTTCTAACAAATTTTCCGCCGAAGATGGCCGGTGTATCCTGCCGGAGATGGCGGCAGCCAGTGTCGTCGTAAAACCAGGATCCTTGGCCAAAGACGCGGCCATCTGTTCAACAAGACATCGGTGGAATTCAGGCGATGTATGATTCAGGCTAGAATGCAAGTCAGCATCCTGACCCAGCCCAAGTTGGGTCAGATCAAGTTTAAGGGTGGGATCCAATGACCGGACTGGGATGAGCGGACCACGAGCCCCACCATGGCTCGAACCGCTAGGCGCATCAGTTTGAGCTGGGTGTGGGTGACTGTGCTCCCCCTCATATGTGGCTATCAAAATGGATCTATCTTTGGCGCTCCGTTGGACCTGAAGCAATGGGAAATCAGAATAGAATCAGTAAGATTGGAATCAAATTATATATGAGTGCATCGGAGATGCATATGGGCTTGGCCATCTTGTTGCTTTAAGCCCATAGGTTGAACTCAAGCTGATTTTTGGGACCAAGAGTTTAAAGTGGGCCAAGCTAAGCCATCTATGTCCTACAAGATCTCTCGCGTGACGGACCGGCTCAGGCCCATGCATATCCCTATAGTGTGTATAGGATGGTTTAAAACTAGGGAGTGAGTTAATCTGTCTGTGTGAGGCCCACCTTCTTTTTAACTGGACAGGCAGGGGCAAAGGAGCACTTGAAGTAGGCTCTTGGTGATGGGTTGTCTCTGGTGACCTTTTGACCATACTTCCTCCACTGATACCCATCTTTCACTACCTGCAATACCAACATTGTTTGAATAAATGGAAGTTGTAAAAATGACTGATAAAAAAAGGGAAAAACTAGGACTTGAAAGATATGATAATGATAATGTTTGAATACTTTAAAGAGATTGAATAAATGGGGCTATTCTTCTCAAGTCAAATAAACCCACTTGGAGATATTCATTGAAATCAAAGCAGCTTGAAATGGACCACTTCAGAGCAAAGAAATTTAGCCCTGGCATGGGTGTAGCAGAAGAAAGAAAATCTCTCTCATCCCCACCCAAAACTTCAAAATTATAATATCTAAACTTTAAGCTAATTAACAAGGTTGAATTTGGGTACTTACAAGGGCTGTGTCAGATGGACTGGTCCGAATCTGAACGCTTGAGATCTTCTTAGAAAGACTACATTGCTTCTTGCATGAATCTTCACTTGAGCTACACTCCATGTGATTAGTGTAACTAATATTGCTATTAATTACATTTCTATTGTCATGGCCTTCATCCTTCCTCTTCTTCGATCCATTCGACCCTGTCTCAGATGATGTCTTGCCCATCAAATCCATCACTTGACTCTGTAAACTTCGAAAGCCCCCGCACATCACATCCAACATCATGTTTAGCTTTTCATTCTCTTTACTCACCCGCGTCAACTCCGCTTCTAGAACATCAGCCTAGAACGAAGCACAAGATTTAATTAAAACTCCGCAGTTAAGCGTGTTCGGGCGAGAGTACTAGTCCCTGCTATAATATAGTTGAGACTGGCGAAATAAAGTTACAAATAGCTAGCCATAGGATTGTTAAACTCTAGCATAAACAACAATATACTCTAAATTTTAAACACCCACCTCTTCTTTCGCTGAGATATCCCTCCCTGGATCAGTGAAATCAGTCCCCAATCTCGGCAAGAGCTCATTTCTCTGCATTGAAGGATCGCTGTTGAGGTCTAAGCTAAGGAAGGAATCGACGCGATTCGAGTCCATATCAACAGATCACTAAAAGGGATTTATAACTCGGGCGGCGAGATTAGGGTGATTGTATGGCAGAATTCTCACAAGACTGTATTGATTCAAGTCTTCAAATGAATGAAAAGAAGAGAAGGATGTGAATACATATATAATGGGGTGCAAGGAAGGTTTAGGAAAATGTTGGGGGGAGATGTACCCTTGTGCATCACCTTTCTAAGTCGTCATTGAATGGCGTCAGAATCTGTGAAGGTAAATACATGTAGATGCAGAGATACTGGAAATCATGTTCTTTTTGGAAGAATACTAGAAACCCTGTCAGTCTTTGGTAATTGGAATTTCTACTAAGAGGTGGGGCAAATACATGGATGGGTTCGGTGTAATGTGAGGTTGAAGTGGGTGTGGGTCATTCTCAAGTCAAGCCCAAAATTTGGAATTCTACCTTGAGACTTGACCACAGCCCTTTAAAAGTTGATAGTCTTTATTGCTTTGGCCTCACGTTTTCAATAGTTTAAGGCATTTATTCCTCTATTTTAACTCTTTCATGTTGACAGGTTACAAGGGAGCAAAGAACAGTAGCTGCTTGGATTGAAGGTCACGGCCTGTTCATTCTTTTGGTTTGTTTTTGGGGGTGGTCTATGTTCTCATTTTTGTCTGAACATAAAAATGATAGAACACTTAGTGGTCAATCATCCACCTTACGCTTGGTGCAGAAGGATCGGGGGATCCGTGCCGTCCACATTGTGGATTCCATGGATCAAGAGATCTGAGATGATCAGACTGATATGATCAGACCAAAGAAATGGTTGGCATCAATTGGGCGATTAGACAATTGTGGCCAATGGTCAAGTACTCAAGTTCAATATTGTTCATGGCCCGGGCGGACTAGGGTTCCCCAAGCCAAGTTGATAAGCTTGTAAGATCTAATATAGTTTGTGATACAAATCAAACCTATGAATCTAGATTTATGCATTAAACAATATATATATATATATATATTCTCAAATAATATAAGCGTACTTTGCGCCATGATCTTGATGATGAGCAGATGCCTTATCTTTCTCCTATCTCCCTTATCATCCACTCCAATATGCGTAAAATTGATGGTTACTTTTCAGATCTTGTGAGTTAAGAGAGAGAGGACCGGAAAATCATATATATAGATAAGCCCTAGAGAGATTTCTCACCATCAAAGAAATCTCATAAAAGTAAGTTTCCTTAATTCCCTCAAATTAGCCAACAAGTGTCCTATTTGATTTGGGCTTACTAAAATTGAATCCAAGATAAACTTAATAAAATCAAAAACCAAAAGGGAAAAGTAACTTAAATTAGTGGGATCAAACCGTGGGTCCCAACAGTGTTGCATATGTGGTCATGAGGACCACTCATGTCTAACAAAACTATCAAGTAAAATATGGAGGCCAAAGTCCTGCACACTAGTCTACCTCAAGGTGATATTCAAGAGGATCAAATTCTGGAAACGGCCATTCCTTGCTTGGAAGCAATTGAGGAGACCTAATTCTTGACTTGACATGACTTGGCCTCATCACACGCCTCAAGAGAAACATGTAGGACGCGTTTGTGTCACTAGGGCGGAAATGGAAGTATTATACTTAAAACTGTGCTTAAAAGTTTTAAGGGATTCAATGCCAAGCAAATGAACAGTCCATGGGCAGAGTTGGGTTCCTACTCAAATTTGATATGCAACTGTTGTAGAAAGTTTTTTTTTTTTTTTTTTTCTTTTTTCACCCCTTTGTCTGATCTTTGAGTTGATCTTTTCAAGCTTCCATCCAAATTTCAATAATCAATTGACCAGCTTTTTCCAAGAAAAATTTGTACAAGAGGACCTAATCCAGTTTGAACTCCATATACATTAAATAAATCAATGACATCATCATTTTTTGCTATAGCAATGGGGGGCAAGATAGGGGATTTTCCTTTTTTTCGACAGCAAAAAAAAAGAGGGGGGGCGCGGGGGGGGGGGGGGGGGGGCAAGATATATGGACTAATTTTATATATATAAATATTTTTTATAGAAAAGTGTATTCAAAATTATCCATCCAAGCTTTCATGGCTGTGTGCCCTATGTGATGCCAATTCATATTCTTTATCAAGACTCTGAGCTTTTCTAAAAATATGGACATTTTGGACGTAGATGTGTTCATTCATTATTAGGTCTTATGAAGAATTTATTTGGTAGTAGGTGAGAAACAAGAGATGACTCATTATGTCAGGTACTGTAAGAAATCATTCAGTGTATGTATTGTCCGTGACATTTCTATGAGAAAGGCTTGTGTGCACTAATTCTGTGGGATTGACTGCTAGTAGTGCACACAAGCCTTTCTCAATCACATTTACTTTCATGCTGGGAAATTCCAACACAAACTTCTACTAATGAGAAAAGATCGAGTGATGTCCAACCAATCCTTTCAAAGCAGAAAACCACTTTGGGTTTCATAGTAAAGTAATGAATATATGGATGGAAAATCTGGTGTGAATGATTTGCAATTTTCTCATGTGAATCTCGGTTTTTCCTAATTAAAGACAGTTGTGCACCACTTTTTCTTCTTTTTTTCGCGTATGCGTTGGGGTGAAAATTTCACTTTAGTTGGAATAATATTCACCTTTACATTGATAAAACATAATGTAAATGGGATTTAACTATTGCTCTAAGCCCTTTCTTCACTCACATCAATCCATCGCTCTATAAACATTTAATATTTGAGGTCACATTTGGCAACTAAGTCCTTAGGAGATTCCTCGCCAGTTTTCGTTGAGGATTTGGAAACTCCATATTTGGCAATTTTAAATCTTCAAAAATTTAGACCAATTAAGATCCTTATTTTTCAAAATTTTCAAGTCTGACCCTTCCACCCATGGGACTGGAGAATCATTTTGAGGATTTACACACCTATACCAGTTTTTATAGCTACACATTTATATCAAATCCTAATTGAGAAATCCCCACGTGCACAGAATCCTCATGGATTTCTCAATTATTACCAACGTGGATGCCTATGTATAATGAAATCTGGCAGTATATAGAGAGAGGGAAGGCCTGTGTATGAACTGGGTTTGATTAGTTAGAGGTGGAGCCCACTTGGGTTGATCTTATCAGTTCAAAGTCGGCATATGATCATTTTGGATGATTGGATCCACCTAATTTTGGGGTCAAGTCATCAAAAGGGCAGCATGCACGGGCACGTGGATCGACGCTGACTGGACGTTTTGGGTGCCGGAGAATGTGCCACATGGTGGCGGAAACTTCAACAGGAATTGAGTACAGACTCCATAAGATATAAGAAAGGTCTCAGCATGTTTCACAAGTCGGAGGGGTACTGCATACTTGGCCTTCTTTATCTTGGTCAGTTTTGTTCCTATGCTTGTTTTAATGTAGAGGATTTTTTAAATAAAAAAGAAAACTTTAAGTGGCAACTTGCACTAACCGGGGAACTTTAGCCAATAATGCACCAAACATAGAATCCATATAGAAAAAGTAACTTTTTTTTTGTGGTCGCATTCGACCTTCATTTTCTATATTGAGGGTTGACTGCGACCCTCACTATAACAAGTGAGGGTCGCATTCGACCCTAAACGGGCATAACCTCTTCATCTTCTTTTTTCTTCCTCGAGTGTTCCAGTTTTCAATTAAAGGAAAAGAGGACGGGAAGATCTGTCACTTAAAGTTATTTTTTTCGTAAATTTCTCATAGAGGATCCTTCCGGAAAAAAACTCTTGCAGTTTCAAATTCAAATTTCTAGCATGCTATGGTTTTGTGCAACATCACGTGAAACGGATTTTGCTAAAATGGAAGAATGGATTGGATTGGAGAAGCAATTCAAAAGATAAGATCCACGCTCGTTTGTGCTTTGGATTAGAAAAGTCATGCCCATACAAGAAGATGCCAATGGCCTAAAATAAAAGATGATACTAACAAGAAAACCAGAGATGAGGAAGAGAACAAGGCGCCAGCGGTTCACATGATGCACACCAATCGACCAAATTTATTAGGGACCGAAGCTTTCTTAAATTGACCAACCCACCAACAACATTTTTAGGGCCAATTGGCAATTTACTAGGTTAGATCTTCCAGTTATCTCTTTCTTTAATAAAAAACTCAAACACTCGAGGAAGAAAGAAGAAAATGAAGAGGTTATGACTGTTCAGGGTCGAATGCGACCCTCACTTGTTATAGCGAGGGTCGCAGTTGACCCTCAACATCATGGTTCAAAATAGCGGCCGCTACGTAGCATAGTGCCCGCATTATCAGCCGTAGCAGTCGAGGTTGCTACGCTATTTTGAAAATAGCAGCGCTACGGTCTAAAACCTAATAAAGCCAAGTAATTTTAGTTTTAAATAATATTTTTCCTATTTCTTCTTCTCAATTGTTTTTCCTAAAGTTATCTCTACCCTTATATGGTTTCAAATCACTAAAGAAATACAATATTGTTTGCTATACAAGATTTTAAAAAATTTGACCATTTAAAAAATTCACACCGCCACACCGTTACGTATCACCGCAACCGCTACGTATCACCCGCTACGTAGCGTTTTGGCCACTGACCGCTATACCTGCCGTAACTGCTATTTTGATCACGGATTACCTGTTTGGTGAGCTAATCTATCCCAAAACCAATTGGTACTAGAAAACGGCACTACAATAGGTTTATAGTGAGGGCAAGGGCTCAACCACAATTATGACCGCTCAAGAGCGAGAGTGGACGTTGACTTCAACAATCTTTCCTTTAACGGCACACCCACCGCGACTCCTGCTGCGAACTCGTAAAACATATGTCCTGCGACTTAAACACCCGACCTGCCAGGCTGATACCACTTGTAGGATCTTACACCCCATTGAGCTTCCACTTATCTACTTCCTTTAATAATACGGTTGAACCCATTTTATCATGAGTTGATAGGAATTCATTTTCACCCAAACAAACATGCTATTGGCTAGAAAACAAAGTCAGGACAGGTTGCATGCAGAATCAATAATGAAAAAGAAGAAAAGACTTGGGAATAGAAAAGAAAGTGGCAGGCAGGAAATTGGGAATCTGGGTGTCGACACAATCCACACAGAAATAGACGTGGATAGAAAAAAGAGGTGGAAATCAAAGTACTTGTGTCTCAAAATTCCGGGTCAAACTCCACCCACTGGCCGACTGTGATACCTCACTTTCATGATGTAATCTTCCCATGACGCAAGCGCTTGCGTCCGATGCATGATGCAACTTCTTCATCCACATACACAAAACTCATATTGATGCATGGATTTTATACACATGAAACATAAAAAGAGATGTTCATGTCGGTAGACAGGTGTGAATGCAATTGTCGCCTCCATTTCCTTGTTATCTTAAATCCCGTGTGAGAATCGTGAATGATAAAGAGGAACGCGTTTCACAAGTATACTTCCCTGGCCTTTCTTTACAGGACCAGCATGTGCATCAATGTCAGAAAACTCAAAACTTTTAAAAGTAGGTATTCTTTATTGTTCTCTCTCTCTTCTCTGGATAATATTGAAGCATTATTTTCATGGAGAGCTAGATCCTATTTTTTTAGTGGAATTTCTACCAGGAATTCACAATATACAGGATTTCCTAGACATAATGTGATAAACTGTCTTTTGAAATTTCTGAATTTCATGTTTCTTTACTAGCGTTTCTTAATTCCAGCAAAATGAGAAGTCTCTTCTAACTTTTAGGAATCCAGGAATTCCACTCCCTATGCATTTTGGTGGAATTCCTGGATGCTCAAGTCCAAACCAGGAATTCCACTTTGTCTGAGAATTCAAGAATTCCTGGAATTTCAGCAAAGAAATATGCCCTCTAATTCACATTTTGAAATCCCGATTAGAAAAGCATGAATAAATAAATAAAAAGATATTTAAAAAAGATAGAAAGAAGAAAGAAAGTGATGATAGGAATCAAATTCTAATCGTAATCTAAATTTGTTGCAATGTTTCAAAGTGTTTCCATTTAAAAATAAATTTTTTAAGAGATTCTCCATAGTATATGATAGTATTCAATCATTTTCCTGAGACAATAATTCTTGAAAAAAAGTTAAGAGTGGATGCCAAAGGGGAATCACCTACCAATATATATGTGTAACACATGCATCTTAATTAAAAAAATAGAAGTCATGGTGGAATCGTATACTCATAGGGTGTTTTGTTTACATAAAATACAAAGAATTATTAAAGAGGTAAGCTCCCCTGAAGTATTATTAAAGGTGAAATGAGACCTTGACTTTCCTAGCTATTGGGTTAGTGGGGTCAGTGCCGGGTATTCACTTCCCATCTTCCTTTGATTCAATTTTCTTAAAAGAAAAGGTTATAATGGAGGGTCCGTCTTGGATATTCACCTTAATTTGATTCTTCGTGTTTAATCACTTATAGAAATATAATCCTGCATATTGAATAACATGAAGCAAACAGGGCCTTAGAGATGGCAAGGATAGGTCTCTGTGTTCATATAGTTCAGTCATGCACGTGAAAAGAATGAAGACAGATTTTACAAGTTCAAACAGGATTAAACTATAAACCAACTAATCATACAATAAAGTAGTGAAAGAAAAGATTAAAAAAGAAAACTTGCTCAATTTATATATATATATATGAGTATGACAATCTTGTCAGGTACATAAATAGTTCTCTCTGATACGTGTTTGGAAGGCGACAATGAAGTTTTTTAAAGTATAATCAGGGTGGCTTTAATAGGGAGACGATAAGACCATACAAGAAGGAAAAGGACTAGGATTTTGTCAAACAAGCTTAGCCTTTTGATATTAAAAGTTTTGGATCTTTGGGGTCCTAAGCAGAAATTATAAAGAAGGAAAACATCAGTTTTTCCACTCATTTGGTCTATATAACTACTGGCCTTTGGCTCTTGCTGCAATTTCTTAGTAATTACTATTCTTTGGCGTGTTCAACTTTAGCACCTCAATTTCTAAGAAGTGTGCTAAATATTCTAATTTTATTCCTTTCTTTAGCCCCTTTTATCAGTGTTGAAAGATTAGGGAAAACTGCCAGTATTATAAAACTATTGGGATCTTGATCAGTAATTTGTCATGGCAAATGGGAAACACCAACAGTGCATGTTGCGGTAACAACAATGTGAATGTGATTGATTGATTATTAAATCAATTATAACTTTCCTCAGAAAATCATCGCGTGTTTAAACAATGTTTTCTGCAAATGGTTTAAATGGTAAGCCCTGGAGAACTTTCAAAACCAATTGATATGGATTGCCATTAGAAAAATAAAAGGAGCAAGGATCCTGAGAATACCTATAGAAAAAAAGGTGGGGAGAGAACAATTCAGCAGTTCAAATTTGTACTGTAAACAGCTCTCGCGTCCTTCAAAGAAAAACAAAAAACAAAACAAAGGTTCATATGTTGCACCGTGCTGGAGCATGTGCTGGGGTGGCACATACAAGCTCTGAGCAATCTACCAGAAGGTCCCATCACACAGATGTTAACTCTCAAAGAACAGACAGTTGAAGAGCCAGGATTACACTGTCAAAGAAGTAAATCAGAAGCACATGGCACGGATACAACATTTGACTATGGTTTCCAAAACAAAGCATATCAAACATAAATGAGGACCCACCAAATTCAATCCAATGAAACTCCAGAGTAACAAGATGAACAAAGGAGACAACAGAATTTACAGTATGATGAGTAGACCTTGAATCGCCATCTTCTTGCCCTTAAAACCCTTTTTTTTTGTTTGAAGATTTAGAAGTCCAGAGGTTAAGGTTGGTTAAAGGATGAGTTGAAAATGAAAGGCCTTTCAGAAACCAGCATTTTCTACATTGTTTCTTTTACTTCTTGATACGGAAGGATTCTCCTTCATTTCAATTGCTACTAACAACTTGACACTAATGATGTATATCCAACCAAAAAACATCTCTGAATGGGACTTGGCAAAGTCGGGCCGAGCTCGAGTCCAATTCCGGAATTTGAAACTCTGCTCCATACCATTTTACAACCTGCCTCATATATAATAATGTTACAAGTTCTTCCCTGGGGATAAAACAACATTTAATAAAACGAAGGTTTCTAGAATAACCTTAATTGTCAATGAATAAGCCCATCAAATAGCATAAGATAGTGTACAACTTTGGAAAAGGTCCCCCAGTACTCGTATGCCCTGCGGGCGAGCACAATGAACATAGGTTGCCAACCCATCTGACTACCCCTGCCCTCCTTTGGTTTCACAATTCTATATGCCTTTTGACAGAACCCCAGCTGAAAATAGAAGATTCCGCCGAGAGAACTGCCCAGAAATAAGAAATCAATTGTGTATTTAGATCATTTATTTTGCAAATTTAAATACTATATAGACTGTTGGTTCTGTAATAGTAATCAAGTGCTTGCAATTTACTTACCCTCAATGTATAGACCGGAGTAGACTTCGTGTGCAGTGTTTTCAATGATCTCAGCCTGTTTGCGCTCCCGCTTTTGCTGGTCAGAAAATAACAGTAGGGTGTAGGGTATTAGTTTCACTTAAAAGCTGACATGATACAATATTCAGATATCTTGGCTTGCTTACTTGTCTTCAATCCTTGGTGGCTTCGTGCTTGTTGTCACATCCCATAGTTTTACAGTGCAGTCGGCAGACCCAGAAGCCAGTAGTGAACCTTCACAACTGAGATAATTGAGAAGCAAATGTCACACACACCAATATAACACGGAAGCCAAATTCATTCCAATGCACTTCAACTGCCAAGGTCAGGAAGCCGGGAAAATAAACTCATTTTCAGCACATAGTTATATTTTTCCCAGAATGTGGTGAGTCTCTCAACTTCTGTACAGCTTAGCAAGCATGCACACAAATAAACGTATCTACTTATTACATCCAAATGCTTGATGATTCGAGTAAAGACATTTAATTAACAATTCAAAAGATGTTAGAACTTGCACAAACTAGAAGAAAACTAGAAGTAGAAGAAATATCCACCTGAAAGCAAGCGTCCATACACAAGAGGTATGCCCCATTAAAGGCGTAACACAACGACCACTTGAGAGATCCCACATCATGATTGTCCCATCTTCATCACCAGAGGCCAAATATCGCCCATCTGGGGACATTGCTAGAGACAATATCATACCCCTGTGACCAATGAAAATACGAACACATTCCCCACTTTGAACGTCCCACAATCTCACTGTCTTGTCACTAGACCCTGTTGCAATGTAGTTGCAGTTTGCATGCCACTGCACACACTGCATGATGTGGTCCAACCTATCAGAATCAGTTGAAAAGACTGAAACAGATAGCAAGCCAACCTAAGAGAAAATAGCATAATATTGACAAGGTGCAACACAAAATGCATCGTCATAGCTGGATGGCAGAAAAATGATACAGTATGGATTCTAAAGTGCATTAACATATCTGAATCAAGCTGCTACTAATGAGTCCGGTAAAAACAAAATACCAATAAATGGATATTACTGAGCCATGGCAAAAGCAAAAAGAGGTCTCAGCACCTAAGTACCTAGGGCGTGGAGCGGGAGCGCCGAAACGCTAAATTTTAAAAAATTATATGTCCGGAGTGCCTATACAACATAGTGCTTGTGGGTTTATAAACAATTAAATAATGAGAACAAATATATCTTTTCCATATATTCAAGTATAAAAAATGGAGAAAAAACTTAGCTTTGTAATTTGATCACATAAAATAGACAATAATTAACAAGTCATAAGAAGTTTCTTCATTCAAAAGACAAATGTAAAGCTCACAGAAAAAAAAAAAAAAAAAAAAAAGAAAAAAGAAAAAAAGAAAATGCACAAAAAACCAAAGATTCTACACGGTACGCTCCATATTCGATCAAACCGCGCTCTGAGGATAGTCGAGCTGCGCTCCGAGCGTGGTTCCGCTCCGAAAACGCCGATCCGCGTTTTTAGAGCTGGATCAAGAAGGTTGAGAGGAGGTTCCGGGCACTAAGCTCAGCACAACCACCTTACCATTAGACAAAATTAAGAAAATCCTTATTATTTGGTATCTTAAGTTTAAACAAAAACAGAGAGTGGAGACTCAACAGAGCATCACAAAAACAGAACAGGACAAAAGGTAGTATAAAAAAATTACCAGTTACCAATAAAGAAGTATACAAAAGAAAATGATACTCACATCAACATCAGATAAGTGTCCTGCCATTATTCGCAAGGGCTGGATTCTGTCCATTGACCAAATCCTAGCAGTTCGATCATGTGAAGAGCTGGCAAAATAATGTCCCACGGGACTGAACTGTCCAAGATAAGCAATGATGGAATGAACATGTCAGCCCAAAGCATAATCATGTACAGGATAATGATACCATCCTAAATATAGTGCTCAGACAAAAGAAAATAAAAGGAAAAAGAAAAGATTATAGGAAAAAATAGTGCAGGATCACAAGAAACGTAGAATCCATCCACGAACTAATGTTAAGACTCATTAGAGATCAGATACATAGGAATGCATGTGTTAAGATTCAACCGAAACTACTGCAGACCATGGCTTTGTCGTCGACTTCATCATTTGAAAACATGGACAGCAATCCAGTGAATGATCAACAGTCTGTTGGAGCTTACAACATCCAACCAATAGAGTCCCCACACCTCCATTTCCACATAAGTGGCGGATTTGAACATACAATGCAGAAATTAAAAAGAATACAACTGCAAGTATGTGCGATGGTGCAAATGATCTTTGATCCAAGTGGACACCATAGACTTAAGGACAACTTCTTTCAGACTGGGACAATGATGCAGATTCAAACTTGACATTGGGCTTTAGAGGGGCGTGGGATTGGGATGGAACTTCTTCTCACCTTTTGCAACATTAAATTAGTCTTTCCTTCAGATATGTCTTCCCTTATTAGAGCGGTGATCCTTGAAATGTTAAAATACATTTGCAGGGGAACAGAAGAATCTTCAGTGCCACTAAGCTATCTTCAATTCAGGTCATTGAGAAGATTGAATGTCTCATTTCAAATGGGCATTAGGAGTTACTGGGGAGATTTATTAATTCTTTAAAGTAGTATTAAATTTCATTAATGTAATGAGCATGGAATATGGATGCACACAAGTATAAGACATTAACTACTGCAGGAAATAGAACACCAAACAATAAACAGAATTAAATGAGATCAAAGAACTGTAAATATCCAAACATTACTCAATCCCAAAATTCATAAGCTAAACATTATGGGATCTCTGTATACAGAATATCTACAGTCCAGTTTGATTCACTTGGTACATGTAAAAAAGAAACATGTAAGTGATCATCTCAAATCTAAATTTTGTAAAGAACAATAAAATGATCTCAATGGCACTTTCATTTTCCATTTCCTGCACTGCTTTATTTGAAGAATCACTTTCCACTAAAAAAAAGGAAGCAAACCGTAAACCTTTAATACACTGCAAAACTTCCCAAGAGGCTAAGGCTTCTGCCTCATTGAAACTCCATACAACCAGATGAACAGGACAAAACCTTGACCACTTCTATGAAAGCATTCCAGCAAATATAACAACAGCAGGTTAACATGCCTGGTGGAGTACACCTCAGCCATCCATTTCTTCAATTAGAACGCATCAAATATTTTCTCCAATCTATTACAAGCAAATCTTCATGCAACAACTTTATTTTGATCGGTGTGAATTTATCAAGTCATCATCATTGTCATCAAAGCCTTGTCCCAACTATGTTGGGGTTGGCTACAAGAACTTTGTTTCTCCATCTCAAAATTCATGTTTGGGTTGTAACAAAATTTTACGCTGGCTGTCAACCTATCTAACACAACCCTCCTCCTTTATCCAGGCTTGGGACTGACAGTAAAAACTAGCAAAGTGTTTAATCAAGTAAACCATCAAAGCGGTCATTACCTCAAAAGGCTTACATATACAATAGATCCGAAATATTTAATCTGCAGAAATATTAATCGTCAAATGCCTACCTGAACATCCCACACCGGGTAATTATGACCCTTGTAGCATACAAGATTTGCATTAAGCTTGGTGCTCCATAATCGAACTGCAGAAATGCAATTTCAGCTTTGATAGAAGTGGAAAAGAAAATATGACGAAATACTTGTAAGAAAACATACTTGTTGAATCTGACGAAGAAGACAGGATGAAATCTCCCAGAGGACTAAATGTAGCTGAATAAACAGGTCCTGCATGACCCTGAAACAGAGTGTAAGATCTTTTCCCATCTTCGGATCCTGCTGAATGTTCACTAGGAACCGATTCGTTCTCTCCCTGTACATTAGCTGAAACCAACATTTTAATGCTCTTGCCTCTTGGAGACTCTTCAAATGATTTAGATATAAATTTATCCACTTGAAAAAGAGAGAATTCTACAACATTATGTGGCAGCACACAGTAAGACTGGTTTTATAAAAAAAAAGCCATGAAAACATTTGAAATATCAAACATACAGCAACCATTTGCAGAATCTCCGCTAAAATGATTTAGTTTGGCAATAAGAAAAGAATGATCCCCTTGTATTAACAAATAATAAAAATGATGAATGCTTCAGTTCATTATACTGCACACTTCAATGTCATGGAAAAATAATTAAAATCCAACTTCAAGGTGATATCTCTACATCAACTATGGTCCTCAGATTATTTTGTTCATGCGCACTTAATGAAGTATCAATAATCTCTAAATAAATTCATTGTTCCACAGTAGTTTGCTTGACACGATTTTCCAGTAACAGAACTGTGTTTGGTTCCCTATGTTGCTGCCAGTATGCTGCAAAATCAGCCAGCCAGCTAAAGATGAATCTGACTGAAATTTAGATCATCATCACATCATTGCTGCTAATGTTGATGTTGTTATTCCTAATTTTAATGCCATAAAAATGATTTTTTTAACTATTTTCACCATCTATCTAGCACATATATTTTTATATTCATTTCAAGTATGGATCGACTGTCAGTTAACTAATTATTGAATGTCCAAAACCTGATCCAAATGGAAACCAATCCCCTTGTGGAATCAATCAATTAACGTTGTGGGAACCATTAAAATAAACCACTGTTACTCCACTTGCTTGCAGATTTAACAATAAATCATTGATAAGAAACATATATCTAGGAGAAAAAAAAATATAAGATACAAATGAATTACAAAGCGAAAATCTTGTTTTCTCTGTTGCATTTAATTGCAAGATAGAACATAGGTTTTGTATATTGAAGATTGGCCTTTCATTTTTAATAATCAGAGTTGGGTGATAGGAGATGGCCAAAATGTTATAATTTTTTTAGGACAGATGAATTCCAGATTTGGGATTTCTGATGCACATTCCAACCAAATACCTACTGATTCAATTCAGCCACCAGTTAAATGGGTTAAGGATCTCATGATTCAAGATGAGGTTGGGCCATCATGGAGTGCGAATCTGCTGAATATGATCTGGGAGGATGAAATTGCGGCTAAAATTCTCTCCATCCCAACTGGGGTTCAGGACATTCAATGTTGGGGTTCTGAACCTGCTGGGTCTTGTTCTTCAAAGGCCTTATATTGAGCCCTCAGCCCTCCTACTATGGGCCCTCATTGGCCTTGGAACACTTACGGAAATTGGACCTTCCATCCAAATTCTTATTTTTCACATGGAGAGCCATACTCTACAAACTTCCCACAGCAGATTGCCTTCATAAATTAAACCAAGAAATTAGCCCTATATGCAGTCTGTCGTAGGGAGGAATCTGTCAACCACCTATTTGTCCATTGCCCCATCTCCAAAGCCCTTTGGAACCTTTAACCAAGAACTATTACAAAGCCAACTGAATTCAAGGGGTTTAATGACTGGTTTTGGTCCAAGGTTTCAACAAGCTCTCTTAAGCTTTGAGTTCTTGTCAGCTGGTATATTTGGAAAATGAGGAATGAACACATATTCCTCAATAGCCCAATATTCCCAAACTTGGTCAAATTCAAAGCTCTATTTGCTTTCCATGAATGGAATGTATCTAATCTTCTGTCCATTGCAGTGTCAAAAACAGGTCTTCCCCCAGAAATATGGCTCCCACCTCCAGCTAACCATGTTAAGCTTAACTTTGACGGTTCATTCAACCCATTCTCTCAGATTGCAGGAGTTGGTGGTATTATTCGCAGTTCAGCAGGAAGTCGAATTGAAGGATACGCTGGGAAAGTGTATGCGAGCAACTCTCTCGAAGCGGAGCTTCTTGCTATCATCAAAGGGATAGAAATTTTCCTCAAGTGGTGCTTTCATCATGTCATCATATAAGGAGATTGCTTGAGCTTAACTCAGTCCCTCCAGAAGTATAACCTATTTCGGGCACTGATGGCACATTGGCGGAAGCTACTCCATATGCTTTCTCAGGTCTCATGGTGGGAAGCAAATTATTGCCGACGAACGGCCAATAAGGTGGCAGATCAGCTGTCTAAGCTCTGATTTCCAGAAATCACTACCTTTAAGAGCTGCTTACCTTTAAAAGCTCACGAGCAGTACATCCAAGATCTCCAAGCAGCAGCCACCTATCATCAGATGCAGGACTTCGCTCACCGCTGCTCTCCCTCAGGTTGAGTTGCATCCACATCTAATGGCATCTTCAGAATGGAGAATCTCAACATTTCTGACCATAATACCAATCAGGCACAGCAGTCAGTAACTAGAGATTTGTAGTTCCTGTAGGTTAGATGTCTGGTTGGGTGTTTTAGGTTCTTTTTCTGTGGGTTTTGTCATTGTCTTGTCTTCGTCTGTTTGCTCCTTGAATTCTCTCCTTCACCAAAGAAAGAAAAAAAAAGAAGAAGATTGGCTGCTATAACTTTTAAAATATTCAACCTTGCAAGTACATGATTTTTCCCACTTTCGATAGATAAGGATGGGCTTGCAGCAAAAGAACAGCTTTTGACTTAACAAACTTGATGTTGCATTGTTTATTTGGGGGCATTTTCTCAAAGAAAGCAGTGTGGTGTGGTGCTTTCCGAGCTCACATGCTCAATTGTATGAGGCTTGGAAGGGTATTTCTTTGGTTGGGCATGGGAAGATCTTGTGGAGAACTATTCCATTTTCCATTTTTTGTCAATTTGCAACGCGAGGAACGAGAGAATTTTTAATGGGAAGGAATTATCTCGGGAAGGCCAACCTTTTGTTGTGTCCTTGAGAATTGCAAAGTGGGCTTGTGCCAGGAAGGAATTTAATGATATAAAGATTGATAATATTCAGCGTAATTGTGGAGCTTGTTTGTCGTTGAGAATCTCAAAAGGAATCACAAAGGGGAAGTATTGTATATGTTTTCTAAACACATCAGGATTAAAGATTCTAATGAAGCATAAGTTTTAGCTATTTTGGAAGCTCTACGTATATATTGCTCCTCTTTTCAACATAATCTTATAGCGGAGAGTGACTCAAGCAATGCCTTATCTTAGATGAACTCATCTAAGGGCCTTTGGAAGACGCCGTTTTATTTTAACGAGATTAAATCTCTAGAATCTTCAGCTTGAGTTTCTTTTCCGCATATTAGTAGATCGGCAAACAGAATGGCGGATACATTAGCTAAGCAAGGGGTAGATCGTCTAGGTAACTGAAGTGCTCTTGTCATGTAATGTCATCTTTGTAAGTTATGTGCTACTATCTTTTAATGTTGGGTGGTATCCAGTATACTTCTCTTATACCAGTACACCCTTGCGGGATGCTTTCCTCATTCCGTTTGGCTGTAATTTCTCTTCCTTTTAATATATTTCAAAGTTACCGATTAAAAAAAAATTTGTTTGATGACTACTGGACAGGCGGATACTTATTTTTACATTAAGAAAACTAAAAGTTTGATTATTAACTTTTAATAACAATCATCATCAAAACCTTATCCCTGCCATCGAGGGATGGCTTTGTAAATTTTACTTTTTCCCCATTCCTAATTGGGGCTATGTTCTCTGTCACTTCATACGTCACAATCTAACGGGTAACTTCCGATTACTTCAACTCCTCATACACATTCCTACCCATCTCAAATGGCATTTCTTAATTTCCTCTTTGAGTAAAGGAGTCATACTTTAGCTTTACACGCTAATTCCACGTCCCATCCTTGCCACTTTAGTAACTGATGTAGCCTACAGAAGATGTATGTAAAGCACAAACATTGAGAGTGAACTCAGAAGCCCTTAATCATGTTTAAACCCCAATCCAACAGAGGATGCACAATGGACATACTGCACTTTGTGGTGCATTCAGATAGGTATTAGCATAAATTAGGGATGGACCAAAGATAATTCTATATATACAATCCAATTATATTATCTGCTTGGATAAAAAATCAAGCATCTGATACAAATGGTAGTGGGGCAAATAAAATACTTACAAGTGTCAACTCGTCGTCCCATTTTTGACATGTCCCAAACCTATGGGAGAAAATAGAGACAAATTAGTTAGAATATAAAAAAGGAAGCCACTGTCATAAAAAACAATAGAGAGAAGGAAAATAAAACCTTTAGTGATGAGTCAGAGAAACCACCAGCAACCAGTGATCCATCATGGGAAATTGATGCACAGTTCAAACTAGTAAACATCCAAGGGAAAGGTAAGATACCGGGGAAAATAAATTTACAAGGAAACAAAATGCTCAACAAAAGAGAACTATATCTAAAATGGTTGGTAGATCATTGATCCAGAAGGAACCATTACCCATTATGTGTATTTATAAAGGTATAGAAGCTGACAGAAGGCAATGCCAAGCTAGTCAGCTGCACACGATTTCGTAAGTCCTCGAGAATAGAATGTTCGACTTCTATTGGCCTGAAATAGAATGGAAAAGGAATGTCATTCAAAAACATAAAATCCTATCAGGAAAATAGAAAAATCCAAATACCAGTGAAAAGGCCTATATCATGATTAAGAACATTAATAACAACCTTTGTGCCTCTTTTTTTTCAAAAAGAAAACAGGTAGAAGCAGACAACAACTACATTATAACTGAAAGGACAACCAATCACAAGCATGCAGGGACACATAGATCAATGGCATAGTTGAGAACATATACAATCAACAGCAACACGACATGACATCTTCATGAAACATATGAAACAATATTCATTTCAAAAAC
The DNA here is from genome assembly GCA_028538565.1 of Umbellularia californica. Taxonomy (NCBI): domain Eukaryota; kingdom Viridiplantae; phylum Streptophyta; class Magnoliopsida; order Laurales; family Lauraceae; genus Umbellularia; species Umbellularia californica. The sequence goes on from JAPQWN010000003.1 coordinate 97,293,179, forward strand.
ATTGATAAGCAAACATATTTTTAAAGTATGGGTATAATCAGGTAAGCAACATGATAAATTCTTCAGCAAACATAGTGCAACCTAGGATGTAGAGCATAGTTGCGAAATTCGTTTCGGCTCGGACAAAGTTTCGGAAATTTTGTTTTTGTCAACATACAAAAACGAAATAGCCCTATTCAACTTTTGGCCAACTTTTCGGAAATGTCAGTCAATTCAACTTTTTGGAAATTTCAGTCAATTTCGTAAATTTTGATGGATTTTGGAAGTTTCGGCCAATACACACACACATGTACATCTTTACATATGTACATATATATATATATATATATATACATGTATACACATGTACATATGTATATATTTATACATGTATACTCAAAATAAATGCCAAATCAAATTTATACACATATATATTTAAATTTATATTTTTTTTCAGAAACATAAGTCTGAAAAGTTTCACCAAAATTTCTGAATTCGCTGAAAATTTTCGTTTGGAGGATAAACTGCAACGGCGTTCAAAATAAAATTCACAACTATGATGTAGAGACAATGGGGCCCACATATGGTGGGACCCCCCACACATGCAACACGTGTGGTATCTCACCGGAAAAGGGTCAAACTTATTCTAGAAGATGCCATGTTGATGTAACTGTAATTGCAACATTGCAGATTAGACATTGCTGATTTACAGTAGATTATATCAAAATAAAAATGCCATCTTCTAAAATAAGTAGGGCTTTTCCCATGAGATTGATTCATAATAAACACTTCTCTACATTGATAACTTCTATTGCATAAAGACAAAGTCAAAAGACACCTACAACCATGACAAGGGGCAGTTTTTTTTTTTTTTTTTTACCAGTAACAAATTTTCCATTAATAAAAGAAAAATAAACAAATGAAAACAGATGAACCATGCAGTATAAGAGATATATATTGTATGTATGTACAAAAAGTGTATAACTGTCCTATGAATAGAGTCTCTCACTATCACTCACTGTTTTGCCAATCCATATGCTGTTTCATTAGTGCTTCTATAAACATGAAAAAAGAAGTTGGCATATCATGCTTAACTTCCACATCTGTTTTAAACCAAAAACCAATCTCCACAGTTCACCAGTTTTCATTCCCCATTTAGTGCATTTTTCTGTCTTCCTCAATATACAAAGTCTCGCACACACTGCCATTATCTCATCCACATTTGATTCCTTTGACCCCACTGGCCAAGATAATGTTAGCATGGCTTGCTCTCCCAGGTTCTTCAAAACCCTTCCACTTCCTGCACGCCCCAGTTTATTTTAGGCTGCTTAATTAATGTTAAACATAAACATCTAGGAGTGGGGAGCAATTCAGTTTGTCTAACCTCTTTTTGTTTTTTCCTCCACCCATCATCCAGGCACCCGGTTCCTCAATATATCCAACAAACTAAACCCCACAAATTCTTTTTATCATCCAAAATCTCATCTTCCTTAACAACTTGCCCATCTTGGAATGAACCGCTTCAATATGGAGAAACGGTACTTCCAATGACCTTGCAAGCACTCCTAGTTACACAGAAGAAGTGTTGACCCATACCTTTTTGTAATAGGAAAACATTGTTAAATGTAGGGATGATACAAAAACACTTAAAAGCCTTACGCTGCATTGTTAGCCTTGTTAAGTACAATATCGAAAAGGAAAACAACAAGAAATAACAGAAGTGTATTTACTACAAAGTACAATTTGGTATTCTACTACCAAAAAGACAAGATATATTCAAGTGTTACACACCAACTCCCACTATGATGAAGTAAATTTGAAATAGATGATTACATTACAGGCAAGGTAAGTTCTGGTTTCACTCGTGGAGCCATGGTAATAGAGTTTGTTTCAGAGCGAGCACTTTTTCCAGTTGCGCCAACAATCTTTTCTTTTTTTAACTTCTTGATAGAATTTCCTTGCTTCCCTCCCTCCACTGATCTCTTCTGAATGAGAGAAGAAAATACAAATAAATGCCAAATGTGATATTGGAATTTAAGGATCATGTAAATTGCAAAAAAAAATTAATGTGGAAGAGAAATCAAAAGCCTCTACAAGAGCAAAAGAACCAGGTCTTTGACACTGGAATGTCTTCATATTATCTCCAAAAGTAAATAAGGAAAAAATTTGTTTTCATTTTCATTCCTGATTAGCAGAGAAAGAGGTTCCTTAAATATTGTGACTGTCTCCAGCTATGAAGCCTAAAACGACAAGGACATTACATGGAAGGCAAGGACTGGGGTAACACATGGGCTGTCCAATGCAAGCCAAGCCCAGTTAGGGACAGGCAAGCCTAGAATTTATATCAGGTTCAGGCCTGATCTTTAAGCCCGATCAACAATTGGGCCAATCTCAGGCTTAACATTACAGAGTAGAAGGCCCAGCCCAAAGTTGAAGATCCTTTAAATGAGTCCAAGTTTCAAAAAAAAAAAAAAAATCTCTCGCTAGGATTTTTTTCGTGCCTTCCCCCAATCGTCATCCCACCAACACCCTCACATTCAGTCATCATCACCATCAGCCAGTGTTGGTCATCATAAATTCATAATCACCATCAGAGGTAAGCTTCTCCCTCCCTCCCTCTGCATTCTTTCTTTTTCTCTGTTCTTTTTCATTGGCTCTCCCCTGCAATCTGAAGCAATTTTGTGCCCTCTTCGGTAGAATAGGGCTTCTATTTGGCCCTTAAACAGGCTCTTCTGGCCTCTATCAGGCCTATGGACTGATTTTCTGAAGTAGGCAGGGATAAAACCTGGGAAGCACAGATGCACGCCAGGCATGGAAAAACCTTTGCCGACCTATTCTCAACACCAACATGGTGTAAGAAGCCATGCAGCAACCCAAGGTGGAAGGCCCAAACAGGTATATGAAGCCCTATCAAACCCATTATTTAGGCGATGTGGGATGTAACACTCCCCCTCATGTGCAGGCCCAACAGATTTCATGGACGGGCCTACCATGTGAGCTACACAAGAACGACGGGATCGGAACCTGCTCTGATACCATATAAGATAAGATACCATGACTTAGGCTGGTCGGTGGAAGGCCCAAACAGGTAAATGAAGCCCTATCAAACCCATTACTTAGGCGATGTGGGATGTAACACATGGACACAAATTACACACATTATGATGATTATTATTATTAAATATATAACTTCTGCTTAGCTGTAGATGTCTCGCATGGAACCATCCGCGCAGACTATCTTGTGCGGATGATCCATCCAACCCTCTCAAACCCCAAACTTCCCCCACCTCCCCCTCTTTCCCTCTTCTCCTTTCTAGTGATAATATGACTGTGTATAGAGAAATATATCCAAACCGTTCACACACATGGGACCCCCTCTTGATAGTCACCTAATCCCGGTGTTTGCACCCACTGAATGGACTGGACGTTGGATTGAGGGTCAGTTTTTTTTTTTTAATATAAAGCCGTTAAACTTGTGGGCCATGGATCAAGGGGTAAGATCTGCTCATAATTGACCTCATTTTTTTATATCTGGGCCAATCATGAGCAGATCTTTCCATCTCCCCCCCAACCCAACCACCACATCCCACGATTTGTGGGGCCCCAAGTAGGCCCCAACAGCCACTGTGCAACCATGCATGCTGGATACCAAGGAATATTACCCATATATGTATATATAAATGAAGTACTAGATATGGGATAATTTTCACCAGCTCATAATGCACAAAGGCACCATGCATCCAAAACCTCCCAGCAGTGGGGGCCACCTCTAAATTTCACGCCTTATGCGTGACGGTCCCTGCTGGTGCACAATGTGCATAATGATGCGCAGGAGAATATTTTCCACTAGATATGTGTGTATGGGTCACCCTCTCCTGCATACCCTTATCATGTGAGCCCAATGAGGCCTCCCTTGTGAGGGCCATGGCAATCAAGGGAAGGTGGCATATCAAAAGTTCTGGACAGGACCCACCCGGGTGCAAAATATCAAGTCCATTACGTCGTCCTAACCCCCTGATCTATGACTCTCAAGGTTAAAATTATTATTATTATTATTATTATTATTATTATTATTATGTTTTTTTTGAATGGTCAAGCTAAACAATTTTAGAAGGCATCAAAATTTTTTTTCAATCCAACAGTCAACCTCATTTGGATGGATGTCAAAAAGTGAGGGTTGGCTGCATCATAGGGCCCCACGAGGGAGGCTTCACAAGCCCTCTCCATGTAGGCGACCACAGTAGAGGATTCTCCTATACATATTACTAGATGCGATGCAATAGACATGCATCACCCATTTTGAAGAATCTGGGAATCAAAGGTCTAGCTGCCCTAGGCAATGAAGAGATGAAATCATTAACATGGAAGAACAACCACATACAAGTATAACATTACACAGTTGGTCTAAGATTTTAAAAGCACAAAACATACCCTCAAAGGACACCTTGCTCACTACAAAGTTCGTTTGTTAAGGAAGCCTTAATTCAGCAGTTTGTTAACAAGGAATTACACTCTTTGGATAGAGAGAATGCATAACATCATCAAGCCTCGAGTTTGTGCAAGTGCAGACTGGTTTAGTAGTGATCACTGTGATCTAACAGGCCCAGTGACGATAGACCATGTCCCCAAAAGTAAACCAGATTGTGAACCATTGTATATCCACTATTTGTGGACTCCGCTTATTGAAGCCACAAAGAATATGAATGTCACATCGAAGAAATAAGAAAGTAGATATCTAATGCGCACATCAGATACAATACAACAATCTAGATCACTAAACCACTGTCCACGTTAAATCTGCTTCAGGCCAGAGATATCAGGCATATCCGCAGACTGAATGATTTCTATCATCACGAGGTACTAACCAGCATATATTACAGTCAAGATGAGAAATAGAAAAGAAAATTTACCAAAAAATAAAAGATGAGAAATAGATTTTTATTTTTCATACAGAGTCATTTATGACTGCTCACCTTGTTCTCTTCCAAATCCCCATCTTTGTTTTCACCCTCAGCCTTCTCAGAATCTGAAAGTAAACCAGAAGCCTTCTCCAAACGTTCCTCCAAAGAATCTTCAAGCAACTAATTCAGAGAATTATACATAAGCTGGTAAAGGTATGGGGAAAAAAAAGCCTATGTAAACAGTGGACAGCAATTCTTCCAGCTATATTTTTTTTCCCCTTTGAAATGGGCATTTCTTTCCACTATTGATAAAGATTCATTGAGCATAGAAAACTAATCAAATAAAGAAGGATGAAACCAAGCCCACAATAAATCTGGCTTTGCAGGAAGTTGTTTTTGATGCATATAAAAGAATCCAAAAGACTAATGGATCATGCATTAGAGTTTCATTTCCATGCTTGATGGAAAGACTAGTACAGTTGTAGTCGCTGATGCTAAGGACAGAAATAGAATTCAGAAGTCTATAGCTTTTTGTAGCATCAAGAAATTTCACATTTAATTTGGTATAAACTATACCCCAGCATTAACGAACCACATTTCTCTTCCCAGAAATCATCATTTGTTTTCCTTTCCTCTATTGTAGGGTCATTTCCCATGGCATTATCATCATCAAACCCTTGTGCCATCTATTTGGGGATGGTTGTGCCAGTCCTATTAGGTCAAACCCTTTTCCTAGCTCGTGTCATGTGATATGTGCATGGCCAAAGCTATCTCAAAGAGAACTCAGTTTTCTCTTTCATTAGAGGCATCCAAAGCTAGCTGTTGTATTCCAAATAAGACCATTCTTTCTGCTCTAGTCCATGCATGAAACATCCACCTTATGAAGTTATGATACACACCACATGCACTTTTTTTTTTTTAATGACGGGGAACCAGCCGACCCCCCATACAATTTATCATTGGTAAAACCCACATGCACTTTTTCTTCTCGTGATTTCCTTTTTGTAAACCATTAAGCCATAAAACAGTACAGTTTTACCTGCAATCTTATTAAAGTACCCCTTCAACTTAAGAGAAGTGGCATACTACTACTGTAAAGAAAAATAAATTAGTGGCATACAACAATATCAGAACTCCACTAGGTCTCATCTTAGTACACAATAATGAAGAAAATAATATCAGTTGACAATTCAGTAGAAAAAAAATGGGATTGGCATTATTCCACAAATTTTCTAAATCTCAGGATAGCATCATAGCATACAGAATGTTAAATTAAAAAAAAAAAAAAAAAAAAAAAAAAAAACCCACAATGGATGACTAGATATCCTAATACAATGTTTTATTTAGATATCTGCCAAGAGATTTTATAAAAAAACATTTTTAAATGATCAGCAACAATACGTCCTAAAAAAATGATCAGCAGCAATAACATGAAAACTGTCATAAGAATTGTTTTCTTTGTTTTCTGATGCAGACACCTGATTGAAATAATTAATTCATAAATGGTGAAAATCCAAAGACAAATAAATCTCTATTGTAGATTCCCAAGTCTACGATATTACTAGGAAAAAAACAACAGATAGATGGCTTTATCAACTTACCCCCCAACGTATTTCTTTCTGATTTATCTGATTGGCAGCATCCTGACTGCTCCCAATTAGAGTTACAACCTCTGAATCATCAGATATTGAACCGGGCTGTCCAGGAGCAACTGTCCACATATAATTATGAGAAAAACATAGATAAGAAAATTTTGAGAAAATAGAAAGATTCGGAAAAGCAAAAACATTGACCTTAGAAAGATAATCACGTTTCATGTTTATGAAGGCTGCAAATGTGAAGGACAAGTACCTTGGAAATTAATGTGCTCATTGATAATTCCAAGCATGGTAATGGACTGAGTCTTGTGTAGATATTGCAGTAGAAGTTCGTATGAGTACTGAGTGGCAAAAATAATGGTCAGCTTAGGTCATGTACAACCCAGACCGAGCTACAGCATACCATTTATTGGCTAATGGTAAATGAATAGAACATGAAAATATCATCAACACCATCATCTAAGTTTTTTGAGAGAAGGGCGTGTTTGTGGTTGTCCTTTTTTTCTTTTTTGGTTTTATCCAGTTCAGTGGAATCTCGCGCCCACAAATGGTTACATGTATTGATCAAAAGCTTAGCAATACAAAAGCATTATACCAAGAAGCAACCGTGGAAACATCTAAAACCCGAAAGCCACCGCTCAACAAAAAAAAAAAAAAAAAAAAAAACAAAGAAAGAACAAACCCCATCTAACCATTTCAAATAAATATGTAGACATAAATATTATCATTGCCATCGTCATTGAAGTCTTACCCCATGTATCTTGGGTTAGCTCCATGTGTTCTAGTTTTCCACTCTACCCTATTTAAAGCCACACAGAAGAGAACACGAGTATTTCCAGAAAATAAAACATAAAGAACCGACAAAAAACATCTAAATTGAATTCCCATGTGATTCTTTATTTGAATCTAAACTCTACCTTTTTCCCCTTTTTCAAGGGTTTCTCCAATCTTCATGTGATCACTATTCCACTGACCTTTTATTTTTATTTTTTATTCTTTTAAATGGTAAAACGCAGCCCCATTATTCATCCATGCATAGAGATCAATACACATGGGTATTCTTGTAGAAGGTAGGAGATAACTCATGAAATAAAAAGGCCCATGTACACTAATCTAGGCCCATCTAGGCCCATGAAGAAAATCCCACGTGTGGGACTGGGTTAAGCATTATACAGCCTGTCTTATGGATATACTTCTATGTATAGAGATTAGGATTCTTTGATTCTGATTGTAATTATATTGTAATTACTGCTGATTGATAGCATGTAATTAGGGGTTAAGCATTATACAGCCTGTCTTATGGATATACTTCTATGTATTGAGATTAGGATTATTTTATTCTTTGATTCTGATTGTAATTAGATTGTAATTACTGCTGATTGATAGCATGTAATTAGGGTAAATTTTATTATAAAATGGTTGGTCAATCCTCTATTGAGTTATCAACTTTTCCTTCTCTCTCTCTCTCTCTCTCTCTCTCTCTCTCTCTCTCTCTCTCTCTCTCTCTCTCTATGCTCTTTTATACTATAACAATTCTTTCATGATTACAACTGTATCTAGACTATTGGATCGGCATATCATAATCAGAGATATCACATGTTCCATACGTAACATGATTGCTCTCTCTCTCTCTCTCTCTCTCTCTCTCTCTCTCTCTCTCTCTCTCTCATGCTATGATACCCGAATACTTATACAAGCCCAACGTATCCGTATCAGACCGATACGACACTTGTATTGGTACCTGATACTGCACCGATACTTCTAGGGGACAAATTTAACATATCCTACTTATAAAGTCCACTATCTCATATAGTTCTTTTAATATTTTTACTTCTCACCATAAAAAATGCTAGAAAGTAATAGAAACAATGATAATTTCATCGATTCAAAAGTGATCTAAAGAACACCCGTATCCATATCCATGTCTTAGATTTTCAAAAGTGGGGAGTCGTATCTCCGATCCCCGTATCAATGTCTGTATACATATCCGTATCTAGGCATCATAGCTCTTATGGGTATGTTTTCATTCTTAAATATGTTTCATGCCCAATTTTTCATTGGAACTAATGCTTTGTTCACTTAAGATATATACACTGGAGGTCTAGACTTTATGTATCAAATCCTACAGCTTTTTACTACCCTCTTGTTTCCATGACTAAGTTTAACCCAATTGATTTTGCCTCATGAAAACATGTACATGTTAGCATCTATCTATTATCTAAAGGGCATTCCATTGCCAAACCCGCACGTAGCAATTTTTACACACTTCCCACTAAGAAAGTGACCCTGAGATCTAGTTTGTGATATCCACATAGCAGTTTCAGCCTGCCTGAACTGATAATGTAATGTAATTAGTGAATAAATAATATTCCTTAGGAGTCATTTGTCGTGTAATGTTTACGCATACACATGTTTGTTGCACTCACATGTGTAAATGAGGTGTGAAAATGGTATGTAAATGAGGCCATTTTTATATGAAAATCTTTACACCTGAAACGGTGTGAAAACGTTTCAAACCACTTTGGTTAGAAAGGCACCATACCATGTGCCTTTGGAATAGGTAGTGGTATCAAAACCCATCATTGTCTTTTTATTTTCTACAACCCTTGTGGGCCCTAAAATTTTAATCCGAACCATTCAAATGTTTTTATTGACCCATTAAATCCCAAGATGTTCATTTTCATGTCTTAAATTGTCATAGATTTTAAGATATATGAAAATTTTACATATGTACTTGGAATTGTTCAACGTTTACTCATGTGAAAATGGGTTCTTCCAAACAAACATGGCAATGTGTTTCACATGTGTAAATTTTCCATAAAAAATTCATATATGCAAGTTTTTCATTTGTAAATCCCATTTTTATATCCCATGCGTAAAAGAAAAATGACCCCCTTACTTTCACCTGTTGGCAGAGGCATAGTAGCCATCTTAGGAATGGGAGTAAGATCCAATCATTCCAAGTAGCAGATAGCTTATGAGTTTCATTGCAGTTTGAAATTAGAATGGCAGTGTTTCAAACAGAAGCGTGTAAGTTGTTAATTCACTTGTGTAGCAAAAATGGGATCATAGGTAATTTCATGAGGGGTGCGCATAGGACTGCATCTACCACGTTCAAGGTTTTCTCTCCCTAAAATAAATGGCAAGCACAGACCACAATGGTATAAGAGATGTCTACCACTTTGTACACTGAATCTATCCATCAAAATGCCACAACTCTAGTTTTGTAATCACAATCCATACTCCCATATAAGCTCTATTTCTCTGCATCAGTTCCTATGCAAGATCCATGCAAGCAGCATAGGTGGAATCAATGAGAAGCTGTAAAACTACATTGTCATATACTTTGAAATGGGTCCAGCACCTGTTATCAATGGAAAGTACATATGCCATACCCATTGTACTCAGTCAACAGAACTATACAACAAAATACAGAAATGTCATCTGCTTGGAAGGATCTGATAATGTAAATATGACATGGATGGGCAAAAGTAATTAACCCGTTGATGTCGAACAAAACACGTTAAACAAAATTATCTACTTGGAATAAACTATGTGCCCATAAGATGATGCATCATACAGTTTGAGTAAAAGGTTTGGAAGAAAAAATATTCACATATCTATAGCGATCGAGATAGGTAGCAGAAGAACTTCACCCAAAAAAAAAAAACATACAGTTCACTTGTATAGCTACCTAACCATGTTAAATATATATATATATAGAGAGAGAGAGAGAGATAGAGAGAGTCAAAAGTTCTACTTTTCTAGTCTAGATCCCTTTTTTGTTTAACCATGCTAAAACAATAAGATCAGAGGAAATCGAGCATTGAAAGAGAGTTTTTTATAGCATTGACAATCCACCAAGCAGTAAGCTGAGAAAAATTAAGCAAGCACCTTGCATATCTTAATGTTGACTTTGCTTTGTCTCAAAGAATGAGCAAATTCCATCTCCTACAAAAGATTTTTAGGTTAAAAAAATCCATAAACTTTAGTCTTTTATTCAATTCAATAATCAGAAAAAGTCCAAGAACTAGTGTAAGTTTCAACACAGTAGTTAACCTCCAGATGTGAGGGGGAGAGAATGCCTTCCAATTTCTGCAGGTCTCGTAAATGCATCAGTTCATGGTCTTCACGGAAGCTATTGAAAAAAGTTCGAGCTGCAAATTCCACTCATGCAGAATTAAGGGTGTGAATGCAACTTGTAAATCTAACAACTGAATCCAATATTTTTGCAGTGTACGAAGAAATCTGAGACTAAATACACTAAATTCAAAAGTATATACCTTCTTGTGTATGTCCTTTCGCCACAAGATCCATAAAGCAATGAACAAATACCGGATACAGTACGCGCAGCAACTCATGCTGCACAACTTAATCAAATTAGCATTACAAGTGCATTATCAATATACTTTTTAAAAATTGTACTTGCATAGTTAATCTCACTAAATTGCCAAGAGGCTCAACTCATTAAATTGTCTAGAGGGTTCACCTCATTACATTGCCAAGAGTATAAGTAGACCTTGAGTCACAGAAAGATTTAGAAAAAAGAGGTCATAAATGAGGGAAAAGGTTTTTTTTTTTTTTTTTTGGGTCAGCTGTAAAGGAGAAAAGGGAGATTATAAATAGGGAAAGAAAATCTAGAAACATAAGAAATACTTTTTTTAAGAAAAAAATCACTAAGAATTTAAAATATCCTTAGAGGCTAGTTGGTTGTTTTAGGTTTGTTATTACTGTCTATTCTTTTTGGCGTCATACATAGCCCACCATATCATTATCAAAAGAAGGTCCACGTCATATTTCAACATCCCATACTCTTATAGGCATGCAAAGGTCTGTAGATTTTACAGCTGAATCATTCATCGGCTGAAAATCATTTTGTCAACAGGAATAAAGGTATGTTTCAGTGTCCATCCGTTAGGTGACAAGCTACACGATAATAGTCAGCCACCTGTCAACGTTGGAGGGAGATATCATATCATTTCTTTTCAATGATTGTGGTCACAGGTCGACACCTTCACATGTCATGCAGTTCATTGCAGTAAAGCCAGAGAAGTGAAAACAGATGCATAGATGGTCTCGAGGACATATTGGTGAGCAAAGGGAAGGGGCCCTAGTGAGGTGCACATCATGTGGTGAGGTAAGAGGGAAGAATTCATTTTGAATATAAGTTGCAGCACTTCAAGGATGCCCCAGTTAGTGGGGCAAGAGAAGCACTAGAGCCAAAACAAGAAAATGTAAGTGCTCATGGAAGCATGGTAAAGCAGCACATGGAATGGGAAAGTTGGTTGAGCCATTGGAGAAGTGTGCTTAATAGACAAAAAAGTAAGTCATGTAAATCTGTGATCTTGACTTTGTTGGCCAATTCGGATGTAGAACAGATCCATGGTCCCCATGGGCCTACCAGCCAATGGGCCCAGCCTACCTACCAGCCCATTTATTTTATGTTATTTAGAGTTTTAATTATGTTTTAAGTTGTTTAGTCAAATGTTTTAATCCTGGCCATCAATATGTTTGGATGGTCCAGATTGGTTCTAGGTTTTTTTTTTTCCCCTATATAAGTGATGTAAAGCCTCTTTGGCTCTGAATGCCTGATGATTAATGAAATTGAGTTTTGAGTACTTTCAGGATCCTCCCCAAGTTCTCTTCGAGTTCTCTGCCTAGATCTGCCATCTATATTGGAGTTCGGCGTGAGGCCAATTTTTCCATCCCTATCTTGCCCGCCCCACATCTTCCCTCCATTGCGCATTACATAGTCTCCACTATGGTAAAAGATGTACAGAAAGATAAAGTCTGGCTCCTATCAGTGGTTTACAGACCTCACAGTTCCCATTTAAGGGGTAACTATGAGTAGAACTGGACATTGTAATCAGTGGGAATATGACCTGTGGGGCTGCAATCATGTGTAGTTTCTCTGATTGGAGTATGATCAAAACGATTTGATTGATATGTTCAAGGCCGACCATTGATTCACGTAGTTAAACATGAAAGAAAATCAAATGATGATTAAGATATAGTGATATACAGATTCCTCATTGCAGGTGGATGTCCAGCTGCAGAGTTTTACCTTGGGGCACTCCAGAGTTCAAAAGGCAACCACCAGGCCTACTTTCGATAATTATTTATTACCGTTGATTCTAGTTTGGGAGGATTTGGCCCCTCACCATTGACATTTGAATTGACAAGGCAAGAAGAAAGATGCTCCTTCCATAGATTTAATAGAATCTGGGAAAGGAAATTCAGACTAAAGGGTGGGTTGGCTTTTTGCTTTTTCCTAAAGCTCCAAATCTTTACAGGGAAAATCACCTAGTGGAGAAAAGAAACAGTAGGCTGAGAATATGGAAATGGAACAAAAAGGGTTTCTTCTTTTTTTTTTTTTTTTTCTTTTTCTTTTTCTTTTTTTTTTTGAAGCTTGCGTCAAAAAGATTATCAGAAAGATTAAGTTGGAATGGAAGTTGGAATAATAATAATAATGCAGTGCCAACAATCAAGGATTACAAAATCTAAGTTCAGTCCAAATACAGCACATAGTAGAAGATGGAAATAGGATGGAAAGGAGGCAACTGTTTCAGCAATTTTAGGGTATTACAGGGAAGAATGCTCAGATAGACCACTCTTGGATAATCTTGTGCACTGATCAAATTGGTGTAGGAAAAACAGATCAGATCAAGCATCTATCAAAGACTTAACAAAGGAAGCAGTCTTCATGCTATGCAGTGACCATGCAATGGTCCAGATTGAAACATCTAACTCTTTTTTTGGACATTTTCAGACTTTCATGATTAAATAAATAAATAAAAACACCAACTTACAAGGAAACTGTTTAATTCAGAATGTTGCAACAAAGATTGAGATTTCTAACCATTCAAAGAAAAAAAAAAGATTGAAATTTCTAGGTTTTGGGCACTCAAGGTTCACATCCTAAGTAGTAGAACATACTGCAGACTTGTGTGTCAACAGATTAAATGTCAATGGATAAGATATAGGCACAAGTTCTGGGTTCTCGCTTCAGATCAGTACAGTTCCACCAGTGATCCCTTCCGCTCAAGGTGCAGCCGAATGCCATTTATATCCCAATGTGACTCTAGCAGAGACAGAAGATTAAGCAATTCGAATAGGAATAAAGGAGGCACTGCTAGGTGATTCAACCTTCTAAGTGCATTATTAAGTGATTCCTCTATCAACCCCTACATTAAGAAGAATCCATAAAGGATATAAGTGACATGTAGGACATCTTGGCTTCATTAACTTCTTACCAGGTGCACAGAGAACATAAATTAAGAGGAAACTCTCCCCTTACGGAGGGTCTCATCAAGTCCCCATTTTCATTTAATTCAAATAGGAATAAGGGATGCACTACTACGTGATTCTAAGTGCATTATTAAGTGATTCCTCTATCAACCCCTACACCAGGCATTAGGAAGACTCCACAAGGCATTAAGAAAAATCCATAAAGGAAATCAGCGATATGTAGGACATATTGGCTTCATTAACTTCTTCCCAGGTGCACAGAGAACAGAGATTTAGAGGAAACTCTCCCACTACAGATGGTCTCATTAAGTCCCCATTTTCAGTTAATAATTCCTATAATATGATAGACCTTTTTGTATCTTCATTTTGTTGTATATCTCCTCTCCCTTCAAAAACAAAAATGTTCCTAATTTTTCCAAGGACTCCACTGTACAATCAGGCAAAAACTAAAAACAAGACAAAATGAAACCAAAATAATAATAATAATAACCACAAAAATAAAAACCAATCAATAGAATATTTGACCATATAAAGTATGAGCATAAGCCATTGAACTGATGAGACATTACCTTGTACAAATCCAGTGAAGTATATGTCCAAGATCTTAGCTTACTATAACCATCATGATATCGTGCTGGACCATTCGCTGATCTGACAGGAAAGCATCCATTAGGTAGGTAAAGTTATGAATTAAGTTCAAACTTCAAACAGCTCAAACTTTGCAGAAATGCCATTGAGCCTTAATCTTCTTTACTTTTTCATCCAAACAAGAAAAAAACTTATTCTTCTGAGTCTTGAACATGAAAATGCCCACATCATAGATAGAAAATAAGAAAAAGAAAAGGAGTAAGGTCAATAGATCATAAGCCCAAGGTCAACAGATCATAAGCCCCATTTAAAAGAAGAAAAGAAAAGAAAAGGTAAAATATCAAAACCATGGCCTTTCACATTAATTAATTTTTAGCCAATACCAAAACTTTGCCAAATGAAATTTGTGTTCATTACAAACAGGTCACTAGATTATTGAAAAAGAAAAAGGTTAAAAATAAAAATTCACCAAGAAAAATACTACTATGAGTGAAACAAGAATAGGACCAGAAACATTTTTCTTATACTTATCTCTTTAAAACCAATGATACATAGGAGGCATTTACAAGGACGGCGTGGCCAGTGGGGCTCACTAAGAAGCATGACAAGCATTAGGAGCAGGGAGTTTGAAAATGTCTCCCCATGACCAACCTTTGAGCAAACAATTGGAACCATCCAATCGAGGAAGATACTGTTTCGAGGGCTTCAAAGTTGTTCAAATCTCAGCCGTTGGATAAATTAGGATGCTTGCCAAAATTTTCAAGTTCAATTTAAGGACCTACCACAGCTCAGATCAGTGTCAAATTCAGGGTGGCTGTAATGTATGTAAAGGGATCATAGGGAGGAGGGTCCGGCGGGCGGGCGGGCCCCACAGGCCAGGATGTCCAAGCTTAAGTGCCTGAAAATAATTTTCATGCTACCTATTAAATTATTAAAAAAAAGTTCATTTTTACCAGAGTCCATTCTTTTCAATGCAAGCAGTCATTCATGTGTATCAATTTCATATCCTTATTGCACCCAAACTAGGTTTCGACCCAATCACCAGCTATGAAATTGTTACCATGGAAGTGATTGGTTTCCCAAGAACAAGGTCTGTGTAACCTAGATAGATTGAAAGAAAGACAATTAAGACAAGGAGAGAAGAGAAGCAGTCAGATATGAATAGAATTGTGGGTTAAAAACGGCAGAATGAAAAATGGGTCTGCAAAGCCAGCCAGATATAAATGAACCCCATTGCATAGAATTGTGGGTTAAAATGGCAGAATGAAAAATGGGTCAGCAAAAGATTTGATTTTGAACAGGAATCCGTGCCCTAACAGCCATTAACTACTCATTCCCATCATGTTCTGCGTAAACCCTAACAAAGCACAATCAAAAGACAAGAGGTAAATACAACAACAACAACAACAACAACAACAGCTTCTTCTTCTACTTCAAAATAGTGAGAGAGAGAGAGAGAGAGAGAGAGAGAGAGAGTACTGGGCGAAGGAGAGGATGCGTCTGGCGACGTCAGGATCGGTTTGGGAAGCAGAAGGATTGTTGTTCTGCTCTTCTTGAAGAGCGAGCTCTGTATGCTTGAAACCCTTCTTCTTCAGATATGCTAACACTGCTTTCTCTATCTCTTCTTCTTCCATTCTCTCTCCCTCTCTCTCTCTCTCTCTCAACAGAAACAAAAAGACCTTCTAATTCTATGTGAAAGATGCAGCAATGCCTTGAGTACTCTCTCTCAAGATGTTATGGCTTTGTGAGCTCTCAAACTGCACTTTCATAGGTGATGGTCCATGGATGGTCTGGAAAAACTAAATGGACGCGGACCCGGACCCAGACCCTGACTCAGAGATTAATCCAAAGTAAGTAGTCAACTGCATTTTCATAGTAAGCACCCAGGGTTCGAACCGGGGTACACCGCTACTTCCCGCGTGTGTAGCCTCCCTTTCTATTTGTATGGGCTTTCTTTTCATGTATGCGGGCTCTTTTCCCACATGAGTGGGCAATATTTGATAGTAAGTCCTTAAAGCACAAAAATTAATGGGTCCACAATAAGTAATCAAACTATATTGTCATGTGAATCTGGAAGGACTAAAGAGAGCCAGACCATGACTCAGAAATTAATGGGGTTAAGAGGGGTGTACACCGATTGGATTGGTGCAGATTGAGAATCCATCACCAATCCGTGGCTGTTAAAAACTAATCCGATTCGATCCGGATCGGATCGGATCGGATTAATCCGTTCAATACATTCAATCTAATGTTAAAAGAAAGATATCAAACATATTGTAAAAATTTTTATATTTGACCCCTTAAACTTTTTTACTCATTTTATATTTAGTCATCTTAACTTCTATTTAGACCCCTTAAATTTTTTTATTTTTATTTAATGTCAACGGATCAGATAGGATTGAATCCGCAGATTGATGGTGAAATCCGTCACCGATCCGTTGCTAACGGATACAAGATTTTCAATCCATCACCAATCTGTTTACCTTTGGATCAGTTAAAAAATCCATGAATCAGTTCGATTTTACGGATCAATGGATTTTTTGTGCACCCCTAATTTAAGGCAAGTACTGAAATTGTGTTTTCATAGGTGCATGATGGGTCTGGAAGGGCTACATAGATCCAGAGCCAGACTAAGAAATCAATGGGCCCAAAGTCTTATTTTCATAGGTGATGAGAAAGGAAAATCTAAATGAACGCAGACCCTGAATCAGAAATTAATGGGTCCAAAGTAATTATTCAAACCGTATTTACATAGGAAATGAATCTGGAAGAATTAAATGGACCCAGAGACAATAGACAAAAGTTAACGGGTCCAAACTAAGTACTTAAAACTGTATTTTCATAGGTGAAAACTCTGGAAGAACTAAAATGACCCATAACCAGGCTCTTAAATTAATGGGCCCAAAGTAAGAACTAAAAACTGTTTTTCTTTTTTTTTCAATAGGATGGGTCTGGGTTGAGTCAGGTACATGGGCAGTCCACAGTCACTGCCACCGCATGTATTTCTTGGGTTGGATCCAAGTGATATCAGCTCTGAGTTGACCATGATAGCCCTACAAAGGATGTAGGTTGTGAGTGTTCCACCCAACAAGGTCCAGCACTATTTTTGAGAAGTAGTTCTGTTTAGGCCTGCCCAGTCTTAACCCACAACAGATCTATTTTTTGGTAATCCTGTGATACACCCAGGCCTAAAAGAGATGATGGATTCATCACCTTAATTGAGTCCAACAGAAAGAATAGGGAACCTGACCCTTTTGTAGGGTGTTCATGGGCCGGGCCGGTATGAGGCATATCCAGAACCCCATTCCCAGCGCAGTTTTAGAACCACAGGACCCGCCCAAGCCTGGCAAGGACCATACAAGTCAGGCCGAGCCAGCCCATTTAGTCAATTTGGCCGAGCTGAGCCAGTCTTTTGAAATTGTTTGTGGGCTTTCCGGCCATTGTTTGGTCTAATTAAATTAAATTCCATGCATTTCTTACATGAAATAGGCATTTTGGCTTTCCTTAACTTAATCCAAGCCCGGCCAAGTTATTAAACGGCCCAGAATGCATGTTCAACCCCCTGCCTAAAGTAGGCTAGGCCCGATATGGTCGGGCTGGTCTCGCCCATGAGCACCGCGCCCTTTTGGACCAAAATGCAACTCGAATGCAGTTTTCCACCCAAAAATTTCATAAAACCCCTTAGATTTTTACATGTGCCCCCTCTCCCTAGATTTTTTTTACGCGGCCCATCAAAGGAAAATTTCCAGTGCCCATCCTTGCCTCATCCAATGGCATTCTACAATTGATTATTCGTGAATAATATACCTACCAAAAGGGTGGATGAAATTGTAGCATTTGAAAAGAAAGAAAAATACAGAGAAAGAAAGGAAGAGTTAGAGAATGAATGAATGAAATAAGAAGAGCTAGGAGTTTCTTGAAAGCAAATAGTTTTAAGAATTTGAGAAACTAAAGCTGGCCTCAGTTGACACTAGTGAAAGCTCCCCGTGCTGAGCACGGGCAATGTAATTAGTGGTAGTATAATGTAAAGGTCTAAAATAAAAAACCGATAGAAATAGTTTAGAGTGCAACCTAATAAAAAAAATCAACGAGTTATTTATTAGAGAGGATAGAGAAGAGGAAATGGCTTGTGACGTTTTAAGGGGGGAAATGTAGAGACGTGAATAGAAACACAAAGAAAAGAGGAAAGAGTTTCTACAACATTGGATTAGTAAAAAGAACGATATTAATATGACTAATATTAGTAGGAGGATTAATGAGTGATATTAGTAGGAGGTCAACATGAGAAGAGTCAAAATCAAATTTGAAATTGGCAGTGAAATTGGAAATCGAATTCACTTCGCTTCATATATAATAATGGGTATCATAAGATCACCACAGGGGGACAATTGCAACGGTTGGATATCATCACTGAATGCTATCAATATGAAAGTTTCATTTTCCTTAAGAAAGTCCAAGATGATTTTTGAAGATTTGTATTGTTTTTATTGTGAAATACAATATGCTTTCTTGACTAGTTGTGTGCTTTGTCGGATGAGGAAGAAAATGAACCATAAAACCTTCTTTCCATTTAATCTAGGTGAAGTTATACATTTGAAGCATTCATGTCAGCCATTTTGTGGGGATCCATGATGGGCATTGTTAGAGGCTCCATGTTGTGGAGTGTTTTGCCAATCCATGAGAATCATTTGAGTTTTGTTGGATGTAATTCAAACTATGTATGATTTTATGTTTGGGTTGAACATCACCATTTAATGACAGATTCTGGTAAATTCTGTTCTACTCACATCACAGAAGCATTGTACCAACCTCTATGTTGAATTTTCACTTCTTTTCAACAGCAGCTTTTAGACAAGAATGAGATCTGAAATACATCAGTATAATATGTGGTGACTCCTTTCGTGGCTCACTTTCATAGAGATGTGTTTGGATGTACCAACTTGAGAATGAGAATTTGTGTTTTTCTGTGTTCTTGAAATATCTAGGGACTTGTTCATGTTAATTGGCATATGCTACTATGGATCTTGAATTTGAGAGAGAAATAGGAGCACTGTTCTTTCTGGTTGTATTAGGAATGTAGTGAATTGTGGTTTTGGTGTAAAAATCATGGATTCTGTAAAAACTCAACTCAGAAATAAAAGACAAAAGATAAAATAAAAGATAATTCAGATCATTTGAGGGAATTCAAAAACACCTTCTTCAGACCGTTTGAGGGAACCCAACACATACAAAAATACTAACTGTAAGCGCACAAAAACTCACAGACCCGGGGGGAGTGATTTTGCGGCCCACTTGAGAAGGATGGAGGTTGCTGCTCCTTGGTGATGATGGAAGAACCATTGCCTCGAGCCTGAAAGGGGAAAAAGGAGAAGGTCAGAGGACCCTGGCTTGGGCAGCGCAGGGCTCTCCGATGCCTTTGTTAGTTGCAGGTGCAGGACTAGAACAAAGGTAGGAGATGGAGTTTGAGAGGAAATGGCATACCAATGAGTGTGGTGTTCATTGGCCATCATGCTTCTGGAGCTGTTGCTGTGTATACATAGAGGAAGAGAGGAGACCAGAGGGAGGCTCTGTCAGAGCCTAATCCCATCACAGCCCACTCTACAGTCCCATCGGGCCTGACTTTTGAGCCCAGTCCCATCAGGCTATTCTGAGCCATGCACTTTGCAGGGGTGGATAAGGGGGAAGAAATATCCCCACACAAAGCCCCCCAGCTTTTAACTTCTTAGGGTACTCCAACCCCTTGGAAGTTTGAAAGCTAAATAGCCTGATGGTGTATCCGAGCTTGAGCAACACGACCTGCTGGCGCGTCACCAGAGGTGCAATCCTTCGCCGTGTAGGCGGAAACTGGCGTGTAGCCGAGATAAGGGACGTAACTGGCTGGTACTGTTACCGGAGCCAGTGTAGTCTGTCGCCGTGTAGGCGGAATCTGGCGCGTAGCCGAGATAAGGGACGTAACTGGCTGGTACTGTTACCGGAGCCAGTGTAGTCTGTCGCCGTGTAGGCGGAATCTGGCGCGTAGCCGAGATAAGGGACGTAACTGGCTGGTACTGTTACCGGAGCCAGTGTAGTCTGTCGCCGTGTAGGCGGAATCTGGTGCGTAGCGGAGATAAGGGACGTAACTGGCTGGTACTATTACCGGAGCCAGTGTAATCTTTTCCTCGAGGCTGGTGTATCACCGAGCCTGCTTTTTTCGAAGCTGGTCCCATCAGAGCTTTATTTTTCCGAAGCTGGTGCCATCACCGAGCTTGATTTTTCCGAAATCGGGACGTAACTGGCTGGTACTTTACCGAGGCCAGTGTGATTTTTTCGAAGCTGGTGCCATCACCGAGCTTGAGTTTTTCCGACGCTGGTGCCATCACCGAGCGTGATTTTTCCGAAGCTGGTGCCATCACCGAGCTTAATTTTTTTCGACGCTGGTGCTATCACCGAGCGTGATTTTTTCGAAGCTGGTGCCATCACCGAGCTTAATTTTTTTCGACGCTGGTGCCATCACCGAGCATGATTTTTCCGAAGCTGGTGCCATCACTGAGCTTAATTTTTTTCGACGCTGGTGCCATCACCGAACTTGATTTTTCGAAATCGGGACGTAACTGGCTGGTACTTTTACCGAGGCCAGTGTAATATTTTTATCGAGGATGGTGGCATCACCGAGCCTGATTTTTTTCGAAGCTGGTGCCATCACCGAGCGTGTTTTTTCCGAAATCGAGACGTAACTGGCTGGTACTTTTACCGAGCTGGAGAGTAGCATTGCAGCCGAGCTGGCGTATGATCGAAATAAATATGTACAAAATTATTAGTACATGTATGTGAAAAATTATGAGCATACGATATTTAGCCAAAATTGTACATGGTAGCTCATTTTTTTTTTTTGATATATGTGCATGACATCTCTCATATACCCATGACATTTTACATATACGTTTGGTATAAGGTGGTGGCCCATGTTGACTTTTTTAGGTGCATGTGTTACAGGTGTAGTAAAACATTGGAACTCAATGATGTCAGGGGGGTGGATAGTAGGATCACCAATTTTGGTGGTCAGCAGGATTACTAAACCCATGATGTGATGTTAGAAAACCCATGACCAAATCCCAACGCCCCCCTATTGCACCAATCTCCTTGTTGCATCCACATCCAAAGGTCCCTTCATCAGCTCCCTTCAAAAGTAGATATGGGCCTCAGCAATCATAATGACTCGAACATGGCAGATTCATTCAACAGCAGGAAGCTTTGCCCTCTTATTCTAATGTCTGGTACCACTGCAACTACTTCCAACAATATCCTCTCCATACTCGATTGAAACTCATGGCAGCGATTTCTTCTCTTTACAAGATCATTTGGGTACCCCAGAACTAGGCAAGCGCTAGCTGAATGATCAGCCTGTGAGTAGTCGATGGAGTCTGTCTTGTAAGGGGCCTAATCCTACCCCTCCAGAACAAAAGTTTGATCCTGAAAAAGCCAGACGCTCGCCGCCGAGTCAGAAGTCAAAGAATCGGACTACATTTATTGCAGGTGGTGTGGTTGGTTCTGTGGCTGTCGGTGCTCTCATCTGCCTTGTTTTGGTTGTTTTCCAGCGTCGTCGTCAGAGACAAGTGAAGGTCACTGGCACCACTGATGGGCCATCTGGATGGCTCCCTTCACCATTCTACAGCAATTCCCACACCACGGCCGCCGGTAACACAGGCACCACAGGGAGCCACGGCTCATCTCTCCCTTCAATACTCTATCGCCACTTCTCCTTTGCAGAGAACTGGGATGCCTGTCGAGGTGAGGGACATCTGCCAAGCTGGAGTGTCTGCCGAATTGGGAGCCTCTGCTGAGCTGGTTGTGGCTGCCGAAATGGGAGCTTTTGCCGAGCTGGGAGATCTCTTCCGAGATGGGAACACCTGCCAAACTGGGATGCAGTCCTCTGCCGAGAAGGTGGGCCTGCCAATCTGGGAGTGTCGAAATGGACCTGCCGAAATGGTGTGCTGCCGAGATGGGCAAGCTGAAATGGTGTGCTGCCGAGAAGGACCTGCCGAGCTGAGACGAGATGGGGGTTTGACCGAGATGCGGACCCGCTGGACTGGAGACGTCCACCGGCCTAGGACCTCTGCCGAGATGGAGTGTCTGAGCTGGTCGTTCTGCCGAA
The DNA here is from genome assembly GCA_028538565.1 of Umbellularia californica. Taxonomy (NCBI): domain Eukaryota; kingdom Viridiplantae; phylum Streptophyta; class Magnoliopsida; order Laurales; family Lauraceae; genus Umbellularia; species Umbellularia californica. The sequence goes on from JAPQWN010000003.1 coordinate 97,315,624, forward strand.
CTCGTCGTGCTGCCGAGATGGTGGACCTGCTGGATGATGTCTGCCGAAATGACGGTTTTCCTAATATATTAAATCATCCCACGACCACATCTCAAATGTCTTGATGGAATCCGGATCCTATCACATGGGAGCCATGTAGCACGTGGCAGGAACTTGACTTTTTGGACCCTGCCGAGCTAGGATTGCCGAAATGGTGGAGCTGCCGAGATGGTGGACCTGCTGGATGATGTCTGCCGAAATGACGGTTTTCCTAATATAGTAAATCATCCCACGACCACATCTCAAATGTCTTGATGGAATCCGGATCCTATCACATGGGAGCCATGTAGCACGTGGCAGGAACTTGACTTTTTGGACCCTGCCGAGCTAGGAGTGCCGAAATGGTGGAGCTGCTGAGATCGGATATCAGGACGAACTCATTGTTTGAATTGCTCCCGTCGGCGCTCTGGATCACGGAACCCTCGGTCACCGTCGAGATCGAGGACTCCACAGCTGCTCCAGAGATTTCCACGTCGACCGTCTTTGAAAATGGCAGCTCTAGCACCTTAACAGAAAACCCACGTTCAAACCAACTCGTCCCTCTCAGACTCTTCGAGGCATGGCGTTTGGGAAGATGACTTTTTATCCTTTCCCCAGACGGCGCCAATTGTAAGCGCACAAAAACTCACAGACTCGGGGGGAGTGATTTTGCGGCCCACTTGAGAAGAATGGAGGTTGCTGCTCCTTGGTGATGATGGAAGAACCGTTGCCTCAAGCCTGAAATGGGAAAAAGGAGAAGGTCAGAGGACCCTGGCTTGGGCAGCGCAGGGCTCTCCGATGCCTTTGTTAGTTGCAGGTGCAGGACTAGAACAAAGGTAGGAGATGGAGTTTGAGAGAAAATGGCATACCAATGAGTGTGGTGTTCATTGGCCATCATGCTTCTAGAGCTGTTGCTGTGTATACATAGAGGAAGAGAGGAGACCAGAGGGAGGCTCTGTCAGGGCCTAATCCCATCACAGCCCACTCTGCAGTCCCATCGGGCCTGACTTCTGGGCCCAGGCCATCAGGCTATTCTGAGCCATGCACTTGGCAGGGGTGGATAAGGGGGAAGAAATATCCCCACACACTAACTTTACTAATAATTTCTAATATCCATTACAATCTGTAATGGCCATTTTATAGGGTTGCAGTACTAAAATAGAAATAAAAGGAATTCGAATCATACAGTTGTAAGCGCGCGCGCAAAAACTCACAAACCCGAGGGGAGTGATTTTACTGCCCACTTGAGAAGGATGGAGATTGCAGCTCCTTGGTAGTGATGGACGAACCGTTGCCTCGAGCTTGAAAGGGGAAGAAGAAGAAGGTCAGAGGACCCTGGCATGGGCAGCGCAGGGCTCTCCGATGCCTAAGTTAGTTGCAGGACTAAACAAAGGTTGGAGATGTAGTTGGAGAAGAAATGGCATACCAGTGAGTGTGGTGTTCGTTGGCCATCATCTTCTGGAGCTGTTGTTGTGTTCATATAGAGGAAAAGAGGAGACAAGAGGGAGGCTTTGTCAAAGCCTGATCCCATCACAGTCCAATCTCCTTTAACTGCAGTCCCATCGGGTCTGACCTCTGGGCCCAATCCCATCAGGCCATCTTGAGCCATGCACTTGGCAGGAGGTGGACTATGGGGTAGGAAATATCCCCACACAAAGCCCTCCAGCTTTTAACTTCTTAGAGTACTCCCAACTCTTGGAAGTTGAAAGCTAAATAGCCTGACGGTCTATCCGAGCTTGATTTTTTCGACCCTGGTGCCATCACCGAGCACGATTTTTTCCAAAGCGGGACATAATTGGTTGGTACTTTTACCGGAGCCAGTGTATTCTTGTGTTAGCGATTTGGCACAGGACCGAGATGCTTTATGCCGAGATGAGGGGCATGACTGGCTGGTACATTTACTGGAGCCAGTGTAGTATGTGGCTAGCGATCTGCTACTACTACCGAGATACACGTACGCCGAGGTGAGGGACATGACCTGCTGGCTCGTCACCAGAGGTGTGGTCCTCCGCCGCGTAGGCGGAATCCGGCGGGTAGCCGAAATGAGGGATGTAACTGGCTGGTACTGTTACCGGAGCCAGTGTAGTCTGTGGCCAGCGATCCGGTGCTATCACCGAGATGCGCGTATGCCGAGGTGAGGGACGTAACTGGCTGGTACTGTTACCGAAGCCAGTATAGTCTGTGGCTAGCGATCTGGTGCTATCACCGAGATGCGCGTATGCCGAGGTGAGGGACGTAACTGGCTGGTACTGTTACCGGAGCCAGTGTGGTCCTTTGCCGTGTAGACGGAATTTGGCGCGTGGCCGAAATGAGGGACGTGACCTGCTGGCTCATCACCAGAGGTGTGGTCCTCCGCCGCGTAGGCGGAATCCGGCGGGTAGCCGAAATGAGGGACGTAACTGGCTGGTACTGTTACCGGAGCCAGTGTAGTCTGTGGCCAGCGATCTGGTGCTATCACCGAGATGCGCGTATGCCGAGGTGAGGGACGTAACTGGCTGGTACTGTTACCGGAGCCAATGTAGTCTGTGGCTAGCGATCTGGTGCTATCACTGAGATGCGCGTATGCCGAGGTGAGGGACGTAACTTGCTGGTACTGTTACCGGAGCCAATGTGGTCCTTCGCCGTGTAGGCGGAATCTGGCGCGTGGCCGAAATGAGGGACGTAACTAGCTGGTACTGTTACCAGAGCCAATGTTGTCACTGAGCTGAGGGGCTGAGATGCCAAGTTGCCTGAAGCGGGGGCACTTGACCGAGCTGATTGAGTTCGAGACTGAGCTTTGCTGAGATGAAAGAGATGGTGCAGGAGGCCGAGGTGGAGCGTCCAGCCGGTGCGATTTCTCGGAAATGTTCCCACATAATTAGAAAGGTCGATTACGACAGAAATCAGAACTCCCAACATCAATCGACTCTAACAGTGGCATCAAAAAGTCAACTCCAACAACGGCCAGAAAAAGCATCATCACAACATTTACCTTCAGTGGTCGTCCATACCCAACAGGTGGGCCATTACCAGATTTGGAAATCTTGCTACTCAGTCTGGAAGGGACCCTCGTTTCAGCATTTTGCAAATTTAAAAATCAGAGAGGGCTTTTGATTTTGCTACGTTGGAACCAAATCTAAGCCCCAAAGAGAGAGAGAGGACCGGATCTCGAGGGCTCGATTTCTGAGAAGACCCTGACAACACTGTACATGAGATATTTGAGAGAACTCAATCCTGATCTCTGAAACCCCACCAACAAAATGGTTATCAGGCGGTGGAAAATCCAACTCTTCCTCTATTCCTCCTGTAAGAAGATACAAAACCCCCAGCTCTCAGTCCAAAATTTCCTGATTTTTCACCGGAAAACCACCTATCAAGGCTCTCAACCATGTGGTCATGACAGCTGGCGGATCAGTTTTGGTTTGTAAGAGGATCTGAGCTTGGCTTCCTGTAGCAGATCGTTGCAGCAATGGGACTATTGTCGCCGGAGAAAAAAAAGGTTCAGATCTTGACGGTGCGGTCCCATCAGCCGGAGACGATGGTGAGCTGGAAGGTATCGTGGGAGAAACGCATGCAACTGACCCAATCGGCGTGGGAATCTCCATCCTGAATGGTGTACTTGCACCCGCCGAGGGTGTCCCAGAGCTTGATGCTGCGGTCGCGGGATGTGGAAACGATCCAGGGGTTGTTGATTGGGGCGGCGATGGCGGTGACCACGTCGTTGTGGCCTTTCACCGTGTCGCGGAGGACGAGGGATTCTGCCATTTTCGACGGCTGTGATTCTCCGGACGGGGGTGGGCCGCTCTCTGCCTCATGCCCCCCCTTTTTTTTTGTACAGATCACAGATCATGTGAAGATCGTAAGAAAAACCCCAGGGAAAGAGGAGGATATGAGGTCTTCTTTAATTTTTCCCTCTGCCGAGCTGGTTGTAGCTGCCGAGATGAACTTGCTGCGCTGATGATGCCGAAATGACGGACCTGCTGAGCTGAGACGAGATGCAGTCTCAGCCAAGCCGAGACGAGGTGGGGGTTTGGCAGAGATGTGGAGTTGCTTGGTCTGCCAGCTGACCTCTGCCGAGATGGACCTGCTAAGCTGGCTGTGGTCTCGGGCATCGCCGAACTGGGTGTTCCCTCGGGCGTCTCCGCGCTGGGAGTGGCGTCGGGCTTCGCCGAGCCTAGGAGTACCCTCCGAGCTGGGAATGACCGATGGGCGTCGCCGAGCTGGGAGTGACCGATGGGCGTCGCCGAACTGAGTGGACCTCTGGCGTCGCCGAGCCTGGGAGGGCGTCGGGCATCGTCGCGCCTGGGAGGGCGTCGGGCGTCGCCGAACTGAGAGGATGTCGATGGGCGTCGCCAAACTGAGAGGATGTCTGGCGTCGCCGAGCTGGGAGTGCCATCGGACGTCGCCGAGCTGGGAGGAGCAGCCAAAAGACGGACCTGTTGGACTGGAGACGTCTTGCTAGCTGGGGACCTTTGCCGAACTGGCTGGACCTGCTGGACTGAAAGGCGTCTTGCCAGCTAGAGACCACTGCCGAGATGAAAGTCTACCGAGCTGTGAGACGTCCGAGCTGGGAGTGCCCTCGGGCGTCGCCGAACTGAAAGTGCCCTCGGGCGTCGCCGAGCTGGGAGTAGCGTCTGGCATCGCCGAACTGAGAGTGCCCTCGAGCGTCGCCGAGACCAGCCCCTTCTTCTAATTGAAATTCGCTCTTCAAGATCCTGCTTAGCTCCCCCAAGGAACATCCTTCAAACGATCTCCGCGTACCCAGAAAAGATGAAAAAGCTTGCAGATGGCCCAACTCTTGCAGTGGAGCGTGACTTTCTCGGCTTCATGAGAGAATATATTTTAAGAAAATCTGTCTGATGTCGATCGAGGTCACGGCGAGACTTCCCTTTTCCATTTCAGGTTTTTGGGAGGCATGGTGTTTGGGAAAGATGGCTTTTTGATCTTTTTCCCACAGACGGCGCCAATTGTAAGTGCGCAAAAACTCACAGACCCGGGGGGAGTGATTTTGCGGCCCACTTGATAAGGATGGAGATTGCAGCTCCTTGGTAGTGATGGACGAATTGTTGCCTCGAGCCTGAAAGGGGAGGAAGAAGAAGGTCAGAGGACCCTGGCATGGGCAGCGCAGGGCTCTCCGATGTCTAAATTAGTTGCAGGACTAAACAAAGGTTGGAGATGTAGTTGGAGAAGAAATGGCATACCAGTGAGTGTGGTGTTCGTTGGCCATCATCTTCTGGAGTTGTTGCTGTGTTCATATAGAGGAAGAGAGGAGACAAGAGGGAGGCTCTGTCAGTGCCTGATCCCATCACAGTCCAATCTCCTTTAACTGCAGTCTCATCGGGTCTGACCTCTGGGCCCAATCCCATCAGGCCATCTTGAGCCATGCACTTGGCAGGAGGTGGACTATGGGGGAGGAAATATCCCCACACAACAGTGATTTTAGGAAAAGATAGAAAAACTTAATCTAATTACAATATAGAGAGTACATAAAAAATAGAAAACTAAATATTTGAGTATCGTTGCACATTATTTTAAGTTTCAGATTTGGAAACTATCAGCCACCCATATAGCTCTTAAAGTTTGAGTGCAGAAATCATTCTCGTGATTGTGATCAATCACAAGTATCGTTTTTCAACTAATATGATGCCTGGAGATTGGTAATGCTCCATATACTTCATGTATTGGGGATGGGAAAAAATACCATTTTACTAATACTCATTGTTGAGTTTAATCCTTAACCTTCACCACAAATTTGACAAATGACGAATATCAGTAAGATAAGGATCAAATTGGGATGTTTAACATACAGTAACACATTAGAGTTTGTTGCAAAAGATACGCGTTCATATCTCCAAGGTTTAATAGATGCTACTAAATCAAGCACTTGCCTTTACTAATATAAAGTGCCTTACACAAAGAAAACCTACAGTCGTGTTCTACTTGTATAAGGTTATATTCACATTAACTAGAAGTGATGAAGACATCGCTAGTAAAACATTTATTGGTAAGCATAGTTCATTATATAAGAGCTTTTAATCACTTCAATTTTTATCTTCCATATAGGATAGAAGAATAAACAAACATAAAATCAAAATGAAACATTTTCAAATTTTTAATCACTAAATCTTTAATGATTAATAGGTAAAACTTAGCACTATTTTGAAAATTTCCCAAGCCTTGTTTTTACAACGTGTCTTTATTATACTCTATCCCTCTCCCTGATATCCTTCATATACATTTTGTCATGAATGTTCTCATCTCCTCTCTCTTCCTAATTTCTAATATGATTCAAGCTGGTCAAGATAAAGATCAGAAACAGACTCGCATCCATAATTCTAGCCCATGCAACACTCGAATTTGCATAATTCATGAGAGCTTAAATATTAGAGAACAAGAACCTTTTCATTTAGTTTCACAAACTTGGATACAAACGAATGTGAGACCCTTTTATAATTCTTTTTATATAATGGATAGACAAAATTAAGTCACATGTCACTCATCTAATGGATGAAGAACATTCTACACTCTCTTATGGAAATTTCGAAGGAACCCTATATTGATCTTACACTATCCAACCTATTGTATAACACTCTGCTCATTAACATTATTCATAATGACACTCGTTGCATTTTTTATATAATTCAAGACAATCTTATAGTCTTCTATAATCTTTTGGACCCTTCAAGATCTCCCGTGACCCATTAAGATATGTATGATCACATGTGAGCACTACGACTTGGATGATCATGATGCACAATTAACTCTAAGAAGCCTTGATCCAACCATTCCATGTCTCATCGACTTGCCTGTATGCACCGTGGGCCATGAATGTGTGTAGGAGTGCTAATGGGCTGGGTCATAATAATGGCCGAGGTATATCCACGTACAGCCTTTAGAAACACAGGCCCATATCCACCCCAACCCCAACATGGGACTTAAGTGCCTAGCCCGAGCCCACCCATTTAGTCAATTGGTCCCGGCCTGCCAGGCTTTCTAATTATTAGTTTGGGTAAATAGTCACTAAATTACATGCATTAATTATTCGGGCCGGCCATTATGGGCTGGGCTTCAGGATTTCTATCACTTAGGCTCATATATTAAACAGGCCAAAAAATAGATCTAGGCTCAGCCCAAATCAGGCAGGGCCCTGATCGGGCTTGGGTTGGTCCCTCCCTTGACCACCCGGTCCACCCCTAAATGTGTGACAAGCCTTTACCCAAAAGCTAAAAAAAAGTTGACAAGTAGATGGTGGCTTGGCCATCTGGACGACCGTTTCCTACGAAAGGTGTCCACTTGATTTCCTCTATGAAAAAGAATGAGAAACACAGCCATCTCATTTTCATGTAAAACCAGTTGAATATGATTAGGATTAGGGTTGCAAAGGGAACACTTTTGAGTCAAAATCATATTAGATCTGAACCTAGACCCGTATCTAAATAACGGTTCTAGGTCTGGATTTGACTCAGACCTTATTTTGTTAGTTCCAGACCCGATTCCAATAGGAAAACTGGAATTTGATTCTGGAACCAGGTCTACCTAGAAGACTGAAATCTAATTCCAAAATTGGTTCTAATTTCTCTTTTTTTTTTTAAATCTTTTTTAAAATAAGCATATTATTCAACTTATAACAGTGCATCAAGTCTACTCCCTCCAATATTATACATAAAAATATCGAAAAAAAAAAAGTTAATTTTGATGTATAGTTTGCAATATCAAAGACTCATATGGCGGGTCCCGAATCCACGAGTCGAAACCTATGTGGATCCAAAACCAGACCGGTTGATCAATCAAAATCTAAATCAGATTATCTAAATCAGGTTCCGGACCGGGACCCGTTTATAAATTGGAACCTAAAATAGGTTCCAAACTCGATTTTTTACGGGTCGGGACTTCCAAATAATCGGATAATTGGATACCCATTTGCAACCCTAATTAGGATTATCTGATGGATGATATTTCTTGCTTAATGCTTTGTTAATGATAGTTCCATTCAAGAGGTGTGATGAACGATACCAAACACTGAAATATGGGCCTTCCCAGTTCCCAGTCGACATGCATCTCCAATCAACATGTTGCAGCCAATTAAAGTTTAAGAACTCAAATTACCCACTAAAGTCAGAAGGTCAGCAAGCGTAGTAAGGAGTGACTTGGGAAATTCTAGCCCTGAACCCGATCAAATTGGACAGACTCATGTGACTCAATGACTTCCTGAGCTACGAGTTCTCATCAGCTGCAGCAGGCCTGCCAAGCCATATTTAGGCCCAGCCCCAATTTACAAACACAGGCCCATATCCAGTGCAACACCAACATGGGCCGTTACTTTCTAGTCCTAGGGCGGCCCAACTCAATCAAGTCAGGTCCAAGCTTACCCATGTAGACAATCAGGTGGGGCTGGTCTGGGCTTTTTGTCACTTGTTTTGGACAGTAAGTAGTAGGTCATTAAACTATTAGCAATACTTATTTTGTTGGGGCTTTGAGCTTTCTATCATTTAAGCCTGGGCTAAATTTTAAATCCAAGCCTTGCCCAAGTAATAAAACTTAAAGCCTGAACCTAGCCGAAAGCGGTCTAGGCCCAGGTGGGCCAACATGCTTCGCTAAGTCACACCAAGTTTTTTTTTTTTTGGAAAGGTCATTTCACCCAGAAGAGAAAAAGAACACATTATTGGCATTTTTGTGCACAGCCTTTTCCGTGGAAGCAGAACTCAGATATCGGACTTTTTTCGTGCTGGGTCATTTGCTGGGAACGGAGTTTTCACATAAAAATCTTGTTTTTTTAGCTATTTTTCCGTTTCTATAGAACAGAAAATCCAAATTTCCTATTCCGTGGCATTACACAAACAAGCCCTATGTGAAATAGGTGATCTAAATAAGAGGAATGATGAAGAAACTTGTAAGGTGGATCAGTTGCCGACCCTGATAAGGTCATATGACATTAGGAATGACATTGCAACTGCCTAATACATGAACTTAGCACTTACAATTTTTAAATAATGATGCCACTAAAGTTAGCCCACCAGCAACAATGATTGTACAATTACTTGGAAATTGGCTGAAATCATAAACTCTACTTTTTTTTTTTTTGAAGAGTTATTTTTTTTTTTGAAGAGTTATTATTTTTTTTAAAGAGTATTAATTTTTTTTGAAGAGTATTATTTTTTTTTAAGAGTATTATTTTTTTTGAAATCATAAACTCTACTTGTGGCTTGAAAGGCCACCAATTCGCCGAGAAACTCATATTTGAGTGGTTTTGGCACACTAGTTTCACACATATGTCCAGCGATCGATCTCTCGGCAGTTGGGTGAGAAACGGCATCGCCAACCACCTGGGCTATCCCAATGTTCTTGAATTTTCTTGTTGATCATATACATCACATTAAGAATCCCATCCAGTTTTATGCCCCACTCTGACTGATCCTACCATTGGGAATCCCTATCTGCATTGGGGCCCATCATTTCTAACCTACACAGCACATAAACATGGGCCAGCACCAAATGAATCTTATCCGTCCATTAACCATAGATTTTTAAAGATCAATGGTCAGGAATTCATCAAAAAATGGGCTCATCATGTATCAATATGGACCCTTCATTAAACTAGCAAGAACTGTGAATGAGCACTGAGTAGCAGTAGAATGCAAAGTTCATTCATCACATAAATCTATTGGGGACAATGATTCTTCCATGTGGGGCCCATCATTTCTGTACAAGATCATATTGTAGATGGGCCACCGTTCATTAAGGTTGTTAGTTAAAAGGTTATTACTCAAACCTGCCAGTCTCAGCCTTCAGAGTCAGATACAAATTGAAGCAGATGAAAGGAGGTTGGAGAATAGTGGTTGATCATTGGTTCCCTCTCTTCCTATTAGTGCCAAAATAATAAGTAAGGTCAAGGCCTTCGGCTAGTAAATCAAGGGGTTTGCCGAATGGTCAGGACTACGGTTCCTTCCTCTTTCGGAACTAGAGGTTTTGGTATCGATCCCGGTTTCCCTCTCTTCAGGAACCGAAAGTTGAGTCCACTTGTGCTACAACTAAGGGGCGACTGAAGTTTTATCCGGCTCCTCTTTGGATCCGGAGGGAATAGTCCAGCCCAAAGGGTTGGAACCCTCCGTTAATATTAAAAACAAAGAAGGCCTTGGGCCAGTGGGGCCGACAAATCACTTTCACGTCTTGTCAGCGTTCTTACACATGTCATCACGTAGATTTCCATGGTAGAGGGACATTAATAAGGTCTTCACAAAACTTTATCACCCAGAAGATTGGGGAGCCTGTTGGGCCCCACACAAACTGCCAGTTGTCAAATTGGAGCCATTATTTTATGTGATGGTCCCACATAGTGAGGTTTGGACTGAATGCATCATGTATACATCATGGCTTGTGAAGATCAGATTCCATGCACTAGATCTTCATACGCCTAAGTCCCCCCATAAATGGAAAAACTACATCTAACGACCTTACCTTTTATGGATATCTACAAACAGGCACCTTTATTTTTGGTTTTACATAGACCCCCCTAAATTGCCCGATCCAACCCCACCTTGATTGTCAAACTTATTTTGAACAAGGAAAATCAAAATGCCCCTACCTTACATTTGTCTGTTTATACAAGCTTATTGTTCATCTTAGGGTTTAATACGGTGATTGAACACGCGTTATACCAATGTGATATTCACGCTAGAAATGCATCGTTTGGATCCGGTCTAAGATTTCTATCCCTCTCTTTTCCTTCTATCCAAATCATGGATTGGTAGAAATTTTTCATTGGATTGTGCGAGTCAGCCTCATTGCATGGTTGTGGATAATCTAAAGCTTGGGCCTTGGCATTATGGTGGGAAATTTGGAAGAGTAGAAATAGTTCTATTTTTAACAGAAAGAGATTAGACCATGCAATACTTTAAACAGGGCTCTAAACTTCATTGGTGGGTTTACACCTCAATCCTTCCAAAATAGTTCATCCTTGTTTTCTCATGTGATTCCTAATGAATATTTTTAAGAAGTGGTTTGAGGTGGCCAATCAATCTTGTCCTGGCAGTGGTATGCAAAAGCCAAAACGCAGGTGGCTGTTTATAAATAGTGGGAGTTGCAGGGAGTCATATGTAAATTCCCTAACCAGACAAATTTCTCCCCCCAAAACCAATGGGCAGTTGCCAGCATTGTGGTATGCTTTCACAAAATTTCCTCTTTTGATAGAATGTGGTCTGGTGCTTTCTGTCTTCTCTGAACAGTAACTTTACTTGTCATGTTATGATTTTCTATCTTAAAATGTAACACCTCAGCTTGCTAGAAGATTTAAAAGAACTGACAGGATGGTGGGTTGCAAGATAGGATATTCTGTCTGCCCCATTTGTCACTGCTTCATTAGTTGCTCTTCCTATTTTGAGCTCCTACCGACATCAGATTGGAAGGATAAAGCTTTTGATGATGATTATATGAAAATTTACTTCACTTCAAGATAAGAGGCTAACTTGACCATGATGAATGGCTAGGTCACAATCACAATAGCGGCCCTTGTCAAACATCAATAGATACAGACCACTAATCCCATCAATCTTTTTTTTACCCCATTGGTGGAAATCAAGGAAATGATTGAATGTCAACACAATCCAGATGGAGCTTTTGGATTGTTAGATTTGTGTGACGTTTGGTCAATGTTTATCCATCTTGGAGCTCCAAATGATGCGTATTGATGGGTCGGATTGCATAGAGGAATGCTACTTGTCCCGGGACTCATGTCCCGGGACTGGCCCGACTCCATAGGAGGAGGGCACGAGTCGGGCCAGTCCCGGGACATGAGTCCCGGGACAAGTATACTTTTTGGATTGCATAATCAGACTGCTGGATTAACTAGTAAACCTATAGTTAACGATTTAAAAGGTACATGGTATGTCCGGACACCCGAAACCACTGGATGTAGTGGGTCAATCACAGGCTTTAAAGAGAGAGTCTCCCATATGCCGCGTCACACTCATCATAGTGGGGTCAAGATCTGAAAAAAATATTTTAAAATAAATTTTTTTTATGCCATAAGTTGGAATTTTGAGTTTGGCTTCACATAAACTTTTGAGTTTGACCACACTCAATTTTAGAATTTCACTTCCATATTAGCTAACTTTAAACGTTTTCTTTGCTGTTATAGTAGTGAACAAAAGTCACCATAAAATACCCACCGCCTAAGTAAATGGGCTAATTGTCTACCAAAATATAACAAAATTAATGGTCTCACATTGTTGATATGCACTCTAGCAACGAGTTTTTAGAACTTAAAGGAATTTGTGACATTGCTAGAAAATTAGTGGAGATAAAGAATGATATCGTATACAAATTGATTTATTTGCTTATAAAATTGACCTTAATTTTACCAGTAGCGATTGCGACGGTAGAAAGAGCTTTTTCAGCAATAAAGTACATATTTAACAGGTCGCGTAACCGAATGGGAGATCAATTGATAAATGACTATATGGTCACATATATTGAAAAGGATGTGGGTGCTAATGTTGATAATGAAGTTATTATGCAACGATTTCAACACATGAAAACCTGTTGAGGGAGGCTATAGGAGTTTATATATTTGGATTAATAACTATTACTAACAATGTATTAAAATTCCTATTTATTTATTTGTTTGTTTTAGAATTCAATATTATATTTGTTGGATTATTGGAAATAGATATTTTGATAATTTTAATTATATTTGTCGAATTATCGAAAGTAGATGACAGATGTTGTTGATAAAGGAAAAAATAAATTTATTCGATTTGTGGAAGATAAGTCTTTTGTTGACTGCACTGACTTGAATTCTTGGAGTCACCACTAGAGTCTCCACAAGCGTCTAGACCTAGGTTTACCGCCCATATCCCTTATTGGGATGAACTCGGCCTATGAATCTGGTCCCCTTGACTCTAATTATACATAGATTTTAATGTGTATATTTGTAGCCCCCTTGACTCTAATTATAAATAGATTTTAATGTGTATATTTGTAGAGTTTTTATACAGGTGAGAATTGTGAAAACTTGTCTATGGGCCCACCAAGGGTGATGCTCGGCAGGGTGCATGGCCCCTTAAAAATTTTGAAAGATAAGTTTTTGGGTGTTCTCTGTAAAGATGTTGGAATCAATTTTCCATGGAAAGAACCAAAGGTCCCCAAAATTACTTTTTTCCCATATAAGTTACACAAACATGCACTAAAAATTTTTGGACATTGGTGGATCTAATAATTCCCCTTTGATTCTAACTAAGAAAAAAGACTTAAATATCTTATTTGTTCATTTTAGGGCTTGTTTGTTTGCATGAAAATACATAGGTATTTAATACACATAAATAAATGGTGAAATGAACTCTACATTTGATTATTAATTAAGGAGGTGAGGGGGTGAAGGATATAAGATAAGGGGTGAAAGATATAAGGTAAAGTTGTAAATGGAGATGTTGATGAACATTCATTTTTCTATGTATTGAATTACTAGAGTGATAGTTGGTTATTATTTTTTTTTTTTTTTTGTCTTCTATTGATTTTATCTCTCTAAAAGGGGAGGTTACTTGATACTTGTTGTTGAAAATTTACTTTTGATCTTCATTTTAAACCACTTATGTATGAATCCTAAGTATTCAATTCTCACATATTTTTTTGCAAATAAACATGCCCTAATTCCCTTGTAACCTAAATGAAGGCAAATAAGCCCTATTGCCTAACTCATTAATCCATAGGCCACCATCTTCATTGCTGATATCATCACGTTCCATCAAGATGGATGTATACCCATAGACCCCAACGGTGGGCCCACAATAATTATTCCATTCCTGCCACATAACCCAACCAGGGCCAGCCATGTTAGTTGTACTGTGGCCTTGGCCACAACGATAACTGCCAAAGGGGACCCACTAATAATTGTCCCAAAACATCATTTCTCTCAAAACTATTTCTCGAAAAAATATCGGTATTCCTCGGGTTTTTCAAGATTCTCAAATTATGTCAAAGAAAATAAATTTACATTTTAAAAAAATATAATAATTTTTTTAAAATTATAATTCTAATATTTCCAGACAAGATATGACCTGTGGAGTAGAACGTTTGGTCAATTACAATTTTAGAGATGAATGTTACGTTGGATGTATGGTAGAAATAGAAAGGATTAAAAGAAACAAGATTCATGTAATTTAACCCTAATGGGTAGTTTAGTTGGCCTAAGAGTACTGTTTGAACACAGTTTGCACTCGGACGTTGTACGTTCGAAACTACACTACTACACTGGAGCTATAGGGGTTCCAACCCAAAAAATTGTGATAGGAAAAAAAGAAAAAAGGATGTATCCAAAGTGCAATTGATAGTAAAAAAAAATGTATCCGATCTTAACATAGTTGAGACAAGACTTCGGTTGTGATGATGATGATGATGATTTCTTCCTGTATTCCAATTTCCATCCACTATTAAGCAATTTATGTGATAATATTTCCAATTCTAGAGATAATTTGAAGATATCGCTATTATGAAATATCGCGATAATTTTATATCTCACCCATACTTGTGAGAATAGATATGTGGGCCCCAACAGCAACTCAATGAGCTGCATGTCACATGGCTAGGAGCCGACATGTGGTTTGTCTGTCATGGCTGCACCATCATAGGCACTAGCCAATGTAACGGGTCCACGTGAGATCACACACTGCATTATTGCATTATGATGTGAGAGGTCAGATTACAAGAATTGGCACCTATTGGACCCTTTATGATGTGAGAGGTCAGATTACAAGAATTGGCACCTATTGGACCCTTTTCTATTGTGTCCAAATGCTATTCGATAGCCTTCTAAAATTTCAAAACCAATGATTCACCAAAAATAAACCTAAGCAATGGCTGTTAGGTCTGCAGATTACGCAAATTTTTCTGATTAGTGTATATTGGGATTTCTAGGATTGGATTCTTGTGTCTTTGGCCCAGGTGTTTGTTCTTTATTTTGACTAATCTTGACCGTACACATGGATTATGTGCAGCTAGGACAGGTCTTTCTTTTTTTTTTTCTTTTTTTTTTTTACTTCTTGTAGTGGGGCCCATGTGTTGGGTTTTTTGGTGTTTCAAAACATTTTCAAGGTTTTCTTTGTAAAAGGTGTTTTGTCCTTTAGTGCCTTTTGCTTTATAGGTAGTGTAGGCTATTGAAAAACAACCAATCCCACATTGCTAAAGTTCAACTTTTGAAGATGGTTTACATGTATTTTCATTCATTTACTCTTTAAAGACTCTTGTAGGCTTTTGCAATGGGTCCTATGCGCGCATGCGAGCCAGGCTTGACCTGAGGTCCTGGATCCGAAAACGTTTAATCAGACGTGCGTCCGCGACTCGCATCCTACGTGTATATCGCGCGCATGGGAGGTGCAATGGCCCAACGTACACTAACACGATCTTTTCCCTCTGAGCATTGCAAAAGGAGTCTTCATTTTCGGGCTGCGTTGCAACCAGACCTGAATCAGGAAAGGCGTGGAGAACCTTCGCAGCTGGATAGGGGCGGAACTCATCCTAAAGAAAGCGTCATCAGCAGAGTCAGGTACTATTGTTTCACTTTTCGATTTGAAAGCAGTCTCTGTTATATTTCCAACACCAATGATGGTACCAGATTAGAGATTTCAAAATGGTTTTGACTGCTCTAGACCATTGGCCGAATGTGGTTTGGAATTGGACATTTAAAGGAAGTGAAAATGAAAAAAAAGGGAGAAGGGTACATGTCTAACAAGTCAAGGCTCGTCTATACCAAATAGTACGTTTCAACGATTATCGACGGCTTCTTAGTGGGGCCCATGACTGTGGAAGAGTAAATAGTAAATACTTCACTCATTGGACTGCGTTTGATTGGTTGGTAAAACTATTTGGTATCGAGAAATTTATTTCCTTTTTTATGACCTTGGTATCTCTGTGGTCGTTAAATTAATACAAACGCGCACCAAGTAAATTTAGAATAGATTCGATCAAAGGGCACATGTTTTTAGATAGATTGCGTTAACATGATTAGACCCTTTTTAAAATAAGAAAAGAATTCCTTATTTCTATCATCATTATTATATCATGAATTCCTTATTTCTATCATCATTATTATATCATCATCGAAGCCTTGTCTTCTCAATTATATTGGATTTGGCTGCGTAAATTTTGTTTTTCAATTCCAATAAGACTATGAAAAATATTTGAATAGGTTGTACTTGTTCACATCTATTTTACTAACTCCATCAATGTGCTCTTTGACTTTACTACTCTGCCATCAACCAGCGTGAAAATTTTTCCCTCAGGCAGGCCTACATTGGACATATTCAAACCATCAAAAACTTGTATTTCTTCATTTGTCTCCTATTTAAGTCACCCAAATGCTTGCAAAAGTATTCATTCTGATTATATCTTTCTTAGTTTTACCATATATACATTTCTATGCACTCATTTTGTACGTGTTGCTTCATGATTGGCCAATATTATTTTCTATTATTCTCTATACCTAGTCAAATTCCCTGTTCTATGGGAATCTATTAAAAAAAGAAAAAAACTTTGATAGCTGAAAACCTACATGGATTGATATTTTTTTTTTTTTAGGGGAGTAAACATTCCACTCATTTGAGCAACAGGTAATAGCATACGGTGTATATTATTTGAAACAATGAGTTGAAATTTAGTATATTATTGGGAGATTCACAAAGAGACTATTCTCTACAATAACAAAAGAAACTCCTCTCATCTGAGATTTACTTCCCTCACCCGAGTGCTTCTTCCCCAGAGGGTAAGGCCCTGTGCCCCTAAGTTGAGTTTGAGTTATGAAGAAAGGAAACTTTTCCAAAGTAGCTCGGGAATCCAGTTCCATCCATTCAAGGAAAAATACCTCCACAGTATACTCCTCATGAGGCAAACCTTTTTAGAGGATTCTTCCATGATCTGAAAGTGACATTTGAAAAATGGGAATAAAAGTAAGATAGAGAAGACCAATTACATTTACCGGTAGAACTGTAGATGTTAGATTTAATGGTTTCGAGCGATCGAATGTAAAGCATTCTGGATTCCCATGCCCCTGATTCCATGCACACTGATACACTTGTGGGCCATCTAATGTATGATCCAAAAAGCTGTCAGACATGGAGATCTAATGGTCCTATCCCTTGCCCAAAGAGAAGGAGCCACATGTCACAGTGATAAGATAACGACCTGCCAAGTGATGCTAATACACAGTGACCGTTACAACTTTCTGTCTGTTTTAGACTTTTAGGGGAAAACAGGGGGCTGTTTGCATGTCTCAGGAACAGAAATAGGATGGATTGTGAAAATCAAATCAACAAAGAACGCCCTTCACCTTACACTTCAATTTATGTTGTCCTTTTCTCAGGAATTTTGGGGAACTTTGGAGAAAGAAGGGATCCGGGTCCCCACTGTTTGGACCAATCACGGAAATCCTGTTTGGACCAATTAGCGAGTGCCATATGGAGAAAAGGATATTTTTTTTTATTCATTTGAGGAGATGGGGAAGTGAAGGGGTTTTGTGTCCCATCAATACCTAAGTGTGGACTGTGGAGCCACGATTGGTGGAACGGTGCTGGGTCCCACCAAATATGACATCTCAAGAAATAAATAAATGTAGGTTTAGGATCTTAGTACATATGGGGTCCATTGTATAAACAGTCCAGATAACCTACCCTAGATGTTGCATGGGCATTTTTACCTCTTTCATGGTGCCACTGGAAAGGTTGGTGGCTGCCTCGAATGATGAAAACTAATGGAAGTAATTGGTGAGCTTTTTAGCAGCCCGTCTCATGTAAATGAATATTTAGGCTTTACTCCGGAGGGGTAGCTTAATTGACCTAAGACCACAGTCTACTTTTGAAGATTGAAAGTTCGAAATTGCGCTACCACACTGGTGCCACAAGGGATTTACCCAGCTCTCCCTAGGCCCGTAGGGATTAGTTTGACCCAGAGCCCGGGCACACCCATTGTTATTAAAAAAAAAATCAACTAAGCTAAAATAGGTTTTCTTTTCCTTTTTTGGGTAGCCCAGTTAAAGGGGTGGGACTCTTTGAGCAAGGAAAGGGGAGAGGCTAGGGTCGAAGTCCTGACTTCCTAGTAAGAATTGCTTGTCTCACCCATTGGGGTGGGTAAGATGCCTTTCTTTGTGTATCTAAAATAGTTAAAATGAAGATCTCCCCTTCAATGGAAATTGAATAAAGGAAAGATGGGAAATAGATACGCGGACATAACCTTGATAATTCATCCTAGCAATTCATGTCCTTAAAAAAGTTTAATGTCATATCCACATCACCTTATACCAGCCACCCCGCCCTCACCTCTTTGATCATCCTGTTAGAGTCCATTTGACCATGAGTTCCCACGCAATCAATTCCATGAAAAAAAAACCCGGTAGTACTTTTCATGTTTCCCTCCTCTCTTCATCATTTGTGGGACAAGGCGCACCCCACAGAGCAAAGCATACTACATTGGGTGAGGGTTTTTTTTTTTTTGGTATCGCAGCTAAAAGGGGTTGGGTCCCCTATAGACTCGCACATGCAAGGAGAGGAACCCACAAACACAAGAAGAGACGAGCTCACACATACGCGGAGAGGAAAGTTGCATATACAAGGAGAGGTGGGAGGGTGAGTTGGTGGCACTCCTTAAACCATTCCTCGCCGTGTCAAATTTGGGTCCTTCTGGAGGAAAGATTGAATTCCAATTGGACACCTTCTAGACAGAACTTTGTAGTTTGGTATAATTTCTTTTTCCACTGCCTCACTAGCACGGGAGTGGAACACCACCCATGAGAGTGGGTCTCAAGATTCTTCGAACTTGAATAAACTAATTCATCTTTCTTTTTTTTTTTTTTTTTTGTGTTGCTTTGGATTTTAGCCCTTGTGGTTGTATTTACAGTCCAATAATTGTAGAAAAGATTATCCCAAGTTTTGAGGGTTTTTTTTTATATTTTTATTAGTACCATACTTGATCAGGATCAGCACTGAGAGTTAAAAAAAATATATTCAGCTTATCCAATGATATGAGTAGGTCTAGTGGCCCTATCATTGCAATTTTTTAACATGAAAATTTTTGGAGAAAATGTCATTTTGCAATTTATTATTAGGATACTATCAGTTCATATATAATACTGAAATAATTTTGAGTTTCATGTTTTTATTTTGATATTACTGAAAATCATCATTAAAGTAAATAATAAATTTAAATCACAAAAAAACAATTGCAGAATTTCATGAACATGTTTTATTTGCACAAGAGAAAAAAAATATAAAGAACACAAAAGACCATGAGAAGAAAGTACTTTCATAAGGAAAATAACACTATGTGAAAGTGCAGATTCAAACCATCCCAAAAGTTGGACCGCCCTGAATCTCACCATTATGCCTGTGACAACAGGTACCAATCCATTGGACAGTAGATCACAGGAGCATAGGATGAATATCTTCCCTTTTCTAAAGGTAAATAATAACAGTTGTAACTTGTATGTAAAGAACTGAAGTAGAGATGTAAATCCACTAGTAGCTCAAGTAGGTATACTTACTGCATATTGCTTCCCATCCATAATTCAAAAAAGGGGCAAGAAATGTAGTAAATTATACCGAAAGATAGCATGCTAGGCGCCACCTATCACCAATCCAAATCGTCTACACACATGGAGCCTCCTAAATTACGCCAGAGCCAATGGGTTTGCACCCATTTTACTGGACCCAAGACCATTGGATTGAGGGTCGGATTTTCTCTCTTATGTAAGTCATTAAGCTTATGAGCAATGAATGAAAGGGTCAGAAGCATAAGATTGACTCCAAACTTGATATTTGAACCCATCAAAGATGGCTCTTTCCATCTTCTGATCCTGTAATTCATGGGACAAAAAGTCGGCCCCATCAAGCTACCTCGCCTAAGATGATGAGAGGTACTTCTAATGGGAGCATTTTCCTTTATATTATATTATGAAATCTTAAGTTGTATGTCATTTGAAATAATGATATAGTACACTAAAATGCTAGTGTATGAACAAAGAATAATTTAGATTTGAAAAACTTGAGTGATGATGATGGTAATTGATAAATCTTGCCATCCTCCAATGTTACTGGGGTGAAACATATTAAAAAGTAATGATTAATTCAGTCGTAAGAGTAATATCTTATAAAAAAAAATCAAAATTTTATATAACATTAGGGTTCTTCCACATTTTTTGGAGGGCCTATCTAAAAAAACGAAATTTCTTATAAGAAAGTCAAATTAGGTAGTAGTCTCACAATCCTTACCAGTCTCCCAATGGACCTTAAAAAGAAAAATCAAATTAGGTGTCTTGTATAATATTTTTGTCATATACATATGCCAAACAACTAACTACTAGCAACCAGCCATTTTTTATATTTGCAAAGACTACCTCCAATTATGGCTTTTACCCACAACTACCTACCTGTATTTTCATTACAATATTACGAGATCATAATCTTATCAGGCCCTTGAAACTATGATTTCAAATTCAAAACATACAGTGATGTGGGTTGAGTGTATGATTACATACTCAGGATTTCGATAGATCCATTTCACCTTTAATTCGCAGATGAGTAAGGCTGTAAGGGGCAAGGACCGTCTACGTCAAAATCCGAACCCTAGCGAGCGGTCTACGTCCCTTGCTCTTAACGCTGCCAATCATGGATGCCACGTTCCACGGGGCCCACCTGCTAGCTCCAATTGTTATTTGGGGAGTTGGGCTCTCAAACCCTAGGCCAATTTGACAACTCTATTAATAGAGTAAAGTAAAGCAAAGTTGATTTTGCAGAAAAGAATAAAATATAAATCGGGTATAATGATATTTTATTTTTAGTTGTTTGTTATGAATTTCTTTTTTATCTTTTAGTAGATAAAGGTGGTTGCTTTTTTACTTTTTTTTTTTTTTAAAGATGGAAGGAGTTTTAAATTAAAGTATTTTTGATGTAACATCTTGAAAAATGAATGCTTTACTTGACTTTTACTATGCTAGTAAAGTGTTAAACTAGCGCAATGCGGTCTCTTAAAATTTCTCAATTCCTACATGGGGCCCCTCAACTCTAAAGGAATGAGTGTAAAATCCAATAATCAAGCTAACGGTTGGACCCAATTAAATTGGGCTTTTATCATGTAGATAAAGTCAATACAATGGGTATTAGGGCATGTAAGCACTTTGACTTTTCCAAAATGGTTCCCAACAAGTGATTAATCTAAATATTGCTCTTCCAATATAATTATGCCCTTTTAATTTGGAACCTGAACGGCTCATTGTTGGTGGGAATTCTATGAATTCCACTTGTGGGGATTAAATTTTTTCCAAATGCAGTCTTCCAATAAGTTTCCCATACCTCAAATGCTCAAGTTTAATCCAATTTCGACGAAGTTGGAATTTTAAGAGGATTTCATAGTCTGAAAGTAGTACTTTTAAAGGTAGATTTCCGAAATTCCACAGATCAAATAGAAAATCTTAAATGCTTTTTATACAATAATCGGTATTGTTGTAATTAAATAATCTAACACCACCCTCGCTTATTCATCTTCCATTTTCCTTTGATTCTATTTTCATAAAAGGAAAAGTTATTTGATGCTCTTTTTTTTTTTTTAAATTCACATTTGGACTTCATTTTTAACCACTTATATGTCATGAATCCCACGTGCTCAATTCCTATGTGCTCCAATGTGAACAAACAAGTCCTAAGAACTTCTTCAAACAATAGACCCTATAAGAGCTTGCAGGGGACTGAATTCATAGAAATTCTAACACATGTATTGTTCGAAGTGGTTAAAATTGAAAAAAGAATAGTTAAGATCAAATAGTGACTCTTGCACAACTTTTTAATAGAAATTAGAGTCTTTTTTTAATGAAAAACCCTTAAAGTCGAGAAACACAATGGAGGGTTCAAACATTTTATAATAGTGATAGAGAACCTCTATTTCATACGGATGTAAATGTGTCTCCGATTCTCCAATTATCAGAGGTCTTGACCCATTAAATATTGGGTCTAAGTTCATATTTAGGCCCCGAAAAGTAAATAGGTCCTGGTCCGAGGACCCGACAAATCTCCCCAATCTTCAAAAATCCTTACTAAAGCCTAGGTTTTTTCTTCTTCGTATCATTATCTATCAAGACTCGGACCTACCCCCATATACAGAACTGATTCTGGTTCCAATTCCATATCTCATTAACGGATCCAGGTCTAGGTCCACCATGGGCCCAAACCAAAACCGACCCATTTTTTACATCCTTACTATTTCATAATATCATAGCATAACTGGCATTACATGATATCATGGAATAATCAAAACGAAAGTGTTATGAAAAAAGGAAATTCCATAAGAGCCGGCTCGAGACAATTCGAGGCCTAAAGCGAAAATCCGAAATGAGGCATTTTCTATGTTTTAACATTATTATAAATATTTTATTTAAAATTTATTTTTCTTGCTTTTTTGTAATACAAAATTACTAATTAAGTTTTTTTATTCAAGTTTTGCTAATCTATCTTAAGTCCATCTCCAAAACCCACACGAAAACTTTGGACTCGTCCCCAAAAGTCACATGGAAATCTTATGTCACAAAATCCAACTACAAAAAATCCAATTGCCAATTTGGCTCCCCCCCCCCCCACCCCAAAAGAAAAAGTCTTGAATCTACCACTGGTAGGGCTCGAAGCATTTTTACCTGGCATGTGCGCATACACACCATGAGTCAGGACCATCCAAGTTCAGAGTTTCGCCCCACGTATTGGATGCTCCAGTTGCATGGTGCTCATATGCACTATGGGCAAGTGAATAACTTCCGACAGGGGCCCATTGTTTATCTTAAATTTTAAGATCTATTATTAGGGTTGAAAACCCAAGCTATAAATTTATTACAACCACATCATGAATTAAATTTTTTTTAGTGAATAAATTCTGACTGGGGCCCATTGTTTATCTTAAATTTTAAAATATATTATTAGGGCTGAAATCCCAAGTTGTGGATCTATTACAACCACATCATGGATTAAATTTGAATAGGCTCCTATTGAACTAGGATATACAAAAATAATGAAAAATGCTTGTAAAACAAATTCATGACTAAATGTATGGCTGAGATTTGATATAAATGGACTGCTAGAAATATAATGGTGTGCTAAAATCAATTGGACTCCTAGCAATAGAAATATAAGGGGTAGATTTGGAAATATAATAGGCCACAAATGACACCTTCTTAAGAGAGAGTTATTATGGGGCTTTATATTTTGGGGAGAACAAAAAAGGGCAGTTGACCAGTTTTATTTTTAGAATTTCAAAAGATGCAAGCTTTTATTATGGGGCCTTTTTTGGACCTTAATTTTTGGAGCCTAAAGCAAAGGCTTTATTGGCCACATGCTATAGCCGGCCCCGCATTATATGATATCATGAAATAATCCAACATTCCATGCTATCATGGAATCATGGCTTTTGTATGTCATATTATTTTATGTATCATGAAATGCCAGTATTATTTAATAACTAGTCATTGCCCATGCCTGAAGGCACAGCGCACCACGTTCTGAGCACAACTAAATATAATTACTCTTCTTTTGACCACCTAACAACTAACACCGCCTATAATTTAACAAATTTAACTCAAATTTTCTATGTGGCCCATTGGATCAATCAGCTTCAAATCAAGCCCAGCCGGATTTTATTTTTTTAGGTAAAACAGCCCAGCCAATTGGACCCTTGTTTAACCACCATTGAATACCAGAAGTGGCCCACTACTATAAGCAGTCTAGTTTAATTGCATGCAAGCCGCGTTTGCATCTGCGACCAAAACAATCTAAGTTAGCCCAGATTCCACAATCCGTGAAAAACAGCATATATATAAGTGAAGGGGCAAACTGGTAAGTTGTGGGCCCAAATTCCACACCGTTCAATCACTCAATTGCAATCATAGCCGTGTATTTAATCATATCTTTACTTGCAATGAAGTTTTGAAAAGATAATGGCACGTTTCATAATTTCACAGAAAATTAAGGACACTCCCATATCCTCTGGGAAAAGATAATGGCAGGTTTCGTAATTTCACAGAAAATCAATGGCACTCCCGTATCCTCTTGTCCTTAGTAAAATGTTACTGTCCCTTTATTTTCAAATAATTACAAAATTACCAAGCTCTTGAATCCTTTCTCAGCCCTAGGATTTATGTACAAAAATATGTACATAAATCCAAGGGTCCAAATGTACAAAAATATATACATAAATCCAAGGGTCCAAAATGTCCAGGGATTCAAATACTGCTCTCCTTTATTATATAGATATCATGAGATGGAGGTCTTCTGCCCCCATTATGAAGTATTTTTGGATCTTTCATTATATTTTTTTAAATTTAAATTATTATTTTTCATAAAAATCTCATTAAAATAAATTAAGGAAAGAGGAATAATCCAGAATGGGTCCCACTCCCACCTAGAGGTGTAAATCTGGGCTGGCGGCCCAGGTCCGGCACGAAAAAACCGAGCCTGGGCCGTGCCTGAGCCCGTTCACTTGGTCAACAGGCCGGCTCGGAAGCCGTGCTGGGCCCAGGTCCCCCAGGCCCGAGGCACGGCCCGGCATGGCACGGCTAAAATCCGTGCCGTGCTGGGCCAGTGCCCAGAGCCCGCGGGCGGCCCGGCCCGGGTACGGCCCGTAGAGAGCCCCAACAGCTCTTTTTTTCAAAAAATCCCCCCCACTTCTCAAAAAATGGTCTTTTTACATTTTTAACCCCCTCCAACAGCTATAAACTGTCATATGGGAGGGTATTAGTGTCTTTTGATCATTTTTTACCATTATACCCCCCAACTGCTATAAAACGGTCATATGAGGGGGTATTTTATGTCATTTTATCACTTAGGAATTCTATAAATAGCCCTTATTCCTCTCATTTCTCTACACTCATCTACTCTCTCATTTCTCACACTCCCTCTAAAGTCCTAAGGCTCTAAGCTCTCTATACAAAGTTTTCTAAGAAGTGAAGAGTGAGGGTGACTTCTCTAAAGTGGAGGATTCAACTAAAAAGAATTTCTCCATTAGCTCTCCCTCTCAGTCTCTCTCATAAAGGTATTTATTTTCTTTAATTTTGAGTTTTACTTAGTAAAAATATACATAGTAATATTATATATTAAGTCTCATCTTCTCCCCTTTCTTATATAAATTATCACAAAAAACACATTATACATAATTATTTATAAAAAAAATTTATCTTTTATTTAGAAAAATGGCTGGACCATCACAACCTTTCAACCTTGACTTCTCTCTAAATGAGGAAGATCCTGGATTTATTCATTTAGATCAAAATCAGGACATAGAAGTAGATAGCAATAATCGCCAAAATCCAGCATTATCTTCGGTTGCTACAACTAAAAAGAAGAGAAAATCAAGATTGACTTCTCACGTATGGAATTATTTTACTAAAGTTACTGTCCCATGTCCCACGGGAGGAAAAGAGGAAAAGGCACAATGTAAAATTTGCAAAGATCTCTTCAGTGGCAAATCATCAAGTGGCACTGGCCACCTTAATAGACACATGAAAAACTGTCTACGCGAACAAGCAAAAAACGCTAACGATGGGGGAAAAGGTGAGAGCCGTGGGATTGTTCAAACACAACTTTCTCAAACAGATTCATCTGGCGGTTTAGGAATTTTCAATTATGACTCTACTAATGCTAGATATCAACTTATTAAGTATATAATTTCTTCCCAATATCCATTTGTACTTCCGAAGACCGACGTTTTGAAAGATTTTTGAGGTCTGCCTTTGTTCCTTCATGGCAAATAATATCTAGAATTACTGCTAGAAATGATGCAATAAAAACTTTTTTGAAAGAAAAAGAGAATTTAAAAAATGTTTTTGAAAATATACCTGGAAAAATAGCTTTAACTTTAGATTTATGGACCTCCAAACAAAATCTGAGGTACATTGCAATCACATCACATTTTATTGATAATGATTGGGTGATGTAGAAAAGAATAATTTCATTTTCTATGCTAGAATTTCTACACACTGGTGGTAGGATAAGGTCCACCATCCTTAAAAAACTTAGAGAGTATAGAATTGAAAATAAAATAATTTCTATAACTTTAAATAATGCAAGCACTAACAATGTCGCAGTAGAGTTAATAAAACAATCAATTCAACTTGATTTAAATGGAGATCTATTTCACAATAGATGTGCATGCCACATCATAAATCTTATTGTACAAGTAGGGGTGAAATTAATTAGAGATGATTTAGAGACTATTAAATGGATTGTATGATACATTTTTTGTTCTCTCTCGCGAAAACAATGGTGGAGGGACATATTTGTAAATTTGAATATAAGACCAAAGAAAATATCATATGATGTAAAGCATAGATGGAATTTTACCTATAAAATGTTAAAAGAATCATGTGCCTATAAAATGGCACTAAATCAATATTGTCAACTTTATTTGGAGCATGAAAATATTTTTATAAGTGATGATAAATGGACCCTTCTTGAGATAATAAGAGATTTTTTAGAAGTTTTTCATGATGCAACATTGTTTTTTTCTGGGGTATATTATCCCACATTAAATCAAGCTTTATCCCATTTTTTTGAAATAAGTATTACTTTTAAAAAGTATAAAGATTTTTCAATTTTTCAACTCATGTGTATACAAATGGAGGCAAAGTTTTCATCATATTGGAGAATAACTCCTTTAACATTTTGTATAGCTGCTATATTAGACCCTAGATTGAAATTACAAGGTGTAGAAACCCTTCTTGATGAAATAAACTCTAATATGAATACAACTAATATAAATGACATTACAACAATTAAGACACAATTATAAACACTTTATTTGTATTATGCTACCCGATTAGGTAGATCCATAGCACCCACGGTCCCAACAGGCCCTCCCCAAGTACATAAAGGAAAAAAGAAGGCTATTTAGAGTATTTTGAGGAAATCTCATGGAAGTAACTCCTCTTCTTCCGGAGGATCTGACAACCTTAATGAATTAACAATGTACTTGGGGAGCGATCCTATTGTAGTCGAGGATGAAAATGAAGATGATTTTGATCTTTTGACATGGTGGAAATCATTCGAAATTAAGTTTCCCGTGATTTACGCCATAGCCCGTGATATACTAATAATACCAGCGTCTACA
This sequence comes from Umbellularia californica, assembly GCA_028538565.1. Classification (NCBI taxonomy): domain Eukaryota; kingdom Viridiplantae; phylum Streptophyta; class Magnoliopsida; order Laurales; family Lauraceae; genus Umbellularia; species Umbellularia californica. The sequence goes on from JAPQWN010000003.1 coordinate 97,342,735, forward strand.
GTTGCATCAGAGCAGGCATTTAGTGCAAGTGGGTGCCTTATTGACCCCAGGAGGACTATGCTCTCAGAAGAAACCGTTGAGACCTGCATGTGCTTACGGGATTGGTATTAAGTACATGATAGGGAACAACACCTCGATGATGATGAGATCGAGATAGAAGACGAGCTAGCAAGGTTACATATATCATAGTATAATTTTTTTTTAGAATGTATAATAGGCTTTCAACTTGTAATTTATTTTTTAGAATGTATCATAGGTTTCTAAAGTTGTAATTTATTTTTTAGAATGTATTCATAGGTTTCTAAAGTTGTAATTTATTTTTTAGAATGTATCATAGGTTTTTAAAGTTGTAATTCTTTTTCATTTATTAGAAGGTTTGAATTTCATTATATATATTGATCCAAGTTCAAACTTGTAATTTTTTTGAACTTTTGTAACTTAAATTTCAAGGAAATACAATTTATTTGATGTATTTTTTCAAAACATCATTAGTGTTATTCTACTTATTATTTCTCTTAATTTCTTTATTTTAGTGAAATTGGTCAATGACATATTTTTTAAAGAACCTAAAAAAAGACATAAAAAACCTAAAAAAAAAATATTATGGGCCGCCCAAGGGCTGCACAGCTCAAGCCCGGCTTTGATCGTGTCCTAGGCTCGGGGGCCAGCCCAGCACAGCCCGCGTAATTACATGTGCCGGGCCCTCCGCCAGATTTACACCTCTACTCCCACCTCCTGGAATACAGAGAGGAGACAGAGGAGTAAAAAAAAGTAGAAGTGGCATGGGTTGATTGGAATTTGGAAAAACTCAACTCCTTTTTCAATGGAGAATGAAAGAAAAAGTTCCAACCCCTTTGAATTCGCCACGTCCTGCGCTCCGATGAATATTCTCTCCCATTCAACCTATTCAAACAATCCGTGCCACAACTGTACGGTCACGATCTACTTCGCATATCCCACGGACGGCAGACGACGCGCCACATTGTATAATAATACCCTCTTTTACAACTCAAAAGCAACAGGAATCTTCCAAACGACAGTTTGACCCCACTTGTCCCATCCCAAATCCCCCGCCCCGGCCCACGCGACCGACTCCCGATCCTCAGTGGCTTTAGTTGAAAGGAGTGAAGACGCCCCAATGGGCCCCACATCTTCAAATCCAATTAATGTAGAGTTTTCTTTTTTATATACCCCCTAAAGTTTGTAGGATTTATAAATAGCCCCCCTAGTTTTAGTATTTATAAATAGGTCCCTATATTTTCTCTTTAATACCTTTCATACCCCAAAATCAATATTCCTAACAAGTATGGGCAGCCACCGTGAGAATTATGTTGGATTTTTAGATAAATGATGGCTTTCCTCTACATCCATTAAATAAAATGAGTATATTATTATTTACAAAAATATCATTATTTTAGCTCAAGTCCCAATTATTTCTCTCAATAACTCTTTTATGCACATGATCAAGGGTGGAACCGGGTACAAGCCCCCACCCATATATGAGAAAAGCCCTAGATATTTCTTTTACATAGAGCCAAACACCAAACCCCCCACCTCCCGCAAATTCTAAAAATTAATATTATTTTTAAATTTGTCCATTTCCCCAATATTTTTTTTACGCCCACGATACATGAAGCAAAATCATGTATTTTGAGACTTTCAACAATCCAGTGGTGGGTCATGTATGGATTGGGTGAATCATAATAGGTTATAAGTAAAGGTGTTGGTTGTCGTCATGATCAATTTGGATTTAATGAAATAGGCCCTCTATTGATAAAAAAAAGATGAATTTATATAAGGTTATTTTCTCTCACTAAGTGCAATTGTTAATGTTACATCTTTATAAATAAAAAAAAAATGAGTACAAGGTTTTAAAATTATGCATATAAGTATAAAAGATATGGACAAAAGTGTCATTTTGCTCTAAAAACCTTTGGTGATTGGAAGACTATTGATTTTGGGGATACTAAGGTATTAACATAAAAATACAGGGGCCTATTTGGAAATACTAAAACCTCAATGGCTTATTTACAAATCCTATAAACTTTAGGGGGTATATACAAAAAAGCTCATTAATGTAAGATTTGAGCGTGTCCCATGTATCCACAGGAGTTTGCATTAAATGATTCGGAGTTTAATATGTTAGGCAACCTATCATTAGATTCAAAGTCTGATGAAAAACATGGTAATAAATATGCATTAAAACATTATGTGAATTACTTTTAATTTTTTAAATGATGAACCCAACCCTAATTAACATAAAATTCGATGATACCAATAAGGCTGTAAAAGGGTATTCGATTATTTGATTATCTAAAGGTTCCGAGCTGAAAATCCTTTTAACTCAGGATTTCTCTGAGTTAAACCCGCAGAGGACCCGGATTCCACGCGATCACGCCATGTTGGCTCACTCCACGCGGCCCTAACTTCACTGTCTTCTTCTACGAGCCTGCAAACTTCTTTTCGAGACGAACGCCCCCAATAACAACAGCAAGACGAACCATTCATCTACGTGTCCCTCTCCCATTCGCCAATCTCCTTTACAAAATAACCCCCTTCTATGTTTCTATGTGCTTGCCGCTCCCCTTCTCTGCCAAAACCGGGTGCTCCAATGACTCCACGACAACCCCCTCTCCCTCCTCCTTATCTCCCCCACGCCACACGCACTTCCACTCACACAACCATGCAATTCACCTCCTTATTCATCTTCTAGTCCTTCGATTTCTGCAAGCAGAAGAATCAACTTAGATGGTTTCAATGGAAGAGGAACATCTTCAAGAAGAGCAGAGTCCGAGAAATCTGCTGTTCGGCAAGTACGAAATGGGGCGAATCCTAGGGCAAGGAACCTTCGCCAAGGTCTACTACGGCAAACACCTCAAATCCGGCGAGAGCGTCGCCATCAAAGTCATCAACAAAGACCACATCAAGAAAGAAGGCCTAATCGAACAGATCAAGCGCGAGATCTCAGTCATGCGGCTCGTTCGACATTCGAACATCGTCGAACTCAAAGAAGTCATGGCCACCAAATCGAAGATCTTCTTCGTCATGGAGTACGTCCGCGGCGGAGAGCTCTTCGCCAAGGTCGCTAAAGGCAAGATGAAGGAAGATCAAGCTAGGAAGTACTTCCAGCAGCTCATCTCAGCCGTTGATTTCTGTCACAGCCGAGGTGTGTCCCACCGCGATCTCAAACCGGAGAATCTGCTGCTTGATGAGAACGAGGATCTGAAGATCTCCGATTTCGGCCTCTCGGCGCTGCCGGAGCATCTCTGGAACGACGGACTCCTCCACACGCAGTGCGGAACGCCGGCGTACGTCGCGCCGGAGGTGCTGCGGAAGAGGGGATATGACGGAGCGAAGGCGGATATCTGGTCCTGCGGCGTCATCTTGTATGTTCTCCTCGCCGGATTCCTCCCGTTCCAGGACGAGAACATCATGAAGATGTATCGGAAGATTTTCAAGGCGGAGTACGACTTTCCGCCGTGGTTCTCACCCGACGCGCGGCGGCTGATCTCGAAGCTGCTCGTCGCCGATCCGGAGAAGCGGATCTCGATCGCCGGGATCATGCAGGTGCCGTGGTTCAGGAAGGGATTCTCCCGCCCGATCGCGTTCTCGATCGAGGATCCGGCGGAGATTTCCGAAGACGAGGAGGCGGCCGCAGCGGCAACGAAGATCGGCTCCGGCGCAGGCCAATCCGTCTCGCCGCCGTTTTTCAACGCGTTCGAGCTGATCTCGTCGATGTCGTCGGGATTCGATCTCTCGAGCCTGTTTGAGAGCAAGAAGAAGGTCGGATCTATGTTCACTTCGAGGTGCTCGGCGGAGGCGATCATGGCGAAGCTGGAGGGTTTGGCGAAGGGGCTGAGCTTCCGGTTCGTGAAGCTGAAGGATTTCAAGGCGAGAATGCACGGGGCGGTGGAGGGGAGGAAGGGGAAGCTGGCGGTGACGGCGGAGGTTTTCGAGGTGGCGCCGGAGGTGGCGGTGGTGGAGTTCTCGAAGTCGTCCGGAGATACGCTCGAATACGCCAAGTTCTGCAATGAGGATGTGAGGCCGGCGTTGAAGGACATCGTCTGGAGTTGGCAGGGCGACGGTAATTGCAACCGCGACGGCAACGACACCGCCGGGAATTGCAGCAGTGGCTTGATGGAGAATCCGTTGCCGGCTCGAGGGTAATTTGGTCATATGCAAAAGTTTATAATTTTTAGACTTTTGTTGGTTTTTTTTATATATATATTTTTATTTTTACTGTTTTTATAATTTTGGTGTAGAAAATTGTATATAAATACGTATATAAAACGATGTGCGGCTTTTTTCCTTATGTGGTGGTTTTATACAGAGGAGAGGACTTGTGGGATGGCGGTTTTGTGTGCTTTTTTTTGTTTGGTGGTTTCTGTACAGCTGTTGTTTTACTGAAGGGCTTTTGGTGCCTGGCCTGCAAGTGGAAAAGTGAATGGATTTCACAGATGTATGAGTATCTGTGGTGGCTCTACCTTTTCTCTTTTATATGTGGAAATCTAGTTTTGAGGACAAGGTTTGTATCACAGAATTGTTATTGAAAGAGCTAAGATAACACAATTAAAATTCAAGCTTCAAGACATCCTCTAACGAATCCGCTGCAACCTGCAAGAGAGTTGCCCTTTCTACGGTTTGTTTACTACAAATGGTATAGGGGTAAGCAATTCACTGTTCTACTCTTTCAGGTGTGCATTTGTGGGGCATTCCTCAATCCTAAAGTCATGATTTTTTATTTTTATTTTTATTTTTTCCATTGCTTGGTGTGAGATGCATTTCCTTATAGAAAGAGGAGAAAAAATGAACTTGTATTCCTCGCTATGGAGGATTTCGAATATTCTTATTGCAAGAGTAGGGATGCAGGATTCTTCTCTTCACCATGGAATCCTCTCACCGCATGCATGGAAAAGTCCACAGTATTATAGTCATGGGAATTCATTATGCAACTGCAAGAATTTGAGTTAAGTGAGCTCCAACAAATTGTATTATATTAAGCTTATAGTGTTTTTGGATTGGATTTTGACAGTAAGTTACGATTTAGCCTGACAGTTATCCCTCTTTGGTAAAATATTTCACTTTTTCTCTCCATAACTACCCCACTCATATTTGCTCCACCCATCTCTTTTACTTCTTTTTTCCCCGCTTTTACTTTTTCATTTATTCAACTTAATGGATGGAAAGAGGTAATCCAAGTAACCTTTTTAATGTACAAATATTTAATTTATAATACATGAATATACTGTGCTAAGCACGGGTGATCATGCTAGTTGTGATATATTAAAGTCAAGGGTTTTAGATTCAATTTTTACCGATTCCTTTCAATTTTGATTTTTTTTATCCCGCCTTTGTAAAAAGTTAAAATATATAAAATCTTGGAGATTTGAACTCATGATTTAACCGGCAAACAATATAATTATTATATATAATTATTTATCAAAAAATCTCAAAAAGTAGTTAGATGGGGGTGAGGACCCTAGCCACAAGCGTCAAGCCTGTTGTGCTTAGCACAAGCTATTACATAAAGAGGTAGGGGATGAAGTATATAAGATAGAGATGTGGAAGGGATCTTTGACTTTTCTAGGGTTAATGAAAGTCAATTACACAAAACAAATGGGCCCCAGCCCCTAATTGATATTTGGTGACTTAGTGTTTGGTTGGTAAGGCATAAATAACTCTTTGCAAAGCGGCAAGATGTACCCACATTACAAAAGATAAAGGAAAAATGTGAGTTTTTCCTCTTTTTCTAAATTTAACTTCCTATTAAAAAAAAACTGGCACACTAACCTGTGCTAAGCATAGCCATACATAAAATTTAATTAAAATGAAATTCAAATGACTAAGAATCATCCTTAAATAATAGAAAAGAGGATTACGGCTATACCTCTTTTTTGCCCTTTTTAATCCATGAGTATGTGGTTTGGAGATGGACGAAGAGAAGTTAGGTAAAAAGGAAAGGAAGTATACACAGGGTAAGTGTATATGAGATGAGAATAGTGAAAATGAGAAGTAAAGACACAGTGGATGCATGTGGAAGTGGGGGATAATATGTGGGTTAGTTATTGAGAAGATATATGATATATAACTCCCGGTCAAAATTAATGGTTACAGTCAAAATTAGCTTTAAAAGGCTTGGCTGTAATATAGTTACGGCTTTTACTATCAAAAGGATTTAGACAGGGCTAAGCCAAGCTTTTTTTTTTTTTTAAATTTTTAATAAAGGGGCTAAAATTAGAAGTTTAAAGGCCCAGATTAACAATGGGCAGTAAAATGGTCGTATATTCGAGTGAAAGTGGTATCACCTTGGCTTGGTGAATCAAATCTTCAGAAATTTGGAGTTCTATCTGTTGGTGTGTGCACTTAGAATTCTAATTTTTTTCTAATTTTATGCAATAGAGTTATTTTGTTGTGTTTATGATGATTTAAGAGTTCTAAATCCTCTCAGGGACTGTTTCTTGAACAAGAAATTCTCCAAATACTACTCCTAACACGATATTCAAATGCTCCAGTACAATCTACATGTGGAGAAATTTCAGCCGCAAAACCAATACTTGGATGGCTTGATTTTTGAAATTCTACTTATCAAAACACGAAAGTCCACTTGTTCTATGGACAGCAACACACGGAGTTCCTATCAGAAATTAATTCCTTCAAACAAACAGTCCATTGGGTGTAACCGTGTGAGTCCTTGTTTATCTCTTTCAAAATATCCCAAGTTCCGGTTCACGTCAATTGATTCATCCAGATGTACACTTGCACATCATTATTGTTCGTTTGTCAAACCACATTACTATGACATTCTATGAATTCAATGCTCAAGTGTTTGACAAGTGGAATAACTTGGATTTCACGTTTTCTCTTGGATTTTTCAAATTGAAGGCCCTAACTAACCGAAAGTCTAAATGGACAAACTTTTTGTCTAGAATTTGAGACAAACTCCCATGTGGTACATTCATAGAGGTGCAACTTTTGAGAGGGGGAAAAAGCACCTCCAGGAATGTGCCACATGGGAGTTTGTCCCAAATTCTGGATAAAAAGTTTGTCCATATAGACAAACTGACCTAACTAATTGAAGCTTTCGGTTTTTTGATTCGTCTTCAATAAAAAAATTGAAGGCCTTGAATGATTGGAGTTTGACTTCAACCAAGATAATTAATGCTCTTGTACCTCCTTTTGTAGCTCTACTTTTGTAATCTTTACCATTTCCGTCTCAAGAAAAAAATAGAAAATCATCCCCATTTTAGAGTTCAATATTCTACTTTTGGAAAATCATCATCATCTTCGTCATTTTCTTCTTCTTCATGTTTTTTCTTTTGGGTTAGAGGCTCTTTGAAGAAGTATTGGGGCCCTGAGGAGGATGAGCTCATGGGATAAAGGGATTTATGTGGAGAAGAATTTGGATGGAGAAGGGATGTAAGGTAGTGTTTGGTTCGCTGGAATGGTTTTAGACGGAAATGGAATGACGAGCGGAATGAATTTGGAATGGAAAGAGGCAAGAATAGTCATTTCCATTTTAGCGTTTGGTACGCTGAGGAATCAATCCAGTAATACTATGGATTTCTGTTCTTGCGCTTGGTATACTGGAATGATGTCCGGAATGAAATAAAATTTACATAAAACTGACCAAAATACCCTTATTAGAATTTTGGAATCAAATGGCCTTGTTAATATTAATATTAATTATATTAATAATATAATATTAATATATTAATATTAATAATATTATTATTAATAATATACATTAATATAATATTAATAAATATATTATAAATTTAATAATATTATTAATAAATATTATTAATAATATTTGTATATATTATATTAATTATTATAATTATATTAATAAATAACATAAAATTATAATTATATTATTATATAATATAATATTTATAAATATTATAATTTATTAATATTTATATAATTATAATTATAAATAATTATATTTATATTTATAATTATATAAATATTATAATTATATTTAATATAATAATTATATTAATATTAAAAAAATTAAAAATAATTATATTATAATATGATATTATAATATTAAATATAATTATTATATTATTATTATTAAGATTATAATAATTATATTAATATTATAAATATTATTATAAAATACCCTTGTTTGGGGTATTTTGGTCTCAACCGAAAAACATAAATGAATGGAATGGCCATTCCTCTGCCTCCCTAATTGAATGGCCATTCATCTACTTAAAAGAATGGTGATTCCGGTGGTAATGGTCATTCCGCCACTTTTGTGCGAACCAAACGCTATAATGATCATTCCGTTGGAATGACCATTCTATTCCGACATTCATTACAGCGAACCAAACTCTACCTAAAGAGTTTTGAGAATCACTTTCTTTCCATAAATTTCACCATGAGATTCATTGACAGAAAAGAATACATTTATAAGAAAATACTAACCAATCATATCCAAAGGATAATGATAAGATAACCTACTAATATCCCTAAAATCCTAATCTCAACATTGTCCAGGAAATGGAAGTTCAATTGCAAGCAATCCATTCTTTGGTAATTATTTCGTTTGGACTGATCTCAACTGTCAGTTTCAAGGACAGAAGAAGAGTGAGCAGCTTTCATTTTGTAGATTTTTGGGTATATAACTGAAAATCCAAATTCATCTCATGAGGCCTTCTTGTTGGGTCATCCAAGGTATTTTGATTATTTTATGAAGTTTTCCCAGAGAGAGATGTCATAAATACAATCTAAATAGCAAATCTTCATCTTAAAGGGACAATAAAGGGAGACAGAGAGATATTTCTCCTGAGAGATATTTCTCCTTCCCAGTAGATATAAACATATTGCCAAACCACAATAATTTATTGTGTTTTCCCTTTTGTGTGCTTGATCTGATGTGCTTGTGGTGCATCACGTCGTAATATCTTTGGCTATCTATAGGGATGGTCAATGGTTGAACATAGCAGGTTAGTGGAAAATCAGTGAGTTTATTTTCATTTGACTGACTATCAAAGCATGGTCCTCCAAGTAAATAATAATAATAATAATAAAAAAAAAAATTCTAGGCAGTTGGTTAGAGATTGTGTAGTGTACATGGTTACTACATTTCGAATACGTGGTGAAGCAAAATAAATAAATAAATAGGCAGCTAAAACAATTCATTGTAATTGTTCATTTGCCTTCCTTGAAGATAGATCATAGTTATTAATTTCGTTTCGTTTCGGCAAAAATGAGTGAAAATTTTTTTTTCGGTCAAGTGGCTGACTCGTTTCGGCCAAAACTTTTCGGTTTGAATTTCGGTCAATCTCAGCAGATATTTAAGATTTCAGCCGAAATTTGGGATTTCGGCTGAAATATGATTTTTCGGCCGAAATGGAATTTTACATAAGTAATTTTTTTTTTACTTTTTTACACATATATATTTTGTATTTCTTATATTTTCACAAAATAAAATTCCAAAAAAATTACTATAATGGATTAAATCTATATTTATTAACTTTTCTATTTTTTTTACTTATATATGTATATATATCTATTATGTTACATTTTCCACGAAATATAATTTCAAAAAGTTTCGCCGAAATCCCGAATCGACCAAAACTTTTTATTTTGCAGGCCAGAGTAAAATGAGGTTCGAAACGATCTCAACAACTATGACATAGAATCATGCTCCAGCAGCCTCCATACCCCAGCAAAATTAGCTGGTTATTTCTCATGTGGTTGTAAATCAGAGAGAGAGAGAGATATATCAGTCTTTTTTGTCTTTTAGCTTCATCGTAGGAGTCAATGATTATTAATATCTTTCAACATTACCTACATTCCACAGCAAGGGTTTCCTTCCTATCTGTGTTTTTTCTGTAATAGTTTGTCTATACAGACAAACTCATGCACAGAATTTGGGGGGACTAGTCATTTCAAGGAGAACTTATTTTTGTGAAATAGTGTCCTAGTTTGTTATCTCTCTCCACTTGATATTCGAAGTCCTGTCTTCAGTGCTGCATCTGACAACACGTTAGTATGGATTGCTCATATCTACTATGGCTGCTAATTGGCCGGGCCAGCCCAGGCTCGATTCGGGCCCATGCCGCTTTGGATTGTGCTTGGATTAAGTAATAGAAAGCGGCGTGGCCCAGTTCAAATAAGGAATGCTTTTAATGTAATGATAATTTGTCCAACCTATTGCTAGAGAGCCAGTATATACAACTAATGAAAATCCGGTTTGGCCCGGTCCAGTTCTTCCTGGCATACTTGACTAAATGGGCAGAATTAGGCCTAACATTTACGACCCATGTAAGGCATGGGATGGGCATGGGCCTCTGTTTCTAAAGTCAGCCTGAGGCACCCCTAATGGCTAACCTTGTGGATGGACCATATGATGCACATGTATAGTCCAGCTCTATGGGGTCCATTTAGGCAGCTCCTTTCATACTCTTATCCCACTATAATCTGGCATTTTCATGTATTGTCCAGTTCCATGGAGTCCATTTGGGCAGCTCCTTCCATTCTCTTATTAATCCCTCCATAATCTGGCATCACTTCCAATTTGATTATCATCAAACTTTTACTCATCGTTGGCTTGAGCTTAAAAAAAACACAATAGTGTTAAATCAAGGACTAGGTTAGTGCAATGGAGCTGATTTTTTTATGACCCTTATATGTAGAGAGACCTTTTCATCCATCCTACCCCAGTAGTAAATCAAAGTGAGACTCATAAGCTGAACTGTATAAGCACAGCATACTGTCTGTTCCCATGTGAAAGTTTTCCTCTTTTAAAAATGCTCACACTTCCTTTTTCACCCACTTTTTTTTTTTTTTTTTTTTAATTATGATTAGATACACTTTTTGCCGAGCTTCCCTTTTCCGTAGTGCTTTCATCTTCCATTTGTTTTTTTTTTTTTTTTTTTTTGAGCTGGGTTTCTTTTCCTTGCACTCTAGTGCAAAGATTTCAATAATTCAGCAACGAATATCTTAGATTGCAATTCAGAAAGATTTTTTATTTAATTATTTTTGGTAGAAACATCCGGTTGATGTTGATTTTTTTAAAAAAAATTTATTAGATACACATTTTGCCAAACTTCCCTTTTCCATGGTGCTCCCATCTCCCATTTTTTTTTCTTTCTTTGGGCTGGGTTTCTTAAATTCTTTTCCTTGCACTCTGGTGCAAAGATCTCAAGAATTCAGCAACGAATACCTTGGATTGTAATTCAAGAAGAGTTTAGTGTAGAATTCCCTTATTCGAAAGTAGAATGATGTGTCCAACAGATTCATGGTTGAGTGGTGTTGGCACCTCGATATCACACATGTCTAGGAATTCTTGAGTTTTCTTGTTGATAGTATCACTCCTAGCCAATAGGCTAACTTAGCCAAGTCAATAAATCAATGAATAAATAAATAAATATAAGTAGACGGATGTGGAGTTATGCTTTCCAAAGAAAAATAGAATTTTTTGGACTGACATGTTGCTTGCCAAAACTAACACCATATTATGATGGGTTGTAAACCCTCCCCAAATTTTCTTTAAATTGAATCCATATTCTTCTACCAAAAAATAGAATCCCTATGGGTGGGCATGTTTTCTCCTAGACAAGTTTCTTAAGTATTCTATTTAATTTGAAAAAAAAAAAAAAAGGACAACGTGATTCGACTCTTTTGTTTTCTTGTCTAATAGTTTTCCAAGATCACTAATTTGGCGCATAGAAGAATCAGATTCGGCTTATAGATAAAACATGATGAGACAATGATTTTGACCGCAATGGAAATCAGGGGTGGTGCCCAATTTTCTTTTTCTTTTTCTTTTTCTTTCGACTTGCATATAGTATTGCCTGTGAGAATTCCTTGAGTTGGCTGTTTGGATTCTTACTTGTATAGTGAAGTTAAATGGTTAAATTAAGAGAGAAAAATAGAAGAGGGGTAAAAAAAAAGTATTAAATAACAAAAAATACCTCTTTGATATAAAAAAAAAGACAAACGCCTACTTTCTCATATCAGTAAATGACAAAAAACTATATTTTAGAGAAGAGTAGGCTTTTGTCATAAGTCACTTTTACTTTTACCCTTTTTATCTTTCTCCAACCCATTACAAAGGTTGAAGGTAGGTTTGGCAATTCCAGACCCCAACCTGTCAACCCAACCAAAGCCTGACCGCTCACCCTGTCATTTAGTGGTCAGGTTGACATTTTTAAACCCATTGATAAATATGTTGGCTTTGGGTTGAATATATTCTTGATATTCAATCTATCAACTTGACCCGAACCTAACTAACTGCACTGTGACCCAGTGAACCAATACTAGCCCCACTTGGTAATTAAGGGTTTAGGTTGTGAATTTCAACCCGACCCATTGCCACCCCTAGTTGAAGCTGGGGAAATCCCCAGATGCAGTTTAGAAACTTATTGACTCATTAAAGCTCGCCGAGTCACCTGGCTGTGTAACTCACCAGTCCAGAAAGAGCCTGGCAGAGTCTTAACAATTACTCAGCCAGATAGCAATGTTTTCCAACCTTTGAAACTATGGGCACAACACTTAAAAATGGGAATGGCTTAAGTGACTTTTATACGGAACATGAAAGAAAGTACAATCAGTCCTATCACTTGGTAGGACTCTCTGGCCAAAATTAGATTTATGGTTGTTGGCTGTCCTTTGTTTTTCTTCTTCTACAGAACTTCCCAAATGAAAGATTAAGGTTGTGCAACAGCCAGCCTTAAAGTTTGCATCTGGGTCATCTATTATGATGGCCTTAGTTTCTTTCTTCACGAGGGCCCGTTTGGTAACTCTACTAATTGAGTCAAGTGAAGTAAAGTTAATTTTAAATAAAGAATAAAATATAAGTTAGTTATGATGGTATTTTATTTTTAGTTGTTTGTTATGGAATTTTTTTGACTTTTTATATGGAAAAGTGGAGTATTTTTGTCTTTTAGTGAGTAAAGGCAGTTGCTTTTTGACTTTTTTGAAAAAAGATGGAGGAAATTTTGGTAAAATGTGCTTTTGATGGGATGTTTAAATTGACTTAACTTTACTTGACTTTATAAATAAAATTACCAAACGGGAGAATGAGGTGAGCTTCTGCGTGGAAGATCCACTGATGTAGGTCCACCTTCCACCAAGAAAACCATTGGAAATAAAATGATCAAGGAAACGACAGGATGGTGCAAGCCATTAAAGAAATATTGGTGAGCTCTCTTGTTCCATTATAAATTAAATACTATATAATAGTGCTATAGACACCACTATTTTCTATGCTCCTCTCAAACTATCCCACTAATGTGTACTGTTTATTTAATTCTATCTGGATATATTTTTGGAGAGAGAAATCATCCCCGGTTTGCCTTTTTTTTTTTGGCGGGGGGCGGGTGTTTAGGATCTCTGGATTAACTTTAAATTTAACATTATCACATTTGGATCTTTTCAACCCCACCCTCCTATGATATATACATATACATATATATAGAGGAATTATAGAGGAATTTTCAAGTGAACACATGCTCAAATAATCTAATGACACCATTGTATCTAAAATAGGCAAACCTCGAAATGTGGACTATACAATTTTCAATAAAAAATTTACAGTCAATCCAACGGTCAAGTCCCATTGAATCTATGCAAAGTCCATGGGAAATGATATAGGAGGATTAATTATATAGTCCATTAGGTGTGATCACTTGGTGCCCCCCACATGCTATCTTGAATAGTAAGATCATGCTAGAAAGATAAACATGAGCATATATAATGTTCCTATGCATACTCACCATGATCCTGATCGGGTGCGCTAGTTGTTGGAGCCTAGCTGGGTCCCAACAATTCATGGGACAATAAAAAGAAGAAGACCCATGTGGGGCTACTCAAGATATGAAGCTCCAAGCCAATTCAATGTTTCTAACCCCTTGATGTGTAGCCCACAAGTATAACAATTTTATATATTTATATATAAACACTTGATCAAATTCGTCCAACTCATTCGGATTAGCTAAACACACAGAATTAATGACGCACACACACTGTGCACGCCGTGCGCACCAAAATATCTCTGCATGCCGCACTATGCGGCACACCTTGGGATGGGACCTGGGGGATTTGAGATCTGCATGAGTACCTCCTATCTTTAAAAGAATCAGCCCCATGCAATCATTTTAACCCTATCATCAGAGGCCCACAAGTTCAGTTCATTCGAATGGAGTGTGTAGTCCATCCAACTGCCTAGGCAGTTCAGATGGATCCAAACCCAGGATGCGTGGGGATGGTCCATTCAGATGGATCATAAGGTGTGCATGATTAATTTGCATAAGAGAAAATAAGAGCGCCCTGCACACACACATCTATCAAGGATTTTCAAGCAAGTACATGCTCAAATCCCTTACCTGGGCACAACCTATCTCAGTCGTCCCATTAGGTAAAAGTTGACTTCCTACATGCATGAGATCAGAAGGTGGAATAGGGAATCTAACTAGATGCTATACGAAAATCCAAGTGAGACTTACAGTCCAAGCGCACAAAAATTTCAAGTCCATTAGGCCATTCTAACCCCTTGATTGATGACCTTCAAGTTAATGATTTTAAAAGACATCTTTTTCTTGGTTGTTAATCCAACAGTCAGTCCCATTATCATGAATCAATGACATTTAGAGTATGGTTTTTTGTGACCCATCCGGATTGATCACAGGAGGTTCCATATCTTTGAAGTGGTAAGTGTGCTGGATCCAACATCTCACAAACCTTCTGTGCAAATAAGGCTCATGCTCACCTGAAAAGTTTTGATATATTATACACTGACCAAGATTTCAAGCAAGTATCCAACATTTTGCAATAGCAAGTAATCTACTCATATAGTTTTATTCACAACACTTACAAGTGAAATACATGCCAACTGCAATTAATATGAGAAGGTTGGATAACATAAAGGTAAGCCCCACATAAGTGGAATCAAATCAGGTAATAAAGCAAATGTCTGCACCATACTGAAGACTTTTATTTCATTGAAGATTTACATATATGATCATCATTTGATGAGAAGGGATGTCAGCAGGCATGGCTCTAAGTCCATGATTTGGACTAAATGGATGAAATTGCAAGTTGATCGAATGAAGCAATAGCAAACCCACTGCAGAATTTTGACCACTAGTGTGGCCCACCATGCCGTGAGACCTACGTCTCAACCCACCAACGTTTGTCTTTTTGTGAATTGATTAACATTGATGCGACAGTAAGCAAACTATCCAACAAGGTTGGAACATGAAACTCAATAATTTCGAGAACCAATCTGTTGCGTGCAGGCTCAATTGTTCCACTGAGTGATGGGAATGTCTGCCCGGCTGGATCAACCTAATCTGATATTGACCAGGAGTTCCATGATTGAGTTTAGCCTTAATTTTCTGCCTGTACCCTTTTTTTTTTCCTACCCTAGGCCGAGGCGGCTGGACACAAGGTAGGCCACACAAGTGACAAAGAAGACTGACAGATGAGAGAAGAGTGACGTATTACTGGATCATTGGATAGCCAAGTGACATTTTTAGGGTTGGAAGCAACTGAGCAACCGCAATCCTCAGTTTGTAATTATGTTTGGTAGAGTTCTCAATCTGGACTTTCTTTTCAATAAAGCAACTCAAGCCAAATCTGACCACTTAGCTTGTGGTTGACACGTGACACTGCCAGTGCTCTTTGCTTCTATTGTATGACAAGAGCACATGTGGACTACATGCCATCCTAAATTCAGAAAGGTTTAGTTTTAGGTTCCCGCCATTTGTAAGACTTTCATTGGATGTTGTCAATTGTGCAATTTGAGTCTTTTAATTGTTTATTGTACATTTTATGGCATACATTCACCGACTGTCCATTTTCTATTCTTTGAGCAATCTAATGCATGTGAATGATGGAAAATGCCCCCTTACAAGTGGATTGAAAGCGCAGTCTGCCCATCTTTGATTAATATGGACCCTTTGATAATCCTGACATGCCATGATTTGGCATCATTCCTAAGCCTACATTAAATATTAAAACTTCAGTCATGTTGGATTGAATATCAAAAGAATCTACAGTGAAGATGCTAAAACTTTTAAAAAGCTATTAAATGAAGAACTAGGATAGTTTTGTGAGATTGATTTCTTTTAGGCCCCCCTTTCCACAACTAGCTAGACCTTTCCAACAATCCTCCACCCATGATAGCCGTGCATCTAAGTGGACCATTGAGTTGGACTCCATAGAAGCAATTCACAGTCTGCTCATAGGAGAACGCTCGCTAGAAGTATACCACCTATTGGTCACCATTAAATATAGCCAAGAAAATGGCTTCTAATTGCACACAATCCTTACTTTGATAAAAGTTCCATAGACATGATTGTAGACTTTGATGTGTATCGGAAAAACAAGCCTTACCTTTAAAGCAATAGGAAAGGTATTGATGTTTGAAGGCTGTTCTTTTAGAGAGGAAACGTATTGATACTTG
The DNA here is from genome assembly GCA_028538565.1 of Umbellularia californica. Classification (NCBI taxonomy): domain Eukaryota; kingdom Viridiplantae; phylum Streptophyta; class Magnoliopsida; order Laurales; family Lauraceae; genus Umbellularia; species Umbellularia californica. The sequence continues at coordinate 97,359,158 of JAPQWN010000003.1, forward strand.
AAGGCTGTTTTTTACATTTTGCGTGCACCCTTTTCCCATCTTTCACTCTTATCAAGCTTAGTTGCTTGATAATTTATAGAGTGATAAGGAAAAGATAATCCTTCAAACACACCAATTTAGGTGTGTATATGTGTGGGCTGCTTCTACCGAAACCGATGTTGTATGTAATCCTTTGGTAATAGCGCCATTCAGGAAGGGCCTTAACCCCTTCTCTCCGACATAAGCAGCGTCTCAGCCTTTGTCGAGGTGGGACTGGTCCCGGTAGAAGTACCGACCATGTCCTACCGAACTCGGTCTCACGCTGGCATCCCAGTCCGATCTCGGGTATAGCTGACCCCGGCGTCTTCTCCAGTTCGGCCCCTCTGCCGAGGTGAACACCGGGCTTCCAGTTCCCATTATGAGATGGGACGGGTACTTTGTAGGGAGTCCCTGTCAGGTAGGGCGGCCACCGGCCAAGGATAAGGGCTCGTTCCTATCAACAGATCACATCCACATTTATGTGAGGGATTTGAGGGGAGGTTTGATGGGACAAGTATCCTCACCTACCCCCACTAAAGATCCCAGGTGTGGGCTGATGGGACAAGTATCCTCACCTACCTCCACTATGGAACCTTCCACTCTCCTCTATATATGCCTGCATGAAGAGTCATGAACAGGTACATGCAAGATACAGCCTGCTCTGTTATTCTGCTAACATCCTCTTCTTCCCCATTTCACCCTAGTTCAGTGACTGCACTAACTCAGGCGTCGGAGTGCCTTTGGCTGACAGCAGCCTCGGGCCCTGACTGCTGTTTTCTCTTCCCTTTCAGGTTTCAGATCAGTAGAGACACTTGTTCAAGCTAAACAACCTCTTTGTAAACCCTCATTATCAGTTAACCCCAAGTCCGTAATAATTAGGCACGCACAATTTGGCGCCGTCTGTGGGAACGATCTGAGAATTCCACATTTTCATCCTAACAGCTATGCCTCCTAAGGCTCAGAAGGGAAAGAGCGTTGCTAGACCGTCTGGGTCTAAGCAACCAGAAACATTCCTGCCTCTCATGCCACCTCCACTAGTGACAGATCAGGCAGGAGCGTTGGTGACAAGTTCGCGAAGAGATACCAGGCAAGCACCACCCAACCCTCCTCCGAGGGGAGTGGGAGGAGAACCTGGTATGCGGAGTGTAGGTTCACCCGTTACGGTGACACACTCATCGTCAAGAGGAGCAGCAGCGTCTTCTCGGCGCGATCCTGTATTAGAGCGGGCTCGGATGAATACCTCTCGGGCGGAACGTCCGCGCCTGGAAGTTGTTCTCAACGCGCCGCCTCGAAAGGACGTTCCTCCTCAGGAACGGCCCTGACGAAGTGGGGCTCCTGTGCAGTCTCCTCCTCCTCGGTCTTCTCACGGGGACCACATGGAAGAGGATCACGTCCACCTCGGCGATGAAGGTGACGACGACATGGTCCTGGAGGACGATGTTGAGGCCCAAGCCGAGGCCATCAAGGCCCAAAACCTCATCATCGAAGAGCAAAAAGGGCAGATCCTCCAGCTTCAGCGGCAGCTTGAGACGAAGAGCCAAGTCCAGCCCGAAGCCTCTCACACCCCTCCACCTAAGCAACGAGCTCGTCTCGGTCTTCGGGGTCGACCAGACCTAAGGGATCAGCTGAATGAAAGGCGCACCCGAGCTCGAGAAGAGGGCTCGAGTAACACTCATGCCAGTGCTGACCAGCGCCAGCACCATAAACAAAGGCGGGAGATCAGGGCCGACCCCGAGATGGCTGACTACATCGATCAGCAGATTAAGCTGGCCGTACAGCAGAGCCTGGAGCAGGCCGGCCTCTCTCGAGGTCGGTTAACTACCAAACACGGTGACATCCATGGTACCTCTCCATTTTCTCGGGAAATCAGGGATCATCCCCTTCCTGACAAGTTTAGCGTCCCACGTTTCAATCTTTATGACGGGACGTCGGACCCCGAGGCTCATCTTCGGCACTTTACCCAGAAGATGACGGTATTTAGCAGGGACGGCGACCTTGACTGCAAGGTTTTCTCCTCCAGCTTGGGCGACCTCCCACTTCGGTGGTTCTGTGCACTCCCCGAGGGATCGATTTCGAGCTGGCCACAGCTCCGGAACTCCTTTGTCGAAAAATTTCAAGCCCACCGGGTCATTCCGAAGACTGACGCCGACCTGATCTCAATCAAGATGAGGCCGACCGAGACTCTTACTCAGTTCGCCAAACGATTCTGGACCATCTACAGCGTGATTGAAAATTCCAACGACGACGTAGCCATCACTCTTACCAGGCGAGGAATTGAGGCCAATCCCGATCAGATCTCAGCACTGAAAGCCCTGCAGAGCCTGAACTCGATAAAACAGGTTCAGAGACTTACGGGGATGGCGGCAGCACTGAACCGCTTCATCAGCCGAGCTTCGGATAAATGCCTTCCCTTCTTTCAGCTCTTGAAAAAGAGCTCCGGGTTCAAATGGACCCCGGAATGCGAAAGCGCTCTCCAGGAGCTCAAAGTGTACCTTTCCTCCCTTCCTCTGCTTTCCACCCCAGTGCGGGGTGAGATCTTATATCTATATCTGGCCGTTTCGGACCATGCGGTGAGCTCTGTGCTCGTAAGAGAAGATGACAGGCAGCAACGACCCATCTATTATACAAGCAAAATCTTGCTCGATGCCGAAACGAGATACTTGCCATTGGAAAAGCTCGCGTTAGCACTCGTTAGTGCTTCGCGGAAGCTCTCCCACTACTTCCTGACATATTCTATAGTGGTTGTGACCGAACACCCACTCAAGTCCCTCTTCAGGAGAGCAGACTTCTCAGGAAGAGTGTCTAAATGGGCTGTCGAACTCGGGCAATACGATATCCAGTATCAGCCCAGAACGGCCATCAAAGCCCAAGTCCTGGCAGACTTTATTGTGGAATTCACTTCTCCTAGTTCGGCACCGAGCCATCTCGACACCGAACTGGGGGGCGAGGAGGCAAGGACTTCGGCAGAGACCGAGCAGGGTCGGTCCTGGAAACAGTTCCTCGACTCATCTTGGAAAGTCTTCGTCGATGGGTCATCCACCTCCAAACGGGCTGGTGCTGGCATAGTCCTTCAATCTCCGGAGGGTCTTGTCATTGAGCAAGCCCTGACTCTTGACTTCAAAGCTTCTAACAATGAAGCTGAGTATGAAGCACTAATTGCAGGGCTGGGCAGTGCAAAAACCCTGGGGGCACAACAACTGGTGATTTTCAGCGACTCACAGCTGGTCACGAGCCAACTGAATGGAGATTACCAGGCCCGAGATGACAGGATGGCAGCCTACCTGGCCTACACCAAGCAACGCCTATCTCAGTTCCAAAAGGCTGAAGTCAGGCAAATAGGCAGAGACTCCAACTCTCACGCCGATGCCCTAGCAAATCTAGCCTCTGCTGTCGAGGCAGGAAGAAAAAGAACTGTCGAAGTGGAAGCACTGGACAGACCGAGCATACAACTTCAACCGCCTCGACAGATTTTGTGCACTGACCTCGGTCCAAGCTGGATGGATGAACTTATCTCCTACCTCAAGAATGACCAGCTGCCCGAGGACAAGGGCCAAGCCCACAAAATCAGGCTAAAGGCAGCCCGATTTTGGCTCTCTCCAGATGATAAACTCTACAAGAAGTCCTACAATGGCCCTTACCTCCAGTGCGTTCATCCAAGTAAAGTCGAAGATTTCCTTTATGAAATCCATGAAGGGATCTGCGGCAGCCACATCGGAGGTCGGTCACTCGCCTACCGAGCTATTAGCCAGGGGTACTGGTGGCCCTATATGCAGAAGGATGCACAGGTCTACGCCAGGAAATGTGAGAAGTGCCAGAAGTTCTCGCACTCTCTCCATCAGCCAGCACATGACCTGAGCCCCCTTTCCAGCCCCTGGCCCTTCGCCCAATGGGGACTGGACCTCGTGGGACCACTCCACCGAGCTCCAGGGAACAAAAGATGGTTGATCGTAGCAACTGACTACTTCACCAAGTGGATAGAAGCCGAAGCACTCTCCTCCATCACTGAGAAGGATACCAAAAACTTCGTGTGGAGAAGTATTGTAACTAGATTCGGAGTACCTCGAACCTTGGTCACGGACAACGGGACCCAGTTCGACTCCAATTTCTTCAGAAGCTTCTGTCAAGACCTTGGCATCAGGAACTACTACTCTACCCCGGCCTACCCCCAGAGCAATGGGCAGGCTGAAATTTCGAACAAGGTGGTGCTTGACGGACTCAAAAAGAGACTAGATCGAGCCAAAGGGAGATGGGTAGAGGAACTTCCAAGTGTCCTATGGGCATATAGGACTACCCCGAGGCGCTCGACCTCGGAAACTCCTTTCTCCCTAGCCTACGGAATGGAAGCTGTAATTCCACTTGAGGTCGGCCTCCCCACCCTCAGGTCGGAACTGTTCGACCGAGGCCAAAATGATGCAAACCTCGCCACAGAACTCGACTTGGCGGAGGAGCGAAGGGATGCCGCAGCCATCCGTCTCGCTTCCTACCAGCGACAGTTGGCTAGAGGGTATAATCAAAGGGTCAGAGAGCGAAAGTTCTCCCCTGGAGAATTGGTCTTGAAAAAGACTCTTCCAGCAGACAGGAATCCCAGCGAAGGAAAGTTTGCACCGAACTGGCATGGACCGTTTAAGGTGACTTCGGTTGCTGGGCAGTCTGCATATAGGCTTGAGGACATGGAGGGCAGAGAGCTACCACGCCCATGGAATGCCACCCACCTCAAGAAATTCTATTTTTGAGATGTAATCAGATTTGGGAAGTTAATAAACTATTTCTTTTTATAGAATACGTTTACAAGCTGTCCCCTATGCTCGAAAAAATGGCCAAGTTACGGAACTCGGCATATACCTACAGCTCGGTTACAGAACCGACTTGAATTCTTTGTTCGGTTATCTTAGTTAGCTACTTTGGCCTGGTCAATGGACCAGTCAAGTTCTGATTATAAACCGGACTTAGCTTTGGTCATGGGACCAAGCGCCCTCAGTTTTACCGAGATTGATGCTTGTTATGGTTGCAAAATCAATACAGCACCTCGGGTTACAACTACTATAAATTCGGTTTCTACCGAGCTCGTTTACTTTGTCTTTATTTCCTATCATTTATTCTGGTTGTTAAGCCAAACGCATAAAGAAAGGAAAAAAGAGAAGAAAACTTCGCCACAAATGTTTAAAGTTGGAAGCAAAGCCAATTTCATTCCATGAGTGAGAAGGGTTACAAATTTCCCAACAAAAAGAAATACAAAATTTCCCCCCAGTACAAAAATAAAAGCAAAATTACATCATTTTTCAGACCACAGCCCCCTCGGCGCCATCAGCAGCATCATCTTCCACGACTTCGACGGCCACTTGCCCGGCGTCAACATCCGCGTCGTGTCCGGGGGCAGGGTTTTCGGTTTCCCTGGCTGGGGCCTCACGAGCTTGGTTCGCCACGGGCTGAGGAGGAGGAAACTGAGGGATCTCTGTATATACAGGGCTGTCCTCGGGGACCCCTGCTGCCCTCAACGAGCTTGTCCATCCCAGTCTCCAGGCCTTCAGGCTGACGCTCTTGACTTGCGCGATGTACTGTTCGGTGGCTTCCGCCACCCCTTCGTCAAAAGCTTTGTCAACCTCGGCCCGTAGCTTGTCGACATCAGCTCGGAGTTCAGCCTCTGCCTCCCCCCACCTCTTTTCAAGTTCGGCCGTTGCCTGAACTTGGTTTTCCAGCTCCGCTCTAACCTTATCAAGCTCGTCTCTGAGGCCCAAGACGCTCGTTTCCTGCTCGGCTGCCTTCTGCTTTATTAGGCTGAGCTCAGCCTCGAGCTCCAGTTCTCTTTTCTCGGCCCTCTCCGCCCGAGCGGTGCTCTGCTGAGCTTTGTCCGCCGACACCAGCGCCCTTTGCAGGATCTGAAGAAACAAGTGTTAAGCCGACATCAATATCAGAAGTACAAAAAGCAAAGCAATGCAAAGTTCAAAGGAGAGAATTACCCTGAGGGCGTCGGCCATCTGAGCCACATCCAGCTCCACCTCGCTCCTCTTCATATGTTCTGCCATGTCTCCAGGCAGAGCACAGGCGTGCGCAAGGGCACCGACAACAGATGTGCCATCACTCAGCCGGCCGTCCGACGACAGCGACTGGCCATCCTCCAGCAGGAAGCTGGGGTTCCAGATCGGAGGGCCGAGCAGCGGCGAGTGCTGAGAGGCAGGGTTGGGCTCGTCCCCCACTGGGTCCGCAACCCTGGGCCTTTTCCCCAGCCGAACCGAATCCCGACGAGATTTGGTGGAGCGCTCGGTCGCTGCTGAAGGCTGAGGAGATTGAACTGGGGGAGAGACGACCGTATCCTCCAGGTTCGGAGGGCGAACGGCCCCCGAGGTGGGCGAGTCTCCGAAGATGACTTCGTCAAGACTAACAAGGGCCGCGCGACGTCTTCCCATCTCGGCCTCTTCGTCCGATTCAGAAGATGGGAGAATCACAAGCTCCTCTTGCCGAACCCCCTCGGACTCACCCTCCGGCTCACTTTCCTCCTCGGAGTCGGTCTCTGTTGCGGTCTGGACCTGCGACGGACCGGCTTCGGCTGAAGCTCTAGAAGGTATGGCCTCGGGAGGTACTTGCGCAGGCCCTGCTGCTGGAGCTGTTTGCTCCTCGGCTTCGGCAAGAGTTAGGACTTGCTCCCCCCTGAGGTTCTCGTGCCGTCTTCTTATGAAAGATCGGTACACGGGTTCGTACCCAAGAAGGGCTGAGGCAGATCGGGTCCGGTGACCCTTGTAGCTATAAATCCTTTTCAACCAGCCGACGTTTCGTCGCCACCCGGAGTTCCTCCTCTGCCGTTTCCTCTCCGCGTGACCTGCACGACAAGCAATTAGACATCAGTTCGGCAGAATGAAACTACATCAGAAGTTCAGAAATTGAGATATTTACTCGGTGGTTCTCCGAGACGACCGGGTACGTGGTTCACCCTGGGCTCTCCGGGGGCATACTCCCAGTTCCCGGTGACGTAAAGGCAGTCCTCCCCGGCGTATTTTGTGTTGTCTTCGAGCTCGTTGATTATGGGAATCTCCTTCGGCCGAACTCGCAAGTAGTATGCGTCGTCCTTTGGAGATCGACACAGGTTATACACATCCTCAATGTCTTCGACGCCAAGGTTGGTTCCCAATATCCTATTCAGTTCGGCTATACCCATGATTATCTTAAAACCATTGGGCATTAGTTGGCACGGGGTAAGGTTCCACCTCCTGAGGCAAGCTCTCAGGAGGGGATGGACTGGGAATCTCACTCTGCCCTCGATTATGGCTACTAAAGGGAATGGCATCCATCCCTCTACAAGCACCCGTGGTCGGCTTCGGTCACCATCCCCATCCGCCCTAATCTGGACGTTCTCTGGTATCTGGTATTGTTTCCTAAGCTCGGCTAGGGCAAGCTCTGTGTCTATCCAATGTCTAAAAACCCCCATCTTCCCTAGCCTAGACCGGAATACTGGTGACGGTGACGGAGAAGAAAGACAGTAGACACCCCCAAAAACAGAAAAAGAACCCAGAAAAGGAAAAATGTCAGAGGCAGAAGGGAACTCACTAAGACACAGGGCCGGAAAGAATGTAGAGCACAGAAAACTCTAAACTTCAGGAGACGAACGGAAGGGCTTCTCGGACGATGAGGCTCCAGGCAACTCAGGCGAAAGCTCCAAGCACAGTGACAGCGAAAGTGGTCCTCCTTCGAGGACCGGGGTTTTTATACAGGGATGGAGATCTCTTCGTATCCCGAAAAGCATGTGCAGACACCGCCTCGAGCACGCCACCCGTCTCCTCGATAAGACGCAATGGCCATCAGGGACCTGACACATGGCGGCGTCACAGCGCCCTCATGATGATATGGTTGGGGCTATTAAAACCGCCTCCAGACAGCCTGGCGCTATTAAAAGCGCCTCGGAAAGCGAAGCGGCACCCCACGCCTTCGTGTAAACTACAGGATCGGTTTCGGGAAGTCCATCCTATCACTCCTAACCCCGTGGTCTCCTTGACCCCCCGAAGTCAGGAGCAGGGGGCAATTGTGTGGGCTGCTTCTACCGAAACCGATGTTGTATGTAATCCTTTGGTAATAGCGTCAATCAGGAAGGGCCTTAACCCCCTTCTCTCCGACATAAGCAGCGTCTCAGCCTTTGTCGAGGTGGGACTGGTCCCGGTAGAAGTACCGACCATGTCCTACCGAACTCGGTCTCACGCTGGCATCCCAGTCCGATCTCGGGTATAGCTGACCCCGGCGTCTTCTCCAGTTCGGCCCCTCTGCCGAGGTGAACACCGGGCTTCCAGTTCCCATTATGAGATGGGACGGGTACTTTGTAGGGAGTCCCTGTCAGGTAGGGCGGCCACCGGCCAAGGATAAGGGCTCGTTCCTATCAACAGATCACATCCACATTTATGTGAGGGATTTGAGGGGAGGTTTGATGGGACAAGTATCCTCACCTACCCCCACTAAAGATCCCAGGTGTGGGCTGATGGGACAAGTATCCTCACCTACCTCCACTATGGAACCTTCCACTCTCCTCTATATATGCCTGCATGAAGAGTCATGAACAGGTACATGCAAGATACAGCCTGCTCTGTTATTCTGCTAACATCATCTTCTTCCCCATTTCACCCTAGTTCAGTGACTGCACTAACTCAGGCGTCGGAGTGCCTTTGGCTGACAGCAGCCTCGGGCCCTGACTGCTGTTTTCTCTTCCCTTTCAGGTTTCAGATCAGCAGAGACACTTGTTCAAGCTAAACAACCTCTTTGTAAACCCTCATTATCAGTTAACCCCAAGTCCGTAATAATTAGGCACGCACAGTATATATGAAAGATTTTCAACATTTTGTTTTCAACTCATACTCTTAACCAAAAAGATGTAGAAATAAGGTGAAAGCTGGAAAGCACTTTTCACGGAATGCAATTTTATACTAAAATATATCTAATTTTCAGAAATAAATGCCTTTTTTTTCGTGAAAATGGAAATGGAAAAATGGGCACAATTATGATATATGTGATAGGTAAAATGTCAGATGAGGCAGCATAGTATTTCTCAAACTCTCCTCTGTGTGCACATAAATTAGAGTATCTGAAGGTTAATTTGTCATCTCACTCTCATTTTATTTTATTTGTGGTCTGATATGGACATACCATGCATATTTGGTTAACCAACAATTATTAGTTTATCACGGGTAGACTGGATTCACACTTCATGTACTCTTTCTAGAAGGGAGGAACAATATAGGAAAAACTCCAAAAGTTTGAGAAACTAAGGATGGATTCTTGTCTTTATATCATTACTAATCATCAACAAATTAAGTAATATGCAATGATGGATGGATGGGAAAAATGAGATTGTAACTAGAAAACTGATGGGGATTAGGTAGAGAAGTCATCTGTCTAGAACATGAGATACTTCTCCCTTACCCACTCTTACCCACACTTTCTATCCCTCATGAATTGGCACCGAACCCAATTTAACATAATTGGCACCGAACCCAATTTAACATAACTGGAGTATATCCACCATTTTTTTTTTTGAATGGTTATTAAATTTATTGAAAAAGCGAGCAGTACAAGAAGACTATTCTGATATCAATTGTGCTCTGAGCCTCTAGGAGAAGTGCAGGTTTCCTCCTCTTTCTAAGGTTTTCCGTTTCTCCTGCTTCTATTTATTGCAGGCTATAGCCCCTCTTGTTAAAGGGTTGGCTTTTTAGTTTTCTTTCTTTTGGTTGTAATTTTTCTTCTCTTGTCCTGGGGGCTTTATCCTCTTTCTTTCTTTCAATACTAATTTACCGATTAGCAAAAAAAAGAGAGACAAGCTTCAAACACCCCAAGGAAAACAAAAAAGTAGAGAAAAGAAAGCCTCAAACACCAAAGAGTAAGAAAGCCCACCATCACCCAAGAACAATAAGAAAACTACAAATCCATCATGAGTGTATCCACCATTGGATTGTATATGTCTTTGTTGATCTTTAGGCCTTCATATTTAAGTGGTTAGATGGCCAATCGGGTTGGTTTTAGGCCCACCCCTATTTAGAATTAGGGGTTACCATCACCCATTCCCTTTATTGCCCTTTTGAGGAACGGTTGCTCGGTAGAACTTAGCCTTGTGTGTGTGTATATATATATATACATATATATACATACATAGAGAAAGCCTTTTACCAAAAGGCCAGTTTGCTTAAGTAAGAAACGACCTTCGGCCTGTGGATCCGAACTTGAAAAATGAACATCACTGTTGGGAGCAAGGAGGTGGAGGGTCTTTTTGGTTGGGTGAGGGCAAAAAGTAGAAAACATTTGATCAAATAGGAGGCCTACCTATTTTAAGTTGAATCCCTTTGCACTCTCCTGTACCGCTTGAATTGGATTTTTTCTGAGTTCACAAATAATCCCAACGTTAGTCACGCTTGTTTGGATAAATGAGAAGTTGAATAAAGTGAAGTAGATTTCACATAAGTGAAGTGGAGGAGAAGTGAGTTGAAATTAAGAACACTTCACTCTTTTTGGATGCTTGTTGTGAAGTTGAAGTTTGGAGTAGAATCGACTTTTAGTCTAGGCAACTGGAGTATTTTGGGTTGAAGTGAAATGGATATACACGTGAACAACAACAATAATTCATCTATCCGCTCCACTTTACACTATTTTTTGCCTTCTATTGAAATAAATTTACAAGATATATGGCCATGCATCAAAATTGAGTCACTACTAAAATTAAGGGTTATGGTCATCTCATTGAATTGAATTGAGATACCCATCCACATCCCACACTCTAAATTACTTTACCTCCCTCATGCATTAGGCATAAGTCATTTGGCAGCGAACTGATTCACAGCTTACAGCCGATAGTATTAACAATCAATAATGATGAAAGATATAAAAACAATTATAATGCAATGTGAATGAAATTCATTCTACTATGGTTGATGAATGTGAAATAAATGAAAGCAGGAAACATGTAAATGAAGCTAGTTGATAATGATGCACCATTAGTGGGAAATGGGCCGCTCATGGTATAGTAGTTTCCATATGGTGAGTGGAGACACCTGGAATAACTTATTGAGATATTATAGTGCTTTCGAGCCAGGCCTTGACCTCAACTCTGCAAGTTAAAATAGAGAACTCAATTAATTATAAATTGAGAGCAGTACTCAATTGCGTTTCCTATGGAAGTAGGGACTAAGGACTGATTATATCTCAAATTAAATTTAACAGGGAAGCAACTTAATCTTGTGTAAAGGAACCCATATAATTGTATTACATGGTAGAGCAGGAAGAATGCGTACCTAATTGTGATTTATGATCTTATATGATGCATACTTGCCCAAATCTACTCAATCCACTGCTCGCATATGCCCATTCACTTATATCAGTCTGATTCAGTCTCATGCATGTCCATTTCCACAGAGCCAGCAGAAGTTTAATTGACTTCTTCTTAAACACCCATTTACCTTAACAATCATGGTCCTACAAATGAATGACTAAGACAGCTCAACAATCATAATTCTCAAGTTGCTAACCAATACACCCAAAATGCCTAGGCATTGAAGATGCAGCAAACTACTTAACACATCCATTGTTCTGAGACATGTAGATCAACCTGATGTTTAAAGAAGGTTGATTTTCTGACCAGCACCCTGGTATCACCTTTCACAGGCCTTCAAAACTGCACAAATTACAGGGCAAAACATTAACTTACCAAGATATAGAGTACAATGTGCCATTCAGAAATGATCACATGTAACCACCCACCGCCACCCTCCCCCCCCCCCCGCCCCCCCCCCCCCCCCCCGGGGGGTACTAACCATTAAATATTACAATTCCTAGTCACATTCCACTACAAAATATTTAGTGTCAAATTATGTAAATCCATATATAGACATGATTTCAACTCAGTAAATGTATAGATATTGTATAGCCTTATAATAAATTTTTGTTTTGAAATAACAAGCAACTTTTAACACAAACTAGTTAAACAAAAGCGTTGATCAATCATTTCAAAGGTTTCTCCTTCACTCTAAGATGGTTGCTAATCTGTATGCTACTACAATGTTTGTTACTAAACAGGTTTTGAAGGCCCTTGTAAGAGGGAATGATTTTCAGGTCAGATCAATGACACAATCCTCATAAAAACATTAAGTTGGCTTTTGTGAAGTTCATTAGTTTTTAACCTTTACTCTTATTCCAATGAGAATGCCGACCCACCATGCTTTCCTCTTTCTCCCTCTTGGCGGGAAAGGCCAGTGAGGGATATGAAAATGTAGTTTTATGTTTGCGTAAAAAGGCTTATCACCCATAGATTACAATTAGAAATGATTAGACAATGATGACCATATAACCATCTGACCTAATTTCCTCAATCAGAGTGATTGAAAAATAAGTAGGTGAAACACAATTGTGGACCTGCTTTCATCTCAGCTATAAGTAGAAAAAAGGCGAGTCAGTATGCCTTTAAGTTAATCCCTATACAAATAAGTGGATATGCAAGACGGAATATTTCTCTACAATAAAAATTCGTTAGGATTGTGAAAGGAAACCGTGATACTAGAATGCATAAAAATAGGCATTGTATCCAATTCAATTCATAATATGGTGTACCCAATACTTATTATGGGTATAAAATCAATGCACTATGGTATTCGTCGCATGCCCCTGCCATATCCACCCCTTATTTTGGACATCACAAGATAAAATGGGTACATGCGGTTCTAGTACAGACACTGCAATCATCATCGGTGCATTTGAATTCTTCTACTAGATAGTTTGAGATTTTTTGTTTTTGGTAGATTATAGTTTGAGATTAATTGATGATTCATTGTGACAGGAGGATTCCTTCTGGTTGTGTGATATCCTGAAATGAGCACTCAATGCTATGGATTCAGAAACTTTTTTTTTTCTTTTTCCGTAAAAGGGCTTCACACTTCTCTTTGGGTGGTGTGATATACATTTGCATTTTGTATCTCTATTGCCTTTTGTATTACTAGTGCTGGGTTTGCCATATGAAGCTCAAGACTGGGTTGCTGGAAGTGCTGATAACATTGGGTTGGGCTCTTTGATGTATGGGTTCTATTTTGTGCTACTGGATCTTTTCGAGAGGTGGTGTTCGTACTCATTGGAGGTGCAGCCGGCTGGGCTGTGTGATCTTTGTGGCATCTTCAGATTCTTTGGTGGCCCTTCTTGGCCCTTTGAAGTGTTGCAGGTGTGCTCTGTAGCTGCTGCTGTCCTGGTGCTTTTTAATTGTGTAGATTTCTTAGCTGCTGATTTCTTGCACTTGAGATTTGTTGTGGTTTGGTTTTCCTCTTGTGCCTAGCATAATATTTTGTTTTGTCTTATTTCTTTTTATTTGCTTTTTCCCATTTTTGGCTTTTCCTCTTGTAGCTTCTGCCCGCTGCAGGTCGCCATAGCTGACCCCCTTACGGGTGTTGTTGTGGGATGGAACTGATCATTTTGTATAGAGGATTTCCCTGAACTATTGGTTGTTTGTAAATATATTCTTGCTTATCTTTAAAAAAAGGGGCTTCAAACACTTAACATAAAAAATTGGGTGGAAAACATTGCAATACTAAACAAGCCTCTTATGTGACTAATTTAACGCCACGAAGTTCACATTCATGATGATAGCAGTAAGAAGACATTATTTCATGACAAGCACTTAATAAGTAGACTCCATTGATCACAGAAGATAAGATGATTAAAATAGACAAACACAAAATGCATGTCACTGCAGCATTGCTACTGTTGTATCTTATGAGAAACCTCTCTGCTTGTATTTGTAAAGGTAGTGCTGGAATCCATGTCAATGTAAGGAACCTTAACACTTGGAAAACATGAAAGATCACTAGAAATGCACTTGATTTAGGTCATCCGTAATCTTCATAAAAAAGCTCTCACCAATAGAAACCTTTTGTAGGACTAAAAAATATCTTATTTAGTAAAAGGAAATAGTTTCTCTTGATGTGATCCAACCTACAGAACTGAAGATTTTTTACCTTGACGAATCATAATTCACTTGTGATATCTCTGCCGATGGAGTTCCCTATATCAGAAGAGTGCTCTTAGGAAAATTCTTAGACTAATCTATTTATAGACTCAAACATGTAGATTGCAGACTACTGATTTCTTCAAACAATCCCCAAAACTGAAAGACCAAGGTCATCAAAATGTTATCTGATTCAATCTAAATGAGAAGGGAATTTTACTATAGGGGTATAAAAGACCATGAATTTCTCAAAATGGTGTTGACCAAAACTATATCCTAAATGTGGGTACTATACATGGGACCCCAAATTCTTTTTTCAATTCTACACATTTTATGCGATATCGCACAATCTATGCAATATTGTACAAATTATTCGATCTCCCTCTTATATTTTTCTCCATACCCATCTCCTAAAGCACTAAACTTCCTCTTTTTTTTTTTTCCTACGACCTTCCCGTTCCTACTACTTTCTCGATCTTAAAAAAAGGTTCCCAAAACATGTAGTCTTTCATTCTCTTCACCTAAAGATGAATCATGAGAAGCAGTTCCCAAAAAGCGTACATAAACCACAAAATTTTACAAGTTGTTCATATTGTGGATCCATCCTTTGTCTTCAGGGTAAAGTTATCACAATAGTACAATAACCAAATGGAAAAGAAAAAAAAAGAAGAGTTGTGGAGAAACCTTGAGATACTTTTGGATAAATGAAAAAGCAATGGAGAAACCCTATTGAATACCTTTTTTAATGATGGAAAAAGTAGAAGGAACGAAGAAAGTCACTGGAAGAAACGGAGGTTTAGTGCTTTAGGAGATGGAAACGGAAGAAAATATGAGAGGAAAATTGATTATTTTCACCTTTAGTTTGTGCGATAATGCATAGATTGTGCAATATCGCACAATATGGGTAGAATTGGAAAAAGAATTTGAAGCCCCATGTATAATAACCACATTTGGGATATAGTTTTGGTCAACTCCATTTTGAGGAATTTGTGGCCTTTTATATCCCATAAGGTCAAAATCCCAAATGAGAAACATCAGGGCTGATTCATGATTGTTGGCTACGACCTGTTGTGTACATACTTCAGGACCCTAAAGATGGCCAAGGACTAAATTGTAATTTCCATAAAATTTCCACCAAACATAAAGGAACCGTGACCCTCCACTGTAATTCACTTTTCTCTCCTTTTGCTCTCTTTCTCTACTTTTCCATTTCCTTTTCATTTCTCCTTACCCAAGTTGAAGATCAAATTACCTCCTAAGCATCAATCACTCACTCCATCATATTCCACAAGCTTCTCCAAGTGCATACAACCCATTTTCAAGCTTTTCCCTGTTTCCCCTCAACCCTAGGAGAGTCTCTTTCCTTGTAAATTTTAGGGTTTTTTGTTTTTATGGTTAGAAATGAGTTTAGCTAGCTTATTAGCCTTCTTTCTATTGATTTGTGTTGGAATTTTGAGTTGGGTTGTTTGTTTGTTTGGTTTTATTTTTTTATTTTTTGAATGGTCATTCGGTTGTTTGTTTCCAAGAGTGAACTTCCAAAGTGGGTTCTTGAGCTAGGGTTTGATTCCTTGAATGCTTTCTTCAGACCAAGGCAGTTCTATATATATGGAATGCTATTGATATGTTGTTTTGTCATTGATTCTAGCATTAATTTCACCTTAGTTATCCTCCTGCTCATTTATTGTGAATTTCAGAATCTGAAGAGGTCTACCAAAAAAATGTTTTGCAATCTGGCTGAGAGATGCAGAGAGAAGCTCAGTCAAGTAAGCTATGACCTTTGTCTGGGAGGCTAGTTACTAAAAATCACTTCATTTCTACAATTCCAAATGGCAAAAGTAGTGGTAAAGAAAATTGAGGTAGCTCCCTTGTAAGCCTACTTGTCACTGTTTTGAGATAGGGCACACCATATCTTAGAGGGAGAGAAAGGACCGGCCATAGCAGCACCTACAGAGTTGAGAACTCAATACCAGATGCCAGAAGCAAATGAGCAAAGGAAAAGAAGACAGGGAGTTGATTCTAGATCAGCTTTGCACAAGTAGCACTTGGAGGCATGGCTGAGGCCAGCAGATTGAGCCCAAGCCTGGGTAGGAGTCTTGCCATGCAGCAGCCTCCAAGCAAAGAAAGAGACACGGGGCTGCTGAAGGTAGTTCCAGACCAGGGGGCTCAATTCTACCACTGGGCAGACTGTCTTCGAGATTTGATAAGCTGCCAGGCCTCCTGTAGTGAGAGGTTCTGATCTGGGTGGGAGTTCCAGACCAAACGGTTTCGGGAAAGCATATACACGGAGAAGTTTTGAACTGCAGTTCTCAGGACAGCTACTGCAGCTTCCAGGATGTCTGGAGGGATTGCCCAGTTGGCTCCATCCCGAAGGTTATGGAGTTTCTTGTTAGGGGGTAAGGAAAAGGAGGAGAATAAAGAGGCGATGCTACCCTCTTGCGAGCAACTATCAAGCCAAATATCAATAGACTTCCCATCACCAACAATCCACTTGCTGCCAGAATGGACATGGTGAGCCAATTTTCTGATCTTGCGCCAAATGCAGGACCCCTGATTTGGTGGAGGAAGGACTCCATATACTTGAGCTTGGGAAGTACGGCAAGCCATCCAATTTGACTAGAGAGAGGCAGAGGACATAGCAATCCAACCCAATTTAATGAAGAATGCCTCATTTTGTTTGTGAATACTCCTTATACCCAAGCTTCCCTCCTTAGTGGGTAAGGTTACCATCTCCCAGCTGATCTGGCTTCTTCTTTGCTTGGAAGGCCCTCTAGACCAGAGGAAGTTTGTCATAAAAGCTTCCAAGTTGTTTGATATAGATTTAGGAAGAGGGAGGACCAGGGCAATGTGGCTAGACTAGCCTTAACACATGCCTGACCAAGGTTCTGCACCTTGCTAAGGAGATGAGCCTTGATTTCCAACCTGAGAGCGTGAGGACAAATCTGTCCAGCAGAGGGGTGAAGTGGTGCCTTCTGGGAGTGCCAATGATGAGGGGAGCTCCAAGATAATTGGAGTGGAGAGGTTTGTCTTGGATATGTGTAATGGGCATGATGTCTTTTGGTTCTCACCCTACATTTTCCAATGAAGAGTTTACTCTTCTCCAAATTGATAAATTGACCTAAGCTAGTTTGGTAGATAATAAGGACCTCCTTCAAGGCAGTCATACTACATTTCTGACCTTTAAGAAATAGCAAAATATCATCCGCATAGATAAGATTGCGGGGGTATTGGGAAATTTTGATAGGGGGGAGATAATTCTGTTGTTAGCCAGGTTTTGAATGTTAAGACTGAGGATTACTTCAGCTAGGATGAAGAGGTAAGGGGATAGGGGATCGCCTTGCCTTAAGCCACACTCTCTAAAGAGGTTTATCCATGTAGCCGAGAAGCCAAAGAAGTGTAGGGATTTAAAAAGAAAAGGCCTGCTAAACTTATCAAAAGCCTTGGAGATGTCCAATTGCATACACAGGGAACCTCCTGTCAAATTGGAACTGAGTTTTTGAAATAGCTCATGGGCTAAGGCAATGTGTTTGTGAATTGATCTTCCTTGGACGAAAGCAGCTTGATTTGGAGAGATAAGGTGATGGAGGATCTTGGCTAGTCTGGAAGCCAGGATTTTAACAAGGATCTTGTAGGTGAAGTTTAGGAGAGTGATTGGCTTATAGTCAGCAAAGGAACTGGGAGATTGGTTTTTGGGGATCAAAGTTAGGACGCATGCATTTGAGGCTTTATAAAGCTTACCTGAGAGGAAGAAATGCCACATTGCTTTACCCATAGAGGGGCCAATGATATGCCAGGATGCTGTGAAGAAGTGGCCTGAGAAACCATCTGGGCCAAGAGAGCTGTCTTTCTTATTTTGTTTGCATTCGGAGTTTTGGATAGCTTGAAGTTCATTTCAGCTGAAACTTTGTTACTGCCTAAGCCAAAGAAGAAGTTAGAAGGACCTAAGTAGGTGGAGTTTGCCACAGAGGAGAAATGGTTAACTTCCATGGAATTAATTTCTTGTTAATCATCCACCCAAATACCCTTAGATAGAATTTTTTCAATTCGATAAACAACACCTCTCGATTTTGTTGAGGCATGGAAGAAGGCAGTGTTCCTGTCCCTCCTTTGGCCGTCCGATTCTGAAAATTTTACGCCAGTGTGTTTCTTGAAGGAGAAAGCAGTTGTGAAGGGAAGCTTTGGCCTCAGCAAGAGATGTATGAAGAGAATCTGTCGGACCAGCATCGAGGAGCTCTTGGTTCTCCTGAACTCGCATTTCTACAGCTTGAACCTTGAGCCTGATGTCACCAAAAACTTCTTTATTCCAGCCATTGAGAACCTATTTCAAATATTTTAGATTCCGAGCTAAGGTGTATTGGTCGTTGCCTGCAATCTCATGGTTCCAATTTTCAGCCACAAGATTAAGAAAGTTAGGTCGATGGATCCACATAGCTTCGAACTTCAAAGGCACATTTGGAGAAATGGGGGCGCTTGTTGTGAGTGAGAAACAGGGATAGTGGTTTGAGGAGAGCTTTGGCAAGTGAGAGAGCGGGGGGGGGGGGGGGGGGGGGGGGGGGGGTCATTTGAGTTTGAAAGCTAGAGGTGGTTGCAGAGAACTTTATCCAGCCTGGCTGCAATGTAGCCAGTGCCCCTGGGGTTGTTTGACCAAGTAAATATGTTTCTAGTGAAACCCATATCTTGCAGGCCTGAGGATAGAATCAGGTGCTAGAAGTCTAGAATTAGGCGGGAAGGCCTAAGGTTGAACTTCTCAGAGGTAGAGGTGATGGAGTTGAAAATGCCCAGCACACACCAATGATAGTTAGTGTTAGCTAGGAGATCACAACTACGAAAGGGTTTCGTAGAATCAAGAGCATTAACTTCTCGATTTGAGCACAACTGAGCTCCTCAGGTATAGATCTGCACTAGTTATATTAGCAGATATTTCTCCTTTTTTGTGCATGTTCAGATCTGTCCTTTTGCTGATAGATATATGATCTTGATACAATGGGATAGAAGTTTTAGATCTTTGGATTGGGTTCTCGGCCTTTTAGGTATCTGATCCCTGCGTCAAGAGGGTCAAAAGTTTTGAAATTCCATCTGGAAGGCCCACCTACTTCCAACAAGAACTTCACTTGATACTCTTGGACCATTAAACTTTAGGTTAGCCATCCTAGGAGATGTGTTGTGAGTTCCTTGAATTTTCTACATCTGAACCAAGTATATGTGACTTTTGTGAATCTATACCAACATGGTGCTCCATTGGTTTTCTATTCCACTTGTTTTATGAACTCATTCCAACATGGTGCTCCATTTGTTTTGTTTTGTCATACATACCATTGCAGCGAATCTTGTTCCAAGTGAAACCCAACCAATTGATCTCATTCATGATCTGTGTATGATTAAAATCAAAGAATTTATTGGCTTAAGCAATCGATTCAAACAGTTTCTCTCCATCAAACTCAGGGAAGTCAAATAGAAATACCATAATTGTAAACTACTTGCATCACTTTACGGTCTAAAGATCCCTAAGAAATTTCTAGATCGCTCTCCACTAGCTCAAATAACATGGACCTCTTGTTGCTTAGTCATGACTCACGATGGCATTGGATAGACGATCATATTTGTGATTCATTCCAAGATCAGTTTTCTAATCTCATCAAGAGCACATGAAATTTTGTTGGATTGTAAGAGCACATGATGAAATTTATCGGTGTTTGTCTTCTTTAAATCTGTGATCTTGTTTAAATTTCCTTCTTCCTTGAGATCGTAAGAGCTCTGATTCCAGTTCCATAATATTTACTTTTATTAATGATGGAGAGATTTTTCCATAATCATGATTTTTGTTAAAGCATAGGAAGTTCCATATTTATAAATTACACAAAATGAGATAAAAATAGAAATAAGATTGGATCTAATGTATATCAAGATCTTAGCTGACCTTATGATCAAAAGAGCTTTTTCTAGGGACGTAAGTTAGTAGGATTTAGGTTGAGTCCACATTGAACTGTACTCGAGCCCAAATTTGAATGAAAGACTCTAATCGAAACTTAACGATCGAAATAAGCCTAAATCAAGGCTCAATCACTTATGTTTTAAGGTAAAATACTTAAATATACTTACTATTCACCTATATTTGTGTACTATGTGGTTGTGGCGTCAGTATTGGGTCCGCTAATATGAAATTCATAAACTCAAACCCACATAATTTTCAGTGGTCTATGAAGTGGATATGAACACGGCTTTCAGTTAAAAATGGGTCTAATTGTTGGACCCATACCCAATTTTTTGAACTCAATTCATTTGGGTATGCAAGTATTTGAAGAACTGATTTCAACCCAAGATCTGATTGTTATCCTTCACAACATGTACTGGATGGATATTGTGTGGGAATAGTTATCTAATACAGAGGTGATCTTCAGCCTGAACATTAATACCAATTAGGGGTTACACCGACCTCATTTAGCCCAGCTCGGCAACGTGCCAGCTGGTATCGAGTTGGAGTTGGACCCGGTAAGTGTACCGGCCACCTTCTGGGCTCTGCCTCGAGCGTCTCGGTAACAGTACCGACCTCAAGCAGGCCTGATCTCGGTGATCTCCATCTCGGTCCACTTGACCGAGATGGGCGTTGGGCGTCTAATCTCTATTATGAGATGGAACGGCTACTTTGCAGAGCCCCCTGACAGATAGGGTGGCCGCCGAATACTGATAAGGGACATTCCCTATCACTTCCACATTTATGTGAGGGATTTGAGGAGATATCCGATGGGACAAGTATCATCACCTACCCCCACTAAGGATCCTAGGAGTGGGTTGATGGGACAAGTATCCCCACCTACCTCCACTATGGAACCTACTACTCCCTCCTATGTATACTAGCATGGTAAGCCATGAACAGGTACGCTATATACAGCCCATACTTTGTTATTCTGCTCATCTTCTTCCTCACTTGACCCTAGTTTAGTGACTGCACTAACTCAGGCGTCGGAGTGCCTTTGGCTGACAGCAGCCTCGGGCCCTGACCTCTGTTTTCTTCTCCCTTTCAGGATTCTGGCCGTCGGCGACGTCCCTGATCAGCTAAAACAGCACCTTACTAACCTCCATCATCACTTGAACTAAGCCCGTAATTTTTAGTTCGCACAGATATTAATACGATTCTAGGATTCATCACCGTCTAACAATTGCATAGTCCTTTTCTGAGGAAAGGTCTGTTCAAGTAAATCTTATCAAGATCCTAATATGCTTTAGATCATAAAGTAATCTTATTATAATAATAAAGATATCTTAACACATGTATAACCACAATCTTTCTAATTTGTACAATACAAGTCTTATTTTCACAGTAATCTCATATCTAAACAAATCCAACCACCTAAACCTCTTAATACTCTATGACATGGTCAGACATGGATCATTTTATAAGTGAAGAAAACAATGTTCAAATAGACACGTTATAAAGAAAATTTTAGGAAATAGATCAGAAAAGCTATTGCATTGAATTGATAGAACTTCAAAATGAACCTAAGTTCATAGGAAATTTTGAGGGACTGAAAGGAGGTAGGTTATCCTTAACTCTAAGCCTTCAAGTCTCCTTCCTTCTCAAATCCTCTTAGGACTTTCTTGGAATGATTTGGCTTGAGGTCTAACTAAGGAAAAGGAAGAGAATTGGGGATAGTTTCCTCTATGGCTTCTTCAATTGATGAGAATTGCATAGAAAATAAAGAGTAGGACTTATTTATATGAATAGATACCTTTATATCGATGAGAACTTGAGAAACCAAACAGCTTCCTGACGCCCAGTTGTTTTTCTTTTTCTATTAATACCAACTTACCTTATAGGAAAAAAAAAAGGATCAGTGTGGAAACATCTTGATTGTGGTTTCTTACCATCATGACCTGCTTATGCACGTTTGAGAACTTGTATATGAGTACCTGTCAGCAAGGGAAGATGGTTATGAGTAGTTCGCACAATCATAAACATAAACGAGATTCTCAATCTCTTCAAGCAGTTGCAAGAATTGTAAACTTAGACAAGATTTTTAATCTCATCTTTGCATTGTGAGTAAAGATGAGATCATTGATCTCATCTTTCCATTTCTGGTAACATAAGCCTTCGATCATTTCTAAGAATTGAGAGATGTTTCCACAAGGATGAAATTGATTTTTAGAATGCTTGAAGTATAGTTATTTGAGGTGGATCTAACATTCAAATTTTCTTATATATGAAAAAGTTGTAATCAAGTATTTTAATCATTTTAATTAATTCATGATCAAATTGAAGCATTGGTGCTAAGATTCTAAGTTGTTAATGGGACTCAAAGAAAGATGTGTCTGAACTAACAAGAATTTAATAAGAATTTCAATGTTTATGATAAAGAAGAATGTGGAAAATAAAGTTTTTCGAAGACAGTTTTCAGAGTATCATATTATTCTCAAACTGTCAAATATTTACTACCTTTCTTTGTGACAAATTCTTAAAATGATAACAAACCATAGAAATCAAAGCCCTACCAGAGAATTCTTTCTAATATCTACTGCAATAAAACCTTAATAGGCCCCATGAGAGATGGGTGATGATGCACAGTATAAAGTTATCTTACGTATGGAAAACAAGGACTGTACCTTGATTATTTAGAAACCTAGTTCTACCATATTGCATTTTGCAAGAACCCTAAATCTCAAATAAGATTTTTTTTTGCTACAGGGTAAAAATGGGGAGAGAGGGGGGGTGGGGGGCGCACAAAGGCAAAAGGCCCGCAAAGCCAAAAGGCTACACAGAAGACACCAAAAAAACTATATAAGAAAAGGCAAGTAAATAGCGAAACCCAAAAGCATTAAAATAGGATGGTGATAGATATCAACCTTTACATAATTGAGGGAAATCATCATACCTCTAATTTTGTCTACAAAAATAACCTTGGCACGCTCTATAGTAGACCTTCGACCATTGTGCAAGGAGTCATTGCAAAGACGCCAAAGAATGGAGATGGCGTGGGAGATAAGTAAAGAAGGAATATATATACATACATATATATATATATATAAAGAAGATATCATACGCATCACCAATGTTTATTCCTGACAGAAATTATGACTCACACAAACTTGTTTGAATTATAGATATTGGTGATATTTGAAAAACAACCCTGTAATATTGTGACATTTACCTGAATTGGTATTATCCTGACAATATCAGGAAGAAATGAGGAAAAAGTGAAATTTTTGGAAGAACATAAAAAACTTTAGAAGTATTTTGTATTTATTTATTATTTTTATTATTAAAAACCATTGGAGAAACAAAATTCAGGTAGCCGGCCCCAACATAATTGGGACAATGCTTGATGATGATGATGATTTAAAATCAATCCGAGCATAATGCTCAGTTTGGAAATATCCTAACATTTTTTTTCTCCTAAAAACTATATTACGGACAAGAAATGGACACTGCTAAAGCGCAAAACTACCCTTAACAATTTTAATAAAAGGGATTACTACAAGGGTGACAATAAAGAAGGGTTAAAAATAAAACAGTAGTAGCACAAGTTACAATATAACTTGGAGCTGACCAAGAGCACAAAACTACATGCCTTCCATAGAAACTCAAGGTGATCTCCGAAGACACCCAACCAAGGGCTACCTACACCTTGATATCCATCAATTTGATAAATGCCATAAGAGAGAAACAAAATACAATCAATGAAGATGATGCATATTAAAATGAGTTATCGATGTAGATGGAGCAAGGTTATTATCGACTTCAGTTCAAGTGATTTATAACTCATAATATGGTGTTGGGACCAAGGTTTATCTACTATCAATCGATGCATTGGCAACCTTTGATGCAATCTAAATAGCTAACTAAAATGCATCGATGGCATTATGTTACATTATTGGACTAGATATGCTTCTTTGAGCAATGATGGTGATAAAAATTTAAAATGGGTTCAAATGCATATGCAGAGGTACAGAAACATGCATGCCCATTCATGTAAATAACACAATGAACATTAGGAACCAGTTATTTAAGAGAGAATTCTGCGAACACATGACAATGAAAGGTTTAAGGTTGAAAATAATCAGTAAAGAGCTAAAAGATGTCATGAGTAGTGACTAATTTTTGACCAGTAGGTCCCAACAACCACTAAAGTTTCTTGAGTTGAACCTTTGGACATGTAGGACATCCCTAGATAAACTTCTAGGCTATTCTATATATCACCTACTCCCCTAATTAACCACTAACGGTACTACCTCACCAAACTCAGTTAATAATTCAAGAAATGTAAGTTAAATAGATGTCTTTGGCCCTACATGTGCTAAAAAAGATACCTTTTCATGTCAATTATTGAGAACAATATGTTGTAGTTGGGACTGGGATGTAACCAGTCCATATTCACATGTTGAAATAAGTGCACAAAGATCCAACACTACGGAGTTTCTAGTAAAAAGAGGAAGCCAGAAATGGATGAGAAAAATAGTGGAATTCATTACCAAGTGATTTGACTAGCAATATTGGAGGCATGCCTAGTAGAGGAGATAAAAAAAAACTAGTTTAACCGAATAAATTATTGAACAAAGAGACAACAATTAAGACCCTGAGGCATCAAAATGTTATCAAGATAGTTGTAAGACCCTGAGGGTCAATAAATTCTGGTGACTAGTGTTAATTAATCATGCTTAGATGTTAGTTGGGTTGGTTTGGTGTTAATCAGCTTGATCTAAGTGTCAGAGTAGTGGTTCAGATGGTTCGGCTATGATTTGACTGAGTTCTGGCTTCAAAAGGATAATTTTAGAATTCGATCATTGTGAGGGGTACTTTTGGAATTTTAGAATTATGTCATTTTCTGAACTTTCTGATTAGTGGTCTAGTGGCTTTTTATATGTTCAAGTAGAGGTTGGGTTGATTTGAAGGTCATAAAACTCAGTTTAGTGCCTTTGAAGACCTAGTTGGAATTTGAAAAAGGTTGAGCGGTATTTAAGAAAGTTCAGAAAATTGTCATTTTGAGACTGTTGGAAAGATAAAAAGATTTCAAGAAACTTTCTTGAAGACTTCGTACCCATTCAACGTCTAAAAGATCCTCGTTTTAGCCGTTTGCTTTTCACTTAAATGCAAAACATAATTGTCATTTTTGGAAATGTTCAACTTTTGATCGAGACCTCAAAGTATATCAGCACTGGGTTTATTAGAAAGTTAAAATTATTTCGTGAAACTTTTGTATGGAATGCGAAACATTTCAATGGCTAGAACGCTCTAGAGAGGCCGATTAAATCATGTCCACATATTCCATGGTAATTAAACTCATAATTCTTCAAACTTCAATAATATATAAGTAAGCTACCATCATTGTTTCTCTCTTCCTCCCTATGTTTGTCCACTAGTTGTCTCCTTCCTTATGTTTCCTTCTCGTTTAATCTTTGATAACTTGTTTTATATATCCGTTTGCTTCATTGATCGGGCCAAAGTACTCGTGTGATCATCACCTTTCTACCAATGACTTTCATTTCATTTTCGTTGGCGAGATGCCCCTTTTTTGCACCTTCTCATAGATACTGGTTAAGGATAGTATTTTAGCTGTGGATCCCAAATTTCAATGCCTAATTCCAAGTTTTGGGTTGATTTTTTTTTTTATTTATTTTAGGTCTCTTTTGGTGAGAAACTTGGGGGCTTTGTGTTTTGGGGAGTTTGGTTGGAATTAAAGTGTGAGAATTGTGATTAGGGATCCTGGAAGACCAAGGCAAGTTCTCATTCTAAATTTCATTCCATGAATGCTAGTGATTTTATGGTTCTTGGAAAATTTTACTTACTGTGTAGTCAACCTAGTTTAAGCTCATTGTTTTGTAAATGAGATTAATGCTTGTTAGATGAGTCTTAATGTACTTTTGACACCCTCAGATATGTACCAAGAACCCCCAAGGGGTTGGCCTCAAGAAGGCCGCCGCCCCGCCCCGCCCCCCCCCCCCCCCCCACCACCCCCATTCTCAAGAATGCGGATGAAGAGAGGAGGGTGGGGGTGGGGTTTCCCTCCTTTTTGGCATGAATGTGGGCCCTAGCCAAGCACCTTGTAGGACATTTTTTCCCCCTCTAAGCAACCACTTCGAGATTTAAATCCTGGTTTGTCGAAGTAGGACCTTAGACCTTATAACTTGAGATTGATTGGAAGTGAATGTTTGAGCTGACTTTCACTCCTAGATTTTTAGGAGACATGTGGAGTGCAAAGCTAAGTCAGATTTGTGAATCATGGACCCAAAATGTAAACTACTATCGAAGCACCAAAAGACTTGTAATCCTTATACATTCCAGATCCTTGGAACGCAGAACTGAATGATATTGCATTAGATGTTAATGGCAATCCAAGACTTAGGATGACAATTTTTAATGGTACATTGAATAATAGTCAATTTGATAATTATTGTACATGCTTATCCTCATGCCTTATGCATGCACCTCTTATGTATGTACCTTGTATAGATTTTACCCTTTGATGTGCCCGACTTTAGTTTAGTCATTTTCATTACATGATTCACTTCTAAAGGATATAGTGTGCGTTCATTGCTATGTTTTCTCCAAGGGCTTGACAGGGCCAGTGGTGGGTTTTAGTTGGTGGATAAGCACGCATACTTTGCACTACCGCCTTCCTTGTAGCTCGAACCCGCCTTAAACCTACTTAACTATTTTGGGCCAACTCTTTTATACCAAAATGCTGCTCAAATCGGGTTAGACTTGAGTACGATTGAGTTAGTTTATTTTGATTGAGCCTAGCACAATAGATTGATTCGTCTTGTCCAGTCTTGACCTTTTTATTACCTGCAGGTTTATAATTGTCTGCTTTTGCTTTTTGTCGGCTTTTGCCCAAGAGAGTCAATCTTTTTGCAATTTGTAAAGGATTGCTATTTAGAATTTGTTTTGAAGGATTTCTTTTCGCATTTGGAGTAGTCGCCCTTTTGGACCCTATATTTGGGATAAACTCTTATTGGATTTTGTAGTACTTGGATCTCAAATTGGCATTACCCAACTTGTTTGTTACTATGTATATTTAACCCACTGTAGTGTAGTCTCTTGTTTGAAATTGTCCCAGAGCTCACCTCGGCACTAGTGTACCTCCTTGTCTGCCATGTTCCCTTCCACGCTTGCCACAACAATTGTTTTTTTTTTTTTTTTTTTGCTTGATGGTAAAATTTTATTAAGAAAGAAGAGAGCAAGAGGGCAAAGAAGCCCCCAAATAAAAGGAATTGCCAAACAAATGTGAAGTAAGAACTTAGTAACGTGGTTTGCCAGCTGATATGTTTGCCAATTTGTTTGTTTGTTTATAAGTATTTTGTTTAGGTCTGTCTGAGATGATTCTTTACCGCTATCACTACTTTCACATGATCTTGCTTGGTTAGACCTTATTGCTTTCTTTCAATCATTTGTCATTAAATTTCACATTGAAGCAACATGCTAATGC
Organism: Umbellularia californica; assembly: GCA_028538565.1. Taxonomy (NCBI): domain Eukaryota; kingdom Viridiplantae; phylum Streptophyta; class Magnoliopsida; order Laurales; family Lauraceae; genus Umbellularia; species Umbellularia californica. Next base: position 97,386,539 of record JAPQWN010000003.1, read on the forward strand.
AATTTATATTGATTACTTACTAGGTTATTGGTAATCTAACGCAACACTTTGGTGTTGTAGGTAACGAAACCATCACCCATGAACCAAAAATTAAGATGGTCACGGTAGAAACGCAGGGCTAGGTAAAGTGTAGCGTAGACACTGTACTCTCGAGCATTGAGCTTGTGAGGAAGATCCGTTACACTTTCTTATTCTTAAAGGCAAAGTATAGGATAAAAGCTATGATGCACGGATACTTTAAAATGGGCAACGTATCGTATCCGCTACTTCACTTTTTACATGTAAAATTCCCTGCCGTATCTGGGCATCATAGGATAAAAGGAAAAAAGAATAAAAAGGCCTTAGCCCCAAAATCTTTAGTGAAGCAACAAAACAAGCTTGTAGAGATAGGGATTAACTCCCAAAGATTGTAGAAGCCTATCTCAAGGCGGGCTTTGAACAGAGCTAGGGAGATAGGAATCCGAATCAACAATCCGACAAGCAACTCACTTTCTGATAAAGAGTTGAGAACCAGTTGCATTGTTAAAGATTGAGTTGTTTTTGGCACGCCATATGCAAAATTAGGCATTGAAAAAAAACTATCGCAACCCATGACTTGGAGGGACCACTTTGGTCTTCAGAGATGGTCATCCGAATTTGCAATGCAGAGGGACATAGAACTACAAATATAGTCTTTTGGTTTAGGACCTTTTGTAGTTTTTTTTTATTTTTATTTTTTATTGGTCTTGGTTCTAGTGGGAAAAGGCTTGGTTTGGTTTGGTTTGGTTTGGCTTGGTTTTGGAGGCCTTGGGATTGTAATCAATGTAATTTTGTAATTGATATTTTAATATATTGAGGGGATGAGTTATGGAATATTGTCTTGTTATTGGGTTTGTTATTGAGTTTTCATGCCAGTCTTATGAGTCATTATGTGTTGCACAGTGCCATGGAATCCAGTGAGCTTTGGACTTTGAATCATGACATATTGTATGTTCCGCTAAAAAATTTTGGAAAGTTGAGAAATTTCTCATAGTCTCACATCAGCAAAACCTGGGGAAATCTATTATTATCTACAAACTCCTAGTCGCAACCCAAATCACAAACTATTTATGGTAATCCGGTTTTTGGGTCGTGACAATAGCACATTCAAGTGTTAAAAGCTAATTTCTGTCATAGGAAAGAGAACTGGTAATTAAGTGTCTAAAATTGTAGGAAAATTATGGCTATAGTCTTCTAGTATAGAACAAAAATGCATTATATTTATCTTGTTTTACACAAAGTAAGAAACAAAATTGGAACATGATTACATACCCTTTGCAACTTTACCTTCTCAAGTGGTCAATTTAATAACTTTGAGCTCAAAGAAATCTCCCAATCCAAGTTTCTTCTGAAGAATATGACACCTGTGCATCCAAAAGGATTTGTGAGTCTCATAATAGATTGGCCACTACAGCTTTGTTCAATATTAAGGCATTCGCCATCTCATGAGCAGTATAAATCACCACCTAAAATCCAATCGAACCATGTGTGCTTCAGAAGCCCATTGGAGTCGGAGCCCCCATTAGTTCTCAGATTTTCAAATTGCAGAAGGAAATTATCATCATCATCAGAACCTTATGCCATCAATCTTGGGTTGGTTAATTGCACAAAGGAAATATCAATCAATAGTTCTACTCTTATCAATGGTATAAGAGGTTTGTTATTTATAACCTACAATGCATTTGAGAAAACATATCCTTTCTCTGAAAATGTATAGGGGAATCAAAGGGAGCCACTGCGCAACAGAACCTAGAGAAAATGAAAGAGGCGAAAGATAAATATACACCAGATGAGATTTAAGGAACAGCAGGCAGTTGAGTCCATTATTATATCCTTTAACTTCATCATCTGTGAAAGGAAAATAAACAGCAAAAAACAATTAAATCTAGACCATCTACAGTCATCTCAAAAGTATTAACAGCCAAGTTTTTGAGACAGCACTCTAATGGTGAGACCAAGTGAATTGATGAAAGTAAAGGAAAAACATTTAAAAATAAAGATGAAAACGGGTTGTCATTTTTGTTCAGTGAACTAAGGAACAAGCAAAATAGTCTAAGAATCCAGTAACCCAATAAAAGATTGAAATGTCTGAGTAAAAAATCAGATCTATGGATGTGAAGCAAAATGTAAACAATAAAAACCAAAATGTTACTCCAATATGTAGATAATAAAACCAAATCAAATAAAAGAACTCCTAGAATCAAAATCTTCTCAAATATCTAGAGATACCTAGGTACCAATGAATGATCTTAGTGCCAACAAGGGGTTTTTGTCTTCTACAATAGATTTCCCATTCTTCATGAGGCAGAAATCAAACAATCACAATATAGGTTCTTCTAACACTTTTCCTTGGGGAGTAGAATGAAAATCTTCCTGAAGATTTTTAGGAGTTTGCCATACTTACAACAACCCCTTCCTTACAGAATCAACTGTGAAGAAAAAAAAAAAAAAAAAAGAAAAACAAATGAACGGATAGAATCAACACTAAAACCTGTATTCATCACACAATAATAAAAATATGATTAAACGAAAGTAGAAACTCTTCAAACTCATCAGAACCCAACTCGTTGTACGCGTGAAAGCCAAGTTCCTCAAGCCAAAAGAAAACATTCAACCCCACCCACCACTCAAATCCTATTTCCTTTCCTGACAAACAAAACCAAGATAAGAACAAATGAAAAACACACACAAATTAAAAAAAAAAAAAAAAAAAACTATTTTCATGTTCATCACCAAACAATCATTCAAGTAGAGACTTTTCATATTCAACTAGACTATATTCATAGAGAGCACTGCAAGTACTCCCTGAGCAGATCAGACCCCATGCACCCAAATGTCATGACAAACCAAAAAAAGGAAGGCCAAAAAGACAGAAAAGATGGGAAAAAAACACAACAGTAAATCAATGGACTTCATGTGAAGCACATTGAAACTTCTTTGAAGGATAAAAAAAAGGCTGAAACGTTCAGATGCAGCGCCCAGAACCCTTGATCTAGATGTTAAAACAAAACCCAGGGAAAGGGAGAGAGGGGGGGAGGAAGGGAGAGGGGTAAAGAACAAGAAAAAATGAAAAAAACTGCTAAGACAAACTACAGACAAGTTTCATTGAATAAAGAGTTGAGAGAACACAAAACCCATCCATGCCTTCATGCAATTGGTAGATGACAGAGATTTGTCCGAAATTTCTCCCATCTGCATCATATCCTTGTTGAAGAAAAAATAACGACAGAAGAAACAAGCACACGAAGGAGAAGGCAATGGAGAAACCGAACCCCAAGAGCGTCAACAAGTCAATACAGTTTTCTGTTAAATCTCCACAGTGCTCACTGTCCTACCCTCCACCCATTCCGTTCTCAACGCCATGGAAAGAAAAAAATATAAAGACAAAAACCCCACATCAAAACCCACGCTCTCATGCTCCACTTCCATTCCATTAAAAAAATCACCACCCCACACCCAAAAAAAAAAAAACCCAATTACTGTTTCTCAATACCCAAAAAAGAAAAACCCAGAAAAAATCACTACAGAAACACTATCAGATCATGCAAAACAAAATAAGAACATTAGATAAATAGGAGACTAAGATAAGGTTAGCAGTTAAAGCCCAAACAAATGCATGTCTATCCTTCCTCTACCTAGTCTCATCTTGATTGGTTTTTCTGGATTGCATTAATCCAGAAGCCAAATCCCATCAAATATAACAATTCTTTCATGGGTTAAGAGAGAGATGAGCAGCTGACAGAAAGAGAAGTGAGCACGCACCGGAAAAGTATACATTTATACAATTGCCTGTGTGTGCTCACTCTCTTCTGTCAGATGCCTCTCTTTTCTCCGGAGCAAAAGAGAGAGAGAGAGAGGTTTTCGACAGACCAGAAGAAGAAGATATGTAATCAGATTGAGTCAGATCTGCAACGCAGAGGAAGAATACAAGAAGCCCATCATCTTCCATTGTTTCTTCTTTCTTTCCATATCTGGAAAATCCGTAACGGGAGATAAATCGTCTTCTTCAAACCCTCAGAAATAGATAAGTAGTGGGTAGGTGATTTGATGACTGGATGGGTTGATTTTTTGGGGTTCTGGAAAGAAGTGGAAGATAACCCCCGCTCTCTCTCTCTCTCTCTCTCTCTCTCTCTCTCTCTCTCTCTTCAGGTAATCTATCACCACCGTGTTTTGGTTTGATGGTGCAGTTACTGTACTTGAACTGATTCGAAGAGAGAGAGGTGTGGTTACATTTTTTCTCTCTGTATTATCTTTTTCGAGGAATCGTACCAGGTAGGGCACGGGAATTCGTACAGTTTGTTCGGATTTCAATCATGGCGAAAGTGGCACCCACAATACACACATCTCAACCGTTGACAGTGCACGGCCCACAGCCCCCAATGGGTAATTACAAACCAAGGGTTTTAAAAGGTTTTCAATCTTTTTGAGGACCTACTTATTTGAAGAATTCATGGAATATTCATGTAAGGGTAATTTGTAAATGTTTTAAAAACGTTTCTACCTATGGAATTTCTAAATCTTCATCTCGAATGTAGGATTTGTAAATACAAAGAGGTTAGAATGGAGTCCGAATCCCCTCTTTTGTTGAAATAAATAAATATTATTTCAGCATATTTCGGAGCGCTACCTGTATAAAATGTTATGTCACTAATTGCACATGCTTAACTGCAACCATCTTCATACAGATGGTGCTTCGGAATAGACTAAAACATAATTCCCTTTTTTCATTGAAATAAGGATCTGAACTCGATAGAATGATAGAGAATTCCAGAAATTTAATGAGACTTTTAACGTACAATTCTAGCAAAAAATTATGATATTTTCAAATGCCTGGGGGATAACAATCATATTATATTTCTGAATTTTCAACATCACAAATTTTAGTTTGAGAGCCACTCATAGTTGTCCAAGCTTTCCCCTCAATATATTTGAGCAAAATCCTAGGTGGGTCAAAAGCCCTCGGATGGCCTACACTACTAAAGCCTTTATCCGACCTTTTTCGGGATATGAAAAAACTCTAGTATTGTAGATAATAGGATAAAGGGATTTCTACGGTTTAATTCCTCGGAAACTTGAATTTCAATAGTGACAAAAGACCCGAAAATGATAGTAGAATCAACTTTAGTAAAAAAAGTGACGATTTTTCCCAAAATCCATGATATCATGAACGGTATCTTGTGATTTATCATCTTTTGAAAAAAGAAAGAAAAATGTGATTTTATGGTTCATCATATATTGGTTTTTTGAAAAACAAAATCTATATTTGGTAATCAGCCAATCGGAGTTAAAAACTTTGAAATTATTTTTCTATCAATTCTATTAAAAAACCCCATGATATCGTGGGAATTTAAGTGTGGAGAAACCTATGATATCATGAGTCGTGATATCATGGAGTTTTAGAAAAAATAGTCAAAACAAAAAAATCACCATAATCAAATGACTTTGTTGTCATTTTAGTGTGTTTTATCATTATCTTGTGGAAGCTAAGTTTAAGAGGAATTTAACTATAAAAATCACTAAAATTAAATTTTAGTTTTTCTATATTTCTACTAGACATCAAGTTTAAACCTAAGGTTAACTTTTTTTTTTTCTAACTTAGAAACTATCAATGCAATACAACAAGCAAAACAACCATAGGTGCAAATCTCACTTTACTGTGTTTTGAGTGAGAAGGCTGGTGGGCCGATCGCTACCTTGTCTTGATGGTTTAAACCATTAGTTTATATCATTAGGTCATGGTTTGAGATATGGGGCCAACAAAGAGAGGGATCCCTCATCTTGCAGGCTTTTTGAAAGCTTAGACAGCTCAACTGGTCAAATATGGGTTAGGTGGATGTGGGATTTAAATAGTCTTGATACATAAAGTCAATATACTGGTTATATTACATGAATTATACTAATATTATAATAAGTGCATCGAGTGAAGTAATAGATATCATGTAAGGTGAATGATTCGGTGCACACCTCCTAACAGAATCCACCTTATCACCTCTCCCTATGGGCCTGTTTCTTTTCTCGATTTCAAGGAAAATTTTTGTATTTCCAGATAGTTAAATTCCTAGATGCTCCTAACTTCACAAAAATATAAAGAGGGTGAAATTTCTGAATTCCCAAAGGCTATTTGGGATATTTTATATGGCTAGAATTCAAAAATACTAATATAGAAACATGGCATTTGGAGATTATAGGTGACAAGATGTCACATAATGTCTATAAATTCCCAATATGGTGAATTATTGGCAGGAATTCCACAATAGAAACATGCCCTTTATGTCACTAGATCCCATATATTTGGATCCATCCATCAGGACTAGATTTTTAGACTAATTGCCAGTTTTTTTTTTCTTTTAATATAAAATTGATAACTTATAGGTCTTTTATCAAGGGGTTAGAATAATCTAATTGGCCCAAAAATTTATAAAGAGGTAGAACTCATCCAAATCTTTTCATCCCCACTTCTCTATCCCCAGGTTGAGACTCTCAAGTTTGTTTCTTTATCAGAATTCCAAGGAGTTATGTCCGAAAGAATTTTAAATTCTCCAAAAGTTGTCCCCTTAGGTGGAATTCTAAATCCCTCTTTTTTTTTATAGAGGATTTGAAATTCCAATAAATGGTATAGAGAGTGGAATTCCAAGAATTCCAAAATATCTTTTGGGTGGTTGAAATTTGAAACTCTAATAAAAAAAACATAACATTTTAAATGTAATGAGACAAGATGTTACATCATATCTAAAAAAACCTCAACATCCCAAATTCTAGTCATAAAAGGCCCCCTAAGTATCCATAGACATGTAGGTGACCATGCCCCAATATGTAAAACACAATATATTATACAATATTAGATACATTTGAATATGGACCTAATTATCTAGACGTCTCCCATAATCAAAGATTAATGGATATTAGACTAAACTAACAAGAATGTCAATGATTTTCTGGCCAAACCCACTTCCAAGTCAATGGTCAATCTCAAGGTCAACATCCAAGCGTAATAAAAAATTTTCTTTGTGTAATCAAGCTGAATATAGCTAAAGGAACAAGAAAGAACCAAACTTTAAAAAAAATAAAAAAAAAATCTTCTGGTTGGGATCAATGGGGTCCAAAATAAGGTCAAGTCAAGTAAATCAACGGTTAGATGCACAAGAACAAGAAGTGGCCCCCACTTCATAGGCCTTGTTGTCCTCGACCGAATAGATGCTTATTTTATGGATGCCAGTGTTTCTCTCTCTCTCTCTATCTCTACATGTTTGCGACCGCATAAGTACAAAACGTACCGAGACAATCGACACGGATTGCTTTGGAAGTCGGAAGGCCGGAAGGGTAGTGCTGAGAAGCGATTGGTTGATGGAACCTCTGGTCTACGTGTCCCACTATTGACACTGTCAACAATTTGGACCTTTTGTCGCAATCATAGCCCTTTATTTTGACTTTGCTGGGTGTTTTTGGGCCGTTGATCGATTAGTGGGGTACCCTGTCGGTGGCTCGGTGCTGGGGCCCACCATGACGAGTCATGAGAACGCGTCTGCCTCAGATAAGGAGACCAGATGTGGACAGGGTTTTTTATATTGGCCAGACGGTAACGTAAACTGCGGGACATTTGAAAGCGAGGCAGCATGGGAACGTGGGATGTTTTCCGGACCAGTCATAAGTGGGGCTTGGAATCAACTGATAAATGGGTTCGGTTCATAAGCTTAGTTTTGGATCCCAAAAGTTAAACGGGTTCGGTTCTAAAACCATTATAGTTTCGGATTTATATATCCGGACCCGGCCCATGTGCAAAAGATACATGTGAAAACCTCCGAGCCTAATCCGTAGTAAAGCAATTGTGATAAATGAGTAAATGAAATTGGAACCGAATTTGGAACATATCTCATGGCTTCAAGCAGGAACCAAACCTAGATCCAGACGTAAAATCGTCTCTTACGAATTGGATTCGGTTTCAGCTCCACTATGATTCCGGCCCGGATCCAACCCTTTTGCATCCTTAATATAAGTGATCAACTCACCTTCACTTTGACTGTGTTAGCCCAATTGCAGGGACAAAGTTTTAGTCGAGTTAAAGGTAAGTCCAAATTAAAGTTGAAGCAATGGAGCTCCACCGTGGAGCCCAACCATTGAAAAACCGAGCCACTCAAATGAATGCTCTCTTAATGTATAGGATGTCCCCAAATGTTATAGAAATAGAAGTTTGTCTCACCATACGAGGAATGACTGTTTGATTACAAATCCGATCAATGAATAATGCATAATATTATATTATCACTTACTTATCAAAAGGTCAATCCTTCATTGTAAGAACGACAATTTGAAAAATTTAGGGATACCCATACATGGAATGGGATTAATTTTATTCGGCGTGGATATTCAACAGGTGGACCCTACTATGAAGTTCCATTCTTTTTAACTTAGAATTTGTCTAAGTCAAGGCCTCAGAGGATCCGGACTGCCTCAATTTACCAGACTCCAGGTTCGCATTGGTAAGTCGAGTTTTAGATCGAGTGAGCAAAAAAGGAATACAAGATCACTAAGACTGTTTGTTTCATTCTAAAAAAAAAAGGTTTTTAATTGTTTCGTGTGATTGAATACCTAAGATAGTATTTCTATGTATGGTTTAAAAATGAAGAACCAAAAGGTGGATATACAAAAATGACCATCAATTAAACCTCCCTTTAATAAAAAATGAATTAAGAAAAGATGAGAAATGGATACCCATCCATCACCCTAGTATTGGTAAAAACAAATAACAAAAAAACATGATCTAATACCACTTCGTAGAGATATGAAGGTGTGGAATGTGTTTTCTTGTGTATGTGGGGTTGTATAGCCAAAGGGTCGTACAGAGCCCCTGCTATAAATGAAATGAACAAAACGCATATGTATAACTCAAACCTTAAGATAACAAGAGATCTCTCTCCACCAAAAACACTTGACAATCTTTTAGACCTCCACACACACTCTTGCTTCACATTCTAAAAGACAACCTTATATATAGATTACCAAGGAAACTTCCAAAAGACATGATTTTATATGTATCAAGACAACAATGAAAACCCATGACCTTTAGATTTTTTAGATGACCTTTGACCTTTAGACTTTCCAAATGACTATTGGATTCTCTAGGAGATTTCTTGAATTTCTCATTGGAATATTAAAAGTAATAATTCCAATGGTATTCAATACTTAAGAAGTTCAAGGTCCCATCAACTTAACTACTCTATATCCTTCACCCCTCACCTCTTTAATAATCTTTCCTTGGAGTTCATCACACCCTAAATTATTACTTATTCAATTCACATATATTTTATACAAACAAATATTCCCATTGGTTGTTTGTTTCAGTAATTGTACTCTCATAAATTCTAGACTTTGTATTTTTATAAGTGATTTAATCATCAAAGTTGAACATTAATAAATGACCCTAACTTAGCAACTAATGATACAAGTTCTATCTATATTGCTACCTTATTTCCTTCTTCTCGTAATCTCTTATTTTTCATCCCCCGCCTCTTAAATAATCTTTCAGTGAAGCTCTCGTGAATTTCTATGCATTCTATTCAAACATATGGGCCCTTAGTGTGTTATATAAAGACACTTTGTCATCCTAAATTAAGTGAATAACCATATGAGTTGGAGGTGTGTGTGTGTGTGTGTGTATATATATATATATATATTTAGCAATTAGCATCCATTTGAATCTGATTAGATAAAAAGAGACTAGACTTACATTTGTTAGAAATACTTAATCCAGCCCCAACAGAATGCTGAAACCCCTGAATTGCTATAATCATTTTGAAATGTAGGACTTCTGACATGTGGGCCCCACCATAGTAGGGCCCACATCTGATTGCTCTCCATACGCGTGCCCCAGACCCCAGAATCAATGAGCACAGGTGCATACTCTCCCACCTATATCTATGGTGATGCCAATAAAGAGGAGCACTTTAACAGTCTTGGGTATACAGTAGTAGGGGTAGGGGTGGGGGACTGACCAGAGAAAAAAAGTATGTGTTAAATTAAAAATGCAATAATTGTTGGAACAGTGCATCTAACCTAAGGTTTTATATTGGGATCATGAATTAAAAATGTGTTCTCACCTTGTCTTGGACCATTTGCATGGTCATGTAGAATCTAAGCACATGACTCCATTGGACTACATGTGTGCTCCTTCAGAAAAAACATGCACCATTTGAGGACCACACCACGGTCCCCTTCTTCATCTGAACTTACTTGGTTTCCTCAAATCTACAGAATCTAAACAACAGGGGGTTTTGATGCTTTTCTGGATTAAATTGGGATAAAAACAGCTTAAGGCTGAGAGTACTCTTTTGTTGCTTTAGAGCATCTCCAACATATGCTTTATTTTGCCATGTCAGCCTCCTTTTGTTATAATTGGCATATGAGAGAGGCTCTAATAGACACTTCTTTTGCTTACATGGATTTGAAGTATGAGATGGTATGCCAAATTTAGCATACCATAAAGCATACTTCAAAAGTTTTTTTTTTGAATAAAATAATGGTGAGGGCCCACTTGCATTTGAGTTTTTAGGTGCAAATCGTTCTTTTGTATAAAATAATGATCATGGGCCTACTTGCATTTGCATTTGACATCTCTCTTGGAGTTGTCAAGTTACATATGCCAAAATACATATGCCACATCAGCCTTCATTTTTTAAAAAGTATATCCAAATTTAAAGTATCTCTTGGAGATGCTCAGATTCCAAAAACTCTAGAAATAGGAAAGAACTTTCTCCACACTCAAACGTAATTTTCAATGTTATTGGGTTACTATTGATATCACTGTCTTCCCAGTTACTGAGCAAAGTTCATCACATTAGTTGTCCAACAAACTTTGAAATGGGTACAAACTATATGGTCTAGAAAAGTAGGTAGTCTCTAGTGCATTTTTTGACTTGTTTCACTTGTCTGTGCATATGAAATTCATAGACCAATGTAGAACAGAACTATCGCAGTAGAAGATAGAAAGATGGGTTGTTACTATTGATGGCAATTACTGTTGAGGTAGGAGTCAAATAGAACCAACCAAGTGGTCTAGAAGAGTCCAAGGAATTTCTAGTGCATTTTTGACTTGTTTCATTTGTCCATGCATATGAATTTCATAGACCAATGTAGAACAGTGGACGAGGGCCATATGTACAAAACTATTGCAGTTGAAGATAGAAAGATGGGTTGTTTTCTTGTGTTAAGATACTTATAATACTTTTCCATAGGGTAGGCAATTACCGTTGAGGTAGGAGTCAAATAGAACCGCGTAGATTTAGAAAAGGAACCGAGATAGACTATCCAAAGCAAATTATACACACATACATACATGAAAGAAATGAAAATATTGTCTTGGTATCCGTGTGGTGCTGGATGTCAGCTAAGCGGCATATTCTCGATCCAATTTGACAAGACCTCATGCCTTTCTGTTTATGGTCAATAATGGATTAAATTTCACAAAGCGTTGTCCTAATAATGTTGAGATCGGCTACACCCATTCTGTTTCTCCATTTGGATTTATCTTGATCAAAATTATCAGATAAGTTATTATTATTCATATATAGTTTTACTATCTTCATCCGCGTCCTCTTTAATGTATTCCTTCCACTTGGTGGGCTATTAACCTTCATAGCTAAATTTTTCTTTATCGATGCTGTTGCCGGCCTACGTTAGACATGCTCAAACAATCTCAAATGGGTTTTCTAATTTCATTCCATATTGTTGTTACCCCTAAATGCTCTCGAAAGCGTTCATTTTTAAATTTATCAATCCTAGTTTTACCACACATCAACCTAAACATCCTCATCTCTGCTACATCCATTTTGTGCATATGTTACTTCTTGATTGGCCAACAGTTTGCTCCATAGGTCATAGTTGGTCTAATCGCTGTCTTGTAAAATTCTTCTTTTAATTTTGTTGGCATTTGTCCGTCACAAAGCATTTAAGAAGTAAGTCTTTACTTCAACCATTATGCTTTTGTCCTATGTTTGACGACTTCATCAATCTCCAAATCCTTCATAATTATAGAGCCAAGGTAACAGAAAGAATCACTTTGTGGTATCTAATGTTCTTCAATTCTTACAATAATGTCAGCTCTTTCTATATGCCCACTAAAGTTACAAACCGCATATTCCGTCTTTTTATGGATTATTTTAAAGCCTTTGGATTCTAAAGTCTCTTGCCACAACTTAATTTTTGTATTTTCACCATTTCTTGATTCATCTACCAACACAATATCATCTACAAATAACATGCACAAAGGTAACTCTTCTTAAATATGAGCAGTTAACTCATTCATAATCAGTACAAAAAGATAACGACTTAGAGCTGAACCCTAATACAAACCTACGGTCACTGGGAACTCCCCTATCTCTTCATGAGTAGTTCTTACACTCATTACTGCTGCTTCTTCATACATGTCTTTAATAATTTCAATATAACCTTTTTGAATATTCCTTTTATCTAAAACTGATCACCAAATTAAATCTTTAGGTACCTTGTCATAGGCTTTTTCTAGATCACTGAAGAAAATATGTAGATTTTTCCTCTTTGCTTGATATTTTTCATTAATTGTTTAAGTGTGAAGATAATTTCCATTGTTGACCTCTTTGCATAAAACCAAATTGATTTTCAGATTTCTTAGTCTGCTGTTTAAGTCTTTCCACCATATCCCTCCCATAGCTTCATAGTATAACTCATAAGTTTAATCACACAATAGTTGGTATAGTTTTGTATATCTTCATTAATCTGAAATATAGGTACCACAAAACTTATTCTCTATTCATATGACATTTTCTTTGTTATTAATGTCTCATTGAAGAATCTAGTTAATCAAATCTCCTCAACTTTTTCTAAGCATTTTTAAGCCTTAATTGGAATGCCATCTGGACAAGTTGCCTTTCCCGTCTTCATTTGTTTTAATAACTTCCTCACTTCCACCACCCTAATTCTACAAAAAAGTATACTTTACTAATGAAATACCCTCTTTTATTTTATCTCTCCTATATAGTCTTCATTTAAAAGTATACTAAAATATTTTCTCCACCTTTCTTTAATATCGTTGTCTTTTAGTAAAACCTGCTGGTCTTTGCTCTTAGTACATTTGACATTATCTAAGTCTCTAATTTTCCTTTATCTATTTTTTCAAGCTTAAAAATATCATTCTCTCCTTCTTTTGTTTCCAACCTAGTATATAGATTATCATATGCTTTTCAATTTGCATCACTTGCTACTTTCTTAGCTTCTTTCCTTCTTGTATATCTCATAGTTTTCCATATTCTTTGCACTTTATCAAACTTTGTAAGAACGTCTCTTTTCCTGAACAACTTATGTGTGTGTGATTATATATATATATATATATATATTTCTTAGACTTGAGGGTGTGCTTGTTTCGATTTCTCCGGTAAATGACACTCCATGTCACCTGCTATATGTTGACGACATTATGTTCTTCTTAAAGGTTATCAAAAGCAGTATGAGACGTCTGTAATGCCTTCTTAGCCTCTACCAAGATTCTTCAGGGCATGTCTTCAACCTTTAGAAGAGCCAACTTTTTATGGGTAAAGGGGCAGCAAGGAGAGCCAACATGATAGCTGACCATCTGTTTATCCCTCAGGCTACTCTTCCCTCAACTTACCTTGGCAGTCCAAGACACAGATTTGTCACCAACATTCTGGATTCTTTTAGATCAAGGTTGACTGGATGGAAGTTAAGATGCCTCTCCTTCGCTGGACGTTTCACTTTGGTCAAACATGTCTGTGTGGGAGTAATTATCAAGTACCGAGGTGATTCCCGACCTAGACAGTAATACCAATTAGGGGTTACACTGACCTCATTCACCTAGCTCGGCAACATGACAGCTGGTACCGAGTTGGAGTTGAACCCGGTAAGCGTACCGGCCACGCTCTTTTTGGATTCTGCCTTGAACGTCTCGGTAAAAGTACCCGACCTCAAGCAAGCCCGACCTCGGTAACATCCACTTCAGTCCACTTGACCGAGATGGAGTTTGGGCGTCTAATCTCTCTTATGAGATGGGACGGATACATTGCAGGGAGCCCCTGACAGATAGGGTGGCCCGCCGGTCATCGATAAGAGATCCTTCCTATCAGCAGATCACATCCACATTTATGTAAGGGATTTGAGGAAAGATCCGATGGGACAGTTCCCCCACCTACCCCCACTAAGGGTCCAAGGTATGGGCTGATGGGACAGGCACCCCCACCTACCTCCACTATGGAACCTTCCATTCCCTTTTATATATGCTTGTATGGTAAGCCATGAACACGTACGCAAGATAGAGCATACACTTTGCCATTTTTGCTAAAACCTTCTTCTCCACTTCACCCTAATTCAGTGACTGCATTAACTCAGGCGTCAGAGTGCCTTTGGCTGGCAGCAGCCCGAGGCCCTGACCTTTGTTTCTGCCCTCTTCCAGGTTTCAGGCCATTGGCGACGTTCCCGTTCAGCTGAACAGCATCCCTAAAACCTCCATTAACATCCAAACCAAGTCCGAAATTTTTAGGCACGCACAATGTCCTATCATCCATTCCTCTCCATATCTCTTTAGCAATTCCCATTCCTAACAAAACCTACCTGTCCTTTAAGAGACTTACGAGGAATTTCCTGTGGTTAGCATATTCTAAAAATTTAAGGAGCAGCCTTGTCAAATGGGTGACTGTTTGCTTACCAAAGAAAGAAGGTGGTCTGGGCATGCGCTGATTTAAGGAGTTAAATCAGGCCAGTATATTAAAGCTGGGTTGGGTTATTGCTACTTCAGATTCTCTTTGAGAAACCTGGTTTAGAGCGAGGTACTTCAAGGATTCTTCAATTTGCTTCACCGGTGATCCAATTGGAGGTTCCTGTATATGGAAAAGCTTGTGCTCTTCGGCCCCTTTTCTGCAGCAAGGTAGTATTTGGAAGGTGGCTAATGGGCTCTCCGTTAGCCTTTGGTTTGATAATTGGATTGACAATGCTTCGATCTCCTCCAGATATTCGTCAATCCTTCCCCCCCCCCCCCCCCCCCCCCCCCCCCCCATGGACAGGGTTATAGATATAATTCACGAGAACTCTTGGAGTCTCCCTCCTAACCTGCTAACTGACCTCAAGGCTTTTATGTTGCCAACTGACCTCAAGGCTTTTATGCTCCTATCCACCAGGAATATATTGGTTGTTGATTTCTCTTCCTTGGGCACTCTCTCTTGGTTGGATTCGTCTTCTGCAATCTCTCTCTCAAGTAAGCTTGTCATCTATTTTGAAGTCGAGCTTCGGATCTCCTTTGGACAGGTCTCACCTAGAACAAGTTAGTAAACCCAAGGCTGGCCTGCTTTTCCTGGCGTCTTCTTCAAAGAAAAACTCTAAGTGCACGTTTGGTAAACCACGAAGAATCCTCTATTAAGAGGATTCTCTCCATCTCTAAAGAAGTCTATAATCCTCAAGTAGGATTCCCAATGAAAGTTCCATTTGGATGGAGGGAGGATTCCTACAACGAGTAGAATGTATGATCCAATTGATATTTTTACAAATATCTCAAGATACAGTAAGGATCAACGGTTGAAATTTGGTCACCTTACCGTGTTTGACCGTCCCGAACTAATGACTGGTTTCGATCATGATTTTGGACCCCACAAGAACCAGAAGATTTGGAAAAAGGACTATTTTTATTCCCATTTTCAACATTAGTGTAAACAGTAAATGTTTTGGCACATATCTCGAGATATGAGAGGAATCAATGGATGAAATTTGGTCACCTTACCGTGTTCGACCCTCCAGAACTAATGACCGGTTTGAATCTTGATCGTGGACCCCACATAAACACAAAAATGAAAAAAAGGGACTATTTTTATTACCGTCTTCAACATTAGTGTAACAGTCAGACGTATTTGGCACATATCTCGAGATATAAGAGGAATTAACGGTTGAAATTTGGTAACCGTGCGGTGTTTGACCTTCCAGAACTAATGACCGGTTTGGATCTTGATCGTGGACCCCACATAAACCCCAAAAAGAGAAAAAACGGACTGTTTTCAATATTAGTTTGAACAGTAATGACTTTTGGCACACATCTCGAGGTATAAGATGATTCAACAGCTGATATTTGGTGAGGTGGCCATTTTGGAGTTTTTAAAGGTGACTAACGGTTTGGATGTTGATTAGGGAATCTAAAAGGTACATTCCCAAAGCAAAAACTTATTAGGGACACATTATCTTCACTATGCATTATCGTTACTGTCTGTTGCTGACGGTTTTGCAAATATCTCACGATCTAGGATGAATCAACTGCTGAAATTTTGTGAGATAGCCGTTTTGAACCTTCTTAACACTTTTATCGGTTCAGATCTTGATTGTAGGGTCCATAAAAACCAAAAAATGCAAAAAACCGGTCTGCTCTAAATTAACGCCTGAAATCACTGTAGCTCCGCAAATCATCGGGCGTGTGGATTCAGTGGATCCGAGGGGGGGTGTCTGACGCTTGAAATATTTGCAAATGAGGAATCCTTGCATCCTTTAAAGGCTTTTCCACGTGGATCCAAACGTGGGTTTTCCACGGGATCGCGGAAAACCCACGGAAATCCGCGGCGAGGATGTTTACCAAACGTCCCCTAACAGATTCAATGGCAAAGAAGTGAGGTTGCTCCCTGCCTTCTAGATGTCACATCTGCCATCTTGGTGAGGAGTTTGACTTGCACCTTTTCTTCTCCTATGGCATGGCAAATGCTTTTTGGTCTTGGCTTTCGGTGCCTGTGGCAACCTCTCTCCAACTCCAACTTCAACTGCTGCAATTTGGGAACTCATATCAGCTGTTGGAGATGTCCGCGGAAGAAAATGGGCATCTGCCATCTTCTTCCATGCCATCTCTATCCTTTGCCTTCTTCAAAATGATTCTAAGCATAACAACATGAAGCCTTCATTAGAGTGGGCAAAGGTAATTTTTGAGGATTGAATGAGAGGTATGAGCATATCTTTTTCTGACGTGAAGGTCTCTCTCTATCGTCATCCTATTTTGGTTTTTCTAGACATAGCCTAACTTATGTTTTTGTTATGTTCTTGCTTTGTAGCCTTTAGGCTTTGGGGGCTTGAAGCCTTTGTTCTCCTTTCTTTTTCTCTTTAACTCAATTTTATCTTCAAGGAAAAAAAATATATAAATATATATATGAAGATGCTCGTATGAGAACAATTTTGCTAAAAGTTTGGGTGATCATAAATGAAATATATAGTGACCTTTTCTGCACGAGAACAATTTGGTGGTGTAATAGCACTCTTTTTTAATAGTCTATGTTAAATAAGAAGTTTGATCGTGTAAAGATAAGGCCGATAAAAATTAAATAAGAAGTTTGATCGTGTTTGCTCCACACAGAGAGAGAGAGAGAGAGAGAGAGAGAGAGAGAGAGAGAGCCATTCCTAAGCTTAGAATGGCCTTCTAGCTAGTGCGTCCCACCTACGAAGCTTGCAGATCATGAGGTTGAGGTTTAGGAGAGAGCCATACCTAAGCTTAGAATGGTCTTCTAGTGCGTCCCACCTACGAAGCTTGCAGATCATGAGGTTTAGGAGTTTAAAAGGCCTCCCTTAACCTATACCTATTTGCAAAATTAATGGGAATATCAAGGAATGTACTGTTTTTAGGGCTTAAAATCTTTCTCAATCATAGTCCCAGATAAAGAGGAATTGGTTCCAAAACTTAAATGATTAATTGAATGACTGACCAGTACAACTTTGGCTGAATGTTGAATCTGACTTGGCTTTATTGGCTTGTGCCTGGGCTGTGGGCCGCTGTGTTTTGACACCCTGTTGTGTTATTAATGCTGGTGTTCTCCCCATTTGGCCTATCCGTTTCTCTCTGACTTGGAGCGTTGCAGGAAGCTATTGATCTAGTTATCAGTTCTGGGCAGTAGGGTGATTGCCTGATTGGTAGTGTATTATTTGTGGATTTTTCCATTTGATTAATAGAAGACTTTCTTCTTTCCGAAAAATTTATAATGACTGGTGCATATTCATGGAGCTTTTGTCATTTTGTGATTTTCGCTCTAACCTTCTCTACTATTTTTTTTTTATCTTGAATTGACACTCTATTTCATATTATTCTACTCTTCCCTACAAACAAACAGGCCCGAAGGTGTAAGACCCCGCCCTAGTTAATCAAGATTAACTCTAATTAATCAAAATTAATGCTAAGTAATCAAGTCTAATTAGACTAATGATGGTTAATGCCCCAACTCGATGAGATTAGTCTCAAACGAACTTAGTGAAGGGATAGTGAAGAGATTAAGTAAATTGGATGAGTTTTGAGCCTAAACTAAGAGGACAAGACGTTTTTCGTAAATACGGAATTATACGTATTTTGTCGAATACAGAAACTCTTGATACCAGCACGTGTATCTCAACGAGTACGTTAACTTTCATAATAGACTCGAAGCCGTTTGACTAGGATTTCGTCAAGTGACCCTCCATTTGACTTAAAATGTGATAATGGTTAAGAGAAGGGGGCTTTTGTGTAAAAGGGCCCTTATATTAGAATGAAATGAATGAATGAACGATTCATTCGTTTCATTCTATCGTCACCGAGCCCTGGACAGACCTTCCTCTTCTTCTTTCTTCCATTGTCTCTCCGTTGAATGTGAAGATTGGAAGCTTTGACAAGTGATTGGAGTGGAGTGAGCTACTCCATTCATCTTCATCTTCTCCTCCCAGTCGTTTTCCTCCATTTTTGGAAGTGAAGAGCTTGGAGAAGGATCTCAAGACCTCTTCCATTGAATTACAAGTAAGTTCTTGGAACTTTTAGTAAGTTTTCAAGTTGTAATGAGTGATTAGAAGAGGTTTCTAGCACATATAGCTTAAGGATTTGTATATTTGCATGCTTCATGGATTTAGGGTTGAGATTTGGGGATTTTGAGCTCAAGCCAAGCTATTAAGAGGGCTTTGAGTGCATTGACTACAAGAGGCAAGTATAAATATCTTTTTGTGATTAATGTTAACCATTGTAGAAATTTGTAGGATTTATATGGGTTGAATGTAGAGATTAAGGGATATTAGAAGTATTATTGTGAATGGATGATGTGTGAGGATGAAATAGAAGGTTATAGAGGTTACTCCTAGTATCCATACGTTTCCTTGGATTCTTATGGATTGATTGGAGGGACTAGAGTTCAAGGAACTCAGTTTTCAGAGATGCTTCAGAAGTTCTGAAGCTCGAAAATGGGGTTCTGGTTGGGTTTCGGCTAGCCGCGAGGCTAACCGTAAAGCTAACCGCCGGAATCCATAAATGGGTGAGCTTCTGGAAAGCTAACCGCCATATTTCGGTTAGCCAAAATCCAAATTCCGGCTAACCGTGAGGTGACCGCGACCTGACCGAAATCGAGTCAGAATTCCTATAAAAAAGACAGCTTCTGGAAAGCTAACCGCTAGAATTTCGGTTAGCCGCAAGGTAACCGTAAGGTGACCAAAAATCGAGACAGAAAATGTCAGCTTCTGGAAAGCTGACCGTGAGCTAACCGTCGGAATTTCGGCTAGCCGCCAGTCGAAATTCGGCTAGCCGCCAAGTAGGTTTCGGCTAGCCGCCAACTGAGTTGCGGCTAACCGCCGGGTAACCGCCGAGCTGACCGACATTGGCCAACCCATTAATTGAGTCGATTTTGGATTTTTGGATTTTTGCATAAGTTGGAGCACTCCTTGTGAGTAAAAATGCTCCCTGGATTAGTTCGAAGACTAATCATGAAGTAAATTGAAACTATTGAGAATTAAGGATAATGAAGGAAGGACTTCACAGCTGATAAATTGTGGTCTAAAACTCCATGGGTGTTAACTACGGGGACTATAATGCACACACCCAACATAAATGTGATGCTCATCAAGAATAACACGTGCATTTAGTAACTGTTGGTTACACCTATATGGTTGTTTAGATTTAAGATAGAGTTAAATGGAATCATGATTGTTTAGTGATTCCTTATTGTAACATTGTGTCCTAATCTAATGAGATTGGTATCACTATTATTCCATTCCCTTGTTATTATGGGAATCTTGGAACTGAATTGAATCCAGAAGTGGATTGCTCACTGAAAAGTATTGACCCTTGAGTCTGGCACTACCTAACTTGTTTTAGAACTTTAAATGAGTTCAATGAATGAATAAATGAGACAAATGTCTAATCCTACTGCAGTAGATGGATTTGGGGGCGTTTCGGAGCTCCATGGTGATGCTAGTTGTCCCTGGCCCGGACACTAGTAAGTCTCACTAAATTCCGATCGTATCTATGGGTATTGATCGATGCCTTCCGTTTGGAAGATGAATCCTTCCTTTGAGGGAAGATAGAAATAATGAATCCTTCCTTTGAGGGAAGATGAAAATAATGAATCCTTCCTTTGAGGGAAGATGGTAGTAATGAATCCTTCCTTTGAGGGAAGATGGTAAATGTAATGAAATGAATGCTATGGTAGTGGCCACCCTATACATGTCCACATGATTGACTTTCATGTCCATTTATTGTTATTGTAGGAACTTTCTAGACTCATCTAGGATTGGAACTGTTATTGATATATTGAATGAATCTAACTCATGAATTAACATGCTATTGTAAGAATTGTTTATACATTGTTGAACCGTCGTGTTCACTAGTGTTATTGATGGCATTACAGGCCCGTTTGCCATTGCCGGTGCGGCAGCGCCCCAGGCGGGAGCAGAGGAGACCGCTCAGGTTCCTCCGGGAGGACTGAACGAATGGAATGGCCGGGATACCGTTTGATATGGGTATCCGAGAGCGAAACAGAGATCGGAACATTTTGAGTGAATATTTTGAGAAACATTTGAGAGGAGATTATTCTTTTGTGTAGTCATTTTGGATGTAATTAATGATCATTGTACAATATTTTGAACATGCACCATTTGATAAGTAAATGATGGATAGGATACATGTATAAGAAACATTATTTTGTATACATGTAAATTGTAATTGATGTTGTCAAATGAAATTGTTTCCGCAGAATTGTGTAATTAACAGGTTATTGAGATGTTATCCCTTGTGGATCTCGTTTTTAACTTCGGTTGATTCGGGATTTACAGGAGTAAGTATGGGCTCACGGCTCGGGGTTACCGGATCTCGGGCCCGGGTCGTGACAGAAGGTCTACTAGTTGTCCCAAAAATTGTAAATATGTCCATGTGTATAAGCTGGCACGGGGTGTTATTGGTGTGATGAACTTGGTGGTGCGATGAGTGTAATGAACTTACTTGGGCCCACCCAGGTTATGGAAATCATGACTGTCGTGGGGATGGAAAGATCTCAAAGAGACCTATGGGTGTTCATAATATCAACAACATTAGATCGTCCTAACTCCTTGATAAATGGCCCTTAGGTTTAATGGTTTTGGGAGATATCATTTTTTTGGTGTTCCGTCCAATGGTGGGTAATGGATGGAATGAGTGTCAAATTTGGGCTTGTGCCAATTATTTGAGGGAATGAGTGTCCAATTTGGGCTTGTGCCAATGATTGTGGGGGGGTCGGGTCATCGCACCTTCACATCACTCGAAACCCATTGCACTAATGCTCATCTGCCCTTGTGGGGCCATGACAATGATGGTAGCACACTCCCTTGCAGGGCTCCCTGGGGCCACATCTATTCATGATGAGGGGATATAAAGATCTGAATGAGACCTACTTATGTGCAAAATTTCAAGTCTATTCAAGGCCGGCTCAAGAAAATTCGAGGCCTAAAGCGACAATCCGAAATGAGGCATTTTCTATGGTTTAATATTATTATAAATATTTTATTTAAAATTTATTTTTCTTGCTTTTTTGCGATGCAAAATTACTAATTAAGTTTTTATATTCAAGTTTTTCTAATCTATATTAAGTCCACCTCCAAAACCCACATGAAAACTTTGGACCCATTCCCAAAACTCACATGGAAATCTTGGGTCACAAAATCCAATAACCTATTTGGCTCCAAACTCCCTGCCCCCAAACCAAAAAAAAAAAAAAAATCTTGAATCTGCCATTGGTAGGTCTCAAAGCATTTTCACCTGCGCATGGTGCGCGTACATACCATGAGTTAAGACTATCCAAGATGGACTTCAGAGTTGTGCTATTGGATGTTCTAGATGCACAGTGCTCGTATGCACTGTGAGCAAGTGAATAAATTCCGGCAAGGGCCCATTGTTTATCTTAAATTTTAATATCTACTATTAGGGTTGAAATCCCAAGCTATGGATCTATTACAACCACATCATGGATCAAATCTGAATGGGCCCCTATTAAAATAGGATACAAGAAAATAATGAGAAAGGCTGGTAAAGCAAATTCATGACTAAATGTATGATTGAGATTTGACACACATGAACGGTAAGAAATATAATGGTGTGCTAAAATCAATTGGACTCCTAACAATAGTAATATAAGGGCAGATTTGGAAATATAATAGGGCATAAATGACACTTTAAGGCCCCGTAAAAATCTTGGTTGTATCTTCTTAAGAGAGAGTTATTATGGGGCCTTATACTTTGGGAGTAAAAAAGGGATGGCACTTGACGAATTTGATTTTTTGGAATTTCAAAAGAGGCCAGCTGCTATTATGGGGCCTTATACTTTGGGAGTAAAAAAAGGGATGGCACTTGACAAATTTTATTTTTTGGAATTTTAAAAGAGGCCAGCTGCTATTATGGGGCCTTTTTTTCGGCCTTATTTTTTTAGGCCTCAAGCAAAGGCTTTATTGGCCTTATGCTAGAGTTGGCCCTTAGTCTATTAGGTTAGAACTTCACGATCCATGGCTTGCAAGTTATCAACTTTAGAAGGCATCAATTTTTTAAGGTTTTAACATATTAGTCATCCTTAAACTTGGTTTTCCCAATTTCATGATTGAAATTTAGATAATGTTATCAGAGTCACTTGACTTTCGTCAATATTTAAAAAAAAAAAAACTTTTTTGTGCCAATCCCATGATATCACGGAATTCTTCAATTTTTGTACCCTACGATCTTTGCAACCGGAAAGTGAATTCGTTTTTTATAAAACACAAAAATGACGTTAAAGTAAATACACATCTAACCACCATTTCTTAAGTTCTATCATTCAAAATTTTTTTTCTAAGATACAGCATAAAAGCTATGACATCATGGGACAATCTCATGATATCATTTGATTTATCGGTTTCTGTGACATATTCTGTTGCCATGACATCATGGGAGCTGGGGCAAAAAAGTTAAAAAATAAAAAAATTGAGCAAAATCAAGTGACTCTGATGACATTATTTGAATGTTAGTTGTGAAGTTGAGAAAATTAATTCTGAGAACTATTATGTTAAAATCCCAAAAAAGTAATATGAACAATCCTATTCGTGTCGGTGTAATTAAAAAACATGGGATCAGTGACATTAAGATGGGGGTAGTTGTGTATATCGCATTCGGATTGATCATATGAAGTTTTAAATAATGGACCTGCTCTATAGCCCTTGTGTGCAAATAAAGCTAATGAGCCGTAAGTAAATGCTCAGCTAAAAATTTGTGTATAAATTTCAAAACTACCGTAGTAAGTTTACAAATTTTCTAAATAACAATTTGGTTGAGAACAGATGAAATGAATGTTATTCCATATAAGTACTAATGAATTAACTATTTTCTCTAGAGGTCGAGTTTGGCAAACGACTTTTGGAATTGCATGCTTGAAAGCGACTGAACCATAGACACCACTAAAAGGACAGGTTCCCATCAGTTTCTGCCACCAGCTAAGGTGACTTACTTGTCAATATTGTCATCTTCAAGAAGCCGATAGAAACCCCCTTCTGTGAAAGGTGAATTAAATTGATCCACATCCAGATTATGTCAGACTAAGGAGACCTTAACCAGGCACAAATCATAATATATCAGATCACACTTACTATTACCATTATCGGCATTATTTTAGCCTTATCTTATCTATCTAGAGTCTGCCAAACTAGTATAAACCCTCCTCATGAATCCAAAAATTGAGCCATTGTCATATGCCCCAGAAGCTGTTTTTATCTTTGGACCAGAAATGGGTTGTTTAACAATAAAATAAAGAATCAAGGAGAGTGACTTTCTGTGCGTGCCTAAAAATTACGGACTTGGTTTAAGTGATGATGGGGGTCTACAGAGAGGCTGTTTAGCTGAACAAGAACGTCTCTGGTGATCTGAAATCTGAAAGGGAAGAGAAAACAGCGGTCAGAGCCCGAGGCTGCTGTCAGCCAAAGGCACTCCGACGCCTGAGTTAGTGCAGTCACTGAACTAGGGTGAAGTGAGGAAGAAGATGTGGGTGAAATAAACAGAATGTAGACTGTATATTGCGTACCTCTTATGGGGCTCCCATGCAGGTATATGGAGGAGAGAGTAGAAGGTTCCATAGTGGAGGTAGGTGAGGATACTTGTCCCATCAGCCCTACTCCTAGGATGGTAGGTGAGGATACTTGTCCCATCGGACGTCCCCTCAAACCCCTCACATAAATGTGGACGTGATAGGGAATGTCCCTTATCAGTATTTGGCGGCCACCTTTTGTCAGGGAGGCTCTGCCATGTTGCCGTCCCATCTCATAATGGAGATCTAGACGGACAACACCCATCTCGGTCAAGTAGACCGAGATGGGAATTACCGAGATCAGGGGATGCAGGACGTCGGGCATTGGTACCGAGGCGCTCGGGGCAGAGCCCGTAATGAACGAGGCCGGTAAGCAGACCGAATCCAACTCCAACTTGGTGACAGGTGGCACTTTTGCCGAACTGGAATAAATCAGGCCGGAGTAACCCCTAATTGGTATTTCAGTGCCGAGGCAGGAGATTACCTCGGTATTACGTAACCACTCCACACACTTTCCAAACATCATGGGCACTTTGTCTTGTCGAAATAGTAAAAAATATTTGGTATATGCCCTTGGTTAATTTAAGGGTAATTAGCGGTAATCTCTTCCTACACCCATTTAATAATGGCATGTGAGCCCTTAATTTAAGTATTCCAAGACACTCCTCACACCATCTTCGAGTCTTCTTTTACAGTCACTATAACTACTGTAAATCATTGACTGGCCACCAATCCAGGGTAACAGCATGCGTAAAATTCCAAAGCAATTTGGTTGTTTTCCCACCTTGCAAACAAACTTCATCAGTGACATATTTATCTGCTCATGAATTAAACTATGATTCTTAGAAAGGAGCATAGAATTGAAAATTAGCTCTTTGTTTGGTATTTCAAAGTCAAAACTTACTGGAGCTGATTCAGGTCCTTTATTTGCATTTGTCCTTTCAATCCCCATGAGATTGGGTTCCTCCTTTGGTTGAGCATCTAGAAGGGCATGAACCTGCAAGGAAATGCATGTTGGTGGAATCACTAAAATCCATAAAATCAGTGCTACCAATACATGCAGAGTCATGGGATACTAGTATTGCCACCAATGTATACAAAATGATGGCCAGATTAAAAAACCAAAGGCATACAGAGTGTTTTGCAGCTTGGAACGGCCATCCCAAATAGCTTAGGAGACTCGTACAGGAAGTCCTCCATGTCATAGCATATTAAATGAACTAAAATTGGCATGTTCCACAGGTCATGAGAAGCTTTTGCTTTTGGGTCTTACCATTTGATTGGTTCTGGTGGGCTTTGTCCATACATGTGAGGAGGCTAGTTGATGTTTTGAGTGGCATGGCCTTGTCTATCTCGTTTAGTGGTCAAGGACATGTTACTTGGTGCATTCTTGCACATAGAATTGAAAGAAAATTTGAAACAGTTGTTTCTATTGATTGAAGTTTAGCTGGTCAAATGGAACAAAAACTCAAAAGTTCATTCCACTGAGCCTATTTAAGATGCATCTGAAGGTACCCAAACTGCATCCAAGATTATGATTTTGGGTGAGAGGCTGATGGCATTGATTAATAATGTTGAGGTCTCTGTTGTCCACATGACTACTTTGAAGGACAAAGGGGATATATGATGATGCATAAAGAGAGGCTTGAAATAGCCAATCAGTCGCGTTCAAAGGCGAACTCCTTAATGCTTAGGATGATAAAAAGATAATTTGTGCGAGACTTTTTCAACCTGGGGCAGCTCAATGATACCAGAAGAGACTTCTCAACTAACCCAGATATATATTTTATTTTTTGACTGAAAGGGATGGACAGCCCTTACACTAAGGAAGAAGGGATTTTCTTTCCCAATTAAGCAACCCCAAAATTACATTGTTTTTAGGCATTTTGCTATTGATATATGTTTCTAAATCAAATGAAGTGCTAAATGGAATCTCAACCATCAGTAAAACAAACATTAGATGTTCTAGTCCCAGCCCTGTAGACATGATAAAACAACTAAAGAGTAAAATACATCTAAAACTGATCACCACTTTACAGTTTACACCAAGAAAATAGACCATAGACTTTTGAAATCTTGTTAGAATTTCACGACCTTAGGCTTGTCTAGTTTGGATCCTGAACTATCCTTCTTATACTAAAAAAGATTTAAAAAAATCATGTCAACAAAATTATCTCCACAACTATATACTTTGGTCAATTGGCTTACATGGGCATTTGATGTAAACAAAAAACGAACTTAGTATTTTGCTAATCTTATTCCTACAATTTTTTTTAAGGAAAGATATCCTAACCAAATTTAAAGCTTCAAAAGGTCATGTTTGACCATCAATTTCTCAAAGATTCCTCACCTTCTTTTTTTCATAAAATTGTGGAAAACCCATGTTTGGCTATTTAAACTCTAGTGGATTTGGGTATGCGGAAATCCTTCCTTTTGAGGATCCCCTTCTATTGGATTTGGAAATCTTTATTTTTGCAGATTTGCGTATGATTTTCAATTTTTATCAGCTATACACGTCAATACGTACCGATATTGATGTGAAATCCTTAGTCATATAAATACTCAATGCGAAAACCATGTTTTAGGGACAATGCGGAATCCTCAAATCCGTGAATTCCTTATAAGTTCCTCACCTATTACCAAACATGCCTCAAAGTTTAAATAAACTAAAACCCTAACAATAGGAAATTGATGTCCTAACAAAAAAAAAGAAAAAAAATTTGTATATGGTTTTGATTTCCTTGCCTTAGATGGGCCTACCACAGGCTTGATTACGGACTTCGGTGTGGCCCATGCCCAAAGGCTAAATCACATGCATGGTTCAAACTTGCGATCGTGGTTGTCATTGAGGTTGATCCTTAAAACTGTTAAGACAAGGCATCGTGTCACAATTTACGGTCGTCATGATCCATCGTGGTGTTAATTCTTTCTTTCTTCTTCTTCTTCTTTTTTTTTTTTTTTTGGCTAACGAAGCATTTCCAACCCTTTGGGCTAGATTAATTCCTTCAAGCCCAGAGAGAAGCCAGGTGAAACCCCTGTGCCCCCCCAGTGGTAGCATTAGTGGACTTAACCTTCGGTTCTTAAAGAGGAGGGAACCGGGAATTGATACTATGACCTTTAGCTCCAGAAGAGAGAGGAACCTTGGACTTGACCACTCGGCCAACCCCTTGGGGTGGTGTTAATTCTTTCACCCCAAAGAATATCCAGAAATTTTAGAATAATATAAAATCCTAGAAAATGATATTTTTTTCCATTAGTAAACATTTTAAAGAAACATATTGGTCCTCTTAACTCATAACATCCTATACCATTGTCTTAAATATAATCTGTAAAGTTTATTTTGAGTTAAATAGATGAATATCTATATACTAAAATAAGTTGAAATATAACAAATTTTACAATATGCATTGTAACCTTAGTTTTGAACTAACCATTTCTGTTAAATACTTAAAGTTAAGAAATTAGTAATAGTAGTGCAACACTCAAATACTCAATCACCAAATTAGTTAAGAATGAATTTCTAATTTCAAGTAATATTTACTACATCAAGATAAATTATTTAAAGTAGTGAAGTGTGGACATAAAAGAATTGTGGTTGAGGAGTGAAGAAGCCTTTACATGAGAAGACACCAAAATCTTTCAACTCGTTTGACTTTTAGTGAAAAAAGAGGCTTGAAAAGCTGTAGCACAGTCTCAGGAAGCATCACAATTAGTTAGGAGTAGGAAAAAGTAAAAAAAAAAAAAAAAAAAAAGGAGGGGAAATACAATTATAATTTTTTTTTTATCATTGCCTGATATTATGACCGTTGTTTTTAAAATATCGGCCATTATAACCTTTATGACCATTATATTTCAAAACATCGGATATTATAACCATTATGGACCGATTTATTTTCTCTTCTTTTATTATAAATGAACCGTTATAACTGATACGGTAATGTAATGGCATAGGTCGTTATCGTTTTATAATGGCCATTATGAAATGTTAATGATCCTTTTTTAAACCATGCTAAATCTCCCTCTAAATAAGGGTGGATGCTTCGAGAAATGGTTGGATTGGGGTTTTTCACACAACAATACAAGAAAGGGCTCCTCATATGGGTAATTAATCTAGATCTCATTTAACCATGCAACTACAAGTTCCATTTACAGATGAAACCTCCACTTTGAGTAAAATAGATATTTCTCCATTGTGGGTTTGTGGTAATCACAACATCATCATCAAGGGAAGCATTGTACAACTATTTGAGGTCAACTTCTCCCATTACCATTTGAAGAGTTGTTCGCACATTCAATCATGTGTAACTCTCTTGTTAGAAAATCGTATGTTGGCTAATTCATGGGTTGGACAAAACTCTTGGTCCATTGAGTTGTAATTTTTACATTTTTAGATATGGACTGTGATGGAGGTTCATATTTAAGATTGAAGGAAGGAAAAAGAAGATAGTCAGAAAATCAAGGTGTTGGAATTTCCAGAATTAGAACCTTGGTTCGCTCGAGCGAGCTTTTGCAGAACGCAGCATTCCTTCGAGATAGAATGGTCACCCACTCAAGCGAGCATCGCGAAAGTGTTTTGCACGAATTTGGACTTCCGTTTTGTGCGAATTTGGACCTCTTTTCCTATTTTCTCTCAATTTTCTTATTTGAGTCCTAATCATCTTAGGAAACCCTAAGCACGTCCTTATGCCTATTTAAGTGACTCTAAGGCTACCATAAGAACACACCTGTCTCATTGTTCTGAGTAAGAAACCCTGATTGAGAGAATTCTTCATCTCTAGAGCTTTCATTGGAGAGTTGTACTATAGAGTTCATCTAGAGAGTAGTTGCCTTCTACATCTCTTGTAGAAGATCATCTTTTTTCACAGAAGATCTGAAGAGTCAAGTAAGGTTGAATTTGTTGTGGTCAATGGTGTGAAGTCGTTGAGGCCTGAGGCTACACACGAGGCAACTATAGTCCTTAGGTAATGATTATGTATAAAGGGATTTGTCATTGTTTTTTAATTGCGAGATTCATAGTGCATGATTATTGATCCAGTTTGGATCCAGGGCTTTTCACCCGATTTGAACTTCCCACTTTATATTTTGTTTTCTCTTGTGGTGTATACTTTTTATTTTTATTTCCGCCGTGCATCATATAATTCTACACGCATTACTTGGGCTTTGAACAGACCAATCTAGAGATCCAAAGAAAAACCTTCATCTCCTATGAGACCCATTTGGAGCCACGCCAATCATTGGGTGAGGGAAGGGGGTTGTTGACATTTTGTTACGAGGTACTGGGCTCTCCTGTTGATGGTTGGTACAAATTGGTTTTTTTTTTTCCTTTTCTTCTTCTTGGGCCAACCTATGGCCATGGAAATCTTGAAGGAGATGAGTGATTTGGATCAGACCAACTTGTGTCAGTTACGTGCAACATTTTAAGTCTGTCCAATCATTCTAATCCTTTAATCCACGACCCTCAAATTTAACAATTATTGACTTTGATTCACATGGTGGGTGACGTTTAGATATTAGATAGGCTTCTGTGGTAGTGGGTTTGAGGGGGTTGGACTAACGAGAGGAGGCCTCATGTCCTTAAAAAAAGGGCGTTTGTATGATTGCTCTCTATTATTGGTATAGCATGATGATGCTTTCTTCAGTTTGTCAGGTTGCTAAAAGTGTTGGACTTCAAAATAATGAATAAACTGAAAAACTTTAAAATCCTAGATGAAAGGTTAGGATAATTTGATTGCGACAAGTTTTGATCTACCCCTAATTTATATGTATTCCTAACCATTTCGCCTTTTCTTCATGTGATCGCCTTTTCTACATGTGATTGACTTTTCTACATTTGGCCCCATTAAACAGTTCGAAAACAACAACGACAATAATAATAAAAGAGCAATTCATTGCATGGTATTAGAGATGATTTTCTGCAAGTGCAGTTTCAAGAGACTGAAAGTGACTTTTTTCGTATTGGCTTCAATGTTATACTGATGTGAAACAAACTAGGGTTCCTCAAGTGTACTACAATTTGAAGTATATATTTTATTCATTCAACAAAATTGGCCATGCATAAACTAAAGTCAACATGTACGATTGATTAAGGGCATGTTTGTTTGGATTAAAGTACAGAGCAATTGAATACATAGAATTTTATGCTTTAAGCTGGTTTAAGATGAAAACCAAAGTCAATTTAAAAAAGAAACAAAAAAAATAAAAGACATCAAATAACAGTTTTCACTTTATAGAGAAAGAATCAAAGGATGATGTGACTATATGTATTCTAATGCAAACAGATCCACTGATTTCGAGTGAACCGCAATTATTATTATCATTGGTGGCGGAGGTGGAAGAGGTGACTAATGCAAGAATTAACAAAATCCAGATCACCTTCAAAATACCTCAATGATGCTGTCATTTCCCACACTGAAATGCAATTTCACCATTCACTAGATATAGACCGGACAGACATTCCCCATTCTGGTTCAGCAGTCAGCACATGCACCATCATCTTTTTGTCATTCCCATCTGACATGAATAGATGGCATGGAATGAGATGGAATTACTCTAATGATCTTCGGTGGGTGAAGCTGAAGGTCTGGATAATTTGGCCAAGTCTTGATGCAGACTGTAATAACACAAATGAGCTCATGCCTACACTCTACATAGAGGAAGATGAAATCATTGGGGGTTGGGGGATGAGTGAGAGAGACTGCTGTTGTGAAGTGCATGTGGCTGGGATTACTTTGAATCTGTCAACACATGCACCAAAGAACATGTTGGCCACTTGTGTCGTACAGGCAAAGAAAAGATGGATTTGGTTTGATTTGAAATGATTTGATTACGTGGGTTTGGAACTTGTTCTACTGTTAGCATGCACACCCAGTAGAATGGGACCCACACTCCCCTCCGTAGCATTCACCTAGCCATAATCCATGCATTGAACCTGACACTGAGGATAGTTTTTGTAGTGGGACTTTTGATTTAACAAATTTCGTCTGATTGAGAATCATTTGGAGTGGGACCCACGATATAATGGACATCCACATATGTCAGGCCCACACTGCTTAATAAGGAGGGGTAACACAGGTTAGGCCCACTCATGTGGACTGGTTAATTAAGTTTGTTGGGTCCAAAAATGGATCCAGATTCCTTGGAAGTCTGGGGCAATACCCAATTCTTTTTGAGGAGTGCCAATCATGTTCTGAGATAGTACCATTGTTATCAATGCAAATGGTAGGGCTCAGCTCGAGTTCGTGTTGGGTCTGAGCCCAAGCCTGATTATTGTTTTGTAGACCACGACCTCGGTAAAATGGACCCCATGGTCCCAGACCAAAATATGAACGTAATTCAAAGTTATAGAAAATCATTGTTATAATAATGTTAATCTACCAGACTATTAATATACTTAACTATAATGTATGTAGCATGACAATATACGTATCATATACATTAAAACGTTATACACTTGAGTATTCATGTCTGGATTCAGACCATATTAGCACTTGGGGATACCTGGGTTTATTTTGTGTTTTTGGAGGGATCCTTAATTTGGATGGCTGGATAGTCTGATGTCCATTGGCATCCCTACCTTTTAGTATCATGTTCTCATTGTTTTGGTCCAAAATACTAGGCCCAAGACCAGTTGCCTATATAAATCTGGGCCCAGTTGTCAATTGGACCCAAAGCCAGGTCTATATTCAAAGATTCATGGTTGAGCCTAGACATGGCAACAGGATCTGAGACAGAACCAGCCGTCAACTGAGAGAGAGAAGATATTCTCTCTTAAGTCACTACGCCATATATATGGAAAATATTCATGCGCATCCATCCCTCGCCGTATTACAGTGGGACTACATAGTAGCGTTGACTTTATGATACATTTGAACCATCCACACATATGGAACCCCCTTAAATACACTAGATCCATTGAATTTTCACATATCCGAATGGATTGGACTATTGGACCTCAAACTTGATATATGGGCTCATCCAAGATGTCTCTTTCCATCCCCCACAAGTCCCATGATCAATGGGTCCCTAGGTGGACCCCATTAAGTTTGTCCCTCATCGTATGGTGAGGAAATGATGCACATGAATTTGGTCAGGAATCGTATATAGATGTCCATTTTGGAATTCAGGTTCATGGATTTGAAACTACTTGGACCCAGAGCCAGGCCCAAATATCATCGGGCTGTTTCAGAACACCCAATCTCAGACCCAAGATTTAATGAATCCAAACTAAGTATCAGCCCTATTCTCATGGGTCAGGTCTTCAGATAATAAATCTGTAAATGGTAAGTAGTATTGTCATCCCATCTAATTGGGTTAAGGATGACTAATAACATCCTAATCAAAGTCCCACTTTCCACACCTCTGAACGGCTGATTGAACATCTATGTCCACCCATGAGTGAAACATTGGGATGTATCCGGACTTACATCCAAACCCAGCTATATTGGACCCGCTGACCCTACCTGAGTCAACACAACTGAACCCAGGAACCAGGTAGGGAGGAATTAATTCGTAATTCTGGTTTCATCTAGGTCTGTTTTTGGTTTGGTTTTTCCCTAATGCAATTCGGGGTTGGACTTGGGTTGGGCCAATATCATCTCCGGTCGGCATGAGTTGCATCGCTAACAAAATATGCTCATCCCTTCTTCCTTCCAATATTTGGATTAAAAGAGGTGTTAAAAAAAAACAATGGAGAATAGCCCGAGCCTCAGTAAGTGAAGAGGTTTTTTACAGTTTTATGTTAAAAGTGGATGATCATTATCTAATAGGTAAACGAGAGAATTAGCAACAATTACACTTAGCCAATCTTGTAGACACATGTTACCTCCATGGAATGTAAAAGATGAGATTGGGAGACGGGTTTTTTTTGTTGTTGTTTTTATTTGAAGCAATAAAGAAGTAAAAGTTGCAGATTGCATTTATAGGAATTTTTCTTAGTTTATGTTTTCAATCTCTCTTTGAGAGAGCGGAAACCTTAAGGATCTTTCCGAGCATCTGAAACTCCACATATAATATCTCTAATTTTTTCTCACCTAGAAAATGCTATAATCCCAACTGCCAAAACTCTTAACACCCATTCCCTGATATGAGTGACTTCTTAGACAACAGGCACATAACAACTCCACCCAATTTCAGACTGAACACATGTGAAATCACTTCTCCCAATTCCAAGTCTTATAAATATAAGATGTATATGTCTCTACAGTGGCATATTGATCACTAGATCCTAGAATCAAAGGAGAGAAAACACATTATAGCAACTGACACCAAATTAAGGAATGGAACTGAAATCGATTGGACACTTTTTTTAATAAAAGACAATTGTTAATATTTAGTAATCCCTGCTTGAGAAAAAATCAATCAAATTCCTTATCACTTATCTTGATAAACAATTGAATGATAAGAGCACATAAAAATTATCCGATATTGTAAATAGAGATGACCAAAAATTAAAAAAAGAAAGAAAGAAAATATAATATTTATCCAATTAGAATAGTTCATATGTTAATAATTTTTAAAAATATGATTAGCAGGAAAAAAACCAACGATATGATTTTCACACATATCATCTCATTTTTACGATTTTCAAAACTTTTAGTTGAATTTGGAATTTAATTGATTAAAAAAATAAAAATATCCAAAAATCCAATCAAACATGGGTAAGACCTAAACGTGTGTATATATTTAAATAATGCAAATTATTCCAATTTTGACTCTTAGATGACTCCCAAATAAACCAATTACCTTATTATTTAGCTTTCTTCCAATATCTCAATAATTCTTTTAATAATTTATTTAATTGATATATATATACTACAGTGTTGTACCATCATTCATAAATCATGCACAAATATGATTCTTTCTAACCACTACAAACTTATTACATTTCTCATACATATAATATGAACTTGGTCATAAAATATTCATTTTATAAATTATATATTATTAACAAACTAATATATGTAGCATCGTGGTTAGATCGTTATAACTTATCACACTAATTTATGCACCCATATGTAAAGTTAAAAAAATTTTAAGGGTCAGATCCGCAAGTTCTTTAACTAAATTCGTTCGATATTCTTTTTAATATTAAATAGGTTACACCTCCAACTTGAAACCTATCGTAGGCCATCTTAGACCAAGCTGTCCAACACGTATGACATCAAAATTTTGTTGTATTTTAAGTGTTATTCAATGTATCCCTCCTTTATGAATTAATTAATATTGTGGGCTTATGAGAAAATAATACTCACACATGCATATTACATTAGCAAAAAATACCAAATCAAACAAAAGAAAAGAAAAAAATAAAAAATATATTTATTAGGACAATAATCTGGATGGTTTGGATGGGGTTTACAAGGTCAGTCCATGTCTGATTCATTTAACAATAGGTCACAATTTCTTAAACTATATATGAGCACTACAACAATGTGCACTTTTGCCAGTGCTAAAAAAACATTGATAAAGGTCTATAAAAAGCCGGAAAAAACCTTTTCTAGCGATTTCTCTTGCATCGGTAAGCCATTGGGAAAAATACCATTTACCGATGAAAAAGAGATAGCACGGGTAAAAAGTTATACATTGCCGGTGTTTTATTTCGTTGGGAAAGGAAGTTTATTTTTCAATAATAAATTTAAAAAAAAAAAAACTTGCCCGCGCTTTTTTGCTCTGATAAAATATTTACATTTCATGCAAATTAGTTTTTCAAAATTTTTTAATGTATTTATTTTTTTAAAAGTAATTATTTTGAAGGAATTTTGTCAGCGTTTCTTTTCGCTTGCAAAGTATTATTGTGTCAGTAAAAGTTTTAGAGCAAAAACAATTACTGGCGCAATCAATCAATATATATATTTTTTATTTGATTTTTAATTTTTTTTTCCTATATATACCTTAGTACATCATCACAATTTTCAACTTGTGTCGTATGAATAAATTGAAACTGTTAATTCCATTACTACTACACACCCAACATCCATTTCCATTCCAAAACCATCAAAAAATGAAACAAGAAAATTCATTTCACTTCATATGAATATTCAAACATCCTTTTAACATTGAAAGCACTTTACCATTACCATAACAAAATTAAAACCCATACTAACATCCTACTCTGTACCAACATTCAAATACCAATGAAAATTTACATATTCATATATGATCATTTCATTGTTGCACCATTCCAACACATGCACCATTATTTAAAAAAACTTCCGGCATCCTATTTTAACATATAGCAATATATTACTTTGCATACTTGGCCTTCATGTTGGCCACATCTTAGCTGCATCGAATGTTTTAACAAAAAAACTTCTTCAATTTTCATTCAATCAGAATAAAAAAGAGAGCAAGATTAACATATGATTAAGAAATGAAAGGCACAATGACTAATCCTCTTTCTTTTCTTTTAAATTTAACAAGATCCACAGTTTAACAAGAAAGGATGGAAATATCAGTGGAAAAAATGTTCGAACACTAAAGAAAGCATGGCCACATAGGCACAAGTAAACTTCCTCAGGCTTCCATTGCTTCTTGCTGACTCCATAAACCAAGTGAATTAAGGCTTTGCTTTTAGCATTATTTGAGACTACCCAAGTCGTGAATTTGAGCAAAAAGATATGCCTGAACAGTCAAGTGGAAGAAGCACACAAGAAGATCCTTTTTTCTAAAAGAATATTAAGTAGGTCATTATTTTCTATTACATTTTGCACAAATAGCTCTTTGATAATAATTTCTCCTTCACCTCTCTTCTTATCTTTTAATATAGAGCTCCATGGTTTGTCATTGATGCTCAACAGTAAAACAACAAAAAATAACAACTCCACTGTAACTCTACTGAATCAAAAGAAAAAGTAAAGAAAGAAGTTTCAGGATGCATTTGGATGCATAAGTGAATTAAATTGCAACAAGTAGTTATATCATGTGTATGAACAAAATACCAGATAACATTTAGGATGTAGTACATAGTTTCCTAATGTGTAAGACCAAAATACCAAAGAACTCTTAAAATTTACAGAGGAAATGGGTTCCAAAAAACAATGTCACCTACTTTCAAGTAGGACGTGAATGCAACTGCAATCCAGGTGTGAATTCCTAAATATGAGTACTAAGATGGGTCATCACAATTGCGCAATTTCCAATTCAATGAAACAGCTTCTATGACAATTCTATAGTATACCGGAAATGATGAATGGAAGTTCACTATTTAGAAAAAAGTATACATCCACATCCTGCTGATATCCACCATTGTTGAAAAAGGAAAAAAGAAACCCAGCTCTTTTAGACAATGTTAGGTCAAAAGATCAATGGTCAAAAGAAAATAGAATGATGCTTTTTCTCCCCCCTGAAGTTGTGTTAATAAGATCACTGAAAATGGGTAAGAGGGTGATTTTTCTTTATTGCATTGACATCATGAGCCAATAGTAATGCTACAAGTCTCAGCTCTCAAGGTCACCATAATAATAATGCTAGCACAATAATCCGAGTTAAGCACGAGTATGTCTACCAATAGTTTATGTACAAAATAAATAAAAAAACATGAATAAGGATTAAATTAAATTAAGTTTAGTTAAAAATAAAAGAATTATATGATTAAAATCTAAGTATATGACAACTACAATAGTTAGTAAATACAATTAATAATTTATCATATGTTAAAAAATAGTTAGTAAATGCAACTACACCAATGCATAAGCATGAAAAAAATAAAGGAAGAAATATTCACAATAGTAATAACATGAGTCAACATTCTAACTGGAGTTAATGTTCGAAAATGTTGTAAGCCCATTGGCAGGGGTCTGTGCTTCAGCTAACTACTTTGACACTGTTCTAATAAGATTTTATGTAAATACGTTGTGTGGTGTAGTGGTTAAGTATTTTTAAGTGGTAGAGGTCATGACACAAGTTAGTTATTTTAGTGTTTTTTACTAAGGCTCCTTTGAAAAGTCAAAATTGAAGGAATTCAATCAAAATTGAATTAAGAATGCTTGGCTTTAATATATTATAATTGTCCAAGGATAAAAATGGATGTGTTTGATAATAAGCGTTTGAAGAATTTTTGTTTTGCACATTTCCAATGCCTTCAAATCTTTTTAGAAATTCAACTATTGGAATTCTTAAAATGCCAATCTCCAAAAAAACATTTTTCTAATTTCAGAATTTGGACTATTTCTTAAGGCTATTTTAGCTATTTTACTGTGCCTGATTTTGAAATTCCCTCTACCAAACAAAGACTTTGGGAAATCTAAAGAAACGATTGAGAAGCTTTCAAATGCCATATAGCCCAAATTTTACACAGGAGTTTTCCTTAGTTTTAAAGCTTTACCCTCTATATACTACTGCAAGTAAAGTGGCTCGTGGGCCTGAGGAGGCTGAGCTCTAAGCTTGGTCATTAGCCTTTCTTAAGCTCTGCTTTTAGGCCTAACAGTTGTATCATTTCCTTAAGTGCACCGGTCATTTCGTCCTTTAAGTTTGACCCATTTTGGGCTACACTAGAAAAGGTTCGTAATGAAATATTGGACCAGGGGTGACACTAAAATGTAAGTTTATCTAATTTATGGGCCTCACTCAGTCTTAATCTCATTTTTAACATTGAGGCATGCACAGGCTTCTGATCATAACCTGTCAATCTGACCTAGGCTTAGCCCATTTATAACATTTAACTCTTTGGTATTTATAATTAAATCAGTCTTAGCTTTTAGTATAGCTTATTACCCTTTTTTTAAAGATATATAAGTTAGTCTTTCATTTTCTCAAAACAAATAAATTACAAAAATGAGTGATAACTACTCAAAAGAATAAGGGGATTTTTACGAAAAACTAGCTTTAAACCCAGATTACATGGATTTATTAACAAATACTTAAAAACTAGGGATTGGTGGCTCACACATTTTTTGCACTAATTTACCCCCTAACGATATTGTTACTAGTTTTCCCTAAGATATCGTCCGTCTCATGTTAAAACCCGATCCCTGTTTTTCTCTTCTTCCTTCTTATTTACTCTCTGTGTCCGTTACCAACTCTGGTTGCCACCTTTCCATTCGCCCACAGAAAAGGTAAGCTATTTGTCTAGAGTCATCTTCCTCCTTCCACTATTCTTTTCTTCATTCCCCTTCACGAAGCTGCGGGTTGAACTCATTCTTTTGTCACCTGGCCTTCCCCAAAATTCACAATCGAAGGGAATTACATAGAGATGAGTTTCCACAACTTCTTAATAAATGTGGTTTGTCTTCAGGTTGAATTTTAAGTGTTTCCACCATCTCGGATTTCTATAGAACGAGATTTCCCATTTTTGCTTGTGGTTATATTTTTTGCGTCAATCAGCCTTTGATGTGAATGAGATTTTAGTAGAATGAGAATTCTCATTTCTGTATGATCTGAAGTATTCTAATTTATTTTTCACTGTATATTTACAAGTTGCTCTGTCAAAAAATGCATTGACAATGAGTTCTATAGAATTTGTTTTTTACTGTTGCTTTAGTGAATCTGGCATATGATTAATGAACTTTATAGATTTCCCTCCCCCCCCCCAAGCTAGGATTCTTCCATGGAAGTTGATTAATGGGGTTGTAAGATCTTATATGTATATAAGATGTCGGACGCTAAGGGAAGATATAAGGATGGCGCACGAGAGGAGGAGATGTCGTAATGATGTTTTAAGGGAAGAAATAACGATGTGTCAAGTATTGTTAATAAGGGGGGAAATTATCTTTTTAATATATGTGTACGAGCCCCCAATTCGATTTTGTCCTATATTTCTTAGGGAAATTCTATATGAACCCATTTTTCTGCTGAACACACCCACATTCTTCTATGAACAGTGATTTAAAAATCACTGTTCATAGAAGAATGTGGGTGTGCACAGCATTTGTGCCGGTGC
The DNA here is from genome assembly GCA_028538565.1 of Umbellularia californica. Taxonomy (NCBI): domain Eukaryota; kingdom Viridiplantae; phylum Streptophyta; class Magnoliopsida; order Laurales; family Lauraceae; genus Umbellularia; species Umbellularia californica. Next base: position 97,425,725 of record JAPQWN010000003.1, read on the forward strand.
ATATAGAATTTCCCTATTTCTTAATCAATATGTCTGAGAAATAGTTAACATAAAAAAATCTCGTAAAAGTCCATTGATTCTTTCATTTGATGCTAAAGGAAAGGGAACGGTCTGTTTTTGGGCATCATGCAGGTTTACCGCTGCTTTGTTTGGCGGTAAGACCGAAGCTGCAAGTTTTCCTCCTCTCTGAGAGGAGGAAATCTTGCTCGTAAGGAATACCGCTAGTCCTCAAGGCGGTAAAGCCTCCTTTGCAGTTTTCCTCCCGTCTAAGCGGAGGAAAACTTGCAATTGCACCACATAGCGCACCAAACTTGCAGACCAACTCTTGTTTTCCTCTATTTACATCATGGCCGGGTCATGGGCTGGGGATTTGGTACACACATGAGAGAGTATTTTTTTTTAACTTTTTTTTATTAGAAGGAATAGGTGGTTTTTAAAATTTTGTATTGTTTCATGTGATCCCTTTCTTTTTATTTTCTCTTGAATTGACCTTCACTTCATTTCATTGGTAAAGTAAGTTTACCAAATAGGAAATAGTGAGTGGTGAGAAGTGAACATATAGGGTGGGGTCCACGCGTGGTTAAATTCTACCGTCCAAAACCAAAATCATCTCAAATAGAGAGGGGAAACGGGCTCCCTCAGACCAAGTAGAAGATGAACTGAATATGAAAAATTGATACTCAAAATGAGTGGTGTTGGTTTCTCATTTTTTTTATATAATATCATGTACTCTCATCAATAATAAAGAATTTACCCCACGGGAAGAATCACCAATTATATTTAGTTACTTTGTCATTGGGACTTGGTAATCATGTTTGATCTCTATGCCACGAAGATTTTGATTACCTAGTGACTACGCTGCTTCCTAAATTTGCAGTTTACCTGGTTATAGTCTACTCAAAGGATTGCTTCATATCTTAATTCTTTAATTCCTGTTATAGCTGTGTCAAAGATTGCTTCATATCCTAATTCTTTAATTCCTGTTATACCTGTGTCAACTACCAAAGTTTGCTATTTTGATTTTTTTTTTCTCTTTGATCATCGGATGGAAATTCACTAGATATGGACTACAAGAAGAAATGCAACTATTAATTATTTTCATTTTATGTTAAAGGAAATGAAAAGGCCTGCTTGCGATAAATTTGGGCACTCACACAGGTTTACCGCTAATTTATGATTTACTCATTCACGCGGTCCATGCATTTTAATTAATTGTATTTTATTTTAGATATTAATTTTAATTTATAAATCAATTTGCGCGGGATTTAACCATGCATCGCATGAGATCTTTTTGCTAGTTCTGTAAAAAAAGAAACTAAATCCGACCACCAACCTTTCTTAAAAGAAGAGATCCTTGTTTATGAAGCTTAAATGCACACATCAATGTGGGGCCCACTGAAGGAGGGGACCAAGTAGGGATCTCTTTATCATGTTGGGGTCTAAATGTTTTATAGAATGTGCCCCATGTAATCATCCTAACCGCTTTATCAATGGCTAATAAGTTTAAAACTTTTTTAAAAACTGACATGTTGATCCAATGGTATAGACCTTTAGGATGGGAGTAAAAAATGAGAATGGCGTACTTCAAGGGTGTCCTCTGAGTATGGTGCACATGAAGCTTATAAACACACCTCTATGTAGGGCCCACTTGGGGACGGGATCAGGTGTGGATCTCTTCATCTTGTTGGGGTTTGCTTGTTATAAAAATTGGGCCCCATGTGATCATCCAATGGCCAACATGACCCGTCAATCCAACGGTAACGATGATTCAAAAGGGTGTAAAAAATGGGACCCCCGTAATTCACGGGCGTCCTCTATGTGTGGTCCCTTCGGATGGTCTGGCAGGGCACCGCTATGATGTGTGCCTGGTGTGAAAAAAAGGTGCATTCAACCCTATGTCTCCATAAGAAAAAATGGAAACATTAGGATGAGGAATGAATTGCGATGCGTGAGCTAAAATTGCAGGTTTTCCGCTTTACTGAAAGGTGAAAAACCTACATATAAAACCTGGATATGCAGAATTTCTGCTGTTCTGAACGGTGGAAAACCTGTATATGTAGCATTTCCTCAACGGCGGAAAGACTGTATATGCAGCATTTCCACTGTTCTGACCAGCGGAAAACCTGCATATGCAGATTTTCATGCTATAGACGGGGCAAACCTGCACCTTTTTTTAATCTTCTCCCCTCCATGTCTGGGTGGGTTGAATCCATGGTAGGGTCCACCAATGATCTATACAACATTGGACATGAAGATCTTGCCTAGCAAATTGAAATAGTAATAATAATAATAATGAGTTTGTTACAATAGCTACTTGAAAATATGAATCACATAAAACATTAATTTTTAATGTTGGATGTGCTCCTAGGCCCATGGGCTATGATGGTCTTTTATGGTTTGGGTCTAGCCAAGCCAAAGATTTTGAACCATCGCCCATTTGGTTATCAGGCCGAAATTGTGGACCACACTAAGCCATGGCCCTAAAATTAAAGCAGAGGCCCATCTACTTTTGCAAATCATTTGTACTTTTATTCATACTATAAATGACAGCCGGGCTAAAAATTCAGGCTATGGTTTAGTCCATGGGCCTAGGAGCACAACCCAATTCCAATATAGCTAGTGTTGGTCAAGTTCAGGTTGAGCTTATGCCGGCTTGACCCATAAGTGCACTAGTAGGATGGTGTAAAATGACATGCAATGACAAGATGAATCTAAATATGTCCCTGAAGTAGTTATCCCGTGCACACAATGCTTCAATACACACTCAATGTTGGCCCACTTGGGGATGGGAACCGGGCGGGGATCTCTTCCTCTAGTCGAGGTCTACTTGTGACAAAAATGGGCCCCATATATTTTTCCTATCGCCATCATCAATGGCCATCAAGTTTTAGCCTTTTTTTTAGAGTTGACCCCTTGATCCAATGGCACAGACCATTCGAATGAAATAACAAGATGCCCAATGCATAAAGTAAGGCCTAGCCATGAACTTAAACTCCCACTCACACATGTATTAACAAGAGGCTCACTTGCTTTACTAAACCCAACCACCAGTTCTTCTTCTTTGAAGTTGGACTAGCATGGAGCCCCTATGCGATGCACATGTTATGTCACGTGCGACCTGAATAATATATTCAAATTAATATTCCATTAGTATGCATTTCCATTCACTTTGAATACTATATAAAAACTTTGAAAATAACCTTAATCTATAGAGTTGGAAGGCATCCCTTTTAATAGGGTTACATTCACACAAATGAGTTCAAGAGAGACACATTTTATTAAAAAGGCACATGTATTTTTAAAAGACACATTCACAATGGACCCAAGAAGGAGCAAATTTAATTGAAAAGGCACTATGTGTTTTTAGAAAGACAAGCTCGAGACTCATTCACAAATGGGCCTTAAGAAGCTGACGTGGCTTCTTTTAATGCCAAAATTGAAAAAAAAAAAAATTCCTCCAGCTTTAAAGAGAAAGAATTGCAGTTCAGGAAAGAAAGCTCGGTTCTCACTTATCCTTGAGCCACGCATATATGTCAGCAGTCGAGTGACTCTGTGCACCGGATTTACAATAAGAATCTGCAAGAGAATTGGCAATGAAGCGGGAATGCTTTGATGATATGGGCATGGATGGTTCTGGTCTCTGTGACTGTTGTGGGCTTCCTGTTTAGGGTGGGGGTGATTGAAGAGATGAAATGGTTTGGGAGGAAGTGAGGTTCTCTTCATATCCGCGCATGGCTTGGATCCACCAGCTATGAATATCAATCTTTTGCGATTTGACTCGAGGACTATATAATGTCTATACCGCTCTCTGGAGGCTTCTTGGCATCATATTCATATTCATATTTATATTCATATTCATATTCATTGGTGGTCGGGTTGATTGTGGAAGACGAGGAGTGTAAGTGCCTAAATAATACGGACTTAGTTTAAGTGATGGAAGAGATTAGGAAAATTCTGTTTGATCGGGGAAGTCACCGACGGCCTGAATCCTGAAAACAGGGAAGAAGGAGCAGTCAGAGCCCGAGGCTGTTGTCAGCCAAAGGCACTCCGACGCCTGAGTTAGTATAGTCACTGAACTAGGGTGAAGTGAGGGAGAAGATGTAGGTGAAATAAACAGGATGTAGACTGTATATTGCTTACCTCTTATGGGGCTCCCATGCAGGTATTTGTAGGAGAGAATAGAAGATTCCATAGTGGAGGTAGGTGAGGATACTTGTCCCATCAGGCCACTCCTAAGATGGTAGGTGAAGATACTTGTCCCATCGGACGTCCCCTCAGCCCCCTCACATAAATGTGGAAGTGATAGGGAAGGTCCCTTATCAGCACTTGGCCACCTTCTGTCAGGGGGGTTTGTCATGTAGCCGTCTCATCTCATAAATGGAGATTAAGACGGATATCCATCTCAGTCAAGTGGACCGAGATGGGAATTACCGAGACCAGGGGATGCAGGAGGTCGGTCATGGGTACCGAGTCGCTCAAGGCAGGGCCCGTAATGAACGAGGTCGGCAGGCAGACCAAATCAAACTCCAACTCGGCGACAGCTGGCACTCTTGCCGAACTGGAATAAATCAGGCCAGAGTAACCCCTAATTGGTAGTTTAGCGCCGAAGCAGGAGATTACCTCGGTATTACGTAAGCACTCCACACAATTGCCCCTCCGCTGTCGAGCTCGTCAGCTCGGGGCTGGAACGAGGTCGGGAGCTGGAGACGTGGAAGCTTACATGAATACCGAGCGAGCATACCTTTTATACTGGCTGCGGTTGTCACGGTCTTCATAATGACTTCATTTATGAGCTCCATCAATCAGTTGCCAGTCTGTCCGCTGGGAAGCGTCAAAATCGCTGCGCCTGCCCGAGAAAATTAATTGTTCTGACGGCGTTTACTGCGGAAGCCGCCCTGATCTTGACACGTGGCGCCATCTGGTTCACGGTACCGTAAACCGAAGCGACGTGTGCGTCTTTTGAGGCGGTGTAATGAGGGCGTGCTTTTGGTTTTTCGAGGAGACGCCTTGCTGCCCTATAAAAGCAATGCCTCCTTCTTCCTCCTCTACCTTTCTGCTCTGAATCTGGGGGAGACTCTGCCTGCGTGATTTCTCAGACCATCTCTGTATCTTCCTAACCTTTCTGTCCTTCCGCGTCTAGTTTACTGTAAGTCTTCTTCTCCCTGATCTTTCCTTTGAGTATCTCTTCTCCAGTTTCTTTCTTTAGTTAGGGCTTTTCGTTCACCCAACTTAGTTTTCAGAAACATGGGAAAAGGGGTTTACCGTTGTCTAGCCGATACCCCTGAGGCTCTGTTTAGGTTTAGGGCGACCTACGATATTCCGGACGACGTCCGGGTTAGGCTGGATGATCCAGACAATCTCTGGGATGGTGATGTCTACCGAAATGGGGCGATGCCCTTTCCATTGGTCTCGGTAGTGGAAAGGGGAGTGAGGTTTCCCGTCCACCCGTTGCTCAGGCGGTGTCTGGCAGCGTGGCATCTTGCCCCTTGCCAATTGATGCCGAATAGCTATAAGATTATCATGGGGACAGTAGCACTGAATAGGATTTTAGGCATCCAGCTCGGTGTCCACGATATTGAAGAGGCATATGATATTAGCAAGTCCACCGGGGTGATCGACGACCGCTATTACCTCCGGAGTAAACCGAAGATGGTCTCGTTCGTAAATGCCCTGGAGGACTCGATGCGCCATGCCGGGACCGATCGGTTGTTCGTTACTGGCAACTGGGAGATCGGTGCGAACGAAACCGAGGCAGAGAAGAGGTACCGGATACCTCGTCACTTTGGGCGCCTCCCAAGTAAAGCACCGAGCTCAAAAATAACTTAACTTTTTATCCTGCTATCTTCCCGCCGGACTGACACACGCTGATCTGTTCTTTTGTGCAGGCGTCGCTGAGAGGAGACAAGCGGCCATTCACGACGGCTGGAGGAAGAACGGAGGTTGGTTCGACAAAGTCCAGCAATACCAGGGGCATAAAGGCCGGGCTGCCTGGTGTCTTATAGGCTACTTGCCGAGATACAGGCATTACAACAAAAGGCAGGGGTCGGAATTGCTTGAGGTCGGTCCCAGCAACGCACCAGAGGCGTTTGGGCAAGAGCGGCCGATCTCACCCCTTACCGACCCGGAAGAAGCTTCTAAGGAGAATCGGCCCGGTGCCGAGATGGGTCAAGATCCTCCTGTCACCAACCTCCGGGAGAGGCTTTTAGGAAAGCGGCCATCCTCGTCGTCGAGGTCGGCCCACTCTTCTTCTTCTTCTAGGGACGGCCATCCGGCTCCCCCATCCGGCTCCTCCCGGGATGATTCGACTGCAGCCAGGGAGGAGAGGCAGACGAAGAAAGCGAAGGGTGAAGAGCCGCGCCAAACCAGGGCCCGGAAAGAGAGGGCCAGTCGGAGAGGTCTGACGGAGGAGGCGGAGGAAGAGCCGCGGGTGGAAGAACAACCTTTGGTTCGCCGAGGGAGACAGGAGGAGAGGACGTCGGGGGCGCCCGAAAGAGAGGGCCCATCCCGGCAAGACCCTGTCCTGCCCTCGGCGCCTTGCGCCCCTCTGGATGAGCCCTGGAGGCCATCCTTTCTTCTAGCCCCAGGGACGCCGCTGACCTCGGGACACCATTTACAAGGCTGTCCGGCAGTGGCGGCCGTGCTGGCTGGGGCGTGCTCACTTCCCCTGGACGTTGAACGTTTCAGGAGAATGGAGGAGCCTACGCTGCTTCAGGCCAACCTGTCGTCGGCCCTGATGGTGAGCATTACTCTTTATGTATATAGATTTAGAGACATGCTGTATGTTGCTTCTAACTTGTTCCTGCTGTCCAGGTGGTGCAGAGGTCTGTGGTGGCTCTGGAAAAATGCCAGCAGAGCCGTGCCGAGATCCAATCCTTACAGGCTGACAGACAGAAACTTGCTGCAGCCCTGGAAAGGAGCTCGGAGGAGCTGAGGAGGGCCGAGGAGGCATGCGCCAAGCTGAACGCGGAGAACGAGGCTGCTATGGAGGCAATTACCAAGAAAAGTGCTGAAAACTATGAGCTCCAAGCAGCCGCGTATGAGATGGAGAAGAAGGCCAAAGAGAGGGAGGCCGAGATGGAGGTCTTGAAGAAAGGGAGGGAGGCCGAAGTGGAGATCCTGAAGAAGGAGAAAGCCAAGGCCGAAGCTCTGCTGAGGGCCGAGCAGGAAGCTTCAGCCAAACTGAAGGCTGACTTCGAGGCTTCTCGGGAAGCAGAGCTCGAGGCCTCCTTTCAGAAGGGGGTGGCACAGGCGACAAAGCTTTATGAAGAGCAACTCGTTCCGCTGGGGGAGGAGCTCTTCGAAATGGGATGCCTGGCCGTACTGAGAGAAATGGGGGTTCCCGAGGACCACCCCATTCGTCAAGGCTTGCCCAAGCTTCCTCGTGCCGAACCTGAGTCGCCAGCCCCTCCGTTCTCCGTGGCACCTCTAGACCGCGTAGATGAAGAGCCTCAGGCCTCAGAAATTCTCCAAGTTCCAGCCACCGAAGCTGCTGCTGCTGATCTCGGGCCTGTTGCTACTGAGGCCCCTCTTGCTCCTGCTGGCGATGGTGAAGTCGAAGATGTGTCCATCATTGACATAGATCGGCTGCCATGATTTTTCTGTCTTCTTTTCTTGTGCCCATTTTGGGGAGATAACATGTAATTTTTTTGATGATTTGTGAAACCTCTCTTTTGGACATGTTTTGTGAAGTGAATGGAATTCTTCTGTTTTTTATGCTCCAATTTGTTTTGTACATGATTTCCTTGTCTTGTTTTTTCTCTTTCTCTTTATGCGTTTGGCTGAACAACCAGAATAAAGTAGAAAATAAAACAAGCCTATGAGCTCGGTCCATAGCCGTGCTTAATGTATTTTTTGTAACCCGAGATGCGGTATTGATCCTGTAATCATAACCAGCGTTGACCTCGGTGACAAGTGCTCGGTCCTGTGACCCAAGCTGAGTTCGGTTTTACAGAAAAAACTTGACTGGTCCAAAGGCCGCGCCGAAGTGTTTGGTTCTGGTAACCGGGCTGTATGTATATGCCGAGCTCCATAGCTCGGTCATAGGAAATGATTTGGAGAATATAAACATATTCTATAAAGAGAACCTGTTTATTACCTTCCGAAATTAGATTACATCTTAAAAATAGAACTTCTTGAGGTGGGTGGCATTCCACGGGCGTGGTAGCTCTTTGCCTTCCATGTCCTCAAGCCTGTAAGCAGATTGCCCAGCTACCGAAGTCACCTTGAATGGCCCGTGCCAGTTCGGTGCAAGTTTTCCTTCGCTAGGGCTTCTGTCTGCTGGAAGGGTCTTTTTCAAGACCAATTCTCTAGGGGAGAACTTTCGCTCTTTGACCCTCTGATTGTACCCTCTAGCCAACTGTCGTTGGTAGGAAGCGAGGTGGATGGCTGCAGCATCCCTTCGTTCCTCAGCCAAGTCGAGCTCTGTGGCGAGGTTTTTATCATTTTGGCCTTGGTCGAACAGTTCCGACCTGAGGGTCGGGAGACCGACCTCAAGTGGAATTACAGCTTCCATTCCGTAAGCTAGGGAGAAGGGAGTCGCCGAGGTCGAGCGCCTCGGGGTAGTCCTGTACGCCCAGAGGACACTTGGAAGTTCCTCTACCCATCTGCCTTTGGCTCGATCTAGTCTTTTTTTGAGTCCGTAAAGCACCACTTTATTCGAAATTTCAGCCTGTCCATTACTCTGGGGGTATGCTGGGGTAGAATAGTAGTTCCTGATGCCAAGATCTTGACAAAAGCTTCTGAAGAAGTTGGAGTCGAATTGGGTCCCGTTATCCGTGACCAAGGCTCGAGGAACTCCGAATCTAGTGACGATGTTTCTCCACACGAAGTTTTTGGTATCCTTCTCAGTGATGGAGGACAACGCTTCAGCTTCTATCCATTTGGTAAAATAGTCAGTAGCTACCAACAACCATCTCTTGTTTCCTGGAGCTCGGTGGAGTGGTCCCACGAGGTCCAGCCCCCATTGGGCAAAGGGCCAGGGGCTAGAAAGAGGACTTAGGTCATGTGCTGGCTGATGGAGAGAGTGGGAGAACTTCTGGCACTTCTCACATTTCCTGGCGTAGACCTGTGCGTCCTTCTGCATATAGGGCCACCAGTATCCCTGACTGATAGCTCGGTAAGCCAGTGACCGACCTCCAATGTGGTTGCCGCAGATCCCTTCGTGAATTTCATAAAGGAAGTCCTCGACTCTGCTCGGGTGTACGCACTGGAGGTAAGGGCCATTGTAGGACTTTTGGTAGAGTTTGCCATCCGGAGAGAGCCAGAATCGGGGCTTTTAGCCTGATTTTGTGGGCCTGGTTTTTGTCCTCGGGCAGCTGATCATTCTTGAGATAGGAGATGAGTTCATCCATCCAGCTCGGGCCGAGATCAATACACATGAGCTGCCGAGGTGGTTGAAGTTGTATACTCGGTCTGTCTAGTGCTTCTACTTCGACAGTTCTTCTTTTTCCTGCCTCGACAGCAGAGGCCAAGTTTGCAAGGGCATCGGCGTGAGAGTTGGAGTCCCTGCCTATCTGCCTGACTTCAGCCTTTTGGAACTGAGATAGGAGTTGCTTGGTGTGGGCCAGGTAGGCTGCCATCCTGTCATCACGGGCCTAGTAATCCCCATTGAGTTGGTTCGTCACCAGCTGTGAGTCGCTGAAGATCACCAGTTGTTGTGCCCCCAGGATTTTTGCGCTGCCCAGCCCTGCAATTAGTGCTTCATACTCAGCTTCATTGTTAGATGCTTTGAAGTCAAGGGTCAGGGCTTGCTCAATGACGAGGCCCTCTGGAGATTGAAGGACTACGCCAGCGCCAGCCCTTTTGGAGGTGGAGGACCCATCGACGAAGACTTTCCAGGATGAGGCGAGGAAATGTTTCCAGGACCGCTCTTGTTTGGTCTCTGCCGAAGTGCTCGCCTCCTTGCCCCCCAGTTCGGTGTCGAGATGGCTCGGTGCCGAACTAGGAGAGGTGAATTCCACAATGAAGTCTGCCAATATTTGGGCTTTAATGGCCGTCCGGGGCTGATAATTGATGTCATATTACCCGAGTTCGACAGCCCATTTAGAAACTCTTCCTGAGAAGTCTGCTCTCCGAAAGAGGGACTTGAGCGGGTGTTCTGTTACAACCGTTATGGGATATGTCAGGAAGTAGTGGGAGAGCTTGCGGGATGCACTGACGAGTGCAAATGCGAGCTTCTCCAGTGGCAGGTATCTCGTTTCGGAGTCCAGCAAAATTTTGCTTGTGTAATAGATGGGCTTTTGCTGCCTGTCATCTTCTCGCACGAGTACAGAGCTCACTGCATGGTCCGATACTGCCAGATATAGGTATAAAACCTCACCCCGAACCGGGGTGGAAAGCAGAGGAGGTGAAGAAAGGTACGCCTTCAGTTCCTGGAGAGCGCCTTCGCATTCCGGGGTCCATTGGAACCCGGAGCTCTTTTTCAAGAGCTGGAAGAAGGGATGGCATTTATCTGAGGCTCGACTGATGAAGCGGTTCAGTGCTGCTGCTATCCCGGTAAGTCTCTGAACTTGTTTGGTCGAGGTCGGACTCTGTAGGGCTCTGATGGCCGAAATCTGATCGGGATTGGCCTCGATTCCGCGCCTAGTAACCAGGCTGCCAAGGAACTTGCCCGAGCCGACGCCAAATACACACTTGGAAGCATTCAGCTTGAGCCTGTATTGTTTGAGGATGGAGAAGGTTTGATGGAGGTCAGTCAAGTGGTCCTGTGACCGTTTCGACTTGACGACCATGTCATCAATATATACCTCGACCGTGCTGCCGAGCTGGTCCTGAAACATCTTGGTTACCAGCCTCTGGTAAGTGGCACCAGCGTTTTTTAACCCGAAGGGCATCACTTTGTAACAGTAGGTGCCCCTGGGTGTTATGAACGCGGTTTTCTCTTGGTCAGGCTCATGCATTGGAATTTGATGGTAACCTCGGTAGGCATCGAGGAAACTCATCCTTTCATGCCCGGCAGTGGCATCGATCAGCTGGTCTATCTTTGGGAGAGGAAAGCTGTCTTTGGGGCAGGCTTTATTCAGGTCGGTGAAGTCTACACAGACCCTCCAGCTTCCATCCTTCTTTTTGACCATAACTGTGTTGGCTAACCATACAGGGTAGTGGACTTCTCTAATGGCGTCAGCTTCCAGTAACTTGCTGACCTCCTTGGTCACAGCCTCTGCCTGTTGGGAACCCGATCTTCGAATCTTTTGGGCAACAGGTTTATGCTGAGGGTCCACATTCAGTTTATGGCTTATGACCTCCGGGCTGATGCCAGGCATTTCATATGGGGTCCATGTCACGTCCCTCGAACCCGATTAGAGAAATAACCGGATCCAAGGAGTGAAATTTAGGACTAATTTAAAAAATTTGTCCTTTAGGCCCAAGGATCGTAAGTCCGCTGTGAGGATAATGTATTTGAACCTCAAATCATAAACAAATAGCGGAATTCATACATTGATCTCAACAATGGATAATAAATCTCAATTAAATTTAAAGTTGCAAGAAGAATAATTAAACCTATACAGAAGTTAAATTAATTACAACGAACATCCCAAAACTAAGATCATTAAATCAACGAAGTCAATGAAAGAAAGTTCCAACGATAATAATAATGAATTAATAAAATCTAATGAAGTGCCCCTGTGAGTCTCTCATGTGCCTGATAGTGATGACGTTACTCTACGTCATCGGCACTCCACTCTCGTGCCTCCTCTGCTGGTTGGAGATCCTCTGGGATCTCCTCACCGGCCTGCTCCTCGTAGTAGTACTCACCTGAGGAGTCTGTACACGAAGGAACAGAGTCAACGACATGTTGAGCAATAGATAAGCAAGATATAATTAAAACATAACATGCATCAAGTGAAAGAGTAATGAAAGAACATAATCAAGTGAATACAAGGAACAAAACTAAGCATAAAGCATGAGTAAATAACCATCAGAATCAATATCAGGAATCCTAGCAATACTAACAATCACCACTATCAATGTAATGCAATGCACAAGAGGGAGACTCCGTGGATGTCCAAGCCACCTCACGGGGTACCAGTAACAATCCTATCCGGACTACTGATACCAAAGTCCGACTCCAGGGGGATCCAAGCTCCCGGTCCTGGGAATAGTAGCACGGTCCAAGCCCGCTCCCAACTATTCAACGCCATGGACGCCGTCCAAAGCCGACTGCCCACCCCGATGTCCGAGTAACCGGCCCATCAATAAAACCCCAAACTGCAGCTGGCCATGATATGCAAATAATAATAAAGTGGTGCTGACACACGGGGAAAACCAAGACAAGCAAGTCTGGCTAGCTCATCAAACAAGGCATGTTCTTAGGAATTATCTCATTCAAATCAATACAAGACAAACCCACACACGATAATCCCTTACATGCTAGCCAGTCATGTTTATCAATACACGATACACAGTTCCTAAGGTACACTCTAAGTCAGGTCATTATCCTAATTCTACAAGAGTTTATGTTTTATAATTAATTAGGTGTTTTATGCCAAGAGAGTGTACAAGAAACGATAAACAACGGATACAGTTAACAAGTCAAGGGGAGATTACAATCAAATCCTAGGCAAGTGTTGTCATCCATGTACTATATCTGTTTTAACGGAGTGCGTGGGGAATTCGAATCAACAATATTTATATAGAATTCCTGAGTGTACAATCATGTTAAACATTGATTGATTCAACTCCATACGCATTCGGTTAAATCATACACAATACACGAATACCTAGACAACCCATCGAAGCACCCCAAGCCACGTGCTACGATTTTAATACCCTATTAATGGTCACGTGAGAGACTAGGTTCATGGTTTCCAGTATCTAAGGCTCAAACCTAAGTTATTAGTCTCACTTACAATAAAACATGAGCTGAAACAGTAATCTGAATATTTACATCACTTCCCGACCTCCGATCGTGATGAAACTAGAACCATTGGATTCTACATCTCGAGAGCTTTCCAACGGTATATTATATGTAGAATTCCAACGGATGGATTAAAAGATATGGCCCATAGAAATCTGGCCTTTATATATATAAATATAAATATATATTTTTATATATTTATACTATACCTGTACTGTACCTGCGCTGGACCTGTACCTGCGCCGGACGAGGTTCAGAACGTCTCAACGTTCTGAACTGAACGTTCTGAACTTCAACAGTACAGAGCATTTTTTTTTTTATATATTTTATTTTATTCACTCACGCACGCACCCCCAGGCCATTCCATCATCTCATCCACTTACTTCGGTAACATCAATTTAATTAAAGATTACCTAAAATTATTTTAGCATATTAACCCAACCCAAATTAATAACAGAACAGGCTTGGAATTAGGGAAATCTAACAGGAAAATACATCCAATCAATGAAAAACATACATACATGCTTAATTATAAAGTGCAGATCTACTTGCCTCAACCAAGAAGAAGATTGGAATCGGGGTATTCGAAGAGAAGCTCTCTATCACCAAAACCCACAAATCTAACCCGACCAAACGCAACCTAACACGCAAAGGAAAAGAAAAGAAAGGAAAAGAATGGGATCAAGCCTAAATCTAAAGCAAAGAGAATTAATTGAAAAGATGAAAGTAAGGGAAATCTTACCAAACTGATGTCAATGAAAAGGGGAGATCGCGAGGAAGAGGATGAGCGGTTCGGATCTTCGAGATGGCCTTTCTGGGGAAGAGTTCCGGAGCCTTGGAAAAATGAGGAAGAAGAAGATGGCTACGGTAGAGAAACCGTTCGTTGCAGAGAATGAAAAGAGATTAGGGCTTATCTCTTGATTAAGAAGAAAGGGAGGAGGAAAAGACAAGTTTACCCTTTAAGTGAGTCCGGTGAAAGAATGAATTATTAGAAGGGTTTCTGGTCGTCGAATCGCAACGAGCCAGAAGACAAAAATGATCAGCGCGATAAGACCTTTCCAACGAACCCAAAATCACGGCGATAGGAATTTTTTCGGAAAAACACTCAATTTTCCCTAAATTGCAAACTACCTCCCTACTAGGGGCAAACGAACTCAGAATCCAACGAAACTCCGCAGACACTATTCTAACGCTAAAAGAAACTCGCTCACCATCTAAACCCACCTAAATATCTAACCAAAACAATAATAATAATAATTTCAAATAAATGGGTCAACGGGCCGGTTATTGGGCCCAACTGACCCAGTAAGGTCACGGACCTTACATCTATCACCTCTAAAAAGAACATTTGGTCCCCCAAATGCCTAAACATACCTCATCAGGAAATAGATAAGGATACGCCTTCTGCATCTGGTCCTTGAGCTCCCAGGTGGCCTCCTCCGGAGTATGATGCTCCCATTGTATCTTAACCCATTGAATGGTCTTCGTACGAAGCACTATTTCCTTGGTGTCAATGATCTGTGACGGACGCTCCACATAAGTTGCATCTGCCTGTAACTGAAGTGGCTCGTGCTGCAATACATGGGTAGGATCTAGGACATATTTCCGAAGCATTGAGACATGAAAAACGTCGTGTACACCAGCTAACTCAGGCGGTAGCACGAGACGATAGGCCACATCTCCAATCCTGCTCTTAATCTCAAATGGTCCCACAAACCTCTTCGCAAGCTTCCCTTTCTGTCCAAATCTGACAACTCCTCTCATCGGTGACACCTTCAAAAACACCTTATCCCCCACTTGAAATTCTAGAGGTCTCCGCCTCTTGTCTGCATAGCTCTTCTGACGATCGCGAGACTCCTTCATTCTCATCTGAACAATTTTGACTTTCTCACTAGAGTCAGCAATCTCTGAGGGTCCATGGAAACTCCGAACTCCTACTTCTTCCCAACACGCTTGAGTCCTACATCTCCGCCCATATAATGCCTCAAATGGTGCCATACCAATACTTGAATGATAGCTATTGTTGTAGGCAAACTCACATAGAGGCAAGCTTTCATCCCAACTCTCCTTGAAGTCCAAAACACATGCTCGAAGAAGATCTTCCAATGTTTGGATGGTACGCTCAGACTGTCCATCTGTCTGAGGGTGGTAAGCTGTACTGAACTTCAACTGAGTACCCATAGATGACTGGAAAGTAGACCAAAACCGAGAGACAAACTTAGGGTCTCGATCGGATACTATGGACTTAGGCACTCCATGTAGCTTGACTATATTGTCCCTGTACAACACAGTCATCTTGTTCATAAACTGACCAGTCTTGAATGGCAGAAAATGTGCTGACTTAGTCAATCTATCCACAATCACCCAGATAGCATCATTGCCTTTCCTGGTGTTTGGCAATCCCGATACAAAATCCATAGTAATGTGCTCCCATTTCCACTTTGGAATGTCCAACGGGTGAAGCAAACCAGGAGGCTTCTTGTGTTCTGCCTTAATCTGCTGACAAGTCATACACTTAGCGACAAATTCTGCAATCTCTTTCTTCATTTTCACCCACCAATAGTGATTCTTCAAATTCTGATACATTTTGGTGCTCCCCGGGTGAACTGAATATCTGGTGTGGTGCGCATCCGTCATCAGCTCTAACTTGATGTCTTGCACATCTGGCACACACAACCTGTCCTTGCAGTACAGAATTCCTTCAATCAATCTGAACTCTGAATGATCATCAATGTGGTCAATAATTCTCTGCAACTCAGGATCATCCTTCTGAGCTTCCTTCATCCTGTTGATTATTTCTGGCTCCCAAACTCCCAAAGTAGCAACCAATACTTTCTCCTTGACTGGCCACACTTCCACATCCATATCTCTGAACTGCTCTATCCGTCTCCATTCTGGCATTACACACCCACTGAAGGCTGCTTTCCTGCTGAGAGCATCTGCTACAACATTCACCTTACCGGGATGGTACTTAATCGGAAAATCATAATCCTTTATGTACTCCATCCATCTCCGCTGCCTGTTGTTCAAATCACCTTGTGTAAACAGGTATTGCAGACTCTTGTGATCTGTGTGCACCTCAAATCTCTCTCCATACAGATAATACCTCCACAATTTCAATGCAAACACCACTGCTGCCAGTTCTAAGTCATGTGTGGCATACTTCTTCTCATGATCTTTCAATTGCCTTGATCCATAGGCTATCACTTTATCATTCTGCATAAGAACACAGCCTAATCCAATCCCTGATGCATCTGTGTAAACCACAAATCCTCCACTGCCAGAGGGTAAGGCAAGTATGGGTGCTGAAGTCAATCGAGTCTTCAATTCTTGGAAACTCTTCTCACACTCTTCTGTCCATACAAACGGAACATCCTTCCTTGTCAACTTAGTGAGTGGAGATGCGATGGTAGAAAATCCTTTCACAAACCTTCTATAGTAGCCCGCAAGTCCCAGAAAACTGCGAATCTCCGCTACATTTCGTGGACTACCCCAATTAACAACTGCTGCTACCTTCTTAGGGTCCACTGTCAATCCATCCTTAGAGATAATGTGGCCCAAAAATGCCACTTGCTCCAACCAAAATTCACATTTGCTTAACTTAGCATACAATTGGTTATCCCTCAAGAGCTGCAACGATGTCCTCAACTGATGCTCATGCTCTTCTTTAGATTTTGAGTACACAAATATATCATCTATGAAGACGACCACAAACTGATCTAGGAAAGGGGCAAACACCTTATTCATCAGTGCCATAAAAACAGCTGGTGCGTTCGTCAACCCGAAAGGCATCACAAGAAACTCAAAATGGCCATATCTCGTCCGGAATGCAGTCTTAGGAACATCCTCCTTTCTGACTCGTAGCTGATGATAACCGGAACGCAGATCTATCTTCGAAAAGAATTGGGCTCCCTGCAACTGATCAAACAGCTCATCAATTCTCGGTAACGGATACTTGTTCTTAACAGTCACCTGATTCAACTGTCGGTAATCTATACACATCCTCATGGTCCCATCCTTCTTCTTCACAAATATCACCGGAGCTCCCCACGGTGAAACACTGGGCCTGATGAATCCCTTATCCAACAGATCTTCTATTTGAGTCTTCAACTCCTTCAATTCTGCTGGAGCCATCCTATACGGAGCCTTAGAAATAGGTGCTGTACCCGGTTGCAATTCTATCGTGAAATCCAACTCACGAACAGGTGGCAAACCAGGGATCTCCTCCGGAAATAAATCCGGGAATTCTCGCACCACAGGAATCTCATCAACAGTTTTAGACTCCTTGTCTTCCGCGATAAACGCGATAAAACCTTCACAGCCACTCCTTATCAACCGTTCTGCCTTCAACACAGAAATCAACCGAGTGGGTGCAGACTTCTTGTCTCCAACAAACTCAACACTACAATCTGCATTCTGTAACCTCACGGTCTTGTTAAAACAATCCAACACCGCTCGGTTCGCTGCTAACCAATCCATTCCAAGAATCACGTCAAATTCTGACATCGGTAAGATGATCAAACTGACAGTCAACACAACTTCTCCAATCTGAATACTACATCTAGGGTAGATAACATTACAAGGTACATGTCTACCTACAGGGGTAGCTACTATCAAGTCATAGGGTAATATCTCCTTATCCTCCCCCAAACGAGGTGCAAAAGATGGTGCAACAAATGAGTGTGTGGATCCAGGATCAAATAGAACTTTAGCATCAAATCCACAAACTGAAAGTGTACCTTCTATAACATTGCCCGCGGCCTCTGCTTCCTCATGCGTCAACGCATAAGCTCTCCCTGCCTGCTGAGGACGCTGCTGCTGATACTGCTGCTGTGGCCTAGGACCACGAACCTGAAGTCTGGGTGGTGCTGGGGGCCTCTGCTGGAACCTCTGCTGTGGTACTGGAGGTCGCTGCTGCGGTGGCTGGGGTGGTCGAACAATCATCTGTCGCTGCTGGGCCCTGGCCTGTGCGGGAGGCACCTGTCTCAACGGCTGCGCTGGATAAGGTGGTCTAGGCGCCGGAGGCGCCGGAGCTGGAAGTGCAGGTGGTGCTACTCCCGTCTTCTTAGGGCAATTGCGGACCTTATGCCCTGGGTCCCCACAATGAAAACATGATCCAGTCTGCTTCCTACAGTCACGAACGTGATGACTACCCCCACAGAAAGTGCAAGTGATCCGCTGAGGTAACTGGCGAAGCACTGGTTCAACCCTTAGTCTCTTCGGTGCAGGCTGCTGGTAGTACTGGGATGAAGAACCCTGTGCCTTGGGTTGAGGTATCAATGCCAAAATCCTTTGCTGCTCCAAAGCAATCACGTCTTTCAGAGACTCCTCTGCCCAAAAAGCTTCCTTAACCACATCGTCATAGTCGGTCAACTTGCTACGCTGAACCTGTAGTTTGATGTCTGCTCGCAACCCCTTAATGAACCTCCGAATCCTCTCCGACTCGGGCTTAATCAGATTCTCTGCAAACCTGGATAGATGGGTGAAGGAGATCTCATAATCTTGTACTGTCATGTCACCCTGGACCAATCTCTCAAACTCCTCCATCTTCTGATCCCTGTAGTGCTCTGGGATGAACTTCTTCTGGAACTGCTCAGTGAAGGTTTTCCAAACTACATCTTCTGTAATTGTCTCGTAAGGGTGCTTCACTGTCTTCCACCACCTCTCTGCTGCCCCACGGAACATGTGGGTCGCTAGCTGCACCTGCTGAACCCCCGTGCACTGAAACACCTCAAAAATCTTCTCCATCTGAACAACCCACTCATCAGCATCAGCGGGGTCCTCAATGCCATGGAACTCTAGGGGAAACCTCTTCCTGAACTTCTCAACTAGATCGTTGAGGTCATACTCTTTGGCCTGTGGCTGCCCCACCTTCTGCATCACCTCAAGCATCTGGGTTTGGAAGGTAGCCTGGCTCTCATTCTGCCTGGTGCTCTGATCAGCCAAGTCTTTCTGAGACTGAATAAATGCTGCCATAAATTGGTGGAACTGATTATCTGAGCCATCCTGAGAAGTGCTGCCTTCAGGTTGCGACCCATTGTTGGATCGGGTTGTTCTACCAGCCATAGTCCTGTAAAATAGTCAAAGTTAGTTCCAATACACCTCAGGCTAACAACACAATGCTAGGAAAGGACTACCAACCTAACCTATTAACTAACGAAATCCTCACACGCGTCCTATGGTTTCTACAATTTTTACCCTGAGAAACCATCCATTGCTCTGATACCATTCTGTCACGTCCCTCGAACCCGATTAGAGAAATAACCGGATCCGAGGAGTGAAATTTAGGACTAATTTAAAAATTTTGTCCTTTAGGCCCAAGGATCGTAAGTCCGCTGTGAGGATAATGTATTTGAACCTCAAATCATAAACAAATAGCGGAATTCATACATTGATCTCAACAATGGATAATAAATCTCAATTAAATTTAAAGTTGCAAGAAGAATAATTAAACCTATACAGAAGTTAAATTAATTACAACGAACATCCCAAAACTAAGATCATTAAATCAACGAAGTCAATGAAAGAAAGTTCCAACGATAATAATAATGAATTAATAAAATCTAATGAAGTGCCCCTGTGAGTCTCTCATGTGCCTGATAGTGATGACGTTACTCTACGTCATCGGCACTCCACTCTCGTGCCTCCTCTGCTGGTTGGAGATCCTCTGGGATCTCCTCACCGGCCTGCTCCTCGTAGTAGTACTCACCTGAGGAGTCTGTACACGAAGGAACAGAGTCAACGACATGTTGAGCAATAGATAAGCAAGATATAATTAAAACATAACATGCATCAAGTGAAAGAGTAATGAAAGAACATAATCAAGTGAATACAAGGAACAAAACTAAGCATAAAGCATGAGTAAATAACCATCAGAATCAATATCAGGAATCCTAGCAATACTAACAATCACCACTATCAATGTAATGCAATGCACAAGAGGGAGACTCCGTGGATGTCCAAGCCACCTCACGGGGTACCAGTAACAATCCTATCCGGACTACTGATACCAAAGTCCGACTCCAGGGGGATCCAAGCTCCCGGTCCTGGGAATAGTAGCACGGTCCAAGCCCGCTCCCAACTATTCAACGCCATGGACGCCGTCCAAAGCCGACTGCCCACCCCGATGTCCGAGTAACCGGCCCATCAATAAAACCCCAAACTGCAGCTGGCCATGATATGCAAATAATAATAAAGTGGTGCTGACACACGGGGAAAACCAAGACAAGCAAGTCTGGCTAGCTCATCAAACAAGGCATGTTCTTAGGAATTATCTCATTCAAATCAATACAAGACAAACCCACACACGATAATCCCTTACATGCTAGCCAGTCATGTTTATCAATACACGATACACAGTTCCTAAGGTACACTCTAAGTCAGGTCATTATCCTAATTCTACAAGAGTTTATGTTTTATAATTAATTAGGTGTTTTATGCCAAGAGAGTGTACAAGAAACGATAAACAACGGATACAGTTAACAAGTCAAGGGGAGATTACAATCAAATCCTAGGCAAGTGTTGTCATCCATGTACTATATCTGTTTTAACGGAGTGCGTGGGGAATTCGAATCAACAATATTTATATAGAATTCCTGAGTGTACAATCAAGTTAAACATTGATTGATTCAACTCCATACGCATTCGGTTAAATCATACACAATACACGAATACCTAGACAACCCATCGAAGCACCCCAAGCCACGTGCTACGATTTTAATACCCTATTAATGGTCACGTGAGAGACTAGGTTCATGGTTTCCAGTATCTAAGGCCCAAACCTAAGTTATTAGTCTCACTTACAATAAAACATGAGCTGAAACAGTAATCTGAATATTTACATCACTTCCCGACCTCCGATCGTGATGAAACTAGAACCATTGGATTCTACATCTCGAGAGCTTTCCAACGGTATATTATATGTAGAATTTCAACGGATGGATTAAAAGATATGGCCCATAGAAATCTGGCCTTTATATATATAAATATAAATATATATTTTTATATATTTATACTATACCTGTACTGTACCTGCGCTGGACCTGTACCTGCGCCGGACGAGGTTCAGAACGTCTCAACGTTCTGAACTGAACGTTCTGAACGTTCTGACGTTCTGAACTTCAACAGTACAGAGCATTTTTTTTTTTTTATATATTTTATTTTATTCACTCACGCACGCACCCCCAGGCCATTCCATCATCTCATCCACTTACTTCGGTAACATCAATTTAATTAAAGATTACCCAAAATTATTTTAGCATATTAACCCAACCCAAATTAATAACAGAACAGGCTTGGAATTAGGGAAATCTAACAGGAAAATACATCCAATCAATGAAAAACATACATACATGCTTAATTATAAAGTGCAGATCTACTTGCCTCAACCAAGAAGAAGATTGGAATCGGGGTATTCGAAGAGAAGCTCTCTATCACCAAAACCCACAAATCTAACCCGACCAAACGCAACCTAACACGCAAAGGAAAAGAAAAGAAAGGAAAAGAATGGGATCAAGCCTAAATCTAAAGCAAAGAGAATTAATTGAAAAGATGAAAGTAAGGGAAATCTTACCAAACTGATGTCAATGAAAAGGGGAGATCGCGAGGAAGAGGATGAGCGGTTCGGATCTTCGAGATGGCCTTTCTGGGGAAGAGTTCCGGAGCCTTGGAAAAATGAGGAAGAAGAAGATGGCTACGGTAGAGAAACCGTTCGTTGCAGAGAATGAAAAGAGATTAGGGCTTATCTCTTGATTAAGAAGAAAGGGAGGAGGAAAAGACAAGTTTACCCTTTAAGTGGGTCCGGTGAAAGAATGAATTATTAGAAGGGTTTCTGGTCGTCGAATCGCAACGAGCCAGAAGACAAAAATGATCAGCGCGATAAGACCTTTCCAACGAACCCAAAATCACGGCGATAGGAATTTTTTCGGAAAAACACTCAATTTTCCCTAAATTGCAAACTACCTCCCTACTAGGGGCAAACGAACTCAGAATCCAACGAAACTCCGCAGACACTATTCTAACGCTAAAAGAAACTCGCTCACCATCTAAACCCACCTAAATATCTAACCAAAACAATAATAATAATAATTTCAAATAAATGGGTCAACGGGCCGGTTATTGGGCCCAACTGACCCAGTAAGGTCACGGACCTTACATCTATCACCTCTAAAAAGAACATTTGGTCCCCCAAATGCCTAAACATACCTCATCAGGAAATAGATAAGGATACGCCTTCTGCATCGGGTCCTTGAGCTCCCAGGTGGCCTCCTCCGGAGTATGATGCTCCCATTGTATCTTAACCCATTGAATGGTCTTCGTACGAAGCACTATTTCCTTGGTGTCAATGATCTGTGACGGACGCTCCACATAAGTTGCATCTGCCTGTAACTGAAGTGGCTCGTGCTGCAATACATGGGTAGGATCTAGGACATATTTCCGAAGCATTGAGACATGAAAAACGTCGTGTACACCAGCTAACTCAGGCGGTAGCACGAGACGATAGGCCACATCTCCAATCCTGCTCTTAATCTCAAATGGTCCCACAAACCTCTTCGCAAGCTTCCCTTTCTGTCCAAATCTGACAACTCCTCTCATCGGTGACACCTTCAAAAACACCTTATCCCCCACTTGAAATTCTAGAGGTCTCCGCCTCTTGTCTGCATAGCTCTTCTGACGATCGCGAGACTCCTTCATTCTCATCTGAACAATTTTGACTTTCTCACTAGAGTCAGCAATCTCTGAGGGTCCATGGAAACTCCGAACTCCTACTTCTTCCCAACACGCTTGAGTCCTACATCTCCGCCCATATAATGCCTCAAATGGTGCCATACCAATACTTGAATGATAGCTATTGTTGTAGGCAAACTCACATAGAGGCAAGCTTTCATCCCAACTCTCCTTGAAGTCCAAAACACATGCTCGAAGAAGATCTTCCAATGTTTGGATGGTACGCTCAGACTGTCCATCTGTCTGAGGGTGGTAAGCTGTACTGAACTTCAACTGAGTACCCATAGATGACTGGAAAGTAGACCAAAACCGAGAGACAAACTTAGGGTCTCGATCGGATACTATGGACTTAGGCACTCCATGTAGCTTGACTATATTGTCCCTGTACAACACAGTCATCTTGTTCATAAACTGACCAGTCTTGAATGGCAGAAAATGTGCTGACTTAGTCAATCTATCCACAATCACCCAGATAGCATCATTGCCTTTCCTGGTGTTTGGCAATCCCGATACAAAATCCATAGTAATGTGCTCCCATTTCCACTTTGGAATGTCCAACGGGTGAAGCAAACCAGGAGGCTTCTTGTGTTCTGCCTTAATCTGCTGACAAGTCATACACTTAGCGACAAATTCTGCAATCTCTTTCTTCATTTTCACCCACCAATAGTGATTCTTCAAATTCTGATACATTTTGGTGCTCCCCGGGTGAACTGAATATCTGGTGTGGTGCGCATCCGTCATCAGCTCTAACTTGATGTCTTGCACATCTGGCACACACAACCTGTCCTTGCAGTACAGAATTCCTTCAATCAATCTGAACTCTGAATGATCATCAATGTGGTCAATAATTCTCTGCAACTCAGGATCATCCTTCTGAGCTTCCTTCATCCTGTTAATTATTTCTGGCTCCCAAACTCCCAAAGTAGCAACCAATACTTTCTCCTTGACTGGCCACACTTCCACATCCATATCTCTGAACTGCTCTATCCGTCTCCATTCTGGCATTACACACCCACTGAAGGCTGCTTTCCTGCTGAGAGCATCTGCTACAACATTCACCTTACCGGGATGGTACTTAATCGGAAAATCATAATCCTTTATGTACTCCATCCATCTCCGCTGCCTGTTGTTCAAATCACCTTGTGTAAACAGGTATTGCAGACTCTTGTGATCTGTGTGCACCTCAAATCTCTCTCCATACAGATAATACCTCCACAATTTCAATGCAAACACCACTGCTGCCAGTTCTAAGTCATGTGTGGCATACTTCTTCTCATGATCTTTCAATTGCCTTGATCCATAGGCTATCACTTTATCATTCTGCATAAGAACACAGCCTAATCCAATCCCTGATGCATCTGTGTAAACCACAAATCCTCCACTGCCAGAGGGTAAGGCAAGTATGGGTGCTGAAGTCAATCGAGTCTTCAATTCTTGGAAACTCTTCTCACACTCTTCTGTCCATACAAACGGAACATCCTTCCTTGTCAACTTAGTGAGTGGAGATGCGATGGTAGAAAATCCTTTCACAAACCTTCTATAGTAGCCCGCAAGTCCCAGAAAACTGCGAATCTCCGCTACATTTCGTGGACTACCCCAATTAACAACTGCTGCTACCTTCTTAGGGTCCACTGTCAATCCATCCTTAGAGATAATGTGGCCCAAAAATGCCACTTGCTCCAACCAAAATTCACATTTGCTTAACTTAGCATACAATTGGTTATCCCTCAAGAGCTGCAACGATGTCCTCAACTGATGCTCATGCTCTTCTTTAGATTTTGAGTACACAAATATATCATCTATGAAGACGACCACAAACTGATCTAGGAAAGGGGCAAACACCTTATTCATCAGTGCCATAAAAACAGCTGGTGCGTTCGTCAACCCGAAAGGCATCACAAGAAACTCAAAATGGCCATATCTCGTCCGGAATGCAGTCTTAGGAACATCCTCCTTTCTGACTCGTAGCTGATGATAACCGGAACGCAGATCTATCTTCGAAAAGAATTGGGCTCCCTGCAACTGATCAAACAGCTCATCAATTCTCGGTAACGGATACTTGTTCTTAACAGTCACCTGATTCAACTGTCGGTAATCTATACACATCCTCATGGTCCCATCCTTCTTCTTCACAAATATCACCGGAGCTCCCCACGGTGAAACACTGGGCCTGATGA
Organism: Umbellularia californica; assembly: GCA_028538565.1. Taxonomy (NCBI): domain Eukaryota; kingdom Viridiplantae; phylum Streptophyta; class Magnoliopsida; order Laurales; family Lauraceae; genus Umbellularia; species Umbellularia californica. The sequence goes on from JAPQWN010000003.1 coordinate 97,450,484, forward strand.
ATCCCTTATCCAACAGATCTTCTATTTGAGTCTTCAACTCCTTCAATTCTGCTGGAGCCATCCTATACGGAGCCTTAGAAATAGGTGCTGTACCCGGTTGCAATTCTATCGTGAAATCCAACTCACGAACAGGTGGCAAACCAGGGATCTCCTCCGGAAATAAATCCGGGAATTCTCGCACCACAGGAATCTCATCAACAGTTTTAGACTCCTTGTCTTCCGCGATAAACGCGATAAAACCTTCACAGCCACTCCTTATCAACCGTTCTGCCTTCAACACAGAAATCAACCGAGTGGGTGCAGACTTCTTGTCTCCAACAAACTCAACACTACAATCTGCATTCTGTAACCTCACGGTCTTGTTAAAACAATCCAACACCGCTCGGTTCGCTGCTAACCAATCCATTCCAAGAATCACGTCAAATTCTGACATCGGTAAGATGATCAAACTGACAGTCAACACAACTTCTCCAATCTGAATACTACATCTAGGGTAGATAACATTACAAGGTACATGTCTACCTACAGGGGTAGCTACTATCAAGTCATAGGGTAATATCTCCTTATCCTCCCCCAAACGAGGTGCAAAAGATGGTGCAACAAATGAGTGTGTGGATCCAGGATCAAATAGAACTTTAGCATCAAATCCACAAACTGAAAGTGTACCTTCTATAACATTGCCCGCGGCCTCTGCTTCCTCATGCGTCAACGCATAAGCTCTCCCTGCCTGCTGAGGACGCTGCTGCTGATACTGCTGCTGTGGCCTAGGACCACGAACCTGAAGTCTGGGTGGTGCTGGGGGCCTCTGCTGGAACCTCTGCTGTGGTACTGGAGGTCGCTGCTGCGGTGGCTGGGGTGGTCGAACAATCATCTGTCGCTGCTGGGCCCTGGCCTGTGCGGGAGGCACCTGTCTCAACGGCTGCGCTGGATAAGGTGGTCTAGGCGCCGGAGGCGCCGGAGCTGGAAGTGCAGGTGGTGCTACTCCCGTCTTCTTAGGGCAATTGCGGACCTTATGCCCTGGGTCCCCACAATGAAAACATGATCCAGTCTGCTTCCTACAGTCACGAACGTGATGACTACCCCCACAGAAAGTGCAAGTGATCCGCTGAGGTAACTGGCGAAGCACTGGTTCAACCCTTAGTCTCTTCGGTGCAGGCTGCTGGTAGTACTGGGATGAAGAACCCTGTGCCTTGGGTTGAGGTATCAATGCCAAAATCCTTTGCTGCTCCAAAGCAATCACGTCTTTCAGAGACTCCTCTGCCCAAAAAGCTTCCTTAACCACATCGTCATAGTCGGTCAACTTGCTACGCTGAACCTGTAGTTTGATGTCTGCTCGCAACCCCTTAATGAACCTCCGAATCCTCTCCGACTCGGGCTTAATCAGATTCTCTGCAAACCTGGATAGATGGGTGAAGGAGATCTCATAATCTTGTACTGTCATGTCACCCTGGACCAATCTCTCAAACTCCTCCATCTTCTGATCCCTGTAGTGCTCTGGGATGAACTTCTTCTGGAACTGCTCAGTGAAGGTTTTCCAAACTACATCTTCTGTAATTGTCTCGTAAGGGTGCTTCACTGTCTTCCACCACCTCTCTGCTGCCCCACGGAACATGTGGGTCGCTAGCTGCACCTGCTGAACCCCCGTGCACTGAAACACCTCAAAAATCTTCTCCATCTGAACAACCCACTCATCAGCATCAGCGGGGTCCTCAATGCCATGGAACTCTAGGGGAAACCTCTTCCTGAACTTCTCAACTAGATCGTTGAGGTCATACTCTTTGGCCTGTGGCTGCCCCACCTTCTGCATCACCTCAAGCATCTGGGTTTGGAAGGTAGCCTGGCTCTCATTCTGCCTGGTGCTCTGATCAGCCAAGTCTTTCTGAGACTGAATAAATGCTGCCATAAATTGGTGGAACTGATTATCTGAGCCATCCTGAGAAGTGCTGCCTTCAGGTTGCGACCCATTGTTGGATCGGGTTGTTCTACCAGCCATAGTCCTGTAAAATAGTCAAAGTTAGTTCCAATACACCTCAGGCTAACAACACAATGCTAGGAAAGGACTACCAACCTAACCTATTAACTAACGAAATCCTCACACGCGTCCTATGGTTTCTACAATTTTTACCCTGAGAAACCATCCATTGCTCTGATACCATTCTGTCACGTCCCTCGAACCCGATTAGAGAAATAACCGGATCCGAGGAGTGAAATTTAGGACTAATTTAAAAATTTTGTCCTTTAGGCCCAAGGATCGTAAGTCCGCTGTGAGGATAATGTATTTGAACCTCAAATCATAAACAAATAGCGGAATTCATACATTGATCTCAACAATGGATAATAAATCTCAATTAAATTTAAAGTTGCAAGAAGAATAATTAAACCTATACAGAAGTTAAATTAATTACAACGAACATCCCAAAACTAAGATCATTAAATCAACGAAGTCAATGAAAGAAAGTTCCAACGATAATAATAATGAATTAATAAAATCTAATGAAGTGCCCCTGTGAGTCTCTCATGTGCCTGATAGTGATGACGTTACTCTACGTCATCGGCACTCCACTCTCGTGCCTCCTCTGCTGGTTGGAGATCCTCTGGGATCTCCTCACCGGCCTGCTCCTCGTAGTAGTACTCACCTGAGGAGTCTGTACACGAAGGAACAGAGTCAACGACATGTTGAGCAATAGATAAGCAAGATATAATTAAAACATAACATGCATCAAGTGAAAGAGTAATGAAAGAACATAATCAAGTGAATACAAGGAACAAAACTAAGCATAAAGCATGAGTAAATAACCATCAGAATCAATATCAGGAATCCTAGCAATACTAACAATCACCACTATCAATGTAATGCAATGCACAAGAGGGAGACTCCGTGGATGTCCAAGCCACCTCACGGGGTACCAGTAACAATCCTATCCGGACTACTGATACCAAAGTCCGACTCCAGGGGGATCCAAGCTCCCGGTCCTGGGAATAGTAGCACGGTCCAAGCCCGCTCCCAACTATTCAACGCCATGGACGCCGTCCAAAGCCGACTGCCCACCCCGATGTCCGAGTAACCGGCCCATCAATAAAACCCCAAACTGCAGCTGGCCATGATATGCAAATAATAATAAAGTGGTGCTGACACACGGGGAAAACCAAGACAAGCAAGTCTGGCTAGCTCATCAAACAAGGCATGTTCTTAGGAATTATCTCATTCAAATCAATACAAGACAAACCCACACACGATAATCCCTTACATGCTAGCCAGTCATGTTTATCAATACACGATACACAGTTCCTAAGGTACACTCTAAGTCAGGTCATTATCCTAATTCTACAAGAGTTTATGTTTTATAATTAATTAGGTGTTTTATGCCAAGAGAGTGTACAAGAAACGATAAACAACGGATACAGTTAACAAGTCAAGGGGAGATTACAATCAAATCCTAGGCAAGTGTTGTCATCCATGTACTATATCTGTTTTAACGGAGTGCGTGGGGAATTCGAATCAACAATATTTATATAGAATTCCTGAGTGTACAATCAAGTTAAACATTGATTGATTCAACTCCATACGCATTCGGTTAAATCATACACAATACACGAATACCTAGACAACCCATCGAAGCACCCCAAGCCACGTGCTACGATTTTAATACCCTATTAATGGTCACGTGAGAGACTAGGTTCATGGTTTCCAGTATCTAAGGCCCAAACCTAAGTTATTAGTCTCACTTACAATAAAACATGAGCTGAAACAGTAATCTGAATATTTACATCACTTCCCGACCTCCGATCGTGATGAAACTAGAACCATTGGATTCTACATCTCGAGAGCTTTCCAACGGTATATTATATGTAGAATTTCAACGGATGGATTAAAAGATATGGCCCATAGAAATCTGGCCTTTATATATATAAATATAAATATATATTTTTATATATTTATACTATACCTGTACTGTACCTGCGCTGGACCTGTACCTGCGCCGGACGAGGTTCAGAACGTCTCAACGTTCTGAACTGAACGTTCTGAACGTTCTGACGTTCTGAACTTCAACAGTACAGAGCATTTTTTTTTTTTTATATATTTTATTTTATTCACTCACGCACGCACCCCCAGGCCATTCCATCATCTCATCCACTTACTTCGGTAACATCAATTTAATTAAAGATTACCCAAAATTATTTTAGCATATTAACCCAACCCAAATTAATAACAGAACAGGCTTGGAATTAGGGAAATCTAACAGGAAAATACATCCAATCAATGAAAAACATACATACATGCTTAATTATAAAGTGCAGATCTACTTGCCTCAACCAAGAAGAAGATTGGAATCGGGGTATTCGAAGAGAAGCTCTCTATCACCAAAACCCACAAATCTAACCCGACCAAACGCAACCTAACACGCAAAGGAAAAGAAAAGAAAGGAAAAGAATGGGATCAAGCCTAAATCTAAAGCAAAGAGAATTAATTGAAAAGATGAAAGTAAGGGAAATCTTACCAAACTGATGTCAATGAAAAGGGGAGATCGCGAGGAAGAGGATGAGCGGTTCGGATCTTCGAGATGGCCTTTCTGGGGAAGAGTTCCGGAGCCTTGGAAAAATGAGGAAGAAGAAGATGGCTACGGTAGAGAAACCGTTCGTTGCAGAGAATGAAAAGAGATTAGGGCTTATCTCTTGATTAAGAAGAAAGGGAGGAGGAAAAGACAAGTTTACCCTTTAAGTGGGTCCGGTGAAAGAATGAATTATTAGAAGGGTTTCTGGTCGTCGAATCGCAACGAGCCAGAAGACAAAAATGATCAGCGCGATAAGACCTTTCCAACGAACCCAAAATCACGGCGATAGGAATTTTTTCGGAAAAACACTCAATTTTCCCTAAATTGCAAACTACCTCCCTACTAGGGGCAAACGAACTCAGAATCCAACGAAACTCCGCAGACACTATTCTAACGCTAAAAGAAACTCGCTCACCATCTAAACCCACCTAAATATCTAACCAAAACAATAATAATAATAATTTCAAATAAATGGGTCAACGGGCCGGTTATTGGGCCCAACTGACCCAGTAAGGTCACGGACCTTACATCTATCACCTCTAAAAAGAACATTTGGTCCCCCAAATGCCTAAACATACCTCATCAGGAAATAGATAAGGATACGCCTTCTGCATCTGGTCCTTGAGCTCCCAGGTGGCCTCCTCCGGAGTATGATGCTCCCATTGTATCTTAACCCATTGAATGGTCTTCGTACGAAGCACTATTTCCTTGGTGTCAATGATCTGTGACGGACGCTCCACATAAGTTGCATCTGCCTGTAACTGAAGTGGCTCGTGCTGCAATACATGGGTAGGATCTAGGACATATTTCCGAAGCATTGAGACATGAAAAACGTCGTGTACACCAGCTAACTCAGGCGGTAGCACGAGACGATAGGCCACATCTCCAATCCTGCTCTTAATCTCAAATGGTCCCACAAACCTCTTCGCAAGCTTCCCTTTCTGTCCAAATCTGACAACTCCTCTCATCGGTGACACCTTCAAAAACACCTTATCCCCCACTTGAAATTCTAGAGGTCTCCGCCTCTTGTCTGCATAGCTCTTCTGACGATCGCGAGACTCCTTCATTCTCATCTGAACAATTTTGACTTTCTCACTAGAGTCAGCAATCTCTGAGGGTCCATGGAAACTCCGAACTCCTACTTCTTCCCAACACGCTTGAGTCCTACATCTCCGCCCATATAAGAGGATCCCCTTCCGCTCTTTTCAACTGAGGGTTGGGTGGTGTTCGCCTGACATCTCTTTGCTGTCTTGTCCCTAATGCCCCTGCCTGGTTCGTCACCAGTGGAGGCGGCGTGAGAGGCAAGAATATTTCTGGCTGGCCGGACACGGACGGTCCAACAACGCTCTTTCCCTTCTTAGCCCTAGGAGGCATGGCTATTAGGGTGGAGGTATGGATTTTGCAGGTCGTGGGTTAGGAAATTCCCCACAGACGGCGCCAATTGTAAGTGCCTAAATAATACGAACTTAGTTTAAGTGATGGAAGAGATTAGGAAAATTCTGTTTGATCGGGGAAGTCACCGACGGCCTGAATCCTGAAAACAGGGAAGAAGGAGCAGTCAGAGCCCGAGGCTGTTGTCAGCCAAAGGCACTCCGACGCCTGAGTTAGTATAGTCACTGAACTAGGGTGAAGTGAGGGAGAAGATGTAGGTGAAATAAACAGGATGTAGACTGTATATTGCTTACCTCTTATGGGGCTCCCATGCAGGTATTTGTAGGAGAGAATAGAAGATTCCATAGTGGAGGTAGGTGAGGATACTTGTCCCATCAGGCCACTCCTAAGATGGTAGGTGAAGATACTTGTCCCATCGGACGTCCCCTCAGCCCCCTCACATAAATGTGGAAGTGATAGGGAAGGTCCCTTATCAGCACTTGGCCACCTTCTGTCAGGGGGGTTTGTCATGTAGCCGTCTCATCTCATAAATGGAGATTAAGACGGACATCCATCTCAGTCATGTGGACCGAGATGGGAATTACCGAGACCAGGGGATGCAGGAGGTCGGTCATGGGTACCGAGTCGCTCAGGGCAGGGCCCGTAATGAACGAGGTCGGCAGGCAGACCAAATCAAACTCCAACTTGGCGACAGCTGGCACTCTTGCCGAACTGGAATAAATCAGGCCAGAGTAACCCCTAATTGGTAGTTTAGCGCCGAAGCAGGAGATTACCTCGGTATTACGTAAGCACTCCACACAAGGAGCTATAGACGGACCAGGACCAGGACCACTGTCATCTCTTGAAATGGCAGGATTTCTACAGGGTTGGGTAAATGGAAGTGGGAATAGGCTCGTGAGCAGAGAATTCAATTGAAGAAAAATAAAAAAAATTGACGCAAGCCGTTTGGCTTGGTGAATATAATATATTTGGCTAATTCCGAGCGGTAGCCCAGTTGGCCTATGACCACGGTTCGCGCGCGGAGGTTGTGGGTTCGAAACTACACTACCACATTGAGGTCACAGGAGAATTTTATCCGGCAACCAATGAAGAGTTTATATTGCTAAATTGAAAACTTTCGTGAGTCACATCTTGGAGGGATTGGGACTCTTAAAACACCTATTTCATGCAATTAGATTGGGGGTTACAAAACATTTCCCATATAAGAAGATTTTGCAAAATTGTGTATCAATTCCAAGAAAGATTCCCACTTTATATAATATATACAGTCCTAGGAACGTCTGGGTGCAAACCTAATTGCTAATAGGATCATAAGTTAGCACCTAAGTGGGACCACATTTCATTCCTAGTACCTTCTAATTAGCATCATTCAAGAGAGCCCGCGGGCGTCCAGCAAGCAAGAAGTCTGTCAGCAAATCAATACCATATCACTAAACCCTTCAAATTTTAAATCATCTAACTCACAAATACTAATCAGTTTAAATCAATAAGAAGATTTTAAGACCCCCAAAATCAACTGTAGAAATGAGAAACAATCCCCATAAAATCTTACTAATATTCAAACTAATTTCTAAATCAATATTCACAAATACCAACTAACTTAAATCAACAATAGAATTCTAAAATCCCCCAAAGTGCATCTTTTCACTAAAAGGTGAAGGTAAATTGATCAAATATCAAATGAAAAAAAGTGAAAGAGAGGAAAATGCAAAAGTTACTTTTCAAATCGTCACTGTAAAAACACAAAATGCAGTGACCTTTTGAGGTTTTGTTAAAAATATAGAGACCTTCGTGTAAAAACTCTTATACCACTTGAAAAAGTTTTTCTTTGATTACCTTTCAAGGAATTTTACTAAACAAAGCCTTAAATATCTCAATACCTACAAAAGAATCCTTAAATACATGTAATGCCCAAAAGCATTTTATTCGGTGTACTTCATTTATTTTCGGACCAAACCGCCCTTCACTAATGGCATCAAGACTTGACCGCATTTATGCATTGAAGTATTTCCCGATTATTTATTTTTATTTCAACTTTCAAACTCGCTAATTTATTCTAGAAATCATGACTACTTACTTAATGTCTATTTTAAAATTATATTCTAAAGCAAGAAATATAGAGGAAAACATCCTCAATTTTATGACTGATTCTCTATAGCTTGTAGTAAAAGGAGGGTTATAAATAGGGAATGGAGAGGGGTGCAATTTTTTGTATTTTTTTGTCTAAAAATGAAGTGGTTGATTTTTTTAGCGGAATCTCTACATATTGTACATAGAGAATGGTCACAGTGAGTACATTCACCGTAAAACAAACTTATAATGGAATAGTTCAACTCATATATTTATAGAAATTGTTGCTTCAGCTCCAAAATTATTAGTCAAACCTATATGCACCTATATGTAACTTATTTGGGAAACTTTTACTATTGAACTCGCGGGTCTATTCTTGACATCGCGAGCTGATTCTTGACATTGTGACTTCAAAGTGTTAATATTCAATTCATACTTGAAAAATGAGGAAAGTGGGTAGAGCATTCTAAACTTTGGAGCAAGTTCTAATGGAGTCAAAATGAGAACATTAACAATTAAATAAAGTCACAGTGGAATTATTCAACCCCGACTTCATAGATTCTAAAGCTCAACATAACAATCATATTTATTGGGACATTTTAAGTGAGACTATGTTGAATTCCTATAGATTTGAGCTAATTTTATACTGATTGTAGTAATAGTACATTTAGAATGAATACATTAATGGAGTTTATAGAAAATATAAATTAACCTACAATGATAGAGAAGCTTAATGATTGCTCGGGACTGTTGGTGAATCGAATTGAATAGAAGTAGAAAATTCGAGATTGCGAATAATGTAGGACAGATATATGGACACTAAATATTGAGCTCGCGTTTGTTATGCATCGAATTTGAGAGTCATGTCTCAAGCTTGCGAGTGTCATCTCCCCCACTCGTGAAAGATAAAGTAAAGGTCGGGCAATTTGGTCTAGAAAAAAAAAAGTCTGATATATAAGATATTTTTGGGCATTACACGTATTATTTGATGCTTAAAATTATTTTTAGACATTAAGATAATTTATTTATGTTAAATTCAGGTCAGAGAAGAAGTGTAAGGAGAAAAAAAGAATAGGGCTATTGCTGCAGCAGTTAAGCAGCAAAACCATGGCCTTTGGAAGCCACCAATCTCAAGCATCCGATGACATTCACAGGGACGTTCTTTCAGAAGCCAGGAACTCTTGCTACAAGGTAACGTTTTTCTACAACACCCCTTTTTTGTTTCTTTTCAAATCCATTTACATTGTCTCCAAACGAAGAAGAGGGACGATTTTTGAACGATATTGAACAGGCAAGAGACTCTTTCTACGCCTGCTTAGACAAGGAATCGTCCAAAAAACCCACAGAAATCGCCTCCGTCGGTCTTCTCTACCCAGTTGAATGCAAGAAATCGAGGGAGAGTTTTGTGAAGCTGTGCCGCCCCACATGGGTATGGGAACTGTCTTTCTTTCCCCCTAATGTTTGAATCGGTTGCTTTGATTGGGTTTTTTCATTTTTGGCCCTTTGGGTTTTCTCAGTTGGCATGGAAACATAATGATTTAGGAATCCCTTTTTGTTTAATGCTTGAATTGATTGGTTTGTTCGAGTTGTTGTATGTTTTGCCCTTTTGGGTTTTGCCAATTCATATTGAAACACATTGCTATGGAAACCCCTTGAATTGATTGTTTAGATGGAGTGTTTTTTTTAATGGGTGTGGAAGCCCCTTCTCATACTAATCTTGAAATACTTGTTTTGATTCAAATTTTGCATTTCTGGCTCTTTGGGGCTTTTCAGTTGTTATTGAAACACATGGGTGTGGAAACCTCATCTTGTTCTAATCCTTGTGAACTGACCGTTTTGGTCCAGTTTTTTTTCTTTTTTGGGTGAGTTTCTGTATTTTTAGCCTTTTTAGGTTTCTTAATTGGTATTGAATTGAAACACATGGGCACATGAACTCCTTTGTGTGTTCCTATGCTTGAATTGATTGTTTTAATTGAGTTCTTGTGTTTTTTTCTTTTTGAGTTTTCATGGTTTTTATTGAGAAATTCTGAGATTTCATATTTGGGTGAATTAGGTCAAGCATTTTGATCGGCAGTACTGTGCGAAGAAGAGAGTTCACAGGCTTTTGGATACTGATGAATCAAGGAGAGGCCCAATATCCCTCCCGCTGCCTTCCACCTTCAAACCCTAGCTTTCTTTCTCTTTGGCTGTTGTGAATTTTCTGGCAAAATATCGTTTCCTTTTCTTTACTATATGTGGATAATTTCATTTATTCTTATAAAGGTTTAGTTCATCATCTGCGTGTTGGAAAACCTCATCTGTAGTTTTATTGGAGGAGTCGTATTTCGATATGAGTTGAATTTTCTTTTCCTGAAATTCAGATTTATAGATTCTCTTGGAATTTTTGTACTGAGGCTTCCTCCAGTGCATTGTTGGTGTCTCGTCTTCATTGGATTGGCTGGTCATTCTGCTTGGTTTCAGCTGAGGGTCATAGGATTCCACTCAGCTTAGTGCTGAAGGACATAATCTACAATTCTCTAGGATGAAATCTAGCTAAATGATATGGGGTTCTAAGGACAAGGATGTTGATCAGAAATGCTGTCACATATGTTCCTCTTTGTGTTTCTTTCATTTGACCAAGCAAAACTTAAATGTGAAATCAGGATGAATGCTTATCAAGACTGCCTTAATAGCTTATTACCTTTTGTTTGTTTGTTTGTTTTTGACATCTACTTTTACACATTTATATCTGATACCACAAATTTATGGTTCTAGCTTCCAAGAGATTTAATCAATCCACACTTAGGCCCCATTTGGTTAGTTTGGTATCAAGGAGGACCGGGACAGTTGTTCCCATAGATATTTATTTTATTCAAGAAAGAGAATCTTCAAGAAGTTAAGCATCGAGAAGTCTCATATATGTATGTGGTTGCAATTATCCACCTTTCCAGTTTGCCTATTATGTAGCAGCTGGCCAACTTCTAGTTAGCATGTATAATATTGTGAGAATACAGTTTGGTTTGGATTGAAGAGGTGTGTTCAAAAGTATTAGCTCTTCGCTCTATGGAGCAATTTTAGAATCTCGTTGCTTTTTTTTTGGAATTGGACAGGTGCTGATTTTTCGAGAATGGGAATCTTATGATATGTTGGCTAGGTATCTCTTATGAAAATCATCCACTCCTGAAACATATGTTGATGCACAAACGTTGGATAACATGCTCCCTCTATGGATTTTATTGCCCCTGGTTTCTTTAAAATACGATCTTCTCATTGAATGATATGAAAATTTTCCTTGAGGATGGTCCCATGGCAGCAAATTTTCAATATGAGAAAATGTTCCACTCAACTGTTGGAAGTTAATTAAGTTTTTTGCCCCCTTCTTCACCATTAAAATGTAACCCTGTGGTTATTTTATGCTGCTTCTGTTTTCTACTCCAAGGATTCAGACATCACGTCTGGATTCTTTTGTTTGTTAAACGATGCATTTTTAGATTTGCTAGGAATTTTCTGTACCGCCCTTTTCAGTAAATTCTGAAGCAAGAGCATTTGAGATAAATTAGCGGTGGTGCTTATCAAATTTGATGTACTACCATAAATCTGATCTATAGTATGGCACAATATTGCTGCATGCTATAAGGTACAATCCCATTTTCTCCCTTGCTTATGACTATTTTGTCGATGTTTTTTCCTTTTGGAAATTTGACATATTGACACTACATTTGTATGACCAAGCCACTGTTGTCAAAGCTATCTTCTATATGTTGGCAAATAATTTATGTTATTAATGGCATTTGATTTTATAAACACGACTATCACCGTAGACTTACGTCAACTTACATTATCTTAAGCTAGGTGGCACTAGCATTCAAGTATGTTTTCATGTGATAAAAGATGAAGAACTGTTTCAATTCAACCCAATTAAATAGATTGCCAAGAAGAAATTGATATACTTGTTTTATTCTCTTGATGTTTCTGGCGTCTTGTGGGGCTATGCGAAAAAGGTTAGGTCTAGGGAGTCTGCCTTTTCTAGTATTTACGAACAGCCATCTCTATTTCCGGTTTCTAAGAACAACCACCAATCTTGCCTTGACAATGTCATCAGCCATGTTGACTGATGGTAAAAAGCCAAAAACAAGGTCTTGTAACCTCTTTTGATGGGATTCCACTAAAATATAAAATAAAAAAAAGGAACAAAATGCCCTTTAACTATAGTCAACCTTCACAATTTTTCCTTGGTTAAATTTAATTTTGACAACGAGCCATGGCAACTTAAAGTATGCTAACAATATTATTTTAACTCCGTTGAGGGGTGGGCTCCACTCGAGGGGAAGTATTGAAAAGTATTTTTGCTACCTCTACTAGCGCCTTGATGTTTTGGTAGGAATGGCTAACTAAGGAAATTTAAGATGGTAACAGAGCCAACCGATTGCGAGTTTGAATCCTAGGAGGAACGACTCAGAGCGAAAAAAAAAAAAAAAAAGTGTGCCAACCGGGTTCCACCTGAAGGGGAGTTTTGAGGAGTGGACTCCACCTGAGGGGGAGTATTGAAAAGTATTTATGCTGCCTCTACTAATATCTCGAGGTTTTGGTATGAATGGTTAGCTAGAGAGATTGAACAAACTCTAGTTAGTTAATGGACATAAGTTTGAGGTATTTTAACCAGGGTTAAAACACTAAGTTTGCTACAATCTAGTTTAAGGAACATGTTTTTTTTTTTTTGGAAAATATTATTCAGATTTGGTCAATGTGATGTTAAAAGAGGTCTGGCCGGTGATCGAAGTGGTTGACCAATATGTTTAAGGGAATATAGGTGTTTGATTGTAAAAACCCAAAGTTGGAGGTGGCTTTTTGTAATTTGTACATTGGCAAGTGGTTATATGTAAATTTCCCTTGAAATTTCCAAGGTTCCATCCCTAATTTTCCAAAAAGTAGCAATGGCTAGGGTGAATTTATTGGTGTCCAATTTTTTTGTGAGATTGGAGAGAGACAGTGGAAGGGGAAAGAACATAAGAAAGAAACGCTTGATGGAAGATTTCACCAATAGGATCTTGGAAGTTAAAATGTTGATGGGTGTTTGGAAGTAATCTGTCCCCTCCCCTCTAGATATCTGGGAGCTTCTCTTTTTAATGGTTCTCCTGAAGGTACCCTCTTTGCTCATCTGTTGGATAACATCCATAAGAATATCGCATGTTGGAAGTGTAAATCTCTTTCCTTTGATGGGAGATTGGTGCCTGCAAACCATGTTCTTGCTATTATCCATATTTATACCTTGATTGTGATCCCTCTTCCCAAAGGGGTATGCAATGAGATAGAAAAGATCTTCCACATTTTTCTTTGGTCTGGTAGTTCGGATTAAGTTAACTGGAGTGTCGTTTGTGTTCCGAAGGAAGAGGGTGGTCTTGGTATTAGAAAGATCTCTGAGTTGAATGATTCTTGCATGTTGAAGCTCAGCTGGCAAGCAGTTTCTTCCACCTGCATGTGGGCTCAATGGTTCGGGCACATGTATATTAAGAATGGATCTCTTTATTTTCATTCCAATCCAGCAACTGGTTCCTGTTTCTGGAGAAATTTTTTTTTCTCTTTTGCCTCACCTTCATCATGGTAGTAGATGGAAATTTGGCAATGGTAGTAGTGTCAGATTGTCGTATGATACCTGGCTCGACAATGGCCAGATAGCTGGCTGCTTCCCCCACCTGATTTTCTTGATCGATGACCTGGTATCAGTGTTGATTTTTGGTGACTGCTGGAATATTCCTGACCAGCTTCCTGCCGAAACAAAAACTCTATTGCAGCAAGCTACTACATCTTTTCAGTTGACTGCTTCTCATCCTGATGTTATTGAATGGTCTTTTTTTTTTTTATTGGAAAACCATTGTCTCTCAATCAGGTATAGAACCTCATTCGAGCAAGAGAGACATGAAGGCATGGTTAATTTTCGTTTGGAGTCCTATCCTATGTTACAGTCCAAATGGTCCACGTTTGCTTGGAGATTGCTTTATAGGAAAACTCCAGTGGCGTCTTGGGCTCAATCTATTGATGTATCCTTGGCCTCCTGCTATTCTATGTGCCTCAAGATAGAGAATTGGATAATCATCTCTTTTTTTTGTTTCTGTTCCAATGCAGCTTTGCTACCAACTTGTGGAATTGGTTACTCCAAATGGCCAGCTGCCCTGTTCCATCAGATTTCACTGCGACCTCCATATAGACCTCTTTTGTCAGTAACTCTGATCTGAATGCCAGGATTGTCTAGGCACTTTTCATCATTGTCATCTACACCATATTTGGATGACAAGAAACAACTGCATTTTTGAAAATCTGAAGCTCTCAATGGATAAGTCAATTTGAGCAATTTTTGAGGATCTTAGTAAAAGAGCTTCAGGAGCTGCCACCTTCACCATATTTTCTCTTACCTGGGAATGTAGGCCACTTATCAGTTTTGCTCTCTCTCTCTCTCTCTCTCTCTCTCTCTCTCGTATGCTCTCTCTCTCTCATGCTATGATACCCAGATACTTATACAAGCCCAGCGTATCCGTATCAAACCGATACTACACTTGTATTGTGGTACCTGATGTTAGGAATCAACCATATGAACTATAACTCATACACAGGCTGAATGGAATCCGATGAGTTCCTTGAGGATACACCATCTTGTTTTATAGATCAGTCATGCCCAAATTGGGCTCTAATTACAATCTATCAAATCTACAATTATGGTATGTATTGCTGTACAAGTCTGATTAATGTCAATCTACAAATCTCCTATTATAGTATGTATTGCTGTACAAGTCTAACACAATGGGCTTTTGCAGATGAGTCATTGATGGGCTGGGCCAACTTATATTATAATGGGCCCGTGTTAACACCCCCCCTCAAATTGATGATGTGGAATCAGTAAGCATCAATTTGCTGGATAGGAATTGATGACGGGGGCGAGGAAGTCCCTTCGTGAAGATGTCCGCAATCTGGAGGCCAGAGGAGATGAATGGTAAAGAAATGACATCCCGTAGATATTCATCACGAATGAAATGACAATCAACTTCGATGTGCTTGGTCCGTTCATGAAAGACGGGGTTCTCTGTAATACGAATAGCACTAGTGTTGTCAGCATGGAGAGGTATAGGTGAGCTTTGAGGAAAACCGAGATCGGAGAGTAGCCCACGAAGCCAAAGTATTTCAGAACAGGCAGCAGACATGGCTCGATATTCGGCTTCAGTGGAAGATCTGGAAACCTTATCTTGTTTCTTACATTTCCAGGATATCAACGCATCACCAAGATACATACACCACCCAGTTGTGGAGCGACGGGTGTCAGGACAACCCGCCCAGTCAGCATCGGAAAAAGCAACGAGATTTAGTGGAGAGCCTGCAGGGAAGAATAGACCACGAGTAGTCGTACCAAGAAGGTAACGAATAATTCGTCGGGCAGCCGCCAAATGAAGATGCCTCGGTTGAGTCATAAACTGGCTGACGACATTAACAGCAAAGGAAATGTCGGGGCGGGTATGAGTCAAGTAGATCAAGCTACCAACCAATTGCCGATAGAGCGTGGCATCGGGAAGAAGATCCCCACTATCCTTGGAAAGCTTCAAGTTCACTTCAAGGGGAGTATCAACGGGAGTGGAATGCTGGAGTCCTGCTAGTTCAATTAGGTCTAGAGCATATTTGTGTTGGTGCAAGATAATGCCTTTGTCTGTTTGATGAACTTCAAGACCTAAGAAGTAGGTTAATGGACCCAAGTCTTTCATATGAAATGATTGATGCAATGAGGATTGAAGCTTAGATATCATTGCCGAATCAGTTCCAGTAATAATGATGTCATCAACATAAACAAGAAGAATAGTGATACCGCTTGGAGACTTATGTAAAAACAACGATGGATCATACGGACTTTGCTTGAAGGCCAACAGAAGCAAGGCGTCCCGAAATTTTTCAAACCAAGCGCGAGGAGCCTGTTTAAGGCCATAGAGGGAACGCTTTAGTTTAGCCACATCTGAACTACTGGAAGGGGAATACCCGTGAGGAAGGCGCATATAAACCTCTTCTTTAAGATCACCATGAAGAAAAGCATTCTTTACATCGAACTGAAGGATGGGCCAAGCTTGAGATGCTGCAATGGCAATCATCATCCGGACAGTAGTCATCTTTGCAACCGGAGCAAAAGTTTCATCATAATCAATGCCATATTCTTGACGATTACCAAGAGCAACCAGGCGAGCCTTATATCGGTCGAGAGAACCATCAGACTTTAGTTTGACCGAGTAAACCCATTTACACCCAATAGGTCGAGCTGTAGGTGGGCAGGTAACCACATCCCATGTATGATTAGTCTGTAGAGCTTCTAATTCCTCGGACATAGCTTTCCGCCAACATTCATGTTTCACAGCTTGAGAGTAGGAAGTGGGAATGTTAACAGAAGCGAGAGTGGCAAGAAAAGCTGAATACCCATATCTATCAGGAGGCCGAGAAACACGCGTGGTGCGTCGAAGAGATGGCAGGATAGTTTGTTCTGATGTAGTGGCCAGGGGAGTTGGATCAGGTGCCGGATCAGATGAGTCTGGAATGGGCTGTATCGTAGCAGTGATTGGTTCCGTGCGTCGCCTATATACAATTCCAGGTTTGAACCTTTCAATAGAAGAGGAAGAAGTATCGGATGAAAAAGGTGGTAATATAGCCATGGGAAGTGAAGTAAAAGAATCAGTTGTGTGAGAAAAAAAATATAAATTTTCAAAAAACACAACATTTCGAGAAACACGAATTCTTTTGAAAGAGGGATCATAACAAACAAATCCTTTTTGATGAGTAGCGTAACCAAGAAAAACGCATCTAGTAGCTTGCGCAGACAATTTTGTCCTTTCAGAAGAAGGAAGATGAACAAAACAAACACATCCAAAAGGACGAAGATGTGTATATGTAGGTTGAGAGTTAAAGAGACGAAAATATGGAGTCTGATTTTGAAGTTTGGAAGAGGGAAGCCGATTAATAAGATGAACGGAAGTGGATAGAGCTTCCGGCCAAAATCTAGGGGGAACCGATGATTCAAGTAGCAAGCAACGAACCATATCAAGCAAATGGCGATTCTTCCGTTCAGCAATGCCATTTTGTTGTGGAGTATGAGGACATGTTCGTTGAGAGATAATCCCCTTAGATTGGAGGAATTCTTGAAAACTGTGTGACACATATTCTCCTCCTGAATCAGATCTGAGAATCTTTATGCAAGTGGAGAATTGTGTCGCAACATAGGCCAGAAATTTTTGAAAAACCTCAAACACCTCTGATTTTGCCCTTAAAAAATAAACCCAAGTGAATCTGCTATGATCATCGATGAATGTGACAAAGTATTTAAAATGAGAATGAGAAATAACAGGTGTTATACCCCAAACGTCACTATGAATCAAATCAAAACATTTTTCTGATATAGAGGTATGCATAGAAAATGGAAGAGCTTTACTTTTTCCTAATTTGCAAACAGAACAATCAATATTGACATCAGAAGTAGAAAATTGCATTTTATTAATCAAACCAGAATTTTTCAAAGATAACAATATGTTCGAATTAGGATGTCCTAATTTTTTGTGCCACAGATGCACGTTATTTTGAAGAACACATGAAAAAACGGAAGTAGATTCATCCCGAGGTTGCATAGGCAGACTAAGCGGAAACAACCGGCCACACTTAGGCCCCTTCGCGATCACCTGTCCCGTCCCCTGATCCTGTACAACACAACCAGAAGAAGAGAATGACACATTACAATGATTATCGACAAGTTGTCCAACAGATAACAAATTGGTGGAGAGGCCAGGTGAAAGAAAAACATGATTTAAAGGCAATTTGTGTGGAATATCTCCTATGGCAGTGATAGGTAAGTGACCCCCATTGGCAGTTTGAACTTGGAGTTTCCCATCATATGATTGAATATTAGTCATGAGTTTGGAAGAGAAAGTCATATGATTTGATGCTCCAGAATCAAAGTACCACGTGGAAGGAGATGGAAAGATTTTACCTGAGAGGCCCAAGGTGGAGAATGCTTGGAGAATCATTTGTTGAATCATTTCAGGGTTGATAGGGGGACTGGGTGCAAATTGCTGTGAAGACATGGATGAAGACTGAGAAGCAGGTGCCACAGAATGAGAATCTGAAGAAGCAATGGCAGAATAAGCACGTGAGTTCCGATTTTCTGGTCGTTTCCTACATTCAGAGATAATATGCCCACTCGCTTTGCAGTAGTTACAAACTTTCTTTCTGCACTGAGAAGAATAATGTCCATACTCCTTACAAGTGAAGCATTGAATCTTGCTCAAGTCCTGGATAGAATTGTCGCGTTTGGGGGGTTTCCCTTTTGCCACATAAGCAACTTCAGCCGGACCAGCGGATGATTGGTGGGATATTTGATGCTGAGTGACTATCCGTTGTTCTTCGCGGAGCACTTCATTGAGACATGTATCCAAAGAGGGAGATGGATGTCGACTCATGAGATTGGATCGAACGTTTTCAAATTCAGGACGAAGTTTCATTAAGAACTGATCTCGCTGAGTAATTTTATGAACTTCCTGAACCCCAGATAGAGTGTCTCCGGTGATAGTAGCATAGGCAATATCCGTGTATTCAGTCCAAAGAACAAGGAATCCGGAGTAATATTCCTGGACAGCCATCTGTCCTTGAGAATATTGAGCAATTTCATACTCTAATTGGAACCGACGGGCTGAATTTTCTTGGTGATATATGCGTTTCAGATATCCCCACATATCTTGAGCAGTTTTATAGGGCTTAAGATGGAGGAAAAAATGGGGTTCCACAGCGCTCAACATCCAGCTCATAATTTGTGCTTCTTTGGTTTCCCAATCTTCCAAATCTGCCAATTTATTTTTATCCGATGGCTTTTCCATAGAACCAGAAATGTGGCCCCATAATTTTTTGCCTTTCAGATATAGCTCAAATTGATAGGCCCAGGCAGAGTAGTTCTTTCCATTGAATTGGATCAATTTCATCTCATTCTTGTCCATTGTCAACCCACAGATGACAAGAAATACACAGTAAACAGTAACCAGACAGCAACGAGAAACAGCCCAGATCAATTTCAGAGAGCACAAATTAAGGTGACAACAACCATAGAAAGAAGAATAATAGCCCAGAAGCTCTTCTGAACCAACCAAACACAACAGATCTCAGATCTGTACAACAGATCTCAGATCTGTACAAATGAGAGAAAAAAACAGGCCAGGCGACCAAGAAAACCAGCAGAAAACAGTGGATGGTGGCCCACTGATGATTCAATCTTCCAGATCAGGGTGACCAGAAAGATGCTTCACAAAAATATCAAACCAACACAGGAAAGATTGCAGCAATTGGATACACGTGTTTAAAGTTGGACGGCTGTGATGAAAGTATATTGCAAAAACTGGAAAACCCAAATAGTGATCAAAAGGCCTACCTCTGATCTTCAAAAAATGTTGAAAAAATCACCAAAACTCCCAGAATATCAGGCGACCAGGGCTGTGGTGTCCTCCTGATCAGATTTGATTCGTGGATGGTGGCCCATTATTGATCTCCACACACTGCCGTCGTGTACTCCTTGTTCAAACCAGTCGACAGAGAAGCTCCTCTTGAGAACTTCAACAAGAAAGATTCTGATAGCTCTTTAATCTTTCTATTTCACCAAGATGGCTCTGATACCATGTTAGGAATCAACCATATGAACTATAACTCATACACAGGCTGAATGGAATCCGATGAGTTCCTTGAGGATACACCATCTTGTTTTATAGATCAGTCATGCCCAAATTGGGCTCTAATTACAATCTATCAAATCTACAATTATGGTATGTATTGCTGTACAAGTCTGATTAATGTCAATCTACAAATCTCCTATTATAGTATGTATTGCTGTACAAGTCTAACACAATGGGCTTTTGCAGATGAGTCATTGATGGGCTGGGCCAACTTATATTATAATGGGCCCGTGTTAACACCTGATACTACACCAATACTTCTAGGGGACAAGTTTAACATATCCTACTTATAAAGTACATTATTTCATATAGTTCATGTCATATTTTTACGTCTCACCATAAAAAATGCTAGTAAGGGACGGAAACAATGATAATTTCATTGATTCAAAAGTGATCTAAAGAAAAGATTATGACACTCGTATCCATATCCATGTCTTAGATTTTCGCAAGTGAGGAGTTGTATCCCCGATTCCAGTATCATTGCCTGTATCGATATCCGTATCTAGGCATCATAGCTCTCGTGGGTATGTTTTCATTCTTAAATATGTTTCATGCCCAATTTTTCATTGGAACTAATGCTTTGCTCACTTAAGATATATACACTGGAGGTCCAGACTTGATGTGTCATATCAGATCCTAGTCCTACAGCCTCTCTCTCTCTCTCTCCTGTTTTTTTCCATTTTTTCTTGCCCTGTTCTAGTGGCTGTTATGACACATTCTTCTTTGATGCTTGTTTTCCTAGAGTAGGCTGTTCAGGCCTTTCATAATATATTCTTTCCCAAAAATAAAATAAAAAGAGTAATCTGTCAGATAGCATTTGTGGACAGTCCAGGGTTTGGATTCGTGGTGGTGGCGGCCGGGTGTGCGCAAATTAATCTATTCTGGTGTGTGATTATCACTATTGGGGGAACTCTGATAATGCCTTGTATTACATTTCCTTGTCTCTTCAGATACCAAGTACATTAGATTGATAGAACATGCATACACAACTGTGAGGATTGTGATCGAGAATGGATTGTTCCACTTTGAGTCCCTAATATTTTTTTGTTAGTTATAGAACAACTTGACGTCTAGAAAAAGCGATAATGAGTGTGAGAACTACATGTGGAGAGACAGGTGAATTCTCAGTGAATATAGATTTGCATCAGGGGTTGGCTCTAAGCCCTTACCTCTTTGCATTGATTATGGGTGAGTTAACCGCACGTATTCAAAAGGAGGTATCTTGGTGTTTGTTGGTTGCAAATAATATAGTGTTGGTGGATGATCAGGAGATGTGAATTCAAAACTTGAGAGATGGTAGGGACTTTAGAATCGAAAGGCTTTTAAATTAAGTCGTATAAAGACAGAATTTTTGGAGTGCAACTTCAATGGGCATATACAAAAAGCTGCAACTATCGTGAGAATTAAAACCCTAAAGATATTACATAGAGATTCTTTCTGTTACCTTGGCTCGATAATTAGTAAGAACGAGGAGATTGAAGAAGATGTTGAAAATAAGATAAAAGCGGGTTGGTTGAAGTGGATACTTTCTTCTAAAGTGCTTTGTGACCGGAGAATGCCAACAAGATTAAAGGAGAAGTTTTACAAGAAAGTAATTAGACCAGTTATGATCTATGGAGCAAAATGTTGGCCAATCAAGAAGCAACATATGCACAAAATGAATGTAGCAGAGATGAGAATATTGAGGCGGATGTGTGGTAAAATTAGGAAGGATAAAATTAGAAATGAACGATTTTGAGAGCATTTAGGGGTAACATCAATAAGGGATAAAATTAAGAATACCCGTTTGAGATGTTTTTGGTATGTCCAATGTGGGCCAACAACGGTGCCGGTAAGGAAAAGTCTGGCTATGCAGGTTGATGGCCCACCAAGGGGATGGGGTAGGCCGAAGAGGACATGGATGGAGATAATAAAAATAAATCTAAATAAGTGCAACTTATCTGAGAATTTGACTCGGGATAGATCGGAATGGAGAAACATAATTCATCTAGCCGTCCCCAATATAGTTGGGAGAAGGCTTTGATGATGATGGGGCTTATTGGCCCTTTATAGTTTAGCAAAATGGATATTAACTTCCAAAAACTCAAGAGAAAAACTTCAAATTTGTGGCTGATTCAATCTACCCATGCTGTTGATTGTTCTTATTACACATGGGTTGGCATGATTTAATTGATTAAAGGTTTTTGCTTTGATCAACTATATCATTCTCTCATCCTCTCCTCCACAACCGTGTTTGGACTCTCTCTCTCTCTCTCTCTCTCTCTCTCTCTCGTCAGATATCTCAATCCATCAGCAGCATATAGGAATGTTCTCAATCCATGGGCAGCATATATGAATGTGCTTTCCAGTTACTCCATCAAGCAGATTTGAGGATATCCTTCCATTTATCCAAATGCTTCACCTTGATTTTATCCTTGCTATCAAGCTTGATGTTTATACTGGTGCATGTTGTCTCATTTGATATATCTCTCTGTTCAAGTGGCCCGAGGTTCAAGCTGATAATATTAACTCTGCAAACAAGGTACTTTACTCTGTCTGCATCTGAACTGAGATAGCTGTCTGCACATACCACTATTCTGATAATATATTTGGCAAATGTCATAATGTTTTAATATAGTTCAGCATCTGCAACATTATTCATGATATAAGATGGTTGCATAAAATGATTGTGCTTTGGTTATTTCATAAGCCAAATTCTTTAGAACATAATGAATTTGTTAGCTCTGGAACAGTGGTGATGTAGCTAGGTTCTGTTGGTGTTGATACTTTTAAGGATTGGGGCATATTTTGACTGTCCATTTAAACTGATGTGGGTCAAGCGGAGGTTGTGCATTTGAACGAACTCGGGATGATCAAAACAATGTTCGATCATGGGAATGCATTTTATAGCATCATCAAAACCTAATCCCATCTGTCTGTGGTTGGCTCTGTTTTGTGAGTTCATTTTTCCCCAACTCAAGCTCTGTTTAAAGCCTTTATTTTTGTAGTTCCATGATTTTATCTCTCAACTTACTACTTCATTCAAGATCTTTATTTAGCCTTCCCCTTCCTCAGTGACCTGAACTTGTAGCACTGAAGTACTTCTTAGGGTCTATTTCTGATCTACTTTTCTTCTTTATGTGTGCCTCTACCATTTCAAACATGAAGTGATTATATGTTTTGAGTATTTTATATGTAGGGGCCTCTCGTTGGATAAACAAATATTGTCCCTCTTAGCAGCTAAGCAGCATTGCCCTACTGCTCTCTTCATTCTCAGCCAGTATGTTTGAGTGTAGGTCTTGTGATTATGTGTTATAAGACTTATAAGTTCCTGCGGAGAAGTCACTCTTTCGTGTTGCGGTTAGTTCTGTTTAATAATTTTTGATTCATGGTTATGGCAATAAATTTGACTGTCATTTCATTTCTTGGTGATTGTTTGCCTCTTGAATTCATGCCTCTTAAGCATCTATTTTGCAATTGTTTGCCATGCAACTTAATCTCGAAGAACCAACGTAAATTCTGGACCTATCTGCTTAATTGCATAGCCCACAGCCAAGAGTCACTTCATAGAGATTTTCACAGAAATAATGAACCTTTAGCAGCTAGAAGTCGAAGCCTTTTTGTTCTCCAAATGTTTTTCTTGAATCCCCCACCCCACATAAAGCTACCGCTTCTGGCTCCCCACTTTGATTTTTTTTTTTTTTTTTTTATTTCTTTTTAGTCTAGCAGGCATTGCTACTTGAAACCATGTCCAGCTCGATTTAGTGTAGTGATTTCATATGCTCCTTTTAAGAGCATGAGCAATGAAAAGGATTCTGAGAAGGTAAAGCACAGCCAGTTCTACTAATGGAGTTATTATTAGATTTGAAACCATGTCCAGCTCTAGATTGGGATCAGGACATTGGCCATTCTCCAGTGTAAAGCTAAAACTGCAAAAATAAAGCTTAGTCGATTATGCCATATCCTGATACTTCAAAAGTATTCATATGCTTCGTCCATGCCTTTTAGGAGTTTTCTTTATTCATTGCTCCCAGATATTGTTTTCAGTGGCCAACAATGAAAAAGAGGCGTACACTCCCTTTGTGGGTAATGAATGGTTTAAAAAAAAAAAAATTTTTTTTCTTTTTAAAGTGGAACACATGTATGGCAGTCAAATCGCTCGCAACCACTTGCCCTACCCTCACATGTGCTGGCCGTGCCTAGGTTGAGCAGAAGCCCTGGCTGCTTGGGTGAGCCTATAATACCTAGGCCCTTAATCTCCCCTCGAGCGCCAGGACCAGGCTAGGGCAGGCCAAGATTGAAAGAAAATGAATTTTTTTTAAAGTTAATCCAGATTTAATATCAAAATGACTGATTATTATTTGACCTAAAATGAAGGGGAAAACAGATTACGTGGCAGGATGTAAGCGGAAGGGGATCGTTAAGTGACAACAATTATCTATCAACATTTCTATCTCTTTTTTTCTTAACCACATAATGTCAAAAAAAATATACACAATTTTGTAAAATATATTGCCCAAAGGAGAATTAGCTAGTTTCATCAAGTAAGGTTTTTCTATGGACATGCTATTGTCAAGGGCACACAGTGTAAGTCCATTGGAGTTGTAATTTAATTAAAATTGGTTTATAGTTGTCCAGATATCAATGTAATGAATGGAGCACCTCACAATTCACTCTCATTGCAAGACCCACTTTAAAAGTTAGAAATGGAGACATTTTTGACGTCAACATTGTGAATGGAGCACAATTACAACATCACTATTCATTGGTAAAGGCATTTATAAATAAATTAAAAAAATATATTGTATATATTATATTACTATACATTATACTAACTAATAGGCATCAGGATGGGCTGGGTTGAGCTGAGATGGGTCAAGCCATAGTGATGCCCTCAAGGTTGCGGGTTTTGAAATTGGGCCTACGCTACCCGTCAGTGTCTAGGATAAGAAAAAAAGCCCTCACATTTCAGGATTTTGGCGGGACGAACCCCTTCGTCAGAGGGCCATATTGATAGCCCAAACACATGCTGAAAAGTCATTTGTTGTTTAAAAAAAGAAGAAGAAAGTTTTCCGTTCAGGATTTTCAATATATTGACGGGCCATTTATAAACTCTACTCTAATTATTAAGAGTTGACTAGATTGAGGTGCCCTAGTTTCCAACTACTCTATTTGATAAGATTATAAAAAAGAAAAAAAAAAATCTCTTATTTCACGAGCTAATTCGGGCCATCTGTAGGAAATATGGTAATAAGGGCCCACCTTTTAAACTTACAATGTAGAGCCCATCTTTTGTGGAACTTTGAAACTCATATGAGATTATTTTCATCCAAACATTTGTAAATTGTGCATTATCCACAGCTAGAAAAGCTTTGTGGGGAAATCAGCCCTCTTAGCTTTTTTTATAAAGAGGCAAAGGCTCTAATTTGTAAATGAGCCCTGAAAATAGAAAATACAGCTCTGATATGTAAATAAGCTCTAAATCCAAATGCCCCCTTATAAATGAGTGCTGTGAAATTAAGTTTATGATTAGCAACAATCTGTACATCCAACGGTCAAGATTTATTTTAGGGTTTTTTTTTTTATTATTATTCATGTGAAACACGATCATGTAGAGGATTTGATGACCAGCAGACTTTCAGATAATTTATGATATTTAACGTTGTTTCTGATTTTTTTTTTGTTAATTAACTCCATTAGAGAACCTTGGGCAGTTGACTTGGAACTAAAATATCAACATGTGGTTGCTATTAAACACTAGTATAATTAAGAAGAGCTAAAATTAAACTCTAATTTTAAGTTCTGATTTACAATTAATCTATTTGGTAAAATTATTTAAAAACAATATTCTTATTTCATGAGGTAATTGGAGACTACCTTTTAAAATTTTGAAAATCTCATGGCATTACTTTTGTCCAAATTAAACACTTGTTAATTCCGCATTGTCCACCACAATCCGCTTTAGGATAAAAAAAAATAAAAAAAAAAAAAACAAACGGCCCCTCTTAACTTATATCTTATTTATGAGGTAAAAACTCCATTTGTAAATAAGCTTTACAAATTAGAAAACATATAATTAAAGGTTCACTGAACACTCAAACATGTAAATAAGCTTCTTTAAGTCATAAAATAACAACTTATTTTAGGACATTATGCACTGAGAGAATAATTGGACCAGACACACAGCAAAAGCTAATAAATTACTACTAAACGTGCAGAAGGTCCTGAATGCTCCTTCTTTGATTCCTCCTCCTCAGAAGGATAATAGTCCATAGACCACACAAACAATACCATCTATTTCTACTGGTGATGTGATGAAATAGTAATTAAGCTCGTGGAAATCATAACATAGAATGAAGTCTGGGAAGGGGAAGATGGCCCTTTTCCTGTAGGCACTTGACCGTTTCATAAAGGCATTGCTCGACCGGCGTGAACTGAAGACCCAAATCTTTAAGACGCTGGTTTGAGAACTTGTAGGCTTTCTTCCTTGGATTCACCTCGTCAGAGCACCTGCACACATTCCATCACTGTTAAATTCTCAAATATAAAACCCTCCTCCTCCTCCTCCTCCTCCTCCTTCTTACACCGGCGGGTTAGCCTAGTGGCTGGATGATATAAAGGAAACATGCCCACCTAAGATCGATCCCAGGGTGGAGCTATGGGTGACACCCCTGTGATTCCCTCAAACATGGAACCTTGGATCATAACTGGGATAATTGGCTTATGTTTTTGTGTGTGTGTGTGTTAGCATGTAAAGATGATTGAGCCAAGGTCCATGGATTTCCATTAGGTCCAGTGATCATGCGACCAAGTTGGAAGGTGCTAGTATATGTTGTAACATGCATGCCAACACAGGATTGTGGAGTTAACTCAATGGTAAAAGAATGCCGTCCAAATTGTGATTTGTGCCACCTCAAAAAGTAGTCGAAGCAAGTCGGTATACGGTCTAATTTTACGAATCTGAATCATTTGAGGCTTTTTCGAAGGTGACCATGTGACGTGGTGTACCGTGATGGGTCAACTGAGGGTCATCACCAGGGAATTACATTAAAAAAGGCCTCACAGGATTCAAGACTCTTAAGGAGTGTTTCTTTGCTTAGAATTCACGAGAATTCTAGATGTTGGGGTTTGGGGGATAAGTAGCACTTGCAAATTTCATGTTTTTTGTCTATCATTCAGAGTTCCAATTACATAAAAGGTCCTAAATGACTTTTGGAAATTCAAGAATTTCACCCTCTTTGCATTTTGGTGGAATTTTTGAAAGCTCAAGTCCAAAGGAGCATCCAAAAATTCCACTATGTCCGAGAATTCAGGAATTTTCCAAACAATTAAACTTTCTACATCTTAGAACAGATCCCGAGTTAAACTGTATGCGAAACGTCCAAGGCCAACTATGTGAAAGAAAGTGTTGATGCAGATGCGTTTTGGAACTGAACTCATGGAGAACCTTTGTGTGTTCAAGTGTGAGATAAATCATGCGAACTCGCTGCGAATGCTCTCAAATTTACTGGATGATCAATCAAGGTTCTCATCTCCCCTATATAGAACAATCCCTAGGAGTCAACTACTAGGGATTCTGCCCCTATTAAAATCCCAAATCTTTTGACCAGCTTGGGAATCATGAAAAATTAGGAGTCTGATCCTGATCCAAACTCTACAGCCAATAGTTTGATTTTTATCTAACTCTCCGGATCAAAATTTACTTGGAATTCATCCGCAGTACACTGTCGGGATCGATCTGGCGTGGGGCTCATGGAAGTCAAGCTACGCAATTTTTCAATAATCTCCCACTTGGCACAAATGCTATATAAATTAGACGTGCCAATATAAATCAACATATATTACAGTCCCTACATACATCTCAGGCTAAGAAAATGCTTAATGAAGGAACACTCATCAATTCTACCAATGGAATCCATGAGATTTTAAATCTTTCTAACCCACATTTTAGAAATATTGATATCACAATTTAATATCATGAGAGATTGTAGAATTATGGTTTCATTCACCGAAGTAATGGCAGACTTAACATTTGCACTAGTCCATCAATTCTTACGAACTTCAAATATCTATGAAGAGAATCAACCTAATGGCCACTTAGATTACTGCATCACATGTTGTATCCCCAACTTCTGTTTTCAATAGAGTCAGCCATGGTCTAAAATACAACCAAACATAGACTTCTATCACCAACCCGAAAGGCAACCATAAAATCGCAAAATAATAACCGTGCCCCAAAACAGTATTGAATTGCTCGTGTGATCTGGAAATATATAAACTTCCACTCTTGTGGGGGAAAATATCGAATGTAGGAACAGTCGTACGATGAATGACCCTTTCCTCTTTTCATAACTTCATGGAAGAAAATAGAGGATTATACTGAAAAATTCTCATTACATAGGGATTGCACGAAATGGTGCCTCTTAACTCACGCAGCACAAAAGTATTCCTCTCGTAGTTATGGGAAGTGACACTAGTGTCGCTTAATTAGAGAGGAGCGACGCTAGCGTCGCTCATTTCAAGTACTCGTTCGTGCTGTCTGAGTTAGGAGGCATTATTTCGTGCAACATCCATATAATGAAAATTTTCCAGTATAATCCTCAAGAAAATAAAAGGGCCATATGTGATTGTCTTAGAAAATGACAAAATATCCTTTTCTTGAAAGGAAAAAAGAGTGAGTGCATGGGTTCAGCCAATACACGACGTGCCACACAATTTATCAACACTATTGGGCCCCACATTATAATAATTAACTAGCATGATTACAGGGGCATGTGAGCTCCAAAGGCCGTCTATTTTTTTTATAAACAATCAACCTCTAAAAAATCATTAGTGCAGTGGATTAGGATGACCTATTAGGGGTTGACATTTTGCACAAAAGATGGATCTTTCCATCTCCCCCTCTCCATCATTGGCATGGCTACAACGACAGGCGGCCCAAAAAATGGGTCATGGTACTTGTCTCTTAGAAGTGCACAACCCTAACACGAGATAATTATAAAAAAGACAGAAGGAAAAAGAATTAAGAAAATCTGGAGCCTTTTAAACCAACAATTTAAAAATTGGAACAAATGAACTTGTCAAATAAAAAAAAATAGATGTCCATAAAAGAAGTAAAATAAAGAAATAGATGCCAAAAACAATATGCATAAATTGATAGACCTAACTTAAAACCATCTATAATTTTCACTAAGAAAATTTTATAAAAGATGCTATAAGAAGAAAAATAACATTCATCACAATATCATAAAGGAAAAACCTGTAAAGAAAACTCTTCTTTAAATCACTAAAAACTTGTATTGATCTATCATAAATAATAAATTGTATTTTGTTAAATGAGAGATAAATAACCGAACAATAAGGACTAAGAGAGGCAATGTATTAAATATTGACCGAGTTCAAGTTAGCTCAAAGTTGGCCTTCAATCTTGAGGGGAAGCTAAATTGGCCTAGGACTAGGTCTGTTATCAGAGGTTGAGGGTTCGGAACTAGATTACCACATTTGGGTCATTGGGGATTTATCTAACTTTCCTTGGGTCCGTAGGGATTAGTCCGCCTCAAAAGGGCTGGGACAAATGTTAGAAAAAGAAAAAATAATAAAACCTCAAAGTTGGCCTTAACCGAGCCCATTTGAGCTCCACTCAACCGAATCTTCAATACTTAATTGCTCTTCTCAAATCTCAACAAACCCTGTCTCAATCCCTTTCTCAAACCCTTTCTTCTTCTCAATAAATCCCCAAACCCTTCTACTTCTTCTTTTCCGCATATCTCAACCCACCCTTTCTTCTTCTTCCACCATGGAGAATCCACCATATACATCTCATTCCATCTCATGGGCATCATCACCGTGTATAGTCTGAGACTGAGAGAGAGAGAGAGAGAGAGAGACGTACTTTGTTGGAATGGGGTACTCAGGGAAGAGCTTGGAGAGTATTTGGACTACGTCGCCGCGATGAAGAACGCTCTCTGCACAGAGGTATCGACCGGAGGCTGAGGGGTTCTCATAAACGAGAACGTGGGCCATGGCCACGTCCTTCACATGGACGTAGCCTTGGATTGAATTGGCATAGGACTTCGCCGAACCAGTGAGATACTTGAGGATGTGCGCCATGGTAGCATTCACGTTGGGTTGGAGGAATGGGCCAAACACCAGCACAGGGTTCACAACAACTAGATCAACTCCTCTTTCCTTCGCATCTTCCCATGCCTCTCGCTCTGCCACTGTCTTCGCATAGCAATACCAATTCTATATATCTCATGAAAAGGGAAGAATTAGTAGTAAAGAATGAGTAAATACTACAAAAACAAAAACTGTATGAAGTGAAAGAAATTGCTTTAATCCTTTAGAGAAAGGAGTTGTTTAGTTGGTTAGCAATCTCACTTCTACCCCAGCTCCCTGGTTGTAGGCTTTTTTCCCACTTGTGGGCTTCCCCTTCCCAACTCTCTTTTCGCTTGGGTGGGATATATCTTCTGCGTGTGTATGGGTGATGTAATGGACAATGGCGGACCAAGGATTTTCATTTAGGTGGTGTGAATAAAGGTCAAGTTAAATAATAAATAAAATTTTTAAAATTATTAGTTAAGAAATTTATGGAATCTTGTGGGTGCGGTCACACCCGCATGATAATATGTAGGTCCGCCACCGATAGTGGATACCAACCCCCTTCAGTGGAGCTCATAAGAAAATAAAATAATAAGTTTTAGTTTTTGATATCATGGACAAAAAATGCATAACGCCATAAATTGTTTAGTCTTTGAGATAGATAAATAAATAAATGCTTTGTGGTTTTTATAAAAAAAAAACTAATATCTTTTGCAAAGTTTGTTACCATGCTTGATAATATTATTAGCTAGCAAAGTGGGCACATGCATGTGGTGGGTGCGGTCGCAGCTGTGAAGCCGTGGCGTGCTTTCAAAAGCCTATATGAAAATTCCGGATAAACTTTTTAAAATTGATAAAAATTTATGGGTCTACCTTTAAAATCTACATGAAAATTCTCCTTCTGCCCCCAGAAACCAAACTACTCTCGGGTCCGCCCTCCGTGAGGGTGAAGTCATTAATGTAAGATAAAGTTTATAATATTATTTCGAACATCCATCAATATTAAATGAGCCTGATGACATGACAAAGTTTGATGCCTTGTTTATCTCGTACTGGTCAACATGACAAATATCCAAACCTTGGTGTTCTTGCAGAACTCCAAATCGCTCCAGCAGCTCTCATCCACCACCACGTCGGGGCTCCGATTAGGATCCATATAAACAGCTCCGATTGTAGAAGTGAAGACGACCCGACGGACCCCCGCTTCTGCCGCAGCCTTTATCACGTACTTCGTCCCTTTCACTGCAGGCTCCACCGCCTCATCCGGATCCTCCGTTACAGGAGAAGCCGTGTGGAAGACTCCATCGCAGCCGTTGATCGCATTGCGGAGGCTGTTGAAGTCGAGAAGATCCGCCTTGCAGAGGATCAGCCGCTGGTCTGCTCCTTGGAGCGCCTTCAGAAAAGAATTCTTCGGGTCCTCTATTTGCACAAGACAGAAATCTGTAATCTAAGAGAAAATAGGAGCAAAATAGAGAAAATAACTCGGGCAGGTGCAGACCCGACCGCACCCGCATGATTAGAGAAACCCATTAGGGCCTGTTTGATACTGGATGGGATTAGTAAAAGTAAAACCTCTATTTTTTCAGACAAGATAAGGGGTCACATTAATAGCACTTTAGTTATAAATCTTCTTTACTAAATGGGCCGTTAAGTATTATCTTTATAAATCCAATTTTATCATTTAACGTGTTCACTTGAACACATACAGCACCACTCAAACAAAATTATGGGCCCACAATTGCGATCCAGCGTAATAGGTCCTTTTTTTTTTTTGCGTCAATGACCTGATCATAGATAATTAGGATGTGAGAAATGGACCTGGATTTCTGACAGTTCCTTTTACAGTGTAGCCTCTTTCCAGTAGAAGCTTTACGAGGCACGAGGCGATGAAACCGCCGGCGCCGGTGACGCAGACGGTCTCAAAGGAGGAGGAAAAGTTGTGTGTTGTCGGCATTCTGACCTTCTCCGACAACGGTCTGACTCACGAGTGGTGGTTCTCCGGCGGGTGGAGAAGCACGTGCCAAGGGGTGAACATGGAAGCGAGATGGGTTGGGATTTTGGGGAGGAGAAGGGAGCATTTGTAGGAGGGGTTCATCCTCTTTTCTTCGTTGAAGGACTGATAATTCAAGTTTTTAGGTTAAGATTGTGTTACGTAGTTAAGAGTACTTTGCTTTGCATGTGATTCATGGGGGCGATGCTGCAAGCTCTAATATAATGCCGCGTCTTGTACTCTCAAATGAGAGTACGCCAACTCGAGATCCTCGTTTTTCTACTTTTTCTTCAAAACAGCTCACTTAATTATATCTAATTTCTAAAGGTGGATTTATCTTATAATTCTTAATGGTGAGACCCATATTCACATTCATATCAAGCTAGCCCACCTTTTAATCCCTATAAACATGGCCCCCGGGTTGGAATTCATAGAGGTAATGTACCATATAATTTTTTAAGACTAACATTAGGCCCACATCGTAACATCTAATCCGCTCTCAAAATCTATCATTCTTTTTATAAATAATAACGAAAATAGTTATGCTACTAAGTAACACAAAATATGCTGAATATTGTTAAAACATAATTAAGAAATTAAATAGCGAAAGTATTTAAAACATGGGAATGTAATAGATTTAAACAAGAGAAAAGTTAGTAAAGATTTATTGCTTTTGAAAGCATGATAAGCACCACCTTTAAAGAAGTGAAACAATTGGCATGTACAATGTGAGGTGGCATTATTTCATTGGACAAATCAAGAGGGGAGAAAACGTCCCTTTTGAAATGGGGAGTTCTTGAGAATCCCTCTTTTAAGAAACTCTAGCATGAAATCCCATGCGATGCACAGGTTAAATACCATGCAAAGTAAATATTTATTTAACATCCAAATTAATTATCAACATGTAAAAGGGATAATGTTTGTGGAACCTTTTGGTTTTGTTGTCTTTTCCAATCCATTTTTTTTAGGAAATTGAGATCTTAATTCTTGATTTTTTTATCCAATTTTTTTACTGTTTGGTGGTTTTTTATTTCTTTGTTTTTATTTTATATTTTTGACATATGAAGATTTCTATTTATTTGGGTTTTGTCGTTTTTTTATTCTTTTGATTTTTCCCAGGAGTCTCACTCTGTAGTTAGTTGTTATATATATATATATATATTTTTAAATCCATTATTTTTTTTTTCTAAGAGACCAAGATCTAGTTTTATTATTTTTGTTAAGATTTTGCTATATAATACCATTATCTCCAACGCCCACCAATGCATAGTATCTTTTCCATCATATATGTTTAATACAGGGTGGTGGGCGACACAATATATTAAGAGTCATAGAAATCAAAAGCAAGTGATTTTCTTCCTTTCTATTTTTTTTTTCTGTATTATTTTGGACATGAACAAATATCCTGCAAAGGAAAGATAAAAAGGTTTATGAGGGAAGGAACGAACCTGTTACAGGTGAGAGTCCGCATGCTCTCATTACCTCTAATCACTTGATTCTTTCGCTTCCACATCATCCATCCCAAATCAGAAATATTTGGCTTCTTTTTAAAAGAAGGAAAGGATGCTTCCTTTACAGAAAAGGGAGGGGATTGCTAGTAAGGAAGCACTGTTGTAGGCATTTTTTTCATCTTGCATGAGAGCTACGTGCATGATCAATAAGGGCTTGTTTGGATGTATGGTGAATTGAAGTATGGTGAGATGAAGCATCAAATAAAGAGAGAATAAAATATAAGGTGTTATGATGGTATTTTATTTTTAGTTGTTTGGTATGAAATCTTTTTGACTTTTTGTATAGAAAAGTGGAACTTTTTTGTCTTTTAGTGGAGAAAGGATGGTGGTTTTCTGACTTTTTTTGAAAAAGTTGGAGGGAATTTTGAAATTATGTACTTTTGATATGACCTATTGTCTTTTTTTGTCTGGATAATGGAGGCTTTACCTCACCTCACCTCACCTCACTTCACCACACATCCAAACACATCCTAAGGGAAAGTTCCCTTAACAATCTCTCTCACCAACAGCATTTGATGTATTCTTCTCACTAAGAGGGAGGGGGAGGTTGAATGCAACATATAAGATGTATATGAGAATGATAACAGGAGTGAGAAGTCCAAGGAACGGGGGTTCCATCATCTGGCTCAAGGCCACCAAAACAGCAATCACCATCACTGATAGTAGTAGGAATGACGTGTGGTCCATTCCCACCACTCACTTGGCGCAGTGAAACAAGAGAGATATAGTGATGAGACTGATGTGGGTTGGGACGAATGACTTATGGGGGAGATTTGTAGTGGGAAAGAGTCTTGATTATAGAGGAGAGTATGGGTTGCTTATGGTGTCCCATTTGGAAATGGGTTTTGAATGTAGGTGACGATTGGGAAAGGGCGCCAAGTTTTCAAGCATTAAACAAGGTATTAGGATGCTAATATGAGACGGTTAATATGCTGATGTGACATACTGATGCTTATTACACCTTTCAGGAGAAAGAATTCCTTAGATTTTATCATCAGTTTTTAATTCTCTCAATGCTTAATTCCGTGTATCATTTCATGTGACTCCCCACATCTCTCTTAGGTCGTATTTGTGCAGGGACAAATCCGTAGAAAATGAGCAGATGTGGATGATTTTTATTTGAAAAAGAAGAAAAAAGAAAGGGGTAGGAGCTTACAAGCAAGAAATTCGAAGAAATTGGAGCTTACAGGTAGGAAGCTTCCTGTGGTCTGGGGGCCAAGAGCAGTCTAAGAAGAGTCTTCTTAATTGGAATTCTGTCTGTCAGCCGAAGCCTGAAGGAGGTTTGGGTTTCCGCCGCATTAAGGACATGATATCTGCCAATTCTGTCAGACTGGGTTGGTCTGCAGTATCTTCCTCTTCCCTTTGGGCAAGATGGTTCAGAGCAAAATACTTCAAAGGCTTCTCTCCTTGGCATCCAAGATCCCTTACCTCAGGCTCTTGCATCTGGAGGCCTATCAAGAACTGCTCCCATTTTATCTTTCAAAACAGTCACTGGCTCGTTCCCTATTATATTCCTCCATCCCCCAAGTTGCCTCTTTCTCCTCCTCCCTCCTTACCACTTTCTCGTTAGTGGATGATGCAAATGTTCTGATTTGGTCAAGCACCAACTCTCCCCACCTTTCCTTCCCTGTTGCTTGGGAGGCAATCAGAAACAGAAGCAGCCTCAGAAATTGGCATAAAATAGCGTGGAACAATCTTCTTAAACCAACCACTTCTTGCCTTGCTTGGAAGCTCTTCCTCAACAAGCTCCCCACCAACGTCTAGGCTCAATCAATTGGTGTGCAATTGGCGTCAAGATGCCCCCTCTATGACTCTCACCAAGATTCTGCCTTCAACATGTTCTTCTTCTGTCCTCTTGCTGTCTCTTTTTGGAATTGGCTAGAATTCAAAGGTAATTTTAAGTTCTCTTCTGTTTGCTCTGCTGCCGCCACCTGGGACTCTCTCTGCTTCTTCCTGCTCCAAAGCCAAGAAGGGTCTGGGTGCTCTATTTATTGTTGCTCTGTTCAGCATATGGAAGGAAAGAAATTTGGCTCTCTTCTCTTACAAGGTGCCTTTTCTGGATTCAATTATTAATATCTTCTTAAGGGATTCTGCTTTTTCTCTTAGTAAGATGTTTTCTCCTTTCTCCATAAGTATTTTAATTTCTTTTTTTCTCCTTTGTAATATTCCTATTCCTGGCCTGTGATCGAGCCTTGCTCTTCCTTGCTGGCTTGCTAGTTCTTCTTGTTACTGTTTTTTCTTTGTTCTTTGGGCTACCTGTGTTAGAGCTATGCTCTTTCTTTAGCTCGCTGTTTTGTTTCTTTTCCCTGTCGTTGGTTTTCTTTTGGTTGTATTTTTTCTCTCTTTCTTAATTCAATTTGCAATATAGCAAAAAAAAAAAAAAAAGAGTTCGAAGAAATTGGTTTCTCTGAGAGGGAGAGAAGCCCCCATTTTCACATAGAGAGAGTTAGAGAGGGAGGAAAGAGAAAATGGAGTGCATATGTTTATGGCAGGGCACAAAAGGGAGAGGCGTTGCATACTCTATTCTTAGTGAGAGAGGAGGAGGAGGAAACTCTTTTGACATTGTAGAAAACTTGTAGTTGTTTCCCATATAGGACCATATAGGAGACGACCTTTTATAAGATAGCCCGAACTGATGCAAAAATCTTTTCTTATGGGGTGAGATGGGATTTGCAAATCCCCTCCACCAAGGAAAATGGAGCCGCAAAAGATGATTTTTTATGGAGATTTCACTGCACCTAATGGTTGTATTGATTTACATCGAGTAAGTTACTCCCATTTTCTTTGAAAAGAGATTGCACTAATGCAACCTTACACATTTTTACCTAATTATCTTTTATCATTCTTAAGAAAAGAGGCAAAAGTGTTAAATTGATTTAACCAAACGTTCAAGTATATTTTGCCAATAAGGGGTTACACATGGGAAACAGGTTCTCATGTTGGTCAAAATCACCATTTTTGCACAAGTAAATGAGTGCATCCAACGATTTTAGATATATTTGAATTTTTCCATAAATTTCTCAAAACTCATAAAAACATAATATGAAAAACCCAAATATCGTGATATTTACCATTATTTAAAAGAATATTGAATACTTTGGATCTGAATTGGGGCCAATAAAAATGCAAGAAATATGATCTATAGGTTGGGGATTTTTTAAAAATTACTAAAAATTTATGAAGACTTATTTAATATATGATCTTGAGGCCCATATAAATAGGAAAAAAAATAAAGGTGGCTCATGTGGTTCATGGGAATGCCATCATGGATGTAAGAGATAAACCGGTGGCCAATGGAGGAAATGTGTGAAACCATTACACATCTATATTTAGTGATGTAAATGGTTATTCAATTCTCTGATTGTCCAAAGGTTCTCACTAGTAAAAAATTGGATTTGAAATCTATTTTAGGTTCCGATTGATAAGCTGGTCTCGATTCAGAACCTAAGGTCCACTTCTGGGTCCATACTTGCATATGACTCAAAATCAACTTTTGTTGGACATTTTTATAGTTAATCGTGAATGTAGTAGACTTGATGAATTGTTATAAGTTGAATGATATCCTTTTTTTAATTTAAAAAATTAAAAATATAAGAAAAAAAAAGAAAAGAAGTTTAGATCTGGATCGGGTTTCGAAACTCATATTATGATGATCCCATCATAATTGAATCTAAAACCAACAAAAACAGACTCTGAGTTAGAACGGTCCCGTTTGCAACCCAGAGGGAATGACTTTCATTGGAAAAAGATGAATCCATTTAGTAATTTTACATGTAAAATAAAGTGCAGTAAAGCCTCTAATCAATAGAAAATAAAATATAATGGAGTTATTATGCTATTTTTTTTAGTTATTTGGTATGAAATCTTTTTTAATTTTTGTATAGAAAAGTGATTTTTTTTTTTACCTTTTATTGGAAAAAGGATGCTTATTTTTATTTTTATTTTATTTTATTGAAAAAAATTTGAATTAAAATGATATTGATGTAACCCTTCGTCTTAAAACTGAAGGTTTACTTGAAACGGAATCCAGGCATTCGAGAGATTGAGGTAGGACTAGGAGAAGGGGTGTAAGAAGCAGAAGAGGCTCTTTTCTGCAGCAGTTAGCGGCAAAACCATGGCCTTTGGATTTTGGAAGCTACCAATCTCAAGCATCCGATAACATTCACAGGGACGTTCTTTTAGAAGCCAGGAACTCCTGCTACAAGGTAACGGTTAATATGTGTGACATACTGATGCTTATTACACCTTTCAAGAGAAAGAATTCCTTGGATTTTATCATCAGTTTTTAATTCTCTCAATGCTTAATTCTGTGTATCATTTCATGTGACTCCCCACATCTCTCTTAGGTCGTATTTGTGCATGGGCAAATCTGTAGAAAATGAGCAGATGTGGATGATTTTTATTTGAAAAAGAAGAGAAAAGAAAGGGGTAGGAGCTTACAAGCAAGAGTTCGAAGAAATTGGTTTCTCTGAGAGGGAGAGAAGCCCCCATTTTCACATTGAGAGAGTTAGAGAGGGAGGAAGAGAAAATGGAGTGCATATGTTTATGGCAGGGCACAAAAGGGAGAGGCGTTGCATACTCTATTCTTAGTGAGAGAGGAGGAGGAGGAGGAGGAAACTCTTTTGACATTGTAGAAAACTTGTAGTTGTTTCCCATATAGGACCATATGGGAGACGACCTTTTATAAGATAGCCCGAACTGATGCAAAAATCTTTTCTTATGGGGTGGGATGGGATTTGCAGATCCCCCCACCAAAGAAAATGGAGCCGCAAAAGATGATTTTTTCTGGAGATTTCACTGCACCTAATGGTTGTATTGATTTACATCGAGGAAGTTACTCCCATTTTCTATGAAAAGAGATTACACTAATGCAACCTTACACATTTTTACCTAATTATCTTTTATCATTCTTAAGAAAAGAGGCAAAAGTGTTAAATTGATTCAACCAAACGTTCAAGTGTATTTTGCCAATAAGGGGTTACACATGGGAAACAGATTCTCATGTTGGTCAAAATCACCATTTTTGCACAAGTAAATGAGTGCATCCAACGGTTTTAGATATATTTGATTTTTTCCATAAATTTCTCAAAACTCATAAAAACATAATATGAAAAACCCAAATACCGTGATATTTACCATTATGTAAAAGAAGAGCAGGGCTCTCCTAAGCTACAGCTTAGCTTATCTTAAGCTGGAATATGGCTGGCCTCATAAATTAAACTTGATTATATCTATTTTTTGCATAATGGAACTGAAAAATCCAGTTCTGATTAGATTTATCTTGATTTTGGAGACGATCATCATTCAAAAAACAGCATAATCGACTTTGATTTTGTGGGACCAGCCATGTCTCAGCTTAGGATAAGCTAAGCTGCAGCTTAGGAGAGCTGGCCCCGTAAAAGAATATTGAATACTTTGGATCTGAATTGGGGCCAATAAAAATGCAGGAAATATGATCTATAGGTTGGGGATTTTTTAAAAATTACTAAAAAATTATGAAGACTTATTTAATATATGATCTTGAAGGCCATATAAATACGAAAAAAATAAAGGTGGCCCATGTGGTTTATGGGAATGCCATCATTGATGTAAGAGATAAACCGGTGGCCAGTGGAGGAAATGTGTGAAACCATTACACATCTGTATTTAGTGATGTAAATGGGTATTCAATTCTCCAATTATCCAAAGGTTCCTACTAGTAAAAAATCGGATTTGGAATCTATTTTAGGTTCCGATTGATAAACTAGTCTTGGTTCAGAACCCAAGGTCCAGTTCTGGGTCCATACAAGTTCCGACCCATAGAATCAGGGCCACGCATATGACTCAAAATCAACTTTTGTTGGACATTTTTATATTTAATCATAAATATAGTAAACTTGATGCAATGTTATAAATTGAATGATATCCTTATTTTAATTTAAAAAATTAAAAAAATAAGAAAAAAGAAAAGAAAAGAAGTTTATATCTAGATCGGGTTCCAAAACTCATATTATGATGATCCCATCATAATTGAATCTAAAACCAACAAAGACTGTGAGTTAGAACGGTCCCGTTTGCAACCTAGAGGGAATGACTTTCACTGGAAAAAGACGAACCCATTTGGTAATTTTAGATGTAAAATAAAGCGTAGTGAAGCATCTAATCAAGAGAGAATAAAATATAATTGAGTTATTATGGTATTTTGTTTTTACTTGTTTGGTATGAAATCTTTTTTATTTTTTATATAGAAAAGTGATTTTTTTTTTTTTTGCATTTAAGTAGAAGAAGGTGGTTGCTTATTTTTATTTTATTTTATTGAGGAATTTACCTAAAAAAGGACCATAGAGGCCCACTAACCATAGAAGGTATCAATAGTTTTTATGGCACGGAAGTGGTCCCCTGGGACCACTTCCGTTTTTTTTATTAGTGACTGGAAGTTGCAACGACGTCGTCGTGCAGCGAACCCCATAAATTCCCACGAAACCCAACTTCCCCATTTTCCCTTCCTTCCTCGATCGCTTTCCACTGCTCTGGCCTGGCGGTTTCTTCCCTTCCCTCGTCCAAAGACAATTTTTGGTGGTCCCAACTGCAGTTATCCAACCTATTGGATGCTTGCGTCAAGGTTTCCAACGGTTTAACCCCACTACCCCATTTCCCCTTCTTCTTGCGTCGCTTTCTCCTTTTCCGCTGGTGGATTCATCTGCACCTACCTCAAAAGGTAGTGAAGGTGGTCCCAAAGGACCTTTTCCAACCTCTTTTATTGTCACTTCAAGCTTCCACGGCAATATATCAGGCGGAGGTTTTTTTCTTGTCGCCTAGCTTTTTCTGTGTTGCAAAATGACGATTTACTAGGGTTTTGTTCATCTTCTTTCCATTTGCTTCACATTCTAAAATGGTTTATTTTCATGCACTATACATGATTTTTGCATGAATCAACTGGATACATCTCAGTCCTTCCGTTTTCCCCCCTCTCGACTGTGTAGTCAGTCCTAGTGGACATCTCAGTCCTGTGTAGTCATAATGCCAAATTTGAAGAGTAGTGATAAGGAAGAAGAACCATAGGGCACTTGAAAACCTTGTGTTGCAGATGGACCAAACAGAAGGTTGTATTTCAACCCTGTGTTGCAGGTGGATCAAACCTTGTATTGCGAAGTTGTATTACAACGACGTCGTTGCTTCTGTTAAGCAACGACGTCGTTGTACAGTTATCCTTTTCGAATCTAAGTTGTTCCTTTGTGAGTATCACTTTGAGCAGTGGATGTCTCTTTGACTGCATTTTGTTTTTGTCTTACCTTATAGTTTAATAAAGTTTATCATTGTGGGGAGGACAAACATGCTTATGGAGGAAAGTTAGAGTGAGTGGTTGGAAGCGAAAGACAAGTAGAAAGTCTAGTTGGTAATGTTTATATAAAGAGTAGTGATAAGGAAGAAGAACTACAAATTAATGGAAAACCTTGTCACTACACCAAAAATGGCAATTAGGAACGGCTTTAAACCGTTTCTAACGTAAATTGGAACGGTTATAAACCGTTCCAAAAAATCATGTTCTTAAAATATTGGAACGGACCATATTCGTTCCAAAAAACTGAATTTGGAACGGATAAAATCCGTTCCTGTTATCCGTTTCAAAAACTAATTTGGAACGGATTACAGTCGTTCCAACTTTTGAATTTCAGAACACTTTAAAACCGTTTCAATACTGTGCTGGACCGTTCCTATTATCCATTCCAAAAAAACTGAATTTGGAACGGATTACACTCGTTCCAACTTTTGAATTTTGGAATACTTTAAAACCGTTTCAATACTGTGCTGGACCGTTCCTATTATCCATTTTGAATTTGGAACGGATAACACTCGTTCCAATGTGTGAATTTCGGAACACTTTAAAGCCGTTTCAATACTTTAGTAGACCGTTCCTGTTATCTGTTCAAAAAAAAAAAAAATGATTTTGGAACGGATAATATTCGTTCCAACGTTTCAATTTCGGAACACATTTGAACCGTTTCAATACCGTGCTACAACTGTTCCTATTATTTATCTTGAAACGGTTATAAAAACCGTTCCAAATTTTGTGAGAACGGTTCATAACTGTTTCTAATGAGTAAAAAGATATTTATAAAAAAAAATGGCTCATATACTGTAGCATTCACACCTATACACATTCATAGAAAACAATCACCAAATGGTTCACAAAATCTAAAATTGAAATCATTAATAGACCATACATTATAAATCATTAATTGTTCTCAAATATTAAATTTATAATATTTAAATATCCATACATCACACATCCACCTCATATAACCTTTTACTACTTTCATCCACTCCATTTGTGAAAAAAATAACAACCAAATGTACTCTCATATGGTTGAAGGGGTGAGAGAACAGAGCAAGTACTGACTTATGTGAAAACTGAAAACCCCATCTTTGCAACATGATCATGACTTGAGGTCCATTTCAGATGGTCTGTCCAATTTCCTTCTCTTGGGAATTGGTTCTGGGCTTGTATGAGAATTTGTATATGGCCTAACTGTTATTTCATCGCTTTTGTAGCTCAAGCATGCAGCAGCATCCAGCACCCCAATTGGGCTTTGTGGCACAGATGAGACTGATCCACTAGCACTTTTAAAAGGCCTACTACTGATCAACCCCATCTCCTGAATCAGTTCATAACACCTCAGAACTCTCTCCTGCAACCCAAGTCAGATGAACACAATTCATCAAATGAATTAAATTTAAATGAACCACAGATTATAAAAGACAGGTTAATCACATTCTTAGAAAGAGGTCTATTAAGTAGGGATGATGACAAAACAAACATAAAAATCTTCTTTTCAGTTTCACAATTATTTTACCTTTTCTATATGGACACAGCTAGAAACAGCCTTGTTGAAATCCACTGTTTGTATTTCTTCAGTTACAGATATAGCCAAGCAGCAACCTCAGAAGGCCTGAATCCAAGGAATTCAATCCCTGCATTTGTTTTAACCCACAATTAAATTACACAATCATTTAGCTTTCACTTTTCCAACTTGTTTCTTCAAGAGTCCTACATTTTGAATAGGAGCAGGAAGCTCAACCATGAAAGCAAGAAACAGACCTCTAATTGTGCTTAAGATGAATCCAGTCGATTGGAAGATTGATGATCTTGATGGTGGTTTATCGTCATTGATCTTCTGAAGAAAGTAATCTATGAAGGAGAAAGGAGTAATAGCTTGCATCCTCCACTTCAAAGACGAATTTCGAGTCGCCTACCTAATCAAACCATACCAACTTTTTG
This sequence comes from Umbellularia californica, assembly GCA_028538565.1. Classification (NCBI taxonomy): domain Eukaryota; kingdom Viridiplantae; phylum Streptophyta; class Magnoliopsida; order Laurales; family Lauraceae; genus Umbellularia; species Umbellularia californica. The sequence continues at coordinate 97,493,044 of JAPQWN010000003.1, forward strand.
CAATTAGATAACTTGTATGAAAACAAGTATCAAATAATCCCAAAATCTCTCAGATGGTTGTGCATTTAATAATATTTTATCCATGTTTCTTCACCTGACTGGGGTGTAAAACTTCCCTATCTTTACACCTCATAATCTATTTTAAATCTGTTGGTGGGATTCTTTTAAGAGAAATTTTGGATGCATCCCAACTAGCGATAAACATAAAGATTAATAAGAAAAAAGCAAAAAAATCTCATGAGTTTCTAAACTTGAAGCTCCAAACTCATGGTCAATTTTGCTTCTACATTGCATATCCAGTACACAGTCCAAATAGTTCTCCACCAAAATTAAAGGTTCATTCAGATGAGGATAAAAGGCAAAGAAAACAGAGCAAACCTCTAAAACCTTCTGAAACAGAGCAAACCTCCTAAAACCTTCCTCTTTAAACAGACCCCAGTGGTCATTTGGATGAGGAAAAAAAAAAAAAAAAACAGATTTAAGACTGTTTCTGTTTGGATGTAGAGAAACAGGAAGAGAAACAAGTGGAAAAAACTGTTCTTTTTCTCCTCACACACATGATGAGATAAGGTTTTAGGGGTTTATTTGGAGTTGCAGAAAAATGTTAAATTTCTTATCAGAAATTCTACCACTGGAAGTCCATCTCCTCAAAAGCATTTGGAATTCAGTATTTGGAACACAACTCTTTTGGCTACTTAAGCCACACTACTCTTGGTTTTCTACATTTTAAAGGAATTTAGAGAATTCAGGAGATAAGGTCCAACAATCATTTAGATATGAATTTTTTTTATTATGACAGTGACGCATCCAATTCAAAATAGGTTAAGTTTCAGTCAGTTAAGGAACTTAAGGAATGACCCACCAACAACCCAAAATCTAATCAGAGTCATATTTGTGGAGGGTTCTTGAGGAGGTTTTATACATTGAATACAGATTGTGTGATTTATAATTTTAGGAGTGATGATCAGGTGAGAAGTGATCCAAATGGTATGCATATCCAAACATTTCCCTGATCAATCTTGCACTTTCACCAATGTACTTATCTATTATAGCACTTGAAACAACCTGCATTTTGATCAAAAGAATTAAAAAACTCAAATTTTTGTATGCATAACAAATGGTTAATCGTTAATGTATCTACGCAAATGAAATACAACCTTTAGAAAATTGGAGATGGATGGGATTTGTTTATGATGAGATTTCAATGTGTGCGTGTTATCAGGACAGCTTGAATACACTAGACAAATTAGAATAAATGGCCCATTGCAAAAAACAGGGAGCATCAATTGATCATTTTAAAAATAAACTTGAGGTCTTAAAACGGAAACTTTGTTGGTGTGTTTTTCCATGACCAACTCAGGGCTTCACAAATCTTTAATGTGTCAGATTTTGGTTAGATATGGATCATGAGTAGTTTGTTTGGAAGGATGTAACTTTGATTTTTTAAGTAGTTAAACTTAAAAACACATTTAAGTGCATTGAAACCTCAGTGTGACCATGTTAAAAAGGAGTGACTGAAGTAATAGATGGTGATGGGTCACCACACACTCGCTATTTCACATGTGATGGGGATCGGAAGCTGGGCTTCCATTTGTGATTGGCAATAATATGATGTGCCTAACATTGATCTAGTTAGTCAAACAAGGTGACTGTTTTGGTTGTTTGCTTGTATAGGTGTGGTTGCTTAGCCTTGTCCTTGAATTCAAGTAATGTTAGTGCCTAGTTGTTAGGTGAGTAATTAATGTGCACAAACTTGTACAACCCAAATTGGCATTGACTAGCTTACCGAGTCATTCCACGGTTTATCCTAGAGTGATTTCTGTAAGATTTTTTTTTAAAATGATTTTTCATGAATATTTTTTAGTCTGCATTGGGTCTTTTTTTAATATATTCTTCCTCTCCATTGTGTCAACTTGCTTGACTTGTAAATGAGGTTTTGTGTTTGTGGATAACACCTGTAAGTAACAGTTGTTCTGTTCTTTGACATAAGCAATTACATGAAATTCGAATAGATTCACAGGTAAAACTTTGTGCAGGGCAACCAAGTTCTAAGTTCACAACATCCAAACAGGACTTCTACATAGCCAAAATGCATCCATGTCTCAAACAGGACTCAAAACACGGCTAAGGTCTGCATTTCAATGAGTTACATTTTCGTAACTCACATTGTATTCTAGATACAAAATTATTTAGGATAGAAAATGAGGATATTTCAACTCACGTTGTATTCTAGATACAAGGCATCGATCTTCGGTTTGAAAAAATCATCTAAATGTTTCTTCAATTCTTCCACCAGAACCTGTGTTCAAGAAAATTATGACTGAAATCCCGGACTAAAAAAATATCTCCAACTATACTAAGTATTGGATCAAAAGCTTACATCGAATATGATCTCTGGTGACACATTGTGCTCTATAAGATTTTGAAGCTTCCCACAAATAATATATAGCCTGTGAAAAATAGATCAGAACATCATGATTGATAGAAATTTGGCATGAAAAACTGAGTCATGCTGGCTATGAAGTGCACCACAACACTATACCACTATGTTCTGTCACTGGTATAGTCCAAGATATGGATGCTTATCTTGACAGAAGTTCCGGGCTAGACACACCCAAGGAGTTACTGTCTTGCATTGCAGGTAGAGACGTTTTTTTTTTTTTTTTGCTTTCTCAGAAGAGATTAATGTACTTAAGGATGATAACTGACATGCAATAGCAGGTGACAACTTACTGCTTTGGGCTTTGCTCCTTGATAATATTTTTAGCTGTGTTTGCAATATCATCTTCCCATCCAGTCAAAATCACTTGGTCCTCTTTAAATGAATAACTGGATTTACCAAGACAAAGATGCAAGGACCCAACACAGAATCAAAAGGAAAAGATCTGATGTGAGTTTTTATTCATACAGACATTGATGAAGCAAGGTTTAAATCTAGCACAAATATCACCTTGAATGCATCGCATTGGCTATTAGCCATATTTACATTTCAATGTATCTACAAGTTAGAAACAGATGCAAGGACCTATTTGACCCGCTTTTAATTCTGGACAGATTATATAGGGTTGTTTAAGCCAGTTGACCTTCACAAACATAAGATGATGTAATCCACTTGGTTTGATTCTCTTTTCTGTTCTTGTGACTTTTGAGGATAAAGGAATTTCATAACATAATTATATTTTACATCAAAACAGAGATCAGCTGATTTATCTATTTAGGGAGTAGAGTTTAAAATGAACCTCAGTAGTCTAGAGCCCCAATTTATCTATTTATGAGTACTTACATCGTTCATCATCGAGACGCCTGAGCACTTCTCCTATGATCTGTCCAACACTCTGGAGAGACTTCAAATCATCCTCAGTTTTAGCAAACTCCTTTTTTGCAGTTCACAAGTTCTCCCTAACTGCATGGGGATATCCTCTGCCAGTGGTTCTTTTAGAGCTGCTGTGTTGCGTGGTTTTCTGCTGTGCTGTAGTTAAGGTGTGTGCAGAGCTTTGCTGGCTCAGTTTCTGAGGCTCAATTTTCTGCTGTGCTAGATCAGGTGTGTGCAGAGCTGTGCAGAGAAGAAAGAGCCAGATAGAAAGCAGAGCAGAGGATACCCCATTTACTGAAATGGCAGGGAGCAGGAGAGCAGATCCAGCAGCAGAAAGAGCAGTCTGCAACTGCACAGCACAGCAGGAATGACAGCAGAGCTGAGGCTATCAACTAGGCCTCAGCAGAAAAAACCCAGCTCTGCAATGAATCAGCAGAAGCTTCAAAGCAGGAAGTTGACTACACAGCAGGATAGTCTGGACGAGAATTACTGCAGCTGATTTTTTTCCTTGTAGATCTCCGCCCTGCACCAAGGCTGACCAGACAGAGGAGGGAGAGAAAGGGGTGGAGAAACGGCTTACATAGATAACCAACAAAAAGAATGATCAATAATACATGCCAATCCAATGTAACTAGCTTCAAGTACTTGTAAATTGTAATTAGTCTTTGCAAGTACATATGCCATCATTCATTTACAATCTAAACACTCAAGAAAACTAGTAGCATGACCTTTCTCCTAGCTTGGATTGTAATAATTGTGAAATGCACTCCTTGAAGATAGAGCATTAGCCACTGAAGCAAGGGTGCCAATGTTCAACCTCTGGCTACAGAGAACTGAATAAGGACTACCACTTTTAAGCTGAGCTGATCTTCGGATTCCCAATCTCAATTCTCCATCTTCAGCCCTACATGACCAAAATGACACCCAATCAAAGACAAGGCCTCCTTGTTCATTAGTTGGGTGCACCAAGCAATAGCTGTTTATTTATGTACCTAAGGAAGAGCACAGCGTCCCCCGAGACAAGCTTCTTCTTACTGACAAATGCACTTCAGCCAGTTGTGAGCAAATGCCTCAGTACACTTAGAGAAGTAGAAAGTGCACATGATGAGACTGCCTTTCAGTACACTTCCAGCTGGATTTACCACAAGTGGAGCAACAGCAACAACAGCTGCAGCGTCAAACCAGATGCTCCTGCAAATAAATATATCTCAGAATCATAATAACCATATCATAATCGGAAATGAGAATCACTTATATCTGAGCAATAAAATATCAGTCGGGCCTATAAACAACATGAATCTCAACAACTTAGTATGGATTGAAGAAATGGGAAAAACATGAATAACAGAAACACTTACATGTGAGAGTCCATGACTTTGTTCACAAAGCTTCACTGAAAGAGATAAAAATAGAAAAAACACAGAAAAGAAAAATAGCATAGATGTGACTATAATTTAATGAATTCAAAAGTAACTTTAGATCATAGTGTACATCACAGTTAATCCTTCAAAATACAATTGGGAAACTACATAGACAAGTGATTGAAGTCAAGTTAACAAAAGACTCCATAGACAAACAAGAACAAATAGCATAGACCGTCATACTATATACAATCTAAGTTTAACAAAATGCCCTTTAGACCATCTAGTCAGTGAATTCGGTAGAGGCAATAGGCCATGCTACAAAGGACCCATTCCCAACTACCCCCAAAGTGGAATGATAACCATCAGGATAAGGCAGGTCAACATCTCCTTTCTCAATGACGTCAACTGTAACCTTGTATGCATCTTCCGGAAGAGCTCTAGAATGAATAAGTTGGGTCTCATTCCCGATATGAGCTCTTCCGATAGCAACGACCTCTTTACGCCAAGAGATCAATTTGCATGGCCACAGTCTCATTGAATGTACATTGCTCTCTAGTGTGTTGGATACCGCAATCGAGTCTCTTGTTTTCGATGGGAATGAAGCGTCCGCTTGGGATCCTGAAGGCAATCGCTGCTGTAATATCCAATGTGAAAGCATCTGTTATTTTTTTCAATACATCTTTCTTAAAAATATAATAATATGAAAATATTTAAATTTTTCAATAATTTTAATTGATCTTTACCTCAATCATTTGTTTTATACCACCAAGTTGTTCGAAAACGCACTTTACTTGGTCCTTCAAATCCTTAATTTCATTTGATTGCTCAGTAGTTTTCTTATCTTTGGCAGCTAGTTTCTCAAGCGCTGGAGCGGACAATACAATTTGAGTTCTTGATACAACATTACCAATACCGCGAACACGACCCTTGGTATCAACACCAAATACTTTGGCCAATGGATCATTGAGGATGTCATGGGAATCTAACTCATTCTGCCTAGAAAGCAAGTCTGTTATTTTTTCCTGTCAAAATATAAACATTTATATAAGTAAACTTTTTATGATATTTTATATAATATTGACAAAAGTATAGGACAATGAACTCACTATATGTGAAGACACGCTACTAGGGATAGATCCATCTTTCCGTTTATGCGCTTCTATCCAGACTTCAGACCTAGTAGGCGGGGGCTCATCCTCACTCCTTTGTTGTTTTTATATTTGCACAAATTTCACTTGACGGTTCAGTTTTGAGATAAAGTGAAATATGAACATTGATATTATATAAAAATGCCAATACTTAACAATACTTACCATTTTCTCCTCCAGTCTAGCGTGGCCATACCTGCCAGTAGTATGGTAAATTTTCAATTTCTTCCTCACAACCACATTCTTTTTCCGTTGCTCTATTGTTTTAGGGTCCATATTATGTTCGACAAATGCTTCCCAATCTTCAGGTCGAACTCCTGGAGGACGATTGTTCAACCTAGCCTCATGAGTTGTATGAGGATCAAGATACTTTACCCTTAAACTTGTCTTGTACTTCCGCATTGCCTCAGACATGCTCTTAAGGCATTTATCTTTATATGACTTGGGAACAATATAATCCTCCTGTCTCAGAAAATATATCTTTTTAGGCTCAAGGTCTAAATAGATGATGTTATAAATATTGCAACCATTTCAAGTGGAGATATGTTATAATTTCATACTTGGAGCCGCTTCCAGAGTTCATCCTTTTTTTCTTGAGGCACCACACGCCAGTCCTTGTAGGAAATTAGGACAATGGTGCGAACCAACTCTCCACACCTTGATGACATCTTGGTTGAGTGATCACCCACAGGTAAGCCAAATGCATTTATGGTTATCACTCGCTTTTGTTTTGACAAAGATGCGGTTTTTAACAAATAGAAATCGCATGTTATATTCAATAACGTGGAAGTTTCTAACACTTAGAAGATTCATGTTTCAAATTAAACTTATTTTCATAAATAAGCAACTAGCACACAAAAATGGGGATTGAAGCTTAAGTGGGTTGAAAGCTGTGCTTATGTCAGGCCGGGGCAGGGCAAACTAGTTCCAAAACAGCACACTTAAAAATGGAAGCTAATTTACATGCCCCAAACCACTTCAAAATGGAAACTTCAAATTTGTTTAACCATTATCAACATGGTTAACCAAATTCTTAAGTAAGGATTTTACATACCTCTTAACATATGGGGAGAGGTATTTTACTTGATAGTTGAATTTTGTGTAAATGCTTAGATTTTTCTTTAGTAACAACTTAAAATATATATTTACTTTTAAAACAACTCCTTACCTGCATTCGAGGAAGTTACAATGGGATCCTCCGCCATTTAAACACCTATGTCTCAAATGACATGATAACACTTAGCATACACAATCCATAGGCATCAACAAACAATAAAATGGACAAAGAAAAAAGGAGCAGATTGTCAGGCATAGTTGAACATGAGTATAATCAGGGCACCATACATGATCATCATCAAGTGGCTATATGCATGAGCATTATCAAGTGTCCACAATATGTCCTTGCACAATACAGGCATCATAAGCATAGCCATGACAGTAAGCATAAAGTATATATTTCACATTATCAAAAAGTGGACAAAACCATCAATCAAAAAAGGTTTGAAATTCACAACTGTTGCATGTCCATCTCTACAATTCATACTCAATTTCTTTAAGTACATTTTCTAAATTTGCATTTGCACCATCAAACGAAGAAAACAAACTAGGATCTTCAAGTGCATCGACCTCTTTTGTTAATCTCTTTGGGGCCATTAGAACAACAGACCAACCAGGCCTTGTTTGATCTTTGGAGTAGAATACTTGACTCGCTTGACATGCTAATATGAATGGCTCATCTCCTTCCTTATCAATTCCTTTACGTTTCTCCATGTTCACCATTGTCAAGTTTGTCTCGGGATCAACAATGCACCCATTGGTCTTGTCCTCTACTTTGAACCAATCACAATAAAACACTGTTTGACGAAAATCAATATAATCCAACTCGATTATCTGCTTCAAAACTCCATAATAAGTGGTAACATCTTCCTTGTACTTCTTATCCTTAACGCTTGACCTGTATAATGTAATGGCACTGCATGAGACCCCACTATTTTGTGTTGACTTATTAGTCTCGTAATCGCTTGGAGAGAATTCAAACCCATTGACACGATATTTATTGTAACATCTTGCCCTAAACATTGGGCCATCTGCAAGTCGTTTTAGAGTCTTCTCACCCTCGATAAATTCCATCTGCATATAAAAAAACAAGGGAATTCACAATTCTCGGGATATATAAATGAGGATATTATACAATACCCAAATTTTAATGGATAATTAAAATAATACCTCCTTCCGCAACCAGCTGGTGAAATCAAGCTCATTTTTCCTAGACACACTGCCTTTCTTTTTTTGTCCATTTGAAGTGTTTGTTTTTAAATACATTTTATATTTCCTGTATCAATGACAAACACATTACTATGTATATGTATGTATCTCACAACTAATAACAACACCTTGCATGTTATTTTTGAAACTTTATCTACTCACTCTTTCCAGTCCGCAATTCCATCATAGCTATCCAGAACCCATCTACGTACTTGTTGATGCTGTACGTTAGTTAGGTTTATAAATTTGCCTTTATCCAATGGCTCTTCATCGCACTCACCGTCATCATCTAGGAACCTTTGACGTGTCCTCTTGTGACCACCTCTATCACCATCTGGCATGTACTCCATACAGTACAAAATAGATTCCTCTACAATGTATCGTTCAGCAATGCAGCCTTCAGGATGTGCCGTATTCTTTACGTATCCTTTATAGATCTTCATTAACCTGTTGAGGGATTTCAAATTAACATTATGTTATACCATTGAGAAGACATCTTCAAAGTTAGCAATTTACCGTTCAAAAGGATACATCCAGCGAAATCTAACCGGACCACAAGCTAATGCTTCATCTGCCAGATGCACCATGAGGTGAATGCTAATTACAAAGAATGAAGGTGGAAAGAACTTCTCTAAAACGCACATTGCCACGATAAGCCGTTCTTTGACTGCAATGATATTATCTGCACAAATTGTCTTTGAGCACAACACGTTGAAGAAGTTACAAATTTGTTGAATTGCACCCTTCAACGCCTTATGCTTTGAGAAGGCATGTTTTAGCAGAACAGGTAATAACTGTTGCATTATGACATGATAATCATGTGACTTGAGCCCTTTTATTTCAAGGTTTTGTAAGTTCACTAGATGTTTAAATCTCGAACTATACCCTGTTGGAACCTTCAAGTCGTGTAAAGTACGACAGAACAATTCTTTCTCCTCACGACTTAGAGTGAATGGTGCCTTTGGTTTGACAGTTCTACCATCCGACTCTTGTAACCATAGTTCTTTCCTAATGTTCATTCTTTTTAAGTCCTCACGTGCATTTATACCATCCTTCGTTTTATCTTTGACGTCTAAGATCGTCGATAAAAGATGGTCACCAACATTCTTCACAACATGCATTACATCTATGTTATGACGAACCGGCAAGTCCTGTTGAAGCATATTAATAATGAGTTGTTATTGTCTATTCATTAAAATAAGATTTATATAAAATTAAAATGAAAAATTAAGCAAATCACCTTCCAATATGGCAAGTCGAATAGAATTGATCTCTTGTACCAGGCAGTTATATTATCAACAGATTCATCGCCATAACTTTTTCGTTTCTTCCCTTTTGATTTACCGATATCCATCTTAATTCCCAATACCTTCGCTTCAACTTCTGAACCACTCAATCAACGAGGAGGTCTTCCTTCTTCTGATTTATTGTTGAAAGCCGCCTTCTGGGTCCTGAAAACGTGATCAGTAGGAAGGAATTTTCGAGTACCCTGATAGGAGTACTTCTTTCCGCTCTTAAGACGTTCAGCAACTGTTCCCTCGGCACAAACAGGGCAAGCGTATTGTGCATGTGTTACACAACCTGATAAACTCCCATATGCAGGAAAATCATGAATTCCCCACATCAACATAGCTTTCATATTAAAAATGGTCCTTGAATGAGAATCATATGTTGGCACTCCATTAAGCCATAACTCTCTCAACTCATCAACCAATGGTCGTAGGTAAACATCAATGTCTTTACTCGGTGCTTTTGGGCCAGGTATCAGTATTGTCAACATTGAAAATTCTCTTTTCATGCACATTGAAGGGGGGAGATTGTAAGGTACTATAATGACAGGCCAGCAACTATAAACGCTACTGAGGTGTCCAAAAGGATTAAACCCATCAGTTGCAAGTCCTAAACGAACATTACGACGTTCCTCATAAAAACTTGGCCACTTGGTATTTACTACCATCCAACTTGATGAATCTGATGGATGTCGCATGATACCACTATATTCTTTCGGTCGAGAATGCCAAGTCATTTGCTCTGCTATCCATGGTACGCTACAAAACAAAGTAAGAAAAATAATGTGTTATTAATTCTCGGACCCAGTGGCAAATAGGATGACTTGAAAACTACATATAACCTTGAAAACTAACCTGTATAGCCTCTGCAACCTTGGTGTCAAAGGAAAATACCTCAAAACTTTTACTGGAACTTTAACACTTTTTTTTTTGCTAGGTAATCTGACCTCCATCTAGATGTGTGACAAATCGGACAATTTTGTCTATCTTTATACTCTTTCCAATACAGAATACAATCATTCGGGCATGCATGAATGGATTCATAGGTCATACCAAGTGAAGTGATCATCTTCTTAGCTTGATATGTGCTTTCTGGTAACGTGTTTCCTACCGGTAGAAACTTCTTCACCAATTGAAGGAGATCATTAAAGCTATTGTCTGACCAACCATTTTGGGCCTTTAAACTATACAACTCAACAGTTGATGACAATTTAGTGAATTCCATTGGACAAGAAGGATACAAAGATTGTCTTGCATCATCAAATAAAGATTTATATCTTCTTGCTTCATGGTCTTCATGCCCTTGATACTTTGGGGAGTGATCTTTAGAATCTTCATTGCTTGACATGAGATCGTCCATGAGGGAATCGGCATGTTCCCCAATTCTCCCAAATACATCATTCACAAGTTCCTCCATTCTAGGATACACATCATCGTGTTGATCACCAGACTTCGATAATGATGGTTTTTCATTCGTAGTTGCTAAACTTTCTCCATGAAAACTCCAATGTGTGTATGACTGATCAATACCGTTGATGAGCAAATGCTCATGAATCAATGAAAGGGCAATCATTCCATGCCCATTTCGACATTTAACACATGGACATGGAAAATGATTATGTCCACCACCATTTTTTTTTTATAAACTCAATGAAATACACAAGTCCATCTAAGTACTCTGGACTTAATCTATGTTTGGACATCCATGCTTTGTTACACGGTGACGACATTCTGCAATAAATGAGATAACATATTATCATCTATGAAGCATGGTCACAAACGTTCTTGATCAACTAATCAAGATAACACAAAGATTCTACACCTTCAACACCATTCAAGATAACACAGAAATTCTTGATCAATTAATCAATCATCAATTTTTCTAAAAGCAACAATTACTCCAATAAATTGAATCCTCAGAAAATGCAACACAATAACCCATGTCACCCGCACCCCCAGATAATCCAAGTGATTAACTACACCTTTAGAGAATAAAAATAAAATAAGGAACTCATCAAATTACAGTATAGCTAGATAGAGTATAACAAAGAATTATATAACGATGAAAATACATACCCAATTTTGGAGATTCTCGAACACTAACTCCTCGAAAACTAGTTGATCAGCCTGAAGAAAGAAAAAAAAGTCTAAATTAAGAAGTCTTGACTTTCTTTAGTTCAATGTACAAAATTCATGAAATCGTTTCAGGTGTTGAGTGCAGGTTGGAGAGAGGACATTGAAGCTGCATGTGAAAATGCACTTTTGAAATACAACAAAAAGGCCTATAACCAAATCCTGAAGAATGCAAGGCCAAATGGGTGGTCAAATTGACATGTATATAGTCCAAATCATGAGCTATTTGAATCCATCTACATCTTTTAAACTATTCTATTCCGCTTTGCATTGGCCAACATAAAAATTGGTAGTTAGATTGGGTGAGATATTATTTCATCAGTACTGAGTTGGGGGATAAAGTAAGAAGAAAGCATTAGCCTACTGTTAACATTTTGATTTCTATGATGTCCCAATAGCAAAGGAGAATCCAAAGGAGAATGGATGATCATGTAGAATTTTCAAAATGAATGAAATTCATGGTATGTTCAAGCATTAGAAACTGAAATAAATCTAATAAATCAAGTAGCTATTAACGCTAACAAATAAACAACTGAATTAAATCTTAACCAAAAAAGCAAATCAAATCCATCCCCCAACTGAATTAGAACAACACATCAACATCTAAAAATAAGAAACGATTCAATACAACCCCAAAATCCCAACAAATAGGTCCTTTCACAAACTCATCCGAAAAACTCAAAACATCCCAACACACTCAATAAGATCTAAAGAATACCCATCAATCAGAACAAACCCACCAATTTGTACTCCTAAAACCCACAAATTATATGAAACCAACATTTTGAGGCCTGAGGATTTACTTGGCTGGGCTTGGGCTTACATATGTGCCTGATGCATGACGTTATTAGTGAATATTCGGAAAATAAATGGGGTTAAAAGCTGCCAAAAGAAGTGAATGCTATGTAAAGCAATCCGAATTACCTAAGGAGGCTGTAGATTTATCAAAGAGGCATCTAAAATATTGGCAATTTGGATTCACCTTCACCATAATTAAAAGGAAATTCTTTGAGGCAAATGAGACCATGCAAGTAATGTTAACTTCAAGTAGATCTTTTACATATTGAATTTATTCTACTTCATGACAAATAAATCATATTGTAAAAAAAAATGTAAAGAAAAAATGTTGAATTTTAGAGATGGATTCAGTAAAATCAATAATGAAATGTAATTTTCTCAAAAAGTTGAGGGTAGCTTTCACTTCTCCTTTAGTATTCACCATCACACAAGTGTTATCAGTAAAAATAACATATATGAAAAGGTTAAAATGCGGAACTGCCACTCAAAATAGTAAACCCTTAAGGTTCAATGACTATCACAAAGGTGATGAAGCTGCAAAAGGCATGACAAGGAAGAAAAAGTTTAGCTATCAAGAATTAAAGAAAAAAAGTTCAAGTTTATCCATGATTATGTTCAAAATGAGTGCAGACGTTAACAATTCCATTAATGTAAAATGTTTGAAGAAAAAGTACTACCAGTACAACAACATTCAAGTTACTTAACTGGTGTTAGCTTTTTCTACAAAAAAATAAAATTTCAAAAATAAAATAACACAATCAAATAGAAAATAGCATCTATATACCATCTTTATCACCACAATGCCCACTGCTAAAAAAGAATCATAACAACTTTTCAGCATACGATATTATCAATATTTTTAACCTAGAATATGACTATCATCAATGAATTACAGAGATACAAACATGTGTATAAAAAGGTATATACGATTAATTTCTTCATCTGCTCGTATATTCTTATACACCCTCATCTAAAATAATTGATCATGTTAAAGCATAGAAACCTTTGTAGGAAAAGCAGTCCGTAAGTCATTTCTTTATCCAGTTGTATATTTTTATATACCTAATCTAAAATAATTGATGCTAAGAGCTATAACTCAGTACCGATATTTATCATAATTAATATAACTTAGCTAACATGCTAATATACTTCATCACTCTCTCTATCATAGAATTCCTAATTTGAAAGACCATAATAGGCACCCATCCGCATAGCTTTATCCAAACAAATTGGGAGAATAAATTTGGAGAAGGAAAAAGGTCAAATCATCTATGATACTATTGAACCAATTCATACATTCATTGAGTAGTTTGTTGCAATCATATTTTTGACACACAAATAGACAATACATGTTTCGATCATGTATGCATCTATGTTTTCTTCTAGTAACCAATAAAAAAGGAATTAAAAAAACTTTGATAAAACACCAATATCCATAAAAGTTCTACATCCGTGTCCCACCCATTAACATTTTGTCCTTACGAAGAAAAGGGCTAGCAAATAACCTCTTCAATCCTGTTATGTTCGCATGAAGAAAAGGGTGTCACAGATATATAAATCTAAGGATATTATAGAATTCAACATACAAACTTGCACCAAAGGTTTCATAGTAAGTAAATTTAATTCCTACCTATTGAATGCGGTTAATAACTTCTTCATTCCATATCTTATTTCCATCTTAGTTTATAACATATATAGAATACTGCAAGAAATAGATTAGTTAAGAATAAAGCCATAACCCACAAAATAACAAAAAGACTTTAAGAACTCAAAAGGCCCAACCATCCATAAATCATTTCCCATCAAAAGATTTGTATTCCAAACATTTCCTGAAGAGATTTAATAATGGGTAAAATTGAACGCTAATAGAAAAAAATTTAAATAAAATAGACTACTTGTGAAATAATCCTTGGTGATTGGCCATGCCTAGATAAACAAAGAACATGACAAATTGTAGGACAAACAAAACCTCAAATTTATGTAAATTTCAAAGGGAAAAATATAATGTAAATGAGGGGAAACCAAAAATAAATTTGTTGAATACATGAGCAACTCGAAGGTTCAAATTTTTGCAGAAATATTTAAAAATGGAAAATTGAAGGACGTCTAGAAACTATAATTAAATTTGTAAAGATTCAGAAAACCACGGGACTTAAATATAGGAAACTACAAAAAACCTTGTGAAGTTTACTGACATATGATGATATAATAATACATATATCAACTTTAATGAGTATGCAACATCAACATCAACAGAACCCCAATTACTCTAAGATAGAAATCACAAACATCAACAAACACACATTAGCAAATTACATCTTCACAAAAATTAAAGCTTTCAAAGAAACTAACACCTAAAACCAACAAAAACCCACGCCACAAACGCCAAAACACAATTACCCATAAAACACAAACTTTTCATTGAAAAAGCAAAAACAATCAAACTGTTAGGAAGATAAAAAAGCATGTCAGATGAAAATGAACAGAACCTTGAAGTTGAAATTGGCAAAATCCCTTGTCGAAGCAGTAGTACAATTCTGCTACCCAAATATCGGATTCAAGCACTTTTCAGAGAGGAAAATGGAGAGAAACAAACTACAGAACAGCAACTAGAAAAAAAAATAATGGATTGATGAGACTGAAAATCACCTGAAAATGGCTTAGAGCCCTTTATCTTAATTGGTAGGTTCTTGCCACCAGTGACGCTTTTAACTCGAGCAACGTCGTGGGAGTCACGGAGAATGATGCCAATCTAAGACGAGTGAAGCCCTTCTTCTTTGCAAACCCTTAGCAGAACAGCAGGAATTGAACAATGCAGCAGCCAAAACAGATAGGGGACCACAGCATGGCCAAGCAAGGAATCAGCTGCAACAAGCCGAGGCAGGGCAGCAACAGCAACGGTTCTCGGATTCACACCAAAAAAGCGGCCCACCTCTGATTTGTGATTGATCAAATCTGTCTTCAGCCACTTGATCTCTCTGGTTCAGCACAACCCTTCTTCCACAATGCTCTATTTCTGAAGTCCTAATATGATCCAAACCCTAGGATCTAATCTCCTATCTCGTTCTGGTTCTACCCCAATCCTGCACCCCAAGGACTTTGTCTCCTCCGACAATGGCGAAAAGCTCAAACGGCAATATCAGACTCTCCTCAAGGTCCCATTCTGCAAACTGGTAGTGGCGATCAACGAACTTGAATCGATTACAGAAAGTTAAGAGATCCCAAGCCAGCGACGAAGTTATGGATCGAAGAAAACCTCAACGATGATCGGCGAATCCGGGTTTTATGTCTTCTGCAGTCGATCTTCAGGAGACTTTTGTTAAAGGAATTTGGAGAGAGAGACAGAGATGATTTTTGAGAGAGAGAGAGAGCGCCGAGAAAGAGCTCATGAGAAAAGGAGGGAGGGACGAAATGGTGCCAATGAAAGAGAGGGAGAAATGGGGAATGGCGCCAACGAAATGGAACGTTTTTTACCTCTTTACGGGCCCTCAAAATTTCGGAAATGAGAACCCATAATGTAAGACGGCGCACTATTGAAACGGTCTTTTAAGTAAGAAACGAATTGAAACCTCGTCTAAATAAAAATGGATTCTGACCGTTTCAATGTAACGTTCCTAATTGCCAATTTTGGTGTAGTGTGTGTTTCATTATGGACCAAACAGTTTGTATTGCAGAGTTGAATTACAACGACGTCGTTGCTTCTGTTAAGCAACGACGTCGTCGTACAGTTATCCATTTCGAAGCTGAGGAAATTACTTGATAGGCTGGAGGTTAACATTCAAAAGAAACTAAGCTGAGCTAATGGAGCTGTATATTATCCTGCCAAGGATGGGTTGGACAAGGATTCCATTTTAATGTCCAAAAACCCATACTCTCTCTCTCTACACACACATGCATACAGTTTTTCCTTTGTTTTTTAAACCTTTGTTTGTTACACCTTTGTTTGCTACACCTCCGTCAGTTACACCTTCGAGCAGTACTCTACACATATTTCCCAGAGTTGAATTACAACGTCGTCGTTGCTTCTGTTAAGTAACGACGTCGTCGTACAGTTATCATTTTCGAAGCAAAGGAAATTACTTATTTGGCTGGAGGTTAATATTGATAGAAACTAAGATGAGCTGATGGAGCTGCAGATTATCCTGCCAAGGATGGGTTGGACAAGGATTCCATTTTAATATCCAAATACCTATACTCTCTCTGTCTCTCTACACACACATGCATATAGTTTTTCCTGTGTTTGTTACACCTTTGTCTGTACCTTTGAGCATAACTTTACACACATATTACATAGTTGAATTACAACGACGTCGTTGCTTCTGTTAAGCGACGACGTCGCTGTACTAGTACACAGCATTTTTATGGGATGAATTCTGTGAAGCAACGACGTCGTCACTGACCATCGCAAAAAAAAAAAAAAAAGTGAATTCTGGGCCAATGAGGGGGTGATACATGGGATTAGGATGTCAAATCCTCTGACACTCATCTCCTCCAATGATATTAAAAAATATATATATAAGGCATCAAAGTGGCACGTAAAAACTACCTCATTGGCCCTGGATGTCAAATTTCCATTTGGTTTATATTTACATCTCAAGCTTATTATGTTTACATCTAACTGTATTTGTTTTTTCCAGATGGATGGAAGTAAGAATAGAGCAGATAGGCTTCTTTACGATCAGTCGAATCACATTTCAGAAGCGATAAACCATGGAAAAGTATATTCATTGCCACCGTTGACATCTATACTTATATTATTGATTTAAAGCTTATATTAACTGTATTCACTTGTTAATGTTTGTCAGGAATTCGGCACCTTCAGATGCATACCAATGAACCCAGACAAAGATGTATGGTTGTTAAATGAAAACCAAAAGGAATACGTGAGGCAATCGGGGCTGCATCATTTGGCTGAAATGGAACATATTAGGATCGATCATGCCCTCATTACGGCATTAGTAGAAAGATGGCGTCCCGAAACAAACACCTTCCACTTCCCATCAGGTGAGGCAACTGTCACTCTCAAAGACGTTGCCTATATATATGGGCTACCAATCGATGGCCCAATTGTCACCGGGAGAACTTTCCCGTTTTCAGTGGTTAGTGAAGTATGTCTTGAACTACTTGGGAAGGCCCCCATTCAAGGTGTTGATGTGAACGGGATAAATATTAAATTTACATGGTTGGAATCCAATTTCGCAGCAAATCCAACAAAGGATGTGAAGAAGAAAAAGAAGAATAAACTTTCTAAAGCCGAAGAAATCTACAACACTAGGGCATACCTTTTCTTCTTAGTATCCAGTCAAATTATGTCTAACACATCAGGTGGAAGGGGGCCGGCATATCTTCTCGAGTTGTTCAGGGAATTTAAGCCATTTGCATGGGCTCCCGCCTGTCTTACAAATCTTTATTGGATATTAGCAAAGGCGGTGAAAGTTGTTAAGGACAAGGTGGAAGATGTTGATGAAGAGGGAGATGAAATCAAATCTTCAAACACTGAAGGTTCGAGGAAGTTTAGAACCTTGAGTGGACCTCTACAACTTATCCAGGTAACGCAGTTAATTTGATGATATTTATACTTTTTATACAACTCTTTTAATAGCAAATTATGTATTGATTGCTGTTTATCGCAGATATGGGCGTACACACGAATGCAAATTAGACGTTGTCCACCGCCAAATGCTACATGGAAAACAGACATTCAGTTTCCACTGATGAAGACCTGGACAGCTAGGTTGAATTCATTCAAAGCTGTAACCACTTTAACAAAAACCAGGCAACAATTGAACAAATTATCACATGACGGCGTAAGTTCATCATGTCTGGATTGTATCTAGTTGAATGGATGCTAGAGTAATTTCGTGTTGCTAATATTTTTTTAAACTCAAATTGTGTAGTTCAAATGGCAACCCTACAAGCAGTTTGGAAAGATTTCCGTCATTCAGTTTCTAAAGCCAACCGTGAACTATTCTCTTCCTCAACAGTCCTAGCTTTTTATTGGGTTGTGGAGCGACATAATACTGGTCGTGTTATGAAACAGTTTGGTCTTTTACAAGATGTTCCTCCACCTTTCAAAATGCCCTTTGCAAGGTCGAGCGGGTAGAAAGGATTGTGTATGACTACAGTGCAGATGGACGGGTCCCTAATTACAAACTTTGGGACAGTAGATGCAAGGGCATTCTGAAAGGAAAGAAATCATCATCGTCCGCGCATACTGACGAGTATATGCAATAGTATCAGGCCAACACGATCATGTGTATCGGTCAGGGCAAGTCCCATGAGGAAATTGATAGAACAAAGACCAATCGTGATGAACATGAGGGTTGCTGTGATGAGAACCGAGTAAGAGATGAACTGTCACTCTTTCTTGTCTTTTAGTATTTTTCCCATCCAAATGCCTCTTGCCTATTTGAAAAAATTCATGCCCGTAGGTAAAGGAGCTTTTACTACATATGGAGAGGTCAGTTGACCGGGCTGTGAGGAAGAAAACCTCAATTGAGCATTTCCGGGATTCCTGGATCAGGAAGATTTTCATATTCAGATCTGGTTTAAATACAAATTTCGCCAATTTTGCAGACGATCACTTATACAGCTCAGCTTCAAAAGATGTAAGCCACAGCATCATCCATCTTTAATTATTCAATTCAATTTTGATTTGTCTTTAACAGTTATCGGCAATTAAAAATTGACAGGATCAAGAGTCTATAAAGAGGAGGAGGGTCAAAAAGGCTGCGGCGAAAAGTCCTGTAAAACATAAAGGAAAGAAGCAAAAGAGTGTGAAGATGACATCAAATGTGAAGGAGATCTTACCTCGGGAGCACAGCCCCGCTATGGAGGCCCTTGAGGTGGCCACAAGTGATTTTTGTATGGAAGCAGAGCATGTAGAGAGACACACTTCTACACCTGTCGAGAAGTCCAGTGAGCCACCAGTGGTTGATATATTCTCCACCCCTCAAGGGGCAACAACCTCACAAGCAGTTATAATATCACCAATCAGGGCGTCCATTGATTCACTAGTTTGGAGGTTAAAACGATTGCCCCGAACAAGAAAGATTCCAGAAAAGTATGATGACTATTTACACTCAATGGGTGGGTCGGAGTATGTTCTCTCCAAAACAGACAGGTTTCTACTGAAGGGGTTCAAACAATATTTCAATCAGAGGTTCGTCTTTTCTGATACACTTTCCAGCAGGTTTCATTACATAAATTGTCTAATGGTTGGTGTATTTTGCATGAAGGATGAGCTGGACATTGTATGCACATTGGTATCCAGTGAAGTCCTGAATGCTTCTCTGGAAGAGGGTATTTGGTTAGACACCAATATCTTGTATTATTGGTTTGATGTGTTGAAAGAGAAGTGTCTTACGGCCTTTTTGGCAAACCCGAGCATTTCTGTAAGTATGTACTTAATATCAGCAATTTCACATATGATCCAAAAATGTTGACATCTGCCACTAAACTTTATTGCAAAGCTGGTGGCAGTCTGGGCTGCCAACTGCAAAAGAAGCAGCATTTGGTCCTGGGGGTTCTCGTGTGATGGATGTTAGAGAATGTAAAACACTCGTTTTCGTTCTCCACTCAGTTAATCATTTCACATTACTTGTTGGATTACGGATAAGAGGAAGTGGGAATTATACAACAGTTCGAGCAGTGATCGTCACGCTTTAACGGCTTGTAAGCAATTCGTGAGTATATACTGTCTATTTCCAAGTTGAAGAAACTGTTTATTTATTTATTTTTTTGACGACGTGTGCTGTTCCTGTAGGTTGAATGGCTGACTTTGAAGTACAGCGATTATGGGTGGCCAAATCCATACGTATGGACCATCAATGTAAAATCAAACATCCCACTACAGGAGAACGGCTACGACTGTGGTGTCTTCGTCATTGCATTCGCAGAGCACTGTATATTTCGGCGTCCGATTAATTTTACGCAAGCTGACATGCTGTACTATCGGCAACGAATAGTCCTTGAAATCTTTAAGCGCAGCTGGGAGTTGAATGCGCATCGGTTGAGTTTTGATGAGATTCCGATTGATTCAATTAAGCCTGATGATTGATGCAAATTTAGTGACATACTTGACAGTTCTGTCTATTATAAATATTTTGTTGTAAATATTTAAACGTGAAGCTGGTCACGAGCTGAATGGTCCATACAACTTGGCAGGTTGAACGTTAAAATTTTTTTTTTTTTTTGGCTATTTTTGGCAACAATATTTTTGAATGGAAATTGAAGATGTGTGCCCTTGGGTTCTCAGCTGTTTATATCCATGTAATGGTTTACATTTCCTATGGCAATGTTGTGATTGATACGGATCTTGTAGTGCGTTCGCACATCAAATTAGTATGGACATTGTATTCAATATTGTGTCTGTTAAGCGACGACGTCGTCGCATTACAGTACCTACTCTTTTCGAAATTTGTTATATTTATAACGACGGCGTCGCTTCACAGAACCTAAAGTAATCGATTTGATAACTTTGCATGTGATTTCACAACGCCGTCGTCGCTTCACAGAACCTGATATTTAGATGGAAGTTATATTTACAACGACGTCGTCGCAACACAGAACCGAATGATTTAGATGCAAGTTATATTTACAACGACGTCGTCGCAACACAGAACCGGAAGATTTAGATGGAAGTTAAATTTACAACGACGTCGTCGCTTCACAGAACCTAAAGTAATCGATTTTGTAAGAAATGCATGTGATTTCACAACGACGTCGTAGCTACACAGAACCTATTCTTTTCAATGCAAGGTATACTTACAACGACGTCGTCGCTTCACAGAACATATTCTTTTCAATGGAGATTATATTTACAGCGACGTCGTCGCTTCACAGAACATATTCTTTTCAATGGAGGTTATATTTACAACGACGTCGTCGCTTCACAGAAGCTATTTTTACAAAATTCTGTGCCAATGTACAAAAACTTCGTTTCTGAACAAGAACACAGAACCTGAAATTGACAATCCACATCAAATAAAAATGGTGACAAAATTGACAAATCTTGATGACAAAGAAGTTGTAAGTGTAATATATATGAGGTTGTATTACAAAAGTATGATCCATATGGTTGAATACTATATGGTTGATTACAATACAAAAGTATGATCCACATCCTAAAAATGTGCTGTGACTTAAAGTACAAACTTATTGTCACTGTAGTAGACGTCTGTCTTACAAAAGTATGAGCCACATCCAAAAAATGTCAAATTTGAAAGTACAAAATGATTGTCACTGCAGTAGGAGGCTACCTATACAAAAGTATGATCCACATCCACAAAATGTGAAAGTTGAAAGTACAAACTGGTTGTCCCTGTAGTAGAAGACTACCTATACAAAAGTATGATCAACATCAAAAAATGCAATGCAAGTTGGAGCTATACAAAAGTATGATCCACATCCAGTTTGATCTATGTAACATGATCAGTCGGTGGGTTGCGACAACTCTTTCGGTTGTGTCCCCTATATTTGCAAATAGAGCAGGTAACAACCCTGCGCTGTCGATTTCTGTCTTCAACCCGAATTCTGTTTTTCTTTGGACGCCTTGGTTGTTTTGTCGCACGTGGAGGCAATACAATTTCATTTGATGTATGTTCCCATTGTTTGCTATCACGAGTGGCATGTATGACCCCACTGTACGACGCACGATAAGTACTTGTTAGGTAACAATCTTCAACATAGTCATACGGATTCAAGTGCCTAACCTTCATTGCCGCTAGTGTATGGCAACATGGAATCCCCATTATTTCCCATTTACGGCAACTATACTTCTTTTGTTCAAGATCAACAATATCAATAAATTCTGCTGATTAGACCTGGAACTCAACGAGACCGGCAACACGTACATGCACGCGGCGTGAGTCTTCAGCCTCTTGACTCATTACTTTCTCTGCATAGGGCGTTAACCACGACAAAATATTGAGTGAGTCAAGATGTCTTCTCTGGAAGAACTCCATCAACTTGGTACGGATTTCTTCAACTTGCTTTGTAATGGGAAGCACTCTAATGTCCTTTAAAAGCGCGTTCGTACACTCAACTGCGTTGCTGGTTATCATGTCATAACGCTGACCATCAACATATGCATTTGACCAATGTTGTTTTCCAATGGCATTGATATAGCTGTGCGCCCCTTGGTCTACAGTAAGGATGTCGTTCATATAGGCCTCATACTCACATGGTCTAAAAGCCTTGGCAGCCCGCCAAAATTTCAATACAATGGCACGATCACAGAAGGCTGATTTAATATTTTATACAATGTGATGACAATAATAGCAGTGCCTCGCACTTGGAATGATGTTGGACAATGCCGGAACAAGGCCCTTTTGTCGATCAGACACAATAGTTAGGTTCGTTGGACTTCCCAATGCAAGAGTGAGATTGGCAAGGAACCACTCCCAACTGTCACGACGTTCGGCCTCAGCAAAGGCGAAAGCTATGGGAAATAGCTTATGATTACCATCGTAGGTAACAGCCACTAGCAGCACACTAGGATACTTGCCCCGAAGATGTGACCCATCAATAGCGATCATGGGCCTCATTGATGAACTGAATGATCGGATGCAAGGACCGAAAGCCCAGAAGAATCTTCTAAACCTGTCTTCAACTGTCGTGTCGATATTAGTCACAGTGCCTGGATTGGTCTTGTGTAATTCTCTACAATAAAGAGGTAGAATCTTAAAGGATTCTTCATATGATCCCCGAACTACACGCAACGCCATCTCTTTTGCAATGTGTGCTTTTCTGTAAGTGATACGGGTACCAAACTCCTTTTGGTATTCATTCATAATCTCTTTCGGCTTCAAATGGTTATTGCATCGGACTCTGTCCTCAATGAACTCTTCAATCAGTTTCGATGATGCTTGGGGATATGTCATTCCCATCATTGGTTTTGAACAACAATGCCGTGGGTTATAAGTCCGCACCTTAAACTCCGGACCAAAATCAACAATGGAAGCATGTATATGCCAAGGACAACAATCATCTTTGCAACGTGCTGTGACTTTTTTCATCTTGGTCGACACATGTCGTAGAGTAAAATTGTTATAAATTGCAAATTTCGCAAGAGATCTTCTGAAGCATTCACGATCAGGAAACTGACGGCCTATCCACATTTCTCGTGCTGAGTCCGTACCAGTTTCGGCTATAACATCTTCAGGGGCCATTGTGACATCTTCCATAGCAAGTGAATGATTCACAGCATCATTGGTTGCAGCTCATTGTTCATTGCCCACAAAATTGAGATCTTCCATAGCAAGTGAATGATTCACAGCATCATTGGTTGCAGCTCCTTATTCATTGCCCACAAAATTGAGATCTTCCATAGCAAGTGAATGATTCACAGCATCAATGGTTTCAGCTCCTTGTTCATTATCAACAAAATTAACATCTTCCATAGCAAGTGAGTCATTCACAGCATCAATGGTTTCAGCTCCTTGTTCATTACTAACGAAATTTACATCTTCCATAGCAAATGAATGATTCACGGCATGAATGGTTTCAACGCCTTCTTCATTACCAATCATCATCCAAGAGGGAGTTTCACGAACCATTGATATATCAACAGTACCACAGAGAGCATCATTTGCATCAACAGCCTCATGATATATTCCATCCACATGAAAACCCACTCTTGTAGAACAATCGTTTGTATGAGAATCCCGTGCGGAAGAGAAATACATATCAACATCTTCACGAATATCCACGGTGGGATACACTGCGCCAGGCGTGGGATTCATAATCTCGCAAATCCCTTTGCGCATTTTCTTCCGGGCACAAGAACCGCCAAACATAACCCTTTCAATAAAAGACATGGGCAAGATTTTAAGTTAAGCGCGACAAATGCAACAATAGAAATATTAAAGAGTATAAACATAAATACGTACTGAGAGCCTTCGCGTTTCTTATTTACAGCGTGAAGTTTCCTGTTGACATACACATGTACCCCATCTTGCTCACTTCCAGACGCCATCAACATTCCCATAATATCATTCTCATCTTCCAAGCTAATCAACGAAAAAACGAGTCCATTGTGATGAAGGTATTTCATGCTTACGTCCTCGATATTTGCATCCCAATTAGACAAAGCAATGGCTCCATTCAGCAACGTGCCATATGTTATGGTGTTAGGTAGAGACCTCATCTTCTGTCTTCCACCTTTCTAGACCGGACGTATAATGTCAAAGACAAACTCTCCATCATAGTGAAATATGATGGAGATCCCATCCTCAGTCATGCTGCCGACACAAATA
This sequence comes from Umbellularia californica, assembly GCA_028538565.1. Classification (NCBI taxonomy): domain Eukaryota; kingdom Viridiplantae; phylum Streptophyta; class Magnoliopsida; order Laurales; family Lauraceae; genus Umbellularia; species Umbellularia californica. Next base: position 97,517,611 of record JAPQWN010000003.1, read on the forward strand.
AACCATATATCAATTTGTTGGTATTAGCAAATGTAGTGAATAAGTCACGTGTTGAATAATGCTGACAGAAAGATGATTTTATGCGTTTTGTTGTCCATTTCTATTTTTGTTTAAAAGGAAAATTTTCACAAGAGAAGTTAACTCTACTGACACTGTTTTCCCTCTAGGGTTACAGACAAAGGAGTAAAAATGAAATCATTTCTTGCATGTTTGCTCCAACCTTTATATAACAACCCTACCATGTAAAACTGGTATTCACCATTCTTCTGTGCACGTATTTGAGTTCCCGTCTTCATATTACCGCAAAAGGGTAAACCCTAATATGCAAATACGTGTATTCACCATATTTATAAGCTCTCAATTAGGGGTTTTGTGACAATAAACAACCTTAGAACAGTCAAAGTTGTTACTTTGATGATTTAGCCACCCAACAATAACGTGTAATCAAGAAAATGTCATGAAAAAACTGTGTATCAAAACCCCTAATGAACTTTTCTTAAAAAGGTAAACATGAAACTCAATATCTTTGGTAGCTAACGCATGAAACAACTTTGAAAATGTGTTGTGCCTACCTCTTAATGGAGATCAACAACCGCCGGTTGGGGGAGAGTTCTGGTTTTCTCAGCATTCAATCGCAGATGAAAAGGGAAGGAGAAAATGCAACTTTGTCGGGGCGTACAGAAATAGGAATATATAGAAGACTAGCGACGACGTCGTCACTTACTCTCAATATTAAGTGACGACGTCGTCGCTTGTTGAAAAAATGCAAAAAAAATAGAAAAACGGGCGGGAATACCTGTTCCGTGCCGTAAAAACTATTGGCACCTCTTGTGGTTAGTGGGCCTCTATGGTCTTTTTTGGGTAAATTTCTCTATTTTATTTAAAAAAATTAGAATTAAAATGCTATTGATAAAAACTGAAGGTTTACTTGAAACGGACCCCAGGCATTCGAGAGATTGAGGTCATAGAAGGAGAAGAGGGTCTTTTCTGCAGCAGTTAGCGGCAAAACCATGGCCTTTGGATCTTGGAAGCTACCAATCTCAAGTCTCCAATACGATTCAAAGGGACGTTCTTTCAGAAGCCAGGAACTCCTGCTACAAGGTAACGTTTTTCTACAACACCCCTAATTTGTTTTCTTTCCAAATCCATTTACATTGTCTCCAAACGAAGAAGAGTGACGATTTTTGAAACGATATTGAACAGGCAAGAGACTCTTTCTACGCCTGCTTAGACAAGGAATCGTCCAAAAAATTTTGAGAAGCTGTGCCGCCCCACATGGGAATATGAACTGCCTTTTTTTCCCCCAAATGTTTGAATTGGTTGCTTTGATCGTGTTTTTTTCATTTTTGCCCCTTTGGGTTTTCTCAGTTGGCATGGAAACATATTGATATAGGAACCCCTTTTTATTTAATGCTTGAATTGAAGGTTATAGCTTCTACGAGATACAAATCAGGGGCGGACCCAGGAATTTTTCCTTGTTGGGGGACCCAGGAATTTTTCCTTGTTGGGGGCCACTATATAGAAGCAAAATCGTCAGAGGGCCACATATAAAAAAGTGCATATAATTATCAAAATATATAGGATTTTTTGAAAATTTTGAGGGGCCATGTGTTAAAACTCATAAATTTTCTTAAAACATAAGGGGGTTTTCTGAAATTATGGAGGGGCCATGGCCCCTCCCTGCTTCTGCCACTGGGTACAATCAATCCACACTTTTGCTCCATTGGGAGCAGTTTGGTATCCAGGGGGACCAGGGCAGTTGTTACCATGAGATTTATCTTATTCTTAAGCATTGACAAGTTTCATGTGCATACAGTTACAATCATCCACCTTGCCAGTGTGCCTATATTGCAGCAGCTTCCTGACTTTTAGTTAGCATGCTTGTGAGAATACAGTATGGTTGGATCCATCTGAAGAGGTATGTTTAAAAGTATTAGCTCCTAGGGGGAATTTTTAGAATCTTATAAGTTTTTCAGGAATTGGACAAGTGCTGATTTTTCGAGAATGGAAATCTTATGATATGTTAGGTAGATATCTCTTATGAAAATCATCCATGCCTGAAATGTATCTTGATGCACAAAAGTTGGATAACATGCCCCGTCGATAAGGATTTTGTTGCCCTTGATTTCTATGAAAATACAAGCTTCTCATTGAATGATTAAAAAGAATGCTCAAGGATGGTGCCATGGCAGCAAAATTCAATGTAAAAACATGTTCCACTCAACTGTTGTAGTTAATTAGATTTTTTGGCCCCTTGTTTCACCACTAAAATGTAACCCTGTCGTTACTATGTGCTCCTTCTGTCTTCTACTCCAAGGATTCAGACACCACGTCTGGATTCTTTTGTTTGTTAAATGATGTATTTTTACATTTGCTAGAACTTTTCTGTACCTTCCTTTTCAGTAAATTTTGAAGCAAGAGCATTTGAGATAAAGAAAATTAGTGGTGTTGTTTATCAAGTTTGAAGTACTACCATAAATCTGAATCTATAGTATGGACAGGATTGCTGCATGCTGTAAGGTACAATTCCATTTTCTTCCCTTGTGCATGATCATGATGTTTTTTTTTTTTTAACCACTGTCAAAGCCTTATTCTATTTTTTTGCATGCTGTAGAGTACAATTCCATTTTCTTCCCTTGTGCATGATCATTATTCTTTATTTTTTTTTTTAAATACCACTGTCAAAGCCTTCTTCTATTATGTCTGCAAATAATATATGTAAATAACACATTTGATTCAGCAGAGACCATCACCCTACACAAATCCTTCAACATACACTATCTTATCTTAGGTGGCATCAACATTCAAGCATGTTTTCATGTGATAGCATAATGAATTGTCTGAATTTAACCTTTTTTTTTTTTTGTAGATTTCCAAGCGGAAATTAATATATTTGTTTTACTTTCTTGATGTTTCTAGTGTCTTGTGAGCTAGCAAAAAAGTTTGGGTTTAGGGAGTCTGCCTTTTCTAGTATTTACGAACATCCATCACTATTTTTGGTTTCTGCAGACAACCACCTATTTTACTTGAGAATATCGTCATCCACCTAGACAGGCAAAAAGGACTTTGGACCAGTTGGACGAGATTTAATTATAATCAAGAAAAGGACAAAAATGCCCGTTTACTATAATAAACTTCCAAAATTTACCCTTTGTTAAATTTAATTTTGACAATGAGCTATGGCAATCCAAACCATGCTAAAATGACCTGGTAGTTCTAGTTATAGTTCAGGTACAAGACGATAAATTGGTATATGTTTGAGGTAAAAACTAATTCACTTCAAAGTAGTTTAAGGTGAAGGTGTTTTTCTCTTTCTAGAAAACATTAGTCAGATTTGTTCAACATGACATGTAAAGAGATTTGACCGGGCGATCAACGTGGTTGACGAATATTCTTAAGGGAACATAGATTGTTGCACGTAAAAAACCGATTTTAGAGATTTTCTTTTTCTAATTTCTAAATATTAAAATGGAAGATGGTTATATTTAAAATTTCCTTAATATTTCCAAGGTTCCATCCCTAATGTTCCAAGAATTATTGATACCTAGGGTGATTTAGTGGGCAGTGATCAAAAACAAAATTAAAGATTTGTTGGTGTCCATTTTTTTGTATATATATATATATATTTTTTGTGAGATTGGAAAGAAGCGGTGGAAGGGGAAGAACACAAGAAAGAAAGGCTTGATGGAAGTTTTCACCCATAGAATCTTGGAAGTTAAGATGTTGATGGGGGTTTGGAAAGTAGTTGGTAACAATCCAAGATTCTGACCCAGTAAAGTCGGGCCCAACCTGGATTAAAATCCAGTCAGGCAGAGCCCAGTTCCATATCATGACTCAGCCAAGTCAAGCCCATATTCAGTAGCAACCAGTTGGATTTGGTCCATGCTATGTTTGAAGTAATTACATAGATGCCCCTTGAGACTGATTTGAGAACATCAGCGTGCAAATTCTCTCTGATGTTTGCAGGACTACTAATTTTGTGCCAATTACAATCAGGATCAACACCAGGTCTGGCTGCCCTGGACCATCAACTAAATCCATTATGTTTCAAGTAGTAGAGACATCAACCCCTCATATTACATCACATATTGACATTACTGTGATTTGAAGCTTCGAAAGGCCAGCTAAGGAAAGAGAAAGGCATAAAGGGAAGAAGGATATGAGAGAAGACAAAGGGTTGGAGAAATTGACCCTGCAAATATTTCAGGGCTTTCTTGTGAGGAGGATTGATGATCATTGTTTGATGGACAGGGAGAGACCACTCCCTGAAAGGTTTTAATGTAGTTTTCCAGTTGAGGTCATTGTCGAGATGCTTGCCATTGGGGGAGTGGTCTAAAACTCCAAATCTCTTCGCTATCAATGAGGAAAGACAAGTCGCATAGGATGGAAGAAAAGAACCAAGGAGGGTGAGCCGGTGAGGGCATTTTCTCTTTTGAGAGAGAAGAACACGTGAAATGAAAGAAAACATATCAGTGTCAGATTGGAAATTGGAGCTGATTGAAAGTCCACTTCTTATTGAAAGAAAATAGAAAACTTATGTGTCCGGTGAGGGCATTTTCTCTATTGAGAGAGAACACCACGTGAAATGAAAGAAAACATATAAGTGTCAGATTGGAAATATGAGCTGATTGAAAATCCACTTCTTATTGAAAGACAATAGAAAACACAAGTATCAGGACTCTACTAATTTTTTGCCAATTACAATCAGGCCAGGTCTGGCTGCCCTTGACCGTCAACTAAATCCATTCTACTACTAGTAGTAAGAACATCAACTCCTCCTATTACATCACATATTGACATTACTGTGATTTGAAGCTTCGAAAGGCCGGCTAAGGAAAGAGAAAGGCATAATGGGAAGAAAGGAAATGAGAGAAGACAAAGGGTTGAAGAAATTGACCCTGCAAATATTTCAGGGCATTCTTGTGAGGAGGGTTTGTTAGACCCCGACCCCGCCTAAGTTTGTTTTACGCCTGATTAATCTTGATTAGGTGCCTAATAATTATTTTGGATGATTTTGTGACGGATTTAGGTAGATTAGTGGGGTTCTGACAGTGTCCGGTAGTGCTTGGATCTTTTGAATAATTTGGGGCCGCCCATATGTTTATAGTTTTTATAGGCTTTCTTGTGCATCGCATAATGCATGATGTCACCTTTGATTTCCTTGTTTGGACCCGACCCATTCGGACCCATCTTGACCCATTTCCAGGCCCATTTCACACCCAAAGCCCCTTTTTCAAGAATTTCTGGTTCATATGGTACTTGCATGCAATGAAACCACAAACTACCATTTTATAAACCAACAGCCACCATTCCCATTTCCTCCTTTGCATCCAGCTGGAAACTCCTTCCTCTCTTCTATTTCTCTCCATCTCTTCAATTGGTTCTTTGCATGTGGGCTTGGTAAGCTTCAACTTCACTCTAATCTCCTCCTCTCCAATCTTCCATTCTCTCAAGTCACCACCATTTTCTTCACAGGTAAGAGAACTCCATTTCATTTATGCTTTTGTATGGAAATCATAGACTAGAAACTAGCTTGCTTGCATGTATCTCTCTTTAGCTAATTTCTTGCATGTGTATATATATATATATATATCCATTGTAAAATCATCTCCTTCACCCTCTTCATCACCTCATCTTCTTCATTTGGTGAGGACTTACTTCCAAGCATTCTCCTTGGTTTATGTATATCTCTTAGAACCCAATCTAGTGCATGCATGTTAATGGGTTTCCATTTATTTCATTTTTCATTGTAGGAAGTGATTGAGCTTAGAAAATTGGGGGTTTTGCTTGATTTGGTTTAAGAAGAGAAATTAGATTGGAAAGCACCAAAAAGAGGCAAGTAAATGACCAATTTGAGATATATGCATACTAATGATTTATTGATTGAAAGTTATAATCCCTTGCATGTTAATGTCAGCCTACTGTTAATAATATTGATATTGAAATGGGTTCTTCTTATTCTTATTTTTATTCTTTTGAGATGGGAATGGCTGGATTTGCATGTATGTGTATAAATGGGAGCAAGAAGGCTCAAATCCTATTTAAATGGTCTATGGAATGATCTGGGAATGGAGTAGGAAGGATTGAAAAGAAGGGGGGTGCAAAAACTGTGTAGAAACAGGTTTTGTTCGGAGAAATTTTACCCAGAATTGGACCAGCCTGATTGGGCCCGCTCGAGTGGGTCGGTCCAATGGGCCCAACAATGCGAACTTTGGATGGCCATAACTTTTGACCCATACATCCGATTTTTTAGTTCCATATACGTTGGAAAGCTCTTGGAATGTAGAAACCAATGATACACACCTCCTAGTGATCAGAGATTGGGAGATGAAGTTGATATGGGGACAATTAAACCGGGCCCTATCTCTTTGGGAAAAAGAGACTTTAATCCTAATTTGGACCCTAGATTGGAACCCATGGACTAAAACCTTTATAATCAATACCTAAGGATGATTGTGACACAAACACTAGACAATTAAGGTCTTAGGTTGAGAAAGGAGTGACCTTGTAGGTCTCTAGACATGGAACCCTTAAACCGATTAACTAAGTCCAATGAAACTTGTGACACATGAGAAATCTTGGGCTGAGCTTATCTCATGTGCCTCTCCGTTTGTCTAGCACCTTTCTATGGGTGTTGGTTTAGGGATTTCGGTGCATCACGCACACACACAATGTGACACCAATAAAATATAGCAATTGCATCGAATTACCTAAAACTACATTGAAATGGATGGTTAGAGATGGCAGGTAAATTAGACTAGGTTTGGCTAGTAAATCTTCTTGATCTTATTAATCGAATTGCATTTGCATATTGGTATTGACTATATTATTGCCGTCAAATGTCACAAGATTTGCTTATATGCATTATTCGTATTACTTCTCAAAGTGTTATTGCAAATGTTCTATAAATGTATCGTGAATTGATGTGAATAGCGGACTGAGTAAATATGACTAGAGTGATTAAATGAATAGAGTGGAATCGAAATGAATTGAGTGTAGAAGTCTTACTAAAGTCCTATTGATTGAATTGAATGAGTCGGCACTACTTAGCTTCGACCAGATGATACTCGACGGGGTTGACTCTTTGTTTAGATTGCGCATGTCACTGCAGTAGACAGCCTGGAGCATCGAAGCTCCAGAACCCGGGTAGCCAGGAGGACCTTTGGCCGGGCCCCTGGTGACATCCCAAAACGCTTGCTCTCTATTAAGGGAGGTTTGAGCAAAGGTAGTAGCCAACTAGAATGTAAGTATTGTTTTGTGATTCGATAAAGCATGATTTATTCTTAAACGCACAATGCGCCTAGTTTCCGATTATTTGACATCGTTTAATCTTCTGTCAATAATTCAAATTTGATATAATATGTGATATATCTTAATTGCTTATATATATATATATTGTTGAATCGTTGTATTCATGGTGCTACACTTGGTGTCACAGGGATCCAGGATACTGAAGAAAATAGCTAATAACCCTTCAGACTAAAGATTTGATCGGTAAGGTTTATGGTTAGCTTTGACCGCTGGAGTACGTACAAGTGTGGTAATTTATGACTGGAGATTAGATAGTTAATCTTGCACTTAGTTTAAGTATGCATTGAAGATTTAAATTATTATCTTTGTTATAGACTAATTTTATGTAACAGTATAGTTAATTGACTGCTCATGGCTTTGATATTGATATTATACATGCTTCTGCAATTAAATGTTGATTGACAAGTGTCAGTGAGTAATCCTCACACGTGAAGTGTGGAATTTTCTCCTTCGTGAATTCGGACTTAGTCCAGAACAGGTGCGAGTTCACGAGAGTACGCGTGTCACACCTCGGGAACCATCCTAATCAGGGGATTCTTGGGTCCGGGATGTGACAGGGTTGATGATCATTGTGTGGTGGACAGGGAGAGACCACACCCTGAAAGGTTTGAATGGAGTTTTCCAGTTGAGGTCATTGTCGAGATGCTTGCCACTGGGGGAGTGGTCCAAAACTCCAAATCTCTTTGCTATCAATGAGGGAAGACAGGTCGCATAGGATGGAAGAAACAAACTGAGGAGGGTGAGCCGGTGAGGGCATTTTCTCTTTTGAGAGAGAAGAACACGTGAAATGAAAGAAAACATATAGGTGTCAGATTTGAAATATGAGCTGATTGAAAGTCCACTTCTTAGTGAAAGAAAATAGAAAACATAAGTGTGAGGTTGATAAATATGAGCGGATCGAAAATCCACTTCTTATTGAAAGAAAATAATATATTTTCTTGTGTTCTGATGTTTTGCCAAACATGTCATATTTGTGTGTACTTCTCTGAAGATTTGACTCCATTATATTTTATTTTCTTGTGGTTTATTGTGTTGCCCAACAACCCCTTGTACTTTTTAAATAGAACAAAAAATGACCTGGTCCCAACCGGACTGCAAGTTTTCAACCCAACCTGAATTTACTTGAATTTAAATCAGGTTTTTATATTCAGGTCGAAACCTGAAAATATCCAATGTGACTTTGGGTTTTGGTTGGGTTCTGTTGGACCTAGCCTAATTTTGCAACCTTATAAGAGGATGTGGTGACTGGTGTTAATTCTCTAACTGAGATAGTAAATGCCCATTTGGGAACTTTAGTTTAATCTAAGGGCTAGACTCTAGGGCACTAATCACTATAATTATGGAACATTATTTTTCATTTTTTTCCTACTTTTTATCATATTTCTCTATATTTTTAAAGGATGTTGAGTATCAGGGCACAATTCAGTTTGACCTGGCCGAGTTGCATGCTACTACTCAGTCAGGTTGTCTTGACTTGATGGGGGACTGAGTCACATTCGGAGTCCGATTTTAAAACCTTCCTTGGAATTGGAGTTTACAAATGATGAGTGTTCCACTAAGGAAGTGTCAAGATTTTCCCGCAAAATATATGTTAGCCCTCTACTCTATGTATCGAAACAGGCCATTGAACTGTACATCGAAAGTGTTTTGAAATCCTGGTCAAGGAATCAAATATGTGCTGAACCAAGTCTATTTAGCAAGTCGTAAGATACATATCCCTGCTTTCAGTCTCAAAAGAAAACACAACCACACAAGGACTCGATAAGGCATGAGCATATTTTTTTACTGTCCGTTTACACTGAAGTGTGATGTGTGGCAACCAGAGGTTCGTGCATTTGAACAAAGTCAGGCTGATCAAAAGTGTAGCCAATCATGTGAGTGCATTTTATACCATCCTCAAAACCTAATATCATCTGTCTGTTGTTGGCTTTATGTCTTGTGAGCTGCGAGTTATGTTTTTCGCCCACTCAACCCTGTTTAAATCCCTTTTTTTTTGGAATTCCACTCTCTATTATTTATTTCCTTACAACTAGATTGAAGGTCCTTTTCTAGTCTCTTCCATCTCATAGTTCCTTGAATTTGTGTCCTAAAATTTTACTTTGGGGCCTTTTCTGTTCTACTTTCCTTTTTTGTATGTGTCTCAACCGTTTCAAACATGGTGAAATTACATGCTTCAGAGTCTTTATATGTAGGATCTCTCTTTGGAGGAACAAATAGTCAGTCCTAGCAGCTAACCAGCATTGCTCTACTGCCATCTTCCTAGACAACTTGGAGTCTCAACCAGTATGGTTGAGATAAGTGCAGGTCTTGTGATTTTGTGTCGTAGACAGTATACTTGTAGCCACTGAACTCATTCTTTTGTGTTCTGTGTGAATGTGTAACTCTTCCATATAACAATAACTTAATATCGATTTTTGGTGATTGTTTGCCTCTTCAATACCATACTCGTCGAGCTTCCATTTTGTATTTGTTTGCCATGCAACTCAATTGTGGATAACCAATGCAACTTCTGGACCTATCTGCTTAATTGCATAAGCTTCAGCCAAAAGGCATTTCATAGTGATTTTCACAGAAACAATGAACCCTAAAGCAGCTAGAGGTCTATTTGTTCACACTCCTTCATTGAGGCCTTTTGGTTCTCCAGTTGATATCATTGATACTCAATGGATACTTTTAGTTCTTAAAAGGGTTGGATGGTGTTTTCTATAATTTTCTTCGTTGCTAGTTCTGGAAAAAAAAGAAAAGAAAAGAAAATTCTTTGCTACGCCATTCATTATCATATATGCGAGGATTTTATAGGGAAAACCCCCATAGGATCCCATAGGACCCCATAAGACCGATGAGGACCTAGTAAAGTGGTGTACACAGAAGGGGTCCTTTGGGCCCCTATCGTTTTTTTTTTTTGGAATGGTCGACATCGATCATCAGCGTGTTGCAAGCAAAGAAGATATGGAGAGGCTAGACGTTGATGGTGGACGACGACAGTGCTGCTGGAGGCAAGCTCGAGGGATAACGGCAAGGCGGGCTGGAATGGGGAAATTGGGGATTTAGGGTTTCTCTCCCTCTCTCTTTGTTTTTTCTTCTTCTCTAATCTCCTGAGCTATCCCCGGCAAAAGCGTAACCATGAGGAGGAGGGATTGCAGCATCTACATGAGCCAGGGTAGCATCTAAGTTGCTGAACATGACAGAATGGTCGATCGACCAATTTGTCTGTTAGATTTCCTGTAACCCGTAACTGCCTTAGTTGCTGAACATGATAGAATGGTTGGTATCGACCATCACAGCTTAGCCCTGATGGTCGATATCGACCAATCTATCGGTCAGATTTTCTTCATCATGCAACTGTCTTATTTGCTTAACACGACAAAATGGTCGATATCGACTATCACAACTTAGCCCTAAGCAATCTGTCAGTCAGATTTTCTCCAACATGTAACTATCTTATTTGCTGAACAAAACAAAATGGTTGATATCACCATATCACTAAACAAAAAAAAAAAAAAGGCACAAAAACGCACGTGCTAATGGGTTCTCATCGGTCCTATGGGGTTTTTTACTGTAAAATCCTCCATATATGCTCTACAAAAATGCCTAAAGCTAGCAACAACAAAAGAAGGGCAAAATTATTTTAAGAATGTTCAGTCATGGAGATATTATTTTTCCTTTTTGTTAATTATTTGTTAATTATTACTATGTAGGATGCTGGTTTTGCCTTTTTAACTCAAATTACAGTTAGAGCCTAGCGCATGTGGGAACTTGGATGGTTTAGGTCATCAGATAACGATGGTGATTCCATAGCACATACGCTCCTTTTAAGAGCCTGAGCAATGAAAAGGATTCTGAGAAGGTAGAACACAACCTTACTAATGTACTGGTTATTTAGACTTTTGAAACCACATCCAGCTCAAGATTGGGCTCACAGAGTATTGGCCATCCTGCTGAAACTGCAAACTGAAGTTGAGTCAATTATGACCTATGATGCACTGATACGTCATGGACACGGCGATGACACGCCATAGAAACGGCAGGGACACGGATTTTACACATAAAAAGTGAAGTATCGGATACGATACGACACAATACGTTGCCCATTTTGAAGTATCTGTGCATCATAGATTATGACATATCCTGATACTGCTAGTATTGTGACACTTAAAAAGTATAATGTGAATCTACAGAGCTTGAAACTTTAATTTTGCTATTGTAGAAACAAACTCAGAACGACGTTAACCTGGTATGGTTAAGCAAGAATTTGTTTTTAGTATACTCAGAGGGGAGAAGCTGTCAGAGATGCTAGGACCTGTAAATGATTCTCAGTTAATTGTCAACGAAGGAAGATTTATTTGTATGGTTCGTCTTCGAACGATAATAAAAGTCGTAGAAGGAAGATTTATTTGTATGGTTTGCCCGTCTTTTGGTAGCTTTCTTCTTTATTTAATACTCCCTGATTACAAAAGTTGCACAGGGAAGATGTATTTGTATGGTTTGTCTCTGTTTTTTGATAGCTTTCTTCACTGATATTGATGTGGGCAAACTTTCCATATTTTTTATATTTTGGTCACAAAGGAAAAGGAACGTACATTTCTCTTGTGGGGGTAATCAGTAATGGATGATGTGTCTCTGTCTGTGTCTGATGGGGCTTTTCTATTTTCTTCTTTTTGAAGTGGACACATGCTTCTGCTGAAATGTCATGTCATTTTAAGGCTGAAATGTCATGTCATTTTACGTTTTAAAGGTTTATAATTGAAGGCCATCTCTTTCTCGGACACCCCTCCCAGCCACCTCTCTCTCAGGTTTATAATTGAAGGCCATCTCTTTCTCGCACACCCCTCCCAACCACCTCTCTCTCTCTTTCTCTTTCTGTTTAAAGGTTTATGATTGAAGGCCATCTCTTTCTCACACACCCCTCCCAACCACCTCTCTCTGTCTCTCTCTCTCTCTCTCTCTCTCTCTCTCTCTCTCTCTCATTTTTTCTATCCTAGTTTAAAAAATGGCAAATATCTATGTGAGATAATTTATAGTTGGTGATTCTCAGTTGTAATTTGTGCTCATTGCAAAAATTCCTTTCCGAGCATTTCTTTGTCTTTTTTTTTTTTTAATCACGGGATGAACTATTGATCATGGGATGCACAGATGGTGGGGACAGTCCACATGGGACCATGTTTGAATGCATGTCCACGTGCCCTTTTAAACGGTCCCATTATCGTAAGATTTGCAAACTAATTATAATTTTTACTGTTCTAAGCTGTTTAAGGAGGAAAAGTTTTCGCCACATTTAACTTGAGTTCTAGCAGCCAGGATTAAAAATGCCATTTGTACATCCAACAGCCAAGATTTATTGTAGGGGCTTTTTTTCCCCATGAGAACACATGAGCATGTATAGGTAGGGCTGTAAATGGGTCGGTTCCGGTCCGGGTCTATGGTGGACCTGGAACCAGAACCATTAAGGAGAAGGTGGAATCGGACCCGGAACCTTTTGGAACCTATTTCTTAGTTTCGGAACCGGAACTAAAACCATATATGGGGCGGGTCTGGATTTGAATCCGGGTCTAAGTAGAAAATTATATTAAAAAAATTTGATTTTTTGGAGTGATTTTCAAAAATTGAGGTAATATGTCGGGTCTCGGGTCTACGGGTCTGAACCAAGGTGGAACCGGACGCCGATCCATTTACTTATCGGGGCCTAAATAAGGACCCAGACCCGGTTTTTAACGGGTCGAAACCTTCTGGTAATCGGAGAATCGGAAATCCATTTACAGCCCATGTATAGGATTGGATGACCAGCATACTTTAAGAAAGTTTATGATGTTTCACTTTGTTTTCTGATTCTTCATGGTTTACTTCATTAGAGAACCTTTGGAATTAATTTTGAAACTAGGATATCAACATGTCTTTGCTATTATCTGGAGACTATTACTTGTATTTTCCTTGTGATCACAAGTAGGAATTCTTTTTTTAGAGGTTAAAGTAACAAACCCACACATGCATCATCCACCTTTCTGCACTTGAAACACCTAGATTATGCATTGAGAGAATATATACTGGCACAAACCCACAACACTAGGTAATAAATTACTACAATAAACACACACAAGGTCAGGAATGATCCTTTCATACCTCCTGCTAAGACGTACAATGATGGATGACACAAACAATACCATCTGTTTCTACTGGGGGATGTGATGAAATGCCGTAGTGGTGGGAATCATAAGACAGAATGCTAATTTAGTCTATTGGATCGCGCTGCTTCAATCATATTATTATCATCTTCGTTTCCAATTATGAGTAACTTGCCATCAAGAGAGTGGTTTTGGGAGGGGAAGATGGCCCTTATCCTGGAGGCACTTGACTGTGTCATAAAGGCATTGCTTGACTGGCGTGAACTGAAGCCCCAAATCCTTAAGGCGCTGGTTTGAGAACTTGTAGGGTTTCTTCCTAGGATTCACCTCATCGGAGCATCTGCACGCATTTCATCTCTGTTAGATCCTCAGATACCAAACGGTCGAACATAATTGGGACAAGTGGTTAATGTTTTGGCATGTAAAGATGATTGACCTATGGGTTTCCATAAGCTCAGGTTATAAAAACACATGCAACAAAAGTTGGAAGGTGCTCAGGATGTTGCAACACATGATTGAAGAGTCGGAATCATGTTACAGATATATATACCTCTAAAACATAAGGGGGTTCTACTACTCATCTGAAATATTCCCATGCTAGCTAGATTGTCATTGAGAGTTAAAGCTTGCGTAGTCTTCGATAATGGAACACATCTAAACATCTCTTTGTTACCCATTAGGAATTGTTCCAATCTGGGAGGTGACATGCTAATTAGTTCCTTAAAAATTACTAAGGGAATGGACGTATGGTGCAGAAAGAGAGACGCATGGGCCCACTCAATTGCCATCTACTCAAGAGTCAAAGACAGCAGTCCCATAAAGAACGTTTATAATACTTTACTAGCATAATAACCTGTGCTCAGCACGGATATGGCCAACATTGTGCTTTAAATATTCATGTATTAAAAAAAAAAAAAACTCATAAATCTAAGAAAGAAAACAAAAGGTTATAAGAGTAGCTTTTATGTATTGCAAAAGCTAGTGGCATAGAAGGGAAAAATGAGAATTTGAGTAGAAAGGGAATGATAGATTTTGGATAGAAATGGAGTGTCAGTAGAAAAAGAAAAGTGGAATTTTGAAAACTGGGTTATTAGTACTTTCAGTAATGGGATAAAGTGAATAGCTGCATGGGATAGGAAGTGGAGAGTAATTGCAAGACATTGTTCTCGAGAGAAGATTTGAAAAAAAAAAAAAAAATTTCTTGTCAAAATCCCAACCAACAGGCAAAATTAAAGCCAAAACCCTTAGCTTTAATATAGTATAATTGTACCAATTGCTATAAAAAAAAAAGTATTTATGTTGCTGCTGCTAACACCTTGATGTTTTGGTAGGAATGGCTAGCTGATGAAATTTAATACTACCCAGTTGCGAGTTTGAATCTCATGAAGAACCTAAAAACATTATGCTTACTGCAAAATGTGCACCCAAGCATGTTAAATTAGACATGCTAATGTAAATCAACATATATTACAGTCCCTACATACATCTCCAGGCTAAGAAAATGCTTAATGAAGGAACACTCATCAATTCTAACCCACATTTTGGAAATATTGATATCATAATTTAATATCACGAGAGATTGTAGAATTATGGTTTCATTCACCGAAGTAATGGCGGACTCATAACATTTGCACTAGCCCATCAATTCTTACGAACTTCAAATATCTATGAAGAGAATCAACCTAATGGCCACTTAGATTATTGCATCACATGTTGAGTGATGCTAGTGTTGCTTAATGTAGGAACCGTCGTACGATGAATAACCCTTTCCTCTTTTCATAACTTCATGGAAGAAAATAGAGGATTTTACTGAAAAATTCTCATTACATGGGGATTGCACGAAATAGTGCCTGCCTCTTAACTCACGCAGCATGAAAGTATTCATCCCGTAGTTATGGGGAGTGAAGCGACACTTGCGTCACTCCTTTCAAGTACTCATTCGTGCTGGCTAAATTAGAATGCATTATTTTATGCAATACCCATGTAATAGAAATTTTCCAGTAAAATCCTTAAGAAAATAAAAGGGCCATGTGTGATTGTCTTAGAAAAAGACAATATCCTTTTCTTGAAAGGAAAAAGGAGTGGGTTCAGCCAATACATGACGTGCCACAATTTATCAACACTATTGGGCCCCACATTAAAATAATTAACTAGCATGGTTACGGGGGCATGTGAGTTCCAAAGGCCGTGTATTTTTTTTTTTTTAATCAATCAACCTATAAAAATTCATTAGTGCAGTGGATTAGGATGACCTATTAGGGGTTGACATTTTGCACAAAAGATGGATCTTTCCATCTCCCCCTCTCCACTATTGGCATGGCTACAACGACAGGCGGCCCAAAAAATGGGTCATGGTACTCGTCTCTTAGAAGTGCACAACCCTAACACAAGATAATTATAAAAAAAAAAACAGAAGGAAAAAGAATTAAGAAAATCTGGAGCCTTTTAAACCAACAATTTAAAAATTGGAACAAATGAACTTGTCAAATAAAAAAAAAAAGATGTCAATAAAAGAAGTAAAATAAAGAAAGAGGTGCCAAAAAGAATATGCATAAATTGATAGACCTAACTTAAAACTATCTATAATTTTCACTAAGAAGATTTTATAAAAGATGCTATAAGAAGAAAAATATCATTCGCTATAATATTATAAAGGAAAAACCTGGAAAGAAAACTCTTCTTTAAATCTCTAAAAACTTGTATTGATCTATCATAAATAATAAATTGTATTTTGTTAAATGAGAGATAAATGACCGAACAATAAGGACTAAGAGAGGCAATGTATTAAATATTGACCGAGTTCAAGTTAGCTCAAAGTTGGCATTCAATCTTTAGCGGAAGCTCAATTGGCCTAGGACTAGGTCTGTTTTTGGAGGTTAAGGGTTCGGAATTAGATTACCACATTTGGGTCATTTGGGGATTTACCCAACTCTCCTTGGGTCCATAGGGATTAGTCCGACCCAAAGGGCTGGGACACCTTATGTTTGGAAAAAAAAAAAACCCTCAAAGTTGGCCTTAACCGAGCCCATTTGAGCTCCACTCAACCGAGTCTTCAATACTTAACTAGCAACAAAACCCCGTGCTTAGCACGGGGCAAAAGGTAAGATATTACATTTTTAATTTATCAGCTATCAAAATGAATTATAAACGTATAAGAATATATTCATACATATTTATATAAAAACATTCAACACATCTTCAATAATAAATACAAGTGTTATCTTCACATAGGCCAATGGTCATTTCAATCCCTCCGCACAAATTTCTTTTCTACCTCTTTGAAGTAGTACCAATACCATTTTAGAATCGATTAAACCGTTTTTTAGCTCTAGATTTTTTTAAAAAAATGTATAAACATCTTAATTTTAAAAGCCATAAATTATGAGACTTTAAAACCATAGGCTATTGTTATTTGATCCCAGTAATAATTGTCCCACCATGGATCACTGTATATATCTCCTAATTATGTGTCTATGTGGGCCCACGGAAGTGTAATTATGGTGGGGCAAACCTAGGGTCATTTGTCCATATAATCAGATAAGAAAATGATGCCTATAAGATTCAATAAAAAAAAAATCTAACCTCAAAATATTTTTTATCACAAGCCCATCTATATGAGGTGGTGTATCAGAAGGTCAGGTCTGATTTTTGTTCACATGTGACAATCTCTGAATAGAGTAGAGATCTATTTGGAAACTAAAGGAAAATGATATTTTTAATGAAAAACTTATTAGTGTGAATTGTTGAAAGGTAGGCTCCAAATATTAAAATAAAAAGATGACAATCTTGAGATGATGGAAGCTAGATGGTGTTGAGAGAGAGAATAATCCATAATCCATATTGACTGTAGAAATAAGTTAAATGTGCAGGGTCCACTAATTGATTTGCATTTATTAAGAAACCAAACAACGGCCAATAGGCTTGCCTCCCTCCATCAGTGGGGCCCACTCTTAGAAAAAAGGGATTAAGAGAAGGCCATTAGGATTTCAACTAATAATGTAATGAGAGCCTACTACTGGATCCATCCATTTAGGGGAAAAAACTGAAATGAGAGTAAAGGGGCAATAGTTTGGATTTCAATCATCGGTAGGGCCTACAAAATATATTTAACATGGGACCTATTGATGATTGAAGATCTAAGAAAAAGAAAACAAACCGACTACAAAGATTTGCTTATAATTTGGATAATGAGAAGAAAATTCAAATGTTCATAAAAATCTTTTATAAGAGAGATTTTAGGAGAGAAAGAATGCCCTCTTTGAAAAAAAAGACTTTTTAGGGATGATGTGGCACCCCCTCAAAGCTTAGAGTGACTTTTTAGGGATGAGGTAGCACCCCCACAGCCCACCTCCCCCTTTGCTTTAATATTCTTCTATACTTAATTGTTCTTCTCAAATCTCAACAAACCCTGTCTCATTCCATCTCATGGGCATCATCACCGGGTATAGTCTCATTGGCACCATCACCGTGTATAGTCTGAGCGAGAGAGAGAGAGAGAGAGAGAGAGAGAGAGAGAGAGGGGTACTTTGTTGGAATGGGGTACTCAGGGAAGAGCTCGGAGAGTATTTGGACTACGTCGCCGCGATGAAGAACGCTCTCTGCACAGAGGTATCGACCGGAGGCTGAGGGGTTCTCATAAACGAGAACATGGGCCATGGCCACGTCCTTCACATGGACGTAGCCTTGGATTGAATTGGCATAGGACTTCGCCGAACCAGTGAGATACTTGAGGATGTGCGCCATGGTAGCATTCACGTTGGGTTGGAGGAATGGGCCAAACACCAGCACAGGGTTCACAACAACTAGATCAACTCCTCTTTCCTTCGCATCTTCCCATGCCTCTCGCTCTGCCACTGTCTTCGCATAGCAATACCAACTCTATATATCTCATGAAAAGGGAAGAATTAGTAGTAAAGAATGAGTAAATACTACAAAAACAAAAACTGTATGAAGTGTAAGAAATTGCTTTAATCCTTTAGAGAAAGGAGTTGTTTAGTTGGTTAGCAATCTCACTTCTACCCCAGCTCCCTGGTTGTAGGCTTTTTTCCCACTTGTGGGCTTCCTCTTCCCACCTCTCTTTTTGCTTGGGTGGGATATATCTTCCGTGTGTGTACGGGTGATATAATGGACAATGGCGGACCAAGGATTTTCATTTAAGTGGTGTGAATAAAGGTCAAGTTAAATAATAAAATAAAATTTTTAAAATTATCAGTTAAGAAATTTATGGAATCTTGTGGGTGCGGTCACACCTGCATGATAATATGTAGGTCCGCCACCGATAGTGGATACCAACCCCCTTCAGTGGAGCTCAAAAGAAAAATAAAATAATAAGTTTTAGTTTTTGATATCATGGACAAACAATGCATAACGCCATAAATTGTTTAGTCTTTGAGATAGATAAATAAATAAATGCTTTGTGGCTTTTATAAAAAAAAATAATAATATCTTTTGCAAAGTTTGTTACCATGCTTGATAATATTATTAGCTAGCAAAAAGGAAAGGCACATGCATGTGGTGGGTGCAGTCGCAGCTGTGAAGCCGTGGCGTGCTTCCAAAAACCTATATGAAAATTCCGGATAAAATTATGAAAATCCTCGTTTTGCCCAAAAAACAAAACTACTCTCGGGTCCGCCCTCTGTGATGGTGAAATCATTAATGTAAGATAAAGTTTATAATAATATTCCGAACATCCATCAATATTAAATGAGCCTGATGACATGACAAAGTTGCCTTTTTTTATCTCGTACTGGTCAACATGACAAATATCCAAACCTTGGTGTTCTTGCAGAACTCCAAATCGCTCCAGCAGCTCTCATCAACCACCACGTCGGGGCTCCGATTAGGATCCATATAAACAGCTCCGATTGTAGAAGTGAAGACGACCCGACGGACCCCCGCTTCTGCCGCAGCCTTTATCACGTACTTCGTCCCTTTCACTGCAGGCTCCACCGCCTCATCCGGATCGTCCGTTACAGGAGAAGCCGTGTGGAAGACTCCATCGCAGCCGTTGATCGCATTGCGGAGGCTGTCGAAGTCGAGAAGATCCGCCTTGCAGAGGATCAGCCGCTGGTCTGCTCCTTGGAGCGCCTTCAGAAAAGAATTCTTCGAGTCCTCTATTTGCACAAGACAGAAATCTGTATTCTAAGAGAAAATAGGAGCAAAAGAGAGAAAATAACTCGGGCAGGGGCGGACCAGACCGCACCCGCATGATTAGAGAAACCCATTAGGGCCTGTTTGATACTGGATGGGATTAGTAAAAGTAAAATCTCTATTTTTCAGACAAGATAAGGGGTCACATTAATAGCACTTTAATTATAAATCTTCTTTACTAAATTGGCCGTTAAGTATTATCTTTATAAATCCAATTTTATTATTTAACGTGTTCACTTTACCATATACAGCACCATTCAAACGAAAATTCTAGGTCCACTATTACCATCAAGTGTAATAGTTTTTTTTTAGTCAATGACATCATAGATGATCAGGATGTGAGAAATAGACCTGGATTTCTGACAGTTCCTTTTACAGTGTAGCCTCTTTCCAGTAGAAGCTTTACGAGGCACGAGGCGATGAAACCGCCGGCGCCGGTGACACAGACGGTCTCGAAGGAAGAGGAAAAGTTGTGTGTTGTCGTCATTCCGACCTTCTCCGACAATGGTCTGACACACGTGTGGTGGTTCTCTGGCGGGTGGAGAAGCACGTGCCAAGGGGTGAACATGGAAGAGAGAGATGGGTTGGGCTTTTGGGGAGGAGAAGCGAGTATTTGTAGGAGGGGTTCATCCTCTTTTCTTCGTTGAAGGACTGATAATTCAAGTTTTTAGGTTAAGATTGTGTTACGTAGTTAAGAGTACTTTGCTTTGCATGTGATTCATGGGGGCGATGCTGCAAGCTCTAATATAATGCCGCGTCTTGTACTCTCAAATGAGAGTACGCCAACTCGAGATCCTCGTTTTTCTACTTTTTCTTCAAACCAGCTCACTTAATTATATCTAATTTCTAAAGGTGGATTTATCTTATAATTCTTAATGGTGAGACCCATATTCACATTCATATCAAGCTAGCCCACCTTTTAATCCCTATAAACATGGCCCCCGGGTTGGAATTCATAGAGGTAATGTACCATAAAATTTTTTAAGACTAACATTAGGCCCACATCGTAACATCTAATCCGCCCTCAAAATCTATCATTCTTTTATAAATAATAACGAAAATAGTTATGCTACTAAGTAACACAAAATATGCTGAATATTGTTAAAACATAATTAAGAAATTAAATAGCGAAAGTATTTTAAAACATAGGAATGTAATAGATTTGAACAAGAGAAAAGTTAGTAAAGATTTATTGCTTTCGAAAGCATGATAACCACCACCTTTAAAGAAGTGAAACAATTGGCATGCATGTACGATGTGAGGTGGCATTATTTCATTGGACAAATCAAGAGGGGAGAAAACGCCCCTTTTGAAAGTAAATATTTATTTAATATCCAAATTAATTATCAACATGTAAAAAGGGATAATGTTTGTGGAACCTTTTGGTTTTGTTGTCTTTTCCAATCCATTTTTTTTAGGAGATTGATATCTTAATTCTTGATTTTTTATATCCAGTAAAGTATGATTTTTTACTATTTGGTGGTTTTTTATTTCTTTTTTTTTTTATTTTTATATTTTTGACATATGAAGATTTCTATTTATTTGGGTTTTGTCGGTTTTTTATTCTTTTGATTTTTCCCAGGAGTCTCTCACTCTGTAGTTAGTTGTTATATATATATATATATATATATATATATTTTTAAATCCATTATTTTTTTTCTAAGAGACCAAGATCTAGTTTTATTATTTTTGTTAAGATTTTGCTATATAATACCATTATCTCCAACGCCCACCAATGCATAGTATCTTTTCCATCATATATATTTGATACAGGGTGGTGGGCGACACAATATATTAAGAGTCATAGAAATCAAAAGCAAGTGATTTTCTTCCTTTCTATTTTTTTTCTGTATTATTTTGGACATGAACAAATATCCTGCAAAGGAAAGATAAAAAGGTTTCTGAGGGGAGGAACGAACCTGTTACAGGTGAGAGTGCGCATGCTCTCATTACCTCTAATCACTTGATTATTTCGCTTCCACATCATCCATCCCAAATCAGAAATATTTGGCTTCTTTTTCAAAGAAGGAAAGGATGCTTCCTTTACAGAAAAGGGAGGGGATTGCTAGTAAGGAAGCACTGTTGCAGGCATTTTTTCATCTTGCATGAGAGCTACGTGCATGATCAATAAGGGAAAGTTCCCTTAACAATCTCTGTCACCAACAGCATTTGATGTATTCTTCTCACTAAGAGGGAGGGGGAGGTTGAATGCAACATATAAGATGTATATGAGAATGATAACAGGAGTGAGAAGTCCAAGGAACAGGGGTTCCATCATCTGGCTCAAGGCCACCAAAACAGCAATCACCATCACTGATAGTAGTAGGAATGACGTGTGGTCCATTCCCACCACTCACTTGGCGCAGTGAAACAAGAGAGATATAGTGATGAGACTGATGTGGGTTGGGACGAATGACTTATGGGGGAGATTTGTAGTGGGAAAGAGTCTTGACTATACAGGAGAGTATGGGTTGCTTATGGTGTCCCATTTGGAAATGGGTTTTGAATGTAGGTGACGATTGGGAAAGGCCGCCAAGTTTTCAAGCATTAAACAAGGTATTAGGATGCTAATATGAGACGGTTAATATGCTGATGTGACATACTAATGCTTATTACACCTTTCAAGAGAAAGAATTCCTTAGATTAAACATCAGTTTTTAATTCTCTCAATGCTTAATTCTGTGTATCATTTCATGTGACTCCCCACATCTCTCTTAGGTCGTATTTGTGCAGGGGCAAATCCGTAGAAAATGAGCAGATGTGGATGATTTTTATTTGAAAAAGAAGAGAAAAGAAAGCGGTAGGAGCTTACAAGCAAGAAATTCGAAGAAATTGGAGCTTACAGGTAGGAAGCTTCCTGTGGTCTGGGGGCCAAGAGCAGTCTAAGAAGAGTCTTCTTAATTGGAATTCTGTCTGTCAGCCGAAGCCTGAAGGAGGTTTGGGTTTCCGCCGCATTAAGGACATGATATCTGCCAATTCTGTCAGACTGGGTTGGTCTGCAGTATCTTCCTCTTCCCTTTGGGCAAGATGGTTCAGAGCAAAATACTTCAAAGGCTTCTCTCCTTGGCATCCAAGATCCCTTACCTCAGGCTCTTGCATCTGGAGGCCTATCAAGAACTGCTCCCATTTTATCTTTCAAAACAGTCACTGGCTCGTTCCCTATTATATTCCTCCATCCCCCAAGTTGCCTCTTTCTCCTCCTCCCTCCTTACCACTTTCTCGTTAGTGGATGATGCAAATGTTCTGATTTGGTCAAGCACCAACTCTCCCCACCTTTCCTTCCATGTTGCTTGGGAGGCAATCAGAAACAGAAGCAGCCTCAGAAATTGGCATAAAATAGCGTGGAACAATCTTCTTAAACCAACCACTTCTTGCCTTGCTTGGAAGCTCTTCCTCAACAAGCTCCCCACCAACGTCTGGGCTCAATCAATTGGTGTGCAATTGGCGTCAAGATGCCCCCTCTATGACTCTCACCAAGATTCTGCCTTCAACATGTTCTTCTTCTGTCCTCTTGCTGTCTCTTTTTGGAATTGGCTAGAATTCAAAGGTAATTTTAAGTTCTCTTCTGTTTGCTCTGCTGCCGCCACCTGGGACTCTTTCTCTGCTTCTTCCTGCTCCAAAGCCAAGAAGGGTCTGGGTGCTCTATTTATTGTTGCTCTGTTCAGCATATGGAAGGAAAGAAATTTAGCTCTCTTCTCTTACAAGGTGCCTTTTCTGGATTCAATTATTAATATCTTCTTAAGGGATTCTGCTTTTTCTCTTAGTAAGATGTTTTCTCCTTTCTCCATAAGTATTTTAATTTCTTTTTTTCTCCTTTGTAATATTCCTATTCCTGGCCTGTGATGGAGCCTTGCTCTTCCTTGCTGGCTTGCTAGTTCTTCTTGTTACTGTTTTTTCTTTGTTCTTTGGGCTACCTGTGTTAGAGCTATGCTCTTTCTTTAGCTCGCTGTTTTGTTTCTTTTCCCTGTTGTTGGTTTTCTTTTGGTTGTATTTTTTCTCTCTTTCTTAATTCAATTTGCAATATAGCAAAAAAAAAAAAAAAAAGAGTTCGAAGAAATTGGTTTCTCTGAGAGGGAGAGAAGCCCCCATTTTCACATAGAGAGAGTTAGAGAGGGAGGAAAGAGAAAATGGAGTGCATATGTTTATGGCAGGGCACAAAAGGGAGAGGCGTTGCATACTCTATTCTTAGTGAGAGAGGAGGAGGAGGAAACTCTTTTGACATTGTAGAAAACTTGTAGTTGTTTCCCATATAGGACCATATAGGAGACGACCTTTTATAAGATAGCCCGAACTGATGCAAAAATCTTTTCTTATGGGGCGAGATGGGATTTGCAAATCCCCTCCACCAAGGAAAATGGAGCCGCAAAAGATGATTTTTTATGGAGATTTCACTGCACCTAATGGTTGTATTGATTTACATAGAGTAAGTTACTCCCATTTTCTTTGAAAAGAGATTGCACTAATGCAACCTTACACATTTTTACCTAATTATCTTTTATCATTCTTAAGAAAAGAGGCAAAAGTGTTAAATTGATTTAACCAAACGTTCAAGTATATTTTGCCAATAAGGGGTTACACATGGGAAACAGGTTCTCATGTTGGTCAAAATCACCATTTTTGCACAAGTAAATGAGTGCATCCAACGATTTTAGATATATTTGAATTTTTCCATAAATTTCTCAAAACTCATAAAAACATAATATGAAAAACCCAAATATCGTGATATTTACCATTATTTAAAAGAATATTGAATACTTTGGATCTGAATTGGGGCCAATAAAAATGCAAGAAATATGATCTATAGGTTGGGGATTTTTTAAAAATTACTAAAAATTTATGAAGACTTATTTAATATATGATCTTGAGGCCCATATAAATAGGAAAAAAAATAAAGGTGGCTCATGTGGCTCATGTGGTTCATGGGAATGCCATCATGGATGTAAGAGATAAACCGGTGGCCAATGGAGGAAATGTGTGAAACCATTACACATCTATATTTAGTGATGTAAATGGTTATTCAATTCTCTGATTGTCCAAAGGTTCTCACTAGTAAAAAATTGGATTTGAAATCTATTTTAGGTTCCGATTGATAAGCTGGTCTCGATTCAGAACCTAAGGTCCACTTCTGGGTCCATACTTGCATATGACTCAAAATCAACTTTTGTTGGACATTTTTATAGTTAATCGTGAATGTAGTAGACTTGATGAATTGTTATAAGTTGAATGATATCCTTTTTTTAATTTAAAAAATTAAAAATATAAGAAAAAAAAAGAAAAGAAGTTTAGATCTGGATCGGGTTTCGAAACTCATATTATGATGATCCCATCATAATTGAATCTAAAACCAACAAAAACAGACTCTTAGTTAGAACGGTCCCGTTTGCAACCCAGAGGGAATGACTTTCATTGGAAAAAGATGAATCCATTTAGTAATTTTACATGTAAAATAAAGTGCAGTAAAGCCTCTAATCAATAGAAAATAAAATATAATGGAGTTATTATGCTATTTTTTTTTAGTTATTTGGTATGAAATCTTTTTTAATTTTTGTATAGAAAAGTGAATTTTTTTTTTACCTTTTATTGGAAAAAGGATGCTTATTTTTATTTTTATTTTATTTTATTGGAAAAAACTTGAATTAAAATGATATTGATGTAACCCTTCGTCTTAAAACTGAAGGTTTACTTGAAACGGAATCCAGGCATTCGAGAGATTGAGGTAGGACTAGGAGAAGGGGTGTAAGAAGCAGAAGAGGCTCTTTTCTGCAGCAGTTAGCGGCAAAACCATGGCCTTTGGATTTTGGAAGCTACCAATCTCAAGCATCCGATAACATTCACAGGGACGTTCTTTTAGAAGCCAGGAACTCCTGCTACAAGGTAACGGTTAATATGTGTGACATACTGATGCTTATTACACCTTTCAAGAGAAAGAATTCCTTGGATTTTATCATCAGTTTTTAATTCTCTCAATGCTTAATTCTGTGTATCATTTCATGTGACTCCCCACATCTCTCTTAGGTCGTATTTGTGCATGGGCAAATCTGTAGAAAATGAGCAGATGTGGATGATTTTTATTTGAAAAAGAAGAGAAAAGAAAGGGGTAGGAGCTTACAAGCAAGAGTTCGAAGAAATTGGTTTCTCTGAGAGGGAGAGAAGCCCCCATTTTCACATTGAGAGAGTTAGAGAGGGAGGAAGAGAAAATGGAGTGCATATGTTTATGGCAGGGCACAAAAGGGAGAGGCGTTGCATACTCTATTCTTAGTGAGAGAGGAGGAGGAGGAGGAGGAAACTCTTTTGACATTGTAGAAAACTTGTAGTTGTTTCCCATATAGGACCATATGGGAGACGACCTTTTATAAGATAGCCCGAACTGATGCAAAAATCTTTTCTTATGGGGTGGGATGGGATTTGCAGATCCCCCCACCAAAGAAAATGGAGCCGCAAAAGATGATTTTTTCTGGAGATTTCACTGCACCTAATGGTTGTATTGATTTACATCGAGGAAGTTACTCCCATTTTCTATGAAAAGAGATTACACTAATGCAACCTTACACATTTTTACCTAATTATCTTTTATCATTCTTAAGAAAAGAGGCAAAAGTGTTAAATTGATTCAACCAAACGTTCAAGTGTATTTTGCCAATAAGGGGTTACACATGGGAAACAGATTCTCATGTTGGTCAAAATCACCATTTTTGCACAAGTAAATGAGTGCATCCAACGGTTTTAGATTAGATATATTTGATTTTTTCCATAAATTTCTCAAAACTCATAAAAACATAATATGAAAAACCCAAATACCGTGATATTTACCATTATGTAAAAGAAGAGCAGGGCTCTCCTAAGCTACAGCTTAGCTTATCTTAAGCTGAAATATGGCTGGCCTCATAAATTAAACTTGATTATATCTATTTTTTGCATAATGGAACTGAAAAATCCAGTTCTGATTAGATTTATCTTGATTTTGGAGACGATCATCATCCAAAAAACAGCATAATCGACTTTGATTTTGTGGGACCAGCCATGTCTCAGCTTAGGATAAGCTAAGCTGCAGCTTAGGAGAGCTGGCCCCGTAAAAGAATATTGAATACTTTGGATCTGAATTGGGGCCAATAAAAATGCAGGAAATATGATCTATAGGTTGGGGATTTTTTAAAAATTACTAAAAAATTATGAAGACTTATTTAATATATGATCTTGAAGGCCATATAAATACGAAAAAAATAAAGGTGGCCCATGTGGTTCATGGGAATGCCATCATTGATGTAAGAGATAAACCGGTGGCCAGTGGAGGAAATGTGTGAAACCATTACACATCTGTATTTAGTGATGTAAATGGGTATTCAATTCTCCAATTATCCAGAGGTTCCTACTAGTAAAAAATCGGATTTGGAATCTATTTTAGGTTCCGATTGATAAACTAGTCTTGGTTCAGAACCCAAGGTCCAGTTCTGGGTCCATACAAGTTCCGACCCATAGAATCAGGGCCACGCACATGACTCAAAATCAACTTTTGTTGGACATTTTTATATTTAATCATAAATATAGTAAACTTGATGCAATGTTATAAATTGAATGATATCCTTATTTTAATTTAAAAAATTAAAAAAATAAGAAAAAAGAAAAGAAAAGAAGTTTATATCTAGATCGGGTTCCAAAACTCATATTATGATGATCCCATCATAATTGAATCTAAAACCAACAAAGACTGTGAGTTAGAACGGTCCCGTTTGCAACCTAGAGGGAATGACTTTCACTGGAAAAAGACGAACCCATTTGGTAATTTTAGATGTAAAATAAAGCGTAGTGAAGCATCTAATCAAGAGAGAATAAAATATAATTGAGTTATTATGGTATTTTGTTTTTACTTGTTTGGTATGAAATCTTTTTATTTTTTATATAGAAAAGTGATTTTTTTTTTTTTGCATTTAAGTAGAAGAAGGTGGTTGCTTATTTTTATTTTATTTTATTGAGGAATTTACCTAAAAAAGGACCATAGAGGCCCACTAACCATAGAAGGTATCAATAGTTTTTATGGCACGGAAGTGGTCCCCTGGGACCACTTCCGTTTTTTTTATTAGTGACTGGAAGTTGCAACGACGTCGTCGTGCAGCGAACCCCATAAATTCCCACGAAACCCAACTTCCCCATTTTCCCTTCCTTCCTCGATCGCTTTCCACTGCTCTGGCCTGGCGGTTTCTTCCCTTCCCTCGTCCAAAGACAATTTTTGGTGGTCCCAACTGCAGTTATCCAACCTATTGGATGCTTGCGTCAAGGTTTCCAACGGTTTAACCCCACTACCCCATTTCCCCTTCTTCTTGCGTCGCTTTCTCCTTTTCCGCTGGTGGATTCATCTGCACCTACCTCAAAAGGTAGTGAAGGTGGTCCCAAAGGACCTTTTCCAACCTTTTTTATTGTCACTTCAAGCTTCCACGGCAATATATCAGGCGGAGGTTTTTTTCTTGTCGCCTAGCTTTTTCTGTGTTGCAAAATGACGATTTACTAGGGTTTTGTTCATCTTCTTTCCATTTGCTTCACATTCTAAAATGGTTTATTTTCATGCACTATACATGATTTTTGCATGAATCAACTGGATACATCTCAGTCCTTCCGTTTTCCCCCCTCTCGACTGTGTAGTCAGTCCTAGTGGACATCTCAGTCCTGTGTAGTCATAATGCCAAATTTGAAGAGTAGTGATAAGGAAGAAGAACCATAGGGCACTTGAAAACCTTGTGTTGCAGATGGACCAAACAGAAGGTTGTATTTCAACCCTGTGTTGCAGGTGGATCAAACCTTGTATTGCGAAGTTGTATTACAACGACGTCGTTGCTTCTGTTAAGCAACGACGTCGTTATACAGTTATCCTTTTCGAATCTAAGTTGTTCCTTTGTGAGTATCACTTTGAGCAGTGGATGTCTCTTTGACTGCATTTTGTTTTTGTCTTACCTTATAGTTTAATAAAGTTTATCATTGTGGGGAGGACAAACATGCTTATGGAGGAAAGTTAGAGTGAGTGGTTGGGAGCGAAAGACAAGTAGAAAGTCTAGTTGGTAATGTTTATATAAAGAGTAGTGATAAGGAAGAAGAACTACAAATTAATGGAAAACCTTGTCACTACACCAAAAATGGCAATTAGGAACGGCTTTAAACCGTTTCTAACGTAAATTGGAACGGTTATAAACCGTTCCAAAAAATCATGTTCTTAAAATATTGGAACGGACCATATTCGTTCCAAAAAATTGAATTTGGAACGGATAAAATCCGTTCCTGTTATCCGTTTCAAAAACTAATTTGGAACGGATTACACTTGTTCCAACTTTTGAATTTCAGAACACTTTAAAACCGTTTCAATACTGTGCTGGACCGTTCCTATTATCCATTCCAAAAAAACTGAATTTGGAAAGGATTACACTCGTTCCAACTTTTGAATTTTGGAATACTTTAAAACCGTTTCAATACTGTGCTGGACCGTTCCTATTATCCATTTTGAATTTGGAACGGATAACACTCGTTCCAATGTGTGAATTTCGGAACTTTAAAGCCGTTTCAATACTTTGGTAGACCGTTCCTGTTATCTGTTCAAAAAAAAAAAAAATGATTTTGGAACGGATAATATTCGTTCCAACGTTTCAATTTCGGAACACATTTGAACCGTTTCAATACCGTGCTACAACTGTTCCTATTATTTATCTTGAAACGGTTATAAAAACCGTTCCAAATTTTGTGAGAACGGTTCATAACTGTTTCTAATGAGTAAAAAGATATTTATAAAAAAAAATGGCTCATATACTGTAGCATTCACACCTATACATATTCATAGAAAACAATCACCAAATGGTTCACAAAATCTAAAATTGAAATCATTAATAGACCATACATTATAAATCATTAATTGTTCTCAAATATTAAATTTATAATATTTTAATATCCATACATCACACATCCACCTCATATAACCTTTTACTACTTTCATATGGTTGAAGGGGTGAGAGAACAGAGCAAGTACTGACTTATGTGAAAACTGAAAACCCCATCTTTGCAACATGATCATGACTTGAGGTCCATTTCAGATGGTCTGTCCAATTTCCTTCTCTTGGGAATTGGTTCTGGGCTTGTATGAGAATTTGTATATGGCCTAACTGTTATTTCATCGCTTTTGTAGCTCAAGCATGCAGCAGCATCCAGCACCCCAATTGGGCTTTGTGGCACAGATGAGACTGATCCACTAGCACTTTTAAAAGGCCTACTACTGATCAACCCCATCTCCTGAATCAGTTCATAACACCTCAGAACTCTCTCCTGCAACCCAAGTCAGATGAACACAATTCATCAAATGAATTAAATTTAAATGAACCACAGATTATAAAAGACAGGTTAATCACATTCTTAGAAAGAGGTCTATTAAGTAGGGATGATGACAAAACAAACATAAAAATCTTCTTTTCAGTTTCACAATTATTTTACCTTTTCTATATGGACACAGCTAGAAACAGCCTTGTTGAAATCCACTGTTTGTATTTCTTCAGTTACAGATATAGCCAAGCAGCAACCTCAGAAGGCCTGAATCCAAGGAATTCAATCCCTGCATTTGTTTTAACCCACAATTAAATTACACAATCATTTAGCTTTCACTTTTCCAACTTGTTTCTTCAAGAGTCCTACATTTTGAATAGGAGCAGGAAGCTCAACCATGAAAGCAAGAAACAGACCTCTAATTGTGCTTAAGATGAATCCAGTCGATTGGAAGATTGATGATCTTGATGGTGGTTTATCGTCATTGATCTTCTGAAGAAAGTAATCTATGAAGGAGAAAGGAGTAATAGCTTGCATCCTCCACTTCAAAGACGAATTTCGAGTCGCCTACCTAATCAAACCATACCAACTTTTTGCAATTAGATAACTTGTATGAAAACAAGTATCAAATAATCCCAAAATCTCTCAGATGGTTGTGCATTTAATAATATTTTATCCATGTTTCTTCACCTGACTGGGGTGTAAAACTTCCCTATCTTTACACCTCATAATCTATTTTAAATCTGTTGGTGGGATTCTTTTAAGAGAAATTTTGGATGCATCCCAACTAGCGATAAACATAAAGATTAATAAGAAAAAAGCAAAAAAATCTCATGAGTTTCTAAACTTGAAGCTCCAAACTCATGGTCAATTTTGCTTCTACATTGCATATCCAGTACACAGTCCAAATAGTTCTCCACCAAAATTAAAGGTTCATTCAGATGAGGATAAAAGGCAAAGAAAACAGAGCAAACCTCTAAAACCTTCTGAAACAGAGCAAACCTCCTAAAACCTTCCTCTTTAAACAGACCCCAGTGGTCATTTGGATGAGGAAAAAAAAAAAAAAAAAACAGATTTAAGACTGTTTCTGTTTGGATGTAGAGAAACAGGAAGAGAAACAAGTGGAAAAAACTGTTCTTTTTCTCCTCACCCACATGATGAGATAAGGTTTTAGGGGTTTATTTGGAGTTGCAGAAAAATGTTAAATTTCTTATCAGAAATTCTACCACTGGAAGTCCATCTCCTCAAAAGCATTTGGAATTCAGTATTTGGAACACAACTCTTTTGGCTACTTAAGCCACACTACTCTTGGTTTTCTACATTTTAAAGGAATTTAGAGAATTCAGGAGATAAGGTCCAACAATCATTTAGATATGAATTTTTTTTATTATGACAGTGACGCATCCAATTCAAAATAGGTTAAGTTTCAGTCAGTTAAGGAACTTAAGGAATGACCCACCAACAACCCAAAATCTAATCAGAGTCATATTTGTGGAGGGTTCTTGAGGAGGTTTTATACATTGAATACAGATTGTGTGATTTATAATTTTAGGAGTGATGATCAGGTGAGAAGTGATCCAAATGGTATGCATATCCAAACATTTCCCTGATCAATCTTGCACTTTCACCAATGTACTTATCTATTATAGCACTTGAAACAACCTGCATTTTGATCAAAAGAATTAAAAAACTCAAATTTTTGTATGCATAACAAATGGTTAATCGTTAATGTATCTACGCAAATGAAATACAACCTTTAGAAAATTGGAGATGGATGGGATTTGTTTATGATGAGATTTCAATGTGTGCGTGTTATCAGGACAGCTTGAATACACTAGACAAATTAGAATAAATGGCCCATTGCAAAAAACAGGGAGCATCAATTGATCATTTTAAAAATAAACTTGAGGTCTTAAAACGGAAACTTTGTTGGTGTGTTTTTCCATGACCAACTCAGGGCTTCACAAATCTTTAATGTGTCAGATTTTGGTTAGATATGGATCATGAGTAGTTTGTTTGGAAGGATGTAACTTTGATTTTTTAAGTAGTTAAACTTAAAAACACATTTAAGTGCATTGAAACCTCAGTGTGACCATGTTAAAAAGGAGTGACTGAAGTAATAGATGGTGATGGGTCACCACACACTCGCTATTTCACATGTGATGGGGATTGGAAGCTGGGCTTCCATTTGTGATTGGCAATAATATGATGTGCCTAACATTGATCTAGTTAGTCAAACAAGGTGACTGTTTTGGTTGTTTGCTTGTATAGGTGTGGTTGCTTAGCCTTGTCCTTGAATTCAAGTAATGTTAGTGCCTAGTTGTTAGGTGAGTAATTAATGTGCACAAACTTGTACAACCCAAATTGGCATTGACTAGCTTACCGAGTCATTCCACGGTTTATCCTAGAGTGATTTCTGTAAGATTTTTTTTTAAAATGATTTTTCATGAATATTTTTTAGTCTGCATTGGGTCTTTTTTTAATATATTCTTCCTCTCCATTGTGTCAACTTGCTTGACTTGTAAATGAGGTTTTGTGTTTGTGGATAACACCTGTAAGTAACAGTTGTTCTGTTCTTTGACATAAGCAATTACATGAAATTAGAATAGATTCACAGGTAAAACTTTGTGCAGGGCAACCAAGTTCTAAGTTCACAACATCGAAACAGGACTTCTACATAGCCAAAATGCATCCATGTCTCAAACAGGACTCAGAACACGGCTAAGGTCTGCATTTCAATGAGTTACATTTTCGTAACTCACATTGTATTCTAGATACAAAATTATTTAGGATAGAAAATGAGGATATTTCAACTCACGTTGTATTCTAGATACAAGGCATCGATCTTCGGTTTGAAAAAATCATCTAAATGTTTCTTCAATTCTTCCACCAGAACCTGTGTTCAAGAAAATTATGACTGAAATCCCGGACTAAAAAAATATCTCCAACTATACTAAGTATTGGATCAAAAGCTTAGATCGAATATGATCTCTGGTGACACATTGTGCTCTATAAGATTTTGAAGCTTCCCACAAATAATATATAGCCTGTGAAAAATAGATCAGAACATCATGATTGATAGAAATTTGGCATGAAAAACTGAGTCATGCTGGCTATGAAGTGCACCACAACACTATACCACTATGTTCTGTCACTGGTATAGTCCAAGATATGGATGCTTATCTTGACAGAAGTTCCGGGCTAGACACACCCAAGGAGTTACTGTCTTGCATTGCAGGTAGAGACATTTTTTTTTTTTTGCTTTCTCAGAAGAGATTAATGTACTTAAGGATGATAACTGACATGCAATAGCAGGTGACAACTTACTGCTTTGGGCTTTGCTCCTTGATAATATTTTTAGCTGTGTTTGCAATATCATCTTCCCATCCAGTCAAAATCACTTGGTCCTCTTTAAATGAATAACTGGATTTACCAAGACAAAGATGCAAGGACCCAACACAGAATCAAAAGGAAAAGATCTGATGTGAGTTTTTATTCATACAGACATTGATGAAGCAAGGTTTAAATCTAGCACAAATATCACCTTGAATGCATCGCATTGGCTATTAGCCATATTTACATTTCAATGTATCTACAAGTTAGAAACAGATGCAAGGACCTATTTGACCCGCTTTTAATTTTGGACAGATTATATAGGGTTGTTTAAGCCAGTTGACCTTCACAAACATAAGATGATGTAATCCACTTGGTTTGATTCTCTTTTCTGTTCTTGTGACTTTTGAGGATAAAGGAATTTCATAACATAATTATATTTTACATCAAAACAGAGATCAGCTGATTTATCTATTTAGGGAGTAGAGTTTAAAATGAACCTCAGTAATCTAGAGCCCCAATTTATCTATTTATGAGTACTTACATCGTTCATCATCGAGACGCCTGAGCACTTCTCCTATGATCTGTCCAACACTCTGGAGAGACTTCAAATCATCCTCAGTTTTAGCAAACTCCTTTTTTGCAGTTCACAAGTTCTCCCTAACTGCATGGGGATATCCTCTGCCAGTGGTTCTTTTAGAGCTGCTGTGTTGCGTGGTTTTCTGCTGTGCTGTAGTTAAGGTGTGTGCAGAGCATTGCTGGCTCAGTTTCTGAGGCTCAATTTTCTGCTGTGCTAGATCAGGTGTGTGCAGAGCTGTGCAGAGAATAAAGAGCCAGATAGAAAGCAGAGCAGAGGATACCCCATTTACTGAAATGGCAGGGAGCAGGAGAGCAGATCCAGCAGCAGAAAGAGCAGTCTGCAACTGCACAGCACAGCAGGAATGACAGCAGAGCTGAGGCTATCAACTAGGCCTCAGCAGAAAAAACCCAGCTCTGCAATGAATCAACAGAAGCTTCAAAGCAGGAAGTTGACTACACAGCAGGATAGTCTGGACGAGAATTACTGCAGCTGATTTTTTTCCTTGTAGATCTCCGCCCTGCACCAAGGCTGACCAGACAGAGGAGGGAGAGAAAGGGGTGGAGAAACGGCTTACATAGATAACCAACAAAAAGAATGATCAATAATACATGCCAATCCAATGTAACTAGCTTCAAGTACTTGTAAATTGTAATTAGTCTTTGCAAGTACATATACCATCATTCATTTAAAATCTAAACACTCAAGAAAACTAGTAGCATGACCTTTCTCCTAGCTTGGATTGTAATAAATGTGAAATGCACTCCTTGAAGATAGAGCATTAGCCACTGAAGCAAGGGTGCCAATGTTCAACCTCTGGCTACAGAGAACTGAATAAGGACTACCACTTTTAAGCTGAGCTGATCTTCGGATTCCCAATCTCAATTCTCCATCTTCAGCCCTACATGACCAAAATGACACCCAATCAAAGACAAGGCCTCCTTGTTCATTAGTTGGGTGCACCAAGCAATAGCTGTTTATTTATGTACCTAAGGAAGAGCACAGCGTCCCCCGAGACAAGCTTCTTCTTACTGACAAATGCACTTCAGCCAGTTGTGAGCAAATGCGTCAGTACACTTAGAGAAGTAGAAAGTGCACATGATGAGACTGCCTTTCAGTACACTTCCAGCTGGATTTACCACAAGTGGAGCAACAGCAACAACAGCTGCAGCGTCAAACCAGATGCTCCTGCAAATAAATATATCTCAGAATCATAATAACCATATCCTAATCGGAAATGAGAATCACTTATATCTGAGCAATAAAATATCAGTCGGGCCTATAAACAACATGAATCTCAACAACTTAGTATGGATTGAAGAAATGGGAAAAACATGAATAACAGAAACACTTACATGTGAGAGTCCATGACTTTGTTCACAAAGCTTCACTGAAAGAGATAAAAATAGAAAAAACACAGAAAAGAAAAATAGCATAGATGTGACTATAATTTAATGAATTCAAAAGTAACTTTAGATCATAGTGTACATCACAGTTAATCCTTCAAAATACAATTGGGAAACTACATAGACAAGTGATTGAAGTCAAGTTAACAAAAGACTCCATAGACAAACAAGAACAAATAGCATAGACCGTCATACTATATACAATCTAAGTTTAACAAAATGCCCTTTAGACCATCTAGTCAGTGAATTTGGTAGAGGCAATAGGCCATGATACAAAGGACCCATTCCCAACTTCCCCCAAAGTGGAATGATAACCATCAGTATAAGGCAGGTCAACATCTCCTTTCTCAATGACGTCAACTGTAACCTTGTATGCATCTTCCGGAAGAGCTCTAGAATGAATAAGTTGGGTCTCATTCCCGATATGAGCTCTTCCGATAGCAACGACCTCTTTACGCCAAGAGATCAATTTGCATGGCCACAGTCTCATTGAATGTACATTGCTCTCTAGTGTGTTGGATACCGCAATCGAGTCTCTTGTTTTCGATGGGAATGAAGCGTCCGCTTGGGATCCTGAAGGCAATCGCTGCTGTAATATCCAATGTGAAAGCATCTGTTATTTTTTTCAATACATCTTTCTTAAAAATATAATAATATGAAAATATTTAAATTTTTCAATAATTTTAATTGATCTTTACCTCAATCATTTGTTTTATACCACCAAGTTGTTTGAAAACGCACTTTACTTGGTCCTTCAAATCCTTAATTTCATTTGATTGCTCAGTAGTTTTCTTATCTTTGGCAGCTAGTTTCTCAAGCGCTGGAGCGGACAATACAATTTGAGTTCTTGATACAACATTACCAATACCGCGAACACGACCCTTGGTAACAACACCAAATACTTTGGCCAATGGATCATTGAGGATGTCATGGGAATCTAACTCATTCTGCCTAGAAAGCAAGTCTGTTATTTTTTCCTGTCAAAATATAAACATTTATATAAGTAAACTTTTTATGATATTTTATATAATATTGACAAAAGTATAGGACAATGAACTCACTATATGTGAAGACATGCTACTAGGGATAGATCCATCTTTCCGTTTATGCGCTTCTATCCAGACTTCAGACCTAGTAGGCGGGGGCTCATCCTCACTCCTTTGTTGTTTCTATATTTGCACAAATTTCACTTGACGGTTCAGTTTTGAGATAAAGTGAAATATGAACATTGATATTATATAAAAATGCCAATACTTAACAATACTTACCATTTTCTCCTCCAGTCTAGCGTGGCCATACCTGCCAGTAGTATGGTAAATTTTCAATTTCTTCCTCACAACCACATTCTTTTTCCTTTGCTCTATTGTTTTAGGGTCCATATTATGTTCGACAAATGCTTCCCAATCTTCAGGTCGAACTCCTGGAGGATGATTGTTCAACCTAGCCTCATGAGTTGTATGAGGATCAAGATACTTTACCCTTAAACTTGTCTTGTACTTCCGCATTGCCTCAGACATGCTCTTAAGGCATTTATCTTTATATGACTTGGGAACAATATAATCCTCCTGTCTCAGAAAATATATCTTTTTAGGCTCAAGGTCTAAATAGATGATGTTATAAATATTTCAACCATTTCAAGTGGAGATATGTTATAATTTCATACTTGGAGCCGCTTCCAGAGTTCATCCTTTTTTTCTTGAGGCACCACACGCCAGTCCTTGTAGGAAATTGGGACAATGGTGCGAACCAACTCTCCACACCTTGATGACATCTTGGTTGAGTGATCACCCACAGGTAAGCCAAATGCATTTATGGTTATCACTCGCTTTTGTTTTGACAAAGATGCGGTTTCTAACAAATAGAAATCGCATGTTATATTCAATAACGTGGAAGTTTCTAACACTTAGAAGATTCATGTTTCAAATTAAACTTATTTTCATAAATAAGCAACTAGCACACAAAAATGGGGATTGAAGCTTAAGTGGGTTGAAAGCTGTGCTTATGTCAGGCCGGGGCAGGGCAAACTAGTTCCAAAACAGCACACTTAAAAATGGAAGCTAATTTACATGCCCCAAACCACTTCAAAATGGAAACTTCAAATTTGTTTAACCATTATCAACATGGTTAACCAAATTCTTAAGTAAGGATTTTACATACCTCTTAACATATGGGGAGAGGTATTTTACTTGATAGTTGAATTTTGTGTAAATGCTTAGATTTTTCTTTAGTAACAACTTAAAATATATATTTACTTTTAAAACAACTCCTTACCTGCATTCGAGGAAGTTGCAATGGGATCCTCCGCCATTTAAACACCTATGTCTCAAATGACATGATAACACTTAGCATACACAATCCATAGGCATCAACAAACAATAAAATGGACAAAGAAAAAAGGAGCAGATTGTCAGGCATAGTTGAACATGAGTATAATCAGGGCACCATACATGATCATCATCAAGTGGCTATATGCATGAGCATTATCAAGTGTCCACAATATGTCCTTGCACAATACAGGCATCATAAGCATAGCCATGACAGTAAGCATAAAGTATATATTTCACATTATCAAAAAGTGGACAAAACCATCAATCAAAAAAGGTTTGAAATTCACAACTGTTGCATGTCCATCTCTACAATTCATACTCAATTTCTTTAAGTACATTTTCTAAATTTGCATTTGCACCATCAAACGAAGAAAACAAACTAGGATCTTCAAGTGCATCGACTTCTTTTGTTAATCTCTTTGGGGCCATTAGAACAACAGACCAACCAGGCCTTGTTTGATCTTTGGAGTAGAATACTTGACTCGCTTGACATGCTAATATGAATGGCTCATCTCCTTCCTTATCAATTCCTTTACGTTTCTCCATGTTCACCATTGTCAAGTTTGTCTCGGGATCAACAATGCACCCATTGGTCTTGTCCTCTACTTTGAACCAATCACAATAAAACACTGTTTGACGAAAATCAATATAATCCAACTCGATTATCTGCTTCAAAACTCCATAATAAGTGGTAACATCTTCCTTGTACTTCTTATCCTTAACGCTTGACTTGTATAATGTAATGGCACTGCATGAGACCCCACTATTTTGTGTTGACTTATTAGTCTCGTAATCGCTTGGAGAGAATTCAAACCCATTGACACGATATTTATTGTAACATCTTGCCCTAAACATTGGGCCATCTGCAAGTCGTTTTAGAGTCTTCTCACCCTCGATAAATTCCATCTGCATATAAAAAAACAAGGGAATTCACAATTCTCGGGATATATAAATGAGGATATTATACAATACCCAAATTTTAATGGATAATTAAAATAATACCTCCTTCCGCAACCAGCTGGTGAAATCAAGCTCATTTTTCCTAGACACACTGCCTTTCTATTTTTGTCCATTTGAAGTGTTTGTTTTTAAATACATTTTATATTTCCTGTATCAATGACAAACACATTACTATGTATATGTATGTATCTCACAACTAATAACAACACCTTGCATGTTATTTTTGAAACTTTATCTACTCACTCTTTCCAATCCGCAATTCCATCATAGCTATCCAGAACCCATCTACGTACTTGTTGATGCTGTACGTTAGTTAGGTTTATAAATTTGCCTTTATCCAATGGCTCTTCATCGCACTCACCGTCATCATCTAGGAACCTTTGACGTGTCCTCTTGTGACCACCTCTATCACCATCTGGCATGTACTCCATACAGTACAAAATAGATTCCTCTACAATGTATCGTTCAGCAATGCAACCTTCAGGATGTGCCGTATTCTTTACGTATCCTTTATAGATCTTCATTAACCTGTTGAGGGATTTCAAATTAACGTTATGTTATACCATTGAGAAGACATCTTCAAAGTTAGCAATTTACCGTTCAAAAGGATACATCCAGCGAAATCTAACCGGACCACAACCTAATGCTTCATCTGCCAGATGCACCATGAGGTGAATGCTAATTACAAAGAATGAAGGTGGAAAGAACTTCTCTAAAACGCACATTGCCACGATAAGCCGTTCTTTGACTGCAATGATATTATCTGCACAAATTGTCTTTGAGCACAACACGTTGAAGAAGTTACAAATTTGTTGAATTGCACCCTTCAACGCCTTATGCTTTGAGAAGGCATGTTTTAGCAGAACAGGTAATAACTGTTGCATTATGACATGATAATCATGTGACTTGAGCCCTTTTATTTCAAGGTTTTGTAAGTTCACTAGATGTTTAAATCTCGAACTATACCCTGTTGGAACCTTCAAGTCGTGTAAAGTACGACAGAACAATTCTTTCTCCTCACGACTTAGAGTGAATGGTGCCTTTGGTTTGACAGTTCTACCATCCGACTCTTGTAACCATAGTTCTTTCCTAATGTTCTTTCTTTTTAAGTCCTCACGTGCATTTATACCATCCTTCGTTTTATCTTTGACGTCTAAGATCGTCGATAAAAGATGGTCACCAACATTCTTCACAACATGCATTACATCTATGTTATGACGAACCGGCAAGTCCTGTTGAAGCATATTAATAATGAGTTGTTATTGTCTATTCATTAAAATAAGATTTATATAAAATTAAAATGAAAAATTAAGCAAATCACCTTCCAATATGGCAAGTCGAATAGAATTGATCTCTTGTACCAGGCAGTTATATTATCAACAGATTCATCGCCATAACTTTTTCGTTTCTTCCCTTTTGATTTACCGATATCCATCTTAATTCCCAATACCTTCGCTTCGACTTCTGAACCACTCAATCAACGAGGAGGTCTTCCTTCTTCTGATTTATTGTTGAAAGCCGCCTTCTGGGTCCTGAAAACGTGATCAGTAGGAAGGAATTTTCGAGTACCCTGATAGGAGTACTTCTTTCCGCTCTTAAGACGTTCAGCAACTGTTCCCTCAGCACAAACAGGGCAAGCGTATTGTGCATGTGTTACACAACCTGATAAACTCCCATATGCAGGAAAATCATGAATTCCCCACATCAACATAGCTTTCATATTAAAAATGGTCCTTGAATGAGAATCATATGTTGGCACTCCATTAAGCCATAACTCTCTCAACTCATCAACCAATGGTCGTAGGTAAACATCAATGTCTTTACTCGGTGCTTTTGGGCCAGGTATCAGTATTGTCAACATTGAAAATTCTTTTTTCATGCACATTGAAGGGGGGAGATTGTAAGGTACTATAATGACAGGCCAGCAACTATAAACGCTACTGAGGTGTCCAAAAGGATTAAACCCATCAGTTGCAAGTCCTAAACGAACATTACGACGTTCCTCATAAAAACTTGGCCACTTGGTATTTACTACCATCCAACTTGATGAATCTGATGGATGTCGCATGATACCACTATATTCTTTCGGTCGAGAATGCCAAGTCATTTGCTCTGCTATCCATGGTACGCTACAAAACAAAGTAAGAAAAATAATGTGTTATTAATTCTCGGACCCAGTGGCAAATAGGATGACTTGAAAACTACATATAACCTTGAAAACTAACCTAGGATGACTTGAAAACTACATATAACCTTGAAAACTAACCTGTATAGCCTCTGCAACCTTGGTGTCAAAGGAAAATACCTCAAAACTTTTACTGGAACTTTAACACTTTTTTTTTTGCTAGGTAATCTGACCTCCATCTAGATGTGTGACAAATCGGACAATTTTGTCTATCTTTATACTCTTTCCAATACAGAATACAATCATTCGGGCATGCATGAATGGATTCATAGGTCATACCAAGTGAAGTGATCATCTTCTTAGCTTGATATGTGCTTTCTGGTAACGTATTTCCTACGGGTAGAAACTTCTTCACCAATTGAAGGAGATCATTAAAGCTATTGTCCGACCAACCATTTTGGGCCTTTAAACTATACAACTCAACAGTTGATGACAATTTAGTGAATTCCATTGGACAAGAAGGATACAAAGATTGTCTTGCATCATCAAATAAAGATTTATATCTTCTTGCTTCATGGTCTTCATGCCCTTGATACTTTGGGGAGTGATCTTTAGAATCTTCATTGCTTGACATGAGATCGTCCATGAGGGAATCGGCATGTTCCCCAATTCTCCCAAATACATCATTCACAAGTTCCTCCATTCTAGGATACACATCATCGTGTTGATCACCAGACTTCGATAATGATGGTTTTTCATTCGTAGTTGCTAAACTTTCTCCATGAAAACTCCAATGTGTGTATGACTGATCAATACCGTTGATGAGCAAATGCTCATGAATCAATGAAAGGGCAATCATTCCATGCCCATTTCGACATTTAACACATGGACATGGAAAATGATTATGTCCACCACCATTTTTTTTTTATAAACTCAATGAAATACACAAGTCCATCCAAGTACTCTGGACTTAATCTATGTTTGGACATCCATGCTTTGTTACACGGTGACGACATTCTGCAATAAATGAGATAACATATTATCATCTATGAAGCATGGTCACAAACGTTCTTGATCAACTAATCAAGATAACACAAAGATTCTACACCTTCAACACCATTCAAGATAACACAGAAATTCTTGATCAATTAATCAATCATCAATTTTTCTAAAAGCAACAATTACTCCAATAAATTGAATCCTCAGAAAATGCAACACAATAACCCATGTCACCCGCACCTCCAGATAATCCAAGTGATTAGCTACACCTTTAGAGAATAAAAATAAAATAAGGAACTCATCAAATTACAGTATAGCTAGATAGAGTATAACAAAGAATTATATAACGATGAAAATACATACCCAATTTTGGAGATTCTCGAACACTAACTCCTCGAAAACTAGTTGATCAACCTGAAGAAAGAAAAAAAAGTCTAAATTAAGAAGTCTTGACTTTCTTTAGTTCAATGTACAAAATTCATGAAATCGTTTCAGGTGTTGAGTGCAGGTTGGAGAGAGGACATTGAAGCTGCATGTGAAAATGCACTTTTGAAATACAACAAAAAGACCTATAACCAAATCCTGAAGAATGCAAGGCCAAATGGGTGGTCAAATTGACATGTATATAGTCCAAATCATGAGCTATTTGAATCCATCTACATCTTTTAAACTATTCTATTCCGCTTTGCATTGGCCAACATAAAAATTGGTAGTTAGATTGGGTGAGATATTATTTCATCAGTACTGAGTTGGGGGATAAAGTAAGAAGAAAGCATCAGCCTACTGTTAACATTTTGATTTCTATGATGTCCCAATAGCAAAGG
Organism: Umbellularia californica; assembly: GCA_028538565.1. Classification (NCBI taxonomy): domain Eukaryota; kingdom Viridiplantae; phylum Streptophyta; class Magnoliopsida; order Laurales; family Lauraceae; genus Umbellularia; species Umbellularia californica. The sequence goes on from JAPQWN010000003.1 coordinate 97,560,032, forward strand.
AGAATCCAAAGGAGAATGGATGATCATGTAGAATTTTCAAAATGAATGAAATTCATGGTATGTTCAAGCATTAGAAACTAAAATAAATCTAATAAATCAAGTAGCTATTAACGCTAACAAATAAACAACTGAATTAAATCTTAACCAAAAAAGCAAATCAAATCCATCCCCCAACTGAATTAGAACAACGCATCAACATCTAAAAATAAGAAACGATTCAATACAACCCCAAAATCCCAACAAATAGGTCCTTTCACAAACTCATCCAAAAAACTCAAAACATCCCAACACACTCAATAAGATCTAAAGAATACCCATCAATCAGAACAAACCCACCAATTTGTACTCCTAAAACCCACAAATTATATGAAACCAACATTTTGAGGCCTGAGGATTTACTTGGCTGGGCTTGGGCTTACATATGTGCCTGATGCATGGCGTTATTAGTGAATATTCGGAAAATAAATGGGGTTAAAAGCTGCCAAAAGAAGTGAATGCTATGTAAAGCAATCCGAATTACCTAAGGAGGCTGTAGATTTATCAAAGAGGCATCTAAAATATTGGCAATTTGGATTCACCTTCACCATAATTAAAAGGAAATTCTTTGAGGCAAATGAGACCATGCAAGTAATGTTAACTTCAAGTAGATCTTTTACATATTGAATTTATTCTACTTCATGACAAATAAATCATATTGTAAAAAAAAATTTTAAAGAAAAAATGTTGAATTTTAGAGATGGATTCAGTAAAATCAATAATGAAATGTAATTTTCTCAAAAAGTTGAGGGTAGCTTTCACTTCTCCTTTAGTATTCACCATCACACAAGTGTTATCAGTAAAAATAACATATATGAAAAGGTTAAAATGCGGAACTGCCACTCAAAATAGTAAACCCTCAAGGTTCAATGACTATCACAAAGGTGATGAAGCTGCAAAAGGCATGACAAGGAAGAAAAAGTTTAGCTATCAAGAATTAAAGAAAAAAAGTTCAAGTTTATCCATGATTATGTTCAAAATGAGTGCAGACGTTAACAATTCCATTAATGTAAAATGTTTGAAGAAAAAGTACTACCAGTACAACAACATTCAAGTTACTTAACTGGTGTTAGCTTTTTCTACAAAAAAATAAAATTTCAAAAATAAAATAACACAATCAAATAGAAAATAGCATCTATATACCATCTTTATCACCACAATGCCCACTGCTAAAAAAGAATCATAACAACTTTTCAGCATACGATATTATCAATATTTTTAACCTAGAATATGACTATCATCAATGAATTACAGAGATACAAACATGTGTATAAAAAGGTATATACGATTAATTTCTTCATCTGCCCGTATATTCTTATACACCCTCATCTAAAATAATTGATCATGTTAAAGCATAGAAACCTTTGTAGGAAAAGCAGTCCGTAAGTCATTTCTTTATCCAGTTGTATATTTTTATATACCTAATCTAAAATAATTGATGCTAAGAGCTATAACTCAGTACCGATATTTATCATAATTAATATAACTTAGCTAACATGCTAATATACTTCATCACTCTCTCTATCATAGAATTCCTAATTTGAAAGACCATAATAGGCACCCATCCGCATAGCTTTATCCAAACAAATTGGGAGAATAAATTTGGAGAAGGAAAAAGGTCAAATCATCTATGATACTATTGAACCAATTCATACATTCATTGAGTAGTTTGTTGCAATCATATTTTTGACACACAAATAGACAATACATGTTTCGATCATGTATGCATCTATGTTTTCTTCTAGTAACCAATAAAAAAGGAATTAAAAAAACTTTGATAAAACCCCAATATCCATAAAAGTTCTACATCCGTGTCCCACCCATTAACATTTTGTCCTTACGAAGAAAAGGGCTAGCAAATAACCTCTTCAATCCTGTTATGTTCGCATGAAGAAAAGGGTGTCACAGATATATAAATCTAAGGATATTATAGAATTCAACATACAAACTTGCACCAAAGGTTTCATAGTAAGTAAATTTAATTCCTACCTATTGAATGCGGTTAATAACTTCTTCATTCCATATCTTATTTCCATCTTAGTTTATAACATATATAGAATACTGCAAGAAATAGATTAGTTAAGAATAAAGCCATAACCCACAAAATAACAAAAAGACTTTAAGAACTCAAAAGGCCCAACCATCCATAAATCATTTCCCATCAAAAGATTTGTATTCCAAACATTTCCTGAAGAGATTTAATAATGGGTAAAATTGAACGCTAATAGAAAAAAATTTAAATAAAATAGACTACTTGTGAAATAATCCTTGGTGATTGGCCATGCCTAGATAAACAAAGAACATGACAAATTGTAGGACAAACAAAACCTCAAATTTATGTAAATTTCAAAGGGAAAAATATAATGTAAATGAGGTGAAACCAAAAATAAATTTGTTGAATACATGAGCAACTCGAAGGTTCAATTTTTTGCAGAAATATTTAAAAATGGAAAATTGAAGGACGTCTAGAAACTATAATTAAATTTGTAAAGATTCAGAAAACCATGGGACTTAAATATAGGAAACTACAAAAAACCTTGTGAAGTTTACTGACATATGATGATATAATAATACATATATCAACTTTAATGAGTATGCAACATCAACATCAACATCAACAGAACCCCAATTACTCTAAGATAGAAATCACAAACATCAACAAACACACATTAGCAAATTACATCTTCACAAAAATTAAAGCTTTCAAAGAAACTAACACCTAAAACCAACAAAAACCCACGCCACAAACGCCAAAACACAATTACCCATAAAACACAAACTTTTCATTGAAAAAGCAAAAACAATCAAACTGTTAGGAAGATAAAAAAGCATGTCAGATGAAAATGAACAGAACCTTGAAGTTGAAATTGGCAAAATCCCTTGTTGAAGCAGTATTACAATTCTGCTACCCAAATATCGGATTCAAGCACTTTTCAGAGAGGAAAATGGAGAGAAACAAACTACAGAACAGCAACTAGAAAAAAAAATAATGGATTGATGAGACTGAAAATCACCTGAAAATGGCTTAGAGCCCTTTATCTTAATTGGTAGGTTCTTGCCACCAGTGATGCTTTTAACTCGAGCAACGTCGTGGGAGTCACGGAGAATGATGCCAATCTAAGACGAGTGAAGCCCTTCTTCTTTGCAAACCCTTAGCAGAACAGCAGGAATTGAACAATGCAGCAGCCAAAACAGATAGGGGACCACAGCATGGACGAGCAAGGAATCAGCTGCAACAAGCCGAGGCAGGGCAGCAACAGCAACGGTTCTCGGATTCACACCAAAAAAGCGGCCCACCTCTGATTTGTGATTGATCAAATCTGTCTTCAGCCACTTGATCTCTCTGGTTCAGCACAACCCTTCTTCCACAATGCTCTATTTCTGAAGTCCTAATATGATCCAAACCCTAGGATCTAATCTCCTATCTCGTTCTGGTTCTACCCCAATCCTGCACCCCAAGGACTTTGTCTCCTTCGACAATGGCGAAAAGCTCAAACGGCAATATCAGACTCTCCTCAAGGTCCCATTCTGCAAACTGGTAGTGGCGATCAACGAACTTGAATCGATTACAGAAAGTTAAGAGATCCCAAGCCAGCGACGAAGTTATGGATCGAAGAAAACCTCAACGATGATCGGCGAATCCGGGTTTTATGTCTTCTACAGTCGATCTTCAGGAGACTTTTGTTAAAGGAATTTGGAGAGAGAGATAGAGATGATTTTTGAGAGAGAGAGAGCGCCGAGAAAGAGCTCATGAGAAAAGGAGGGAGGGACGAAATGGCGCCAATGAAAGAGAGGGAGAAATGGGGAATGGCGCCAACGAAATGGAACGTTTTTTACCTCTTTACGGGCCCTCAAAATTTCGGAAATGAGAACCCATAATGTAAGACGGCGCACTATTGAAACGGTCTTTTAAGTAAGAAACGAATTGAAACCTCGTCTAAATAAAAATGGATTCTGACCGTTTCAATGTAACGTTCCTAATTGCCAATTTTGGTGTAGTGTGTGTTTCATTATGGACCAAACAGAAGCAACGACGTCGTCGTACAGTTATTCTTTTCGAAGCTGAGGAAATTACTTGATAGGCTGGAGGTTAACATTCAAAAGAAACTAAGCTGAGCTAATGGAGCTGTATATTATTCTGCCAAGGATGGGTTGGACAAGGATTCCATTTTAATGTCCAAAAACCCATACTCTCTCTCTCTACACACACATGCATACAGTTTTTCCTTTGTTTTTTAAACCTTTGTTTGTTACACCTTTGTTTGCTACACCTCCGTCGGTTACACCTTCGAGCAGTACTCTACACATATTTCCCAGAGTTGAATTACAACGTCGTTGTTGCTTCTGTTAAGTAACGACGTCGTCGTACAGTTATCATTTTCGAAGCAGAGGAAATTACTTATTTGGCTGGAGGTTAATATTGATAGAAACTAAGATGAGCTAATGGAGCTGCAGATTATCCTGCCAAGGATGGGTTGGACAAGGATTCCATTTTAATATCCAAATACCTATACTCTCTCTGTCTCTCTACACACACATGCATATAGTTTTTCCTGTGTTTGTTACACCTTTGTCTGTACCTTTGAGCATAACTTTACACACATATTACATAGTTGAATTACAACGACGTCGTTGCTTCTGTTAAGCGACGACGTCGCTGTACTAGTACACAGCATTTTTATGGGATGAATTCTATGAAGTAACGACGTCGTCACTGACCATCGCAAAAAAAAAAAAAAAAAAGTGAATTCTGGGCCAATGAGGGGGTGATACATGGGATTAGGATGTCAAATCCTCTGACACTCATCTCCTCCAATGATATTAAAAAATATATATATAAGGCATCAAAGTGGCACGTGAAAACTACCTCATTGGCCCTGGATGTCAAATTTCCATTTGGTTTATATTTACATCTCAAGCTTATTATGTTTACATCTAACTGTATTTGTTTTTTCCAGATGGATGCAAGTAAGAATAGAGCAGATAGGCTTCTTTACGATCAGTCGAATCACATTTCAGAAGCGATAAACCATGGAAAAGTATATTCATTGCCACCGTTGACATCTATACTTATATTATTGATTTAAAGCTTATATTAACTGTATTCACTTGTTAATGTTTGTCAGGAATTCGGCACCTTCAGATGCATACCAATGAACCCGGACAAAGATATATGGTTGTTAAATGAAAACCAAAAGGAATACGTGAGGCAATCGGGGCTGCATCATTTGGCTGAAATGGAACATATTAGGATCGATCATACCCTCATTACGGCATTAGTAGAAAGATGGCGTCCCGAAACAAACACCTTCCACTTCCCATCAGGTGAGGCAACTGTCACTCTCAAAGACGTTGCCTATATATATGGGCTACCAATCGATGGCCCAATTGTCACCGGGAGAACTTTCCCGTTTTCAGTGGTTAGTGAAGTATGTCTTGAACTACTTGGGAAGGCCCCCATTCAAGGTGTTGATGTGAACGGGATAAATATTAAATTTACATGGTTGGAATCCAATTTCGCAGCAAATCCAACAAAGGATGTGAAGAAGAAAAAGAAGAATAAACTTTCTAAAGCCGAAGAAATCTACAACACTAGGGCATACCTTTTCTTCTTAGTATCCAGTCAAATTATGTCTAACACATCAGGTGGAAGGGGGCCGGCATATCTTCTCGAGTTGTTCAGGGAATTTAAGCCATTTGCATGGGCTCCCGCCTGTCTTACAAATCTTTATTGGATATTAGCAAAGGCGGTGAAAGTTGTTAAGGACAAGGTGGAAGATGTTGATGAAGAGGGAGATGAAATCAAATCTTCAAACACTGAAGGTTCGAGGAAGTTTAGAACCTTGAGTGGACCTCTACAACTTATCCAGGTAACGCAGTTAATTTGATGATATTTATACTTTTTATACGACTCTTTTAATAGCAAATTATGTATTGATTGCTGTTTATCGCAGATATGGGCATACACACGAATGCAAATTAGACGTTGTCCACCGCCAAATGCTACATGGAAAACAGACATTCAGTTTCCACTGATGAAGACCTGGACAGCTAGGTTGAATTCATTCAAAGCTGTAACCACTTTAACAAAAGCCAGGCAACAATTGAACAAATTATCACATGACGGCGTAAGTTCATCATGTCTGGATTGTATCTAGTTGAATGGATGCTAGAGTAATTTCGTGTTGCTAATATTTTTTTAAACTCAAATTATGTAGTTCAAATGGCAACCCTACAAGCAGTTTGGAAAGATTTCCGTCATTCAGTTTCTAAAGCCAACCGTGAACTATTCTCTTCCTCAACAGTCCTAGCTTTTTATTGGGTTGTGGAGCGACATAATACTGGTCGTGTTATGAAACAGTTTGGTCTTTTACAAGATGTTCCTCCACCTTTCAAAATGCCCTTTGCAAGGTCGAGCGGGTAGAAAGGATTGTGTATGACTACAGTGCAGATGGACGGGTCCCTAATTACAAACTTTGGGACAGTAGATGCAAGGGCATTCTGAAAGGAAAGAAATCATCATCGTCCGCGCATACTAACGAGTATATGCAATAGTATCAGGCCAACACGATCATGTGTATCGGTCAGGGCAAGTCCCATGAGGAAATTGATAGAACAAAGACCAATCGTGATGAACATGAGGGTTGTTGTGATGAGAACCGAGTAAGAGATGAACTGTCACTCTTTCTTGTCTTTTAGTATTTTTCCCATCCAAATGCCTCTTGCCTATTTGACAAAATTCATGCCCGCAGGTAAAGGAGCTTTTACTACATATGGAGAGGTCAGTTGACTGGGCTGTGAGGAAGAAAACCTCAATTGAGCATTTCCGGGATTCCTGGATCAGGAAGATTTTCATATTCAGATCTGGTTTAAATACAAATTTCGCCAAATTTGCAGACGATCACTTATACAGCTCAGCTTCAAAAGATGTAAGCCACAGCATCATCCATCTTTAATTATTCAATTCAATTTTGATTTGTCTTTAACAGTTATCGGCAATTAAAAATTGACAGGATCAAGAGTCTATAGAGAGGAGGAGGGTCAAAAAGGCTGCGGCGAAAAGTCCTGTAAAACATAAAGGAAAGAAGCAAAAGAGTGTGAAGATGACATCAAATGTGAAGGAGATCTTACCTCGGGAGCACAGCCCCGCTATGGAGGCCCCTGAGGTGGCCATAAGTGATTTTTGTATGGAAGCAGAGCATGTAGAGAGACACACTTCTACACCTGTTGAGAAGTCCAGTGATCCACCAGTGGTTGATATATTCTCCACCCCTCAAGGGGCAACAACCTCACAAGCAATTATAATATCACCAATCAGGGCGTCCATTGATTCACTAGTTTGGAGGTTAAAACGATTGCCCCGAACAAGAAAGATTCCAGAAAAGTATGATGACTATTTACACTCAATGGGTGGGTCGGAGTATGTTCTCTCCAAAACAGACAGGTTTCTACTGAAGGGGTTCAAACAATATTTCAATCAGAGGTTCGTCTTTTCTAATACACTTTCCAGCAGGTTTCATTACATAAATTGTCTAATGGTTGGTGTATTTTGCATGAAGGATGAGCTGGACATTGTATGCACATTGGTATCCAGTGAAGTCCTGAATGCTTCTCTGGAAGAGGGTATTTGGTTAGACACCAATATCTTGTATTATTGGTTTGATGTGTTGAAAGAGAAGTGTCTTACGGCCTTTTTGGCAGACCCGAGCATTTCTGTAAGTATGTACTTAATATCAGCAATTTCACATATGATCCAAAAATGTTGACATCTGCCACTAAACTTTATTGCAGAGCTGGTGGCAGTCTGGGCTGCCAACTGCAGAAGAAGCAGCATTTGGTCCTGGGGGTTCTCGTGTGATGGATGCTAGAGAATGTAAAACACTCGTTTTCGTTCTCCACTCAGTTAATCATTTCACATTACTTGTTGGATTACGGATAAGAGGAAGTGGGAATTATACAACAGTTCGAGCAGTGATCGTCACGCTTTAACGGCTTGTAAGCAATTCGTGAGTATATACTGTCTATTTCCAAGTTGAAGAAACTGTTTATTTTTTATTTTTTTTTGACGACGTGTGATGTTCCTGTAGGTTGAATGGCTGACTTTGAAGTACAGCGATTATGGGTGGCCAAATCCATACGTAGGTTCCATCAATGTAAAATCAAACATCCCACTACAGGAGAACGGCTACGACTGTGGTGTCTTCGTCGTTGCATTCGCAGAGCACTGTATATTTCGGCGTCCGATTAATTTTACGCAAGCTGACATGCTGTACTATCGGCAACGAATAGTCCTTGAAATCTTTAAGCGCAGCTGGGAGTTGAATGCGCATCGGTTGAGTTTTGATGAGATTCCGATTGATTCAATTAAGCCTGATGATTGATGCAAATTTAGTGACATACTTGACAGTTCTGTCTATTATAAATATTTTGTTGTAAATATTTAAACGTGAAGCTGGTCACGAGCTGAATGGTCCATACAACTTGGCAGGTTGAACGTTAAATTTTTTTTTTTTTTGGCTATTTTTGGCAACAATATTTTTGAATGGAAATTGAAGATGTGTGCCCTTGGGTTCTCAGCTGTTTATATCCATGTAATGGTTTACATTTCCTATGGCAATGTTGTGATTGATACGGATCTTTTAGTGCGTTCGCACATCAAATTAGTATGGACATTGTATTCAATATTGTGTCTGTTAAGCGACGATGTCGTCGCATTACAGTACCTACTCTTTTCGAAATTTGTTATATTTACAACGACGACGTCGCTTCACAGAACCTAAAGTAATCGATTTGATAACTTTGCATGTGATTTCACAACGCCGTCGTCGCTTCACAGAACCTGATATTTAGATGGAAGTTATATTTACAACGACGTCGTCGCAACACAGAACCGGATGATTTAGATGCAAGTTATATTTACAACGACGTCGTCGCAACACAGAACCGGAAGATTTAGATGGAAGTTAAATTTACAACGACGTCGTCGCTTCACAGAACCTAAAGTAATCGATTTTGTAAGAAATGCATGTGATTTCACAACGACGTCGTAGCTACACAGAACCTATTCTTTTCAATGCAAGGTATACTTACAACGACGTCGTCGCTTCACAGAACATATTCTTTTCAATGGAGGTTATATTTACAGTGACGTCGTCGCTTCACAGAACATATTCTTTTCAATGGAGGTTATATTTACAACGACGTCGTCGCTTCACAGAAGCTATTTTTACAAAATTCTGTGCCAATGTACAAAAACTTCGTTTCTGAACAAGAACACAGAACCTGAAATTGACAATCCACATCAAATAAAAATGGTGACAAAATTGACAAATCTTGATGACAAAGAAGTTGTAAGTGTAATATATATGAGGTTGTATTACAAAAGTATGATCCATATGGTTGAATACTATATGGTTGATTACAATACAAAAGTATGATCCACATCCTAAAAATGTGCTGTGACTTAAAGTACAAACTTATTGTCACTGTAGTAGACGCCTGTCTTACAAAAGTATGAGCCACATCCAAAAAATGTCAAATTTGAAAGTACAAAATGATTGTCACTGCAGTAGGAGGCTACCTATACAAAAGTATGATCCACATCCACAAAATGTGAAAGTTGAAAGTACAAACTGGTTGTCCCTGTAGTAGAAGACTACCTATACAAAAGTATGATCAACATAAAAAAATGCAATGCAAGTTGGAGCTATACAAAAGTATGATCCACATCCAGTTTGATCTATGCAACATGATCAGTCGGTGGGTTGCGACAACTCTTTGGGTTGTGTCCCCTATATTTGCAAATAGAGCAGGTAACAACCCTGCGCTGTCGATTTCTGTCTTCAACCCGAATTCTGTTTTTCTTTGGACGCCCTGGTTGTTTTGTCGCACGTGGAGGCAATACAATTTCATTTGATGTATGTTCCCATTGTTTGCTATCACGAGTGGCATGTATGACCTCACTGTACGACGCACGATAAGTACTTGTTAGGTAACAATCTTCAACATAGTCATACGGATTCAAGTGCCTAACCTTCATTGCCGCTAGTGTATGGCAACATGGAATCCCCATTATTTCCCATTTTCGGCAACTATACTTCTTTTGTTCAAGATCAACAATATCAATAAATTCTGCTGATTAGACCTGGAACTCAACGAGACCGGCAACACGTACATGCACGCTGTGTGAGTCTTCAGCCTCTTGACTCATTACTTTCTCTGCATAGGGCGTTAACCACGACAAAATGTTGAGTGAGTCAAGATGTCTTCTCTGGAAGAACTCCATCAACTTGGCACGGATTTCTTCAACTTGCTTTGTAATGGGAAGCACTCTAATGTCCTTTAAAAGCGCGTTCGTACACTCAGCTGCGTTGATGGTTATCATGTCATAACGCTGACCATCAACATATGCATTTGACCAACGTTGTTTTCCAATGGCATTGATATAGCTGTGCGCCCCTTGGTCTACAGTAAGGATGTCGTTCATATAGGCCTCATACTCACATGGTCTAAAAGCCTTGGCAGCTCGCCAAAATTTCAATACAATGGCACGATCACAGAAGGCTGATTTAATATTTTATGCAATGTGATGACAATAATAGCAGTGCCTCGCACTTGGAATATGTTGGACAATGCCGGAACAAGGCCCTTTTGTCGATCAGACACAATAGTTAGGTTCGTTGGACTTCCCAATGCAAGAGTGAGATTGGCAAGGAACCACTCCCAACTGTCACGACGTTCGGCCTCAGCGAAGGCGAAAGCTATGGGAAATAGCTTATGATTACCATCGTAGGTAACAGCCACTAGCAGCACACTAGGATACTTGCCCCGAAGATGTGACCCATCAATAGCGATCACGGGCCTCATTGATGAACTGAATGATAGGATGCAAGGACCGAAAGCCCAGAAGAATCTTCTAAACCTGTCTTCAACTGTCGTGTCGATATTAGTCACAGTGCCTGGATTGGTCTTGTGTAATTCTCTACAATAAAGAGGTAGAATCTTAAAGGATTCTTCATATGATCCCCGAACTACACGCAACGCCATCTCTTTTGCAATGTGTGCTTTTCTGTAAGTGATACGGGTACCAAACTCCTTTTGGTATTCATTCATAATCTCTTTCGGCTTCAAATGGTTATTGCATCGGACTCTGTCCTCAATGAACTCTTCAATCAGTTTCGATGATGCTTGGGGATGTGTCATTCCCATCATTGGTTTTGAACAACAATGCCGTGGGTTATAAGTCCGCACCTTAAACTCCGGACCAGAATCAACAATGGAAGCATGTATATGCCAAGGACAACAATCATCTTTGCAACGTGCTGTGACTTTTTTCATCTTGGTGGACACATGTCGTAGAGTAAAATTGTTATAAATTGCAAATTTCGCAAGAGATCTTCTGAAGCATTCACGATCAGGAAACTGACGGCCTATCCACATTTCTCGTGCTGAGTCCGTACCAGTTTCGGCTATAACATCTTCAGGGGCCATTGTGACATCTTCCATAGCAAGTGAATGATTCACAGCATCATTGGTTGCAGCTCCTTGTTCATTGCCCACAAAATTGAGATCTTCCATAGCAAGTGAATGATTCACAGCATCATTGGTTGCAGCTCCTTATTCATTGCCCACAAAATTGAGATCTTCCATAGCAAGTGAATGATTCACAGCATCAATGGTTTCAGCTCCTTGTTCATTATCAACAAAATTAACATCTTCCATAGCAAGTGAGTCATTCACAGCATCAATGGTTTCAACTCCTTGTTCATTACTAACGAAATTTACATCTTCCATAGCAAATGAATGATTCACGGCATGAATGGTTTCAACGCCTTCTTCATTACCAATCATCATCCAAGAGGGAGTTTCACGAACCATTGATATATCAACAGTACCACAGAGAGCATCATTTGCATCAACAGCCTCATGATATATTCCATCCACATGAAAACCCACTCTTGTAGAACAATCGTTTGTATGAGAATCCCGTGCAGAAGAGAAATACATATCAACATCTTCACGAATATCCACGGTGGGATACACTGCGCCAGGCGTGGGATTCATAATCTCGCAAATCCCTTTGCGCATTTTCTTCCGGGCACAAGAACTGCCAAACATAACCCTTTCAATAAAAGACATGGGCAAGATTTTAAGTTAAGCGCGACAAATGCAACAATAGAAATATTAAAGAGTATAAACATAAATACGTACTGAGAGCCTTCGCGTTTCTTATTTACAACGTGAAGTTTCCTGTTGACATACACATGTACCCCATCTTGCTCACTTCCAGACGCCATCAACATTCCCATAATATCATTCTCATCTTCCAAGCTAATCAACGAAAAAACGAGTCCATTGTGATGAAGGTATTTTATGCTTTCGTCCTCGATATTTGCATCCCAATTAGACAAAGCAATGGCTCCATTCAGCAACGTGCCATATGTTATGGTGTTAGGTAGAGACCTCATCTTCTGTCTTCCACCTTTCTAGACCGGACGTATAATGTCAAAGACAAACTCTCCATCATAGTGAAATATGATGGAGATCCCATCCTCAGTCATGCTGCCGACACAAATAAACCATATATCAATTTGTTGGTATTAGCAAATGTAGTGAATAAGTCACGTGTTGAATAATGCTAACAGAAAGATGATTTTATGCGTTCTGTTGTCCATTTCTATTTTTGTTTAAAAGGAAAATTTTCACAAGAGAAGTTAACTCTACTGACACTGTTTTCCCTCTAGGGTTACAGACAAAGGAGTAAAAATGAAATCATTTCTTGCATGTTTGCTCCAACCTTTATATAACAACCCTACCATGTAAAACTGGTATTCACCATTCTTCTGTGCACGTATTTGAGTTCCCGTCTTCATATTACCGCAAAAGGGTAAACCCTAATATGCAAATACGTGTATTCACCATATTTATAAGCTCTCAATTAGGGGTTTTGTGACAATAAACAACCTTAGAACAGCCAAAGTTGTTACTTTGATGATTTAGCCACCCAACAATAACGTGTAATCAAGAAAATGTCATGAAAAAGCTGTGTATCAAAACCCCTAATGAACTTTTCTTAAAAAGGTAAACATGAAACTCAATATCTTAGGTAGCTAACGCATGAAACAACTTTGAAAATGTGTTGTGCCTACCTCTTAATGGAGATCAACAACCGCCGGTTGGGGGAGAGTTCTGGTTTTCTCAGCATTCAATCGCAGATGAAAAGGGAAGGAGAAAACGCAACTTTGTCGGGGCGTACAGAAATAGGAATATATAGAAGACTAGCGACGACGTCGTCACTTACTCTCGATATTAAGTGACGACGTCGTCGCTTGTTGAAAAAATGCAAAAAAAAATAAAAAAACGGGCGGGAATACCTGTTCCGTGCCGTAAAAATTATTGGCACCTCCTGTGGTTAGTGGGCCTCTATGGTCTTTTTTGGGTAAATTTCTCTATTTTATTTAAAAAAATTAGAATTAAAATGCTATTGAAAAAAACTGAAGGTTTACTTGAAACGGACCCCAGGCATTCGAGAGATTGAGGTCATAGAAGCAGAAGGGGCTCTTTTCTGCAGCAGTTAGCGGCAAAACCATGGCCTTTGGATTTTGGAAGCTACCAATCTCAAGTCTCCAATACGATTCAAAGGGACGTTCTTTCAGAAGCCAGGAACTCCTGCTACAAGGTAACGTTTTTCTACAACACCCCTATTTTGTTTTCTTTCCAAATCCATTTACATTGTCTCCAAACGAAGAAGAGTGACGATTTTTGAAACGATATTGAACAGGCAAGAGACTCTTTCTACGCCTGCTTAGACAAGGAATCGTCCAAAAAATTTTGAGAAGCTGTGCCGCCCCACATGGGTATATGAACTGCCTTTTTTTCCCCCAAATGTTTGAATTGGTTGCTTTGATCGTGTTTTTTTCACTTTTGCCCCTTTGGGTTTTCTCAGTTGGCATGGAAACATATTGATATAGGAACCCCTTTTTATTTAATGCTTGAATTGAAGGTTATAGCTTCTACGAGATACAAATCAGGGGCGGACCCAGGAATTTTTCCTTGTTGGGGGCCACTATATAGAAGCAAAATCGTCAGAGGGCCACATATAAAAAAGTGCATATAATTATCAAAATATATAGGGTTTTTTGAAAATTTTGGGGGGGCCATATGTTAAAAATATTAAATTTTCTTAAAACATAAGGGGGTTTTCTGAAGTTATGGAGGGGCCATGGCCCCTTCCAGCCCCTCCCGCCACTGGGTACAATCAATCCACACTTTTGCTCCATTGGGAGCAGTTTGGTATCCAGGGGGACCAGGGCAGTTGTTACCATGAGATTTCTTTTATTCTTAAGCATTGACAAGTTTCATGTGCATACAGTTACAATCATCCACCTTGCCAGTGTGCCTATATTGCAGCAGCTTCCTGACTTTTAGTTAGCATGCTTGTGAGAATACAGTATGGTTGGATCCATCTGAAGAGGTATGTTTAAAAGTATTAGCTCCAAGGAGGAATTTTTAGAATCTTATTAGTTTTTCAGGAATTGGACAAGCGCTGATTTTTCGAGAATGGAAATCTTACGATATGTTAGGTAGATATCTCTTATGAAAATCATCCATGCCTGAAATGTATCTTGATGCACAAAAGTTGGATAACATGCCCCGTCGATAAGGATTTTGTTGCCCTTGATTTCTATGAAAATACAAGCTTCTCATTGAATGATTAAAAAGAATCCTCAAGGATGGTGCCATGGCAGCAAAATTCAATGTAAGAACATGTTCCACTCAACTGTTGTAGTTAATTAGATTTTTTGGCCCCTTGTTTCACCACTAAAATGTAACCCTGTCGTTACTATGTGCTCCTTCTGTCTTCTACTCCAAGGATTCAGACACCACGTCTGGATTCTTTTGTTTGTTAAATGATGTATTTTTACATTTGCTAGAACTTTTCTGTGCCTTCCTTTTCAGTAAATTTTGAAGCAAGAGCATTTGAGATAAAGAAAATTAGTGGTGTTGTTTATCAAGTTTGAAGTACTACCATAAATCTGAATCTATAGTATGGACAGGATTGCTGCATGCTGTAAGGTACAATTCCATTTTCTTCCCTTGTGCATGATCATGATGTTTTTTTTTTTTTTTAACCACTGTCAAAGCCTTATTCTATTTTTTTGCATGCTGTAGAGTACAATTCCATTTTCTTCCCTTGTGCATGATCATTATTCTTTTTTTTTTTTTTTAAATACCACTGTCAAAGCCTTCTTCTATTATGTCTGCAAATAATATATGTAAATAACACATTTGATTCAGCAGAGACCATCACCCTACACAAATCCTTCAACATACACTATCTTATCTTAGGTGGCATCAACATTCAAGCATGTTTTCATGTGATAGCATAATGAATTGTCTGAATTTAACCTTTTTTTTTTTGTAGATTTCCAAGCGGAAATTAATATATTTGTTTTACTTTCTTGATGTTTCTAGTGTCTTGTGAGCTAGCAAAAAAGTTTGGGTTTAGGGAGTCTGCCTTTTCTAGTTTTTACGAACATCCATCACTATTTTTGGTTTCTGCAGACAACCACCTATTTTACTTGAGAATATCGTCATCCACCTAGACAGGCAAAAAGGACTTTGGACCAGTTGGACGAGATTTAATTATAATCAAGAAAAGGACAAAATGCCCGTTTACTATAATAAACTTCCAAAATTTACCCTTTGTTAAATTTAATTTTGACAATGAGCTATGGCAATCCAAACCATGCTAAAATGACCTGGTAGTTCTAGTTATAGTTCAGGTACAAGACGATAAATTGGTATATGTTTGAGGTAAAAACTAATTCACTTCAAAGTAGTTTAAGGTGAAGGTGTTTTTCTCTTTCTAGAAAACATTAGTCAGATTTGTTCAACATGACATGTAAAGAGATTTGACCGGGCGATCAACGTGGTTGACGAATATTCTTAAGGGAACATAGATTGTTGCACGTAAAAAACCGATTTTAGAGATTTTCTTTTTCTAATTTCTAAATATTAAAATGGAAGATGGTTATATTTAAAATTTCCTTAATATTTCCAAGGTTCCATCCCTAATGTTCCAAGAATTATTGATACCTAGGGTGATTTAGTGGGCAGTGATCAAAAACAAAATTAAAGATTTGTTGGTGTCCATTTTTTTGTATATATATATATATATATATTTTTTTTTTTTTGTGAGATTGGAAAGAAGCGGTGGAAGGGGAAGAACACAAGAAAGAAAGGCTTGATGGAAGTTTTCACCCATAGAATCTTGGAAGTTAAGATGTTGATGGGGGTTCGGAAAGTAGTTGGTAACAATCCAAGATTCTGACCCAGTAAAGTCGGGCCCAACCTGGATTAAAATCCAGTCAGGCAGAGCCCAGTTCCATATCATGACTCAGCCAAGTCAAGCCCATATTCAGTAGCAACCAGTTGGATTTGGTCCATGCTATGTTTGAAGTAATTACATAGATGCCCCTTGAGACTGATTTGAGAACATCAGCGTGCAAATTCTCTCTGATGTTTGCAGGACTACTAATTTTGTGCCAATTACAATCAGGATCAACACCAGGTCTGGCTGCCCTGGACCATCAACTAAATCCATTATGTTTCAAGTAGTAGAGACATCAACCCCTCATATTACATCACATATTGACATTACTGTGATTTGAAGCTTCGAAAGGCCAGCTAAGGAAAGAGAAAGGCATAAAGGGAAGAAGGATATGAGAGAAGACAAAGGGTTGGAGAAATTGACCCTGCAAATATTTCAGGGCTTTCTTGTGAGGAGGATTGATGATCATTGTTTGATGGACAGGGAGAGACCACTCCCTGAAAGGTTTTAATGTAGTTTTCCAGTTGAGGTCATTGTCGAGATGCTTGCCATTGGGGGAGTGGTCTAAAACTCCAAATCTCTTCGCTATCAATGAGGAAAGACAAGTCGCATAGGATGGAAGAAAAGAACCAAGGAGGGTGAGCCGGTGAGGGCATTTTCTCTTTTGAGAGAGAAGAACACGTGAAATGAAAGAAAACATATCAGTGTCAGATTGGAAATTGGAGCTGATTGAAAGTCCACTTCTTATTGAAAGAAAATAGAAAACTTATGTGTCCGGTGAGGGCATTTTCTCTATTGAGAGAGAACACCACGTGAAATGAAAGAAAACATATAAGTGTCAGATTGGAAATATGAGCTGATTGAAAATCCACTTCTTATTGAAAGACAATAGAAAACACAAGTATCAGGACTCTACTAATTTTTTGCCAATTACAATCAGGCCAGGTCTGGCTGCCCTTGACCGTCAACTAAATCCATTCTACTACTAGTAGTAAGAACATCAACTCCTCCTATTACATCACATATTGACATTACTGTGATTTGAAGCTTCGAAAGGCCAGCTAAGGAAAGAGAAAGGCATAATGGGAAGAAAGGAAATGAGAGAAGACAAAGGGTTGAAGAAATTGACCCTGCAAATATTTCAGGGCATTCTTGTGAGGAGGGTTTGTTAGACCCCGACCCCGCCTAAGTTTGTTTTACGCCTGATTAATCTTGATTAGGTGCCTAATAATTATTTTGGATGATTTTGTGACGGATTTAGGTAGATTAGTGGGGTTCTGACAGTGTCCGGTAGTGCTTGGATCTTTTGAATAATTTGGGGCCGCCCATATGTTTATAGTTTTTATAGGCTTTCTTGTGCATCGCATAATGCATGATGTCACCTTTGATTTCCTTGTTTGGACCCGACCCATTCGGACCCATCTTGACCCATTTCCAGGCCCATTTCACACCCAAAGCCCCTTTTTCAAGAATTTCTGGTTCATATGGTACTTGCATGCAATGAAACCACAAACTACCATTTTATAAACCAACAGCCACCATTCCCATTTCCTCCTTTGCATCCAGCTGGAAACTCCTTCCTCTCTTCTATTTCTCTCCATCTCTTCAATTGGTTCTTTGCATGTGGGCTTGGTAAGCTTCAACTTCACTCTAATCTCCTCCTCTCCAATCTTCCATTCTCTCAAGTCACCACCATTTTCTTCACAGGTAAGAGAACTCCACTTCATTTATGCTTTTGTATGGAAATCATAGACTAGAAACTAGCTTGCTTGCATGTATCTCTCTTTAGCTAATTTCTTGCATGTGTATATATATATATATATATATATATATATCCATTGTAAAATCATCTCCTTCACCCTCTTCATCACCTCATCTTCTTCATTTGGTGAGGACTTACTTCCAAGCATTCTCCTTGGTTTATGTATATCTCTTAGAACCCAATCTAGTGCATGCATGTTAATGGGTTTCCATTTATTGCATTTTTCATTGTAGGAAGTGATTGAGCTTAGAAAATTGGGGGTTTTGCTTGATTTGATTTAAGAAGAGAAATTAGATTGGAAAGCACCAAAAAGAGGCAAGTAAATGACCAATTTGAGATATATGCATACTAATGATTTATTGATTGAAAGTTATAATCCCTTGCATGTTAATGTCAGCCTACTGTTAATAATATTGATATTGAAATGGGTTCTTCTTATTCTTATTTTTATTCTTTTGAGATGGGAATGGCTGGATTTGCATGTATGTGTATAAATGGGAGCAAGAAGGCTCAAATCCTATTTAAATGGTCTATGGAATGATCTGGGAATGGAGTAGGAAGGATTGAAAAGAAGGGGGGTGCAAAAACTGTGTAGAAACAGGTTTTGTTCGGAGAAATTTTACCCAGAATTGGACCAGCCTGATTGGGCCCGCTCGAGTGGGTCGGTCCAATGGGCCCAACAATGCGAACTTTGGATGGCCATAACTTTTGACCCATACATCCGATTTTTTAGTTCCATATACGTTGGAAAGCTCTTGGAATGTAGAAACCAATGATACACACCTCCTAGTGATCAGAGATTGGGAGATGAAGTTGATATGGGGACAATTAAACCGGGCCCTATCTCTTTGGGAAAAAGAGACTTTAATCCTAATTTGGACCCTAGATTGGAACCCATGGACTAAAACCTTTATAATCAATACCTAAGGATGATTGTGACACAAACACTAGACAATTAAGGTCTTAGGTTGAGAAAGGAGTGACCTTGTAGGTCTCTAGACATGGAACCCTTAACCGATTAACTAAGTCCAATGAAACTTGTGACACATGAGAAATCTTGGGCTGAGCTTATCTCATGTGCCTCTCCGTTTGTCTAGCACCTTCCCATGGGTGTTGGTTTAGGGATTTCGGTGCATCACGCACACACACAATGTGACACCAATAAAATATAGCAATTGCATCGAATTACCTAAAACTACATTGAAATGGATGGTTAGAGATGGCAGGTAAATTAGACTAGGTTTGGCTAGTAAATCTTCTTGATCTTATTAATCGAATTGCATTTGCATATTGGTATTGACTATATTATTGCCGTCAAATGTCACAAGATTTGCTTATATGCATTATTCGTATTACTTCTCAAAGTGTTATTGCAAATGTTCTATAAATGTATCGTGAATTGATGTGAATAGCGGACTGAGTAAATATGACTAGAGTGATTAAATGAATAGAGTGGAATCGAAATGAATTGAGTGTAGAAGTCTTACTAAAGTCCTATTGATTGAATTGAATGAGTCGGCACTACTTAGCTTCGACCAGATGATACTCGACGGGGTTGACTCTTTGTTTAGATTGCGCATGTCACTGCAGTAGACAGCCTGGAGCATCGAAGCTCCAGAACCCGGGTAGCCAGGAGGACCTTTGGCTGGGCCCCTGGTGACATCCCAAAACGCGTGCTCTCTATTAAGGGAGGTTTGAGCAAAGGTAGTAGCCAACTAGAATGTAAGTATTGTTTTGTGATTCGATAAAGCATGATTTATTCTTAAACGCACAATGCGCCTAGTTTCCGATTATTTGACATCGTTTAATCTTCTGTCAATAATTCAAATTTGATATAATATGTGATATATCTTAATTGCTTATATATATATTGTTGAATCGTTGTATTCATGGTGCTACACTTGGTGTCACAGGGATCCAGGATACTGAAGAAAATAGCTAATAACCCTTCAGACTAAAGATTTGATCAGTAAGGTTTATGGTTAGCTTTGACCGCTGGAGTACGTACAAGTGTGGTAATTTATGACTGGAGATTAGATAGTTAATCTTGCACTTAGTTTAAGTATGCATTGAAGATTTAAATTATTATCTTTGTTGTAGACTAATTTTATGTAACAGTATAGTTAATTGACTGCTCATGGCTTTGATATTGATATTATACATGCTTCTGCAATTAAATGTTGATTGACAAGTGTCAGTGAGTAATCCTCACACGTGAAGTGTGGAATTTTCTCCTTCGTGAATTCGGACTTAGTCCGCAACAGGTGCGAGTTCACGAGAGTACGCGTGTCACACCTCGGGAACCATCCTAATCAGGGGATTCTTGGGTCCGGGATGTGACAGGGTTGATGATCATTGTGTGGTGGACAGGGAGAGACCACACCCTGAAGGGTTTGAATGCAGTTTTCCAGTTGAGGTCATTGTCGAGATGCTTGCCACTGGGGGAGTGGTCCAAAACTCCAAATCTCTTTGCTATCAATGAGGGAAGACAGGTCGCATAGGATGGAAGAAACAAATTGAGGGGGGTGAGCCGGTGAGGGCATTTTCTCTTTTGAGAGAGAAGAACACGTGAAATGAAAGAAAACATATAGGTGTCAGATTTGAAATATGAGCTGATTGAAAGTCCACTTCTTAGTGAAAGAAAATAGAAAACATAAGTGTGAGGTTGATAAATATGAGCGGATCGAAAATCCACTTCTTATTGAAAGAAAATAATATATTTTCCTGTGTTCTGATGTTTTGCCAAACATGTCATATTTGTGTGTACTTCTCTGAAGATTTGACTCCATTATATTTTATTTTCTTGTGGTTTATTGTGTTGCCCAACAACCCCTTGTACTTTTTAAATAGAACAAAAAATGACCTGGTCCCAACCGGACTGCAAGTTTTCAACCCAACCTGAATTTACTTGAATTTAAATCAGGTTTTTATATTCAGGTCGAAACCTGAAAATATCCAATGTGACTTTGGGTTTTGGTTGGGTTCTGTTGGACCTAGCCTAATTTTGCAACCTTATAAGAGGATGTGGTGACTGGTGTTAATTCTCTAACTGAGATAGTAAATGCCCATTTGGGAACTCTAGTTTAATCTAAGGGCTAGACTCTAGGGCACTAATCACTATAATTACGGAACATTATTTTTCATTTTTTTCCTACTTTTTATCATATTTCTCTATATTTTTAAAGGATGTTGAGTATCAGGGCACAATTCAGTTTGACCTGGCCGAGTTGCATGCTACTACTCAGTCAGGTTGTCTTGACTTGATGGGGGACTGAGTCACATTCGGAGTCCGATTTTAAAACCTTCCTTGGAATTGGAGTTTACAAATGATGAGTGTTCCACTAAGGAAGTGTCAAGATTTTCCCGCAAAATATATGTTAGCCCTCTACTCTATGTATCGAAACAGGCCCTTGAAATGTACATCGAAAGTGTTTTGAAATCCTGGTCAAGGAATCAAATATGTGCTGAACCAAGTCTATTTAGCAAGTCGTAAGATACATATCCCTGCTTTCAGTCTCAAAAGAAAACACAACCACACAAGGACTCGATAAGGCATGAGCATATTTTTTTACTGTCCGTTTACACTGAAGTGTGATGTGTGGCAACCAGAGGTTCGTGCATTTGAACAAAGTCAGGCTGATCAAAAGTGTAGCCAATCATGTGAGTGCATTTTATACCATCCTCAAAACCTAATATCATCTGTCTGTTGTTGGCTTTATGTCTTGTGAGCTGCGAGTTATGTTTTTCGCCCACTCAACCCTGTTTAAATCCCTTTTTTTTTTGGAATTCCACTCTCTATTATTTATTTCCTTACAACTAGATTGAAGGTCCTTTTCTAGTCTCTTCCATCTCATAGTTCCTTGAATTTGTGTCCTAAAATTTTACTTTGGGGCCTTTTCTGTTCTACTTTCCTTTTTTGTATGTGTCTCAACCGTTTCAAACATGGTGAAATTACATGCTTCAGAGTCTTTATATGTAGGATCTCTCTTTGGAGGAACAAATAGTCAGTCCTAGCAGCTAACCAGCATTGCTCTACTGCCATCTTCCTAGACAACTTGGAGTCTCAACCAGTATGGTTGAGATAAGTGCAGGTCTTGTGATTTTGTGTCGTAGACAGTATACTTGTAGCCACTGAACTCATTCTTTTGTGTTCTGTGTGAATGTGTAACTCTTCCATATAACAATAACTTAATATCGATTTTTGGTGATTGTTTGCCTCTTCAATACCATACTCGTCGAGCTTCCATTTTGTATTTGTTTGCCATGCAACTCAATTGTGGATAACCAATGCAACTTCTGGACCTATCTGCTTAATTGCATAAGCTTCAGCCAAAAGGCATTTCATAGTGATTTTCACAGAAACAATGAACCCTAAAGCAGCTAGAGGTCTATTTGTTCACACTCCTTCATTGAGGCCTTTTGGTTCTCCAGTTGATATCATTGATACTCAATGGATACTTTTAGTTCTTAAAAGGGTTGGATGGTGTTTTCTATAATTTTCTTCGTTGCTAGTTCTGGAAAAAAAAGAAAAGAAAAGAAAATTCTTTGCTACGCCATTCATTATCATATATGCAAGGATTTTATAGGGAAAACCCCCATAGGATCCCATAGGACCCCATAAGACCGATGAGGACCTAGTAAAGTGGTGTACACAGAAGGGGTCCTTTGGGCCCCTATCGTTTTTTTTTTTTTTTTTTTTTTTTTGGAATGGTCGACATCGATCATCAGCGTGTTGCAAGCAAAGAAGATATGGAGAGGCTAGACGTTGATGGTGGACGACGACAGTGCTGCTGGAGGCAAGCTCGAGGGATAACGGCAAGGCGGGCTGGAATGGGGAAATTGGGGATTTAGGGTTTCTCTCCCTCTCTCTTTGTTTTTTCTTCTTCTCTAATCTCCTGAGCTATCCCCGGCAAAAGCGTAACCATGAGGAGGAGGGATTGCAGCATCTACATGAGCCAGGGTAGCATCTAAGTTGCTGAACATGACAGAATGGTCGATCGACCAATTTGTCTGTTAGATTTCCTGTAACCCGTAACTGCCTTAGTTGCTGAACATGATAGAATGGTTGGTATCGACCATCACAGCTTAGCCCTGATGGTCGATATCGACCAATCTATCGGTCAGATTTTCTTCATCATGCAACTGTCTTATTTGCTTAACACGACAAAATGGTCGATATCGACTATCACAACTTAGCCCTAAGCAATCTGTCAGTCAGATTTTCTCCAACATGTAACTATCTTATTTGCTGAACAAAACAAAATGGTCGATATCACCATATCACTAAACAAAAAAAAAAAAAGGCACAAAAGCGCACGTGCTAATGGGTTCTCATCGGTCCTATGGGGTTTTTTACTGTAAAATCCTCCATATATGCTCTACAAAAATGCCTAAAGCTAGCAACAACAAAAGAAGGGCAAAATTATTTTAAGAATGTTCAGTCATGGAGATATTATTTTTCCTTTTTGTTAATTATTTGTTAATTATTACTATGTAGGATGCTGGTTTTGCCTTTTTAACTCAAATTACAGTTAGAGCCTAGCGCATGTGGGAACTTGGATGGTTTAGGTCATCAGATAACGATGGTGATTCCATAGCACATACGCTCCTTTTAAGAGCCTGAGCAATGAAAAGGATTCTGAGAAGGTAGAACACAACCTTACTAATGTACTGGTTATTTAGACTTTTGAAACCACATCCAGCTCAAGATTGGGCTCACAGAGTATTGGCCATCCTGCTGAAACTGCAAACTGAAGTTGAGTCAATTATGACCTATGATGCACTGATACGTCATGGACACGGCGATGACACGCCATAGAAACGGCAGGGACACGGATTTTACACATAAAAAGTGAAGTATCGGATACGATACGACACAATACGTTGCCCATTTTGAAGTATCTGTGCATCATAGATTATGACATATCCTGATACTGCTAGTATTGTGACACTTAAAAAGTATAATGTGAATCTACAGAGCTTGAAACTTTAATTTTGCTATTGTAGAAACAAACTTAGAACGACGTTAACCTGGTATGGTTAAGCAAGAATTTGTTTTTAGTATACTCAGAGGGGAGAAGCTGTCAGAGATGCTAGGACCTGTAAATGATTCTCAGTTAATTGTCAACGAAGGAAGATTTATTTGTATGGTTTGCCCGTCTTTTGGTAGCTTTCTTCTTTATTTAATACTCCCTGATTACAAAAGTTGCACAGGGAAGATGTATTTGTATGGTTTGTCTCTGTTTTTTGATAGCTTTCTTCACTGATATTGATGTGGGCAAACTTTCCCATATTTTTTATATTTTGGTCACAAAGGAAAAGGAACGTACATTTCTCTTGTGGGGGTAATCAGTAATGGATGATGTGTCTGTGTCTGTGTCTGATGGGGCTTTTCTATTTTCTTCTTTTTGAAGTGGACACATGCTTCTGCTGAAATGTCATGTCATTTTAAGGCTGAAATGTCATGTCATTTTACGTTTTAAAGGTTTATAATTGAAGGCCATCTCTTTCTCGGACACCCCTCCCAGCCACCTCTCTCTCAGGTTTATAATTGAAGGCCATCTCTTTCTCGCACACCCCTCCCAACCACCTCTCTCTCTCTTTCTCTTTCTCTGTTTAAAGGTTTATGATTGAAGGCCATCTCTTTCTCACACACCCCTCCCAACCACCTCTCTCTCTCTCTCTCTCTCATTTTTTCTATCCTAGTTTAAAAAATGGCAAATATCTATGTGAGATAATTTATAGTTGGTGATTCTCAGTTGTAATTTGTGCTCATTGCAAAAATTCCTTTCCGAGCATTTCTTTGTCTTTTTTTTTTTAATCACGAAGATGAACTATTGATCATGGGATGCACAGATGGTGGGGACAGTCCACATGGGACCATGTTTGAATGCATGTCCACGTGCCCTTTTAAACGGTCCCATTATCGTAAGATTTGCAAACTAATTATAATTTTTACTGTTCTAAGCTGTTTAAGGAGGAAAAGTTTTCGCCACATTTAACTTGAGTTCTAGCAGCCAGGATTAAAAATGCCATTTGTACATCCAACGGCCAAGATTTATTGTAGGGGCTTTTTTTCCCCATGAGAACACATGAGCATGTATAGGTAGGGCTGTAAATGGGTCGGTTCCGGTCCGGATCTATGGTGGACCTGGAACCAGAACTATTAAGGAGAAGGTGGAATCGGACCTGGAACCTTTTGGAACCTATTTCTTAGTTTCAGAACCGGAACCAAAACCATATATGGGGCGGGTCTGGATTTGGGTCCGGATCTAAGTAGAGAATTATATTAAAAAAATATGATTTTTAGGAGTGATTTTCAAAAATTGAGGTAATATGTCGGGTCTCGGGTCTACGGGTCTGAACATGGTGGAACCAGACGCGGACCCATTTACTTATCGGGTCCTAAATAAGGACCCAGACCTGGTTTTTAACGGGTCAAAACCTTCTGGTAATCAGAGAATCGGGAACCCATTTACAGCCCTATGTATAGGATTGGATGACCAGCATACTTTAAGAAAGTTTATGATGTTTCACTTTGTTTTCTGATGTTTCACTTTGTTTTCTGATTCTTCATGGTTTACTTCATTAGAGAACCTTTGGAATTAATTTTGAAACTAGGATATCAACATGTCTTTGCTATTATCTGGAGACTATTACTTGTATTTTCCTTGTGATCACAAGTAGGAATTCTTTTTTTAGAGGTTAAAGTAACAAACCCACACATGCATCATCCACCTTTCTGCACTTGAAACACCTAGATTATGCATTGAGAGAATATATACTGGCACAAACCCACAACACTAGGTAATAAATTACTACAACAAACAAACACAAGGTCAGGAATGATCCTTTCATACCTCCTGCTAAGACGTACAATGATGGATGACACAAACAATACCATCGATTTCTACTGGGGGATGTGATGAAATGCCGTAGTGGTGGGAATCATAAGACAGAATGCTAATTTAGTCTATTGGATCGCGCTGCTTCAATCATATTATTATCATCTTCGTTTCCAATTATGAGTAACTTGCCATCAAGAGAGTGGTTTTGGGAGGGGAAGATGGCCCTTATCTTGGAGGCACTTGACTGTGTCATAAAGGCATTGCTTGACTGGCGTGAACTGAAGCCCCAAATCCTTAAGGCGCTGGTTTGAGAACTTGTAGGGTTTCTTCCTAGGATTCACCTCATCGGAGCATCTGCACGCATTTCATCTCTGTTAGATCCTCAGATACCAAACGGTCGAACATAATTGGGACAAGTGGTTAATGTTTTGGCATGTAAAGATGATTGACCTATGGGTTTCCATAAGCTCAGGTTATAAAAACACATGCAACAAAAGTTGGAAGGTGCTCAGGATGTTGCAACACATGATTGAAGAGTCGGAATCATGTTACAGATATATATACGTCTAAAACATAAGGGGGTTCTACTACTCATCTGAATTATTCCCATGCTAGCTAGATTGTCATTGAGAGTTAAAGCTTGCGTAGTCTTCGATAATGGAACACATCTAAACATCTCTTTGTTACCCATTAGGAATTGTTCCAATCTGGGAGGTGACATGCTAATTAGTTCCTTAAAAATTACTAAGGGTATGGACGTATGGTGCAGAAAGAGAGACGCATGGGCCCACTCAATTGCCATCTACTCAAGAGTCAAAGAAAGCAGTCCCATAAAGAACGTTTATAATACTTGACTAGCATACTAACATGTGCTCAGCACGGATATTTAAATATTCATTTATTAAAAAAAAAAACTCATAAATCTAAGAAAGAAAACAAAAGGTTGTGAGAGTAGCTTTTATGTATTGCAAAAGCTAGTGGCATAGAAAGGAAAAATGAGAATTTGAGTAGAAAGGGAATGGTAGATTTTGGATAGAAATGGAGTGTAAGTGGAAAAAGAAAAGTGGAATTTTGAAAACTGATTTATTAGTACTTTCAGTAATGTAATAAGGTGAATAGCTGCATGGGATATAGAATATGGGATAGGAAGTGAGGAGTAATTGCAAGAGATGGTTCTCAAGATTGAAAAAAAAAAAATTTCTAGTCAAAATCCCAACTAACAGGCAAAATTAAAGCCAAAACCCTTAGCTTTAGTATAGTATAATTGTACCAATTGCTACAAAAAAAAAAAAAAAAAAAAAAATATATATATATATATATATTATTTATGTTGTCTCTGCTAACACCTTGATGCTTTTGTAGGAATGACTAGCCGATGAAACTTAATACTACGCAATTGCGAGTTTGAATCCCATGAAGAATCTAAAGAAAAACATGCGTAATGCAAAATGTGCACCCAAGCATGTTCACGCTTCCCCAACTCGCTGTGGGGCCCACTCGGAGATGGAGATGGTTGGATGGAAAGGTCTTGATTGGCCTACGTCTCTGCAGAGTTTGAGACCCATTACATCATCCTATCCTCTTAATCCATGGCCCACAAGTTCAATATTTTATATTAAAAAAAAAAAACTCAAGAGGATCCAATTATCCAAACATCCAGAAGGTGTGGCCCGCTCGGATTGATGATCAAGCGGGCCCCACCACAAACTGAGCAGCATGCACCCCGGGCTGGTCATAGCTCAGATACATACGTATGTATATAAATAATACATACACAAAGGTACAAGAAAAGGAATCCGGAGTGGGTGGCCTGTTTGGGGGTCAAAATAGGCTTTTCATCCCTGGAGCACATGATTTTCCCCCGTGTTTTGTTTAGACTCATAAAGTAGGTATTACTAATACTAATTAGCCACCTTGGTTGGTGGGGAAATGCCAGTGCCACCAACAAATCACATGAGCAGAGAAAAAGTAAAAAAAACAAAAAGAATACCTCTCGGGGTTCGGTACACCTAACATGGCACTTATTATATTGCAGTGGCATTGAAAATAAGATCAAAACAGAAAGAAGAGGACACGTCCCCACTCAAGGGGAACATGGAACGCCACCACTCAGCTAATATTTAATGATTCAATTTTCAGGCACACTGCACACATCATCTTCCTACCATTTTTGTTTTTTTTCCCCTGCTGTCGCGGGCTTCCCAATTCCTCTTTGTGGGTACGGTCAATCTTCACTCTAATTGAAATGTTCAATTGCTGATGCATAAACATGTGATTCGAAATAAAACAGACGAGCTAATTAATCACATTCAAATCTGAAGGTCTGAATGTATCATAGGGAAATTAGGTCAAGTGGTTGAATTCAATAATGGGCCCCTACTCAGTGAGTTTTCTTTTTTTTTTTTTATTTCACCCAATAACCTGGGAGGGATGATCATAACTTAATAGGAATCCAGATCTTCTCAAGCCCAATTATAGAAGTTCTAAACTGCTTAAAGTAATGAAAAGATTTTATGGGTATGGCCAAATTTCATTTCTAACACAAGTTAGAGCCCCACTGAAGAGCCTCACACAAATCCTCTCTTGTGAGAAGTAACCTGTCTTTCTCAACCAAGAAAGAAAATTTTATAGAACGAGTGATACACAAGAAAAGAAGTGGAACGATTGGGTGAGATATGTGTGGTGGGAATACACTTAGTTGGTGTGTAAGCCTCAACTGATACCCGCCCACTAATTTCAGGGTCAAAACAAAACGGGGATCTGGAAACATCTGAAGTGGTATAACACGCATGCGTCTGAAACATCACGCCATCGGCTAAGTCCATAAAAGATTCTTTGTATATACAGGGCAAAGCTACCGTACAACAGGATGCAGCGCCTGGCATATACAAGTGGGTGGAGCCCACTCTTAAAAAATCTAATCCATCCATCATCTTTTACACACGTCCTATTCTTTGCAAATATAACTTCAAATTGTATTTTGTGGGACCTACCGTTAGATTGATCTATTGATTTAAATTGACATGTTGATTTTAAATATGTGCCCAATTTCTATTTCCATAAGAAAAGAGAGAGAGTTAATAAAGTTGAATCATGTGTTCAGGATTTAGTTAATCCAATGGTGTGCATATTGTTAATTTGAATAATATTTTATATGCATATTCCCCGGTGGGTGTTAGAACTAATGAATAAATTAGATTTTTTTTAAAGGCGGTTCCCACCCACTTGCATGTGCCTGGCGCTCCATGCTGCTGTATGGGAGCTTTGCCCATATACCCAAAACAATGATAAAATAAGGAAAGCAGTTAGCTTTAACCCCAGTCTCGGCAATGCCACAATAAAATAGAGTAAAAGCCAGACCATTCTCAGGGCGCCCCTTGATTATTTAATGGAAGGCGTCCGATTCAA
Organism: Umbellularia californica; assembly: GCA_028538565.1. Taxonomy (NCBI): domain Eukaryota; kingdom Viridiplantae; phylum Streptophyta; class Magnoliopsida; order Laurales; family Lauraceae; genus Umbellularia; species Umbellularia californica. The sequence continues at coordinate 97,589,418 of JAPQWN010000003.1, forward strand.
CAGCTTTTGGATATTGACCATGGTTAATTTATTTTTGACCCTGCTAGCAGACGGTATGGATGGATCTAAACTTTTGAGCTGTATGGATTATCCATGGACAGCAAAGTTCTAACCCTGAGGATTAAATGATGTGTTAAAATCTGGGCTAAAGCTCATCTATCCATTTACCAAAGTCTTGCCGAGCTGCCCTCTTTGGTACTTTGCATGGGAGTCTACATGGATGAAGGACAATCAATCTAAGACAAGGAAACGGATATATTGGGATGTGGATGAAGGGTGTTGGGAATATTAGTCCCATGAAAGGATCTTAACATTAGATTTGAAAAAAAAAAAATGGTGATTCAAGCTGTGATCAAGGCACTGATCCACTGGATGAATGACAATCAATGAAGAAAAGGAGCAGGATAGGTTTGGATGTGGATGAAGTGTGTCGGTGATGTAAATTCGATCAAATGATTTTAATACTTGATTTGAAAAAATGATGACGCATGTCATGATGTACGTAAAATGAGGATCAGTGCAATGGAAACAAAACAAAAGTACCACTTGAAATGACCATCTAGATAACTTTCCATAATAAAATGCAAATTCCCAACAACCCCGTTTTGTCGTCCAAACCTCCTCCAGTCAATAGAACTTTCACCGAACGAGGAGAACAGAGCACAACGTAAAAGTTGAAAGACTGTTGCGACGAAAGAATCCAGAAAAAGATGGAAGACATTTTATACAGACTCAAAAGCTGAGGCAACTCTCAACAAGAAATGACTCTGGCATGGCACCGATTCTAGCTTTTTGTATGTAATACTATGTCCGACGAGTAGGGATACAAAAGGGTTGTGTTGGGTCCAGGTCTCCAGGTCGGAATTGGAAATCAGTTCCTGTTTGGACCAAACAAGGGGGTGTTACATGGGAGAGATGTCACATCCCATCTCCTTAAAAAAAAATTCTTTCTCTTTAAAAAATTCCTTTTCCCATATGGCACCCCTTGATTGGATCCGTCGGAATTAGGTTCACTATGTTGCCAAGGATTTCTAATATTTTCCTATTTCAGAGGTAAGATTTTGTTGAGATCTTTCAAAAAAAAAAGGTCATTATATTTTCAGGCAACCTCAAAAAGGACCTTATCTTTATGTTTTCACAAAAAGAAGCCCCTAGTTTGATGGTGCAACATATGAGGGCTAGTTTTTATGGATATTAAATGACAAGAATACCCTTAATTTAATCTTAGATAATCTTGCTAACTTACCTACTTTTACTAGGGCACACTTGAATGTATGATGACCAAAGGAGACGTGGCGATGCAGAAAAAGGCTTGGATGTAGATTAGGAAATTATGTAACATCAAGCCATTCAAATAGTCCTCACCTTTGGTTTTAGGCTCCCAAAGTTTTCAGGAGCAAAATTGTGTTTTTATCTTTTAACTCAAATGATAAGTCAGTAAATTGGTCAAAAGTCTTTTTGCATGTTTTGATTGTTACTCGAGAGAGTTTTAAGTAAAAACACAAACTATAAGATTGCTACTCTAGACTACTAGGTGCCTTTAAAATTGTAGCTTAAAATTAGGAGCGGATCTACAAAATGAGGACTACTCAACACCAGTTGAGTGGTTAAGATTAAATCATCATCTTGATTCATGATAAACCACATCCAATATGGGCCTTACCTTTGGCCAATCAAATGAAGAAAATTGTCTTTCCAAAAAAAAAAAAAAAAAAAAAAAGAATTGTATCAAGAACACTCTAATTATATTGTTTTAAGTGTGCTTAAGGAAAGTTTTGAACTATGGCAAATAGGGAGAACGTTCTCCCACGAGCATATTGTGTATCAATTAGATGTTGCATGCATGTACATCAATGGAAGAAATGTAAGAGGGTGGGTAGAAAGGTCTCTTATGGGCAAAAGGGACCCAAAAATCAGCCCTACAAAATTATCCGGAAGCAAGGGACTCAAAGTTAACTAGCCTCTTAACCTTATATGAGGTATGACCTGAGTATAAAAGAGGCTGCTCTCATTAAAAGTAAGCCCAAGTGGGCCCATATTGATGGATTGGACATGCAGTCTGCTCATGAGAACATCTCACATTCCGCGTGTGTGTGAAAAAAGAAAAGAGAAAGTCTATTTGTCCGGGACAAATCCCGATTCCACATGGGAGAGTATTAAAAGGTCATTTGCCTCTCCCACGTGGAATTGGGATTTGTCCCGGGATTTCATCCGGGACAAATAGACTTTCTCAAAAGGAAAATCTTATTCATTTCAAAGAACTATAAACCTGAGAGAGAGAGGAGTGGGGAGGACGTACTTTTTTGGAATTGGGTACTCAGGGAAGAGCTTGGAGAGTATTTGGACAACGTCGCCGCGGTGAAGAACGCTCTCTGCACAGAGGTAACGGCCGGAAGCAGAGGGGTTCTCGAACACGAGAATGTGGGCCATAGCCACATCCTTCACATGGACGTAGGCTTGAACCGAATTGGCATAGGTCTTGGCCGACCCAGTGAGATACTTGAGGATATGCACTATGCTAGCATTCACAGTGGGTTGAAGGAATGGGCCCAGCACCAGTACAGGGTTCACAACCACTAGATCAACTCCTTTCTCCCTGGCAGCTTCCCATGCCGCTTGCTCTGCCACCGCCTTGCCATAGCAGTACCAGTTCTGTCTCATCACAAGGGAAGAAAATTGGCATCAATAACACTAAGTAAGAATCCAGATCCCTGTTTGGACCAAACAGTGAAACTACACCAAAGTTGTAAGCATCAGTTAAGACAGTTTATGATAATTTAAATCTGACCTAAAAATTTTAAAGGCATTTAAAGAACTATAAACCCGTTCGATAATTTTACATGTAAAATAAAATACAGTGAAGTATCAAATCAAGAGAAAATAAAATATAATTGAATTATGATGGTAATTTATTTTTAATCTCTTTTATACAAAAAAGTAGACTTTTTTTGTGTTTTAGTGGAGCAAGGAGGTTGTTTTTCTAATCTTTTTGAAAAAGATAGAATATTTCTTAAATTAAAGTGTTATTGACATTACCATTTTTTTAAATTATAAAGGCTTTACTCGATTTTTACTAATGTAACAAAGTGCCAAACGGCATATTTGTTCCAAAGAATTCGGAGAACTCTTATCTTACTGCCCGAGTGAAAACTCAAAGGCTTAAGCACAGTCAATTTCAACACGACATATTTTAACCTATTTATATCTCAATATTATTTTTACCACAAGTATTCAAATCATTAATCATCCCATCTGATGAGACAATGTTCCTTTAAAAAAGAGTAGGGATTCTTGTTATCACGAATGCCATTCAAGTTGAATGTCATCCCCTCTAATTATGTATTTAATAAATAGATCTACACGATGGAAATATGACATACATCATGATGTCAATCAAACATGTGGGACCCACTATTTTCTTTTATCCTATTGGTTGGAGGGGCTGAAATTCAACTAAGAAGAGTCCATACTCCCACTCCAATCTCCTCGACTCTATCATTTAGTGGGGCCCATTTCACAAAATCTAATCGAAGTAATTAAAGTCGTCTAAGTACGTTTACACTCATCCAAATTAAAGTGAAGAGGCCCAAACTCCCCGATAGTGATGGATTTGTACGTTGTAATGCCTGGCCAAATAATTGCGTCCCAATCTTCCTTCATTTTCACCCATTCGCATTTCGCTTGAAATCCAGTCAGCATCAGCTACCTACTACATCACCAGATCCGCGTGTATGCTACGAGTCTTTTCTTTGGCGAGGATTAACAACGTATTAAACTAAACGAAATTTACCGAAATACCCTTTCTCCCGCCTTCTTCAACAAGGCTCCTATCGATCGAATGATTCAAATAATCGTCTAACCAAAACAACATCCAAATATCCAAACCTTGGTGTTCTTGCAGAACTCCAAATCGCTCCAGCAACTCTCATCCACCACCACGTCGGGGCTCCGATGAGGATCCATATAAACAGCTCCGATCGACGACGTGAACACGATCCGACGGACACCAGCCTCCGCCGCCGCATCTATCACGTACTTCGTCCCGTTCACCGCCGGCTCCACCATCTCATCCTGCAAACAAACAAAAGGGAAAATTTTACATCTTCGAAACCCTAACACTATAAATAATAATAATAAAAAAAAAAGCCTTCGAGACGTCGGAATGGGCAGCGGAAACCGACCGGATTGTCAGTAACGGGAGAAGCCGTGTGGAAGACTCCATCGCAGCCTTTGATCGCCTCGCGGAGGCTTTCGAAGTCGAGCAGATCCGCCTTGCACAAGATCAGCCGTTGATCTGCTCCTTCAAGTGCTCTCAGATGAGAATTCTTCGGATCCTCTGTTTCCACAACACAAACGAAGAATCAATAAATCTCGACTTTCAGACAAACAAAAATCAGTAACAAAAGCAAGAAAACGAAATCCGCTCGAAATCTCGATTTTATGAAATCAGGATCCGAGAAATCGAAATCGAAATCGAAATCGACCTGGATTCCTGACAGTTCCTTTTACGGTGTAGCCTCGTTCGAGCAGGAGCTTCACGAGCCAGGAGGCGATGAATCCGCCGGCGCCGGTGACGCAGACGGTCTGGCCGGTGGAGGAGGAGCTGTCTTCTATCGGCATTCCGACGTTCTCCGGCCTGACACACGTGTGGTGGTTTCAGAAGCACGTGAGAAGGAGTCAAGAGAAGAAGTAGGTGAGAATGCGATCGATGCCTAGGAATTCAAGATGAGGAACGAGTATTTAAGGAAGGAAATTGGAAGGGTTGGTCGGGGGGTCCTCTAACCCTTGTGGCTAACTGTGGTTAAGTGGGTTCATGACGAAGTCCTTAACCATGGTTAGTGGTAGTTGGGACAATTTTACAAAACTGTAAACACTGGTTACGTCTGGCTGATGGGATTGTGACTGGGGAGACTGACCACGTGACCATCGGCTGCGATCCTGGACTGTAGATAAATGTGAGGGTCTTGATCTGGACCGTTGGATTGTGCAATTGATGGTTGGTGGCTCAGGGAATGCCACAGGTGAGAATGGATAATTTCAACTTTCGAGGTTGGGCTCTGCACATATTGCAATTTGCTTGTGAAAAATGACTATTATGGATATACCCTCTTTAATGGGATTGCGTGCTTCCAAAATAATAACTCTTTTACAAAGTCTTTGTAGAAGATAGTATCAAAGCAATCATTAAATACTATTTTTAGTGAGTTAAGAAATCCAATCCATTCATCATCTTTTACACCTATCGTGTTATCATGTTTTTTTTTGTATATATAACTTTAAATTGCATTTTGTAGGGATTACCGTTTGATTGACCTGTTTATTTTTGACATGTGCATAAAGTTGAAACCTGTGTTCAGGAATTAGTTAACGTGTACATATTCTTGATTTAAATAATATTTTATATGTATATACCAAAGTAGGTGTTAGAGCCTATTAATGAACGGATTTGATTTTTTAAAGGTAGTCTCCACCCATATGCACATCTAGTATGATGGAACGTTGCTTTATTGTAGATTTCCTATTTTGTTGATGGGAAACTAATTTGTCTCTCCCTCAAAGGATCTCACAGTTATTTGTCTCTGTCAACCGTCACATAATGGTCCTCTTGTTTTGAATAATATTTTATATGTATATATCAAAGTGGGTTGACTGAGTGGTATAGACCACGATTCCTGTCTCTTCCAGAGCTAGAGGTCTTAGTATTGACCCCCAATTCTTCCTTTTCAGGAACCGAAGGTTGATTTCACTTGTGCTACCACCTAGGGGCCATAGGAATTTTACCCATCTTCTCTCTAGGCCTAGAGAGAATAGTCCAGCACAAAGGGTTAGGAACCCTCTGTTAAAAAAGAAAAATTTTAATTTGTCTCGTCCTAAAAGGTTCCCACAGTTATTTATCTCTGTCAAATGTCACGTAATGGTCCTCTTGTTTATATATATATATATAAAGAGTAATGATCCTCTCTTCTTCTTCATCTTAATAATAGTTGTAAATCGGGAGGTGTATTTTGATAGATTTATACTATCATATTTCTCAGTGAAGGATGAAAACTCAGCCCAAAAAAAAAAAAGTTGGTATACAATGATATGAAATGAAATCCTTTGAGAACTTGATGCATTAAAATCAAGCAGCGCTAGGATTCATTATTTGGGTGCGAGCATGCATAATGATTCTAAAATGGATATATACGGACTATAATTTGAAGGCGTAAAAGGTTGAGTCGCAATTTGTTAGGCTTTAGCTTAGATTCTCATATCACCTCCGGGGGTTGGCTCTTTAGCATAAGGCACAGATTTGCTCTCCAAAGTGTGTTGGAATCGCCTCAAATTTATTTGGTGAACATGTAAAAAGGTTTATAGTTTAATATCCGACCCGATATTTGTTTCATGGGCTTTTCCTTTATGGGCCATTGGCTTCGACCTAATACTCTAGTGCCACATGAATTCATATGTGCCTTTTATTGGTGTTGGTGTTGGTTAATTACTGTATTGAGTAAATCCTCATCTGGGGGGATTTTGGCCCGGTCAACAAATGGGGATAATTTTCTCAAGGGGTTTGGATAAACTAATGTGGGCCCCTGTCATTGGTTGAGTTGGACCGGAGCCTGGCTAGTGTTTGCAAAATTTATTTGCCCTATAATGGCCATAAATAACATACCCTTTCTAAAAAGATTCTGAGGTCATTATAATTTATTAAAGTCGAGGGTTTGGGATTCATGACTGTATTCCTTTCATGATAAAAAGGCTAAATATGTTGAAATTGTGAGGTTTTAACTCATGACGTCTCACCTTTTTAAAGGACTAACTTAATCACTACTTAAGCACTACACCATACAGTACTTGTACATAATTATTTATTAAAAATTATCAAAAGTAATTAAATGGAGCAGGGACCTGATACGTGGGTCATGCCAGTGCTTCGCAAGAGTTATTGTGCTAGTACAAATTACAATACAAAACGTATTTAACTCCATGCCAGAAAATACATTTTTACCATTATAATATATTATAGCCAAGGGATTTGGCTTCAATTTTGACCCGCGGTTTTAATTTTGACTGACAATTATGCTTTTCTTCTCTCAAATGTTCCACACCTCTCTCCACTACTCATGCAACAGGCCACTAATTTTTTTATCAAACCACTTATGTTTCGGTTGTTCCTTTATGTAACTATCCCCTTTGTGCTCCAATCTCTCTACTATTTTATGCAACTTGTTCTGTGGAAAAACGGTAACTTGTTTTAATATATAATTATTTATTTTACAATACAGAGAAATACCATGCTAGGTACGGTTTAATGTGCTAGTTTTTAGTCACTTCAGATGCCAAACAACAACAACAAGAATCACGAGCAATTTGTAGCTATGATCGTACTAAAATAAATTGAAACCAATCTTAACCCTCGAAAGCTACAACTAAGAAATGTAATAAATAATGACAGTTGTAACATCCATCACATGCCTTTCAGGATCAAATCATAGTTGTTAATATCGTTTCGGACCTCATTTCGCTCTGGCCTGCAAAATGAAAAGTTTCTGCCGATTCGGGATTTCGACGAAACTTTTCGGATTTACATTCCGAGAAAAATATAACAAAATATATATACATATATAAGTAAAAAAAAAAGAAAAAGTAATAAATATAGATTTAATCCATTATAGTAATTTTTTTGGAATTATATTTTGTGAAAATATTAGAAATACAAAATATATGTGTAAAAAAAGTAAAAAAAAAATAATTTTGTAAAATTCTATTTTGACTGAAAAGTTACATTTCGGCCGAAATCAGATTTCGGCCGAAATTGGTCGAAATCTTGAATTTCGGCTGATATTGACCGAAATTCAAACCGAAACGAAATTTCGGCCACTGGACCAAAACGAAAATTTTCGACCATTTCTGCCAAAACGAAACGATATTAATAACTATGGATCAAATCCATTAACCAGATATCTTCGTGTTCTTCCCCAGCTTAAAAAATTGCAAAGTTTCAAAAGATAAGTGAGAATTACAATCCAACAAATGTAAAATCCAAAACTTGAATATATGCATTAGAATATATGCATATGGAAGACCCAAAACTCGAGGCTTGAAGTACCGGAAATAGAATAAGGAAATCTAAGCATAATGTCCAAGTTTTGAGATATAATATTCGAATTCTTCCCCGTTAAAAATGTGTTATGAACTTGGAAATTGAACCCGAATTATATATATAAATTTGGTTAGTGCAAAAGCCTTTTGGGTTGGTGTTGGGGTTGGTGTTTGTATTGAGCAAATCCTCATCTGGGGAATTTTGTCCTGTCAACATATGGGGATAATTTTCTCAAGGGGTTTGGATAAACTAATGTGGGTCCCTGTCATTGGTTGAGTTGGACCGGAGCCTGGCCAGTTGCAAAATTTATTTGCCCTACAATGGCCATAAATAACATAACCTTTCTAAAAAGATTCGGCTGTCATTATAATTTATTAAAGTCGAGGGTTTTGGATTCATGAGTAGATTCCTTTCATGATAAAAAGCCTAAAAATGTTGAAATTGTGAGATTTTAACTCATGACGTTCACCTTTTTAAAGGAATAACTTAATCACTACACCGCACATTACTTATATATAATTATTTATTAAAAATTATCAAAAGTAATTAAATGGAGCAGGGACCCTGATACATGGGTCATGCCTGTGCTTCATAGTTATTAATTTCGTTTTGTTTCGGCCAAAATAGCCGAAAATTTTCGTTTCGATAAGTGGCCGAAATTTCGACTTTTTTGTTTGAATTTCAGTCAATCTCAGCCAAAATTCAAAATTTCGGCCGAAATGTGACTTTTCGGCCGAAATGGAATTTTATGTAAGTATTTTTTTTTTTTACTTTTTTACACATATTTTTTGTATTTCTTAAATTTTCACAAAGTATAATTCCAAAAAAAATTACTATAATGGATTAAATCTATATTTATTATTTTTTCCATTTTTTTTACTTATATGTATATATATTAGAGGATTTTACCCAAAAAATCCCCTAAGACTTGTCAATTGCCAAAATCACCACCAACATCTTAAAAAGACCACAGTAGTCTCAAAGGCCCTGTTTGGTATTTTTTTTTTTTTTTTTGCTTTTAGCGCTGAGCGGGGATATCCCCGTTCATTCTAAGTAAATGAGCGGGGATATCCCTGTTCGTCGTTCATTACAACTTAAAGACTGTCGAACACCCCTTTTCCCTTTGCCTTTTTTGGTATCCGGACGAATCTCTCTGCCCACCCTTTATGGGAGAATCCTATTCTTGAATCTTGATCAAATGATTAAAATGCAACATTTCCCACCTTTTCACCAATTTTTTTAGTTGCAGATACTTTCCTCTTGCACATCTTCTAACTATAACAACCACTATAATGAATGCCTATTCATGTCAACAAGTATCTATTTGATCATAAGTTGGAAGACATCCAACTTCCCGCTAAATGAACTCGATTTTTATACAATAAAATAAACCCCTTCTTCTTCATTTCTATACTGAAATCTGAATCATACAATTTACAAAGAAAAGCGGAGACTTCATGAATGCCAACTAGATCATTCTGCATTGTTTATGATTTCAAAGTAAGTTAATGTGGAATAAGGGTTGCAGAGAGATTCGTCCGGATACCAAAAAAAGGCAAAGGGAAAAAAGGTGTTCGACAGTCTTTAAGTTGTAATGAACGACGAACAGGGATATCCCCGCTCAGCGCTAAAAGAAAAAAAAAATACCAAACAGGGCCTTTGAGACTACTGTGGTCTTTTTAAGATGTTGATGGTGCTTTTGGCAATTGACAAGTGTTAGGGGATTTTTTTGGGTAAAATCCTCTATATATTATGTTATATTTTCCTCAAAATGTAATTCCGAAAAGTTTTATCAAAATCACGAATCAGCTAAAACTTTTCATTTTGCAAGTTAGAGTAAAATGAGATCCGAAACGATATTAACAACTATGCTGTGCTTCACAAGAGTTATTGTACTAGTACAAATTACAACACAAAACTTATTTAACTCCATGCGAGAAAATACATTTTTACCATTATAATATATTATAGCCAAGGGATTTAGCTTCAATTTTTGACCCGCGATTTTAATTTTGACCGACAATTATGCTTTCTAGGAAATTCTTATGGGTTTTTTGTCCTTTCCAGTTTCGTCAAATATTTTATAGAGGATTTTACCCAAAAAATCCCCTAAGACTTGTCAAAGGCCAAAAGCACCATCAACATTTTATAAAGACCACAGTAGTCTCAAAGGCCTTGTTTGGTATTTTTTTTTCTTTTAGCGCTGAGCAGGGATATCGCAGTTCATTCTGAGTAAATGAGCAGGGATATCCCCGTTCGTCGTTCATTACAACTTAAAGACTGTCGAACTCCATTTTCCCCTTTGCCTTTTCTGGTATCCGGACGAATCTCTCTGCAACCCCTCTTCTACATTACCTTGCTTTATGGGAGAATCTTATTTTTGAATCTTTTAAGTAGAAAGTTTTGGGCACCATTGAAGAGGTTGGTAGTTTAGATTTACCTTTTTTACATTTGATTAAACCTAGAAGCACAATCTCCACATGTGTTTTTCTTTTACCCAAAAAGTTGATGTTTTGAAGTATTCATTAAAGCTTCCATCTCCTTGACGGATAATTAATATTTACTCCATAGTTAATCCACATTAACTTTTTTAAGATAAAATGACCATATTTCAGTAATACAAATGGGCATTGGCTTTGAATGTAATAGAAGACGGTAGAATTGGGCATCATCAGCTTTTGTTTACATAAAAATGGTTGGATATGGGGACGGGCATGGGAATTGGCTTACATAGAAATGATTAAGCTTTGAAAATAGTTTTGTGATTCTATCAGTTACATACACATGGGCATTAGTTTAATAAGAATATCCATGTTCACAACACTAACTTGGGCGGGGATATCCCCGTCCCAACTGAAACCACTCTGAGACAGTACTGCAGTGGGCAAGGATATCCCTATTCACAGCACTAATTTGGGCGGGGATATCCCCGTCCCAACTAAAACCACTCTAAGAGACAGCACTGCAGTGGGCAGGGATATCCCTATTCATAGCACTAACTTGGGCGGGGATATCCCCGTCCCAACTGAAACTACTCTGAGAGACAGCATTGATAGTACTCTAGTGCGCGGGGATATCCCCGCTTACAGTGCTAACACAGGTGGGGATATCCCCTTCCAAAACACTGTTATTGGCGGGGATATCCCTGCCCACAAGACAATGCATGCGTAGATATCTCTGTCTAGTCCATAAGAGAAATGCATCTTTACAGCCCATGAAGACATAAAGAAAACCTGTATCAAAGGTAGACATGCACCTTCACATTCACATCAATCATCAAGTTCCCTGACAATCACACATTCGTCCATCAACATCTAGACATACACATTCACATAAACATTTAACAGCAAGTTCCTTGCCAATTACACGCATATTCTAACAAAATAGTATAAGGTAAATTAAATTAACAACTGTCTACACAAATACATCGTCTCTGACTAGAAACAATATGCACATCTAATTCTCCAAAAGCATGTCATAATGTGTCAACTGAATACACATGCAAAATAACCATACAAAAAAAAACTGGTCAATTATACAAAAAGATCAAGGTTAGTTTCTTAGTCTAAAGCACTTAAATCCAATCTATAGGAGTTTAGCACCCTGGTCCTTTTGAATATCTCCAGAACTATTTTGCTCCGATAAAATGGAATGTCAGCTTGTGTGAACTTGAGTGGTTTTCAGAGAATGCAGTGTTCAGCGAAAGCACATGTGAAGACTCCACAGTCGTTCCCATTGTCTTGGTGGGGAATGTCCATCTTTTCTTTGAAAGTCCAGACGAAAGGGTCATTCCAACCATAAACCGCAAATTTTGAAGTTAGCCAACCAACCTGGGGAGTATCGAAGTAGAAGATTAGTTTGCAAGTAGTTAGAGAATAATTTGTATAAAGATAGTACAATGCATACTTACAAATTCCTTGCAAGTAGTTAGAGAATAATGATCACTTGTTGAGCTATTGTAAATTTCCATATTACCTCATCTGGGTAACCAACCAGCAAACTAAAGTGATCAAAGCCACAATCAAATGGGTACATCATGGTGGTGAAAAATTTATAACATGTACAAACTAGCTGGCAAGTGCTTCCTTAAATAGTAGAAGGATCAAGATACAGAGTTCAGTACACCATGTATAAGAACCTAAACAAACACAGAATTTATATTTTATATTTTTTGAACTTGCCAATGGTGCAACGACAGTTTTCCTAAGCCACAAACTTTGGTGCCAACCCCCTTCAAATGCTAAAAAGTAAATTACATTTTATGGTGCCTTAACTCAAAGCATCCATGGAACAATTTTTGTTATTTGAGTTTTTCTCACTTTCTATACCAATGCCATTGGACTTGGATCAAAGCACCAAGAATTCCCAATTGCTTTACACATAATTTCATCCCTTAGTATTTATACCTCTCATATCCATGGTTGTTCTATGCCCATTATAAAGCAAATCAACTTGCGCACCCTGCTCTGATTTTGGGGTATATTATTCAATTTGTATTTACTCTACTTGTGATTGAACAGAAGTGTGAATGAACCATGAATTGTTGATCACATACATCAAGCCATGGGAAAATAGATAGATCATAATATAGAGTTACTAAAACACATTCATTTACAATTGTCTTTCAAGAAGATGAGAAAAATGACTATTCCAATTAACAGGGGAATGTTGTTAACAAAAACATAAAGCAACTTCAGACCGTCCAACTATAACCACAGCGATAAATTTCTTTATGTACCAATTCCATTAAAAATAACCAACCAAGATAAAGCATAGTAATAACAAAATGAAAATTCCAAAATAAATAAACAATTATGGTAGGAATGTCCTCCTCCTAAGTAATTGCTGTCACTCTTCTTCAGTCACTTAGATTAAATAAGTCCTGTAAATCCAATTCCCACCAAAAAGAAAATATTGGCAGTCACTTTGGACAAAAGGGTCGGTTTGGTTGAGGAATCAATGGCAATAGAATGAAATGGAATCATCCAAGATTGTGAAAATATTGGCAGCTACTCTCACATCTTTCAAGTACCAGTCTTGTGAAAATAGCATCTGCAAGGAAAAATCTGAAAACAAGAAGAGAGGTTAGGGATTCGTACCAGCGGTGAGGAAGAAATGCAAGTGGGGAGGAGAGGAAGGAAGAACTTCGGTTGAGTCGATCTCTGCTGCCGTCGCCGACCGATTGGGAGAGAAAGGAAGATAGACGGAGGGAGAGAGAAGAAGGTGAATGGGGGAATAGGGGAAAAGGGTTTTTGGGTCTAGGGAAGACAGACGGACGGAGAGAGAAGAAGTGGAATAAGGAAATAGGGGAAAAGGGGTTTTGTGTCTGGGGATATCCCTGCTCAGAGAAAACATTAAAAAAAATTCCAAACAGGGTTTTTGAGACTATTGTGGTCATTATACTATATTGATAGTGTTATTGGTCCATTACGAGTCTTAGGGGATTTTTTGGGTAAAATCCTCTATTTTATACGACTTTCATCACATTCCCTATCGATTCTAGTTTTTGAAGTGCTAGAATATTGTCGTTCTTGTAGGTTCTTGTTGCTGTCAAGTTTCTTTGAATTTCCATCTTTAGAAGTATTATAAGTTCCTGGTCATATTTTATTTGATTCCATTAGATCAGCCCTTGATTGTAGGTGTAATCCCCAAGCGCTAAATTAGGAACTAAAAGTTCCCGTCAAGTAAAGATCTATATTTTAGTAGAAAATTATGGTTGCAACTGTTGAAGACTTCTATGTATGTATAGGTTCCTTTTTTTTGTGATAAATTTCTCTTGAGTTTCTATTGCTATTCTTATTTGGCTTGAGGGGATCCTTGGGAAGTACCACTATTAGATTACTTGCAATTTCTAAGAAATGGGGTTTTGCTTTTGAGTGTTTGAAGTCCTAATCAGCTGGACTGCACCTGGCAACATGGGCCATTGGTGGAGATCTGCAAGGGATTGGATAATTAGATCTTCCAATATGATGAGATATTATATAATCACCCTATTTTTAAACTTTTTTTTTTCTATCGGAGGCTTCCTAATCCTTTGGACTGGACTAATCCCTCCGAACTTAGGGAAGCAAGAAAAACTCCCCTGTGGCCCTAGTGTAGTAATGCAGTTTCGAGCCTACAACCTCCGAATGCAAGCCGTGGTCCTAGGCCAATTGAGTTACCCCTTTAGCCTCATTTTTATCCTGTGAAAAACGAATCTTCTTTATGGAACTTCACCATTTTTACCCTATGATGGTGGTGGGTATTTAAGGAGTTTTATGATTTTGTGTGTGGGTGTGGGCGTGTGGGCCTGGGGGTGTTTGGTGTTTTGCTAAATTAGGTGGAGACAACAAAAATTCCATCTTGGAAATTAATGGAAACATAAAATAGAATTCACTTCACTTCATCGGATTTCTTGACATCTCATCAACTAGACGCACAATTGATGAAGTTCGAAAGAGTTTTAAATCCCACATGAAGAATAACCTTGTGTTACCTAAATCAAGATATCTAAGCTATGGATCACGTGCGCATTTATATTATTGATTAATTTGTTTACTTCAGAATCAATCCCATAATGGTCACTCCTATCATGATTGATTACATTAAATCTAAAATTTCCATGGCCCCTCCATGACCACTTAAAATTGTAATGCTTATGGCCTAGTTGTTTACCTAGAATACAAGGAATTGAGGCGAGAGGTGAAGCATATGACCGTTTGTCAATTTAATTATATAAAATTTCATTTCGGCCGAAATTGATCGAAATTCAAACCGAAAAGTTTAGACCGAAATTTCGTTTCAACCACTTGACCGAAACGAAAAATTTCGGTCATTTCGGCCGAAATGAAACAAAATTAATAACTATGGTTTTGAGAATGCAATAGTAGTCTAAATAGATTCTACACTGTGTTACAAGAAGCAATGTTTTCAATATAAATGTAATTTTGAGTCCCTGTGCTTAATTCAGGTACCCATAGTTCACCATTTTGAGTTGCTTTTGAGTTTGAGTTTTGAGTTGCACTTGAGTCTCAAAATCTAAAAGCAAACTCAAATAATAAACAATTAAATAAAAAAGGTCAGCTCAAATTGCATTTTCATTTGGGGTGGTTTAGACTTTAGACTCAGAGTATACAAATTTCGCTACTTTCAAAAGCATTTTGACTACTGAACATTTTGGTTGTTGGTATTTTGTCATCAATCTAGCAGTTTTTCTATTTCTTTCTAACCGTTAGAAGATGTAAAGTTGCCTCATGACAAAGATTGGGAGCAGTTGGATTTTACTTGTTTTCCTTGTTTTCCTCCTTTTGCTAGATTGGTGCAGTGATACGTGGAGGGGTACTTCAATGCGATGAACAGGGATGGATCCTTATTGGTATGGAAGGGCTAAGGTTGCTTGCAACTGATCTATCAGTGGTTTGGTGGATTTAACTCCTGTTGGCTTCAGATAGTGGGTGAGGTTTTACAGGTGACCGCCCTAAGACCAGGTTAGATAGTGATTTTGATGGGTTAGATCAGGAATGGACTAATGTGATTTCACTCTCAGTCAAGTTCAGAGAATTGTTTGGGTTAAGTTGCTCTCACCCTCTCCCTCCTCTTTATAGGGTAATAACATATTTATCAACATGATTTCCTGTTTGGGGGTGTTGACAAATGTTTTGTGTTAGCAGTCAACCTACCTAATTTAGCCCCCTTCTTTTATGAGGGCTTGGCACCACCATTAGTATTGGCTAAGTTTAAACTTGCACAGTTTTGTATAGTGCGACTGCTTTAAAATGAACTCAGGTCTACACTGTGGCAGGCGTAATCGAAATGGAATAGTTCATACAAATGACACAACATGGTTGAGACAAAGACTTCGATGATGATGGTATTTATAAACATAGTACATAAATATTAAAAAGAAAAAAAAAAAACCATAGTATCTACATAAGTAAGGAACCGGTCTTATGAGGACAGTCCGCATGGTGAGGAACACCTAATAGGTCATACCTTATGACCCATCTAAATGGACCACATAGACACAATCCCGCAATAGTCACCGAATCCTATGGATTTGCACAGATTTGAATGGAATTGACTGGACTGTTGGATTGAGAATCGACTCTTATTGTTTGATATAAAGTCTTTAAACTTGTGGACCACGAATGAAGAGGTTAAAAGTATTAGATTGACTTTAAATTTAAAATCCAAGTTGGGTCCCTCTCCATCCCATTATCAGTGGGGTCCCAAAGTGGGCCCCACTTAGTGGGCCGCATGGTAAGACCGTAAGGACAGTTGGTCCCCAATAAATAATACTTAAAAGCATTCGATTTCTTTCCTAAATAATAATAATAATAATAATAAAAACTGACCTGCCATGCTAATGAAAAGGCAGGTTTGTCCTTACATATCCTACATGAGAATGGGTAGGTGCTGGACAAAAAGTTGTGATTCGTGGTGGGGATGGTTTAGATTTGGTTTTCTCTTATCAAATGAAAATCACAAATAACCCTAGTCCGAAAATCAACTCATTACGACCCATTAGCCCATTATGAACTCCTTAGCAGAAAATATAAACCCTTCTTTCAAATCAATGCACGTCCCCACCTGAGCCATGCGTATATAAAGTTCTCTCTAAAGAAGTAAATATGAAAGTTGTGCAAGTCTTTATTAATTAATCACATTGTCAATTTATACTCTGACAAATAAAATGTGAACCCTCCAAAGAAGTTTTCAAACAACAATCCAGTCTTGGCAAGGTTTTGAGAGGATTTTCTTTCCTCCCAAAGCTTCACTTGGTGTCACACTCCATCCCGAACTAATCACGTTTAGCACTAATTAATTGAGATTAGTGTGGATTAATTAAGTTAAGTATGATTAATGGTCAAAATGAATTAAATTAATCACAAGTGAATAAATTGAACTTAGTGAAATGAATTTAGAAGAAATTGATTTGATTGAGTTGATTTTATATTCAATTTGATGAAACTAAGGACTTTTCCGTAAATACGAATTTATGCATTTCGTCGGATACTGTAAAACTTGATACCATCAAGTGTATTTCGATGAGTACATTAACTTTCATAAAGTACTCGATTTCATTTGACTTCAAAAGAAGCAAGTGAGTCTTAATTTGACTCAAACTATAAATATGTATAATATATGGGGTTCAAATGCAAATTCCAACTCGTGAAAGGGTTAAAAGAGCCGAAGTTGAAGTTACTCGATTGTTCCAGCTGAAACTACAGCAATTGAACTCAGACCTGAGTTTTCTTCTTGCTTTCTTCCATTTTCTTCATCCTTTGGTAAGGTTTAAAGTGTGCAAAGGGTTGGGGTCATCTTTATCGTCATCTTCTTCAAGTTTCTTGGAGCTATATATAGAGGGAAATCACAGAATTTTCCTTTTCTTCTAGTCACAGCTTTTGAATTGTGGAAGAATTAGTCTCAAATGAAATTAGTAAAGAAACTTTTTGGGATGGAAATTTGTGTTGGAAGCATTTTATACTTTATATCCTTGCATTGTATTTAAATATGCCAAGGAAATGTTTGTGCATGGTGTAAATGAGTTTTGTCTTATACATGAGAAATGTATATTTGTTTATATTCCGTATAATGTGTTATTTGATATCCCTTGTAAATTTTATGTGATTGGAGTTCACTAGAGTAAGTATGCGATGCAATTCGGGATTAACTCGGATTAGTCATAATCTTGAACTCGAATCGTGTCACTTAGTAAAAGAAATAAATTTGAAGCACATTTTTAAACCCCCAAAGAGCAGTTTTATAATTTCTTTAACAAGTCTCCATTGGCCGGCAGATCGCTTGCCATCCTCAACTCATATTATTATTTTTTTTTTTCTGATAATACAGATAGAGATGAGTTTTATTAACCGGGAACAAAACATAACATTCAAAGTTTCCTCTTAGTTAAACCATGACCATTCGTTACTCCCCACATGGCCATCTCTTGCATTTGACCCAAAAGCTGCTAACATAAGATAAGTAGCAATCAATGGAGGGCTCATGTAGAAAGAGAAGGATGAAGAGATGAAAGCCAATCAAAATGTGACGGGTTATTTTGCCCCCCACCTACCTTGTGACCAACAACTATTGGCTAATTCTTCTTTGATGCTTTCTATACTCACCAACCATTTCCAAGCTAATATGATACATTTTTCTTTGTAAAAAATATCATATTTTTTTAATCATTCCAGAATCCAATAAAAAAATACAGTCCCCTACCAAAAGGAACTATTATTATTTCATAATTTTTTTTATGAAAATTATTATTTAAGATGATGACTGATCTGTGATGATTATGCCCGCTCTATATCGATTAATTATAATGTAAAGATTTTAAGACAAAAAATATCAAGATAAGTAATTTTATTTTGTTGTGGATGTTGATAACAGCTAACCACCCATTTTAATACTACACCAACTTTGTTTGATAAAACTATTGACGTTCATGCTAAGCATCAGCTTCTTAGTAGGAGATGTCTGAAATTCGTTCCAATCAAATTGAATGAGCATGTGCATATGTCAATGTTCGTTGGGGAGAAATTTGGGTCATCGTCTTGGGTCTTGGAATGGAAAGGTGTGTGCCAACCTCACCAATCATAAAAAGTAGAATCTCCCTTCATCAAGGGCACCTACCAAAATTGCTGCAAGGCAGCCGTGTGGAACTCATGTAGGAAAAAAAATTCATGTGAAATGAAATAGTTGGTTCAATTAATTGAATCTGGTGTAAGATGTTGATGTCGATGGCGAAATGTGCGAAGACAATATATGTGTAAAATGGTATGCTCTAAGTGGAATAGTAGGAAAACAAGCCCAAGCTATGAGAAAAGAAGTCAAGAGAAAAGTAAGGATTGAATCATGAGTAGTTAGGTGAGAAAGTGGTAGTACTCAACTTAGTGGAGTTCGACCTTTTAACCTTCAGTTTGGTTTATAGATATTCACCAGATTGTTAAACCCAACCCAGACGAAACTTGACTTGATCAATTGCCCCCGAACTCTCTATCTAAGGCGACTGTAATTTCAACTTGACAGTCGAGAGGTGAGAGCCATTCAACAAAATCGAAATTCAAGAGCCTGTTTACAGCAAAGGGTGTATTTAGTTTGACTTCTTACAAAAACAAAAGTGCTTTTATAATAAAAAAATAAAGTCATTGAAAAACTCAATATTAACTATCCCAATGGAGAATGTCCATGTAACAAATTAAGTAATTTACAATCACTCAGTGTTCTTATAAAATTTAGTAAAAGCTTCAATAGAAAAAAGTAAGAAGAAGATGGAATAACAAGATATATGAAAGGAAACTAATTAAAAAAAAAAGTTGAAAACCAACATTTTCCGGCCATACATAATTAGGCAAAACACTCACCAATTTCAATATAGATCGATAGTCTGGCCTATTTCCCATTAAAATTTGTCAAAAACTTAGCGCCAAATACATACCAAATTCAATAAAACAAAATACTAACTAACCAAAACAGTACCTAACTCATAGCTTTAAATGAATCAACAACAAGTGACAAGGATTCTAAGCAATCTTTGGCATTCTCATCTTCCTCTGACAAACAAATCGTATCTTTACAGGCATTGGGATCGAAGTTGGAATTTTCTACACATGAAAATCTCAACTGAAATTTCTCATTTTAGTTTTTGTAGCGAATGAACAAATTCTTTTAAACACAACCCTTTTCATGATCATTTAAGCTAAGCATTTCATTGAAATATAATAATACTAAGTGGGGCCCACATATGTGTAGAGAAAAAGCATGACAAGTTATTATACTAAGTAGGGCCCACAAATGTGTAGTTCTCTTCTATTATATATATAATATAATAATACTAAGTGGGGCCTACAGATGTGTAGATGTAGAGTAAAAGTATGACAAGTTCTTCTACTAAGTGGGGCCAATAGATGTGTAGTTCTCGTTTTATTATATATATCTAATATAATAATACTAAGGGGGGCATACAGATATTATAATAATACTAAGTGGGGCCAACAGATGTGTAGAGAAAAAGCATGAAAAGTTCTTCTACTAAGCGGTATAATATAATAATACTGAGTGGGGCCTACATGTGTAGATGTAGAGAAAAAGCTTGACAAGTTCTTCTACGAAGTCGGGCCCACGGATGTGTAGTTCTTTTTTATTTTATACATATATCTAATATAATAATACGAAGTGGAGCCCACAGATGTGTAGTTCTCTTGTATTACATTTATATAATATAATAATACTAAGTGGGGCTCACAGATGTGTAGAGAAAAAGCATGACACTTTTTTCTCTTTTATAATAAGGGCATAGATATTATATGATTATTATTATCATATACTAAAATTATATTATTATATTATAATATTTGGGGGGCCACAAAGGTGTAGTAAAAAAGTATGCAACTTCTTTTTTCTTTTATAATAAGGGTATAGATATAGATTTTACATTATTATTATTATTATATAATAATATATTATTATATTATATTATATTATTTGGGGGTGGGCCCCACAAAGGTGTAGTGAAAAGGTTTGTAATTTCTTATAATAATATATTATTATATTATATTATATTATTTGGGGGTGGGCCCCACAATGGTGTAGTGAAAAAGTTTGCATTATAAAATTTGGGGTTGGGCCCCACAAAGGTGTAGTGAATAAGTTTTTAATTTCTCATAATAATATATTATTATATTATAATATTAGGGTGGGCCCCACAATGGTGTAGTGAAAAACAGTTTGCAACTTTCCTTCTTTTATAATAGTAGTAGATAGATAGTAGATAGTAGATGGTAGATATTTGGAGGCGGGCCCCACAATGATGTAGTGAAAAAGTTTGCATTATAATATTTTGGGGTGGGGCCCGTAAAGATGTAGTGAAAAGTTTACAATTTCTCAAAATAATATATTATTATATTATATCATAATATTTGGGGGTGGCCCTACAATGGTATAGTGAAAAAGTTTGCAATTTCTCATAATAATATATTATTATATTATATTATACTATTTGGGGGTAAACCCCCATAATGATGTAGTGAAAAAATTTGCAATTTCTCATAATAATAGATATATTATTATACTATATTATAATATTTGGGGTGGGGCCCACAATGGTGTAGTGAAAAAAGTTTGCAACTTTCACTCTTTAATAATAGTAGTAGTTGATATTAGATAGTAGATATTTTGGGGTGGGCCCCACAATGGTGTAGTGAAAAAGTTTGCTTTATAATATTTTGGGGTGGGCCCCACAAAGGTGTAGTGAAAAAGTTTACACGTTCTCAAAATAAAATATTATTATATTATATTATAATATTTGGGGTGGGCCCCACAATTGTGTAGTGAAAAAGTTTGCAATTTCTCATAATAATATATTATTAGATTATATTATGCTATTTGGGGGTGGGCCCAACAATGATGTAGTGAAAAAGTTTGCATTATAATATTTGGGCTTGGGCCCCACAAAGGTGTAGTGAAAAAATTTACAATTTCTCATAATAATATATTATTATATTATATTATAATATTTGGGGGTAAGCCCCACAATGGTTTAGTGAAAAAAGTTTGCAACTTTCCTTCTTTTATATTGGTATAAGTAGTGGAAGTAGATAGTAAATAGTAGATATTTAGGGGTGGGCCCCAGAATGGTGTAGTGAAAAAGTTTATATTATAATATTTTGGGGTGGGCCCCACAATGGAGTTGAAGTAGATAGTAGAGAGTAGATATTTGGGGGTGATATTTGGAGGTAGGCCCCACAATGGTGTAGTGAAAAAGTTTGTAATTTCTCCAAATAATATATTATTATATTATATTATAATATTTGGGGGTGGGCCTTGCAACAGTGTCGTGAAAAAGTTTATATGAGATAGATAGATAATAAGGATATAGATATTATATTATTATTATTATATAATATATTATTATATTTTATTATAATATTTTGGGTCGGCCCCACAATGGTTGGGTGAAAAAGATATTATATTATTGTTATTATGATATAATAATATATTATTATTATATTTTTTTTGTTGGGGCCCACAATGGTTGGGTGAAAAAAAGTTGCAACATTACCTCTTTTATAAGGGTAGATATATATTATGATATAATAATAATATATTATTATATTTTATTATAATATTTTGGGTGGGCCCTACAATGGTTGGTGAAAAAGATATTATATTATTGTTATTATGATATAATAATAATATATTATTATATTTTATTATAATATTTTGGGTGGGCCAAACAATGATTGGGTGAAAAATAGTTGCAACATTGTCTCTTTTATAAGGAAAGATTGAAATGTAGGTACTAATAAGCTACTTCTCCAAAGTAGCTTTTTACTAGTAAAGACTGTCGCACGTTTACCAAAAGCACAAGGGGTGTTTACCAAAAGCACAGTGAAATATCTTTATACCTCCAAAAGCAACTTTAAATATATTTTTCTCGGACCAAATTGCTCTTCAACCCCTTTTTCTTGACATCGACACTAGACCGCATTCGCATATTGCAGTATTTCAAGAATTGTTATTTTTGTTTCAATTTTCAAACTTGCTAATTTATTTAGGACATCATAAGTAGTTAAGAACTATTTTGAACCCATATTCTAAAGCAATAAACATCAAGGAAAAAAATCTTCAACTTTGAAGGTAATTTTCTCCATGACTGATCGAAGTAAAGGGAGGGTTACGAATAGGGAATGGAGCGGAGCACAAATTCTTGTGTTATTTTCTTATAAAAAATAAAAATATTTTATTTTATTTATTTTCTTTTTGCAAAATCTCCATAAATTGTAGAAAGAGAAGGCTCGCAATGACTATATTTAATATTGAAGTAACGCATTATAAGTACGAGAATGGGCTGCCTTATTTGAGATGCCTAGGAATACGAGACAAGTCAAATGGATAAGAAGACCTGCTGAAAAATCAAATGTCCAAAATGATAGGCGCCCATAACAACCTAGTTATCCTTTTCTTTAATGGCCTCCAAAGAATGATAAAACTTTTATGCCAAAGTACAGTAATGATCCCTTAAAAATGGTCCGAAGACCTTTTTGACCTTGGACTGCCGATCAAGATGGCCGACTAATATGGACAGGGCGGTATAAGGGGTTTATGTGAATGCTGAAAACAAAGGTGGTTGTTGGTATATGTTTGTGGGGAGAGTTGTTTCTTTTTCCTTCTTCTTCTTTCTATCTTTGACGACAGTATTCACCTTTTTTTAGAACTGACTATTCCATTGGGTAAGTGAAGTCCCTACCTCCCCCATGCCAGGTAAGTGAGGCGCTTTTGCCTGGGCAAGAGGCTTTAGGGAGAGAGCACGAATTCGAACCGCAACCTCCGGTTCATGAGCCGTGGTCCTAGCCAACTATGCTACCATTCAGAGTTAAAGAGTGGTGGTTATTTATAAAAATGTAAATAATTTTTTTGAAGAAACCTTATAGTAGGTCTTAGGATAAAGCGTTAGCTCAGATGGTTAAAGACACCAAGTCCCAGCAGTAGGAGGGTGAGAATGTGTTATTTAAAACCAATTCTGAAGTGAAAAAAAAAAAATTGAAAATCGAAAACCAATTTTTTTATTGTCATTCAAGAAGAAGATCGTTCTACATTCAAATTCATTCCATTGAAGACCTAAAAACCATGATTGTTTTTTTTTTTCTCTCTGTTGATTAATTCATGATTTTCTAAATTAGCGATGATTCACAATTAGAGAATTTTTAAGAATCTTACATAGAGCAGGGGTCTGATTTTAAAATCCATAGATAATGAATCATTAAATGATCTTTATGAGTATAAGCTAACATTAGCAGATAAATATGCTCTACATGTGTTAGGAAAATTGTGTGGCCCGACTGCCATTGGGCCCACGCCAAATTGAGCCCGGCGGTGTGCCGCGGATGAACTCCCAACAAATCTTAATCTGGTTGAGTCAGATAAGGATCAAAGTCTTGGTGGTAGAGTTTGGATCGAGTTCAGACTCCCGGTTTGGCAGCTTTCCCACGCTGATCAGGAGATGTGGGATTCCAGGAGAGGTAGTATCTTAATATAGCAGTAACTCCTAGGGATTACTCTATTTAAGGGAGATGGAAACCCTTGCTTCTGATCATCCAGAGATCTGAGAGTATTCGCAGCAAGTTCGCAGATCTATCTCACACCGGAACGCACAACGTTCCCGGCGAGTTCGGTTCCGACACCCATCTGGGATCAGCACTTCTTTCAATTGATATTAGAGCCAGGTTTGTGTGTTTGACGGTTCTGATCTTGCAATAAGGCTGTGGATCGTCAGATCTTGCAATAAGGCTGTGGATCGTCAGATCTACGACCTCTTCATCGTGTGTTTCTTCTCTCGGTTCCATTCTGTTTCTGCAACAGAAGCGCAAGGAAGGAAGAAGGAGACGAGAAGAGGTTATTGCTGTTACAGGGAGACAGAGATGCCTCGCTTGGCATGTGGAATTTGTTGTTGCCAAAGGACAAATCAAGTGATTTTTTTTTCTCATCTTGGGAATCGTGCGGCTTTAAGAAATTTGTTTGGGCCATTCTAAATACACCCACCCTATTCAATAATTACACCCACCCTATGCCTATGACCTGACCATTTGCTTGAGATGATTGTGACCACCTGAGAGAAATATTTTGACTGATTGGATGTGAGATATATCATGTAATCATATAAGACGAGTTACATTGGAGCCCACCTTCCATGGACATTTGCATTGTAGGCAACGCCTAGCTCGTTGTACCTTCTTGTAAAACCAGAGACCCGTGTTACCAACCAGTGGTTGGCTAAAAGGGTGGAAACGGCTGATTTTTTTTTCCTTGTGTTTGACTGTTAGCCAATGGATGCTTAAGTAAAAACAAAAAGTACAGGGGCGTTTTCGAGATTTCATGAAAAGATAGGGGCCGTTTTGTAAAAAAACTCTTCTTTTTATTTACTCAAACAGAAAGATAGAGGCCCACAAGAACTTGTGGGGTCAGGGATTCTTCTTCTCCTCGACATATTTTTCTGTTTCTCTATCCCTACGTCCAACTTGGTCATAGTCCTGTAAAAGAATCTGGGTTGGTTTTCTCATGTGGTTATTGTGAGATTATAGCATGGAACAATAATTTTATTCTTATTAGCATCCTATTTCTAACTGAAATTTGATATGTTGGAAATTTCGAACAGAAAAATCAAGGGGATGTGTGCTTGTGGGAATTTCTCACTGAAATTTGATCTGTTGGAAATTTCGGACAGAAAAATCAGTTGTGTGTTTTTTTTAATTAAATTATTTTTATTAATGAAATTCCAAAATGATTTCAAGTGACTTGAAACATTTCAAGTCATCGAAATTTCAGCATCTAAAATGTCTAGTATATGGGAGGATTTGAGAAACCAATTGCGTGGCAGTATACCAAGGATAATCTCCCAACCAGCAATTCTTCAAATTCCACAAATAAATGACCCTGTAAACAATATTATATCACATGTAATATATAAATATTGAAAGGCTCGTTTTTGTATAGTAAATAGTACATCCTTCCACCCACTGCCTTTTTGGTGTCACCGTCGATATCCGACAAGAAAACTGTCCCATCCTATGTGACATCTTACCAGGAGAAAAAAAATGCGAAGATAACTAGATAGGCATAGCCTAGGGTGGGTCCATATAGTAACACCCAATTTGTTTTTGTCTCCATTGTGAAGAGTCAACACATTACAATTCTATTCTCTTTTCTTCTTGCCTCGGGACGTGTGAAGATGCCTCGGGACTAGGGATGTCAAATGGGCCGGGCCGGCCCTCCAGTCAACGGCCCGCGGCCTGGCCCGTCACGGACAACGGCCCGGCCGGCACATGGGCCGGGCTGAGCCTAGGTGGCTGGGCACGCTAGCCCGTTTGGCCCGGGCCCGCCAGGCCCGCTGGGATCGGCCCGCTGGCCCGCCCAACAGCAGGCCCGCCAGGCCCGCCCAACGTCCATAAGCCCCTTTTTTGAAAAAAAAAGTCCTTTTTACCCCCCTCCCCCCCAACAGCTATAAAACGGTCATATAAGGGGTATTTTGTGTCATTTTTCATTTTACAAAGTCTATAAATAACCTAACCCTCCCATTCTCATTCCTCACCAATTTACACAACTCTCTCATTCTCTTTATACATTCTCTAGCTCTCTCTCAAAGCATTCAACTCTTTCACTCTCTCTAAGAAGTTTTTGGAGGGCCAAAGATCAAGTCATCAAGAGACAAGATTAAAGGGGCCTTCAAAGATTTAGAGGTATTTATATTATTTAAATTTGAGATTCCATATATATAAGTTTATATTATATTATATTAACTCTCATTTTCTCCCCTTTCTTATATTAATTATCACAAAAGAAGGCTATTAGAGCCTATTACTGTTATTACTTATAAATTTTATATTTTGAAATATGGCTGGAAGATTTCCCACAGAATCATCTTCAGTTAATTTAGAGGAAGAAGAAAATTTTATTGAATTACAAGATGAAGTCGGTGATTTACCACCCTCATTTCCTCAGAGTTCCCGTAAACCAACCAAGAGGAATAGAACTTCACCAGTTTGAGAAGCATTTACAAGGTTTGAGGTTGTTGAAAATGGAAAAACAGTTGAAAAGGCAAAATGTAAATTTTGTAGTAAGATTTATGGTGCCCAGTCAAAAATGGGTACCGGCCATTTGGCAAGGCATATACGTCTATTATGTCCAGGCATTAAAAAGGGAACGGATGCAGGGACAGGGAGGCCTAGATCACAGACCCAAATTTCTAGTACTGGTGGTGGTAGCAGTAGTAGCAGTTTGGGTCTTTTTTCTTTTAATGCACAAAATTGTAGACAAAATCTTGTTAAAATGATTGTGTTATCCGAATTACCATTTTGTTTTGTTGAAAATGAGTTTTTTGAAAAATGGGTCCAGAAATACTGTCAACCATAATTTCACAGTATTTTAAGAAATACAGCCAGAAATAATGCTATTAGACTCTGGCAGGAAGAGCAAACATATATAAAAAATTACCTTGCAGAAATTCCTGGTAGAATAGCCCTAACCACAGACATGTGGACATCTAAAGGGGGTGACAGTTATCTTTGTCTTACTGCACATAACATAGATTCAAAATGGATTATTAATAAACGTATAATTAGTTTTAGCAGTCTTGAATGGCCACACTATGGCACTAGAATAAGTATATTTATTTTGGAAAAACTAAATGAATATAATATTAAAGAAAAAGCTTTATCTATAACTTTAGATAATGCCAGTAATAATACAGTGGCTATTGAATTAATGAGAATGCAGATGCCATTTGCAACTCTGATAGATAGCTCTATCTTTCAACATAGATGTGTATGTCACATCTTAAATCTCATTGCAAAGGTCGATTTAAAGCATATTGTAAGTTACACAGATGCTATTAAAGACATTGCTAGATTTATTTTCACCTCCGCACAGAGAAGACAATTGTATGCTGGAATATGTGCGAGGCAAGGCGTATCAGCTATTAAATTGCCTAAGGAGGTAGAACATAGATGGAATTCTATGTATGATTTGTTAAACAAGGCACTTGATCGGAGAACTGTTTTGAATGAATTTTGTGCTTTTCATGCACAACATTTGATGATTAGTGATGAACATTGGGAGTTATGTGCCCAAATAAGAGATTTATTAGAAGCTTTTTATACTTCAACATTATATTTTTCTGGGATATATTATCCCACATCTAATGAAGCTTTTTAAAATTACTTTGCAATTCAGTAGATTTAGAGATCATTTTTTACTGAGTAGCACTATTAAAAACATAGAAGAAAAATTTAATAAATATTGGAAAGAGGCTCCAATGACATTTTCTTTAGCTGCCGTATTTGATCCTAGGTTAAAATTAAGTGGTGTACAGTTTTTTATTGATGGAATAAATAAAAACATGAATTATATAGATTTAAATGTTTTTTCAAATATTAGGGCAAATTTACAAGCACTTTTTCAATTTTATTGTGACCAAATAGGTACAACTGGGTTTAGTATGTGTGTGGGGATATTTTCTTCTCCCTTATCCACCTTTGCCAGGTGCATGGCCCAGAATGTCCTAATGGGACTGGGCCCAAGAGTCAGGCCCGATGGGACTGCAGAGTGGGCTATGATGGGATCAGACTCTGATAGAGTCTCCCTCTTGTCCCCTCTCTTCCTCTATATAAAGCACAGCAACGGCTCCAGAAGCTGGATGGCCAAAAAACACCACTCACTGGTATGCCATTCCTTCTCCCACTACATCTCCTACCTCTGTTCTAGTCCTGCACCTGCAGCTAACAAAGTCATCGGAGAGCCCTGCGCTGCCCAAGCCAGGGTCCTCTGACCTTCTCCTTTTTTCCATTTCAGGCTCAAGGCATCGGTTTTTCTATTATCTACAAGGAGCTCCAGCCTCCGTCCTCTTCCAGTGGGCAGCAAATTCACCCCCCCATCCCCCGGGTCTGTGAGTTTTTGTGCACTTACAATTGGCGCCGTCTGTGGGAATCGGTCAAAAAGCTATCTTTCCCAAACACCATGCCTCCCAAAGCCTGAAGTCACCATCCGAGTTGCTACCGAACTCGCAAGGGAAAAAGCTCTGTACCCGTTCGACTGCTTCCTGCAAGAGAAGTCGACAGAGACATCCCAGCTCGGTCGCCCAGCTCGAGGGATCTCCCAGTTGGCAGACGTTGCCAGCAGGTCTACCAGCTCGGCTGGGTCCACCATCTCGACAGTGATCTCCGGCTGGTAGACGTCTCCATGACAGTAGGTGCACATCTCGGGTTGTGCAACCAGCTCGGTAGGTCCAGCTCGGCGCGATGATCTCAGCAGCAACCTTAGTAAATTGTTCTGGAATTTACTCTTTTCAAAGCTTCAAACAGTTTCCCAGCGCCCCATTTCAGCTCAGCAGGGGCTGTGTCAGGCCCCAGGTCGGCTTCGGCAGACTTCACCTCGGCAGGCCTCCATGGCAGCACCTCTGCTCAACTTACCCAACGCAGCAGGCGTCCCTGCAGGCTCCCAGTGCCAGCACGTGAGCTCGGCAGGCCTCCTCGGCACCACGCGTTTCGTCTCGGCCGCGTACGTGTCAGCTCGGCAGCGTGCATTTCATCCTAGTAGCGTACGTTTCAGCTAAGGTTGAAACGTTTCAGCTCGGCACCACGCGTTTCGTCTCGGCCGCGTACGTGTCAGCTCGGCAGCCTGCATTTCATCTCAGTAGCGTGCGTTTCAGCTCGGGGCAGACTGCATCTCAACTCGGCAGGTCTGCCAGTTCGACAGACCCCCCGTTTCTGCCACTGCCGAGCCTCCCAGCCAGATCGCCAGAGGCTTCTCCAGCTCGGACGCTCCATCTCGGCAGCTCAGTCTGATGACCTCTGCAGCACCCATCTCGGCGGCTTCATCTACAGACGCCTCCCAGCTCCGTCCAGCTCGATTGGTTCGGCTCGGCAGGGAGTGCCATGTCAGTAGGATTTCCGTCTCAGCTGGAGTCATCATTTTGGCAGACGTCCTCATCTCGGCTGAGGTCACCATCCAAAACCTCCCAGCAGCAGAACGAGAGAGTGAGGGAGACGCTCACCAGCCCACCCTGCATCATTTTCTTCCTCCAGCGAGGAGATTTTCTTCGATTCCGTGCAGGGTCTTGAAATCCAGAGCCTTTTCTAACTTGGGTTCTTCTCCAAGTACTCTCTACAAGCACTTCACTTGAAAAAGAAGAAAAGGCCCTCCTCTGCCCAAGAAATTGAGAAAAGCATCTACACTATCTTGACAGCACACCGCTGGGAATCACTGTATAACATGAACCATCGGTTGTTGCCACCTCCCATTGCTCATGCAAAACTGCCACTGACGACTCCAAGATTGGACGCACGGTGACAAACCATGGAGGAGTGGATGAGTCCATACCCTTGAAGACTACTGCTGCTGCCCTCCTCCTCCAAAGTCAAACATGGTGATGGGTTTTCTAACATCATACTTCACATCATAGGTTGAGGACAACTAGGGGAGGGTGGTAGGGTGCACATGCACATGCAAAGGATGAAGTGACTTGGATGTTTGGTAATCCTATTGTCCACCAAGTTTGGTGATCCTACTTTCCACCACCACCAAAGTTCATCAGAACTTTTGAGATGTCATTTTGTACACACGTATGCTCATAAATTTGCACGTGCAGGTACTAATAATTTTTTGTACATATTTATTTCGATCATATGCCAGCTCGGCCGCAATGCTACTCTCCCGATTTCGGAAAATCAGGCTCGGTGATGCCACCAGCCTCGATAAAAATATTACACTGGCTCCGGTAAAAGTACCAGCCAGTAACGTCCCGATTTCGGAAAATCAGGCTCGGTGATGCCACTAGCCTCGATAAAAATATTACACTGGCCCCGGTAAAAGTACCAGCCAGTCGAGTCCCGAATTAAGCATACAGCATCTCGGTCCTGCACCAGATCGCTGCTCGAAAGATTACACTGGCCCCGGTAAGAGTACCAGCCAGTCTTCAGAATAATCAGGCTCGGTGATGCCACCAGCCTCGATAAAAATATTACACTGGCCTCGGTAAAAGTACCAGCCAGTTCCGACCCGATTTCGGACGGAAAACTCCCGCTCGGTGATGGCACCAGCGTCGAAAAACTTCAAGCTCGGTGATAGCACCAGCTTCGAAAAAATCACATTGGCTCCGGTAACAGTACCAGCCAGTCACGTCCCTGATCTCGGCTACACGCCAGTTTCCGCCTACACGGCGAAGGACTGCACCTCTGGTGACGAGCCAGCAGGTCGTGTTGCTCAAACTCAGATACGGATATACCATCAAGTTATTTAGCTTTCAAACTTCTAACGGGTTACATCACCCTAAAGAAGTTATAAAAGCTGGGGGGCTCTGTGTGGGGATATTTTCTTCTCCCTTATCCACCTTTGCCAGGTGCATGGCCCAGAATGTCCTGATGGGACTGGGCCCAAGAGTCAGGCCCGATGGGACTGCAGAGTGGGCTATGATGGGATCAGACTCTGATAGAGTCTCCCTCTTGTCCCCTCTCTTCCTCTATATAAAGCACAGCAACGGCTCCAGAAGCTGGATGGCCAAAAAACACCACTCACTGGTATGCCATTCCTTCTCCCACTACATCTCCTACCTCTGTTCTAGTCCTGCACCTGCAGCTAACAAAGGCATCGGAGAGCCCTGCGCTGCCCAAGCCAGGGTCCTCTGACCTTCCCCTTTTTCCCATTTCAGGCTCGAGGCATCGGTTTTTCTATTATCTACAAGGAGCTCCAGCCTCCGTCCTCTTCCAGTGGGCAGCAAATTCACCCCCCCCCCCCCGGGTCTGTGAGTTTTTGTGCACTTTTTGTGCACTTACAGTATGGGCCATTCAGAAGTCTAGCAAACAGGTGTTGGTGAGTGGGATGTGTGGTATTCTTCACTGTCTACGGGCATGGCATCCAGCTCAAGCTCAAGTAACACTGTGACGGGGTTATCATCGTATCTTGACGTCGGTGTAATACGGGTGCAGGATGCATCTAGTTTTGACCTTTTAGCTTGGTGGAAGCAACAAGAAAGCACTTATCCGGTGTTGGCCGCCATGGCTCGTGATCTATTGACTATTCCAATGTCTTCTGTAGTATCAGAACAGGCTTTTAGTGCAGGTGGTCGTGTGGTGCCAGCCCGGCCCACTAGCATGGCGGGCCGACTCTGAAGCGGGCCGGCCCGGCCCGTTTGACATCCCTACTCGGGACGTGTGAAGAACTCCTTTTCAAAAGGTCAAGTCGTTCCTGTGTTGTGGCTATTTTTACACCTCGGGACCAGCGCCACCAACCGCCTCGGGACCAGCAGACGTGCAGGAAAACCACTGCTGTATTGCTGAATCAACGGCGGATCCCGGTCTCATCAGTCAACAAAAAGTTTGACCAGCTCTAACTTTTTCATCTGACCTCCGATCGATGAGCGGTTTGGTTCTGTGGATTCGTGGCGACGAGCACTATTTAGTAGACGTGATAGATCGGCATTCCAACGGTCAGGAATTTTGTTGGACTGCAATCACGGTCAGTAGTATCTGGACTTTATTTATTTTTTTCAGATATGTCTACTGCTAAATCTACTCTGCACGAACTGGCTTAGGTCGATATTTTCAATGGGATGAACTTACTCATTTGGAAACGTCGGACAGATGCCTTATTGCACTTTGAGGGTCTTTCTTATGTTATTAAAGAAAAGACACCTGAGAAGCTTGCTAATGATGCTTCCAAGGAAGATAAAGATCTCTATACTACTTGGGAATATGATAATGAATCAGCAAGGCATCTGGTACTTGGATTTATTTCCAATGATTTGGTCAAGCAATTTGAGCGACTGGGTTCGGCAAAAGAAATTTATGATCAAATAATTGCGAAATACGATGCATCCACTGTGTCCCACCTTATGGAGGCATTCTCAATTTATGTTAATTATAAAATGCCTGAAGGAACCTCGATTAATGACCACATTGACCAGATGAATATAAGATCGAGGAATCTGATTGCTTTGGGAAGGGATATGGACCAGAAGTTGCAGCGATTGTATCTGTTGCAAAGTCTTCCACCTTCATGGGAGAATGTTTTTCGGACCCTAAGCCTCCAGAAAACACTGACCGTTAAAGATATTGAAGCTGAATTAATTGATAAAGGACAAAGGCAGGTTGCCCGTGGTGTTGTGCCTACTGCCTTGCTTGCCCAAACTAATTCTGTGGGGAAAAGGATGCAAAAGGGCAAAGGGAAAGCAAAGGCACAACAAAAGAAAAAGGGGCGTTGCTTTATTTGTGGGAAGCCTGGGCATTTCCGTGCGGACTGTCCGGATAAAAATAAAAAGAAAAAGGGTGAGAATGGGCAACAGAACATGGTGTCACATGGAAACAAAGATTATATTGATATAATCACGGAATCCATGATGGTGGACACCAATGACAGCAACTGGTGGATCGATTCCGGTGCTACTAGACACATCACAAGGACCAAAGCAAGCTTCATTGAATTCCAAGAACTTAAAGCTGGAGAACATAATATATACATGGGGAATGAGACATTTTGCGATGTGCTGGGGGCGGGGAAAGTCAAAATTCCCCTGCCAACTGGAAAATCGTTGTATCTGTCAAATGTCTTCTTCGCTCCCTGATGTGATCAATATCAATTATAAAATACCGCAAGTGCACGGGTATCTAGATGAGACAGCAGCAAGAACGGGTCGAACCCACAGGGAGCTAGTTAAAGAAACTTTTAAATTAAGAAAACTAATTAACTAACAATTAAGAAAAGTTTTGAGTTCTTAGATAAAAAAATAAGCAACTAATTTATAAATTCGAAATCTACTAATTATTGAAGATGATTAAAGCATAGGAATCCAATAAGCATCCACCAATTATTTATCAAGTAATCCTAACTTGTTCCAATTTTTACTTCAAATCAAAGACAAATCAATGTTTTTAATTT
This sequence comes from Umbellularia californica, assembly GCA_028538565.1. Taxonomy (NCBI): domain Eukaryota; kingdom Viridiplantae; phylum Streptophyta; class Magnoliopsida; order Laurales; family Lauraceae; genus Umbellularia; species Umbellularia californica. The sequence goes on from JAPQWN010000003.1 coordinate 97,622,911, forward strand.
GGAAAATCTAACTTTTAAAATCCCTTTTTAATTATAAAAATTCAAAACTCAAGACTTCCTTCATCTCATAAAAGAATAAAAATAATTTAAGAACCACCCATCAAAAGTAAGCATAAACCATCAAAAGATCTAAATCCTAAGCATAGCCTATCAAACCTAAGCATGAGTAGTCAAAAACTAATTTTTATTTTTAGAAATAAAAATAGAAATTTGCCTAGGGCACGAAGACAAGCCTATTAATCATTAAGCACATAATCATGGAACACAGATTAGAATTACTAAACAAATAAAAAGATAATTACTTACCTTCATCCATAACTCTAATCAAGAAAATTAGCCCGCCATTGCAAAGAATGCTTCTTGATTTATCATTAAAAATTGCATCTTTACACTTCTCCTTCACAAATCTTCTCCTTCAAAATAAATCCTTGGACATGGCCTAAGGCTACCAAAAATAAAAATAAACTAATGGAAAAGAAGAAAGGAAGAGAAAACGAAAGGAATAGGAGAGAGGGAGAGCCTTGGACGTATGGAATATGTTATGGGTCTCCATCATGCCTCCTTTTATGCTTTTTGCAAACCCCTTTTAGTAAAGAAGTACTCTCCTTTTAAGTCTCCTTATTTTTAGGGTTTCTTTCTTATTCTCCAAGCTAACTTCTTTCTTTTGGAAAGACTTTTAAATTTGAGAGATCTCATTGCCTTATTAGATTTCTTGATGCATACACTTTCTTTGGACAATTCAAAGAATATCTCTAAAAATTGCATTATGATGTAAAGGGAATAAACTTCTCAAATATTGAGATTTCTTGCAATTCCCGCCTAAAACTGTAGCAGATAACTTTCTGAGGTCATATATCCCTCAATATAGCTCTAATTTAGGCAATCTTGGGCTCTACGGATATCTACTCGAAAAGAGCTTTCCAATGGTGGCTAGATTGCGACGATCCGACACTCGGTTTGAGAGTTATGACCATTTTAAGTTGCTGCCCCTGAAAAATCTGGGAATAATTGTGCAAAAATGGAAGCTTCTATGTTGGCATGCAATGGGGTGTGTGGGGCCCATGTTGGACTTCCAAGCATGCTTAGACTCTCTCTTTGCTTGCTTATTTGACTTCTTTCTTCTCAAATTTCATCAATGTAGGTCCCATGTTGATTTCTCCTACAAATTGAAAGAGACAATTTTAACATTAATCATATGTTGGAAAATAATTATGAACCATGTATGAGACCTTACATTCCTAATGGTGCACCAACATGACCAACTTTCCAAAAATAGCACATGGTGCAAAAATAGCAAGATATGCATTGATGAAACCAAAAGCCTAATTTTGAGGTGATAAATGAGATGAGAAAAACTTAATTTCAAAAAGTCATGCAATTCAATGAATTTTGACCAATTTTGACCATTTATCCAAAAAATATCCTCAAATGCATGTAATCATGAAATTAAATGTAATTATATGCAATTAAACCTAATTAAGTCCACAAATGCTAATGAAATGATGACTTAATGACCTAGTTTTGTGGACTTATCACTCCCGGCATGAGGAGGAGCGTGCTTTCCGTCAGCCAGCTTGCATCTAGTGGTTTTGAAATTAGGTTCACTACTGATAAGGTTACTATTGGGCTAGATGGAAAAATTTGTATTTCTGATTTGCTTCATGACAAATTATATTTGCTGGACACTTCTAAAGTTGCAATAAAATCTAGTTCCAATTATTCTGTGTGTGTGAATGAAAGTGTTAATGGTTTGGCATTATTATGGCACTACAGATTAGGACACATTAACCATGTGTTAATGGTTTGGCATTATTATGGCACTACTTTTTGGAGAGAGCATTTGGAATCTAAATCGGGATCCTCGGTGTGGCCTTATGCATAGTGACAGTGAATGGACCACTAAGGGTCTGCCACGTCACCACGGACTGCCTGTGCTCGGATGCATGGCAGGCTGCCCACGGTGGTATGGCGGACCGTAAATGGTCCACTCACGGTCACCGTGGGATTTTTCCTCACTAGATTCAGACTCTTGAAATCCAAATGCTTCTTGAAAATTCTTGCAAACAAATACGCAGGAATAATTTAGATAAAGAATGGGCTGCCTTATTTGAGATTCCTAGGAATACGAGACAAGTCAATGGATAAGAAGACCTGCTAAAAAATCAAATGTCCAAAATGATAGGCGTCCATAACAACCTAGTTATCCTTTTCTTTAATGGCCTCCAAAGAATGATAACACTTTTATGCCAAAGTACAGTAATGATCCCTTAAAAATGGTACGAAGACCTTTTTGACCTTGGACTGCGGATCAAGATGGCCGACTAATACGGAAGGGTGGTATAAGGGGTTTATGTGAATAATGAAAACAAAGGTGGTTGTTGGTATATGTTTGTGGGGAGAGTTGTGCGAGGCCTCACCTTTGGTGGGCCCAATTTTGAATTTGAATACTATTAATTATGATAATATAGTATGATTGTACTAATTAATAGAGGTTAGTAAGGGTAAATAAATATTTTCCTAAGTATTAGTCTATTTTATAGGATTTAGGTCTATTGTGTATTTTATAGATTTATAGAGTGTCTTTTTATAATTTTTGTAGAGTTTTAGTGTTGAGGCCCTTGCTAGTAAATATGTTTTTATATAGGGGGTTTTCCACCCTTGAGAACATTCTAGAATCTCCACCAAAAGACCTAAATGCCCATGTCCTTATCCACATTCCTATGCAATCAAAAAGGCCTTTATGGTAATTGTCTCAAAAACCCTAGACTATATAACCTAAACTATTGCATTGGGAAATAAACCCTAAATTCACTCTCATTTATTCCTAATTTACCTCTCATTTCACAAAACCCTAGCTAAAATCCCTAAGTCCAAAACCCTAATTGTAAGAAGAAGGAGGAGCCATCTTCTACCTCTCTTATCAATCTATTTCTCTTCTACCAATCAAGGTAAGGCTCCTTCCTTAGCCAATTTCCATATGGTTTTCTAGGATTTTCTTCATCCCTAGGTTTCTTCTCTAATTTTTGGTTCTCTTGTGGAATGGGTACTAGGCTTGGTAGATTGGATTGGTTTGGATCGCTTGGATTGGATCTTTTTACTATTTTCTCTTGCAAACCTGGATTTGAGGCAAGTGCAATATACTAACTTAGCATAGAATTCATGATTTCTATTATTGATTCTATAATTCCATTTCAATTATGCTAGAAATGAGTAGATCTACCTTTGAGCTTGTTTTTATGGTTTTTGGCCATTGATGGATGAGTTTATCTCATTTGGAAGATCAATGGTTCGGATGGATTGATGGATGATTGGGCATTAAAGTGTTTTTATGATTTTATTTGTTGATTTGATGAACAGAGGTGAATGGAATTGATTTGAATAGAATTCGGATGGAAATGGGTGACTGTAATAGTTCCTGTCATATAAACAGGGAGGTTCTAATTTCCTTGCGTTGAGACCGGGACCCGGGTGGGCCACCCGATGATCGATCTGAACCGTGGATCTGATAGAGGACCCACGGGCGACCCTAAAAGGGCTGGTCCCATAGGGAGTGGACACCCCTGGCCCACTATTCATTAGCTTGATCAACAGAGGATGTGTTTTTGAGAAAAGTCAGTTTTGTAGCACATGATTGTGGGACCCATTGGTTGATCCGATCGCCGATCTGGTCCATCCACTGGGTCGGAAATGGTGAGGTGACATTAGGGATGTGAACCCATGTGAGGTGGACCCCATTTGGTCCACCATCCAAAGTCCCAAAGGTGGTATGGCGGTAATGTTTAAGGAAATGTAGTTTCCGTTTTCTTTAGAGTGTGGGGCCCAGGTGGGCCACCAACTTTGATCTGGACCCTATGTTTTGTAGTAGGGCCCTGGGTGGCCTCAATGGTGAGGTCTGATCTGGGCTTGGGTCAGTGGGGCCCATGATTTGGTGAAGCAAAAAAGTCCCAGGCGAGAGACGTTGTGTTACTATTAGTATTGTTCTGTTGCAGAACATTTGAATGAAGAAGAGAAGAAGATGCTGACGTGTGGATGGATAAGTGAGGAAAAAAAAGTAGGGTGGGTTGAGTGGTGTAGTGTCATGTGGGTGCATGATAAATTGTGGACACCCCCATGTGGCAGAATGTGAATGATGGGTAGTATGGTGGTTTGAGGGTCTATGGGAATAAGAGAGAGAGGGGTGTGATTATGTGGTGACATAATACAACTTATTTATATTTAATACCTTAGTCCATTTGTTTCAAAAATTAGAAATAAGTCTCATAGTTTTTAGGGAACCCAATTAGAATAATTTAACATAATACTTTTATAATATTTCTTGACCCCATTAATTTTAGGAATTAGAAATAAAAGACTCATTATCCCTTAATGAACCCCATTATATCCTTAAACTATTTTGAGTGTAGAAAAAGTATTGGATGAGTCTTTAGGTTCTCTAGAATTATAAATTAAGATTTTTATGTATCATTAATTGTTTATTTATTTTTGAATTGTGTCCTTGATTATCAATGTGCTAGACTAAGGTTTGATTTCTCTATTATTATTATTCTTCTTTAATTATCCTGAAATTTCCTTTAGTTCCTTCTTTATATGTTAAATTATATTGTTGTACCCTATTAATTGGATAAATTATACTCATTGACCATCCAAATGAACTTCCATCAATATGCCAAATACGAGTCAATTGTGTGGCTTGACCTTGACTCGTGGGGACAACCAAATAAAGTTTAGGGATTGAAATTGTCAGTGATTCGACCCTTAAACGTAGTCAAAGATGCCTGTAACTTCAAGAGCACCAAACACAATATCTTTTGGCATCTGAGACTCCAATTAGGGATCCAATTATCTGATCATGAGGCCCTAAACCTGAGAGTGGACCATTACTTAGGATTGGACCTTTGATATCCCCTTTGATTCGATTACTGTGAGTTTATTTCACTACTATCACTTTCATATCCTTGATCTTGCTTAAACCTATTAATGTAAGTGGAAAATGGGGGACCTGAACCTACGATTACTTAGAGGTGACTTGGTGATGTGATTGGTGATCAATAGCCCGTGTCTGTGTCTAGGCGGGCCCTCATATGGCCTAAGTTGAGATTTATGATACCCTAGGTGAAGAGATTTGATTTGGTTGGACATGTGATTCATTATGGATGAGAATTGACTGACTGGTATTGGATTGAGATCTTGATCTCTCCCGGACTGTTTAGACTAAGGTCATGGCTTGATGGGCCTTAGTATGGATCCAATTAATGGACTTGGATTTGGACTGTATTCCATGGTATTGTACTTGGACCTCTTAGGGACTTGTTAGGACCTTGCTCGCGCAAGGCAAGCCTAGACAGACACAGACCTGTATTTGATTCCCTGAGTCGGCACTAACATTCACTCAGTTGTTCTAAGCTCAACCTGTTGACTGATCACCACTGGTAGGAGCTATTTGAGTGTTGAGTGATGAGATATGTTTTAGAAGGACGGTGCGATACCGATCCAGTCTCCCGAGTGATGAGTGTTTGAGATTGATGAGTGATTTGCGGGGTTAGTTATCCCCAGCACTGGTGAGATTTCCCCACCGCGACTGTGTTCAGTATGGGAGGGCCGCGGCATAATATCCCGATGTATCCAGCTTGTGTGAATGTGTCATATTGTATAGATAGATTTGCTTATCTTATCTTCCTAATTCTAAATGTTTATCTTGCTCAATTGCCTAGTAATTGTACCTTGGATATTCTTATTGATCTTATTACTATCTCTATTCCTTTGATGCATGCATTTTATGTTATTTATATACTGCAACTTGCTAGATCCTTGAATCTGACCCATTCTTGGTGCTTAGGTGATGACCCTGATTATGAGGACGACGCACTCGTCGAGGCGCCCATAGCTGGAGACTATGGATGGAGACCAGCCGACCAGGGAGTCAAGCTAGAGGATGGAGCACCTGTACCGGGGGCTTGAGTGATTATCTTTTTGGGTTCGAGTGTTTTCGTATGTGGTGAATAGGGAGTTAGACTGATATGTTTATAAATATTTTCTTAATTATACTTTGAAATTTAGGCTGGACTTCAGCCCTGCTACACTTGATATAACTCTATGATACCTTAGGCTTCCGCTTTACTCATTACACTTCCGCAAATTTAACCATTGATTACATGTCAGTCAAAAAGTTTTAAATCGGACCTCACTGCGGACCTACGATCTTGGAAGTTCCCATTTTTTTTCAGGAAGTAGCGCGCCAAATTCGGGTACTTTGACGGGTTTTTCGGTATTTGGAATTGGGGCGTTACAAGTTGTTTCTTTTTTCTTCTTATTCTTTCTATCTTTGACAACAGTATTCACCCTTTTTTAGAACCAACTATTCCATTGGGTAAGTGAAGTCCCCACCTCCCTCATGCCAAGTAAGTGAGGCGCTTTTGCCTGGGCAAGAGGCTCCAGGGAGAGAGCACGAATTCGAACCGCAACCTTCGGTTCATGAGCTGTGGTCCTAGCCAACTATGCTACCATAAAGAGTTAAAGAGTGGTGGTTATTTATAAAAATGTAAATAATTTTTTTGAAGAAACCTTATAGTAGGTCTTAGGATAAAGCGTTAGCTCATATGGTTAAAGACACCAGGGCCCAACAGTAGGAGGGTGAGAATGTGTTATTTAAAACCAATTATGAAGTGAAAAAAAAAATTGAAAATCAAAAAACAATTTTTTGATTGTCATTCAAGAAGAAGATCGTTCTACATTCAAATTCATTCCATTGAAGACCTAAAAACCATGATTTTTTTTTTCTCTGTTGATTAATTCATGATTTTCTAAATTAGCGATGATTCACAATTAGAGAATTTTTAAGAATCTTCTATAGGGCAGGGGTCTAATTTTAAAATCCATAGATAATGAAATCTTTATGAGTATAAGCTAACATTAGCAGATAACTATGCTCTACATGTGTTAGGAAAATTGTATGGCCCGACTGCCATTGGGCCCACGCCAGATAGAGACCTGCGGTGTGCCGCGGATGAACTCTCAACAAGTCTTGATCTGGTTGAGTCAGATAAGGATCAAACTCTTGGTGGTAGAGTTTGGATCGAGTTCAAACTCCCGGTTTGGCAGCTTTCCCACACTGATTAGGAGATGTGGGATTCCAGGAGAGGTAGTATCATAATAGAGCAGTAACTCCTAGGGATTACTCTATTTAAGGGAGATGGAGACCCTTGCTTCTTATCATCCAGAGATCTGAGAGTATTCGCAGCGAGTTCACAGGTCTATCTCACACCGGAACGCACAAGGTTCTCGGTGAGTTCGGTTCCGAAACCCATTTGGGATCAGCACTTCTTTGAACATTTTATATATCTTTTCTACTATTAAATGCCCAGATGTTCTGGTGTTGCCTATTAAAATCCAGTTTTGAACTGCTTGGTTTGGTTGAAGTGTATATGCATCCAAATTCCAATCAAATTGGTCCTTTTATTGATACAGTATGGCCTGGTATAAGTGTATAATTAAGCATCCAATATAGGAGCAGTTGCCACACGAAGTTATGGTTTATGGAAGGCCCCTTAAATCTCAATGGTAATAATGATCATCCAACCCACAGGCATGACATTCGAGCCCGGGTCAGCCCATAGGGCTGAAAGTCAGGCCATGGTGCAGCTAAATTGTAAAGTGTATTCATCTCATGGTGTTAAATATGTTGGACATGGCTGGGCCTTAGCATATGTAGGCTAAGGCCTGGCTCATTTCATTATTGGGCTAGAAAATTAATCCCGGATAAAGTCCGTAATGATAATGATGATGATTGCTATTATTTTTATTTTTATTCTTATTATTTTTCTATGAGCTGCCCTAGTGGAAATGGGGACTTTAAATAAACTCAGGGTTAACTGGTTAAGACAACTTCTTTCATTTATAAGGCCAAACACTAGGTTTTTCCTGAGCAAAGAGGCCTAAAATTCACCCTAAATCAGGCTGAACTCAAGGTTAGGGGTGTTATCTAGGCCCGGCCTAACTGTAGAAAACTGGCCCAAGGCTGACAAGGGCCATAAAAGTTAGGCCCGAGCTTGTCATTTAGTCAATCGGGCTGGGCCAAACGGGTTTTTGCTTTTTTGTTTTTTTTTTTTTTTTTTTTTTTTTTTTTTTTTTTTTTTGTCAATTTTGTGGGCATTCGAGCAATTATTTGGACTAATTAAATTAAATTACATGCATTCCTTACACGGGCCAGATCGGGACAGACTTTTGGTTTTCTATCACTTAATCTAAGCTCGACCCAATTATTAAATGGGCCCTAATTAATATCCAAGCCCAGTCTAAAGTTAGCGGGCCCTGATCGGGTTCAGGCTGGCCCGGCCCATGAGCACCCCTATTGGAGTTGGTCCAGTGAACCTGTACCACTATTGCTAGTAGGAGTGGTCCGACCCAAATTTGGCCAGGTGATTCAGGTTAGGTGTGTTTATTTATTCATTTATTTTGGAGAAACATCTGGTTGATCTTAGGCCGGGTGGAGTTGAGGTTAAGATTGACATTTTCCAACCCAATAAATGAATGGATAGGATTTGGTTTGGCTCCAATCCAGCTATTCGACCTATCAACTTGACCTGAACAATTTCTACCAAAAAAAAAAAAACCTTAACCTGAACAAAACCTGGTAATTTACAATTAAGGTTGACCCATTTAATATTCCAAAATGAATTAGGACTGACATTTTCATCCCAATTATGAAATGGCCTGGTTCAGTTAAAATGATGCATATAACATCATTGCATTCATGGTTCTAGTAGTAGTACTTATGTGGATTTTTTTTTATGCTAGAAGGAGACATTTATTTAGCAAATGATAGAAAACCAGATCCCTTGGGGCATCAGTGTTCTTGATTGTGATTGGATCTGGAGAGGGAGTTATTTTTTACCCACACAAACATAATGTGGATTTATTTGAGCATATATGTGGGCATTATTTGAGCATGGTTCTTATGTGAGTTCTTAATAGCATGGGATCACCTACTTTTAGTAATTGGGTCTAATATTTAGCCTTATATTCATATATATTAAACTCCAATGGCCCACCTCTTGGATCTCGGCCACAACCTAAAAAAAAAAGTGCTACAAAATCTCAATGAAATACTTTGAGGACATTATAAGATATTTTTTTTCCCGTTTTATATAATAGGACCCATTTGTTTGTGTGGTATTTAATTCATGAGGAATCAATGTTATGCATTCTAGTAAGGGCCTAATTTAATTAGTTAAAACATAAGATTCAAAAATACCATCAAGTAGTCTTGTTTTTTATAGTGAATAATTGCATGGCCATCACCCTTCTAAATACCGCACATCTCATTGAGGAATAAGCACCCAAACCAGTTGAGATAAGGGCCAAGACAAATAAAAAAAAGACCTGTTTTTTTTTATAATGTTAATTCGAGCCAGGCTCGAGCTTAATATGCTTCAGTTGGGCCGGGCTCGGACAGCCAGTTATGGCCCGATCCAGGCTTGGTCCAAGAGTTCAGAAATCCGGACGGGCCTGGATCTTCCTAAGCCTGGCCCAGCCCCAGCCCAGCAACACCCCTAACGTCAAGCTTACACTCAATGCCCAGTGGCAATATAGAAATAGAAAACTAAGGAATGTTGAATAGGCTCCCACCTGGGGGGGGGGGGGGGGGGTGGATTTTTTTTTTTTTGTACTCCCCTTCAATTTTATTTTTTTTTTTGCTCCACCTGACGGGGAATATTGAAAAGTATTTATGCAACCTCCATTAGGAGTATTGAAAAGTATTTATGCAACCTCTATTAATGCCTCGAGGTTTTGGTAGGATTGGTTAGCTAAAGAAGTTCAAGATGGCATCAGAGTCAATCGGTCGCGAGTTCGGGTCTCAGGAGGAAAAAAAGAATATGCATCCCTACTAACACCTCGATGTTTTAATAGGTAATGGTTAGCTAAAGAAACTTGAAAAAGAATTGAATTTCTTTTCAGGCCTATCTTCTTCCACAAGGCCAAATATATAAGGGCCTTGGTAGTGAATGCCCTCAGAGGGTTTTGCCCCGCCCTCGCTCGACTCAACAGCATGTTTTGAAGGTCGAAGGGTAGGGCTCGAACAACCCTAGGCCCAGCCCTATCGGCCCTGCACTCTTTCAGGAGACCCTTCATCTCATACATAATAAGTTTCTGGGGATCTTCAAGCAACATACTTACATCGAAGTGCTAACATTGTTGTACAAACCACTCTCAGAAATTCAGAATTCCATGAGAATAATTACTCACATTTTATCCCAGCATAAAAGGAGTTATATTGGATTAAAGTTTGAGCCTTCCCGGAACCGCTCCTCGGCCTTTTAGATCCCACTATGAAAACGCCGATCCGCGTTTTTAGAGCGGAGCCGTCCTCGAAGCATAGATCAACCGAATGTGGAGTGAGTTGTGTAGAATCTTTAGTTTATTTGCATTTTCTTTTTCTGTAAATTTGATATTTATCTTTTGAATGAAAAAACTTCTTCTAACTTATTAATTACTGTCTATTTTATGTGATTAATTTGCAAAGTTAAATTTTTTTCTCCATTTTTTATACATGAATGTATGGAGAAGATATATTTATGTCAATTAGTTAATTGTTAATAAACTCACGAGCATTATATTGTATATATAGGCGCTCCTGAAATATAATAGTTTTAAAATTTAGCATTTTGACACTCCCGCTCCCGCTTTGGACACTTACGTCTGAGCAAGTCTAGATCAAGTTTAGAACTGTTAGTAAAAGAATAGTCTTATCCCAAGCATGGTTCATTTATTAATTTAGTTAAAAATATTAATTCAGACACAATCCAAAAGTTAAAAAGGTCAACCAATGACCTTATTAACAGACAGGATTTGCGAAAGGTTGATAGATGACAGTCCAATGACCTTAAAAGGTCAAGTCAAGTTTGGATTGGTGAAATAGCAAATATTAGTGGTTGGGCCAAGTCAGCCCAAGCCCAACCCAGGTCCAACCACTTTGGGCTGGGCTTGGACCAATAATTTAAGTCCGTTTAAAATTTGAGTTGTGGTCAGATTTAGTGATAGAAAGCCCAAACCTCAGCCTAACAAGTTCTTCTAATTTAGTGATTGATTTGTGCAAACAATTGCTAGGAAGCCTTGAGGATTGACAAAAGCCCGGTTGGCCCGGCCCAATTGACTAAATGACAGGCTTGTGCATGGAGTTTTAGGCCCATGTCGGGCTTAAGCTGAATAAGGGCTTGTATTTCTAGTTTCTAAAGTTAGATTAGGCTTGGATATGCCTCATCCTTGCCCGCGCCACGGACACCCCTAGCAAGAATATAGGGTCAACTGAAACCCAAATTCATTTATCATTCAAGTAGTAAAGTTCCAAAATAAAACCATACAAAAAGAGTGAGGTTGGATTAGGGGGTTAGGTCACTAGTTCCACTCTTTGAGAGTATTCACTATCAAACCTTCTTCCATGGAAGCCACTCTCTAATAAATTCCTAATAACTAATACCTATAAAACCCAAGTGCCCAAAAGAAAAAATTGATAGCCCACTTCTTCCATTGCCTACTTTTTAATCCCCTCTCCTCCAACCCTCCCCCACTTTCTTCCTTCTTTCCTGCCTACTTTATTGTCTGCTTTAGTTGACTTCCCCTTCTCTCATTCCCACACAAATAAACAATTCCACATCCATAAGTAGCATTCCATCATTTCCATTTGGACAAAAAGGAGCAAAAGGAAACAGTACAAATAAAACCCATCCACAGTCCACACTCCATTGCCTCCCTTCTTTTCCCTTGCCCCATCATTCCAATAGAGCAATAATTAAAACAAGACATCAACACCCCACTAGCAAAGAAAAAGAGGAGAGGATAAAACAAGGGCTAGAAAGCCAAAAAGATGGGACTAAAAATAACAAAAGGAAGGGTCTCTATTGTCTTAGCCTTTTTTGCTGACCAAAGTCTACTCAAATACGGCGTCATAACGCTGACCTCCCTATTTCCGTAGACTTAACGGCCGTTAAGTTAGAGGCACCCCTTCCTTTCGTTTTTTTTTTTTCCTTATTCCTTTTCGTCCGTTATCACGGCTTGGAGACGGATGCGGCGTCTTTAACGTAGGGCTCGCCTCCGTTACCGATGGCGGACTGGACCGTTAAAACGGACATGCTTGGGGAGGATGGGGCATCTCCCACGTTGGATGGGGGCATCAGAGGGTTGAGATTTCTCGCGTGACACGTGGCAGTAGAGATGGCCGTTGCTAGGGAGATTGGCATGAGGCAGAGGCCCTTGCCTTGTAGGTACTGCATGGCGGACCCCATGTCCTCTTCCATCATCTTTGCTACTTGTTGCTCCGTCGCCGTTATGCTGTCGTTTGACGCCGTCTGGGTTCCGTTACTGCTCCGTCCCATCCCGCTCGCCTGGATACAGTCACCACCGCCCTGCATATTTACCAAAACGCCCTTTCACGTTAAAAGGCCGGAAAACACTAAACGGGTCGCCCAATTAATAATCGGGTAGGTGGGGTCCATTCAAACTTCAAGCATCCATCAAACCATGGATGACAGTTTTCAGAACCAGTGGTACAAAAGATTAGAAACTTTCAAAAGTTATTCATGTATGGTGAGTTCTAATCATTTCATTTTTTTTAACCACCTGTCAGTTTTATGGTGATGGTCAGATTGAAACTTTAGCTCCATATGAGTAAAGATGGACTGATGCATGTTTTGAATGGTTTGGATCTTTAGAAGGTAAGATTTAAACCATAATGCCAATGTAATTGCTCCTCTAGATAATGATTCTATTTTTAAACAATACTACCAATGTAACTATCATGGCTTTTGAGAGAAAAACCAATCTTTATGAATCACTGTGTGACCCACTTAGATGTATGACAAATCACTTGAGAATAGAGTTATGGGAAGGTCACAGTGTGGATTAGAATCGGGAAATATTTAGCCCAATTTAGAACATCCTAACCCTCGATTTAAGGGCTTGATCTTTTAAAGTTCAACCCTACAGTGAGAATATGTAGTTGAGTGACAATTAGGGTGAGTACCACTGATTCATACAGAGGTAGTGAGAGGTGAAGATCAGCTTGGGATTGATGATAAGGGGCCCTGCAAGCAGCTGCTGAAATAATTCTCTCTCATGCAAGCCATGCAAGTTGGCTCTCAACAGAAAATTAATGTGTGTATATATAATATATATAACACATTTAGATAAATAATTTAGGTCAGAGTCAGGGCCTAGCCAGGACCCCAGCCAACCCTGACTCAATTTATGACATTATGCAGCCTAAAGTGCCCTAAACAAATGAAAATGTATGGTTTTATCTGAACTCCATGTAAATGGGCCACATTTTATTATATTCTAAGGAATAAAACACTGGCCCTACGCCCCTACCAGAGGTTTACAAATTACACTTCTTTTAGTAAGTTGCCTATCAATAGGTATGGCCTTCCAGTTATCATATCAAACGATAAGAGATTATGAAGTAGGTTGGGATTTACATTAATTGAGAATGGCCACAAAAAAAAAAAATCCACATTTTCTTAGTCCTATATGCAATGATCCTGGATTTAAAGCCAAGTATCAAAATGAAGGTTCTTAATATTCAAATTTTATGCACAATCATCAATTTGTAGTTAGAAAGCTAAGTAAATTATATATAACTTTGGAGTCATATGAGTTAAAAATTAAGATCTTAAAGATGGAACATAAGGACAGCAAATTTGGCAAATTTGAGAGTAACAAATATGGGAGTATAAAAACTAAGAATCATGTACTGTCTCGATCATAATATGAAATATTTTGATATCAAAAAGAGACACAGAAGATGTGAGTTGGATATAGAACATATGATGAAACTCTAGTTAAATAAAGATGAAAGGCCAACGCCTTTATGAAGAATTTTTTACAAGACATCACTTTAGCAAACATCCATGTTGAGCCTGTAAGACACATTAGATTGTCTTGCCAGCACAGTTGATAATGGGCATCAAAGTTTAGCCAGCCAGTTTTGCTCATTCATATCGGTTAAAACATTGAATTACCAGCCATTGCACTTTAATTAGGATAAAGGTAGCTTAGTCCTTTACTTTTCAATTCTCCACCTTAGAGCCAAGGTCCACAGCCCATTGGCTCCAAAACCATGCTCATCATTTCTCCAATTTCAACCAGTGCAACTACAACATTGATATATGGACCACTAAGATGGTTAAATAGCAAATGCCTTGTGGATTATGGCCCAGTCCTACATCTACTGTTACTTAAACAATAAAGTGCATGGTAATAAGCCCCGAAAGAAGAGTGATATTCATGAGGTGCTGGAAAAAAAAAAAAAAAAAAGATTGGGTTGTGCATAAAAATCATCATCATATCTTATAAATTATAATCAATTAAGGAGAAGGAGAAGCAGAAGCAGGAGGAGAAGTGAAGAGAAGACAATATTAATAATAGTACTAATACCTCTGATGAGATGTCAGCCACGAGGGGAGCAACAGCTGCAGCACCACCGAGCCTACTCATGCTCAGAACCTGGACAGACAGAAGAAGTGATGGAATTTCAGGGATTCTCTTTGTCTTCTTTTATATGATTATAGATATATTCGTACACATGAGAATTTATTGCTATGAGCTGTTTTCAACAAGGCTTTGGGTTCCGGGAATATTGCCTTGACTTGGAGCTGTAGGAATTTCACGTAGTCGATGATCTCATCTAGCATGGAAGCCTTGTCTGTCTGCAATTCCATTACATGAGTCAGAAAAAAAAAATTTAAGATAAATAAACACATTAATGCCCTCCCATGGCTTTAAAGCTCCACCTTAACTGACTCATGACTGAGTCGACTCAGTTCAACAGGTTGTAATGTCGAATGAGTCAGGTGGGTTCGAACAAATTTTAATTATCCTTAAGATTTCAAGTCCGAGTTTCAGATCTTAACACATTGATACGAACCCTTTTATGACCAATTGTTTGATTCATGTGAATTTGAAAAAGACTTTGAATTGTTATTTTGAATAGGCATTATGGGCCCACTTGCCTAATTTGTATTGAATTCCTAAGAAATGATCATGCTGAAGAAGACTTGAGTCGGAGTTAAAATAATGAATATACGGCTAGAGAGAGGATGACTTTTAATTCTTCTCTTTCAGCCCCTTGGATAAAAGGGCATTGCCTAGACATCATTGGAAGTCAATCCCATTAAACAAATCATATCTATATATAAATCACAACCCTAAATAAAATATTCTTTATAGATTGTGTGTTTACAATGAGAGAGGTAATTTGCATCACATGAAAAAAAAAAAAACACGCTTGACAAACTCAACAAGCACTCATGAGTTTAGTAGACATTAATCTTAACATTTCTAATGAGACATCATATTTGCTGAGGAAGAACTTGATACACAAAGCTTATGGTTAGTTAGGAGCATGGTGCAGTGTGCAGGAGTGTGAAACGAATCTCAAACCAGAAATATAAGAAAAAAAAATGATATCAAGATGTTATGGTGCATATATACAAGCAGATATTTGAACCATAAAGAATTCCATACATGTGAGACGACATTGTAATGGTCCCAAAAAGGATTAAAACCACGATCCTCTAGGTGAGGGGTCACTGTTAGTGGGCCCCACATGTGCCCTAACATCTTTTGGAACCACCCCTTTGTGAAAGTGAGTGAAAAAGAAAACAAAATCACTATTTGTTTTCTGAAAAAAAGAATATTGGACATATATACCTTATTTGCATTGGGCACCAGTTCTTGGAGAGCTTTCATCCTTTCAGCGATTCTCTCCCTCCTTAGCTACCAAAACATGAAAAACAAAGACACCCCAACAGAGACATTGAAACCAAACAAACAGAAAAGCCTTAATAGTTTTTTCTTTCCTATTTTAATATATTAAGCTTAGCTTACTCTTTCAGCAATGCTATGTGGATCTGTAGCTTGACCTCTCCTCGCCCGGACTTTCGGCCTCGCTGGAGTACCACCACCACCACCACCACCACCACCAGCCCCACTTCCCGGATGTGACGATGATATCGACCCGGTCTGTAATCATCAAATAACTAAATAAATTTCCAAATAATTCTCATTATCATAACTTATATGGTTTTAAAACTAGGCTGTTACCATACCCTAATCACCCACTACATATGCATACCTTTTTTTCTATGGGTTTACTCCGAAACCTAAAATGCATTGCAACTCCCCTATCACTAATTTCACATTCTTTTTGTCTTCTTAATCTTATTAACATCTAATGTGCCCCATTAAAAGTGAATATTGCAAGATCTCTAAAAAAAGATTCAGATTTGATTTTTTTTAATGGGTCAAAACAAGCTGAATTATTGTAAGTAGTAGTGATGTACATGAGACTAGAATTCAGCCTAAACAAAGTAAGATCAGCAGATAAGTAAACGTTTTGTTGACCATGAGTTTAGTCTTAAATATAAAATGTGTTTTCTTTATTTTGGTAATGAAATATAAAATATAAAATTTGTTGAAACTCCATTCTTACCACTTTTATATTAAATCTTTTTCTCATATTTACATTCAAAAAATACTAAAAACAATTTAAAACTGAACATTTATAATATTTTCCGAACTAGTTCATTTTGTTTTTCTAAACGCTAAGTAAAGTTTTGAGCTTGGACAGATACAGTGTAGATAAATCCCATGCTTAGGCCGATACAGTGTTTGAAACCGCGTTTTACAACCAAAAATATCGTAACGGCCGTTACTAGCGATATTAACTGTTGATTACTCGCTCAACAAGTCATGTGAAGTAAAGAAAACAGCACAATTTTTTGTGAATACTTGGAAAACGACCTGGACCCGAACCCGAAACCCGTTTCGCACCTGAGGATGATGGAATTGCTGCTGCTGCTGCGACGCTTGAGCGGGTCGGGGCAGAGATCCGGCCAGCCCGTTGTACAAACCCTGAATCGGACCCTCTTCGTTCTGGTCAAAATCAAACCACAGAGGACCAATTCAAACATTTCCAATAGCAGAAATCATGATCATAAACACAATCAGATTTGAGAGAGAGAGAGAGAGAGAGAGAGAGAGAGAAGTGAATTACAAGATTAGGAGGTTTAAACGGGTTTGGGACTTCCTGCATGCGAGAATCCGACGGGTCGGTGCTCCCTCCGAGGGTTAGAGGAAAAGGAAGAAGCCCAGAAAGCGACGGCTGAGATCTGGCTCCTCCAGCCCCAGAAATGATCTGGGTCGTTGGTATTCCGGGCGGGGAGCTGCAGCTGATCTGCTGCTGGCGGAGGCGGGAGGCTAGGAGGGAGGAGTCGTCATACGGGTAGTGGGGGTTGTTATCCGGGTTGTGTTGCGGATCGTTGGACGGGTCTTTGAAGAGGTTGTGGATGTTGGTGGGGTTGTAAGGGGATTTGGGGTTGGTGGGGAGTTGGGGCCAGGAGGGCATATGGGAGAGCATTTGGTCCAAGAAATCGTCATGTGTTGCTGGGTTGTTGTTGAATTGGGAAGTCTGTTGTTGATGATGCTGTTGTTGTTGCTGTTGTTGGATTTGCAGTTGGGAGTTTTGGATCTGCTGCTGATTGCTTTGGAGTTCTTGGAGAGTGCTGGCTCCTTGCATTTCTGTGTTAGAGAGATTGTACCTGAAAAACTAAAGAAGAAGAAGGAGGAGGAGGAGGAGAAGGAAAAGTTGCAGTAGTGAGAGAAAAGGCTTAGATGAGATATGAAGAGGAAGAGGATAGATAGTGTGGGTGGGTTTGATGGATTGAAGACTTTGAGAAAGGGTGATACTGATAGAGCACTTTGTTGTATTTTGTTTATATTTTTATGGGTTTATACTTGGAGAGCCCTACATAGCTTTAGAATTACATTTTGTGTCTCTGAATATGAAGATTTTGCAATGAAGGCCCTCTTACAGGATCTAATCATTGCATTCACCTCTCTTTTACGAATTTCAGTTGGTACTGCTGTTGAAAATCTAATTTACTTCGGTTAAAATTTTCTCTTTGCCACTATATCCACTGTACATGAAAGTGAGAAATGATCATTTGTTGCCTTTAAAATAGTGCTAATCTCAATTGTGTTGCATTCACCTCATGACAACAAAAATAAAGTAGGTAAGATAATTATGACATTTAATCCATGTTTAACCAAGGCAGGACCAAAAACACCCAAGTCAACACGCCCCAAAAGTAAGCACTCTATGGCCAACACACTTATGATTTGAGTAGTGTTGCCACCTTGGTATCACTTGTGCGCCCAGGTAGATCCATTGTCTTCGAGTTCAATTCAAGTTCAAAGTATCGCTTGTGTCCAGTAGCTCAACATACTTTAAAAAAAAAAAATATTAGAAGTGTTCTACAAGTTTGACTAGCGATAACTCAGTGATAAAGCACCTCAGTGTTACAATACTAATAGGTATCGATTTTTGGCCCTCACATTGAAAAGTACCATTCATTGACTGGTGATCCGGAAAAAAGAGAGAGAGAGAGAGAGAGAGAGAGAGAGACTTTTAGCGGCGGTTTTTTCTACTGTAAAAAGTGTTGTAAAAGCCTGGAAGTTGATCGTCTAAAGGATTTATGTTGTATTAGCGGCGAAAAAAATGAACTGCCGGTAAAAAACACTTTTAGCGAAAAAAAAATGCTAAATACAGTTCTTCCCTTACATAAAAGTCTCTATTTTGTTGTGACTTCATGGATTTACTTTCCAATTTATGAAAAGGTTAATCTGAAATATGTAAATTAACTTATACCAATTCGAAACATGCAAGTGTAAAGAGTCACCAATTTACAGTTTCTCAATTGGAGTACTGTCACGAGCTGGTCTTCAAGAGTCCTTCTCAAAATATATACTACAGACCGGTCTCGTTCTCAGTTGCAGACCCAGGATTTTTATTTAGGTGGGGCTAAACTTTTTTCACATTAACAATACAAAATATATATGTATATATATTGACTTCTGGTAAACGCATTACCGCATTTGTCAAAACCTCCATTTTAGCGGGTAAGTGAGTACATACAATGGTTTTAGATTTATCTGGATACTTTTAATGTTTTTTTTTTTCAGTTTTTCTCGTAATCCAAGATAAGAAACTAATCTCTAACACTTGCTGGTCCATGTGTGTAAATGGAAAATCCAACCATACAGTAGTCACATAATTTGTATTAACTCCAATTCTGCAATGTCCTAGGAAAGTCTTCTTTCTATTGGAGAGTACTAGGTTGGTCGTATCAAATTCTTAAGTGGAGTAGAATAGTAAACATCTTGTAAGATCTAAAAGATGTGCAGTAGTCCCGATCACCATTTTGGTGTAGCCACATGAGCATCATCATATATTCTTGATCAGCTCCGACTAAATAGTCATTCAAAGTCAATACATAAATGAAAAGAAAACATAGA
This sequence comes from Umbellularia californica, assembly GCA_028538565.1. Lineage (NCBI taxonomy): Eukaryota > Viridiplantae > Streptophyta > Magnoliopsida > Laurales > Lauraceae > Umbellularia > Umbellularia californica. Next base: position 97,642,258 of record JAPQWN010000003.1, read on the forward strand.
TATTAAATATCCATGAAGTCTGATAAGGCGGCCATCACAGGAAAGTCACAGTCCATGGAAGCTAGTCTTGGACTGGAGAGTGGAGACTGGAGAATGCTGGGGGAGAGAGGAATGACAACACCCATGTTGGTGTTTTGAATGCACTGTAAGGAGAGAGATGGACTAAGATGATTTATAAATGAGGGGAAGAGAAAGGCGCTAATGCATTGCAGAATGCAGTGTGCATGGTGGTGTGGGCTGTTTAGACATGTGGTGCGACCTTTACACATAAATGGGGCATGGTTCCAAGGCCTATGCGAAGCACTAGGGATCCCAAGATTTATCTGGGGCGACCGCCCTAGGTCATTATAAGGTGGGTCCGCCCCTGCTCATGCTTTCCACCCAAGGTGAATGCTTATGAGACTTGGTATGAAGACTCCCGACCCCTAAGTGACTCCCAAAGGCTTCACATGAGTGGGATATGTGGAAAGCACCTATTGATACTTTAAATCGTTCAAAACAATTGACGTCCCCTTTAGTGAACTAACTTCAAGTTTTACTTCAATAGAAATATGTCCCAACGTAAAATTGAAAGAGGACTTGATAATGTGATTAGTGCATATGATTGATAACGCATAAGATTGTACTTATCACATTATCAGTCACGTGAACAATTTATGGTGGGACTGTTGGCCTAGTGGGTCCCGACCAATTGGGTTCAGGGTCATGGGTATTTTGGTAATTGTACCAGGACTTTCTTATTGACTAAGATATAGTTTCTTGGGGGATAAAAAAGAGAGCAGTATATATTCATGTGATATATAACCCATGAGATGTACAGTACTACTCATCATACAAAGAGTGAACCCAAAGGAGAGTTGAGTTTCTTTCCCGTGTATGTAGGCAAGTTTGCTGAACCACGAATTCTCTTGTGTGATTGCTTGTTCTTGTGTGGTTAATTGTTTATTCGCGCACAACAGGCTAGGGACCACCTCCTATTAAGATAAAGTTTGATAATATGTCACTTGAGATTACCTCCCAGGGGAAGCGTGTATGAGACAATCAGGGGATCCTGAACCATGAATTATAGTATAAATAATCTCTTCGAAGATTCCTGTTTTTCAGTTTTGTTACACTATTTTGCTCAAGGCCATTTAGATAAGAAGCTGCCCATTAAAAGGGGAAAAAACATATACATAAGAAGCTGCCTAAGAATATATTACATCCTATCAAAAATTTTGAAAATGCTTTGGACATTACTCACCAGTGTTATCAATTCTTAGCGTCTCCTCTTGCTCTTGAACTGATTTTCAACATGCGTCTTGTGTAGGTGAGAGTTTTCCAGTACTTCTTATTTCTCTTTAGAAAACTTAGGCATATCAAGAACAGTCATAAATAAATTCCACTATATTCTGCATATATGTAAAATGTGATTGTTCTCGACTTTTCAGATAAGTCATACTATAAAAACCCTACGGTCGAGGTAACTTTGTTGTGATACTCTTGAAAGTGAATTGTGGATCTTAATATGGTGCTATTTTACACAAAATGAGTCATACTTCAGGTTGAGGAGTGGCTACACCCGAGGAGGAGTATTGAAAAGTATTTATGTTGCCTCTACTAAAATTATTTTGGCATGATTGGTGAGATAAAATAACTTAACATGGTATCAAGCCCAATTGGTCACAAGTTCAGATCATGGGAGAAACAACTCGACGCGAAAAAAAATGCATGTTGTCAAAAGTGCATCAATTGGAAAGTGTTTATCCTGCCTCTAATAATGCGGTTAGCTAAAAATGCTTAATGCTTCACATTCATATGTGTGGAAGTGGAAGCCCATGAAGGAAGCTCTTTTGCTGCATAAGCCTTAGCCTTTCACAGTTTACAACAGGGGGGCCGATCTTGCAAGGTATAGACTACAAAATTACAAGAAAGTGCTTTCATTGATTTTTTTTTCTGGGTTACAATCAAGTATTAGACTTTTTATAGCTCGAATAATAGACTCTCAATGTCCCTTTATGATATCACTAATTGGAAGATTGTGCAAGCAAATTCTTGGATGAACCTCTGAGTCTCTTCTATCTCAAATCTGAAGTCAGAGCTTGAGAGCTTTCAAGTTTAAGCATACGAAGGCTTGAGTTCTCCTTCTTGAGTAGAGTTCTTTAGAGCATGTTTGTGCATGGTTTGCCACAAAAAAAAAAAAAAGTGTGAAAGGCAGAAAAGATTCGCCACACTATAGTAAATTTCATACTTGGTGCAACCACATTTCTACGGAAAAAAAAGCAAAAATACAAAACAAAGTTGAAAGAGCCTAGATGCTCTCACTTAAAAGACCTTGGATGTGCATGGCTCATGGGCTATGTGCCAAAAGAGGTGCAACATGCGCCTAGTGCCATGCACCATGTGCCATGTCCATGCTTTAACTGAGATTTAGTTCATATTGTCAAAATGTCTTCAGTACCATGTTCACAATTACACGGTGAGCCAACGGTTACTCGTATGTGAATATAGCATCAATCTCATCTTCCAACAATATTTGAAGCTGCACTGCGTACAATTTCGAATGGTTTTTATATTTCGAGAACGTCCTAAGCTGGTTTTAGTTCCTCATTAACTTGCATATGGGATGATTCTCTTTAATTCAACATGGACTAAAACATACATCGCATGGCTTGCCTTAACCCTTCACTTCCCCACACTAAATTAAGAAATAACAGCATACAAAAGAAAAGGAATACTCTTAAAAACCATGTACCTTGATTTGGTGATACTTCTGAAATTAAAACTTTGTTCGAAGTCGAAGATCCGCACAAGGGTTGTCTTTCAATGCTAATCTTTACTGATCCTAGTTGGAGGGATTAGTAAGAAACTCTAGATCAAATTATCACACCACCACAAATTTGTTTTGCATGGATGAGTATGAGATTCAAAAAGATATTGTAAATAAAAAGAGAAAAGAAAATACAAATTTCTTGTCGATGGTGAAAGGTAAGATCTCCTGCTATATTAACTTTTGTGTAAAAGAGAGAAGAAAAGGAGAAGACTCTCTTGCATATTGATCACTTTCTACATTGATATTTCTAGTAAAAGAAATTGTACTTCTATTAATACCCAAACTCTCATTGAACAATTCAAATGACAATTCCTAATCTGGAAATTGCTAATGACTTTAACATGTGATGAAAGAAAGATAGAAAAAGTAATGTGATTTCGTTTTGGATAAGATTGGACATGCAAGGAATGAAAAGTAGACGCACAAAACTGTGTTATCTTTGGTTGACAAAAATGGGAAAATGGAAGTGGACCAGTTTAAGTCTCTGGAGCACCTCATAACTGTAGTTCATTTGGTTCACAATCTTTTGTAGGACACCCTGAAATGAAATTGTAGGTTTGGGGACCCTACTGTGGATGATCCACAATTCAAAGTTTGCATATATTAGGTTATTACCCACTGAAGTTAGCACTAGGAAGAGGTTGATCACTCCGGCTCGGATCCGTGGTTCATGGACCCAGACCATACAGTACATGGACCTAGACCCAAAGGTTTTAGTAGCCAATATTCATACATTCAAGGACATGATTTGAAGGGAGGATAATGATTAGATCTCTCTGTGCGTCTGGCGCATAAAAAAAGAATATGGGGCCACTTAACCACCTTATATGTGTCAAATTCAGGCAACCCTGCAGGCTAGCTATAATGGCCCTTAAGTTACAATAAGTGAACCCAAAAAATCTAATTATCTATCATCCCATTTACTTGTTACTACAAGATTAAAGTCTTAGATCAAGGAAAAGAAAAAAACAGCTCCCACTGACGATATCGAAACGCAACCACGTTCCAAATTCTTTCTTGACCTTCCACAAAAATTGAGACTCAAATGGACTAAAAAAAAAACCCCTAAAATAAGAAAAATAGAAAATTACTATAATAATTTTTACATGAAAAATATATTTTGACCATGCAAATGACCTTAGATCGTCTTGAAAATGAAAACCACCTATGGCTCTTGCCCATGTCGTAGAGTATGTCAATACCCTCGAAATGAATATATACTTGTGTATTGTGAAATGATACACGGATCAAAAGTTATAACCGTTTGGAGTTAACAATATTATTTCAGCTAGACTTTTATGATCTTTACATTTCAAAAAGTATTCCGCGGCTTATTTTACATCAGGCTACGATCATTTGCTCATCACGACTTGAAATCTACATGTAATGTATCACACAGCCAGGTGCTTTTATGTCATAATGTCCTCATATCAATTCCGAATAAAGGAGAGATTATGATGATGATGATCACAAAAATTGAGTCCTACTTTGAGACTGATTGGTTTAGACTTGCCAGTGTTTTATATGGTGTGAAAGATTCACGTACATAGGATAGCCTACATGAGATAAAGAGCACATGATGTTGAGTGGAACGTGGATGGGCAAGATGAAGAGGACACAATGAATGATAATTATATTCCTATGTAGGCTTTGATGAGATGATTCTGGGACTTGGGGGCATTTCCCAATTGGTCTGGTTTTGGAGAAATAGATTGCAATTCCCCATTGAGTGGTAGAGCATTAGCTTTACAAAAAGCTGATTGTTCTTTCCCTTGTGGCCGTTGTAGGTATCTGTCCTTATCCTCTACTGTGCCTATCACTGTTGCAACTTTTCAGGTATGACTCTTTACACCGCATCCACTAACTGCACTTCCGCTTTTGCTTCTATACTTGAGCTACGAGACAAAAGTCTTCCACCTAAAGACAAAACTCTTTGCCCCCCATCCCACTAAACACTTGGGTCATGGGTCTGGTCCATGCCCTATTGACATTTATGTACCCTTACCTAACACATAGGACACATCCCATGACTTCATTGGACCCAACTTGAGGCCCCATTTGAAATCTTGAACAAGTTATTGTATAATAACTTAATCATCCTCATCATCAATGTCCAGTCTCAATTATACTGGAATCAGCTTCACGAATTTTGTTTCTCCGTCTCGATTTAACTTGAGTCAAGTCATAAGATAAATTCCCTCATATCTATTCTTACTACCTCCATCCTCATCTTTTTTTTTTCCCACCCATTTCCCTTAATAGGCCATCAACATTTGAAGCTAAGATTTTCCTTATCGGTGTCCTCGTCGACCTACGTTGGACTAAACTCAATACTCATATTAACTAATATATAATAGGTGTGTTCTCCAAAGTAAAATAACATGGAAAATGTTCTCCTTGCACGGGAGCCATTGCCATGGATAATTATCGATGTGGCCCGCCTCTTTTACCGTCGATGTGCGGTGTGAACCGTTTGGCCCTGGTTATTTCTTAATGAATAAATAGGAATCCATAAATAAATGAACTCCATCAATTAATTATTAAAGAGGTGAGTTGTGAACAATGTGAGATGAGGAGTGAAAAATGCATATGGGACCTTTGGCTTTCCTAAGTATCGAATTACTTAAGAGTGACGGATCGCTACTCATTTCCCATCTTCCGTTAATTCAATTTAAAGGGGTGGTTATTTAATGGATATTTTTGGATATAAGCCTTTAGTACTTCTTCAATTTTAATCACTTCTAGAAATGCAATATTCAATTATATGAAACAAGGCCCTTATAGCGGTTTTGGGTAACCGGTGAGCCCACGTGGCTCTCTCCACTTCAATCCAAATACACTTTTTCAACCATATCATATTATTGCATGTTCTTAGATTATTTAGTATTCAAGTATAGACATGACTGAACCCAGACCCATATATACCTTATTATTTTGGGCTGAACCTTTGACCCAGACATGACTATCAATCGTGCTAAAAAAGGTTCCATACACAGATTATACAGGTTTGATCCTTCAGGTAATTGGGTAACCATGGTCTATTAACAGCATACACCCCAACTGCGTTGGCCATATGGGGCTGTCAACAAGTTGGGCCTGAATTCTTTTAGACCCAGGCTTGGAACTCATTGGTTCTGGGCCTTCCAGCCTAAACATATTTTCATTATCCAGACCATTATTGCACCTAATCAATTAGCAGTGGTAGAGATTATAACGATCATCCAACCCTAAAATCCCAGAAATGATTGTTTACTTATCTTGAATGATTGTAGCATTTCATCTGATGGGCCATCACATGCATGTCCATCATCCTGGGACCGAATGTCTTTTTTTTCTAACCCAGCCAAGGGGGGCTGGGACCCAAGTGAGAGCCCGTATACACACAGGAAGATAGCCTACTCAAATGGGAAAGGAGCCCACACACGCGGAGCCCTCACAAATAGTAAGGATAATCTGCTCGTGCGGGAAAAGGTGGCGTATCCAAGATTTTAACCCTGGGCAGCCAGGAATGTTCGAAGGTGAGATGCTTCGAGACATAATCAAAGTCATATTTTATATATTATCAACCAATGTTCGAATGGTATAAAGTCAGTTTTATTGATAGGACTTGGCTTGTAAAGAAGGTGAGATGCTTCAAGACATAATCCGAAAGGATCCTAATCATCTGTAACCTTTTTTCTTAACTGTGTATTTGTGTGCCAGCAATCAAAGGATTGTGATTTACGCCATCCACATGGATAGTAAAATCAATTGTATTTGTTGGGTTTATGTCTTGTATTCTGGTTTAAACAGAATAAACCAGAATAGTCCATTGGTTCAGCCAAGGAGTAAGCTTTTTGGGTACAGGTTATTTTGGTAATGGTTCCATACGCTCAAGAATGAGAAAAGTTATATTATGTAACTTGTAAACTTTAGATCTAAAGTACTTGAAAAAGTGAGAGATCTATCCTAACTTATAAATCCAAGGGATTAATTAACAAGAGGGATCTAGCTGCCAATATATCTCATTGGGCTGAAGACCCATGGACCTGACCTAAATTGTCCTAGCTTGCGTTAACAATGGGCCAGATAGACCAAGCCCAGGAATAAAATCAAGGCCCAATTGCTGAACCAGTTGCATTTGCAGGTAGGTTTCCAGTCTACCATTGAGTGCTAGAGAGGGTCAATCCATATAACCCCCGTCTAAACTAGGGAGAGGCCCATAGGACTGACCATAGACATACCAAAACCTTAATTTAAGCTGAGAAGCATTGTTTGAAAACAAGGAAATTTGAGTCGATCTCCAAGTAAGAACATCACCAAGCCAAATAACTCGGGCGAGTCGGATCAGGTACTCAGCTTAGCCAGGCTCGAACAAGTTGCCCAACTCGGTGACTTTTGAGCAAAGTCAACTTTGCACGAGGAATTTTGTTGATAAACTGCACAAGTTTGCAAGTAAGATGCTATAGGAGCTTAGTCATAGAAGAAAAAATTAACCATGTAAATCAATCGGAGTAGCTTACCTATCTGTTTCGGTGCAAGCCTATGATACATGGATACTTGTACAAGCCTAACGTATTTGTATTGAACAGATACGACACTCATGTGGATGCCCAATATTACACCAATACTCGGGATACAAGTTCAGCATATCCTATTTACCAAGTCAATTATTTCATATAGTTATTTTAATTTTCTTAGTTCTCAACATAAAAAATGCTAAAAAAACGAACATAAGCAATGAGAATTTCATAAGTTCAGAAGTCGTCTAAAGAAGAAAAAATAGGACAGTCATCTAAAGAAATCATTAAGACATTTGTATCTGTATGTGTCCTAGAATTTAAAAGTACAGTCTCATAACACCAATCTCCGTATCAGTGTCTGTATCTGGACATCATGAATCATACCCGGACACTCCAAAGTAGGCAACATATTCATATCTCAAAATAGGAAAGATAATACTAGCAACATGACAAGTCTTAAAGAAAGGAAAATCAATCAGCATAAAGGCACAATATTCGCACTTTCTGGATTTTTTTTTTTTATTTTTCTATTGAGGAACAAATCAAAATCATGAGGATCATGAATATTGATTCTCATTCACCCCCAAGCTACAGAAACCATTCATACATAATAATCATACACCTGCGTCCAACATTTCTGATTTGCTCGAACTTATTAAGATGCCGAAGTTGTTGTCACATTAACTTGAGCAACATTACATTAACATTTATACAACAAGTCTTAAACAGGAAACCTCTTCATTCAAACGCCTTTAATAGTAATCCTAAGAAATAGATTCATGTCTCTAGCTACTGGTAGCCCTTAGAAAAGAAAAACAAACAACAAATATTCAAGGTACTCTTCTAGCTTTTACTAACCCCACAAGTAATATGGTACTAATGCTTTAACCCATGGTGTATGTTGGAGCGGGTAAGTTAATAACTGTGCTCTTGATCTTAGTCATCATGGTGATACTGTTTGTGATTCCTTGTGACCCAATGCCACTATCTCTCAAACCCTGCAATGTAAAGAGATCATTCAATACAAAGAAGAGTGATGATTATGAAGAATCAGTTTTAACCCAGACAAATCAGATTACCTGGAAAGGAAAATGGTCAGGCCCGCGAGCAGGTGCTGAATTGATCTGAACTGTTCCTGTTTCCATAGCATCACTAATCATGATTGCTTTGTTGATGTCTTTTGTGAAGACACAGCCCTGTATTTTAGGCTAGTTATTAGCTTCATGTAAGGAAGATCAAATTCTTGTTACTCTGGCATTATGCATTTTTCATATCAAAATGATTAGTAGTTAAAAGAGTAAAAGACATTATGGTTCTTAAGTGTCCATTGATAGTAAATGATAATGTACACGAGGGGGAAGAATTTTGTTATTGGTCAATTCATCAGATATATTTCTTATGGTCCTACTCCTAAGCAAGTCTATTGACCAATGCAGTGTGCTGCCTGTATTGTATTTCATATTAGATGTTATGATAAAATAAATAAATAAAAGACGATAGTTTATGGGCAAAAAAAAAAAACTGAGAGGTGAAAGAGTTTGTTTATACCTGGAGACCAAAATTGCTTGCATTGCAATGGTGGATCCCTTCTTCAACAGAGTTTATCCTGATAACTGGTAGCACAGGTCCAAATGGTTCCTCCCATGCAATCCTCATATCAGGCCTTACATGATCCAACAGCAATGGCCAGATGAGATTGCCCTCCCTCTTGTACTCTTGGCAGAAGGTTGCCCCTTTGGTCTTGGCATCCATTACCAACCCTTCGATGAAGTTCGCAGATGATTCTGATACGACTGGAGTGATATCACAGTCATCTTCAGGAGGTCCAACCGTTAATTTCGCTACTTTGGCCTTTACTTTCTCCACAATAGCGTCAGCTACTGACTCCATCACCAATACAACCTTGACTGCCGTGCATCTTTGACCACTGTACAGATGAAAGATTACAGAATTAAGGTCCATTCGTTTTCGAGTAGCTAATGAATTTTGAAATGGGCCAACCAAATTTACAAGGTGGAGAGGGGACTTTTCACTGTCCCAACGATTCAAAGAAGACCCCATCCCGAGTTCATATAACTCTTTTGCTCATTTTATGGCTCAAAAGGGAAGTGAGTGTGATGTTGGTATGTTTTGGTTTGATAATTTCCTGACATAATTGTTAAGACAGCATTTGAACTGTTAATTTCTAATGGATACACACCTATTTCTACCAAAGAAGGGGGGAAAGGGATTCAAAGATGACAGTATAATGGATGGAAAATACTCCAATCTCTCCCATCAGATGATCCTAACCATCTGATTTTTCCTTTTTAAAATGTTAACTAGTGCCTTCAATTGTCCGGATGAACGTGTTGGTTTTCAAAAGGTAGATCCATCTATACCATTCCTCTCTCTAATGATCATCATATAATACTTGATTGTCAAAATATTACCAACATACTATGTATTTGAGAGGAATTATGTGATGTAGATACACTATTATAAAAACTGTGTGATAGTATACCTGTAAGAGAAACCTCCTTTTACAATATTGCTTGCTACTAAATCTAAATCAGCATCTTCAAGCACAATGCATGCATCTTTCCCTCCCAACTCCATTTGAAGAGGGATCATTCCAGCCTTCTTCGAAATTGCAATTCCAGTATCTCCACCTGTAAAGCTGCAAGAAACAAGTAAATCCAATCAAGAAGAGAGTGATTATAACAATTACTGGTGAAGAGTCATTGCTAGCTCATATTGCATTGGAGATTGAAAGCTAGAAGAAAATTTTTAGATACCTTATACAATTAACTCCAGGGTGCATTGTAAGGAAGTCGCCAATCTCAGACCCTTTTCCTGTAACACAACTGATGAGGCCTTTGGGGAAACCAGCCAAGTGAAAGCAATGCACCATGTGTAGAGCAGCAACAGCTCCCTGCAAGAATCATGTCAGAAGCACTTAAGTATCTTGATTTAGAGAAAACCCATGCAATCTACTTGTGCCTGATCATAGATAACTCATTCAAACACTCCACAACTGACAAAGCAAAACATCTTAACTTGTTTTACCTTAAATCAGTTCAATGGAAGAAAAGGCAAAAAAGGTATCAGTCCTAACCAGGGCCATTGCAACAGATAAACAAAATGAGCTAACATCAATTTTGGATGGCTAAATAGGGGTGTTCATGGGCCGGGTAGGGATGAGCTGAGGAATATCCAAACCTGGTCCTACTTCTAAAAAATAGGCCCAGCTCAGGCCCAACTCGGGCCTTAAGTGGATGGCACAAGCCCGGCCTGTCTAAAAAAGAATACGGCAGAGCCCAGCCCAGCCCAAATTGGCTTTATAGTAATTAAAAATGGTTTGCTTGCACAGTTCCAAGCTGTAGCTCAATAGGCTTTGTCACTCGTATGTGTGCGATGGAATGCATTCAGGTACCCTCTGTATCTCTCCCTACTAATATTTTTACCTTTGGGCCAGGCTTAGGCCTCTCTACCGCTGAATCCAAGCCCACCCTATCTATTAAATGGGCCTAAATAAAAGTCTGAGCCCAGCCGAATACAAAAACCTAAGGCCCAAGCCCAGCCCGGTCCATGAGCACCCCTAATGCTTAACCTTACGTGTACAAGTTTGAAGAATAAATGGTAGCCACTAGGACCACAAATGATAGTGGTGCTCAAAGATTAAAGGCAGGGACTATAAACATTTATGCTAGTGATACCTGTGTTGGAGGCTTGAGCACAAGTGAGTTTCCAGCTATTAAAGCAGGGCCAATTTTTGAGACAGCTAGGTTAACAGGATAATTGAAGGGGGGGATTGCCAGGATGACACCAAGAGGAATCTGCAATGAAATGCAATCAAAATCATTAACCCAACTAATCCCCAAGATTGAAAATGAAAAGAACAAGAAAAAGAGAAGTGCATAATTAATTATCATAATAAATCAATGAATAGAGAATTTAGATTTCTTCTCATAATTATCTATGCTTCATAAACAGTCAGTGCCACAGTTTAACAGCTTCTATGTCTAGTTAAAGTGTATGCTAAATGTACCAAATGATGAAGGAAGAGTTGATAGAACTTTAATATTTATATATAACTCCTAGATTGCATGTATGGCAAAGTTCACAGAGGATCGAAAAATTAATGGAACGAGGATCGCCAAGGCCATGGTTGCAAATGACGATTCATAAATTACTATGGGGGCTTCCTAAGTTAAGCAATTCATTTACGTCGGAGTTTTCCATGTTTTGCCTCCAAAGAAACTGTCAGAAGAAGAGTTTATTGACCAGTAACTTTTAGAAGTGGTGTGGTAAGGCAGACCCTCTATTATGGATTTATGGTTGATAAGGATCAAGGTCGCAGGTTCAAATCTGTGCAGGTTCACACTTGAAGTCCCTAAGTGAGTCTATGTTACCACTAAACAGTGCATAAAAAATAACTAAATTAGAGAAAACATCAAAGTCCAACTCTCCTGGTAGGGCCCTCCGTAGCCACCTATAAGCATAGCAGACAGTTGGATAGGAAAGATTTAGAGATAGTTATATATGACCCAAATTTCAAATTGGCTCAGTGTTCATAACCATTTGGACTGAATGGCTTTAAACATTCCTTTTTTTTTCTTTTTTTTTTGTGTGTGTGTGTGTGTGTGTGTGTGTGTGGGGGGGGGGGGGGCGGGGGGGGGGGGCGGGGGTGTTTGTTTAAAATGGCTATGATCATGAAGTAAATTTTTTGGACATATGCAAGCTTTACAAAGCCTCTCTCATTCTGCCATCCACCATGCATGGATGCTTGAAGTAAGCCCCTGAGAGTGAGCGGACTGCACTTATAGTCCTACCAAGCTGAACTTTATCATTTCTTCCTAAATAATTAGGAGGATTGCTCAATCAACGTGATTTTCAAATCAAGGCACATCCATGACTAGTCCCTTCACTAAATGGTTGTACAGTGGTCATCCTCCATCAACCCTATCTTACATATGGTAGAAAGAATTATCCATGTCCATGTGGTCCTTAGTGATCTCCATCTCATTTCATGCAACATAAATGCATGCTAATCTGGAGTACCTAATTCATGGGACCCGTATGGAAAGACAATAAACCCAGAATAACAACGCCAGTAGACTAAATTGGAGAGCATCAGGTCAGGTAGAATTAGAAAGAAAGCAGTGAGTGTTACAAAATTGAAAATGGTGAAATCATGCAGTTAAAGGTCACATCAGCACCCACCCCCATCTCATAACTCAGAAATGCTGAGATGGTGTCTTCAAAGGTAAAGTATTGTGCTACATCACCCATGATAAACAGGACTTGAGCAATTATTAGTTAAGTAGAAAGAACAAAACTGCTTACTGTTATACCCCGACCCGAACTAATCATGATTAAGACTAATTAATTAGGATTAGTGCTAATAAAGCACAAATAATTGGGTTAATGAAGGTTAAAGACCAAAGAGAGACAAATTAGTCTCAAATGATGCATTAAGCATAATGGAATGAACTTGAATGGGTTTGAGTTGGTTAAAATGAGTTTAGACTCAAACAAGGTAGGCTAAGGACTTTTTCGTAGATACGGGTTTTCACGTATTTCTTCGAATACGGAAATTATTAATGCTAACGTGTGTATCTCGAATAGTACGTTAACTTTCATGATGGGTGTGATTCCATTTGACCTCAAATGGACCAACTGAGGCTTCATTTGACTCAAAATGTAATAATGCTTAATGAGAGGGGGTTATAGTGTAAGAGGGCCTTATATTAGAATGAAATGTATTCATCCAAGCATTTTCACCCAAACCCTAGGCTCCTCCTTCATTTTTCCTCTTTTCTCTTCCATTCCCCTTTGTCAAGAGAGAGGTTAGAAGTGATTTCAAGGGGTTTTGAGGAGTGCAACTCCACCTTCATCTTCTTCCCCAAGTTGTTTTCTCCATCGTTGAAGTGTAGAGCTTGAGAAAGACCTCAAGATCCATTCCTTTGAGCCTCAAGTAAGTAGTTGAGTGCTTTTGTAGAACTTTCAAGTTCCATGGGTTGGTTAGGGAAGGTTTCTAGCATAAATGGCTCATAGAAGTTCATTTGAATGTTTTCATGGATTTAGGGTTTGAGATTTGGGGGTTTCATCTTAAGAGCAAGCTAAGCAAAGGGCTTTGAGTTCATTGACTTCAAGAGAGGCAAGTATAAGCATTGCTTGTTATTAGATGCTATTTGGTATAGTTTTCTATTGATCTTGTTATGATTGTGAACTCAGCCCTATTTGTTGTAAATTTAATTTTGTGTATGGGTTGATTGAATGGATTGGAAGATGTTGTTTTGGAGATGGTATTTTAGAAGGGAATAGGAGGTTCCATGTATTGTGCAAGTTAAGAATGAATGGGAGTGAAAATGGCTTCAAAAAGTAGCATCAGGCTGCTGTTTCGGAGACCAAATAGCAAGGGGTCTCGCTATAGCGAACTGGCCCACTAGGCCCAACAATGGCAACTTCAAAATGCCATAACTTTTGAACCGTAGGTCGGATTTTGGACTTCTACATATCGTTGGAAAGCTCTTGGAACGTAAAATCTAATGGTCTACATATCCTAGTGATTGGAAAACTCAAAGTTGGGTCCAAACAAAGGTGATTCGAATTGAATAAGAAAAACTCATTTGATAAGTGTAGATAGGTCTATAAATCAGTCTAGAGACTATTTATAGTATAATTGAGGTTTATGGACTATAAAAGGAGTATTGATGAGTTTGAACCTTATTTCAGTGGTGTGTGTTAATCTTTCATTGTTATAAACCTTCATAGGTGATAATTAAGGGGACTCTAATGCATATTATATCTAATGTGATGTTCATCGAAAATGACACGTGCACTAGATAACCGAGTGTTACACCTAAATGAATGGTTTGAATTATGAATAGTTTTGAATAGAGAAATTGAATTGAATAGAGTTTATTAATTTGATTCGATTTGAGTCTTGAGTCTGGTACTACCTAGCTATTGTATGAGAACTCTAATGAGTTCAATGAATTAATAAATGAAACAAATGATTAATCCTACTGCAGTAGATGGATTTGGGGGCGTTCCGGAGCTCCGTGGTGATGCTAGTTGTCCTTGGCCCGGACACTGGTAAGTCCCACAATTTCCAATCATATCTATGGATATTGATTGATGCCTTCCATTTGGAAGATAAATCCTTTCTTTGAGGGAAGATGGTAAATAAAATGAAATAAAAATGTATGCAATGGTAGTGACCATCTTATATATGTCCATGAGATTGACTTTTATGTTCACTTATTGTCATTGTATGAATTTTCTAGACTTGTCTAGAATTCAAATCGTCATTGATAGATTGAATGAGTTTAGCTTATTGTTAACACATGCTGTTACAAGATTTGTTTATACATTGTTGAACCGTCGTGTTCACTAGTGTCATTAATGGCATTACAAGCCCGTTTGCCCATGCCGGTGCAGCAGCGCCCCCAACGGCAGCGGAGGAGACCGCTCCGGTTCCTCCAAGAGGATTAAACTAATGGAACGGTCGGGATACCAATTGATATGGGTATCCAAGTGCGAGAAGGATTATAATATTTTGAGAAACATTTGATAAATTATTTTGTGTAATCATTTTGGTATGTAATTAATATCATTGCACAATATTTTGGATATGTACTGATTGACAAGTAAATGGTGGAAATGATACATGTATAAAGAACATTATTTTGTATACATGTAAATCGTAAACTGATATTGTCAAATATAGATGTTTCCGCAGATTTGTGTATTTGACAGTATTTTTTTAGATTGTCATCCCTTGTGGATTCCGTATTAACTTCGGTTAATTCGGGATTTACGAGAGTAAGTATGGGCTCACGGCTCGGGGTTACCGGATCTCGGGCCCGAGTCGTGACACTTACTGAATTATGCCAACAGCATCTCTGCACTTGTTCATTATTCAGTTTAATGTCAAGGCAAAACATACACAGAAGCATTCATCAACAACAACAACAACAACAACCAGTGTTGTCTGACCATGTGATGAATTGGCCTAACCCACACAACACAGAATTACATAGATTATATTTTCATTCCTTTTTTTACTGTCACAGCAGATAATGTAAACGAGCATTACAGCCTTGGCCAATTTTAAAAAAAAAAATGTCACTCAACCTTTATACTCTCTCTCCTGTTGGTAAAGGAACCAACCTTATGACTAATTCATACACCTCACACTCTTGCCCCTGATGAATTAGCAATCTTTAGCTTGTTACTTCCTTCTCTGTGAATTAGAATTTAGAAATGAGTCCTGATTCGGTAGTGATCTGACCATTTTCTACTTTTTTTAAGTTGCACTTAGAGGCCACTGAACTTTCAGGCTTTAAAATCAAGAGGTAGGATTATGAAATCAGTCTGATATGATCAGTTTCACCAATAATGAATGCCAAAGACCTAGTTATCCTCCTTATCCTTTGTGAATTAATTCCATACACCTAGTGGACAGCAGAAGGCATTTCCAGACTCAATAATGAATAGAGGAAAGTACGTCACTGGTCAATTGGCCCAGACTCTGGGTGGTGATTCCTAAACTGCCAGCCTAATCCAAATAAAACCCAGTAATTCAGGTTTCAAGTTGACATGGGTCAGGTTCCAGTTGACATTTCCACCCAATAAATAATTAGTCAGGTTTCACGTTGAGTTGATACTTGATGTTCGACCTCCCAACCAGACACATTGCACTATTATTCACCAACCTGACCCAAATTGGAATGTCCAATCCCGATGATAGATGGGCTGAGTTCATGTTGGGCATATTCAAGTTCCCATAATCATTAAGCCAATGAAGTCCAACCTGACCCAGTGCCACCCCTAGCCTGAACCTTCCTTGTAAACTCAGACAAATAGGACACTGACTATATCATTCAAGTATGAAGTAGGTAAGTTATTAAACAAATGGATACCTTGGAAACTAGGCAATATTTGCTTCTCTCATTGCCCGGGAAACTATCTGATGTAAGAAACTTCCCTTCCCCCAGAATTCGGACACCTTCTTCAGCACAGTAAGATATGAGATCTCCAGACCTAACTACCTTCATCAAC
This sequence comes from Umbellularia californica, assembly GCA_028538565.1. Classification (NCBI taxonomy): domain Eukaryota; kingdom Viridiplantae; phylum Streptophyta; class Magnoliopsida; order Laurales; family Lauraceae; genus Umbellularia; species Umbellularia californica. Next base: position 97,658,623 of record JAPQWN010000003.1, read on the forward strand.
AAATCAATTGTAGAGATTGTCAAATTTAACCAAGATTCTGGGCCTAGTCTAGGATTAAAGGAGAGTTCCCAGCATTACATTCTACAACTTACCTCTGTAACAGCATCCTTAGCTGGTTTTGCAATCTCTTTGACAAGGCATTCTGCAATGGGAGCTTTGTGCTCTTTCAATATTGCTGCAGCCTTGTGAAGGAGCTCAGCTCGCTTCCACAAAGGCGTCTTCGCCCATGCCTTCTGTGCGGTCTTTGCGATATCCATGACCTTATTAACTTCCTCTTGTGTGCAAGCTGCAACGTCGTTGTAATCGTCATCTTAGCCTTATCTCATCAATTACTATAAAAGTTGCACGAAAACCGAAAACAATATACAATATAGGAATATAAATCCTATCTTTTTAACACTTATGTACAGGCTATCTATTTATGTGTGCCTTGGGAAGTGTGAGGAATCATGATCAATGGAAGTGTGAGGAAACATGAACAATGACTTGGCTCTCACACTATAGTGTTATCTCAATATAATCACGGTGACAGGCGTTCTTGCTGAGTTGACTCGGTAAAATGTTGTCAAATGGTTTGGTAGTCAGAGGACCACCGGAGTTGGAGCTGAGGCTGGTTTCCCATTGGGAATTGTGCAGCCACATTGGTGATTACCTGCTGGTGTCCCACTCCCACCTCCCAAGAAAACCATTCTAACCACCCAATGATCATAATTTTGCAGGTGTGTTCATAGCAGGGTCCAGCCGCGTTGAGGCATATCTAGGCCTGGCCCGAGTTTAGAAATACAGGCCCATATCAAGATCAAGCCCAGAAGGGGCCGTAAGTTCCTGGGCCAAGCCCTGCCATCAGGTCGTACCCGAGCCCGCCCATCTTGTCGATAGTGGTCGCTTTCTATTGCTTGTCTTGGCCGGGCCGGGCCGAGCCATTCTTCAGACTTCCTATCACTTTATCCAAGCACGGCCCAAATATTATACGGGCCTAAATTTTAAATTCGAGACCGGTCCTAAGCACCTGGGCCCGAGTCGGGCCTCGGCCGAACCTACCAATGGCACCACTTAAAATTTTTGGGATGTTCATGGGCCAGGTGAGGTCAAGCGTGGGAAAAAGTTGCCCAAGCTCGATCTTTCTGTTCTTAGCCATTTATATGCAGTGCCAAAGATCAGACGACTAACCATCTTCCAATTTAAAGCATCTTTGCTGCATCAGTAGACCCCACAGTTCCAATGGTAATGATCACTGAACAATGGGACCAGGACGAAAATCAAAGTTTCATGTTAAAGGAAGGTGGTCATTTACACATTAGTCCACACGACCATTCAAAAGTGAAGTGAGATCCTTGACAAAGATCCACCCTAGGGGCCTGTGTGTTTGCATTAAAATGCATAAGAATCAATTACATAGGATTGTATCTTTAGTTGTTAGAAATTGAGATTTCAAAAAATAGCATCAAATAACTTTTCCTTCTATAGAAGTTTCTCCTCTTGCTTCTATTTCTCTAAAAGGAAAATTATTCAATTTCTATGTATTATAATGCAAATAAACAGCCAGCCAAACCCCCCAGAAGAAGAAAAGATCTAAGTGTGTGTAACCTTTCCTCCCCAAATGGCATGTAAAAGCTCTGCAGAAATGTGGAAAGTGTTTTCCATGAAAATAAAAATTCCATGAAACTATACAAAAGTGCCCCAAAACAGAAAAAAGGAAGAAAAAAAGTTCTAAGCTTTCCATGATTGGTGGGAATTTTGTTGGGGTGGGGGTGGGGGGGTTTACCTTGGACCTTGTACTGAGGTTTCCTTGTGGTGGGATTGATGATGGAAACAGACTTTCCAGAAGAAGATTTCTTCCACTCCCCATCAGAGTAGTATTTGAATATATCACCATCTAAAATCTCCCCAAACACACCACTCCCAGCCATTCAATTGAATTGAACTGAATTTGATAAGAGAAAGTATGATAAAGAGATGAGTGATGAGAAAGTGGGGGAATTTCTTCCTCCTCCTCTTCTTCTTCTTCTTTGTTGTTGAAGGGGTCAAGAGTAGGAATTAGGAGGATGAGGATTGAAGGGATGGGGTGTATATAAGGGGAGGGGGAGAGCCACAGGACTATCCCCATGGTGTGGGGGGAAGCAGCTTTTTTGGGTGGTTGAAGGCATGCCCAAGTACATGGCTTTTTTTTTTAAATTTGACACTGGATTTTCACCATAATCACTCAACTGCCACTATCCACCTTATCACGGCACGGAGGCAGCTCCATTCAAGTGGATGAATGCGTGCCAAGTCCATCCACCGCATTCCTCGTTTGGCATTTGCTACCCACCACAATTTTACTCGACTGTCAATGTCCCTTGTTTTCATCGATATATTACAGCTCCATTATAACTTTATTTTGAATACACTCGTTAAGTGATTTGCCATTTGCACTATAACCAGTGATATTTAATTCTCATTCATGTTTATGTAAGCTCAAATTGGAAGAGTTTTCGCCAACATATGCAATTCATTTCTATGAAACTCTTTTTGCACTTTTTTATCTTGAATGATCTAGAACGATTTCCAATTTTAGCCTCATTGAACTTTTCGATGGCCGTATCGAGACTTTAAGAAACTCATGATTAGAAGATAATTGAATTTTTAAGTTTCATCGGCCTCAGTAGAGGGGAAAATATAGAAGAAAATGACTATGTTTAATGTAGTATTTAGATTTTATTGGGTTTATGTCTTGTATGCTGGAATTACCGAAGCAATTTATTGGATTAGCTAATGACCGGGTTCAGGATCAAAAGAAAGCGAAAATTATATATACAATATAATCTGTAATTTTAGTCTCTAAAGATAGTTAAGCTGTGAGTTGTTTCTTTTTTATCGTGGACGTAGGAAGTTTTACTGAATCACGTAAAATCATCTTCTCTCTCTTGTATGGCATTATTGATCGATTGCAGATTTCATACTCCTACGTGCCCACGCACAACGAGTTTGCTCCCCATGCGTTTGTTTGATATGCACCGGACATGTGTATTGCAGTGTCTTGCATGCGCCCAGGCGAATAGAATTATCAAGTCAAATACGATTGAGATACCAACATCAGCCAAAAAAAAAAAAATTTAATGTTCAACATGATTAATTGAATATTATTTTGACTAAGCTCAAAATTTGGACTAGCTAAATAACTCTGTACGTGTCAATGTTACAATGTGGGTGGAGCACATAGAATAAAATAAAACCTGTGGAGCACATTAGAAGAAGAAGAAAAAAAATGTGAGGCCCCCATGAGCCAGGGGCTATTCCTATGCAAACAACTTTGATGCAGACATCACCACAACATCACTCCTCTCTCAATTTTAATTATCAATATGGTTAGTTTAACTTGGGTAGGTGAACCCACGAGTACGGTACCAAAAATTGATTGGGCCAAGTTGGTCCAATAATAAGCAATAAATGCATGACCCAAGGCCCCAAGATGGTCAATTGGTGAGACCTAACTGTGGCAGCAAGACTGGCATTTTGGTTGATTAATCCAAAAGAAGTGGCACTTGATGGAGATGAATTTGGAAAGAGGAATCCATGGAATCTTCTGGCGTTTATTCCAAGCGTGTAACTGGAAGGGTTTGGGTTTGGTGGCTTCCTAACCGTCCATCACGCACTCAACCACTGGCCCATTGACATTTCCATATCCTTCCCTCTGTCTCTCTCTCCTTGAAGTTTTCTTTCTCGCTTGTTTCTAAAGGAAGATTGATTGGACCCATCAATCTAAATCGATGTGGACCGTTCATGCAGCAGAGGCCACCAGTATGAGTTGGTCCAAACCACATTTGGGTTGGGTTTTGTGGATCACAATCAAGGGAAAATAAATTGGTTTTGTCGGTGACAGTGATTTCTTGATGCTATCCATTTTAACAAATTTTTGTGGTTTTCAATTTTTTTTTTTCTTAAGTTTTTGGAGAAAGCCAATTTGATCTTGGAGAGGTTGAGAATCATTCACTGCAGTTTTGGATGTGGAAGAAATAAATTTTGCTAACTATATCATTTTGGACATCAAGATCAAGCAGATTTAAAAGTAAAGTTATACTTGTACATTACTTGACCCCAAAAATTTTACCTCATAAAAGGCAATTAAAGCGGTCAGTCCTTTTATTTTACCTCATGCAGAACAAACACAAATTTTATTTTACAACAAAATTATACTTCACTTTTACTTGACCATACCTTTACTACTCTCTCTACCCATCAGCTCTTGACCACCAATCGTATCTCACTGGGGCTTTAATTTCTCTACTTCTGACTGTGTTTAGAGTTTTATTAGATTGCATCACTACAAATTTACATGTCCCTCGAGATACTGGACTCTTAAAATGAAAGTCCAACGTTTACTTCTACTAAAATAATTTTTTACTTTTGTTAAGCTTGTACGAAACAAAATTAGAAAATTGGAATTGGGTGATTTAGCACTGGTATTATCGAAATTAGGTTACATAGGGGTGTTCATGGGCAGGATTGGGCCTGTCTGATGAATATTCCACCCGGCTCGGCCCGGCTAGTGTACCAACGGCACAAGCCCGGCTCGGGCCATAATGTCTGGCATGAGCCTGGCCCACCAAGAATTTGTGAAGTCTAAGTCAGGTCCATTTAGTTAATAGCCCTTAATTTGATTAAAGCCCATTTAGTTAATTATATTTAGAATTTAATGTGGATTGGTCAAACAAGATAATATAGAAAGTGCATTGTTTTGTGATATTGAGATAGGATTAAAATTACTCACATGATTTAAGGAGATTGTGTCATGTGCATATAGGGCTTAATACAAATAAAAGGAGTAGTATTCTTTTTAGAGATTAATTAATATTTATATATATTCATCCCTCACTATAGGGTAAGGGACATATACATAATTGAAAATATTTGTGTGTAAAAAAGGAAAAGTCATATATGGTCATTTGCATAAAATAAATGTTCACGTCTAAAGAAGAAAAGTTAAGTGTCCCTTGTCCTATAGTGAGAGATGGATTCACGAATATTCCTCTTTTTTAGATATGGATGAATCAATATGAGATTTAATTTACTCATTTGCATTTGCTCTGTTTGGAGGGAACTCAAAATGGGGAAAAGGAGTGGAAGGATGACAACTTGCTACTCTTGCAAGTTTTCCTACTATCCCTCTTATTCGCGCTGGGCTGAACTATGGGCTTTCTATTAGTTAATCCAAGCACGGCCCATGTAATAAACAAGATCAAAATTTTAATCCAGGCCCAGCCCAAGCACTCAAATATAATGTTTAAGCCCAGCCCAAGAGGGCTGGACCAGGTTGGGCTCAGGCCAGCCCGGTCCATGAGGACCCCTTATTTCCGCATACCTTTTGATTTGCGTGGCACAATGGAGCATGGAATCTTATTAAATAATAATGTAACGTCACACCTAACTATGTAATATAACACATGGGCGGTGCCTGGTCAAATCAAATGCAATAGTGCCTAAAAAAGTTTACATGTATCTTAATAATGTAAAAGTTACCAAGTGATTAATTGACTGAATCTAATGATCACGAAAGCATATTGATTATGTATGTAAATGCAAAACTGAAGGGTCACTTTAGAGATAAGAAAAGAATAGAAGTCAAGAACGGCTCCTTATCCCAGTGGTAAGGAGTGGCCAGAGCCGGAGAAGCAGCCGCTTTAGGCCCCCAGTTATTGTCCATTTTTTAGGGCCCCAAATTTCTTTAGCCTATATAATATATAGGTCTGTAAAAAATAAAAATAAAAAGGCTGCCCAACACATGAGAAATGGCCCAATTTCTAAATAGCCCATTACAAAAGGGCCCTAAATTAATGATTTTGTGTTATATTTAAAAGTAAAAAAATGGAAAAAAGAGTGAGACTTGGGAAATTGGAAAAGATTAGGTCGGCTATTATAGAGTAGTTTTGGATGCCGATTCACTTTCGACTTCGGAGATCAAATACACCCCGTCTCTCTCTCTCTCTCTCTCTCTCTCTCTCTCTCTCTCTCTCCTTATTTACAATCAAAACTGGGTCTCCTTATTCCCAATTAAAATTGGGTTTTTGGACTGCAAAACCGTTTTTAACTTTCTGTTTATGTGTTTCACCGCTTTATGCCGACGAGCCGAAAAGAAAATCAGGTGATTGAACATTCTCTCATTTTCAAGTTTCAAAGAATATTTTAAAAATGAGCCATTATTTTTTTTATCTATTCTTTTAATCTTTTTTACTTTTAAGGGGACAAGACTATTGATTAACATTTTTTTTTTTGTTATATAAGAATTTGTTGTATACATAAACTCAATATAAAAATAAAAGGATAAGAAAAGGTACCACTAAGTTTAACCACAATATCAATTGAATCAAATGATCTTTCGCTTATTATGAAGAAAAAAATCAGTTGAATAATCACATTATGAAAATACAAATAATTTGTAGATGGGTTCTTTTTGGAAAATTTGTTGATTGTTGTTTATTTGATTTAATGATTTACAGATGCTCTTATGGTGTTGATTGAGTTATTGATGCTGGCCTAGTACTCTATTGTTTCGCAACCTCGATAATTTTACCTGAATTTGAAGCTTTTGAATTTGGATTGATCGTTGATTCTTGAGTTCTGCATTAGATTGTTTCCTAGAATCATGCATCCTGAAAAGTGCCACTCAGGGTCTGAAAAAAGAAAAAAAAACGAAAAGTTGATGCACTTATTCAATCTCAATTAGGAGCTCTTGATAAGTTTGTTGTTGTTAAGAAACAAACAGATGGTTCAGTTCCAGTTGAAAATTTTGAGGATGAAGAATTTATAGATTCATTAAATAAAGAGCATGAAGAGACACTTGATAAGGAAATTAATCAGTGGATTAATGAAAATGACAATGAGAATGGTGGTAGTCAACATGAAGACCAAAATGTAGAATTTCAGCCTTCAAATGTTGATGATCAGAGTAATTAGGATAAGATGGATCAGAATTTACAAGACTTTTTAGTAGAAAGGGGTCCTAAAAGAAGAGCTGACGATGTCAATTATCCTAAAGATGATCTTAATAGACACTTCTCTTCCACACACTATATCCGGCATTTATCCGATGGAGAGAAACATGATAGAAAGTGGCTTGTATATTCGGATGTTTTGGATAAAGTATTTTGTTTTTGTTGTAAGTTGTTTAAGGAAGAGGGGAACAAGACTTTATTGGCTAATGATGGACTTGGAGATTGGAGAAATATTGGTAAAATGTTAAAAAGTCATGAAAGTAGTAATGAGCATGTTAAATGGATTAGCTATGTTGTCAATTGAGAAGGCCATGGTTGATAAGATTGATTACGCAGCTTTGATTAGTACATTTGCAGCACAAAATGCTAGAAGAGTAGTGTTTAAATGAATTTGAAGTGATGTAATGACTATTGATTTTTCTATATATATGTTTTGAATTTTGGTAATGATTAATTTGTGACCTTTTTTTTTAAGCTAATTTTCGTATACAATATATAAGGGGGTCCCCTTTGAAATCTTTGCTTTAGGCCCCAAAAATCTCAAGGCCGGCGCTAGGAGTGGCAGTTCTTACCTGGTTGTTTAGAGTTTGAAATCTGGACGCCACTTTTTTCCGCGTGTGTGGGTTTTCTTTCCGCATGTGTGGGCTTTTCCACTTGAGTGAGTTCTTTTTCCGTGTGTATGCGGGCTCTCACTTGGGTCCTAGCCCCATTGGCTGGGTTACCAAACGAAAAAAAAAAAAGAGTCTTATACGAAACTTCAAAATCTATTTACTTTATTTTTTGCCACTTTGTTGCATGTGAAGGAAACTTTTTTTTTTTCCTTTTGATAAAAAGAAGAGGCCTTCTTCTGTTTAATAGAATGAGATATTGACGTTTTGACTTTAAAAAAAAAAAAAAAAGAAGTGAATTTAAAAGTAAAGATCCCACTTCTTTTCTTGTCTCTTAATAAATTGACTTTTCACTTAATTTTCTTTACAAAAGAATTACCCAAAGAGGCCCAAAGGTCGCTCGCCTTTTTTACGGTGTGATAGAAACTTCACTTGTGATTTAGATATGTAAATTCTACATATGCAAATGTTATACATGTGAAATACATTGGCATGTTTGTCAAAATTCACTATTTTCACAAAAGTAATTACAACCATTTGGCCTTGGTGGTCGAATATTTAAGCCTAATTAATCCAGCCCTAGGCATAAAACTTTTACTAAAACTTCACCTAAAAACAGACTGGACTCGATCTGGACCCGGGCTGGCTGGCTCACTTGCAACCATTCAGCTCATTTTGTTTTGTTTTTCCTTCTCATTGTGCAGTTCCCTTCATGTCTTTCTGCATCAACTTAGTTCATGTCCAACAATTGGAAAACAATGGCAGATGATTCAAAACCCCGAAAAATAAGCCATCCATTGTGTTATGACCTTTCTCACACCAGATGCACCAACTGTTGGGCTTGACTACAGAAAGGTTAGGTCCTCTGGATTTAGTTGCGATTAAAGGCGTAGCCTGACCGGGTCAAAGCTTGTCCAAGCCAAGCCCATTTATATATTGGGACCCAGATCCAGCCAACAGGCCTGAAATACAGGCCCTCGCCCTGCAAATTTCCAAAATATACATTCTCCATTATGCTATATTTGTTGGCGTATGCCAGACCTTTAACATACATCTTACATAGACCCAGGCCTCGCCTACTTAGCCATCAGGCCAGAAAATTCTTTATGGGTCCAGCCATGGGCCAAAAGACATAGCACAAGCCCGTACGCTAACAATCTGACAGGCCCAGCTCTTGAGCATAGACTGTTAACAACATGGATTCAAATTAGGGCCAACCTTTTCAGCATCTTTATTAGTATCTATGTCAAAGCCCATCCAATATGATAGAGAAAACTGCAGCATACAGACATACTTTTAAAAGGGCCAATTTGTTTCATGTAATCGAATACATAGGAATTGAAGACTCCTATTACTAAAAATGGTTTAAATTGAATAAACAAATATAAGTTTCATGTCAAATTATCTCCCCCTCTAATGGAAAATAAATTTGGCGAGGGGAGGTGAAAAATCAAAATCCAGCCACCACGCTAGTAATTCAAATACAAGTGCTTCTGTTGACTACTTTGTGAGAAATGAACCGACCAACTGATAAAAGCTTTAGGATCTATCTAAAAATATGGTTTACTTATTGCTTCTAGAAGTTCAAGATAAAAACCTTGCTTGCCTACTTTTTAAGGTCCCCGTGAATCACAAAAATCATCTTGTATTTGGAAGGAGAATGTTGTATTTTTAGAAAATAAAGAAAAAGAAGCCAAAGCCAGATGCTCACCTAGGGATGTAAATGGGTCCTAATTCTCAGATTACCCAGAAATTACCCGTTAAAAACCGGGTATGGGTCCTTATTTATGCCCCGATGAGTAAATGGGTCCGGATCAAGTTCCACCTTAGTTTGGACCCATAGACCCAAGACCTTGCATATTACCTCAATTTTTTAAAATATCTCCTTAAAACCATGTTTTTTTAATATCGTTTTCTACCTAAACCTGGACCGAATCCAAACCCGTCCTACACATGGTTCTGGTTCCGATTCTAAAGCTAAGAAACCGGTTTCGAAATGTATCCAGGTCCGGATCTAGTTCCACCTTCTCCTTAACAGATTTCCGGGTCCACCATAGACCCGGACCGAAACCGACCCCTCTACAACCCTATGCTCACCCCCATTTCTTTCCCATGCCAACCAAACAGGCATGCCTTTTTGTAATTTACAAATCTCCTCATTTCTTTCACATGCCAACCAAACATCATGCCTATGTAATTTAGAAATCTCACCGACATAAAGGGACAAAGATAAGAAACAAAAGCCCATTTGGAAGAAGAAGAAGAAAACGAAGGAAAGAATATTGCAATGGCTCAAAAGCTGGCAAAAGGGGAAGCTTCGTTTGGACTCGTTTGCCTGAAAACAAAGTCTACAAAAAAAATATAGAAAGAGGTATCAGAAAATTTTATATTAAGACCTCTTCTTTTCCTTTTCTTTCTCTACATTTGCTTGAGTGGAGCCACCCTCTTTTTGCTCCATGCACTCTCCCACCTTGGAATCTTGCTGTGCTTCCTCCTCACACCATTCTTCATTGATCATAGATGGTGATAATGATGATTGCTGGTAGAATCGGACGGCCACAATCAACATGAAAACTGAAAGGAAAGAAAAGGCCACAAGTTAATTGAAATACATGAGGTAACATAAATAATGACCATGATGATCGCTAGCAGAAGAATTGGGTGGCCCACACACTCATACATTTGGGCCCAGACTTCCTTTTTTTTTTTTTTTTTTGCATTGCTCATCTGGGTCCATTAGGGAATCATGGGTAGAAAATGAATACATTTTCTCCATCAATTTGGAGGAATTGGAGGGAATGTGGACTAACTGTTTTCATAATCAATGAAATGCAAAAAAACATGAAAACACCAAAGTGTGGAAAGTGAGTTTTTTCTCAACATCAATTGGAAAGTTTAAGGGCATGTTTGTGTCTTCATAGACTATTTCAAGAGGGAAGCCTTTGATAGGAGAAAAGTGTGAAGGGTCAAACAGAGGAGATAACATATGTTTGATATGCTTTCATACCAGGGATGAGGAGATTAGTTTTTTCTTTTTTGCAATTGGACTGTGATTTAACCACTGCCATAACTCTATTTCACTCACCATTAACATCAAAAACTTGTGCAAAAAGGTCATAGACACAAATTTGTGTCCTAAACATAAACAATACACCCACCATGACAGAAAATATGGGTGGAGCCCAACATATCATGCTTTTTAGTTTTATATTATTTTGGAAACCTGTCAAGCATATACAATATTCAAGCTAACCACCTGGTCGTTCCTACCTGAAAATATACCAAATACACAAATCTTTTCATTTGTCAGGAAGACTTTGCATGAGGAAAATTGAATGGTTACGATTTACGAATAAGAATCCACCAAATGAAGGGTTGAAATAGTTGGGCCAAGGTGATTTATGGATTATGACACATCCATACTAAACGCTTGCAAGATGAACATTGAACATCTTCATCCTCACCAAGTTATTGATCCAAAAGATTTCTTTACCGTAAATTAAATAAGAGGGTTCCATGGTAAAGATCACATACCTGCCCAGATGCGGGCTGTTATGGAAGAAGAATTCCATATGAAAGTGAACATGGTAGCTGCTACAACTTTCTTATGAGTGCATGAATCCCATGCATCTCTAAAGCGCCGTACCCAAAACTTACCTGCAAGAGGTAGAGCAAGGTAAATTGACAGAGACAGAACAACCAAATGAATAAATAAATTAATGGCCAAAAACATTGCCGCATGAATGTCCTTACTATCTGACTGGAATTATTATTGCAGCAATCAAATTTGCAATTAACTTTTGCGTACCCTTAAATAAAAATTATTGAATGGTAAGGATAATCCTAGATGTATTACTTTTAAAGCATGATCATATCTTTCTGATCTCCTTTAGCAGAGTGAAGGCATGAAAGCTTAGAAAGAAGAGAGAGAAAAGGCTGAAAGAGTGCAGATACTGGTTTTACTTTCTTAGGGAGGGAGAGATGAGCTCTATTTCCCACAGAATTAGCCATGATTTAAATATCGATACATTTCCATTTTCTTTACCAGTAAGTAACATCTGACCCCTCCTCTTCTGTATGCGAAGGCACAATGCGCCTTTAAAAATGCCACCCATCCAAGAGGTGTGGCATGTATTGAACAGACGGGATAGATGGGCATATTTGCTGCTCGTGGGTACTGATTGTTGACGCAACCCACCGCAAATCAAGAAGGTTAATGCATTTGAAAGCATTTAAAGTATTCAAAAATTCCCCAGCAGGGCTCTAATAGGGGAAAATTTAAAGACCTGAGATCAAGGTTAACTTGGAATCAAGGAGTCCCAATATAGATTTTGTATTTGGATAGTTAATCAACTTTAAAATAGCACACTACAACATAAGAGAGATCCTCATTCAGGACAAACTCATTCTTTAAGAAGATGTCAAATTTCACTTGTTCTCATCAATTTAGATTACCTAAAAAGAGTTCCAGAGAACTAGTTTATATATACTGTCAACCAAACACCACAATTCTAAAGGCAGGAATTTCCAAATTCATGATTCTTTAGCGATCAGGATTAAAAGAAATGAAAGAGTTTCTCCTCCTAAAATTACAAAGATCTAAATGGGCAATTAGATCGATGGTGATGCTATTTTTATAATCATTCACCATATATGTGCGAGAACCTACAAAACAAGCAACAGTTCCTACATTGCATGGGCTGCATCTTGGAAGGGAGAATGGTCAGGTACCTATGTTCAAATTTCTTTGTAGAAAAACTTGCTTTTTGGCAAGTTTTCTTTTATTTTTACATGTTTTCTTGTCCCATATCCGTTAGATCTTAAGTTGGAAATATGCTTATAATAACCATTGCATCTATACATTTTGCTAAGCACTCAAGATGGAGACTTGAATTCCCACACCCGCAAAGCAGTGCATCATATCTCCTGGGCCAAAATTGGGCTGACCAAGGCATAACAGACTAGCTGTTGTGAGCCAAAGGTTAGTTACTAGCAATTGGGCCAAAGGTTAGTTACTAGCAATTGGGGCCATAAACTGGTAGTTACTAGCCGATTGCCAATAACCCAATTGGTGTGAAGGCAATTTACCCACTTAGGGAAGAGGGAGAATTAAGGCGCAAAACAGCTAATGAAAGTTTCATATAGCCATTGAAGGATTCATCCCTAAAAACGAGGGCAAAATACATCTAATATATTAATAACACAAAAGGAGTGTAAATGTGTAATCCTATCAAGGATCTCCAAGATTCTAATCACACCTTGTTAGATCATAACCCATCCTAACTATCAGTTTTTGGATCATAACCCATCCTAACTATCAGTTTCTGAACTCCAATGAAGACTTAGGTTTGTGAGATAACTTTGGGCTGGGCCATAGCAATCTATGGTAAGCCCCACAGAAAATGTACAGTTCAGATCCTTGCACACAAGCATCATATAGGATGGAACTTAAAAAGAAAACAAAACAAATCAAGACAACAACAAAAATAAAATGGAAGGAAGATCATCAGCAGTTCCAGCTTTTCTTTTTACCGTATCCAGTTATCTGAGTGGAATATGCAGAAAAGAACTTGGGCAATGTGAAGAGTCCAAAAAAAGCTGCACAAAGCCACAAACAGAATAGCCAAAAGATCAGCTGACAGCTTGCAGAAAATTTCCAACACTCTACAGAAAAATACTTACCCAATCTAGTCATCGTCCAGATGGTGATTGAGTTCCCACAACGAGCCAAGACGAACAGCAATGTTGCTAGCTGCCATTACCAGATATCTGCCCTTTATAGCCGTTTTAAAGTGTATATACAGTGAGAAAAGAAGGGTGAAGAAAAGGAAACTATCAAATTACCTTCATAGTAGTTGCAGGGTCCCCAGAGAAGAGGCCTCTCATATTGATGAGAAGCTCATTGAAGTAAGGAAGAATAAATTTCAATACCCAGATGGCTTCCTCTTCACCCACTATGTAGTTTTGGCTTCCCTCTTCAAAATCTACTGCTCCCCTAAAAGAAACAAAAGAAAAAAAATTTGTGTGTGAGAAAGAGAGAAGTGGGGGTTTTTATTTCATGTTTTGGTTTCATGAAACTACCTGCAAATAATGGATTTGTATAAGAAAATGGCAGCAAGATAGAAAAGACCCAGATAAGAAATTGAAGAAACCAAGCTGCAGAAGAACAAAAATAAAAAAAAAAACAATCAGGAACAAATTCATATGAAGAAAAAAAGATTGGTACTTTAAGATTTTTATTGGTTTAATTGAGACCTGAAATTTAGATCTTTAGTAAGGGAAGATGAAAGAAGGATGAAAGCCCCCAAGCCAAAAGCAAATGCCGATTTGGGTATGTCTCTCCACATCACCAAACCCACTGAAGAAAAGCAAGATAGAAACATAGAGAGAGATATAAATTGAGATGATGAAAAAAACATGGAAAGATAACAAAACCTCATATGAATTGAAACCAATAAATCAAAACCCACCAATGCTTTGTAATCTATTGTGGGTTTCGTGTGTACTCTCAAATGTTTCTTCAACTGCAACTGCAACTGCAACTGAGAGAAATAGGCCAAACTCATGAGACACAAAAGGTTAAAAATAAAAATAAAAAAGCAAAAGTTCAATTGAATTCATCAAGAGAATCTCTCACTTGGAGGTGGTTTTCTGAGATCTGGATCAACTGATGGATGATCAGTTGAGAGTGGTGGCTTTTTTTCCTCATCTGGAGAAGTGGGTATTTCATGGAACCGATAAAGCTTCTGCTTTTCTGCCAGGCTCCTCTGCTTTTCAAAATATTCCGGTATATCATGAATCTGTTGAATCTTGTCTTTCTCTCCAACACTCCTCTTCTTGATTGGAGAGATGGGTATTTCATGACCATGATGAAGTTTCTCTTTCTCTTCATCACCCCTATGCCTAAATGGAGATTGTGGGATTTCATTAATCTGATTTGCCTTCTCTCTTTCTGCATCATTCCACTGTTTAAATGGAGATGTGGGAGATTCATGAATCTTTCTAAGCTTTGCTTGAATCTTCTGAAGCTTCTCTTTATTTGCAACACTCATCTGTTTGAATGGAGAAATGGGTTGGTCTTGAATCTTCTCTTCTGCCCATGGAGAAGAAACAGAGATGGGTATTTCATGGATCTGATGGATCTTATCTTTCTCTTCAATAGTCCTCTGTCTCTCCTCTGCTGAATTCATTTCCTTGATATCTATTTTCTCAATCTCTTTCTCCATCTCCTTCTCCTCTTCATCTTCTACATTCTCTTCATCCTCATCTTCATCATAATTGCCATTACTTGAAGCTGTTTTCCTAAATCTCAACTTAAAGATCTTGTCTTTATTGAAATCCACACCCAACTTCTTCAGCAATTCGGATCTAGACTTCTTCAATTGAACTGGGTCACCTTCAATTCCCGATTTCCACGTCCTACGATTCCGACCCATTCTCCTAATGCTCTTAAAACCTGTGCCTTTATCGTCATCTTCTCCTTCTTCTTCTTCTTCTTGTTGAGGATTCTCACGGCCATTGAAGACCTTGATCCCACCTTTACCTTGGTCGATTTTCATCCTACTCTCCCAAACAGAACCTGCTGCAACCCCATTTCTTCCCGCTGCTGTTCTTTTATTCACCTGCATTTTTTTCTAGCAAAGAAGTGATGAACATGAAGACCAGAGATTTGATGAGGATTGACTTGGAAAGCTTTTAGCTTTTGAACTGGAACACTAATGAATGCGCTCTGTCTCTCTCTCTCTCTCTATATTATATATACATAATGAAAATATGAAGCAGATTGGAATGGTGGGGTTGGATGATTTGTTTTATTTGGGTGGATTGATTTGGTTTTTCCTTTAATTTTGGATCATAGGATCTCTGAAAGAGATTTCTCAGACACCCAGGAAAGGATCAGAGTCTCTCACAAGCACAGATTTGGGCTCCAAAATCCAATGGATAATATGCAGAGAAAGAGAGCAGTAGATACATGCACAGAGAGAGAGAGAGAGAGAGAGAGAATATTGGCTTGTGATTTCTGTCCAGCAGAAAATTGTCCAGTTTGCTGCCAACGTCAAGTTGATCTTTTTGGGTGAGTGGACTGGTGCTGTATGATGTGATGGGCCATCTACAATCAGTGGCACATAATCCAACGGCCCATCATAATTGAAACAACAACACAAAGCAAGGAGGGCTGAGATTAGATGGTTGTTGCAGGCATAACTTTCAGACGTGGACAGTAATAATGACAGTATTGCCTTCAAGGACCCGGATCCTCTTGGTGTCAATAATCCAGAGAAATCCTGAGTTAAAATTAGTGGAGCTCAATATTTGAGTCCATCTATTGCAATACGCACCGTTTAAAATAAATGTCATATTTTTATTTTAGTTTAAATTTTATCCACTATAACAGGGAGAAAAATCATATTATGTATTTTTTTTTTTTTTTCGACGTAGATATCCCATAGTGTTGTGTTAAAATTTGATTACAGAAAGAGTTTATTTTAAGCACTTTGGATGATAAAATAGGTGAGTTTCACTCATTTAACTCAAGGTTTCCCTAGGTTAAAGTCTAGAGAAAGGGACTCCATGTCCCATCACTCTAGGGTGTTCTATCAACTAGAGCATTCATTGGATGGGCCACAGAATGGTTTGCACCCACTTGAAAGCTTCCACTAATTAGAGCATTGTGCGCCTGAAGAATTCGCATGGGTTTGGTAAGGTTAGTTTCAGGAGGAAATCTTTATCACCTGTGAATCCTTATCCCTTTTTTTTTTTTTTTTTTTTTGTCATTTTGTATTTAAAGGAGCTGTAAATATTACTGTTTGGGTTTTGTTGCTGTTTCTAAAGGCAGGGATCTAACCTTGATGGAATTTGTATAATGTTGATCTAGTGTGGGTCCCATCTCATGATCAAATATGGCCCCCACATGGTCAAATTCAATCAAAGTTGTGATAATACACCTTTCCCTTATTATTCTATTGATACCAAGGAGATCAAGACCAGCCACACATATTTCATTTATGTGAGCCATATAAATCCATCAATGTGGCCCACTTTTACTATGTAATCACAGTCCACCTTGTGTTTTTAGGGACTAGACCCCACAAACACTCTTTTATGTAATCAAAGTTCTCTTTGCAAAGAGGATTGGAGTAGTCTCTCCTGGTCTTTCCTGGGTGTCTCTTCCATGAGGCTTGACCACTTTGAGAAGATCCAGATTCTGAATTTCATGTAGCCAAATCACAGAAGTGATGGGCCCATCACTCTCTTCTTCTTTTTAACCAATAATAGGATTTGGAGTCAATGACCCACCCCCACCAGTCACCGACATTCCTTTGGGATTTATGTATTCAAGAAAGAGACTTTGGAGGGTTAGATTTTGTGGTAGACTGATTGCCTTTAAAGGCAAAAGAGGGGGTGAGAGAGTATCCAATAATGATAGGGTGTGATATTGGTAGGCCACATAAGTAAACAATGGATTTTTTATAGGAAGTTGTTCTGGAAGTGCTGCAACATTGTAGCAAAACTGTGTAATATACCTTTTTTTAATGATGTTGATAATCTTTTTAGGATCCGGAACCTCCCCATCAAGCTCTCTCTTATGCTTTTAAGGACAATGACATATTTCATCAGACCATATTAATCCTTTTTTAATGATGTTGATAATCTTTTTAGGATCCGGAACCTCCCCGTGAAGCTCTCTCTTATGTTTTTAAAACAATGATATATTTCATCTGCTCATATTAATCCAATTTAAGGTCATGAAATGAATGATTTCATAGCTTTATCTTGGACAGCATAGTTCATCTCATATTTTTTTTAATTTAGATTTATTTGTACATGAAGAGATTAATGCATAATGTGGGCCATGCAGCCCTAATTCAGGTTATACATCTACCATAGACCATGGTGGGTAGTGGTAACACAGCAAACCATGATCCCATTTGGATTCCCATCCCACATGGAGGAGAGCACTGTCCCTATCATGATGGATTTGAAAAAAAAAACAAGGGTTTAGGACAACCCAAAAGAAAGGGCCCCACTCATCACAATGGGCATCTATCAACCCTTATTGGCCGGACCATTAAATAATTTGAAGAATTATTAGAGCGTTGAAAACATTTGATCCAAACAGATACATTTTCCTACTAGAGACAGATAGGATGGAAGAGAGATGGTTAAAAAGTATAGACAGGATTGGGAGACCAAGATAAAAAGCCCCCTCTCAATGGAGTGTTTGACGCTGAAAAAAAAAGGGGAACATACATACATAGAATTGCATGGAAAGGGACACATTTCATGGAAAGACTCATAAGGAGGGTCCATGTGGGTGGCCCACCTGTGATTCTAATTTCCTTTTAACCTATTATTAGGGCACGTTCGTGTAATGCTTTTGCGTTTCATGGATTCTCATTTCCATGGTTCCCTAAAAAAGCAGTTTCCACTGTGTCTAGAGAAAATGATTTTTCCATGAATTTGAGAATATCAGCTGATGATTTTTACTTTCTCACACGAAAGATCCAAACCAAACTGTACAAAAATGGCATTGAGAAAGGTTGGACACTTGACCTGATTAAGACTCCATCTATCTATCCTGAGTTAGATTTGATTTGATGTTGAGGAATTCTTAAGCAGTTTGTAGCCCTTGATTTAGTGCATGGGGTGTTAAAATAATTTCAGATTTTGTGCTTTTATGAAGATGTTATTTAAAGTGCTTTGCTCTAGTGATAACATCTCTCACATTATATCTCGCGAGTGGTAAATTGATGGGCCAAAATGGATGGGGCCCATATAAGGCTTCCTTGACCACGGAATCAACGATATAAAAAGACCAATATGGTTATGCCCTAGATATCAAATTTGGGATCAATTAAACCCTTGATATGTAGCTCACGAGTTTAATGAATTTATTTTAAGAGATCCTATGGGTGTCAATAGTTTGGTTAAATTATAAGGTGGGCCTACTAAAATTTATCGCTGTTCTCCATTGTGAGAGAGATTCTCACATGAGTAAATACCTTATTTAAATGGAAAAATCTTAGGCTTGTGAGGATGTGTCTAAATACTTAGGGGGGCCTACCCGGTGATCCATCTAAGTGGACCATAAAATAGGAATGAACTCCCACAGTTATCGATCTGCTTCTACAACACAGAGTCCTATTTAAGGTTTTTTTTTTTTTTTTTCTGAATTAAAAGTTGTATAAATCATTGTTGGAAAATTGTTCAAGTCGACTCTTTGACTCTCTCGAGTTATCTCATTTTGATAAGAGAAAATCTACATGTACCGATTGATGGACTGATCTTATGTGAAAACATGGACTGAAAAGTTGAATGTATTGGTCCATCAATCGGTACATGTAGACTTTCTCTTTTGACAAAGGATCAAGTAAAAAATAGTGGAGACTCGGCCAAGTCATCTCATTTTAGTAAATTATTTAGATTCGGGATCATTTAATTTTGTTTATAAGTAATCATGCATGATGTTTGGAGCTCGTAATTTAAAAAATGATGACTATAATGTCATTTGAAACTTATATTAGATCTTTTACATTCAATATTTAAACTAATAAATTACGTAATATGCAATATTTATTTCCTTTAGTTTTCTTATTGTAGTACTTTTCTTACATAAATAGATTTATTAATTTGAATTGATTATCATGAATGGATGTAAATAAATATGTTTTAATATTTTATTAGTAATGGATTAATTTATAAATATTTTTCAAATTATTTAAAAAAAAACACTACTATCCTGCATCTCCACATTAACTCTATACGAGTCAATTGTCTTTACATGAAAGGACGAATCGTGTTTCAGTCACGAATTTTCCAACTTCGATATAAATTAAAAAAAATGAAAGAAAGAAAAAAGCAGCATAAGAAGGAACCCTCCTATTCAGCAGGTCCTGCAAAATTGGAGAGCATTGGGTATTGGGATACCCTTAATCCATGGAACTTCCAACTCTAATCAATGATCATGATCATAGGATCATGGCCCACTTAGACAGAACAGGTGGCCGAGTCCACCATGCCATTGCAGTCTTGATTCCTTCTGATAAAGAATTGCTGGGAACTGTTTGGTGGTGGTGTAGAATAGAATTGTAGATACGTCGGTCGAGCTGTCTCTTCCAAGCCCCTGCTGTTTCAGACTTCTTTGGCTATGGCCTGTGAGTCGTCAACTACTAGAGATAGAGAGAGAGAGAGAGAGAAAAATCATCTCTTGTCCTTTGGTGGGCCCACTTCACACAGTCTTCCATGCACGTGATTCCTCCATATAAAAAAAAATATATATATAAGAAATTTGTGGAAGAGGAAGAGTTACGAGTTACACGTGGCCAGGAAGCCTTGTGTTCTGATGGGGCACCGACAGACGCGTTGGGCAAGTGGGGCCCACGTGTTAGTAATCTGTCGTTCCACATGACGTGCTAAACCTAACCGTTTCCAATTCCTGTACGAGCCGCGTGTAAAGAACGTTTCAGAGTATAAAGATACAGCAAAGTTTGAAACGGTCATGAGACGGAAATGCCGGCCAGGATCTTACATGCAGACAGACAGCACAACAAAAACACATTCACATTCACAGAGGCTGCTGCACTGCAATACCGCAAAGACCCACATCCCATTATACCCTATTAAAGCTAAGCCTTTTAAAGTTAATTTTGACCGTAGCCATTGATTTTGACTGGAGTAATATACCTTCTCTATAACTAATCCACTTTATCCCCCGTACTTCCACATGCAACCACCCACTGTTCACTCTTCTCTTTCCAATCGCTTCATTTTCCATCCCAAATCAAATATACACTTATTCTATATATACTCTCTTTTCTTTCAATCCAAATTCTCTTCCTCTAATTCTACACCACAGAGTCTTAGATTAAAAGAAAAAATACTGTCATAATCCTTTTTTCCGTTGTTTTCTATCAGAAAGTGTTTGAGGTTGATTCTATGTAATTTAAAAAAAATTTTATTTGATTTTTATATATGCCTGTGCTTAGCACGGGTTAGCGTGCTAATGCGTTTTTACACTATGATGGGAACCTGGAGGTCCTTCACAGATCAAACGCCCTTAACAAGTCAAAGGCTGAGTCACGCCCTTAACAAGTCAAGGCTGAGTCCACTATTGCTATTGCCTTGGAAGCAAACGGCCTAACAAGTCAAAGGCTGTGAGTCCATTACTGCTATCGCCTTGGAAGCCACGGGAGCATTTATTCAGTTTTTTCTTCTTTTTTTTTTGGATCTGGAGGAATTAGTCCAGCCCAAAAAATTTAAAACCCTCCAATAGAGGAAAAAAAAAAAAGAAAAAGAAAACCAACACAACCTTAGGGCCTAGGGCCTAGATTGTTTGTGAATTGTTATTGGTCATATCTCTAAGATCATTTTATATGTGGTAGGGACAATGGGCTCCCACAAACTATGCCACATCTTAAAGTTTAAAAAGTAATAAAGAGATGGTGCTAATGATGCAGAGGATCAATATCCTTATATGAATTAAAGGAGACCAGCCGACATAAACCTAACTTTAGATCATTAAGGCTTGATCAGGATATAGATTAATATCCCTTTTAATCGCATCATTAAAAACTCATGATTTGGGGCCTCAAAAGTTTTAACTGTTTAACAAGTTAATCTTTGACCGTGACTCAATACAACTGGAGATGGTGTCTGGATCTGTTTCAATTTAAGACGGGTAGGAATAATTCATGGGGCATGTGAGTATGGAATGTAAATGGTCATTGATTTTGCATGAAAGTCGCAGGCCGTTGTTCTGTTATAGTACGTAATGATCGATTTGAACTACGGCATCCATGTGGTAATAACTTCAACTTGTAAAGCATACATATGACAAAACAGCCAAGAAAGAAACAACCAAGAAAGAGAGGCGAGAGAGTAGGATGGATCTAAACTAATTGCATTAGTGAAACTCACCACTACTTTACATCCTCTAATGCTAAATATACACAGCGAAGAATATGAATGACAAGTTAAACCATGTAACTAAGAACCCCCCTCGTATCTATTCCCGGATGTTGTTACAACAGAGAAAAATTCTGGTGAGTGAATATTTTACAAGGTGCCCCCCGCACCACCAGACCTGCAAAACTGCACCCATATCTGTTTCAAGAAACAATTTCAGATTAGCATATTAAACGATTTCTTTCTTCTCCTAAAAAAATGAAATTAAAGCATCACACCTTCCACTCTAGTCAGCACAACGCGGTCCCACAGGAGAACATGTCTGCCCAATCCAAGCTGTGCATTAATAGATGTAAGTTGTGACTGATGATGTAAACTGCCCCAATCTTGTACATGTTAAAATGTTCAGATGTGGCATGCATGTTCTACGCTATGCCTATAATGTTGTGTGATTTGTGCATCACTTCACAACAAGGGCCAAGGCACATGCATGGGCTTAAGCAATGAAATATTAAAAAGGCTTACCTGATAAATTACAGATTCAGCCTCTAAAGTACTGTACTTTACATCACAATTCACTTGCCGATGATCCCAATTTACTTCAACTTATTCCAATTCGTGTATGTGCGTCTTTCCTTTTGTATGGTGTTTTGATGAGATTTCTCTGCATCCTCATTGCTTTTTCTTCACCAAGGGAGTAGGAAGTTCTTCCAAGATGAGGAAATGGCTTGACTGTTAGATTAAGTTTTTTGTCAAATTACTGATTATTTCAAGGTGCTGCTCCTGATTGGAGACTGTAACAACTTTTCCGGATCCTTCTTTGGCGTACTAGTTTTCTTCTCCATTTCTGCATCCTTCAAAGCTTTCTTCTTTTCAAGCTCAAGCTGCTTGCAATTCTCTTCATGGGCACGCCCAAACATCCTCACAAAATTAAAAAGTGTGGAAACAACTGTGCCAGACAGTTCAAAAGAAAAATGTACTTGAGAAACAGTCAGAAGTGGATCTAATGAAATTGGTTCAACATTGTACGTTGTATAACTATAATGAGGTACAGAAACAAAATACCAAAGAAACAAGAAAATTTGACTCATAAATGAAAGAGAAACGGCAACAAAATCTCCCTCCCCACTCCCCTTGTACATACATATACATATACATATACCTATATGGGAAATATTCAAGTGAGAACTAGTTCTCACATATTATGTGAGAATTTTTTTTGTGGGGCCCAATTGTGGGCCCCATTTGGAGATGGGACCAAGGGGGGTGGAAAGATCTATGTGAGACCACCCCACGTATCAAGTTTGACCCCAAACACATGCCCCTTGATTAGTGACTATCAAGGGGTTTCCTATTGGTTGCTAGGTTTGGATGGGTTGCTGGTTGGGCCCCACAAAAAAATTCTCACATAATATGTGAGAACTAGTTCTCACTTGAATATTTCCCTACATATATACAATAAACTTTATCAAATGTAGTGTGCTATTATGCACTATATAAATGCAGAGGTTCAGAAGAAAGACAGCAGTTCTATGAGAAAAACAATACTCATAACAATTTCATATGTTGTTTTCATTTGAAAAGAATATCTTCTCGACAAAGAGGCATCATGTTCCATGTGACTACAGTCAAAAATTCCCAAAAGAACATGCCTTTCAGCACTGGAACCACATATTGGAAGATCATTGCCTGTTTTTTGTTTTTGGAATCCGCGATGCCTCCTCAATATTTAAGTTCAATATTCAGAATTCTAGTTTTGATTAACTCAAAAACTTTCACTTCTTTTATTTTATTTTCCTTACAAGTCCTTCACCAGAAGATAATAAAAAAAAACATAGACAATGAACGTATCATTAATACATAATAAAAGCTTAAGAAAATGCGTGGGTGACCTCAATTAAAGAAAAACAAGAAAAATCTCTCTCGAAATGGTTAGGGCAGGAAGATTGATAATAAAAAATGTCCCAATACTAAGTATTTTGTGCCCCTCTCTTTGCTCATGCCATACTAAGTATTTTAAGCGCTCCAAGCTCAAGAAGGGGAAGTGGAACAGATAATTTGATGCACAACTAAATCACAATACCAGAAAAAGAAACCAGAAAATAGTATCAAAATTTGATGCACAGCTAAACCACAATAACAGGTGTACATCAATTTCAAATTTTCAACTTCACTACCGAAGGATGAGTCAGACATAATCAATTATTTTCAGTGATATCATGCATAGCAATTTTGAAGAGCAACAAGGACAGTACTAAATGTACCAAATGATAAACATCAATTTGACGTTTCACGATCAAGCCAGGAAATTATTAAGACTTTATGCATAGAAAGAAAGTAGTAAAAGGAAACTTCAACAGTTAAATCTAGTTCTAAGGTACATGGAATCAGGCACTAGGAAGAGACCTTGCTCAAATGAACACCGAGCAGGATCTTCTCCAAAATAAACGGCCAATGCATCTGCACTTCTACCCTGTCAAGAAGCCAAGAGGAAAACCATGTCATGCAATGAGTTCAAGTTTAAACATAAACATTACTTGAGTACTATCACCTAAGGAAATGAGTTAGGCATACCACTCCAGAATAAAGTGAAGCTAAGGACCTCACTTCACCTTCAGCAGTGACAAGAAATTCCTTCAAAGTCTGGATAATTAATGCATTTCAATTATTATGCTCAACCCATATATAAACATTGAATGAAAAGACACTAAAGAACATGTAGAACAATAATTCATGAAAGACAGAAACTTGAAATTCGTAATGGATGAATAATTGTAATGCAATAAATTGTAGATAGATTTAACCTCTGATTCGTATACAAAGACCCAAAATGAGAGGATTGCTGCCACATTATAACATAAAAAGTAGTCTTCAAATACTCATGAGGTGGCAGAGTATGTTAATTTTCTTTCTTTGCTTAACAAGACATCTCTGGAGGGAGAAGAGATGTTAGGATTTGGAAGGCTAAAGCTAAAGGGCATTTTTCAGTTAAATCTTTTTATAATGTCTTGATTGGTGTGGGCAATCAGATGGTAGGTTGGAAGAGATTTTGGAACCCTGTTGTTCCTCCAAGAATCTTGGTTTTCTGTTGGGTAGCCCATTTACATAAAATTCTTACTATGGATCAATTAAGAAGGAGAAATTTTACTGTTGTTAATGGGTGTCCACTTTGTTTACAAGATGAGGAAACAACGACCCACCTTCTGGTCCATTGCAACTATGCTCAAATAGTGTGGACGTCTATCATTAGAATTTTTTGTATGTGTCAGGTCATGCCTTGTTCTATTAAAGAGTTTTTTGAGCAGTGGATTTTCAGGGGTAAATCTATTCGTGAGCGCATTCTGTGGCGGTTATCCTTATATGCTGGTCTTTGGAAGTTATGGGTTGAGAGGAATAATAGAGTTCTTCAAAATAAATGCAAACCTCCTGAGGAGATTGTTCGGTCCGTTATTTGGGTTGCTTTGGAATGGGCCATTAGGAAGGCTGAATTTGTTGGAGTCTCTTTAGAAGTTCTTACTAGATCTTGGCCAGCCCCATTTCCAAGGTGGAAGGCGTTCTATTCTCAGAAAAAAATCTTTTGTGGGAACCTCCTCCGAATAGTTTTCTTAAGCTAAATTTTGATGGCAGTTATTCGTGACTTCTCTGGAAAAATTGTCAAGAACCTCAGGGGTCCTGTGAATTGTGTTGATTCTAATGGAGCTGAGATTATTGGTGGGCTGGCTTGAATTACGTCATTTGGGAGGCTTTCATGCAATTATTGAAGGTGATTCTTTCTTTGCGATTCAATGGGGTTCTGGGAAGTCTTCTCATCCGTAGACGTTAGTTGATTTGGTGGAGGAGGTACAAGATATTAGGAGCTTCTTTTCTTCATATTCCTCATGAAGCTAAATTCTTTGGCAGATGGTCTTGCTAGGTAAAGAGTTTTTCAGCTTCACATTTCGTTTGATGTTTAGCTTTTGTTTGTGTTAGTTTTATTCATGTTCGTTGCTCTTTTTTTGTTTCTTCTTTCTTTGAATAAAATTTACCGTTATCAAACAAAAAAAAAAAAAAATCCTACTATTTCCTTTCATATGGTGTCTTTGTGGCCACAAGAAACACGCAGTTGATTACAAATATAGCAATGAAATAAACATCTTCAAAAGCATAAAACCCACAATAGCATTTTGGATCATAGGCCAAGTTTATTCCAGGGCCCATTAGGCAAAGTCCATGGACCATCTCGAAGCTCATTTCAACCCATTCATGTACCAAAGGCAAAGGAGGCTCATTGAAAAGCCAGTTCAGGGTATATATCTGTAGAGATTTTCCTTCAGCACTCTTCGTAAACCAGTATATATGTACTTGCTTTATAATTTGTGACAATCTTGGGGTCTCTGTAAGTAAATATTATCCTGGACATGAAAGTTCGTGGTAATTTTGGAGTCCTTTAATAAAAGAATCTTACTTGGCAAAGAGACCTTAGAGGAATAAGGGCCAGTAGGAGAAGTCCTTGCTTATTTAGTTGTTGAATTAAGTTTATGTCATTGAAATGATTGCATAATTATGTCTTAATAGCACACAAATGAAGTTGCATGAGCACCGGTGGATGTGTCTGAATCCATAGTCTAATTCAAAAAAATCAAAAAAATATAGGATTCGTGGATTCAGCATTACATTTAAAAAAATAACTATTCATTTCAAATAAGAATAATATGAAAAAATGGCACGAATAAAAAATATGTACAACTCTTTGTCACAATCACAAGGTTGAGGGTTCGAGTCATGTTACCAATAAAACAAAAAGAACAAATGCTACTCTAAATAATCAAGAAAATTTTCATGTAGGATTCCAAAAGTTGAATAATATTTTATCAACTACAAACCAACCTTTAGACTAGAGATAGAACATTTTTGGCGAATCTGACAAGGTGTCATCCTACACAAGATGTGTCTGGCACAGGTATGTTGCTTATTTCAGCGAATCCATGCAACATAGCGTTTACATAGAAAGGGGTAAAGTTACAGACCACATAACTTCGATATAGATATGCAAGCCCTTAACAGGTCATTTATACCTTAAGAAAACTTGGCATTCTCAGTATATATAGATATTTGATTTGTTCAAAATAATATACTTAAAATAAAAAATAAAATAAAAATGGAGAGAGTGTGACTCTCTTAAGGTAACCAAATGCCTCGTCATCTAATTTAAAAGTTTACATGAAGAGATTAACAACAGTCCCCAGTGGACCCCTTTTGATGCTTTAATTCAATTGTCAGGCTAGCGGAGAATAAGCCTCTCTCTTCAACGTCCGTAATTCATTGGTCTCTTGCTCAAGCAAACATTGTGGAAGCATTCCATGGAGCCCTGTTGTCTTATTATGTTGGACAATTCAATTGTCTCGCAATGAAGTTCCCTTCACCTATATACAGGGGGAGGATTGGCATCAAAGGTAGAACCTGGACATGAGTTCTTCCCCAACCAAAAGAGCCATTGATATTGTGTTTCATTTATCAATGATGCATTTATATAGAGGGGGAGAATTCCATCTCAAACCCCATTTCCCTAGGGGTTTCATTGAAGGCTCAAAGTAACAAAGTGCGTATGTTGAAAAGGCCTTGTATCAGCTAGAGCAGTCTCGACAAGCCTGGTTCAGTAGATTTAGGCAAGCCATGTTAAAGACAGGTTACAAGAAATGTCATGCAGAAAAAATGGCTCACGAATTATTATTTTAATTGTGTACGTAGATGATAGTGTTATTGCTAGTAATGATGTGGAATAAGTGAAGAGATGAAAGCAACATCTACATTCCGAATTC
Source organism: Umbellularia californica (assembly GCA_028538565.1). Classification (NCBI taxonomy): domain Eukaryota; kingdom Viridiplantae; phylum Streptophyta; class Magnoliopsida; order Laurales; family Lauraceae; genus Umbellularia; species Umbellularia californica. The sequence continues at coordinate 97,685,905 of JAPQWN010000003.1, forward strand.
AAAATCAAGGATCTTGGTGATTGAGGAATTTTTTTGGGATTGAATTTGCAAGGTCAAAGAAAAGGATTGTGACATGCCAGCGAAAATATACTCTTGATCTATTAGAAGAAACTGGAATATTGGGAACAAAGCTTGTAATTACACCAATCGTGCATAATTACAGAATTAGTGTTGGGGAGTAACATCATGACATCAAATCATATCAAAGACTAGTTAGATGATTGTTATACTTAACCATACCCAAATATAGCTTATGTTGTTAGTCTTGTTAGTCAGTTCATGCACGCTCCAAGAACAAGACATCTAAATGTTGTGTCATCAAAGCATTGTCCCAAATATATTGAGGTCAGCAATTTTGTTTCTCCATTCCGGTCTATCCTAAACCAAATCTTTAGATAAGTTGCACATCTTCATATCTATTTTTACTACCTCCATCCACATCTTCTTCGGCCTACCCCTTTCCCTTGGTGGGCCATCAACCTACATGGCTAAACTTTTCCTTACCGACATCATTGTCAGCCAGGGTTGGACATGCCCAAACCATCTCAAACGGGTTTCCCTAATTTTATCCTCTATTGACGCTACCCCTAAAATGCTCTCGAAATCGCTCATTTCAAATTTTATCCTTCCTACTTTTACCACTCATCCACCTCAAAATTCATATCTCTCCTACATCCATTTCGTGCATATGTTGCTTCTTGATTGGCCAACATTCTGCTCCATACGTTATAGCTGGTCTAATCATTGTCCTGTAAAATCCTCCCTTCAATCTTGTTGGCATTCGTTGGTCACAAAGCACTCCAAATGCAAGTCTCCACTTCAACCATCCCGTTTTTATCCTATGTTCAACATCTTCATCAATCTCCCCATCCTTGCTAATTATCGAGCCAAGGTAACGGAATGTATCTCTTTATGGTATCTCTCGGGCTTCAATTCTCATAATAGTTTCAGCTAATAGAAGTTACCATTCAAAAAAAAAAAATAAAAGGCAACAGGTCCCTCCAACATAAACCCAAAATGATGACGAGCGGGGTAGGGGAAGAGTCGCTAGGCTTCACGCCTAGTGGCATCACAGCAGTCATAGGAGAGAGAGCAAAAGCACTCAAGAAATTCTACTCATTGATCATTAACTATAGAAGAGGCACTACATATCCTTATATCAAGGTTTAAAAAACTAGACTCAGAACCCAGCTCGATCAAGTTAGGTTCGGTGCAGAAAAAGTATTAAAATATAGATAAAAAAAAAAAAGAAACAAGAAAAGCCCCATCTCCTGTAAACCACTCCCAAGCTGCAGCCGATTAAAATACAAATAAAAAATTCCAAGTAAAAAAAGAAGAGGGGGTTGAAAGAGATGATGGGCGATGGGTAAGGTTACAAATGAGTTGGCTCCTCTCTGAGAGAGAGAGAGAGAGAGAGAGAGAGAGAGAGAGAGAGAGAGAGAGAGAGAACAAGAGCATGCCAGGGACCAGGCTACCAGCAGCGTGAAAACTTACCCTCTTTCTCTGCTCTCCAATGTCCAGACTTCTCCCGCAGCAAGTAGCCGAAAGCTCTCTCTCTCTCTCTCTCTCTCTCTCTCTCTCTCTCTCTCTCTCCTTTTTTAGTTTTTCTGTTTTTGTCTTTTCCCTCCTACCCCCTCTCTCTTTCATTTTTTAAATGATGCATGCAAGTCGGACTTGTGGGAGTCAAGTCCGAGTCCCATGGGACCCAACTTGGTAAGGGCCGAGTCCGAGAATCCTCGCCTTATATAAACAAAGAAAATCCCTAAAACTTATATTGACCATCTAAACACATTTAACGGCCAAGAGTAAAACATCCAGCATAAAATCTATTGAACCTAACTTCATAAATCAGAAAAAACTCCAAATAATTAAAATAAATGAAATAAATAAACTAATTGGGATGACCATACGGATCCCATGGGCAGTACGGACGTACAGTCATGTTAATGGGCCCCAGATAGGCTTGTTCAACCCATGGATCTTGGGTTTGTCCAGCATCATAAAACCTCAACCGGCTTGCATTCAAGTTATTCAAGTCCAAATCAGACCCTACAAAAGCATTTCATAAAAGGGATATTCATAGCCATAGCTTCATCGAGCTGCAGCATGCCCACTGCCCATCCGTAAAACAAAATCTGTTCTGTCCACATTTTACGGTCAACAGAGACAACAGCTTCACAGCTAAATCAAGCAATGACATTCAAATAAAACACTTATTTTGACTGATCAAAAAGAAATTTAAGACTGTTATATGCTGTCATCTAAAAAAAAAATCAACCAACAGAAGCAACAAGGAGATTTTATTTAAATAAAAAGAAAGAAAGCCATCTTTCTACACATGTCAAAAGATGTGACTAGCTAATGTAGCTTTTAGTACCTTGCGGAAGATTTCTGAAACAGGACCATCATTTTCAGATGTTGTCAACTCCTGCACAACTTTCTCTAATCCTTTGCTTATTGCTTGCATCTCTTCTGCCAATGTTTTCAGTTGTATCTGCATAATTATTTGAATCAAATCAGATACAACTTGTTTTGATGATGTGCATTAATGTTGTCTTCACCTTTGATCAAACCAATCATACCTTTGATGCAACTTCTAAGCTCACAAGGTCCTTGTGAAAATCAAGAAGTTCCGGTAATTTTTCAGCAAGTACCTAAAGCTTGTCAGGCAAAAAATAGAGTGAAAAGAATAGCACATCTATTTTATTAAATTCTTTGTTTCCATTTAATATATATTGCTGTAGAATGAGATGATTAAATTGTACTGAGCTTCAACCTCTATAGCCAACAAATGCTTGAAACAAAATAAAAGTTGAATACAAGGCTTAAAGTAGAAGATTTGCAGTCAAACATTCAAATATCGACTAGTAATTAATGTTTCTAGACACCAAATAAAGAAAAGAACAGTAGAAAGGATGTAGGAAAACATCAAAATTAAACTTTTTTTTCTTTTTTGAATGAAAATAAATCTCATTATAAGAGAATCTTATAAAGAGTATACTGTAACAAGAGAGACTGAGACCTCAACCAAAAACTTAAAAGAAAAAAAAGTTAAAGCCAGGACCCAACAGCCCTTCACAAAGAAATAACAAGCAATCAGCAAGCCACGAAAACCCCACCATAAGGAAATGTCAAGGAGGCAAGGTCACTAAATTTCCAGGCAATCAATCAGCGCCCAACTCCTCTGCCAAAATGTCCATCTCTCCACTCACACTTCTCAAAATGTGGGAAAACACTTAGGATCTCTTGGACTAGATGGAGCACTTCTTCCACCAATGGAGGTGGAATACATCATCTGGCCCAAGAGACAGCATGAGGAACCCCCTCAACAAAATTAGCCCAGGCGGACCCAAGGCATTTTCATATTTAAGGATGATATGAAGAGCCACAATCTCAGCCTCAGCATTAACAAATGTTGCAGAATGAGGCACCCTTTACATCATTTCCACATCCATTTCAGTCTAAACTATGCACGCGCACTCATATACAAGTGTGCATTTGTTAATTTAAATGCATGTATCTACATCAATTTGAATGTGCACATGCACAGATACAAACATTTGAGACTATACATGACATGTGTATATAAATGCAACTGCCTATGCATATGTTTAGACAAGCAAATGCATGTGAACACACGAAATGTACGGATGTACGTTTGTCATTTTTGCTTTATTTAATTATTATTTTTTGGGTGTGTGTGTTTATAGGCAAGCAAAATGCATGTATGAAGACAAGCATCCCACATGCACCTCAAAGAAAAAGAATGATCATGGTGAGCTTAGGTTATTTTATTTTTATTGGTAAGATTCATTTATGTTTACAACATTTGGAAAGCTTGTTATAATTTAAACTAAAACACTTCTCAATGGCAACACATTGAAAAAGTCACCGGCTAAAATAAAAGAACCTTGTACCTTGCAAAGATAATGCATGAGAGTCATCTTGTTGTTACGGGCCCGGGTATCAGTTAATTTAAGGAGACTATCCAACCTAAAGCCAATAGCAGAACCTATACATAAGAGAGAGGAGCTTTGTTACATGTCTAAAGAGAGAATATTTTGTTATGCAATATCTGAATTCTCAAAGGGAACAAAAGACAATATAATTTCAATCACTGGTAAGAGAAAATCAAAAGTAAGATAAGCAAACGAATCATCACTGAAAAGGCATAACGCTATGTAATTTACAATTGGAATTAATTCCAATCATGCCAAACATTTCTTTAATTGTCATATCATAATCTTCCAGCAGTTTACCTTGGTAGTGCAAACAGCATATTCAGAACTATAGCCATTCTGAGCAGCCAGATTTTCGGGGAAAAAATAAAAAGAAAAAAAAAGGGGGGGTTACAGGTCATACGAAACAGGTTGTATAGAGCTCAACTCATCAAATTGGCTTTGATGTGAGTTAACCATTTCATGCAATCCTTATTATCTTTTTTACCCCTTCTCTTTTTTATTTTTTTATTTACTAAACATGATTAGAACTCACAACTTCAAGGTTGAAATAGTGAGCACCCTCCACTCTGCCACGGGCACTTGCATAAACTTTGTCTTGCAATATGATGCATAAACTTTAATTAAATTGTGTTTGTGAAGTAAGTAATTGCACATATTTTCCTATCTTCTTCTCCGTTCTTTTTTCCTTTCTCCTCTCTCCTCCATCACATTCTTCCCCAGATTTTCTCCATCTTCCATCCTCATACACAAATGACATTATGGTACTAGAGCACTAGATCAGAGGATCTCTTTTAACCATCTCAACACAGTTTACTACAAACTTTACCAGCTGTACAAAGAAGCATCAGCTTAGTGTCAGAAAGGTCCATTTGATTCATTAGACCCTCTGGTGGGTCATTGGCTGGTTGGTGTTGTTTTCAAGGTCAAACCCTTGATCTATAAGTATGTAAGAGTTTTCAATTAAAACTTGTATTTTTGTGGTTACTCTCCCGTTACTTGATGTTTTGGCCCAAAACCTGAGAAGTTGGGTCCATTTTTACATGCTATACAAGTTTAGTAGAACTTTGGGGCCCTAATAAACTGTATAATGATGTTAATATGGCTTCATGAAGATAGTTGGCCTTGGCCCCTCCCTAGACGTGTTTAGCTTTCTTTCTTCAAGTATAACTAATGTTGATTTCTGTAAAACATATTTGAAGGTGGTCTCGCTGCCATTTGTACGTTGTAGTAGTTTTAAACTTGTGAATTGTGATGAACGAAACTATGCCTTTCCAATGTCCAGGCTTGATTTTGATGGTCGAAATGTTTCTTTTGATTCTGAAGGGTAGTTTTAGGTGGTCAATCACACAATTATAAGAATTTTGGTGCCCAAGACTCATGGAAATTGTTGGTTAAGTACCACTATATTCTTTTTCCATGGAAGGAATTCATCTACCTCTATAAAGATTAACCATTGCCATCATCATCATCATTGAAGTCTTACCCCATCTATCAGGGTGGGGTCAGCTTTTGGGAGCTATATTTTCCACTCGACTCCATTTATAGCCCTCAGTAACTCCACAATCCATCATGTCTTTACTAACTATTTCATTCAAGCCCTTTATTGGTCTGTCCCTTCTCCTAGTTCATTGAACTTGTTTTCTCAGTTCAACAAAATTTGCACTCCCAATTGACTTGAAAGCCTTTTTAAAAAGTTCTAGCTTATCTTTTACTCGCTTTCTTGTCTCCCAGCAGAGTACCATGATCGGTAAAGATGTCCTAGGAGCTTAATCAAATATCTATAATATATATATATGGTCCTTAACCAAGACAAATAAATAGGGGCTCAAAGCCAATAGTGCAATCCAACTCCAACTGAGAACGTAGAAGTCTCCCGCTCTACCATTACACTCATTATTGCCCCTCATGCATTTCTTGTATAACATCAATATACATAACCAATAAAGAAGCATTTATCTTCAATTTCTGCCGAACAAACTGCTTCAACACCTTCTCGTAGGCCTTCTCTAAATCAAGAAAAATCATATGCAAATTTTGTAACCACACTCAAGACTTTTTCCATAAGTTGTCTTGATAGGAAAATGAATTAGTGTTGACTTCCAAGACATGGGTGGGATGTCCAAGAACCCCCTTGGAATTCATCTGCTATATGGAAAGGTATCCTCTTGGTTAAAAGACTTTTCATGGAGAACATCAGGTACCAAATTGGATCGGGGGAGAGGTGGGTAGGTAAGAGGGAGTTCTGTGTTTAGTTCCCGGACCTGTTTAGGTGTGCTCAAGACAAGGAAGCAACGGTTAGCTCTTATATGAGTACTACTGGAGGCCAAAGAGTTTGGTGTCCCACCTTCAAAAGAAACTTGAAGTACAACGAAGAATCCCAGTTCTTCGATCTCCTGAATTCCCTGAACAGTTTTACCATTCAAGACAGCAGAGCAGATGATAGGGTGTGGATTGCCTCTAAGAATGGTTCCTTTTCAGTGTCTTCTTTCTTTAAGACAATCCTAAACAATCCAATGGATAAGAGTGGGGTGTATGGCATTTGGAAGATGAAAGCTCCTCCTAGGGTGCTTGTATTTGGGTGACTTGTTCTAAGGAAAAGGATCCCTACTATGGACCTTTTGAAGAGAAGAGGAATGACCATAGTGAATGGATGCCCGATGTGCTTGAAGGACGAAGAATCCATGGACCATCTCTTGCTAAATTGTAAATCAGCTTAGACTGTTTGGATGGCTTTAATAGGAGGGTTTGGTTGCTGCTGGGCACTTCCTCATTCTCTCACCGAGCTTTTCCAAGTTTGGAAGGCTCCAATTGGGGACCCTAGAAGCAAAACGATGTAGCGGTTGTCTTTCCTAGCGGTGATCTGGACGATTTGGAAGGAAAGAAACTCAAGATGTTTTGAAGGAATTGCAGCTAGTGAAAGCATTTTGGTGGAGAAATTGAAGTTTTTGGTAGCTTTTTGGGTGTCTATTCTCCCATCTTTTAAGGGATGCTCTTTAGATCAAATTGTATATCATTGGAAAGAGGTAGCCTTTCCTATGACAGGGCCTTAGTGTGTCATGTGTTGTGTTTTTTTGCTTTCAGTACTTTTCTCTTTTACTGCTTGCTCCTTTTAATGAAAGTAGCCATTCAAAATATATATATATATATATATATATATATATATATATATAGTGTTGACTACTAACTTCTTTACATAAGTGTACACAAGCAAGTACCACTAGCATCCCACTATCTTTATAGCATGGATTAAAAAAAGGCCGAGTCCGAGTCGACTGAGTCAGGTCTAAGTGACTCGGACTCGACCCAATAAAAAACAAAAAAAAAAACAAAAGGAGTAAAGGGGGAAGAGTATAAAACAAAAAAAAAGGGGGTTTCAAACCCTCTTTCGGCAGAAACCAGAAAGGGCAAGAGAGGGAGAGGGAAAGGGGTAAAGGGGCGGTGGGGGTGGGGGTATCTCCGCAGCCATCACCGAACATGGGAGGAACTCCGCCACCATCGCCGACCATACTTACGCAACTCCGCCGCCTTGCCGTCCAATATCCGCCTTCAATCGAAGATGATCTCCACCACTACTGCTTCTCTTCGCCGTTGCCACTGATAAGGTACGCTGCTCTCCTTCTCTTTTCTTCTTTCTTTTTTTATTTTTTTCCTTTTTCCGTTTTCTCTGCTCTTGATCTTAGCCAAGATAGCCAACCCACCTACACACCTGTCGGCTGGGGCTAGGGCTGCAGCCTAGGATTGGGTGGGGTTCCTTTTTTATTTTTCTGTTTTTATTTTTTTACAATTTTTCTATCCACTACAGTGGACTGAACCCAACTTGGCCAAGTCCCATGCTTGGGCGAGTCGACTCAGACCTGGCCAAGTTGGGTCCTGAGTCCATTTTTTTAAACCTTGCTTTACAGTGTCAAAAAAAAAAAAAAGAAATTATAGCAGGAAAATCACAAGTGATCAATTGACATATAAAAGGATTTCAAATCCTTGTTTTCATATGAATGAATTAATAATTAAAAAAAAAAAAACTCTACATATTGTAACGTACAACTAGCCATGAAAAGAATGGATTTATTTTGTATGAAAGTTGGATTGTCCTTTCCCATCTTCGGTACGATGGCATAACTTTGTCCAACCTTCATGTTGTGGAACTTACATGAAAGAGAAGAAGAGAGATTCTCTCTGTCGCTTCTCCTGAATCAGTTTGGTATCAAACCAGATAAGATTCTTTGAGATTTTTCCTTTAATTTGTTATCAATAACGGTTTCTTTCATATGACAATCTCAATAATTGTAACAGCACCTTCTCCCCAACCCAAACAGCCAACTACAATACATACAAGCACCTTAGCATGTCTACTTGAAGTGCAAGACTATGTCAAAGCTGAGTTTTAAAGTAACAACAAGATCTTCTTTTACAGTTGATAAAAGAAGTGTTTAATATGCTAAAAGAAATAAGACGAATGGTTGCATAAATGGCAAGCACAAACAGCCGACCAACATAAGTAGAAAGCACAATGGAAAGAAGATCACAATGATATCGTGTAAGAGTTCTTTGCAAAGAAGAAATAGATGATTAGAAGGAAGAAGAGATTCACAATAAGAATGATAGAAATGCAGATTTGAAAGAAGATCAAGATTATTCAAAGCATAAGACGCCATCACCTTGGAAGCATCTATGGAAGTGAATTTGACAGATCTATCGTTCAACTGAGTCAAGCAGCCGATCCTACTTGAGACGCCACATCTGGGCTTCATCTTTGCAGAACAACAATGAATGCCCCCAATGGATGGATGGATGTGATTTCTCATGTATCTAATAGTCAAATCTAAAATATTAGATGATCCAATGGTCCATAGAGCCACCAAAGTATATCCAAGCTATCAGACTACGACGTAGCTCCAATCTATGATAAGATGGAGGTGAAAATCAGATAGATTGACAAAGAAGTAACAGATGCAACAAGATTAGCCGGCAAGCAGTTGCAAAGGATCACCAATCCTAATGGGCACCGACATAACTCAAAAATGAGTTCTTCCAAATTGGTGAGAATGCTGCAAAATGATGGAGGTGAAAATCACATAGATTGACAAAGAAGTAACAGATGCAACTAGATTGGCCGGCAAGCAGGTTAAGGTTCAAAGGATCACTGATCCTAATGGACACCAACATAACTCAAAAATGAGCTCTTCCAAATTGGTGAGAATGATGCAAACTGATGGCATTAGACAATCTCAAAGAAATAAGTTCTTCCACATCCACTCAACAATGGCCCTACATGTGGCGAATGCATAAAATAGGATTCTATTTGCTTTCAGTTGCATTTTCATGTTTCTAAGAGACCACGAGAGGGTTAGAAGAAACCAGTCAACCATATATATAAGAAATCCTTAAAGTTCCCCAATCCATCAACGTTATCAAATAGGTAAAGAATTCATTATTTGAAAACCCCAAATTGATGGGATAAGGCTTTGAAGAAGATGATGATGATTTTGTGGTAAACAGTGTCCAGGCCTGTTTATCAACCAATACACCAATTTATAGTTAAAGTCGTGTCAACTCATACCCCAATATCAGCTGATACAGCCACTTGATTGGATTTTTTTTCTTTTTGTTTTAATAAGGCCCCTTTCTTTAAATAGGTATTAAGTTCCTAAGATTTCTAAACAATCCCTTCCATCAAAAGGGCTAAAAATGACGGATAAAGGGTGAAGATCCACATAGGGCCATCAAATGATCTACCATTTGACAAGGAATGGTCACCTAACCATCATCATGGCAAACTAAATCCTAGGAAGGTATGGTCCCATCAAAATCTACACCTATATACTTCGCTCCTAACCATGAATAAACCTCCTAAACTAAGATTTTCTAGGAATTCAAATACCAATTGGGCAAACAGGACATCAATAAAATATAATACCAATTATACTTTGATTCGCTTCATGGGATGAACTTTAGATAACCACCAACTGTAGTACGGAGAGGAATGGTAAGGATTCATCATGGATGATAGGACAAGCACATTGATACAATGAATCAAAGATCGAAAGAACTATCAAAATGGTTTGTGCATATGTGTGGCTATCATTCTAGATCGAAAAAACAAGCTTAGTGTGACCATGAATTCCTGGATACACATTTGATTCAATCATTAAACTTCGTAAGATTCGACAGTATAAGATCAAAATAGCAATATAGGACTTACATAAGAGTCCACTATACCATGCTGTAATGGAAAAGAACATTAGATTGTTACAATTTTTTAAAATTCTAGGTTTTTTGGATTATTTTTTTAGATTTTTTTGTTCAAATTAAAATTTGTTAAGTGACAAAGTGCCCCATTCTCGAGCCGACCATATCACCCTTTCTGACTATTATTTTAAACCATGTGTCTGATTGACACAAAATTAGGTTCAGGTGGTGTGACATTTGATTCTCTATCCAAAAAGCCCAAGATTGTGCAATTATGATGAGTATTAAAAAAGTTATGGCCCATTTTCTGAAAGGTATAGGTTTACATGGAGGGGGCACTCCCACAACAAAAAAAAAAAAAAGATTTAATTTTTTTTGTTTAAATCCAAGCCCTCTTCTGTGTGATGTCATGGAAATTAGATGCAAGAGAAAAATAATAATTCAAGAATTTCTCATGCATCAATTTGCTAATAAAGCGCGTAAGTTGTTGAGTCTGCTCAACAAAGATACCAAATGTGGCAGACTCATAAAATAGAAATTTATTTAATCTTTAGTTATATTTTCAAAATTTTTTTTCTAAACATGGGCATGCTTCATGTGTAAAACAGTGTCTGATTGACACACAAAAAAAAGGCCAATTTGATGGATATCAATTATCTATCCAACGATCACAAGATTGTGCACTTCCAAAAAATCTTAAAGAAGTTATAGTCCATTTAGAAATAAGATATGGATACAAATTCTAGGTATCCTAGGTGTACAACTTGAGTCCAAATGTTATTCCTAAATAAGAGACTTCTTTGTAGTAGGAAAATCAGAAGTGGTTAATTAACATGAAAAAGGATTTCAAATCCTTGTTTGATTCAAATAGGGCAAAAAAAAGATAAAAGAATTCAGGTTTATTTAAATGTACAACCAGACATTATAAGAATACATTTTTTTGTTTGCGTGAAATTCAGAGTTTCATCCCTTATCTTTCGTTAATGGTGTGGTGTCCTAGCCATCTTCAATGTCATGTCTGATAGTAGGAATGTCAATGGAACTCCAATTGCCCAATTATTCTAAGGGTCCATTTTTCGAACCGCATTTTATAATCGGTTCTTGTCTCAAAGTGTGGGTTCTGGTCCAAATCCACACTTCGGATCCAATACGAGCCAGATCCACATTTTAGGATTGGGTTCGGATCCACATTTTAGGTCCAATCGCTAACCGGCCCAGGCCCGGTCCAGTCAAGTCTGGACTCGACAGGACCCAATTACCTAGTGTATGATGTATTTAATGTATGATAATATCTTATACACATAATATATAATATATATCATTATGATAAAAAAATATGAAAAATATATTCATAATATATTATATTAACATTATTTTAATGAAGATGATTAGAGTTTGTTTCTTGCATCAGGAATTCAGGATTAGCATTATTATGTGCAATACACCATGAGACTCGACTGGACCCAATTACCTAGAGTGAATGATGTATTTAATGTATGATAATATCTTATACACATAATATATAATATAAATCATTATTATAAAAAATATAAAAAACATATTCATAATATATTATATTAACATTATTTTAATGAAGATGATTAGAGTTTGTTTCTTGCTTCAGGAATTCAGGATTAACATTATTATATGCAATACACCATGAAATACTTTGGCTGAGATGATAATGCTTGGATGAATGTGTGGTAAAAATTGGAAAGATAAAGAGCGCATTCGAGAGCATTTATGGGTAGCATTAGTATATGATAAATTAAGAGAGAATGTGTGGTAACCAGGTTCAAGTCAAGCACAGTCCTGACCCAAACCTGTCTTGTATATAACCTACCGTGGAGGTTACGTGTGAGAGAAGAATAGTGATTCCAACTAGGACCATGATAAGGATGACCATGGTGGATGGGGGCAATTGCGGTGTTCGTAGTAGATTTGGTTCTGTCAATCAATCTAATGAAAATGGAGTCAATCGATCAAGTAGAGCCTATAACAAATATAAATCTGGATGACTGTTGTAAGTTCACCATTTCTGTGATCCCTAAGATATCTCAAGAAATAAAAAAAGAGCCCTTAAGAAAATTAGTGCATTGATGTAGTAACTAGGCAACATCTTTAGTTCTTTTCCCATCTTTTCTCTCTACCCCACCTCATACTTCCTCCAGTTTTCTTTCATCCTTCCGAATCAGCATCATCAGGTTCATGCTAAGCATTGACTTTTTTTGGTAATCCCCCAAAAAATACAACAGTAAGTTATGATGATACTAGCAGTTTACAATGCACATTTGTAACTCAGATGTTCAAGTGGTTCCAGAGTACAGTTAACATGTTGGTTCATTCTGCATGCTTGGAAACCAACAAGTCAATACAGTATCGTCTGCAGTCTGCACTTACACAAACATCTTTCAGAATTCATATTTCAACTCACCTCTAGCAGTTCCTTGGTTCAATGCATTCCCAAGAGACAGAATTGTCTGCAAGATTCTCTTCAACTTGGCAGACGTTCTGATCTGATATTCACAAGGTTGAAGTTGTGCAAGAAAAGTTAATAATTGAGAATGACCTAGCAACAGTGCAATGATGAGGTAGGGAAACAAAAAACATGCCTCTTCTGCGGCAGAGTGTACAGTGTTCAGACTCATCCTTAGGTCAGAAACCTGGACAGAAGTCAAGAAAGGAACAAATCAAAATTTATTGCACAATGAAAATCTGAAGGAAACCAGATGCTCAATATAATTTTGCCTGACCTGAGAAGTGAATTGAATCTTAAAAGAGAAGACTCTGAGTTTAGATTCCACTCGTGGTACTTTCATTAACGCTAAGAAGAACTGTTATGTAAATGACCAAACATGTCAATGATAAACTGATGAAAACATCAAATGGCTCTACATTTTTATAACACTAAAAAAAAAAAAAAAAAAAAAGCAGCTTCTTACAGAATGAGTGTAATCTAGGATCTAGACTCTAGAATCTAGATGCCTTCATAATATGGTTTGATGGGTTGAAACCATAGCATAAGAGGTCTTAACATATGTTTATGAAACTGCATTTTACCAAGAATTTCAAATATTGATAAATTGGCATGTTTGTTTGACCTATTTATTATCTCTCATATATATATATATATATATATATATATATATATATCGGTTATATTCATTTGAGAACTAGTTCTTACATATTATATGAAAACTTTTTTGTGGGGCCCAACGGTTCAACCCTCGATCCAATGGTTCAGTCCATTCGGATGTGTGCCAATCCTTGGGAGTAGTGACAATCAGGGGGTTCCCTATTGATTGCTAGGTTTGGATGGGTTGCTAGTTGGGCCCCGCAAAAAAGTTCTCATCTAATAGGTGAGAACTAGTTCTCACTTGAATATTTCCCATATATATATATATATATATATCATAAAGGGAAAAGAATGGAAGTGGAAGAAAACAAACCTGTTCACATCTTCCTAAGGTTTCTTTATCACCGGTATAGCCCTAACAAATTGAATAAACTGACATTATCAGGTGATGTAACTGCTAGAAGAACTTAAGTAAATCTTAACTTTATAGTTTAATACTTATACAAGTTAGAATATGGGTGGAACAAAGGAATGCACTCCCATTGAAGCACGTGAAGGAATATTGACTTTCATATCATGATACATATCTACCTTAAGTAGTTCCATTTCCTCCTTTGTTGGGCAGAACTTTATAAGATTATCTACCTGGTCAGCATCTAGAACAGAATCATCCAGAGTAAGCAATGTACTCTGCAAAAACATCCATGAAGGCAACCATGAGGACTCAGTAGAAATTTCCTTCACAATGCATTTTGTGATGGAATCATCCATTAAATCTGTACAAACACAGCGCTATCCTGTCCATGGAAAATAAACCTATAGTAAATAAAGTTTAAGGAAATGAAGACCATCGCACTGAAAGTAAATATGAACCATGAAAGTTATGAGGGACACCATCCCACAAAACATTTAAGGGAAATATCACAAATTCTATCACATAAATTTAATAATGAAGGGAAATATACCATTCAAAATTATACATCTAAGGGGGTTATCACAAAAGAAAGTAGTGATTTCAAACTTGGAAAAGAGTCTTCTAGTGGAAAACCAAAAACAGTGTGCAACACCTTACCATCAAATCAGGCAATGGAATCTTAACCTTCGTAAGCATGATTTCACAATTATTGGCCCGTCTCAGATCAATCTGCAAGAAATGTGGGTCACAATTTTTAAGTTGCTGATATATTTTAAAGGAAAAAAATGAAATTCATAATGTGAACTGCAAAACATAAGGGAAACCACTAAGTCCTTCCTAATAAAAATTATTCCATATCTGAGATATGAAAAAAGTAAAAATATTCAGAAAAATTATAATGAATTGATTCATAGACATTAATCGCTGATGTCAGAACCCATAAAGAAAACAAATAATTGTGTTGCTGTTAAGCAAAATGAACTGTATGCTACTTGCAGTTCAGAGAAACTCCATCCTCTTTTAAGTGCCAAGTTTTCATAATCTATTGCAATCAGATAATGAAAGTGGCGTTTCATGAGGAAAAGACTTCGAATCTTATTCTGGATTTAACAGTTTCCATAATAAAATTCAGTTCTCTGTGTTCATGAATAATGATTTGATCAACATGGAAAATATTTCTTTTGTTTTCTGTTTCCCCCACATAAGTACCTTGATCCTTCAGAAATAAAATGTATCACATTTCTTAAATGTTTCATCACTTTCATCACCAGTTATAATAGCATATTAGTAATTAAACGGGTAAGTCTGATGCGAGAGAGAGAGAGAGAGAGAGAGAGAGAGAGCAAATACAAAAGAGGATTTTGGATTAACTGAGTGATCTCCCATTGTAGTTTGACCTCTATTTATATTCACCTTTTTTCCGAGATTAATTCCAATCAATCTACTCCTGATTACCATCGACCAAATATTCTAACACAGTTAGCTTGGATAATGAGCTATGATACCCGGATACTTGTACAAGTCCAACGTATCCATATCGTACCGATACGACACTTGTATTGGTGCCTGATACTGCACCGATACTTCTAGGGACCAAGTTTAACATATCCTACTTATAAAGTCCTTTATTTCATATAGTTCTTTTAATATTTTTACTTCTCGCCATAAAAATTACTATAAAGGGACGACAACAATGTTAATCTCATTTATTCAAAAGTGATCTAAAACAAAATTAGGACACCCGTATCCGTAGCCATGTCCTAGATTTTCAAAAGTGGGGAGTCGTATCCTCAATCCCTGCATCAGTGTCCATATCCATATCCGTATTTGGGCATCATAGATAATGAGAATCAGAAATCTTAATAGCGCGCCTGTGGTACATACAAATATATGTTGTCCATTAAATTCGGTCGCCACCTAACTATCATATTTGATTCTCCCTCTCAAATTGATGCTGGATGATCAACCAGCAACAAGTTGTGTACAAAGAACTGATGTCAATCACAAATTAATACCTTTGTGAAAGTGTCGGTAGTTTGGAGATCGGAAGGCACATGTGCAAGAGTAATGGTTTTATCATCAAAACATTCCCAAAGAGAATTGCAATGGACTTCAATATGCTTGATTCTTTCTTGAAACACCAAATTTTCCACTATTTGAATAGCACTTAAGATGCAGGCCATGGGCCAAATATTTAATTATCAAATAAGGCCCAAGAAGACCAGCATAGGGCAGTCTACTAACAAGGCCCATAACTTGAGCAATTAATTAATCACGTGTTGAATAAAGGCATAGTGATCTTGTCACATGCCTAATCTCATATTTTTAGGAAGCTTTCACGAGAGAATCAAGTTGTTTGTAATTTGCTTAAGAAAGAAAGATGAGTAAGTCAAAATCCTTAAAATCAAGCAAATTATTATCTCTAATTGAGAGTCGGAGATTATTGACCACTCTAATTAGAAGAGTAACCTCTAATAGAAAACCAAGATCGTTGCCTACTACTCTATATAATGGTTGTAATGCTCTTCAAACAAAATCAGTGAATGAACATCTTTCTCTATTCTTGAGTTGGTGAAAAAACATCTCTTAGCCTTGTGTGAAGACTCCTTGGCATCTCCAATGTGTGAAGACTCCTTTGGCAAGGCTCCAAGATATGTTTGAAGATTTCATATCGATCCACCCTCCATTATTTTGGTATCAGAGCAAGTTCCATTGGGTTCTCTTTAGTTGTTTGGGATTCCAAAAGTTATCCTTGTAGCGCAGGTCCGAATCGTCGATGGAAAATTAGATCAATCTCCAATGGAATTGATTGAATCTAGAGACGGATTCCAGCACTAAGGCACACTCAAGACAATGGGAAACTCCATAATTGAAAAAAAACTCAGAGAAATCTTTGATTAATTGTAATAAGCATGAATTACAATGAGGTTTGATCGTCCTTATATAGAGAAAAAATAGGAATGCCAGTGAACAATTAGAAATAGTCACTAACTGAATGAAAATAAAAATAGGGATAAATTTAGACTCGCATAGTAGGTCTAGGTCACGATTGGGCCTATGGGCTGAACCCAATGGATTGGGCTGACCAATGGTCAATGAATTGGTCCAGTTGTCTTATTGGGCCTGGTATTGGTCCGTAATGCATCAAGTCTCCCCAACTTGAAAAAAGTCAATTCCAGCAAGTTAATAGATTGATAATACTCAGAGATCCGGATTGAGACACTGGAAGTCAATGCCAGTGATCCATGTAGCATTAGAGATAGGACGGTTTTGCCAGCAGATGGGGAGTTTCTTGAAGCCTCCTTGTCGAGTAAAAATAAGCTGATGATCAAGAACATCGATGATTTTCTCTGCAAGTGGAGGAGCAGTTGGTAAGAATATGGTCAGTTCTTTAGATTCTTCGTCATTGACATGCCCATGCTAGAGTGTGAGATCTCCAACATTGAAGGTTGGACTGAAGCCAAGATCTGATGGTAACTTCAGAGTACACAGATTGGAGCCAAGCTTCTTCAAAACTTTGAATGGACCCACCTTATGTGGATGTAACTTCTTATTAGCTCTTGGTGACAACCGTTTCAGATGGATTCGGACCATAACCATATCTCCTTCAGAAAACTCGCTGAAACAACGCTTGTCTGCATGGGCCTTGTAATTGTCATTGCTAGCAGCGATATGCCGTCGAATTTCATCATGTACCTGTTGCATGTATTTGATGAAATTATCCACTTTATAGCACTAGGTCGCACTTCAATAGGTAATGGAACTAGATCAATAGGCAAGCACAGATGAACACCTATTACTGATTCAAATGGTGAGATGCCAATGGAGTGATTGACTGAATTATTGTAAGCGAATTCAGCCATGGGTAAAACTTGATCCATGTTTTGATATGGTCCCGAACATGGCACCATAATAGCTGTCCAAGGCTTCAACTAACTACTTCTGTTTGGCCATCAGTTTGCAGGTGATAAGTAGTAGAAAAGTTGAGTTTTGTCTCTATTGTCATCCACAAGGTCTTCCAAAACAATGACTCATGAACCTGGCGTCACGATCACGATCGGAAATAATGGTATTTGGGAGTCCATAAAAACGAACAACTTCCTTGAACAATTGAGCAACATTGTAAGCATCCGTTGTATTGGCACATATAAGAAAATGAGCCATTTTAGAGAAACGATCAACCAAAATGAAGATTGAATCAACTTTTCTAGTTGTCTTTGGCAGGCCTTCTCAAAGTTGCTAGCTAGTAATCCTAAAACCAATTGGTGATAGGAAACTACACAAACAACTACTTAACAACCCCCCTCGGGTGGGACACCGCCCGGACCCGAAGCGCACGTCTGCACAAGACCGCAACGCGGCAAGTGGCCTTCTTGCCCTGCACGCTTGGGCCCGCACAAACACACAATGCAGCAAGGGGCATTTTTTTGCCCTACGTGGTTTCGAACCCGGGACGTGTCGACTCTAATACCATCTCAAAGTTGCTAGCTAGTAATCCTAAAACCAATTGGTGATAGGAAACTAAACAAACAACTACTTAACAGGCCTAACACAAAGCCCATGCTAATATCTTCCCATGATGCATGTGGTATCGGTAATGGCTGACGTCACGTAACCCCTGTATTCTTTTTGTTCCCTTTGTCTAGTTGACAAGTGTGGCATCTTTCACAAATGCTGATAACAATAGACTTCATGTAAGGCCAATAGTATCGATCATCTACAAGAGCAAGAGTTTTGTCATGTCCTAAGTGACTGCTACAAGCTCCTGAATGTAGGATTACAAACGGGACAGTTTCGAGTTGAAACCATACTGGACCTGGACCCAAACCTATTTCTAAATAATGGTTCCAGGTTCGGTTCTAACTCATAACCTGTTTTGTTGGTTCCAAACCCGATTTCGATAGGAAAACCCGAATCCAGTTCCGGAACCAGGTCCACCTAGAGGACCGGAATCTAGTTCCAAAACCGGTTCTAATTTCTCTTCATTTTTTATTTTTTCTTAAAAATAGCATATCATTCAACTTATAGCAGTGCATCATGTGTACTACCTCCAGGATTATACATAAAAATGTAAGAAAAAAAATTGATTTTGAGGTTTGAGCTATAGTTTGCATTATCAAAGACTCATATGCCGGGTCCCGGGTCCATGGGTCAGAACCTATATGGACCCAGAATCAGACCCATTTATCAATCGAAACCAAAATTGGGTTTCAGACCCGGACCCGTTTATGAATCGGAACCTAAAATAGCTTCCAAACCCCCTTTTTTGCAAGCCGAGACTTCCGGATAATCAGAGAATCGGATACCCATTTGCAATCCTACCTGAATGTAATTCTGAAACATGTTCTCAAATATAAGCGGAAGGTAGGCAAAGTTTGGTCATTCAGCCCTTTCTTTTTTCTAGTTATGTCGCTCCTTTTTCGGTCGTAATTCCAAGGACTCTCTCTTAGAAGAAATGAAAAATGGAGATTTGTTGTGTTTGTCTTGTAAAAGAAATTAATATTGAAAAGGATTTAATGCTGCCTCTACTAACGCCTCGAGGTTTTGGTAGGAATGGTTAGCTAAAAAAATTTAAGATGGTATTAGAGCCAACCGATCGCAAGTTCGAATCCCAGTGAAGAATGACTCGATGCAAAAAAAATGTGTGCCACCAAAAGTGCACCAACCTGGTTCCATTGAGGAGTGGGCTCCACCCAAGGGGGAGTATTGAAAAGTAACTATGCTGCCTCTACTGATACCTCGAGGTTTTGGTAGGAATAGTTAGCTAAACAAATTTAAGAATCAAGACCTCCACAACTCATGGAACCCCAATCTCCTCTCTTTATTTTATATTTGTTCTTATTTTTATTTCTTTTTCAATAACCAAACCAATGAGTCTCTCTCTCCAGCATTTCACATCATCATCATCCCCGACCTTATTCATGGCTTCGCACCACCTTCATCTTCCTCGGCCTCATCATTGTCGGTCATCTCCACTTCCCTCCCCAATCTTCCAAACACTAAAACCCCACTTCTCCAAACCCTCAAATCCAACCCATCCATCTCCACACACACACAACTCCAACTCCACGCCAAAAAGAAAACCTCATCTCCCTCGACACCCTTGCCGCTACCATAACCCTCCTCCTACACCACCGTACTGAAGATGGAGATGGAACTGATACAGCGAGGTGAAGTCAAAACCGGATCCGGAACTAGATCCATCCTTTCCAAAACAAATTTAAATCCAGATACATCCATAGTTGTCAATTCCGTTTCGGTTTGGCCCTATGGTGGAACATTCCGGCATTCCAGTCAATTCCAACGTTTCGTATCAGTATAGAAGCAATTGAAAATGAAAAATATAAAAAATACCTAAAATTGAATAAACATTAAAAAGCACAACAAAATATTAAAAAGCCAAAATAAAATACATAAAACATTAAAATTACTCAACAAATAATTTTAAGTTTTAAATGCATGGGTTGTATGTAACAAAAAAAAAAAGAGGGACAGCTGGAGCTTCAGTCAAAGACAGATAGAGAGAGCAGCATATAAAAACAAAATAGAAAAGTTGTTGGGCTCTCGACACGGAGAGAGAGAGAGAGAACAAAAAGTTGGTGACAACTACTATCTCAGCCTATGATACCAGGATACTTATATAAGCCCAATGTATCCGTATCGGACTGATATGACACTTGTATTGGTACCTAATACTGCACCGATACCTCTAGGAAACAAGTTTAACATATCCTACTTATAAAGTCCTTTATTTTATTATTATTATTTTTTTATAACAGAGGGTGTCCGAGCCCTTTGGGCTGGACTAATCCCAACGGGACCAAGGGGGAGCCAGGTAAATCCCTTGTGGTCCTCGTGTGTCCTTTATTTCATATAGTTCTTTTAATATTTTTACTTCTCAACAAAAAAGAAAAAAAGCTAGAGAGGGACGAAAACAATGATAATTTCATTGATTCAAAAGTAATCGAAAGAAAAAATTAGGACACCCACATCCGTATCTGTGTCCTAGATTTTCAAAAGTAAAGAGTCATATCCCCTATCCCCGTATCAGTCTCCGTATCCATATCCGTATCTGGGAATCATAGGTCTCAGCAAAGAAAGAGAAGAGAAGGAGATAGAAAACGAAAAAAAAAAAGTTGTTGACGATTGTTGGTCTCAGCAGAGAGAGAGAGAGAGAGAGAGAGAGAGAGCTTTATTAAAAAGAAAATAGATTTTCTAAAGATATCCAATCCATAGTGAGAGAGAGCACTAAAACAAGGTGGTTTTTTGCATCCAAGAGCTCCCAATAAGAAAGTGGAATGGGGGAGCGATGGGAGTTTAAAAGGTGAAAAAATGTACCCGGCGTAGTCAGTTTTCCAACTCTTCTTCTTCTTCTTTGGCTCACTGGCCCTTTGCAATTTTGTCCTAGCTAGAATAGACCAATTTCTAATTTCAGCCGGAACAACTTAATTGCGGCCAGAATTTACACGAAACAGCTGGAAACCATCGAAATTGGGGCTGGAATTTTTATTTGGGGAATTCCATTCAACCCCAAGCCAAATTTGGCACATTTCAGCCAGAATAGACCAGAACGGAATAAAAAAAAAAAATTTGAAGAAAGTGACTTGATTAAAATAAAATAAGGCTATACAGTATAGGAGAGGTATACTGTAACAAAAGAAAGCAGGAAGCCTAAACCCAACAAAAAGCTATGGACCCAAGCCCCAGCCCAAAAGTAAACAAAAAGGATGGAGGGGGTGGGGGGAACAAACTACAAGGGATACAATATAACCCGCAGATCATGATGAGAAGCACCCTCATTGGCGAGGCGATCAGCTTCTGTGCTGACACTTTGATCAATATGGGAAAAGTAGACGTGAAGACTTTTTGCAAGATCAAGAATCTCCCCAAACACACCAGCCACCTTCAAAGGGGCTTTAGTAATTCCCGAGGCCCACTACATTGCACAAAAGGAGTCCCCTTCTATAATCAAATTGTGTAGGTTCAGGCGATTTGCTTCTCTAAGGCCAATCCTAATAGCCAGTAATTCTGCAACATTTGCAGAGCTGAAACCGGCAGGCTCCAAGAAGGAAAGAATGGGCCAACCCACTCTGTTTCGTATAATGCCTCCCAGTCCCATGCCAGCCTTGATAGGGTTACCACGGCCACTTCATGATTCCGTTTGCACCCGACCCGTTTGCAACCCTACCAATACTCCACACATCCATCCTAGTATACACATTTCAACCACATGCAGTTTAACTTGTCAGTTCATCGATGCCCTCCTTTTAGCTCTATGCGGCAAAACCCCCAATTAAAGTGGCACTCAAGTATTGCAAAACATTTCACTAGCTTGTCCACTCTTTACAACCCAGGCATCAATACTATTTGTGACGTCCAACTCAAACTATCTATTTTGTTTCACAGTTGCTCATAGATACAATGTATAGCCTATTTTTAGTAATTAGAATCACTCATTTGGTTTGCTTTGCACCCCTCTCACACATAGAAAACCAAAAAGAAACCTCGTTAAATTTTTTACATACTACATACATTTAGTTGCACAAACCAATGGACAACATGATTCCTAACTAGCAAGTAGTTGTGAGAAACCATCCAATAGCCCACCCTAAACCAAGCACAATTAAATGGTAAAAACATATGAAAATGAGCTAGATTGTAAGAATATAACCTTCCAGTCAAAGGCTCTTCCAAGTGGAGAAACATCTTGGGGATAAAAAAATGAGATAACAAAAAAAGTTTCATCACGAGTGCCTTATGAATATCAACAATAATTCATCAAAAGGATGTAAAACCTTATAAAAAAAAAAAAAAACAAAACAAAACAAAACAAAACAAAACAAAAAACAAAACTTTAGAACTATCAACTAAGCATAGCCCTGAAACCTTTGTTTAATGGTAGAAAAAAATGGTTTAATAGAAAGAGATATTACACCTGCAGAAAGGAGGATGCAACTCAAAGATGTCGATGGACTCATAAAACTACAACCAATTTAATCTCTACCATCAAAGTACAAATCATCACCATTGCCATTGTCGTCATCGTCGTCATGAGAACATTATCCCATCTTGTAATCGATTTTGTAAATTTGCTTTTCCTAATTTCCTTTCCTTCCTCCTTAAAGTCACAATCTCTATAACTCCACAATCTAAAATGTCTTTTCTCACGACATTCCATGCCTCTATTAATCTCCTTCGTCATGTTTTCACCGACTTCCTTGAACTTGTAAATCAAAAGGCCTAAAACCAAGCTAATAACACAATTGGCCCTTAACTTTAAGGCACCAAATTTATTACAATTTTTAAGGCCAAACTTTGAATCTTGAAACTACAAGTCTCAAAGCAAATAGAGATCACTGTATATCTTGACAAAATCTCGAAACAAGCTATAGATATTCAGAACTAGCTATAGGACCTAATTGAATGGAATTTATAGATAGACAAATTGCTTCCAAATTAGGATTTTTGGTAGAGAAAGCCAAGAGCACTGCTGGGTGGAGTTTCTATACGAATCTGCTAGAGTGAATACAAAAGGAGAGTCAGTGGGAATACGTTTAGGAAACCTTTATATGTGTCTGGATGTAGAACCCTCAAGGTAGCCACCCATTTGCATTTTATGATTCTCTGTAGGATCGTTGCTTGTAGTCTTACATTAGAGAGTGATAAATGAACAGCAGCACCACCAAGAAGATTCTGATCATGGAAATGGAAGAATGCAATCTTCTTAGAAGTTTGGGACTCAAACCACTAAAAGGAATTGATTCAAATTAATAATGGCTTCTTACCACCGAAAAAAAGGTTATTCTACAGATTTTAACCTTCAATGGAGATAAACAAAACAAATTGGATCAGTGGAACGTAACGCAAACCATGGTTTGATCCCTGCCAATGAATAAAAAGTTTGCCAGTGTGTGGAAAGTGCCACGCCAGAAAAATTGAAGACAAACAAATCCGATGCCTACAGTTTCATATTAAATCTACTCGATCATAACAGTTCCATTTTATTTATTTATTTTGGTTAAAGGGCACTCTTTGTTTCTTCCTTTTTTATGGCTTTACCTTTTCATCAGTAAAAGATTCACCTTGACCTAGGGTGTTCTGCACTTGAGACCTTACTTCATTCATTCTTTAAAATATAAGAAATCTTGCTGACACATCATGTTACGTAGCAACGTAAAAGCATAAAAAACTCTTTAACACTATTTAAAATTTAGAACATAAAAATTTAAAAAAAACAAAATTGAACCAAGAACTAAATGCAGACTTCTCCAAAACTAATTTTGGGAAACAGAAAATTTTGTGTGGGAAAGAGAATAAAATTTATTTAAAGCTGCATGCTCATGTAGAAAACGACTTAAGCTACCAGATGAACTTTGTCAGATTTAGGGCCAAGAGAAGCTCTCTTTGATTTGTCTCCGGACTTCGCATCGGGGTTTGGCACTGCAGCTGAGAAAAGACTCTCAAGTTCAGACATGTCAAACTCTGGAGCCCTAGTGTTGACACAACAAGAACAAAATGTTACTGTCGTAGAAATTGCATATGTAAGTACAAATTTAGAATCGTACTTATCTCATGACACAAGAAAGAAAACCAATACTAGAAAATAAAACGACAAAGAAGTGAAGCTCTTACCTGGAAGCTTCATCGCTTTTTTGTGATTCAGCCCATAAGCTTCCCTGCATAACTCTAGTTACTTTTACCCAGTGCAATGGCTTTAGAGATGCCTTTTTCGATGACGGTTGATTTCTTAAACCTAAAGTGCGTCCCCGTCCTTTGGCACCAAGTGGGCCAAGTCCTATGGCAGGTGGTGGAGGTCCAACAGGCTTCCCACCAGGAGGAAGAGATGGGGGAGGAGCACCTCCAGAAGCTGGAGGTGGTGGTGCAGGAGGAGCAAATGGAGGTGGTGGTGGAGGTGCTGCAGTAGGCCCAGAATGTGAAGGAGGCGGTGGTGGAGGAGGAGGGCCAGCAGTGGTAGCCAACATCTTCAGAGGAGGTGGAGAAGGGGAAGATGACATAGTCATAGGACGTGGAGGAGGAGGAGGAGGAGGAGGAGTGGAAGTTGATGAGGCAGTCATTGGAGGTGGTGGAGGAAAAGAGGAAGTTGATGAGATAGTCATTGGAGGTGGTGGTGGAGGGGGGGCTGATGGTAAATTTGTGTTGATTGTAGAGCCTACCCTGAAAAAAGATGGTGAATGTGGAGACGCATCAGAGCTGGTGACATCAGCCAATGAACCACCAGATCGAGAAGGTGGAGGACGTGGGGGAGGAACTGACACTGATGTATATCTACATGGTGAAGAGAGTTCAGAAAGTGAAGGTGGGGGAGGAATAGGTGCTATTTTTGAAGAAGACAGTGGCGGACATGGTACTGATGGTGGAGAAACAGGGACAAGATTTGAAACAGACAGTGGCTGAGATGGTACTGCTGGTGGTGGTGGTGGCGGCGGTGATGGTGGAGGAGGAGAGGCTGTAGAAGATCTTATAGTAGGGCTTGTGGAGGTAGGTTTTGAAAATGCATCCACATGGGATTTTCTAACTCCAGGTAAACATGATTCAGGGGCAGTTGAAATAGTTGCTGAATATGGAGATGTCACTGGCAGAGTGGCTTCAGCTCCACCATACACAGCATGATCATGTAAAAGAGCTGTAATACCAAGAATCGAGGGTGCACTATGATATCGCGACATGGGGACAGGGGATGATTGCAAGGAATTACTATAAGAAACTGGGCTCGAAAACGATGATGGAGGAACCCGTTGTGATATGATTTTAGGTTGAGAAGGGTGTTGAAGTGCAACTAGCACTTCTTGATGCTGCACTTTCTGCTTGTTCGAGTCAAAATCTGGAGAAGATTTAAGGACATCAGGAGTAGGTTGATTCAAAGTCGAAGTCTTTATTTTATCCTCTGACGCATCAGATTTCAGTTTCTCTTCCACTCTATCAGGAATATACTCTTGCTGCAATGCATTAGCTTCTGCATTTTGTTGCAACTCAGTCTCCAACTTCTCTAAGATGTCGTTCGTTGCAGTAATTTTCTGAAGAACTTGAAGAGTAGCATCGCCCTTTGTGTCCAGCCAATCAACATTGCTAAACATCTCTTGCACTTTAGCAAATGCTTCCATTGGAAGGCCTTCCTTCTCCTCACTGCCAGCTAAATCCAGGGTTATTAGAGAAGCAGCAGAATCCATTTCTGAAAGAAGAACCTTCATCCAAAAACAAAATAGAATTTACTAAAACCACTATAAGGCAATTGAGCACTTTAAAAAAAATAAAAGAAAAGAAAAGAAAGATAGTTCAAACCTCTACTCTGAAGTCCTTGGGGAACCGATCCTTGGAGTTCCATAAAATGTCAATTTCATCACGATTGAGCATCAAAATATTTGATCTAATGAAGCCTGTGTTAAACATGACTCTAAACACCATCTCTTCACGTTCAAGATCATCATCCAAGTTAATACATTCAACTACAACATCACCCTGAATATGGCAATGAATATCGATCTTAACTAGCTCACAATCTGACTGCAACAGAATATAAAATTTGGACTTAAGTCATAAATTAAATCTTACTTTGATATAATTGTATAGATAATAATAAACGAATGATAGTTCAAAGAAAGTATGAAAATTGTTAACGTCAAGAAGAAATACAAAATGAAAAAAAAAAAAAAATGTGGCACTCCCCAAAAATGGTTCATATTATGCAGGTCTCCAAACAGCAATGTAAGATTGAAAGTTAGCAAGCATAAGAAATACACACCAGAGCCACATGCACGCACGCACAGGAATTTTTTTTGTAATGGAAATGTAATCCATGCACAGTCCTGTTGCTAACTTTTGGATGGAAACAGCTCATATTTTCATATGTTTTCACAGTTGATCCTCAGGCCTTAATATCCATACCTAGGATGATTTAAATAACTGACCAATTAGGCATCGATAATCCATGCATAGACTTCCCATCACCTCAATCCTCATGATTAGCATGCATTCAGGTGGGCTCCAAAGGAGGTCCATGTGAATATATTTGTCGGTGTGTGCAAATGAGAGAGAGAGAGAGAGAGAGAGAGAGAGAGAGAGAGAGAGTAATTAGGTAAGGTTGATCACACCATGTGGTCTTAATTAGGTAAGGTTGATCACACCATGTGGTCTACTAAGATCAAATCAAAACCAGAAATGTGTAGTCCACTTTGTGAGGATCCAAACTGTTCAACAGATGTAACCACCAACATTTACATATTTAGGTCCATGGTTCACACCAACAGTCACCATCTCATTTGGACATTAAAAAAAATTTAAGACGCAGTCCTAATTTGAAACAATCAGACTGACTAGAGCCCAATTAAACCAAAATAAAAAATATCCCACAAGATAGTATATTGCACAGGTCCACAAGAAGCTATGGAAATTCCAGAAAAATAAACAAGCAAAGAACAAATCGATTCAGCCACAAACTGACCACTAGAGCCTTCATCAACCATTCGTATCACACGACACCAAAGGAGAGACTAACAAAGCAAACTATGAAATTTTATTTAATATAGACAAACAGCCGAACATGAATACTCCCGCAGTCAACCTCCTCTAATGCATATATAAAACCCTAAATCACACCAAAACCCTAGAAAATCCTACTATTTAGCTATCCTATCACAAATAGAAGTCTTAGATGTTGTTTCTAAATCAAAACAACCACAAAATACTAAGAAAATCAAATCAATTTGGAAACATTCTAGAATCTACTCGTTTCAGACAAATCTTGTAAGATGGGCTCCATGATCAATAGCACTCAATGATCTTGAAGAGGACTTTCTGGCCTTGTCGTGTATGTCTTTTATGGGTTGGGCTGGGTGTGAACCATAACCTTGCTGTCCAAAAATCCAGCAATGCCCCTGCCTTTTGAGTTTCATTTTTTTCTGAAATTTCAAAAACAGTCCCTGCAGTCGTCCAATTGTCAAAAAAGACCCCAATTTTGTATTTTATTAAATATTTGAGACTGTTTGCAGCCCTATTGGTCTTCGACCCACTTATAAGTTTGGCCATGTTTGATAGGCTTGATCACAGGCATCAATTCATTGGTTTCCTTGATCCGTATCAATTCATGGAAACTGACCCGCATCAATCTCTAAGTCACATATTAATCATATATTTTTTTTAAAAATCATTTTTTCTATACAGTGGGGACCAAACAGCATCAATCCAAATCATCAATTTTTTTCTCCCTCCATTAGTTATCAATTTTATTCTCTCGATATGAGTTAACACATGGCCCAAATTTCAAGTAAATCAGTGAAAGATTGATCACTGGATTGGACGCAAGTGAAAAATGTCGCTAGTTGTGTTTCTCCAATCTGATAGGTGAATCTAACTCTGAAAGTGAAAGTTCATACGGTCACAGGGGAGGAAAAAGTTTCACATCTAATTGACAGCCTGGAGGCCTTGGACCACCAAAATGTGCCTATTGTGCACAGGAAACGAATTTGTTAATGGATTGTTTTTAGTAACTACTTTAATCACATTTTTCTTCAATCAAACAGTTAATATCGCATTCTTCGGAGACAGCTCAAAAGCCTCCTATAAGTAAACAGGTGGAACCACTTGTAAAATCAGATATTTTAGAGGTGAGTCCCACATCTATATACATTTCATCTGACCTTGCTTGACCACCCTATCTGGTAAACCTTACTTGAGCACAAATCATACTTCAAAACAGGCAGCATATTCGTATCGTATCATATCAGGGACTTCGTTTTTATGTATCATCCGAGCCCTAGCCATAACCATGGCATATCCCTACGTACCCTTACTGTATAGGAGCATCATAGTATTTTTTTATAAAAAATCCATTTCCACATTTTAGTATATGGGTCCCACCACCCACCTATGATCAATCCAAGTCTTCACACTTACCCCCATAAATGATACAAAGCCATTAAATTTTGACGCTTTCAAAAATCCAAGGCTAGACCACAAGGTTGCTGGTTTGAATCATGTTACTAATCAAAAGAAAAAAGGAAAAGAGGAAGAAAAACGAAGGCAGGGATAATTTGGTTGCAAAAAAGGGCAAAATCAGGAATTTTTTTTCTTTTTTTTTTTGAGGGGCCAGTCTAAAACCCCATGTAACGCATGTACATGGTAATCATGTTGATTAGGAAAAACAGAATGATTCGAAAAATAATAAATTTTAAATATTAATTTAGTAATAAAAATAAAATATAAAAATGTGATTCAACCAAACAATGTATATATATATTAGTAAAGATATATATTTCTGTAAACTTAAAGTAGAGAAATAGATTTTAAAAACTATTGAGTTTATTAAAGGACCAAACTTTTTCAGTGGGACGGAAAAAAAAGATTATAAATGAAAAATTAACAAGTGAGAAAAAGTAGAAGACAACGTTTTACAATGCACTGGGTTGTGGTACAAAGAAAAAAGATTTTAATCCTTGATTTCTTTTAAACACAAGATTAGATAGGAGCATTTTGGACATGTTATTCTCTAAATACTGAAAATTTTTTCGTTAAATTATTATAGATCAACTTGGTTCTTGCAACTTGACTTATCTTGTTGTAAAACTAATACTAATACATATCGTCGCCCCATTTAAACATTTAATTAATAGTTATTCACAGTAATTTTCTTATTGTTTTTTTGGTAATTTTCTTTTCCGTAAAATAATTTTACTTTTAAAATCAACTGAAATGAAGTGAAGTAAACTATCAAGAGGGAATAAAATATAAGTGGGTTATGATGATATTTTGTTTTTAGTTGTTTGGTATGAAATCTTTTTAACTTTTTGTATAGAGAAGTGGAGTTTTTTTGTCTTTTAGTGGATAAAGGTGCTTAATTTTTTACTTTATTTGAAAAAGATGAAGGATATTTTGAATTAAAGTGCTTTTGATGTGACCTCTTGTCTAAAAACTGGAGGTTTTACTTGACTTTTACTATTCTAGTAAAGTGCCAAATGGGCCCTTATTGTTGTAGTCTCAAAAGTTTAGTCTTTATCACCATAATCACTAAATCAAAAAAGAAAAAGTGATTAGTGAATTAGGAATATCACAATGAGAAGGAAGTTATATAAATTATGAGTACACATGAGAAGAGAAAGGTAACTACATTAACAAGATAAACCCATGGAGAGAATTGTGGAGAAAAATAGTTGTGTTTAATAATAAAATGTGGAGGGGGAGGGTGGGGGGCGCAATACCTTCACGCTTAAATATACTCCAGCTGTGGGATCACCACCATAATAGTCAAGGATGATAGTGGGGTGAAAAGATCTAGGCATGGACTAAGGATGAGCTGAATGTCATTGCAATCATGGGCAGAACTCACATTGAACCACTTGTGGGGCCCACCACTATAATCATCAAGGATGATAGAGGGATGAATAGATCTGGCCATGGACTAAGGATGAGCTGAATGTCATTGCAATCATGGGCACATTCCCATTGAATCGATAGGTTTGGCCCCTCAAAATTTTGAAAATCCCTCCCTCCCTCTCTCCCTTACTAGTAACATATCAATCTAAAGTCCTTCAAGCACACAACCCCCTCGTGAATTAATGCCAGCCCAAATTTGTAGACCTCCAAATTCAGCATGCAAATATTTTGCCAAATCAGGCCTTTTGTAATTGCTAAGATTTGGACAACTTTGAGGCCCTCAACACAGAACTTCCGTGATCAAATCATGGTTCCCATTTTTGCACACAGGTAGGTAATAGAGATACCTAGCAACACCAGTCCCACCCATGAATGTCAGGTTTCCAAGTGGGCCCCACATGCTCTTGAAAGTAGTCATGTGTGTGTGTGCTTGAACAGGAGGAAAGGTCCTTTCTTTACGGTCAAATGAACAAACACATTTTAGTTAGTCACTAACCCTCAATTTAGGGCCTAAAAAAGTTGATTTGTGTGTGTATAGTGCAAACTCTTGTGAGCAAAATAGCAGCAGATAATGGTCAGATCAGTGTCAAATTGGGATAGGTGATAATTCACAAGGGTAGGTCATGTTTGAATAAAGCAATTGGATCAATCATGGGTTGGCCCCTTGCAAAAACTAAGAACGAGCATTAAATAAGGAAGGCATTTTAGAGAATTTGTCACATACACATACGTATGCATAATGCATATGGAAGTAGGAAAGAATTCATAAAAGGAAAATAGAAAGTTTAAAATCGTAAAGAACTGAAAGCATATAAAGATTGTTTTAAACAAAAATTAGCTAATTTAGAATCACCTGTTTGTAAAGCCGAACACTTTTGCTCTTCTTCGGTGGGGAGAACAAAACTTTAGGAGTTCGATCAGAGGCAATAAAGGGATCCTGACCAAAAATACGAAATATTGGCCGGCATCCCCCCTCTCCATCAAAGTTAGGGATAAATCTAATAATAACACAATCTAATGTAAGCGCCCTATCCAATGGTGGCCATTCAGAGCCCACATTCCTCCGGGAAACATATTGCAAGTATCTCAACTGTGAAGGCAGTGGATTCAATGGTGATAACAACTGCAAAAGTTCCCGAGGCGCTTGCTTGTGTATCATATCCAACGTCTTCTGCTCTGCAGTGTATTGTTTTCGATAAATCAAAAGTCCGGATAGCATGAAAGCCAGAACTGGCCAGCCTCCTTGTTCACAGTGCATCAACAACACATTCTGCTGCCCAAGAGATAGCCAGCTCTCACTCGACCTCAAAAAATGGTGAATCATTTCCATGGTAAGTAATGGGCACCCTTCATATTGCCGAGGGTAGTCCATTACAATCATGTCATACTCAGACAAGATGTTGCAAATCAGGCTTGGCCTTTCTCCCTCTCTGAAGTTGAACACCATGAAAGACGCATCAGGAAGCTGTTCACGAAGAGGACCAACTACGCCGCTCATGTACACCTTGTAGTCATCTTCCTCCAAAACATCGGTGGAGAAGCAGCAATCAAACACTGCATGCAGATATAACAGACATCACTGTTTTAGAAAGTTGCTCGATCCAAAGATAATGACCAAAAGGCACTCACTGAATAAATACCACTAATTGTGCAAAAATATTAAGAAAAATGGATGGGACAAAAATACCAAACAGAGTTTGCGACATATACAAATCATAAAGTGCATATCACTGTAAGTTTTCACGTTTAAAAGCAACTACAGCATCTGAAAAATCAGATTTAATTTCTCTTCATGTAAGTTCTCAAGATGGTATGAGAGAAATCAATTACCCACGTATGAATGGAGTCTTTATCTTTTTTCTTTTTTTTTTTGTTTTAACTATGCATGAAGATTTTACTTATTAATTACAACGTCATGGGCAGATTAAAAGTTGTTTTAAAAAGGTTCCTTTCACTGTAAATGAGTAGAGTTGGTTTCCACCATATATGATGTCAATTACCATTTGTAATATTCCAAATATCTAGCAAGCTATTGGATCCCAACTCCCAAGATGCTATATACGAAAAAGAAGTGTGATAATGCAACCGTCTACACACTCCTGGACGCTATATGCAATGCTCAGGGTCAAGGTCAAGCATCCTATTCAGGTAAAGGTGCCACTTTCTTTGATCCATATCATCCAACCACTTCACTCCCCCCATCCATTTGCAGACCAAAACCCCCGCCACCGGACTTGGGTTCACCTCTAAAACTTGCATGAAAACAAATATGAAAATCCTAGGTAGTCCACAAAATCCAACTACCTATTTGGGTCTGCCACCGTTAAACAAAAACCCCGGGACACCCACTGCCCTTAAAGGTGGGAGCAGAGACATTTCTACTTCGAAAAACATCATTTGAGCACTCTCTTTAAAAGAGCATCCATGCATAAGAGAATGAATAGTGTTGGGTGGTAGACATCTTCCTTGATCAAATAATCACAATGCAATAATTTGATATCTCCTAGTCCTAGTATATAAATTTATCATCCTTCATCTTTCCAAAACAAACAAGACAAATCCATCCCGTAGAAAGTTAAAAACTTTAACCACCCAAAGCTTTTTGACAAGGTGAATTTGAAGAGCCGGATACTGTTACATTTTACATACAACAAGCTGATATTTTGATACTCTAATCTCCAGGTGAGAACATTGCACGATATACATCACGAGTTTCCATTCATCATTGCAACATCGAAACATTCCACTGAAAGCTTGCAATTTCCACTTTAGAATCAAAATCGCATAACATCGAATCAACAAAACACAGAAAATCGCACAGCATTCCGCTGAAAGCTCACAATTTTCCACCTTTAGATTCAAGGTCGGATAAAATCATATCGACAAAACGCAGAAAATCACACAAAATTCCGCTGAAAGCTTGCAATTTTCAACCTTTAGAATCAAGATCAAATCGACAAAATGCAGAAAATCACACACTAGGATTTCCATTCAATTCCCGCCAAATCAAAACAGCACAACAAAGAAAACCAGAAAACCTATCAAAATTCGTAAGGCATACCATAGACTCGCTCGGAGATCTCCAAAAGCCCGTCCGGCGGCTTCCGGTAGAAAAACTTCCGAAAGAGCGCCATATCCGAGGCCGATCCAACCCGATCCGCCTCAAAAAGGAGGAAAACAAGCCCTAGAACGGGGAATCAAGCGCGGAAACCTCAGATTCCAACCACATTTCGATCAAATGAAAGAATCCAGGCCAGAAATAGGAGAAGATCGAAGGAGAAAAGGGGGGAAAATCATCATTTCCGCAAAAGAGAGAGTGTGAATGCAGGAATCAGAGAATAGATTTTGCTGCAACTTTACGGAATCCAGAGAGCTCGCTTTTGATGCGGAGAAAAAGAGGCTTCAATGTCGGGATTTCTAGGGTTTGGTTTCCGAAACGAACGAGAAAAAAAGAGAGGGAATTTTTCGGCTTTCTCTTTCTAACGTTTGTTTTTGGCGATGATGATTTGATTGATTGACGTGTGATTTTTTCGCTTTCTCTGGTTTTCGGCAACGAGAGCTTCTTCTTTTGATTTGAGTTTGGGTTTTGTTCGATGGGAGTTGATTGATTGGCACGTGTGCCCACGAAGGACGACAGGAGGGGGGAGAGTTACTTATTCAATGAGGGTATTTTGGTCATTTCGGTTGTTGGAAGTGGGGGTGGGGTTTGAGAACAGTAGTCCGCAGGAGCACGCGAGACACGGGAGAGAGGCTCGTGTTTTGCGTGGTGCCTGCACTTTTCGGGCAATTGGATCCCTCTCTGGCCATTGATGGAGAGGGTGTACAGGACTTGATAGCATGTTCACTGGGCCTAACTGTCCCAACCATGTTCATGTATGAAGGTTTTAAACTTAAATATCTATTAAATTTTGGGAAGGTGCACCAGCCCCCTTTCTGGAGTAAGGGCTCGAGGAGAGCCGGATAAATCTCGGTCCCAATATAATAGTGCAGTTTCAAACCTTCGATCTCTGGAAGCAAATCATAATTTTAGTCCAACTAAGGTACCCCTCGAGCTAATTGATAAAAGGTTCTTAATATTGCTTAAAATGGGTCTTATGGCTTGTTTCGAATTCATGTTTGGAAGAATTTCATGCTTTCCAAAAGTTATCATATTGAGGTGGAATTCCAAATCTTATTATTGGGGGAGTACTAAGAATTTCAGAAAAGAAAAAAAGATTGGGATTCTAAGAATTCCAAGAGACCGTTTGAGACTTTTTAAGTGGTTGGAGTTTGGAATTCTTATAAAAGAAATGTAGTATTTCAAATGCTTGGAGACAAGTCATTACACCATGTCCGTAAATTCCCAACATATCTAGTTTTTGGACGAACAGTGTAAGACGACCTTTGGAATTCCTATAACTATAACCTCTGTGCTTTTTGTTTGAGATTTTTTATGCCCAAGTATTGAAAATAGTTCGAGAATTTCACATGTTGGAGAAATTTTGAATTCTAGTAAATAAATAGGTCATTAGATTGCAATCCTATAAGTAACATGCCTGCAAGAGTTCATGGTCGGAATGTGGGCATATCCAAGCATGGTTTAACTTTAGAAATACAGGCGAGTATGAAAGCTTTTTTTTTTTTTTTTTTTTGAATTTGGAATTTCATGTTTCATTCCCAGGACTCAGATCCAAAATCAACTATAGTTGCATTTTCAAAGTACTGTTTTTTAAAGTTTATCCTGCTTGGATCACATTGTTATTTGAGAGTCTATAAAGTCTCAATCATATATATGGATGCTTGATGCATATATGATTGTTTAAGCTACAAATCATGCCTTAGATGTGTATCCTTGTCTAAATAGCTATTATTTTAATTGGGGTAGGGCTTGGACCCAATCCATAGGATTCATGTCAAAGATCTAGATCTAATTATAGAAATGGATACAATTTTGCATATATCTAGGCTAATGGGTCATATCAAAAGTACACAATTTCAAAACTCCTTCTGAAATTTTCAAAAATATTCAAAAAAGCAACTTCCTTTCTCCAAAAAAAAAAAAAAAAAACTTCATTATAATATACAGAAAGTCAAAAAGATTCCATACTAAACAATTAAAAACAAAACACTATCATAACACATTATATTTTATTCTCTCTTGATTTGATACTTCACCTCACCATATTTCAATTCACCGTATATCCAAATAGGCTCTAAATGAATAGTTAAAGTAAAGAGGTTGGAATACACCATCTATGAGTCTGACCCAAATTAATCATGTGTACATCATTGTAAAGTTTGTAACCACTTATATAAAACCATCAAATGAATGAACAGTTAAAATAAAAACTCCTTGACTCAATTAATTCTCTGACTGTTCATTTGATTGCTTTCAAGTAATCAATTGCTTAGCAATGTCCCACCATTTTGTTGCTTAATGGTAAAAAGCTAAAGTAACTTCTACATCAGGTGAAAATGACAAGTAAATACAACTGAGTTGGTGATCAGTCATCTTATCCATTGAATGTCATTAATCACCTGATACATGCCCATAGAAACAGATGGTTGGTAAACAAGAGAGTTACAAGGTCTTAGCCTAGTATGGTTGTCATTTGTCAACATACCAAAGTCCATTGTATCAACATCTACCAACTCTTTATATGAAGAAACTCATTGTCACCGCCCACAGCAAAACATGGGGTGGAGAATCAAGGACTATAGTTTCATGCAATCTCATTTCCATTTTTCTATTTAAGAAAAGGAGTTTTTTTTATACAGCCCCCTAAAGGTTATAGAATTTTTAAATAAGCCGTAAACCGTAAAATTAGTAGTCTTAATGAGAATGGGCAGCCACTAAAAAGTTTGTGTTGAATCTTCATAAAAATTATATAGCTTTGCCCTTACATTCATTAAACAAAATTGAGCCTATCATTATTTACAAAAATACTATTATTTTATCCTGAGTCCATAGGGTCTCTAATCTCTATCTAATAACTCTCTTGTACACATGAAGCTTAATCATGTATTTTGAAACTTTCATCAATCCAACCGTAAGTCGTGTGTAGATTGGGTCAATTATAACAAACCTAAGTATAGGTTAAGTATAGGTTATGACCATTTTGGGTTTAATGAAATGGACTCCGTATTGATAAAATTGGATTCATGTAGGGTTACTTTCTCCAATTAAATATATTATAGTAATTGTCAGTGCTACATGCATCTGAAAAACCTCATACCAAACTGTTGAAATTATGCATATAGTGATAATAAGATAATAGGTAAAAGTGTCGTTTTACTCTAAAATCTTATGGTGGTTACAAAGCTGCTTTTTTTGAGACGCGGAAGGTGTTATTAAAATTTAGTCTTTTTGCTTAGATTTGGCTTTGGCTTTAATGTGTTTTAATTGTTCAGGTGTAATTGCATTGTTAGAGCCCAAGAGAACCTTATCCTTCACAGATGTGATCCGAAGACAGCAGAGTACCTGCAGGGGGCCCTACTAATTATACAAAAAGAAGCCCTATCTTGTTCCTTCGAGCTTCCGTTGACTGGGTCCCAAATCCCAATTCCTTTTAGAAGACAGCAGAGTACATCCAGTGGGCCCTACTATATATATATATATATATATTCTGGTTATCAATAGAAACTTATTACATAAGTGCTTAAACTCAATTTAGTATGTAATTGTTGTTTTTCTTTGCCATTGGACCATTAAAATAACAATTTGTCTCATATTTATTTCTTTCTTCGTTTGCATTAGAATCAAATTTGTCTGATTTATAATGCTTCTCCTAAGAACCCAGATGATATTTATTTTTAACCGTCGGATTTGATCACGACTGGACACCATTCTATCTGTTCACTTCTCACTCACTAACTACTTCATATTTCGTAAACTTACTTTGCCAGTGAAGTAGAGTAAAGGGTTAATTCAAGAGGCAATATAAGGAGCGTGAAAAAAAATACTAAATTTCAAAAATCACTTCTTCTTTCCAACAAAAAAAAAAAAAAAAAGATTTTAAGAAGATACTTTCTCATGCCACTGAATAACAAGAAGAACTTGGGCCATTCATGGACCAAGCATGGCTAGGCTGAAGAATATCCAAAACGGCTTGACTTCTAAATTAGAAGCCTTGGCCTAAGCTTGAGTCAAGCTTGAAGTTGTTGACTTGCACCTAGCCTGCATATAAATGTTGTAGCCTGACCCTAACCAATGTTAGACTTATAGAACAAAAAAAAAAGAGTTTCTCACCATGTCCCAGGCCAACTCAACTGGTTTGGTCATATCACCTTCTGTAAGAGGTTATGGGTTTGAGTCCCTTTATTACTACTCCCTCCCTTTTAATTATATATATGTATTTGCGATGGGCAGGGATTCCGGATCTCAGCCACTGAGTCCAAATAAAAAAAATCTAGGCACGACCAATCTATTATAACCTAAACCCCATACCCAACCCAACGCGAACTGACCCAATCCATGAGCACCCTTACAAACTTTTAAAAGAGAAATTCAAAAGGCTACTCTCTCACCTTTTGATCACCTGTTGATCTCTCTTATATTAACCATTCACTTCACTTTACGGGTAAACTAAATTTGCCAAACAAGTGATTTAGTGTGTATTTGTTGTGATTTAATATTATTACATTTAGACGTAAATCATACATGCCCATCCATCTTTGTGTGTGGACCAAAGCCAAGACCTGTGACCCAACCAAGATCTAGAAAAAAGGAAAGTATCGGTTTGCAATTTTACCTATCCCATGAAAGATTTCCTCCACTTTACCACCCTGAGGAAAACTTGCAAGTGGCTCTTTACCACCCTATGTACCAGCAGAATGGCCGCAAATGCAGGTTTTCCTCTACTTAGACGAGAGGAAAACTTGCAAATGGGGGGGGGGGGGGGGGGGGGGGAGTGGATACATTACAAATGCCACTTTACCACTTTTTGTATGAGCGGAATAGCTGCAAATTCAAGTTTTCCTCCTCTCACACAGGAGGAAACTTGCAAATGGGACTTTAATGCCTATACAAACAGCGGTAAAGTTGCATGAGTGCCCAAATTCATTGGAAGCCTTCCCATTACCTTTAACGTAAAATTAAATAATCAATAGTTGCATTTCTTCTTGTAGTCCATATCTAGTGAACTTCTTTATGATGATCAAAGAGAAAAAAATCACAGCGGCAAACTTTGGCAATAGACACAGGCCTTAATATTCTACATAACATGAATGCAAGAAACTAAGATATGAGTAGGGTTGCAAATAGATATTCGATTACGTGAAAGTTCCGACCCGAAAAAATCGGGTCTAGAACCTATTTTAGGTTCCGATTCAAACAATACTAAGTCTCAAAAATCGCCTCTTCCAATTCTAACAAAAAAAAATGTTAAAAAGATATTCTCTCGTACCATTCAATGAAAAAAAAAAAACTAGGGTTGTACATGGGATGGGCTAGTCCGAGGAATGTCCAGGCCCAGCCCGACCCCGACCCAAGCCCAGGTCAGGCCAAAAGTTTCTTACCCAAGACTAGCCTGCCCGGAAATGATGAAGCCCAAGCATAGTCTGAGTTAAACTTATATAACAAAAAAGGAAAAAATATATTTTCTTATAATGTCCTAGGTTGAAGGTCAACTAGACCGGTCATATCACCCTGTATGAGAGGTCATGTGTTTGAGTCCTCCCACCCCTGCCCTGTTCCCTTATAATTATTTGTGTATTCGGGCCAGCTGGGCTACGGGCTCTCTCCAGTTGAGTTCGGGCCCAACCCATCTATTAAACGTGCCAAACAAAGATTCTAAACCCAGCCCAAGTGGGCTCGCCTAGGTAGGGCAAAGTAAATTTACCAAACAGGGGATTTATCATGATTAGATATTATTTTATTTAAATGTTAAACATACATGCTCATCCATCATAGTCTGGAACCGAGCCCTGACCAATGACCCGACCGAGGTATTAAAAAAAAAGAAAGAAAAAAAATCAGTTTACAGCTTTGCCGCCGCATGCATAAGTGAAGTTGTAAATTCGGTTTCAAATGTCCGTATAAGGCTAACGGTTGGGATAGTAAATAAGGTGTGATGATCTAAATCGGTTTTTATCCTACCCTAAAACACTCCTGGCACCAGTTTAATGATCAAACAACAATACAATTTACAGTGCCAATTTTTTATTGTTGATTGCAAGCACCCCTTGCCATCATTTACTGTAACATGAAAGGAAAGAATCAAGGTTTAAAGCATTTCCTTTTCTTCTTTATTCTATTTTTCATTTTTTTTAATGGTAGCATTTCTTACTGGACATGCACCGCTGTCACTCCCAAGCTCGAGACGTCGACGCCGGCATTGA
Organism: Umbellularia californica; assembly: GCA_028538565.1. Taxonomy (NCBI): domain Eukaryota; kingdom Viridiplantae; phylum Streptophyta; class Magnoliopsida; order Laurales; family Lauraceae; genus Umbellularia; species Umbellularia californica. Next base: position 97,725,248 of record JAPQWN010000003.1, read on the forward strand.
TACCAAATGTTATGGACCTAACCAATAAACCCTGGGTGAGATGGAATGCGTCAAATCAAGCCCTATGCCTATTTAGGACCATTACAAAACAACACATAGATGTGTACATGTGCAGAAAAAGCCCTTTCAGCGACTCAACCTCGAGACGTTGAGGCCGACATTGATACCAATGTTATGGAACTAACCAATACGCCCCAGGACTGTTGGAACATGTCAAACCAAGCCCTATAATATTTAGGACCATAACAACAACAACAAAAAAATCGATGTGTACAAGCATTACAAGCATAGAAAATTAAGTTGTGAAGGATAGAAACTAGGGCATGTTTTCGATATAGGACTTTCTTTTTTCAAATCAAGGTTTTGTTGGTTTTGGGTATATTCTCAATTGCAAATATCACGATCTCCGGTTTCTGATGGTAACAATTTCTCACCTTTTATAAACCCATCAGAGATTCAAATATTTCATAGAACCAAAGAGACGTTTAGTTTGGAAATCTCAGGACCTATATAGCCATGACAAACTTAAACACATACTTAATTATCACGGAATTCATTCTCACTTTTAGACCAGCAGAGACTCTGTGCAGTGCTTGAGCTAAAATAATAAATGCAATAAGAAAGAAAAGGCTGAACAAACATAATTGAATGGGAAGTCAAATATATGTTAACTGCAAAGATAATAGATAAATAGCAGTCAAAAGTATATGAGGATTTCTCTTTTTTCTTTCTAGAGGATTTTAATAGGAAAATTGCAATAGATTTTATGAAGACCAAAAAGGCTAGACACAAGCTAGGCTCAACTAGATCAGACCCTGAGAAGCCTCTTTGCCAACTGAGATATGCCTATCCTAGAGATGGAAAGTGGTCCAGTTACGACTAGATCAATGAGAGAGGTTAACCCACACTGAGCCTAAATTGAGGTAAGCATTCCCGTACTATATAAATCCTTTCGTGTTGAGTCCATCCTGTACATGGTTTGAGAGAGCCCATTCCGCCATCACTTATTCCATAACAAAACTTAGTTTTCATCTGTACGTAACCGATCCCAAAAACCCATATGATATTTATTTTTAAATGTAGGGTTTAATCATGAGTGGACACCACCCTATTTGTTCAAATCTCACTCACTAACTCCTTCATATTTCGTGAACTTACTTTGCCAATGTACTAGAGAAAAGGGTTAATTCAAGAGGCAATATAAGGAGAGGGGTCAAATAAAAAAAAATACTAAAAATTGAAAATCAGCTATTCCTTCTAACAAAAAAATTGTTAAAAAGATACTTTCTCATGCTACTAAATGACAAGAAGAACTTGGGCCATTCATGGACCAAGCATGGCTAGGTAGAGGAACGTACAAAAAGGCATGACTCCTAAATTAGAAGCGTAGGCCTGGCCCATGCTTGAGTCAGGCTTGAAGTTGCTGACATGAGCCTAGACCACATGGAAATGTTGTAGCCCGACTCTGACCCATGTTAGACTTACAGAACAAAAAAATATGAGTTTCTCGTCATGTCCTAGGCCAGCTCAACTAATTTGGTCATATCACCTTCTGTGAGAGCTCATGGGTTGAGTCCCCCCTATATATTACTACTCCCTCCCTTATAATTAATTATATATTTATATTTGCGATGGGCGGGGATTCCGGATGGGCAAGGGATTCCGGATCTCAACCACTGAGTCCAAATAAAAAAATCTACATACGACCAATCTATTATAACGCAAACCCCATGCCCGGCCCGATCCATGAGCACCCTTTATACCACAAAAAAAAAAAAAAAAAAACTCTTCCTTTTAAAAGAGAAATTCAAAAGGCTACTCTCTCACCTTTTGATTGGACCAAACCTTTACTTTTATTCTCTCTTGTATTAACCACTCACTTCACTCCGCGGGTATTATGGTGTGGACCATAATACATGCCCATCAATCATTGTGTGGACCAAAGCCCCCACCCGTGACGCAACCAAGATCTAAAAAAAAGGAAAAGAAGCATCGGTTTGCAATTTTACCTTCTCATGTAAGAGGGATAGCTATGCAAGATTTCCTCCACTCATATGGGAGGAAAACTTACAAGTGGCACTTTACCGCCTTATGTACCAGTGGAACAGCTGCAAATGTAGTTTTTCCTCGTCTTATACAGGAGGAGGAAAACTTGCAAATGGGACAGACTTCAATGCCTATATATTGATAAAACTTTGGCTAGCTTAAGTGGTCAGTCTTTCAATGTGTTGCAAATTAGATATTATTACTCGAGGAGAGAGGGGAAACATCCAAATTTTTAATGCAAATCTTTAAGCTCTCTCCCTCCTTTCCCTATTATTGAAACGAATATAAGTTGATGTTGGCCTTTTTCCTTTTTCTTCAAAATCCCTTTAGTAATTTTAATATAAATATTTTTTTAAGTGTTTAAAAGACTCACTTCATAGAAAATCATGAAACGGGTTTTTATATTCAATGTTAAATCATGTTTTTAGCACCTTATAGTTTCTGGTTAACTTGCATTCCTTGTGGCAATTGGCCATTAGATGAGAACTTAATTTGTTTTTACCTTAGAAGCCCAGGATTCTGGAATTAGATCGAGTTAGGGGGTGATTATGGGCCACATCAAACTCAAATAAACTCGCCAACTTAGCCTCTATAGTTTTCTAGAGTAATAATTACACGTTTTCATTAGGATTGTCTAAGAGTCGGGCTGAAGTAAGCCCTTACCCTACCTCATATATATGGGCTGGGCCTAGGTCCAGCCAAAGCCTTCAGAGCTCTCGGCGGACTTACAATGCATAAGCCCTTACGCTAAAAGGCAAAAGAAAATGATTTTTTCCGTATGTATTATATATAATATTTCTCTATACCACCTTCGACCTTAAACTTTATGCCGACTCACTTTTATCAGAGATAAATACTGGAATAATGGAAAAGCCAATCTTATGCTTAGATATAAGATCTTCTCCAAATAAGATGTTTAGCATGTGTGGCTCAAACATATATTAGACACTTTTTCCTAAGACTCTATCTCTCTCTCTCCCCCTCTCTCTCTCCCCCTCTCTCTCTCTCTCTCTGATCTTTAACGCAAGGGACATCATGAGGTCTCTCTCTCTCTCTCTCTGATCTTTAACGCAAGGGACATCATGAGGTGAGCACCCACCTTTTATAGCACACGGGACCATATGATCAATCTAATCCCATCACTTTCATCCCAAACTTGATATTTATTCAACTGATATTTTAAGGACCTGATCCCGAAAGCCAATATAATATCGATTTGTGACCGTAGCACTTATCATGAGTAGACCCCACCCTTGTGATCACTTTTTGCTCACTAATTTTTAATTATTTATTACATTTATCTGTTAATCATGTATGCTCATTCATTATTTTGGACTCGATCCTCAACCCATGGACCCAACCCGTTAGTCGACCCACGCAAAAAGAACGAAAAAAAAGGGAAGAAATACAAGTTTTCCGCTGTATATATCGGTGGAAAACCAGAAAATGCTGCTTTTCCGCATGTTCGACCTGCGGAAAATAGGAAAATGCTGCTTTTCCGCATGTCTAATGTGCGGAAAATCGGAAACTTATGCTTTTCCACTGTTCCCATCTGCAGAAAAGCTGCATTTTATGGGTTTTTACTACAAAACAGTCTTTCATGGTAATGTATGAGCATATGATTAACAAATAAATGCCATAACATGAAATTAGTAAATAATTAGTGAATGAAATGTGATCACAAGGGTGGGGTCAACTCATGATAGGTCCTACGATCATAAATCAATATCATCTAGGTTTTTTAGATTGTTTCTTTACAATGTGAGAGGTTAGGTTTCACCGTGTATTTATTGTTGCCTCAGAGAAGTGGTTGGATCTTCATCTTTTTAGTGTCTGCAAATATTGGAGAAATTAATGGTTAATGCAAAATATCCAACAATCCTTATCTAATTCAGAGCCTCTTATCTTAGACTTTGTCCATCTAAAGGCGGGATCCACTGAATTTAACTCTCGCTCCCTATTAGTCTGATTAACTCTAAGGCAGCGGTTTGGTTCGCTGTAATGGTTTTAGACAGGAATGAAATGGAGAGCGGAATGAGTTTGGAATGGAATGAGGCAGGAATAGTCATTTCCATTCCAGCAATTAGTACGCTGAGGAATCAACCTAGTAATAGAACTCTAAATTCTTATTCTTGCGTTTGGTATGCTTGAATGATGTCCGGAATGGAATAAAATTTACATAAAACCGACCAAAATACCCTTGTTAGAATTTTGGAATGGAATGGCCTTGTTAATATTAATATTAATTATATAATATTAATATATTAATAAATATTATTAACAATATTTGTATATATTATATTAATAATATTATTATATTAATTATTATTATAATTATATTAATAAATAATATAAATTTATAATTATATTCTTATATAATATACTATTTATAAATATTATAAATATTATATTATTATAAAATACCCTTGTCTGGGGCATTTAAGTCTCAACCAAAAAACATAAAGGAGTGGAATGGCAATTCCTCTGCCTCCCCAGTGGAATGGCCATTCCTCTACTTAAAGGAATGGTGATTCCAGAGGTAATGGTCATTCCGCCACTTTTGTGCAAACCAAACGCTATAATGATCATTCCGTTTGAATGACCATTCCATTCCGACCTTCATTACAGCGAACTAAACGCTACCTAAGTAATTTGATTAGATTTTCCAAACAGTTCCTTGATAACGTATAAACATCACTTTCACTTAATGATATGACTCATGCCAAATTCAATATAGTTGCATGGCAAGTACTCTTAGTGGAGTTTTAACTTTAGGTGGGATTTAGTTGAAAGGATACTAAGGGCTTGCTTGTTTCATATAATTGAATCCGCAAGGGTTTCTAGGATGACTTTGTATTAATACGAGTGGTTAAAAAAGAAAAATCAAAGGTTAATATCCAAAATGACCATTTAATAAACTCCCCTTCAATGAAATTAAATTAACTGAAGATTGAAAATAAACATGCAGTCTCACCCCAGTAATTCAAATCCTAGAAAAATCCAGGTCTCATCTACATAATAGAGCATTTTTTTTGTCTTTTCTTTTTCAACTCTAAATTCCTTTAAGCCAGAGTTTGTTCTTGTTGGAGTCCATATAGAAGCTCATCCAAGCTTGGTCTCTCACGTTCAGATGAAGCTGTACAGTGAACAGCTATGAGTACAACACGTTGAAATGAGGTAGAATTGTATAGACCCATCATCTGAGGATCTGCTAGAACACTGGTATCTTCCCCTTTTCTTGCCATTTCCCTTGCCTACATTAGCAAAAAACAAAAGAGACAAATAGTAAGTTGCTAATGTCTTTTAAGGACAATGTGTGCTGTGGGAGGAATGATGCGAAACATCCTCAATCTTAATTCTTAATAATATGTGGATGTTGTCAATGGGCCCAATTGCTCAAAGAACTGACCGAACCATTAATAATGGGTCAGAGCCACACCCAAATAGTTGCTTATGTGAAGGGCATATCAGTCACATACATATTTCTAAGTTAAAATTTCTTAAATTATTAATTTTGACATAATTTTGAAATTGTGGTTTGAATTTTTTTTTTTCATTCCTTTGTAGCATTCAAGATTTGGGGTGTTTATTTTGTCAATTTAATTTAGGATTTGGACTGACCCAACTCTAAGGTCGTGGGCTGGATGTGGGCCAGAATATTAGGTCCAATAATTAATGGGCTAGTTCTCTACAAGTTTGGACCAAACCTGTCTGGGCTCTGGCTCATGAATGCTTCATTGTCTGGACCCAGGACTAGTTTGGACCAAACCTTCATTGGTGGAACTCACAACTCACCCAACAGCAGAAACATCAAATATTCAGCATATATTCTCTTTTGGGTGTGTAATCTATGCACAGAAGTTCTATGTGTAAGCAATATTAGGAAAGTTCTTTAGGAGATTTTATGGTTCTTTGAAACTGACCTCAGTTACGAGCAAACATGGTCTAGAATCAACAAAATCAACTACTGTTCCAGTAAGCAGCTGAAGAAGAAACACTCCAAAATTGTAAACCTCACTTGGTTGTGTAATGAATTCATCCTTAAAATACCCATCAATTTTTCTGTCAAACTTTGTAGGCCTGTTGCTTGATAAAACCGAATCTGAAAGCTTTGCTTCTAGCCTTTCGTTCAGCAATATATTTGTTAGCTGAAATCCAGAATTACATAAGAACCAATATAGATTACAAAAACATATATATGATACCGTTCAAAAAAAAAAACATACATATGATAATATATGAGAGAGAGAGAGAGAGATGTCTCATACAATATAGTTCAGCATACATTGTGGGCCTCACCTTGATTTTGATGCATGACAATTCCAAGGGTAGGGAGAATATTGTTGAGGTCAACATCCACCCTCGCTCCTGATGTTATAATTGTGGTCGAGCCCTTGCCCTCACCATAAAGCCATTGTTGTGTCGTTTCCTATTACCAATTGGTTTTGGGATAAGTGGTAGTTCAATGGGGTGTAAGATCCTACAAGTGGTATCAAAGCCTGGTAGGTCGGGTGTTCGAGTCACGGGATACGCGTTTCGCGAGTTGCACAGTAGGAGTCGCAGCGGGTGTGCCGTTGAGGGAGGGATTGTTGAGGTCAACATCCACCCTCGCTCCTGAGCGGTCATAATTGTGGTCGAGCCCTCGCCCTCACCATAAAACCATTGTTGACAGATGTGAATTGTTACATTAGATATAATGAAATCTTAATCTAATTGGATGGCTGTAGCCATGTATTCATGGACTCTAAAGAACCCCCAAAAGCCTCTTTAACATCATCTCACAATGAGAAAATCGGTATAATAGTTTTAGCCTTTTCCTTGATAGAACTCGGTCGGACTCGACTTGAAGGTGACTCACTTTTTAGATCCATGCTCTTCAAGAATGCTACTTACATGCTACTATTCTTCTAATTGATGCTGCTATGAAGAGCATTACAGTATCACACAGCTTTTATTCAATATAAAGGGGTCCACCCAGGAACAAGAAAACTGTTTTATATCAAGCTTCCCCATGATAATCATACCCATAAATAAGAGTTTGATTAGAGAAATAATTATTACTGGATTTAATCATACCACTTGAGTTGAATTTGAGTGGTTGATGAGAGTATTATCTTTGTACTTCAATCCCCTAATTGGCCTTGTGCCATGTAGATCTAGAATCTAGAACATACAATTAATGGTGCTAATCATCTAACAAATGTTGTTTTTTGGTGAACATAAATGATTCTAGTTAATTATCCAAAAGGAACCTATTAATTGATAACACATTCAGGTCATGGCATGTCTAAAAGAGTGACCTGTTAATCTCCCCAAAAATGAGTCCATATAAAAGTGACAATCAATTACATTAGTTAATGATTAAAGGAATCAAGCATTAAGTCACCTTTATGTCTCCATGCTTAATTTCTTCAAAGGGGTTGTTCTGTAAGAACCATAAACCCTGCGCAACACAGATAGCTATACGTAATCTCTGCTCCCATGTCAACACTTGCATCTTCAAATCACCTGCTCAATAGGGAGGATGATATATTACAAATCAACACAAGTTAATCAAATCAATCACTCTGTGATTCATGCCACTTAATGGAAAATCCGTTAATCAATAGTTTAATGGGAAAATAAGATCTTACCTAAAAGCCAACTCTCAAGGTTTCCATTGACACAAAACTCATAAACCAGGCACTGTTCTCCTCTATCACAGTATCCCAGCACAGAAACCAGATTTGGGTGTCTTATTCTTGCTAACTTACTAATCTCCATTGCAAAATTTTGAAGCTTCATATCGTCATGGAGTCGCTTCACAGCCACCTTCTGTCCACTGGGCATTATTCCTAGATAGACTTTTCCTATATCACATCAAATGGTTATAAGCATCTAATTACAGCAACCTAAGTAGCAATGTGCTTGTGAGATTTGAGAAATATTCTTATAGAATAAAATTTTACTGCAATTTTCAGATGAATGAAAATGTTGGTACTTAATTCTCTCTTCCTGTTACACAGGAAGAGAGAATTAAGTACTAACATTTTCTTAGTTAGCTAACCTTGAATGTCACATTTTTCAGGTGCTTTATACCATACAAACATACACACGGAGCTTTCTACTCACCTTTGCTTCCTTCCCCAATCACATTGGTAACATTGAAATTACCAGTAGCTCGGGCGATTTCTGATCGAGAAAAAATATACAGACCAGAAAAACTAAACGAGTTTGAGCAATCATCTTCAGTCGACTTCTCTGTAACTATAACTGCGACCACAAACGAGAAATTATTTAAGAATATGTTCACTGTCTACAATAATGAAATAAACAACCACTAATACTAAGTGTCTCGATCTTCTGACCTGATAAATCTTCAATTTCCATTTTGCTTTCTTTTCTCAATCGTTTCTTTGTTATTACGTACAAGATTGGTGCCAATATCGCCAACAGAGATGCCCCAGTAATTGTCGCAATAAGGAGTTTCTTAGATCTCGAAGAAAATCGTTTCCCTTTCATATATAAATTTATGATTATATGTTAGGCCTTGTTCTTGTATCTCTTTATATAAATGGAACACTTTTCTTGTTTACCTTTTTCATGCTTTTCTGTAGGCCTAGTGGTGCCTGCAAACATAAACAAAGTCTTGTTAGCCTTTGCATAAAACAGGCAATGTTTTCCTTCCTCTAAAATATAGAAATGTCCTTTGCAAATTATAGATCAGTATAAACAGTAGTAAATAAATCAGCATACTCATGCATACATGGTATGTTTGCATATTGCTTTGAGTATTTTGAGCGTACAAGTGTTCATGCTTTTGTATTCATATCCAAGGGTTTTGGGACATGAACTATCCACAAGCCTCGGAATTTTTAGTGGCTCCTGTAAGGCCACCTTGTTACCATTAGCAGGGGAACTTTGGGACTTTAAATCACAGATTTCAATCAAGGTTTAGGATCATCTGATGTGACTGATTTTTCACCGTATCCTAATACATGACGAGACCTTTCCATCCCCTACTTCACTACTGATATGCCACTAGGTGCACTCTACAAGACCCCTTGCATTTCTGATAGCTCAATGGTTCGTGCTAAAAAATTCCACCTTCACTTCACACATACACAATAGCCTTTGTTTATATTTATGTATATATGTATGTATCTCAATAAGCTTATAGAACAAAGAAAAATGAAAGTACTATAAATGTGAGCTTCAACAAATACTAACAAAATATGGATGAAATATGGAAAAGCACAATGAAAAGAGAACTTACTTATTTCATCCCATAAACAAGAAAAAAGGCCTTGAACCCATTCCTTCGAGGCAACTTCAGAGCTTGCAAGGCTGACAAGAAGAGCTTCAGCGCACACACTCGTACCTGGCGTGCTTCCTTCACGTCCATTAGCACCTTCCAAAGCTTGCAGGGATCTCCTATATGAAACCAAGCAATTGAAACAACCTTCATCACTACTTCTATTCTTTGACATGTTTTCACAACTCGAGCGGAGGTCACCAAATCTTTCAATTCCAAGCAAACCCATGATCGCATTGACATCGGTTGAGCATTTACTACTTGTTGAAGAAGAGATGAAGTCCTGGAATTTGCAGGTGGAGAGGTTTGTTCTAGTGTGTAAGCCTTGAAAAACTGCATTACATTCGAGCGCTTGAACCGTGTCGAGGAAGATTGTTCTTGAGACATTGGCTGTTATTGCCATTGCCATGAAGATATTTTGGAGACCCAATTGACAACACAACCCCTCCGGTTGAGCTGTCTTTTCAACCATCCCAATGTTGAAGCAGCCGCCATGCTCTTCATATGGGAATTGCTTGAAATCCAATGTACAAGTACCTAAAAAAAAAAAGAGCCAATATGTTTAAGAGAAATAGAGATTTTAGCAAGTAGTAGGACTTGATAGAGTGATGTGAATGTGTGTTGGGTGGCACTCACTTGATTTGGAAAGGTGGAGATTAGAGAAGATTATGAAGATGAACATGAAACAGAGACCATGAGCATGATCCTCCATTGATGCAAGTATGCTGCTTTCGGTTTCAGTCTTGTAGCTGGTTAGATTTTGGGAGGGGAGGAGTTTTTAATAAAATCCCATGACCCTTTGCTTGATCAAATTAGTTTATATAGATTCAAGTTCAATAGAAAAGAAGCTGAAGATAAGATGGATTACATCTTCCAACATGAGAGATTCTGTACATATTGCCATCCAAAGTGTGGGGCCCATCACATGGGTGATGTGGATCCCTGAAACCAGAAGCCAGGTCAAACTACAAGTTCTAATGCTAATCCCATAAAATTCCATGCTTGCATAAGGGTACAAACACTAGCAGAAGTGTTAGCAAACTCTTTGTTTTCTTGTGTGGACCATTTCATGGAAGTATGGGCACAAGCCGGCACAAAGAAGATGAGTGGTTTCAGATCAGCACAAAGACCTACTTTGACCATTAACTTGAATGGAGACCAAGTCGCCGTAAACGATGGTATGTGTGTGTATGGGGCCCAACGAGCATCAACCCAGGAACCTGGTTGATACAAGTTTTGTACTCACTTGTTGTCAGGCCCATTTAAATGCATGTCATCCAGGATGGTGATGGAAAGAAATCATCATAAATTAGGATTAGAAGAAAAAAAAAAGTTTCATCAGGTTTTGATAATTCATGATTAAGTGTAATAAGATTTAACCATCTCTCGGAATTGCTTATTTTTAGAATCCACCAATTGGCAATTAATGATAAGGATTTGCATATGGGATCACTATTAAAAGTCAAAGATTTTTTTTTTTTTTGCCATGTTTTCCCATTAAACCCCCCGGGAAAAAACAGTTTATTTGGTAAGTGAAGTGAAATGAATAGTCAATTTAAGAGATGAGAAAAGAAAGATGAGTTAAATCAAAAGGTAACAAAGGATGAAAAGCAACTCTTCTCTAAAAAAAAGAAGTCAAAAAAGTTATTCTTTCATGCCACCAAACGACAAAAAACATTATTCTTTCTACCAAAAAAGTCAAAAAGCTACGTTCGCATGGCATATGACCTTTCGTCATTTATCACTTTCTGATTTGATTCATCTTCTTTTATTCTCTCTTGATTTAACTATTCTATTCACTTCACTATAGAAGTAAATTACTCAAGCAAGCCCCGTTCAAACTTCTGTTTTTTTCTATTTACTTCACTATATAAGTAAATTACTCAAACAAGCCCGGTTCAAAGAAGAGGTATGCAAACCTTTTTTTCATATTTCTATGCATATTTTGAAGAAATCTTTTGTCTTTTCTTCATTAGTTTTTTTCTTTCTTTTTTTTTTGTTGGATGGACTTTCATTCAAAACAACCAAGCAAAACAGAAACAACATGACAATAACAAAGACCATAAAGCAAAACCCAACCAACTAGACACAGACCCTGAAGGAAACTGAACTCCAGGACCAACCATGCTCCATATAACCTACAGACAAAAAACTACCCTATAGACAGCAACAAGACCACTAACACAAAACAATTCACAGACAAACACATCACCCTGCCCTTAAGCAATTTTAAAGTCTTCAATGGCCGCTTGGAACTAGAGGCTGAGGTTGTATCCGCCATTGAAAGAGCTCCCATCATTTGATGCAGGATGATATTGATGCTTGAGAAGAAGATACACATTCTTGGGCAAAGTTAAACATTGCTTGATGAGTCCTTGCAGCTTAAAGGTCTTGAATGTATTGTTCATGGATTCCCAATGGCAGTTGGTCTTTAAGATCCAACTTTGATAGCATATCTGCCATTATGTTAGCAGTTCTACACAGATGTGCCTCCCACCATGTGAATTTAGATAATGCCTGCATCAGTTTTCTCCAGCTTACCATAAAAGGCCATGACAGATTATCACACTACTGAAGAGATTTCTATAAGCCACGTCAGGTTATCAAACTTTTAAATAGATTCTATAAGAACGAGACAATCTCCCTCAATGATGATGTAGTTTAACTCCATTTTTAATCATAATTCATTGCCTTGATCCAAAGCATGAATTTCCGCTTCCATTGCAATGTTGCCTGTAACCCTGCCAGGATAGCACGAGGGATGTAAAGGGGTTGGTTCTGGTTTGGGGCCATAGTGGACTTGAAACCGGACTCGAACCCATTTCGGAACCAGTTTCTTGGTTCCGATAAATGTGAAGATGGAATCAAAACCGTAACCAGAATCGCGTATGGGACGGGTTTTGATCCGGGTCTGGGTCTAAATAGAGAATGATATAGGGGAAAACCCGACTTTTTAGAAGTGATTCTTGAAAATTGAGCTAATATGTCGGGTCCTGGGTCTAAATAGAGAATGATATGGAAGAAACCTAATTTTTAAAAGAGATTCTCGAAAACTGAGGTAATATGTAGTGTCCCTGGTCCATGAGTCCGAACCAAGGTAGAACCGGATCCGGACCCATTTAGCCCACGGTTCCAAAAAAGGACCCAGCCTTGAACCCATTTATTTATCGGGGCCTAAATAAGGGCCCTAAATAAAGACCCAAATCTAGTTTTTAACGGATCAGAACTTCCGGGTAATTGGAGAATCAAGAACCCATTTACATCCCTATGTAGCACATTAGCAATGTGCCCGCTAGCAATGGCGAACCCAAGATTCTCATTTAGGTGGTGCGGTATATGGTCAAGTGAAGATTGAAATAATAAAATCTAAGTTTTTTATGAACTTATCTAAGGAGTTTCTTGAATCACGCAAGTGCGACTACACCCGCTTGCTAACACTTGGGTCCACCCCTGCCCACCAATTCTGATGATCCCTCTTGTCAAATATACGGTACTAAAACAATTCCCATAATCGGATACATACAAATGGGAAAATCGAGCCAACTTGACTGTTTGGAATCTGGTGGTGCGATGAGTCATCTTATCATATGATTCATTCATCAAAAGGATAAACATAAATTCAGACTACTTAGTAGTGTGCTCAAGGATCAACATCCCTTTTTCAGACAAGCAGCAATTCACACTGATCTCTACAATGTAAATAAGCTCATTTTTTTATTTTCGGGTACTCCACTTAAGTGGGGCTGGGACCCATCAACCCCTCAAATACGATAAAGACAACCTCAATCTCATGTGAACGAAGATCGATCCCTAAATAGTCAGGTAAGAATTGAAGGTAAGACACCGTTCTTATAACATAGGTCAGTTTGAGCGTCTCATTGCACTGCATAATATAAGAGGTCTTTTGGATAGGGCGGACCCACAAAAATATCCTTGGGGGGGCTCTATGTAAAAAAAATTTATTGGGGCTCTATAGCATTTTGTACTTTTTTTTTCAGGGTTAGTTGGGGTTTCAGCCCCCACAGCCTTGTACTTGGGTCTGCCCCGGGATATCGTCCTCAACAAAAGTAAATCAATAAAAAAAAAAAGTCTACTAGGACATTGCCATATCTAAGGCCATGAAATATCATACAACCGGTAATGTCAAATGGAACTTTCTTGTCTTCTTTATTTTTTTCCTAAATGGTTAGATGTCCAAGGAAAAAAAAATCACAACAGAGGGCAAAGCTAGGAGAGTGGACAATTTGGTCCAACCCAATTCAACTGTGATTTGAAAAATGGTAAAAAGAAAGTTGCATATATTTTTACAATAACTTATTTTTAAATATTTTTTTGGTATCCCACCTAAAGAGGGCCGGTTCCGAGTGACTCACACATGAGAAGAGAAATTGCAAACATACAAAGTAAACTCGTACATGCAAAGAGAAAGGAACTCGCACATGCTTGGAGTGGTAACTCACACATGCAAGGAGGAGGGAGGCCATGGTTGACCCTGGACCTCTCTAGGAGAACTGTCGTGTCCTACCTCCCATTATCATAATTCTAAAATAATTAACGGTGGATTTCACTAGCTCAATTGCCAGTCTTCAACAATTTTTACGGATATCTGAATTTCATTTAGGATTAGTGATGGCAAGGATTATGTTGACCCAGGTTGGGCTAGCTTTACACATTACTTGTGTTCTCTATTAAAAACATGCCCACCTACCTAAATGTAAGATGATTAAAGGGAGGTTGTACGATAAAAAGGCCATGATGTCAACGTGGAGAATCTCAAACATAATTTCAAGGGGTAGCTCAGTTGGCTTAGGATCACGGTTTGCACCCGGATGTTGTAGGTTTAAAACTGCACTACTACACTGGGCTAGAAGGGAGTTTACCTGGCTTCCCTCTAGGCCTGGAGGGATTAGTCCAACTCAAAGGATTGGGAACTCTTTGATAGCAAAAAAAAAATTAATAAAGTATCTCAAACATAAGGCAAATCAAATTATTCTATCCCTTAATTCAAGATCTTAGCATTTCCCCAACATGGCCTCAACTTTTCCTGGAAAGTCCCCATCCAAACGAAAATGGTATGCCGACGGTTCCATGGTCGAAGTGTTTGTACGCTTCACAATCCACTTGCACCTGTGCAATGATGTGAACCATGGAAAGCTACTTGTCCATTGACTGCAACCATAAACGCGCATGAGCCTAAAAAAAAAAGTTGGAGACAATCCTAACTATCCACTTGAAGTCTCTTATGTAATGAATTTTTGGTGTAAAAGGTCCAAAGTGATGGGACCGTGAAATTTGTGCGATCCACCAATAAAATTTAATGACTGATATTGGATAAGATTGACATTGAGGACGTTAGCAGAAACTGAGAGTGATGAAACTCTAGTTAGATTGATGTGACCATAGCTCTTTTTCATCTTTTCCAACATGGCCCCCATAGGAATTGATTACTGAACATGCAGTGATGTATATAGCTGAGGAAAATTGGAGTCGATGTGCAAATCCACTTAAATAAAAATTTTCAACTCTTTTGGAGGTTGGTCGGATATGAAAATTCGAACAAATAAAGATTTTTATTCATCCAAAATCCTCAGGAATTTACAATTGCCAAATATGGATTTACCACAACTTTAGGAAAACCAAAAATCTTTTTCCTAAAGCTTTGGTTGGCAAACGTGACCTATGTGAAATACCAAAACTTTTTGGCCTAGTTTAAATGTATTAAAAGATTGTTGTGTGCCCCACTAAAAGTCAAAATTAAGAGAGAATGGTTAAAACTGAATTGAATACCTTCCTCTGTACTATATAATAATTTAGAGATCTTTTCTCTTAAGAATCCTCAAAAAAAAAAAAAATATAGTTGTTAATTATTAATTGTAACTATAATTTTTAGTAACAAGTTATACTTACATTAGCCAAAACCAGTGTTGTATTACTAATCATTGTATTTAAACACAAGATGCTAGAGTAGAAAGGGGCATCTCATCTCACATGGGCACCCATAGATTGATCCCTGGATACGCAAATAGTTTCACAAGTTCTACATCAATGTCCCAGCTTAGCGAAAAAGGCAAAAAAACAATCACTGTATCAATCTAATCTAACTCCCCATCGTATGTATTATAACACAAACTCATCCCTAATTCTCTATTATAAACAAGTGAACGATGCCATTAGAATCTACTTCATAGTCTGAGAAATGATCAGATGATCCATAGACAAAAGCCTTTCTTCGCTTGAGAGCCCAAGACCCATTAACAATCCACACTACCGTCCAAACTCCTGCATATATATAATACTAGTGCAGCAGGCCTGCGTAATTAAAGTTTTAATTAATTTAAAATAGTTATAAGTATTTAAAATGACATGAAATATTCTGAAAATTTAAAAAGCTAAAAGATTTTAGGGAAATAATAAGTAAATAGTAGATACTCTAGGATATTGATTTTATTTTATTTGTGCTTAAGCATAAATTGATTGTTGCTTTTAAAACTAAATGTGAACTTTGAAACCAATTGGCTTCCGTGATGGGCCCCACAAATTACTCATACTGAATATTGGAAAGAAAATAAGGAGAAAAAAAAGTAGTAAATATAGACTATAAAAGTGGCCCCGTTTAATTGTGAGTTTGGAAAGAGATTCTGATAAATTAGATTTATTTAGTTAGTTTAGTAAATATAATTATGATAATAAAAAAATTCTGATAAATATGGAAACTCGTGAGATTTTAGGGGAATATCAAATAAACAGTAGATATTTTAGAAGTTTGATTTGATTATATTTGTGCTTAGGCATGAATTGAGTGTCAATATTAAATGTGGATTTTGAAATCCATTGCTTCCATAATGGGCCCCATATATTAATCATACCGATATTAAAACGAAAATAATGAGAAAAATGTAGTAATTACAACTTATGAAAGTGGCCCCGTTAATTGTTAGTTTGGAAAGGAAGAAAATATAGCTTTCACAACGGGACCGATATATTATTGAAACTTTGAAAATAAAAAAGAAAATAAAAAAATGGCTTTGACAGTGGGCATCACATATTAATAAAAAACAATAAAGATGAAGTCGATTATGATCTATAAGTGGGCCTTAGATCTTTATAATTTGGATCTGGTATAAGGGTCCCCCAAATTGATCTACATTGAAATTTAATACATCCATATCCACCTATCATAAAAGTCACTACCAACTTGATCTCTATATTTCTCATCAATTTGTAGGGCCCATTATCAAAGCCAAATAACCTTTCTTCTTCTTTTTTATCTTTTTGTTTGTTTAGTAATTCGTGGGACCCATTGAATGTAACGTGTGTATAAGGAGAGAAATCATGTGATAAGATAGAGATTTTAGTGGTAGATGGAGAATTTTTGGGGATTAATTAAAAGAAATCGTGTGTAGAAAGAAAGATTCAAGGGGAAGTAAATTGAAAGTAATTA
Source organism: Umbellularia californica (assembly GCA_028538565.1). NCBI lineage: Eukaryota > Viridiplantae > Streptophyta > Magnoliopsida > Laurales > Lauraceae > Umbellularia > Umbellularia californica. The sequence goes on from JAPQWN010000003.1 coordinate 97,742,029, forward strand.
GAAAGACCTAGAAAGATATTTTAGGGGAAATAAATGGAATAGATTAGAGAGGTGACATTAGGAGGTAGTAGAATTAGAGATGATGTTAAAAAGTTTAAAATTAAATGGGAGGAATTTTAGGGCAGTTAAGAAGATTTAGGACTCTTATTTGTGATGCCATGTGTCATTTTTTTTGGATGCCCACATGGCGCCCTTGAAAAATAAAGAAAATTGATGATGCGTTATGTGTTGCACTCCTGCGAAAAGGCTGCTGTCTTTATATATATAACTAGTGCAGCAGACCTGCGCCCAACGCATGCCATGATAAAAAATAATGAAAGTTTTAATTAATTGAAAATATTTATAAGTATTTAAAATGAACTGAAATATTCTGAAATTTTAAAAAGCTGAAAGATTTTAGGGAAATAATGAGTAAATAGTAGATATTCTAGGATATTGATTTTATTTTATTTGTGCTAATGTATAAATTGATTGTCGCTTTCAAAACTAAATGTGAATTTTTTAAACCAATCTACTTCCATGATGGGCCCCACAAATTACTCATACCGAATATTGAAAGGAGAATAAGGAGAAAAAAAGTAGTAAATATAGAATATGAAAGTGGCCCCTTTTAATTGTGAGTTTGGAAAGAGAATAATCGGCTTTCGCAATAGGACCCTTAGATTTATTTATTTAATTTAGTAAAGATTTATTTAGTTAATTTAGTAAATAAAATTATGATAATAAAAAATTCTGATAAAGATAGAAACTCGCGAGATTTTAGGGGAATATCAAGTAAATAGTATATATTTTAGAAGCTTGATTTGATTATATTTGTGCTTAGGCATAAATTGAGTGTCGATATTAAATGTGGATTTTGAAATCTATTGGCTTCCATAATGGGCCCCATATATTAATCATACCGATATTGAAATGAAAATAAGAAGAAAAATATAGTAATTACAACTTATGAAAGTGGCCCCATTAATTGTTAGTTTGGAAAGGAAGAAAATCTAGCTTTCACAATAGAACCAATATATTATTGAAACTTTGAAAATAAAAAGAAAATAAAAAAAATGGCTTTGACAGTGAGCACCACAGATTAATAAAGAACAATAAAGATGAAGTTGATTATGATCTATAAGTGGGCCTTAGATCTTTATAATTTAGATCTGGTATGAGGGTCCCCCAAATTGATCTACATTAAAACTTAATACATACATATCCACCTATCATAAAAGTCATTACCAACTTGATCTCTATATTTCTTATCAATTTGTAAAGCCCACTATCAAAGCTAAATAACTTTTCTTTTTCTTTCTCTTTTCGTTTGTTTAGTAATCCGTGGGACCCATTGAATGTAACGTGTGTATAAGGAGAGAAATCACGTGATAAGATAGAAATTTTAGGAGTAGAGGGAGAATTTTTGGGGATTAATTAAGAGAAATCGTGTGTAGAAAGAGAGATTCCCGGTGAAGTAAATGAAATTGATTAGAGAGGCATACAGAGATTTTAGGGGAAATAAATGGAATATATTAGAGAGAGGTTATGCTAGGAGGTCGTAAAATTAGAGGTGATAATAGAAAGTCTAAAATTGAATGGAATGAATTTTAGGGGAGTTGGAGAAGATTTATGACTTTTATTTGTGATGCCACATTTTATTTTTTAGGGATGCCCACAAGGCGCCCTTGAAAAATAAAAAAAAATTAGGATGTGCCACATGTCGCACTCTTGCAAAAAGGCTGCTGTCTTTATATATATATATATATATATATATATATATATAATAATTGGTTGCTAGGTTTGGTTGGGTTGCAAGTTGGGCCCCGCAAAAAACGTTCTCATAAATAGATGAGAACTAGTTATCATTTGAATATTTCTCATATTACAGTAATATTCAAGTGAGAACTAGTTCTCACATATTATAAGAGAACTTTTTGTGGGGCCTAATTGTGGCCCCATTTGGGGATGGGACCAGGGGGATAGAAAGATCTATGTGAGACCACCCAAAGTATCAAGTTTAACCCCAAACCCATGCCCCTAACCCCTTCATCTGTGGCCCACAAGTTTAATGGCTTCATATTTAAAAAGATATTCAACCCTCGATCCCACGGTTCAAGGTTCCCTATTGGTTGTTATGTTTAGATGGGTTGCTAGTTGAGCCTCACAAAAAAGTTCTCATATAATGGATGAGAACTAGTTCTCATTTGAAAATTTCCCATATATATATTGAAAGGTTGGCCTTAGCTTCATTACTTAGGGTATAAGGTTTATGTCTTAACACCATTCAAAGTTCTACTCCTCTTTTGGTTCTTTCAAAAGAACTCAGAACAAAGCAAAAATGGACCAAAAGCCCATGGCATAAACCTCTACATTTTTCTTTATGAATTTTTGAGGATATGAGAATTATAAAGATACTAAAAAAAATAAGAATTTAAAATAATTGTTATATGAGAAAATTAGCCGAAAAAAGTCTCCTTAGATGGCCCGTGCACTAAAAAAGACACTCATAGTTCCTTTCTAATAGTAAAGGCCCTCCCACCAAATTTCAGTACTTCTGTTGAGTGACAATAACGTCACCCGTATTTCTTCTTCCTCGCATTTCACTTCTCCCTCCTGTTTCTCCATCTCCCCCACTCCATTTCTCACCCAACACACTGCCTCCGCTAGGCTTGTTAATGGGGCGGGTATGGGGAAATTCCCCGTCCCCATACCCGCCACATAACCCGGGCGGGTATGGGGATGAATCCCCATCCCCGCCCCAGTTGGGTCCCCTGACCCGACTGCCATAGATGGATTTGCTCTTTGGACCCCCAACCCGTGATCGACCCATTTTAAACGGGTTGAAAGTTTGCAGCCCACACCCATTATACTTCGGGTCGGGCTAAACCGCCTAACCCGCAATAAATAGGGGTCAGGTCAGGCCGGGCTAACCTGACCCGAGTTGCTCATTTTTTAAATGAGTTTGAGTCTTGTAAAAAAGTAGATAAGGAGATCCGAACTCAAGACCTATTTCTTTCAAATGACAACTAAACCATTAGAACTCCTCACTACTTTGTCCATTGTTTTATCTTAAAAAATAAATAAATAGAACTCCCCACTACTTTGTGCATTGTTTTATCTTTAAAAAAAAATAAGCATTTAGACTTTGTGATGTGTCTATAAAAGTAATAGAATATTGAATCCTACAAATATTTTCATTATTATTTTTTCATGCTTATGCCGTTTTGCGTTGTACTTTAAGCACGGGTAGTCGAGTTATATGGGAAATCATTAATCTTTTATGATAATCATTATATATATAGTAATACTAAACCCAAATAATATATAATATATGAAATTGATAAAAAAAAACAAGATATTATAATTCATAAGAAAATAACATTGTTAAAAAAGGACAAACATGAGAAATCAAGCTTTGAGTTCGCAAATGGAAGAAAAGAATATAAGTCAATACTAGTTTAGCCAATTTCAATCCAGCACATAGATAGCCATTCAAATTTGATGATCACCATTAAAAATAAATATTAAAAAGTAATCATTCATATAGAATGTGCAATTCTATCATAGGAGAACAGTATTTGTGATAAAATCATAAAATGCATTTAGCACTCTAATCTAATGCAACAAATATGACATTTTAAATAACTCTAAGATTGAGCAAAATTTAGCATCCACTATTTAAAAAAAATTATGAATCTCTGATTCTCCAAATCAATAAATCAATGCTATAAATACCAAACTTCTAAACTATAAAAATATTATATTCTAATCATCAACATATTAAAATGAAAAAACTCCACATATTTCTTAAGTTAGCAAGATGCTAAGAGTTAAGTTAAACTGGTCAACCGAGTTAGGCGGGCCAACCCTAACCCGACCCGTTTCTATACGGGTCAGCAAATCCTAACTCGTGGCCGACCCGTATATGTGGCGGGTTGGGTTTGGCGGGCCAGAAACAGGTCAGGTCATCGGATCGGGCCACATTTTGCCCGCCCTACGGGCAACCCGCCCCGCCCCGTTGACCCGGTATTCAAACCCTGCCATATTCTCAATTTTAATGACCAATGAAGACTAAAAAAGTTTCTTAGCATATTTTTTTTGTTAATTTTGCAAAGGTCAGAAGCTACAATTAACATAATCCTTCAATTAACATACACCAAACAATTAACATAATCCTTCAAGCTACAAACACACAACACAAGACACATGACAAACACTGCCAAATATTACATTAAGTCGGATAGTTTAGGATTTAGGGTTTAGAATTTCACGTGAAATCTTTTATTCTAATATACTTTGTGTCAAATGTCAATTGTTAATTTCAAATACTTATTAGAAATACTAATAGATTACTCATATTACTATATTAGATGAATTACAAACATGAAATATACAATAGGGTTTAAGCCTCAAGGACTACTAGGGTATAAGGTTTAGGCTTTAATGTTTATGGATTAGGGTTTAGGGTTTAGGGTTTTAAGTTTCATGTAACTAATCAATTTATCATATATTGTGTGAAATCTTTTATTCTAATTTTCTAATGTTGACACTTGTCAATTTGATATACTCATTAGAAATACAAATAAATTACCCATATTAGATAATATATTACTTATTTACAAATCATTACATATTACATATAATTAATTATAATTAATTATTCTATAAGAATTAATTATAATTTTTTTGAGAAGAATTATAATAATTACTATATGTTTACATATATAATATGCATAAATTTACATATAATATTATATATATATCCGGGGCGGGTATGGGGCGGGTTGGCCGTCCCCATACCCGCCCCTGACCTGGTCAGCTCTTTGACCGGGTCCGGGTCAACCTACCCCGTTGACCCGAACGGGGCGGGTAATTTATGACCCGACCGGGTCTGGTCAACCGGGTCGGCGGGTTTTCCCCACCCGGTTGACAAGCCTAACCTCCGCTCTCTCTCTACAACTATCTTCGTTCCATTATAAAAAGCACACACTAGGCCTCCACTTCCACCAAATCAACTTTCTTTTTACCCTAAAGACATCATCTTTCTCCTATTATAAAAAAAACTAACATCGCATGCCTCCATTTCCATAAAAAATAACTTTTCATTCACCATCTAAAACTCTTTTTTTTCGCATATCAAAAACACACATTAGCTCTTCATCCCTATCACAAAGAGTTCTATCTAAAAATTTTCGAGGCACCCATTACAAGAAAATCAATTTCATGAAATGGTTTTCTCTAAAAAAAATGACAATGATGGATTTCTCCAGCGGATTCAGCTCATTCTCCTTCATCTTCCACCATTTGGGGGTTTTGGGGTTTTCCGGATTACACTTACCTTTGTCGAGGAATTCATATTTGTGGGGTTTTTCAGAGGTTTTTCAGATCAACCCAAGGAAGCTCAGAAATTCATATTATTGAATACTAAAGCATTTCATCAAGTTGGGTGAGGAATGGAATGAGGCTGATTGAGAAAGAGGAAGGAGAACAGGAAAAAAGACGAGGAAGAATCATCACTCAACTAATGAGACGTCGCTTAATAGAAGTACTGAAAATTGGTAGGAGGGCCTTTACTATTACGAAGGAACTATAAGGGCCTTTTTTGTGCACTGGACATTGGAAGTGGTTTTTCGGTAATTTTCTTTTGTTATACTCAGTAGTCATTAATTCAATATTAAATATAAATGTTGTAGGTGTTTTTGCTTTTCCTTTTTTACATTTTTTTTTTAAATTTTGAAGAGATACGAGTTACATGAAAGTTATTTAGACATCATTATTGACTTTCGTAGGGTTTTGAATATTCTAATTTTGAGACGAACAGAAATCCAAACTCACTAAAGTTTCAAAAATGAAACGAACAAGGTAGTGTGTGTGTGTGTGTGTGTGTGTGTGTGTGTGTGTGTCTATATATATATATATATATATATATATATATATATATATATATATATATATATATATATATGGGGAACATTCATGTGCATCTATCCCTCACCAAAAATGGTGAGGGACACCCCTTTTGGGGGTGTTTCAAGTACAAGAGTGGTACAAGAGGGGTACTTTGTACCTCCCTCTTGTACTTGAAACAATCCCAAAATGGATGTCCCTCACCATTTTTGGTGAGGGATAGATGCATATGAAGATCCCCCTATATATATATATATATATATATATATATATATATATATATATGGGAGATGTTCATTTAAGAGAAACTCTCATTGTACTATGAGAGTAAGGATGTGGGCCTAACATCCATATTCAATGCTAACAGCCTAAATGTGAGGCCCCCACCCCTTACTCTCGTAATACTAGATGTTTTAGATGTATCATAAAATCGGCCCTACTATGATGTCCCTCAACATGATATGGTGAGGGATGGATGTACATGAATATTTTCCATATATATTTGTGTATTTTTGGTGAAACCACGATCCAAAGGAGAAAAATAATATCCTTTGGATTGTGCACAAACACACCCTTATTTTGGTTTTCTACTCTAAAAAACAAAATGACATCATAGAGAAAACCCTTTCTTTTTATTTATTTATTTAGAAGGTAGAGAAATCCCTTTCACACACTAAGTAATGAGCCAAACAGGTCCAACACACAAAAAAAAAACCTTCAACACTCAAAACGATCCGCAATACGATCCGAAATCTTGTATAGGAAGACCCGACAGCACTCTCCAGGGTATAGGGTTTATATCTACAACCATTCTAACTCTTGCTCCTCTTTCGGCTCTTTCGCAGAGCAGCAGAATAAATCGAACCAAGAGCCCTCGCTCTTGCGGCTTCTCCTTCCTCCATCTTCTTCGTCGCCGTTCAATCTCAAAAACCCTCCAAAACCCTAAAATCTCGACACCCATTTAAGCATCGATGACGGAAACGATGACAGAGATGAAGAAATCAGGAGATGAATCATCCATTTCATCTTTCAAAGACAATCCATTCCAGAGGAGGATCGAATTTCATCTTGCTCGTAAGACTTCCTATCCTTACAGCAGCAGCAGCAATGCAGCGAGCGATTTCCATTTGGAGACTTTGAACCCCGGCTCGGATCGGCAACGGCCTGTCACGAGCAACGGCGGCTGCGGCCCGTCGGGTTCCACGGGGAAGAGATCGGATGGTGAGGGCGACATCCTTGAACATGGGTTGGATCCGGAGCTCAGATTTGAGATCACGTTTCGGAGGATTGTGAGTGGGTTCTTGGGGTTTTCGTGATTTTGATGGGTTTTCATTGATATGCTTTGTAGTTCTTAAATCTGATGGGTTTTTTTGGGGTTTCTGTGTTGGGTTTTGTTGATGTTTTGATTAAAAGTCTGGATTTAAGATGAGCTTTGATTTGGGGTTTTGAGTGTTTGGGTTTCTTCTAAGGTGTAATGTGATTGCTTGACAGGGAGCTGGTTTGGCTAATCTTGGGAATACCTGCTTTCTCAACTCAGTTCTTCAATGCCTGACATATACAGAGCCTTTTGCAGCATATTTGCAAAGTGGGAAGCATAAATCTTCATGTGAGTGGATTTATTATATTGAAAATCTTTTCTTTGATATCCTGGTTGTTTAAATTTATCAATAGCCACACTTTTGGGAAATCATAATCCAATCTTTTGGCCTGAAATCAACCGAAGGAATTATTAATACTATCAGCTGCAAAATTATATATAAACTAGTAATGACAGTAGGCCGTGGAACAGTGGAAGGTGCTCACTATTGCAACCTTGAGGTTGCTGTGGGTTCAAGTCATGTGAGTTTTTTCTAGAAAATAGGTGCTCCCTCCCTCCTCTCTTCATCACTACACCCCCAAAAAAAGGGATTTCACACGCCTAAAGATGTCCACAGAAAGCCTACTCGGTGGATACAGCACTGTTTCCAAATGTGCCTTGAAATATATGTGCTTCAAAACTCAACCTCCTAATCCATCTTGACTTGAGACCTTTAGGGCCTGTTCTGTTTGCATTGAATACAAAGGATTTCATGGTCAAATGAGCTCTGCCAAAGATTATCAAAGAGGTGGAGGGTGAAGGAAAGGAGAACAAGGGAAATCAGGTACTCTCCCTCCTCGATCTTCTTACTTTGGTTTCTATCCAGGATTGCAAGACCAGAGAATTGGGAGTTTGGACTCAATCCCAAGTCTCTTCCTTCTTCAAGGTATTGCCGGGGAGGATTAGACCAAGAGGCGCCTTGGGAAGGATTTGGAAATTAAAAGCACCTAGAATTCTGGTGTTTGGGTGGTTAGCCCTCAGAAACATAATCCTAACAATGGATAATTTAAGAAGAAGAGGTATGGTTGTGGTGAACACTCGCCCCTTGTGTTTAGAGGACGAGGAGTCTGTGAAGCATCTTATTGTTAAGTGCAGCTTTACACATAGGATTTGGAATGTGGTGCTGGATTGGTTCGGCTGCAGTGGGTTCTCCCTAGTTTTCTTTGGGTCCTATTTGAAGCTTGGATTAATCCATCTATGGCACCTAGGGGAAGAGAAATGTGGAAGCTGTCATTCCTTTCCATTGTCTGGTCAATTTGGAAGGCGAGGAGCACCAGGTGCTTGGAAGGGATTGTTTCAAGTATGAGTTAAGTGTCCGATATGTCGCTTTTTTGGGCAGTTATAAATCCTCTTTTTAATGGGATTTCGCTATACCAAATTATGCTGAACTGGAAGGATGTTGCCCTGTCTTATTAGGCCTTTCCCCTTTCCATTTTTTTTTCTGTTTTGTTTTTTGTGTTCTTTCTGTTGGTGGTTGTTGTTTGGTCTTAGGTGTTGGCTGTAAACTTGTCTGTATATTTCTTTTGTACTGCTAGCTTCTCTTTAATGAATATTACCTTTCAAAAAAAGAAAAAAAAAAGAAAAAGGATATAAGGTATTGGTGTAAATGGGGTCTTGACCTTTCTAGGATTTGAATTACTAGGGCAATGGCTGGGTATTCATTTTCCATCTTCCCTTGATTCAGATTCCATTAAAGGGGATGTTATTTATGGTCATTTTTGGATTTCACCTTTGATCTTCACTTTTAACTGCTTAGGGCATGAATTCCTATGTGCTAAACTCCCATGCATTCTTTGCAAGCAAACGGGCCCTTAGAGTCTTTCCTTTGGTGAGTTGTTCCAGTGACAAGACTTATCAACTATATGAGCCAAGCTGACATAGGATTTCGAATGTGGTGCTGGATTGGTTCGGCTGCTGTGGGTTCTCCCTAGTTTTCTTTGGGTCCTATTTGAAGCTTGGATTAATCCATCTATGGCACCTAGGGGAAGAGAAATGTGGAAGCTGTCATTCCTTTCCATTGTCTGGTCAATTTGGAAGGCGAGGAGCACCTGGTGCTTGGAAGGGATTGTTTCAAGTATGAGTTAAGTGTCCGATATGTCGCTTTTTTGGGCAGTTATAAATCCTCTTTTTAATGGGATTTCGCTATACCAAATTATGCTGAACTGGAAGGATGTTGCCCTGTCTTATTAGGCCTTTCCCCTTTCCATTTTTTTTTCTGTTTTGTTGTTTGTGTTCTTTCTGTTGGTGGTTGTTGTTTGGTCTTAGGTGTTGGCTGTAAACTTGTCTGTATATTTCTTTTGTACTGCTAGCTTCTCTTTAATGAATATTACCTTTCAAAAAAAGAAAAAAAAAGAAAAAGGATATAAGGTATTGGTGTAAATGGGGTCTTGACCTTTCTAGGATTTGAATTACTAGGGCAATGGCTGGGTATTCATTTCCCATCTTCCCTTGATTCAGATTCCATTAAAGGGGATGTTATTTATGGTCATTTTTGGATTTCACCTTTGATCTTCACTTTTAACTGCTTAGGGCATGAATTCCTATGTGCTAAACTCCCATGCATTCTTTGCAAGCAAACGGGCCCTTAGAGTCTTTCCTTTGGTGAGTTGTTCCAGTGACAAGACTTATCAACTATATGAGCCAAGCTGACTTGATGGAGCCACCAATCTGAATGTCAATGTTTGCAAGCGCTGCTTATTACAACTTGTTCGGTCTATTTGGTTCCATATTTTAAAATGCATTCTTCCTAACTTCAGTTCAGTTTATATTGCAAGCTATTCTCACATGTACTTTGAGCCTGATTTTCGTGCAATATGGTTTTATGAAGGTCACACTGCTGGATTTTGTGCCTTGTGCGCAATTCAGAATCATGTCAGGAGTGCTCTACAATCAACGGGGAAAATATTGTCACCTTTACATCTCGTTAAGAACTTGCGCTGTATCCTCCAACTTTGAAGGCTTCTCATCTTATATTTTGCTTTGATGCGGAAGATGGCTTACATCTAATTTATTTTTCGTTGCATTCATTTTGACATATTGTAGAAGTAGAGCGTACTTGAATTCATCAACTGTACGAAACTACAAATGACAAATGCACTTCAATCTGACCTTACTAGTAGGGTAGGGCGCTTCAATTTATCCATTATCCACATGCCATGCATGCACTTAAATTTTCTGTTAGCGTGGGCTGCAATGTTGATAGAGCTCAGCCCAAAAATGACAAGGCTTATATAATCTTAACTGATTAGTGACCATTGGCTGGACGGATAGAACTTAAATTATCGATGATTAGCAACCCATGTTCAATTGGGAAAAGCTACATGATTAAGATTGTCTCCTCAATGTGATTATTGGGCTACCCTCCTTTAAGAGGGCACTTGTCTTTGACCCTAGTTTGTCTTGCATTTATGCCAGAATAGTGGATGGCTTGCAACATATGTGCGCTCCCCAAGGGCATGTTTGTTTGCATGAGGGATGGAGTGGAATAAAATTAAGGGTCAAATCATGGAAACAAAAAGAGGAGGGGGTTCTGAGCAAAAAAAAAAAGAAAAGAAGAAAGAGGAGGGGGTTGAGAGTAAAAGCACTACTGACAAAATGTTACTCCTCGCCTTTTATTTTCAACTCCCTCCTCTTTGTTTTTCTCTTGATTTAACCCTTAATTTTATTCCACTCCACCCCTCGTGCAAACAAACATGCCCCAAAAGCAAGGATAATGACTAGCTACCGGCCTCTTAACGAAGCATCACCTTAGTTCTGATTTTGAGGGGTCTGCAAATGTGATTTTCTTGACAATTTTATTAGGCATATCTCGGAATTTTCGTAATTCTAGACAGGAGGATGCTCATGAATACATGGTTAACCTGCTTGAATCAATGCACAAGTGCTGCTTACCGTCTGGTGTCTCAAGTGAGTCCCCTAGTGCTTATGAAAAAAGTCTGGTCCATAAGATATTCGGCGGCCGTCTCAGGAGCCAGGTAACTCCTTCAACTCATTGCTTGAAAAGCCCAAGAAATACCCATGTTTATCTTTTTGTGGATAAAGTCAGGCCCTGATGTGGTCTAACAGGCTTGAAAACTCATATCCAAGCACAGCTCATGACAACTTGAAATGGGCCTGGAGTGAGCTTGGGCTAGCCTCAATAGAAAATCATCAAAATTCTACTGGCACTCTGTTCAACAGCCGTATCGTGGATCATGTGAACCACCTCCCTAGATTCATTCTTGCACTGTTTATAATCATTGTTTCATCCATTTTACTGCAGGTGAAATGCATGCAATGTTCCTACTGTTCCAATAAATTCGACCCTTTCTTAGATTTAAGTCTGGAAATAGTCAGGGCAGATTCATTGCGAAGGGCACTTGCACATTTTACTGCCAAGGAGCAGCTAGATGGAGGAGAAAAGCAGTACCAATGCCAGCGTTGCAAAGAGAAAGTTAGGGCATTAAAACAGCTTACTGTTCACAAGGCTCCTTATGTGCTCACTGTTCATCTAAAGCGTTTTGGTTCAGATGTTCCTGGAGAAAAAATTGATAGGAAAGTTGACTTCGGGCCCAGTTTGGACTTGAAGCCTTTTGTAAGCGGTCCATATGTGAGTACATCCTTTTGTTAGAGATGCTGAGCTTCCTTTATCTTAGTGGAGCTAAAAAGGTACCATGGTTTCTTGATTCTTCTTAAATTTCTCACTACTTGCAGGAGGGTGAATTGAAATACACTCTTTATGGTGTGCTGGTTCATGCCGGTTGGAGTACCCATTCTGGTCATTATTACTGTTTTGTACGCACTTCAAGCGGAATGTGGTATTCTCTCGATGATAACAGGGTGAGAATACCTCATTTTTCCATGATCTATTTTATTATTTGAGATAATCTTTTGGAGGTTTGCTACGCCTTGTAGTCCACATTTGGTGAGATAAATTGATGTGTATAAAAGAAATGGGCTGTTAAAATATTTGGTTGACCGGCCACATTTAGCATACAGGTCACATGTGTGCATCTGATGAGTCCACCCACCTGATTTTTTGGACAAGGTCATCAACTTGGCGGTGCTTATTAACAGCTCATCAGCTGTTCATGTGTGGATGATCACATGTAATTAGAAAAGCTAATTTTAGGTTTATGTTGGTTCACCCCCATCTAGAAAGTAGTGCCTTGTTGTAGATTATATATTTTGTACTACCTCAACTACTTTCTAGAAGATCAAGAAAAAGGAATGATTGAATACAAGCAACACTACCATAGTTGTCATACATGGGATCAAGATGTGCCATTGGTCCTCTTTTTTGTTCCTTTTTTTTTTTCCAATGCAGATAATGGTTTTGAACCCATTCCGACTTGGCTTAAACATTACCCAGATCAGGTTAATAATAACCAATGGATTGAAGTCATCTTTACACGATGTTTTTGCATTTTTTCTTGTGGTGGAGAATATCACTTCAATGCAATGGTTAATGTTACTGTTATCTAGTGATTCAGCTTATCTCAATGAAGCCTCACAGTGCAGATCTGTATCATAACTTATATTTATGGTGTAGAACTTTATTGAATCAAGAAAGTTCATCAGGCTTGGCACTCTCTTTATTCTATGGGGAATGTTGGTGAATAATTTTTTAGGAGCACTTTTAGTTATTATCCTCATGAATTATCTTTTGAATTTTTGGAAATTTGAATTCTTAATTTTTACTTGATGCTTTCTGTTTTAGTTGATCATTTTCACCCAAAAAAATGCAGGTTTTCCAAGTAAGTGAGAGGACTGTATTGGAACAGAAGGCATATATGCTATTTTACGTCCGCGACAGAAAACGGACTGCTGCTCCTAAGAAACCACTTGACGTTGTTAGTAGAGATACCGTGGCTTCAAACACCATGGGAAACAAGGAACTTCTTGTTTCTTCCCTGGGACCAAATGAAGCAAATCAAAATGGACAGATGGAAAGAGGCTTAGATGCTTCAAAATGTGCTTCTTCTATAACTAGAGCACTTCCAGTTTCCTCGCACTGTCAGTCGACTTCCACAGTAAGGACCTCATTGCAGCAACCCATAACAAAGGAAGCTTCTGGTTTGCAAAGCAATGACCGGCTTGCAGCTGAAGTTATGCAGAAGTCAACTCTTTCAGGGGATCCCATTGATCCCACTTCTGTCACTGGTGGTGCCGGTTCTATGAATGAATTTGCCCGAACTACTCTGGGAAGTGAGCATCACACCTATGATTCTCGTACTAATGAGGGAGCTGGCAAAGATTCAAACATCATGGTTTCAAAGCAAAATGGTCACTATCAGCCTGAAAACTCCTCTTCCAAGAAACTTCCTATGGAAAATGGCGTGCATGAGGTAGCTACTTTGCTGCTCCCTTTTTCAAAAGCATGTGATGATCTTTGATAGCGCTATTTGCTTGGCCCTAGTAACAGCTAGTGCTTGCGAGTCTCCCATTGCTGGGTTACACCTTTTTGCCCTGTCATGGAGGGAGACATTCTACGACATTTCCCCCAACTGATCACAAACAATTAGACTAATCCCATTGTTAGATGTGGATTGTTGTCCATAACTGTCTATTTGTTGGCCACCAGTTAAGTAACTACAATCATCTAATTTGGGAAGGTATTATGGGATGACACACCCCATGATGATGAGTGGCATAGATTGCTGGAGCATGGCTCTGCCTTTTCCTTTGCTGATTAAATGAAACTGCAGATGTCTTATTTTTTTAATGGACAACACAAATTTTACTTATAAAACCTAAAATGCTCAATATATGACAAAATGGATCCCTAATACATGACCTCCTATGCGAGAAGAGGAAAAGGCAGTTTTGTTGGGAAGTTTGGTCCGCTTCTTGTTTTACTTCCTGTTCTTTGATTGTTCCAGAATGGCGACACCAGGAATGAGATCTGAATCATAAAGTTTTAAATTTTTAAAAAAATATGGGATTAAAAATATACAAATTTGTAAAAAAAAAAATATTAAAAATATCATATGTACTGTATATCTTTAATTCATTCTTCTTTAAATTAACTATACTTTCCTACATGCTAATTCTAAATGCATGATAAATAATTTTGAAGTCCAATTTGTGTGAGAATGTGAAATTATGACATCCAATCTCTTCTTTCATTTCCAATTCTTAATGCTATTAGCAAACAATACCATAAAATAAGCCCACTCATATACAATGGGGCAAATTGGTACCTATATCAAAATGAAGAGCCTTTATTGCTGAAAAGAAATGAAAGGATTTTTTTTTTTTAATCACTATTTTTTCGTGTCCAGCCGAATTCTGTCCATTTTGACCTGTTGGGCAAAACGTAATGAAATCTGGACTGAAACAGCTCAATAGGTTCGAACAAGTCCAAAATCTTGAAACTTCTGACAATGCTGAACTGAATGGTTTTGGTCTTGTTAGCCGAAACAAACAAAGATTGAGTGCTAAGGTTGGCGTTCCTTGAAGGGGACCTCATGAGGTAGCATGTTTGGGTCTCATGATGGTGGAACTAATAAGAATTAAGTAAATCTATTTATAAATGGTTTTCTCTTCTGAGTTTCTGTTTCTTCTGATCATGTTTTACTTTCACTTAAATTGGATGGCATGAATTGTAGTTCCTTTTTTGCACTTTCAGGACAGTGCTATTCTAAATGAGAAGGGTCCTCTTGATTTAACACATCCCCAGAATTTGGGTGTTGATCACCTCCTGGGAGAGCCCAAGCCCGAGCTCAAGCCCAAGCCAATGAAGCCTATGAAATCTCTGGTAGTAAAAAATATGTTTTTCGGCCCAAAGCGACTATTTCTTGCTTCTCCAAGTCTACGAAGAAAAAAGAAACAAAAGCGGAGCAAAAGACACACTTTGGATATCTGGAAGCATGCTCAAAAGGACATCATTTCAGACGCATCAAATGATCCAGGGACCTCCACATCTGAGAAGGATAGGGTGGTTGACCGTATGCTGATTCGACATAAAAAACGACGCCATCATGGTACACTTAATAAGAAAAGAAGCTCTTGTAGAGCATCAAAGAGCTCCAATGATTGCAGTGTTAATTCTTTTGAGACTAAGGAGAAAGGTCCTGAAGAGAGGATTGGTCCCCATGTTGCTATTCTTGCGACTGATCAACAGTTGGAGAAGACTTCGATCTCAATAGAAACTCAGTGTGATGTTCTAGACAAGAGAGGATCGGTTCAGCATGGTATAATGAGCATGCTTACAAGGGGTTTGGAAATGCCCACTGGTAGGTTTCCTCTACAATGTGTTTCAATAGTCTTATCCTGTATTGATTTGTTTTATTGCATTTTATATGATGATAGTCTTATTTTTTCTTCATTTGTTTTATTACATTTTATATGATGATCTTATTCATTTACGTGCAAGTGCAGTTGCTCCTTGGGATGACATAGAATTACCATCATCTGAAGCTTGTGGGTTGGGTGATGTTCAGAATGGCAGCATTGGATATGTACTGGATGAATGGTAAGATGTCCTGTTGTTTAAAGTGAAACCATGCATGTTGGTTTTCTGGTTGCTTCTATAGTCACTAATGCATATTTGTAATTTTAGAAATGTGTTTCTGGAATTTGTGTGTGTATAACAAGTTTGAGATTTGAGGATAACTTGCAAATTGCAATGGATAAGAAGAAATGGCTTGATCCACATGTCAGTACCATAGAAGAGAGAGAGTGGGGGTCGGGTGGGGTCGATTTTTGGGGGTGGGGACCACAAATTTATAGTTTCACATTGTTGAAACAGCAATATGAAAAAGGGCCCCACATCGGGATGCAAGTCCACCTTGGACTTGTTTACACTTGTGCCTATTTCAATGTGTCCCATGAATTCATCAGGAAAAATATATGTATTCCCATTTTTATTGGAAATTTCTGTACGTTTTCAGTCACGTCCAATTAGTCTCTTGTTGATGTGAATAGCTCCCATTAGTTGAAGAGTCAAATAGTAGAAGTGATATTTTTTAAGAGTCAAATAGTAGAGGTAATGCTGACGGTTAGAATCATATTTGAAGGTTTCTTTTTAACAACTTTGGGTCCTTTGGGTGACAGTATTACCCAAGTGTCCCATTAGTTTAAGAGTCAAATAGTAGAAGTAATGTTGATGGGTAGTATCATATTTGATGGTTTTGGTGGGTGGGTGGGTGATGGTTAAGTGATCATTGGGTCTTCTGAACGACAGCTAATGTCCAATTGTCCCTGTTAAGAACTTCAGGTCCTTTGAATGACAGTATTGTCCAAGTGTCCCATTCTTTTAAGAGTCAAACTGTAGAAGTATTTATTTATTTATTTATTGAATGGTAAATAGTGAACATAATGTTGACGGTTAGAATCATTCTTGATGGGAACTTTGGGTCCTTTGAATAAAAGCCGAGTCATTAATGTTGACCATTAGAATCATATTTGATGGTTTCTTTCATAGTAGAAGGCAAACTATAGGAGTCTTTTATCAGGGAAGTACTTGTAGAGGTTGCACAGCCTTCTATATGCTTATAAAATGTCAGAAAGGATATATCTGCATGTGATACAATCCTTTCTATTGAGAAATAACATGCCTGAGAATTCATCATGGTAACTTTCCTCTCCCTTGGTTTGATGAAAGTCATTTTTTTGCGACTTCTCTTTCTGGGATTTGTTTTGGTTTCTGTGCCTCATAGTCATACTCCCTATACATATTTTCATTGACGTTTAAGACTGTCATGACAAACAAAATCCTAGCTTGGAAATGTCTTTTGTCCTGTGATCATATGGAAGTTGGAATCTAAGGACTGTTTGCATTGGCATTGCCTTCTATCGGAAACTTTTGGGGGTGAGATTCTAATACAATCAGTATCTGTTTTGCGGATGTATTTGGAATCTCATTACCCGTTTGCCTATTCAGATAAAGAAATTCCACTTGCTTTGAAACTGGAGTTTTTCCAAATTTGGTATTAATGCTTGAATTCTGACGTGTTGATGCCTCAGTTTGCACCGTGTAATTTTACTCTGACATGCCACCATCCCCACCAAAAAAAAGAAAAGATATACTCATTGCAGTTTAGTCTATTTGTTCCCTACAGTTCCCTTCTCTAATCCATTATTGCTTTTTACATTGTTAGGGATGAAGAATACGACCGTGGAAAGAGGAAGAAGGTCAGGAAATCCGACCATTCTTTTAATGGGCGAAACCCTTTTCAGGAAATTGCAATGAAGAAAACACACATGAAGATGAAGATGACAATGGATCGGACCAGTGCTGGAAACCAACCTTTCAGGATATGATGTGGTGCTACTACGGATGGATTTCCGCTGCTGTTGGCTTTTATATCCATTTATATTGTACCCTTTGACTTGCAATGCTGTGGTGTGTAATTGTAATGGTGAGAAGATCCCAAGAATGACCGACTAATGGAGATGTCTTTCTTTTTCATTCTAATGTGAAACTTCCTATATTTATGTATGTAGGAATTTTGAAGCAATTTATTTAAAGAGTTCATTATTTGAAGGACTCTTTAGGCTTTTCTTTCCCTTGTGAATTTTATGTTCTTTTCCCTGGGGCCTGGTTAAATGAGTTTAGGTAGTTTTGTTTTTCCCATAAATGTGTTCATGTGTGGTTCATGTGTTTGGATATCACACTTTACCTGTAAGTGGCTGATTTACTCTTTAACTAATTACATGTAAACAGACTTTCAGGTAATTAGATTTGCAGTTAATCTAGGTGCACAGCAACTGCGTTTAGGGGGATCTAAATCAGGGCCTTGGTAAACCAACTTTTTATGATATGTTTTGGGTTTTGGTCATTTGTGATTATGTAATCATTGATGATATATGCACAATTGTCTCTGGCCTTGTTTATGCACTGGCCCACTTTTTGTCGAGCCAAACCATACATCTATATTAAAGGCCTCACAGGATATATCAATAGTTCAAAAATGTCCTGAGATTGAAGATCCTAGTCTTCCTGATCTTGTTTGTGTAAAGAGTGCATCTGCTGGTGTCTTGCTATCAAGTCTTTTGCAGGGCATTGATCATGGATTAGGATGATGCTACCAATGGATTCTTGTATCATTGGGATGACCTTTGATTAGTCAAATTCGATTGGGGTCTAGACCTCTAAAACATGAGTTCTGCCATGTAGAGGTGGGAATCATATTTCATTGTCAACTATTTTCATAGGGTCCTTTCTTTTGTAGGTGTAAGATGTGCCACCTTTGAAAGCTGTAGTTCTCATGTCTCTCAACGGAACCGTGCGTTTAGTAGGTGGGCCTCACTTATTTAAACTAGTCCTGTGCACATAGGAGAATATTCTCAGTCAAAATGCGCAGGTAAGAAGCAAGATGTGGAAAATTGGAGCTGCACAGAGATCCGGCTGAGTTAGGGGTGTATACAAAATCGATCGATTCGTAAAACCAATTCAATCTGTGGATTCTTAATTGAACTGAAAGTAACTGGATTGATGACGGATTGAGCATATTGTAATCCGTTAGCAACGGATCGGTGACGGATTTCACCCTCAATCCGTGGATTCAATCTGATCCGATCCGTTGACATTAAGTATAAAAAATAAAATAAAATTAAGGAGTCTAAATATAAAAGAAGAAAAAACTTCAAGGGTCAAAATATAAGAGTTCAAGGTTTCAATAGATGGAGTGTGACTTTTACGAATTTAACAGCATGTTTGGCTTTATTTGTTTATTAGATCTCTTTTGGTTGTAATGTAGATAAAAACAGCTCTTTGTATTGATAAATTGGGTAGCTTCTGAGACAAAATAACATATTTGTAATTTGTATTTTTTTGTGAATTGTTAGCTTGTATGCCTGAAACTCTTTACTACATGTTTGATATCTTTCTTTAACATTAGATTCAATGGATTAAACTGATCTGATCCGGTCCTCCACGGATTGGATCTGTTTTTAATAGCTACGGATTGGTGACGGAATCCAAATCCATCAATCCGTATGTAACGGATTGGTGACGGATTTGGCCTAATCCACATCAATCCGATCCGTGTACACCCTTACTCTGAATAGGCATTCAACATACTTAACCATCTCATCTAAATTGATGAAATTGACAATCAGAATCAACTTATCAAGTTACTTGCCTCATATTGGATGACTAGAAATGTTCACTTACAACCTTGGGGCTAGGGTTATGTCCCACCTACCGTTGACCAACAAAAGTGCCGTGGACTAAACAAATCTTTCAGGACCATCCCTAACTGTAGTGCAGATGACAAGGGACTTGTGTGAGCGTGTGAGCGAAAGAGTATTTACCTGAGAAAAAAAAATTCCCCTGGTGATGCTAAGATAGCTGTTGATTTAAGCATGTTCCTGATTTCAACTAATCGATGCATAGATTAGGTGAAAATGTTGGCCCACTTGGATGTGTGTCAAACAATTAAAGCAGTTAATTGATTGGATGGAGGCTCTACATTGATCATCAGGGGATTACCCATATGACTATGGGGTAGTTGGCCCGAGAAACTTGAGTCCGGCTCCAAAAATCTTAAATCCACCCCCCAAAAACCACATCAAATTGAGGCATGCTACTTGTCCCAGATGAAATCCCAGGACAAATCCCGATTCCACATGGGAGGGGCAATGACTTTTTTACCCCTTCCATGTGAAATCGGGATTTCATCCGGGACAAATAGACATTCATTTGTTCAAAATCCGTTACTTGAAACGATAATCCCAAGTCCCAACTGGACGTCATCCCAAAACGTTTTTACTCGAAATACATGCCACATGTACGGTGTAGATGAGACAAAAGACAAAGCTGGTCACCAACCAAACCTCTTATTTCGTGTCCACGAGCTTATCTTGTCCGTTGTTTCGTTTCGATATTTACAATTTATTACCATCAGTGAGAAATATTTAGAGAGTGTGTTTTTTTCTTTTCCCCTCAAATTCAAACAGTTGATGATCAAGTTCCCGCGGGAATCTGGGAAAATGCAGCCTACATTTATTATAGAATAACAAGTATTTTACTAAAATGCAACCAAATTAAGGTTTGAAGGTTGGGATGTAAATGGTTCTCGATTTTCCGATGATTCGGAGGTTCTGACTCGTTAAAAACTGAATTTGGATCCTTATTTAGGCTCCGATAAGTAAATTAGTCCGGATCCGGTTCCACCGTAGTTCGGACCTTTGGACCCGAGACCTGATATATTACCTAAATTTTCAAAAATTTCTCCTAAAAATCATTTTTTAAATATTACTATCTACCTAAACCCGGACCCGGACCCGGACCCGTC
Source organism: Umbellularia californica (assembly GCA_028538565.1). NCBI lineage: Eukaryota > Viridiplantae > Streptophyta > Magnoliopsida > Laurales > Lauraceae > Umbellularia > Umbellularia californica. The sequence goes on from JAPQWN010000003.1 coordinate 97,762,498, forward strand.
CCATATATGGTTCTGATTCCGGAGCCAAGAAACCAGTTCCGAAATGGTTTCGGGCCGGAATCCGGTTCCACCTTCTCCTTAACGGTTTCGGGTCCACCATGGACCTGGACCGGAACCGATCCGTTTACAACCCTATTTGAAGGCTAATGAAAAAAAAAGGCATTTTCTTTAGAGGGTGTTTGTGTGCAATATCTTTTATTGCATAAACACTGGGAGAGATTCCGTGCTTTTCTCATTTACATTGGGTACAACGGCAATTTAAAGAAGGAGAATGCATTTTTAGCCGAATTTTTTGTGGTGAAGATATGAAATTCCTATCTACCCACGTCGGAAATGGATGCCACGAGCGAGCTGTGCACAATGGCACTCTTAATTTAAAACGAGTTATTTGAAAAAAATTAACACTAATCTTGCATTACTTCTACAAGAAGAAGGAAAATTTTGCATAGTTAAAACATTTCAGATATATGAGCCTTCAGTCTACAAAATCATTGAGGAAAAGGAACTAGTTGCATGTAAGACTATACTTTCGCGTTTGGAAAACCTAAATGAATGTATGTATACAACTAATTGATTTTTTTCAATAATTAATTAAGATAATCAGCATTACAAGCAATCAAATTGCATCTATACCAAGTTACTGATAGGACTAGTGTAAATAAAAAAAATGCTCGTATAAAATCTGATATAATTCAAAATGCCAAGAGTTTTGTTTTTGTTTTTCCTAGTGGGGGTATTTTGTGGTACTTAGCCCAATAGAACTAATTTTCTTGGTGCACCTATGACTCTGCAACACGTGTACCAAGTAAATTTGGAGACGTCAAATACACGACGTGGGGAGCAAACTCACGCATTATGCAAAGGACCAACACGCGTTGTGGGTAAAATACTTGGACTTGGAAATCAGGTTTCATGCAATTCCTAACCCATAGTTATCTTCTTTAAATCAAAAAAGGCAGTATCAATTCTCTATTTAATAATAAATTGAGATGGTGAACGATAAGATAAACAGTAGATTCATTATTTCAAATAAATATTTGTTTGATGGTGGGGAACTTCAATTCCTTATGAAGCATGCTAAGCTTGACTCTTTTTTTTTTTTTTTTTTTGCTAGCAGAGGGTTCTCAATTTTTTGGCCTGGACTAATCTCTCTGGGCCCAGAGAGAAGCCGGGTAAACTCCCATGTAACCCCAGCATAGTAATGCAGTTTCGAACCTACAATCTTTGGATACAAACCGTGGTTCTAGGCCAACTGAGCTATCCCTTGAGGCTATGCTAAGCTTGACTTGGCAAGTCAGTTTTTTTTTTTTTTTTTTTAGTTTGACAGATGCCCAGGAATAAAAAACAGGAGAAAGGCACAACTCATAATCATTGTGCTCAATCAGATTCAATACAGGTGACCGTTACTGTATAAGAATCTTGAGAAATCTTATTTGGAGAAATCTTATTTCATTCCTTTCTTATTCTTAGAAAAAAACTCTTTATCCCAATTTGAATTTCTAGCATATGAGAAATGTAATTTTTATCTTTAAATGTTTTATGTAAAAAAAAAAAAAAGGAGAAATAGTTTTCATCTTGAGGTGGTTTCAAGAACACCAATTTCTCTTTAAAAAATAATTTTTTTATTCATTAAAGTGTTTATTTAGCTATTGAAGAATAATTATCACTTAAAAAAAGATTTTAGAATTTTATTTTCCTATAACCTTTCTCCATTTAGTTCCAAGAGGATTACTATTAAAGAAAAGTAATGATCCTCGGTTATAAATTATCCACCCAAAATCTCTCCCACTTAAAAATTGGCCTAAACTAGCTCTAAGAAATTAAATACCATCTTAATTGTTTGCAAATCAACCAAGATACTTCAAATTCAAAAAATCCATGACTGATCTATGATCTATGCAGTTTCTGCAAATACATCCCTAGGGGCTTCGTTGGTTAGGGACATGTAGGGAAAATATAAAAAGAGGAAATTGTTTCTGAAAAATCTTATGCCAATTATTGAAGGATAAATAAAAGGCCCATTGGGTGAATGAAAAAACTTGAAAGGCCCATTGGCTGAAACTACACTGATCACTGGTGGGCCCACGCGAGGCCAAAGGCTTGTAATAGGGGTGTTCATGGCCTTGTCGGCCCGCGCTGTGGCATATCCAGGTATTGATCTACTTTTAAAAAAAAGGCCTATATCTAGCTAAGTTTGACATAGACCATAAGTTTGGCCCAAGCCTGCCCATTTAGTCAATCAAGCTCGGTTGAGTTGGGCTTTCTATCACTTCCTATGGCAAATCAACAGTGAACTACAAGAACTACTTATTTAGGCCAGACTAGATCACGGTTTGCACCCGGAGGTTGTAGGTTCGAAACTGCACTACCATGCTGGGGCTACAGGGGAGTTTACCTGGCTTTCCTCTGGGCCCGGAGGCATTAGTCCAGCGCAAAGGGTTCGGAACCTTGATAGAAAAAAAAAAAAAAATTCAAGCCTAGCGTAAATATTAACAAAATCCAAACACAGCCCGTGTATTCAAAAGGTCCAAATCCGGCCCATAAAACTCCCTACAATTAACACCCCTCTTTAAAGCTCTCACCCTCCATCAATGCCTGAAAGCTTTTCATTTTCCGATTCTAGTTTCTATTCTTTTTCTCTCTCTCTTTGCAGCATTTATTTCTAGAAACTCTTTCTTTTCCCCATACTGACAAAGCAAAGCTTAAATAAGAAGAAGGAGAAGAAAGATAGTTGGGATTTTCATCTCTTATTCTCTTTGGATGTTGAGCTCTATTCCATAGGTATGGATGGCCTCTCCATCTCAACACATATCCATTGCAAATTTATTTTCATAGCAATGTTGGTTTTTTTGGGCCTCTTGTGTGTCTATGGGTGGTGGGGTGGTTTGGGGGGTGGTATGCATTCATTTATTGCACTGTAGTTATGATACTGACAAAGAAAAGTGATGATTCTCTACTAAGGAATTCTCTCATAATGTTTGATGGTCCATCTATGTTACATTTGATTTATTTTGTAGAAAATGGGTTTTTCTTTTCTTCTTCTTTTTCCTTTTCTTCCATCATGAAAGATGCTTTTCACAGACCATAAGTAGATAGTAAAAAGGATACTAGAAATTTTACAGCTGCAAGTGAAAACTGATTTACCTTTTATTTATTTTATTTAGTGTTCCAAACTTATATAGAAAAGATGGTTTGATCTGAATCTGTACAGGTAAAATAATAGTTGGGGACTTGGTAAAATGGGCTGGGATTGGATGGAGATATTAGGCCCTTAGCCTGGTGTTAGGCCTAGATATAATGCCCATTAATAGATGGGTCAGGTCTCTGCTGTTTTTTAAAAATTTGTAATCCAAGCCTATCTTATTCTTTTTAAGCTCACTGAGTGGGAAGTGATTTTCTTGTTATATTACTATTAATCTGATGGTAATCATTGTCTTGTACCATTTATAATGGAAGAATATAGCCTCCTGATTGGCTATAGCTGGGCGTTGCAGAAGCTTGTCTAATCCTGGCCCGTTTATTTTTTGGGCCTAGTACTCACATTGAATACAGTTTATGGGCCTCAAACTTATGCTGAGACTCATCCTACTTGCAAAATTATATATGCCTTGTTTCTTAATATGTTACTGGATTTTGTAGCATAAATAGGCCCATCTTTAGCCCATTTTACTACTAAGCTAGAACATAGACCCGGGTCGTGCCCATGGGCCTAAAATATATCATAGTACTCCTATTGTATTTGAAATTTGGGATGGCCGATACAAGAAAGGAGCATTTATTTTGAGCGGTTAGATTTTACATAAGTAGGATCCACTAAGGAGCCGATATAATTCCTTGTGAGTCCTAGGCCCAGAGGATCTGGCTTCATTGGGCCTAAATATCAATCTGTGTTTTCCTGCCACCTTTGTATGTCAATAGTTTTAATGATTCATTGCTTCACTGGGTTTGTGTATTTATAGACTCTCTTGAATGATTGTACCTCTACTCTTAAATCTTCTACTGTCGTGCATAAAATTTCAAATTTCTAAAAAGGATTTGAAATTCTGTCATCTGGACTTATGTTTCTTATAGATCACACCAGAGTTTTAAATTATGGAGTAAATACGATGTTCTTAGTCCTTGTTTGGGAGGAAGATAGTTCAGAACCATGAATTTTCCCACCAACTTTAGAAATTTAAATATGCCTTTGTTGTTGAGACAGAAGGCAGGACTCTGCTTCTTTAGGGAGTCCACTGGTCCAGGAGTTGAGGGAAGAAGATGAGATTCATAGACTTCTTTAAAGAAGAATCCCAAGACATGACAAAGATCAAACATGGAAGAGAGAATTCAAACTCCTTGTCATCGCCCTCATCCCCGCGGTTGCTTATTTCTCGATGGCTTTCTTCTCTAACTCCTCGTTTGAGGTTCGCATCTTCTGCAGCATCTTCATCCAAGAGGAAGAGAGATGCTGATGATAAGATTGGGATGATGAGAAATAGAAGTAAGACAGTTGTGGGTTCCCTTGTTCAGATTGCTCCGGTGAACGAGGAAGCATTGGAATTTGTATTTGCAGGAGTTGATCATGGGCAGAGGATAACTGGAGAGACCAAGTGTGAGGAGTCGTTGATGCGTGATGGTGGAAAGGAAGGAAAGCTAGGAAGCCATTTACTTTCAGGTTCAATTGATGGAGTGAAAGATATATGCGCATTGCCTTTAAAAGAAGCTGGCAAATGCAATAAACCCATCTTAAAGAACTCAAAGGTGAAAAGCTGTGGCTCACTGGAGGATGTAGCTACCTGTTCAGCTTCTTCAGATAGAGTTGTTTTGTCAGGTGATTTATTACTTTTGTTTTGTTTGATCTCTTAAGCTGTTTTGTTGATTGAGCTGATTGTTATTTTACTTCTTTAATTCGGGCTTATCCGCTATTACTAGTTGATTGTTATCCCTTACTAAACATTTGGGGTTCTTGAGTATTGAGGTAGAATTGGTAACCAGAAACCTATTGATATGAATTAAGATATTGTCATGAGTTCTCTCAGTATTGAAGCTGAAAAAATGAGACACCCAATGAGATCATAGCCCCCCCTCCCCTGAAATTAGTTGTACTTGCAACACTTCAATTTGTAGAGACTACAGGGGCTGTTTCTGGTCTGGAGCACATACACAGATTGCCTCAAGACTCCTTCAATTCCTCCTGCATTGGTACCACACACGGATTTCATCTTCCTTATCCTATTCTTTCTTGGTACTCAGCACTTCCATATTTTGAATATTTGCTTGCATGTCTCAAATTCTCAATGGATTGGTGCAACATTTTAGGAGTAACTTAAGATACTAATTCGACTTCTCCCTAGTGGCCAATTCTGCCAAACATCCTAACATGCCTACTGCGTCTTATCAAATCTACACCAATGACAGAATTACTAACTCATACTAATCTTTACACTCCCCCGGTCTCCCCTCAAAATGAAGATGGTCAGAGATGGAGAAACATGAGTTTGGAAGACAAAGCAAGTGAACGACGTAGATGGTTTCAATAAGGTTAACAGTAAGGCAGATAGACAAACAGAAGGTCTAGAGTAAGATTAAAATCTAACTGTACATGTCACAAGGAAACCACATGAATAGATTACAAACAAGAACAATCATAATTCTCTCCAAGATTTAAACTGATCTACTTACTTATTAAATGTACCCTGATAGCAATACTGGCACTTATCCTAAAATGTTGTTTTTCGGCATCTGGGACATAGCACCCTTAGAAGTCACCATCACAGTCAATAAGATGGTCATTGTATTTTAATGTATCTCAAAGGTGGACTAAATACACCACTTGGATTAATTTGGGTTGCAGGTTTGGTTTTGGCTTTTACCAACTGTGCCATTATTACTGAAACTAGCCATTTCTTACCTCAGCCCCAAAATGGTTATTGCATGGAAAAATTGTGACCGGCGCACTTTTCCTAGGAGTTACGTGGAAGTGTAAGTGCAGGTCAATGCACTTTAATCTGTTTTTTATTTATTGTTTGCCTACCAAGTGCAAATCAGAATTGGACAAGTTTCCTATTAGCTAAAACTTGCAATGCAGTTCCTGTTTCCTTCAATGGAATGGATGACCTTTTATTCTGCCACATATCAGGTCATTTTTTGGTTTGTGGTGCTAACCTTTTTGTAAATGTTGATGTGGTAAAGAAAACAAATGCAACACAATCAATTGTTGAGCTTAGTTTGCATGCTTTTTAAAATGTAAATTTTCACATTTGTGTATTGTGGTTTCAGATATAATTAATGCTGTTATATTTCTTATGGGGATTTTTGTTTTCCTTTTTCAGGAAAATGTATAGATGAGGCATCTTTTAACTTGGGTATTGGAGTTGGTCTGGCTTTTCTAATTGCCAATAGCAAAAATGAATTTCATAAGTTGAAAGAGCTGCAGGCACAAATGGAAATGCTACTTGGAGACATTAAGAACGAAATGCAAAGAAAGGATATGATTTGTCCCGATACCAAGTTAAGTAAAAATAACCTTGCTTCAAATTCCAATGGATCTGAATGCACAGAGGATCACCTTGACATTCAAAGCCATGGATCATCTGATTGTTTGGTAATGGAACTTTCTACCATGGAATGTGGTCAATTCTCCAAGTCTGATTTAATGGAAGGGAGTGCAAAAGGTGTAGGAATGGATCAGCTTGAAGCAGAACTTGAAGCGGAACTAGAACGTCTGCAGCTCAAATTGGATGCTGAAAATACACCCGAACTTCGAAGGAAACAATGCATGAAGGTATGCATACATATTAAGTATTTTTTCTCCTTGTTCACATTTTATCATACATTTCCTTATTAGATTTTTCTGTTTTTGGTTAAAGGATCAGTCTTCCACCGAACAAAAAAATAGAAAACAATAAAGAAAAAGGTTTTTGTGGGTCGATTCTGTAGGAGGAAAATGAGCAACACACTATGATATCCTAGCTTGCCAAGGCAGTTAGGGAAATGAGACATCAAGAGAAACCTTTGGATTCAGTTGAATCTTTAGGTTTATTAGATATTAAGCACATCCATGAAAAACCATGTTTGATTGAGTGGGAATTTTATGGAAGATACATACACAGTAAATTCATGAGTGTCAATATATTCAACTCATTTTCATTTATGTGTGTATATACAGTCTCTTTTAGTTTCTAAATGTTAGTTTTGTATGTGAACGCACAAGATGGATAAGCATATTGGCGAAGGGCCATGAAGAATGACTGACTTCTGTCCCATGCCCCCTTCAACGGTTTCATCGGCGATGCTATATTGATCCCTTTGAGTACATGATTTGGCGAGGCCTCCATATCCTTGCAACTTTCTACTCTAGAAGTAAGACGAATAAGAGGCAGTGCATTTGATAAGCATTGTTCAACTCTTCCTAAATTGGCTACAAAAAGTAGTTGGAAAATATTGCCAATCTTTACATGGATTCTTACTCGCTCTTTCATTGCTTCTTCCAACCCCAGCCTGGAGAATTTAGGTAGTGTGCACTGCCATTTCTCAAAACTCCTCCATGTTATCTTTCTTGCCAATTAAATGTCTTCAGTACACTGTTCAGACAGTTGGCAAAATGTTTCATATCCAATGTTTGCTTGTCTTCCAAATCAAACTAAGTCGTTCTCTTCGTCCTCATTTTTTAAAAGGTAACAGTGAATTTGTTTGGTTAAGAGGAATTAAAAAAAAAAAAATCCTTTACAACTATGGGGAAAAAACACCATGGTATAAAAGAATTGAACCCAAAAAACCAAAATGCGGTTAAAAGCAAGCAAGTCTAAATATTTATCCACCCCCAGTTTGACCAAAGAGTCTGCAAAACTGTTGGCCATCCTCTCCACACACTAACTTCACTTGAAGCAAGGGCAAGGGAGACTTAATCTGATTGAAATAAAACTGAAATCTCCAGGAAGCTTGGCACAAGAAGACACTTGTCATCTGCATTTATTCATTAACAACTGTAAATGTATAAAACCAATGTCTCCGTACAGGACACTGTTGTATTTTTTCCTTTTTCTTTCAATCTCTCTCTGATTGGGGGCATTAAAAAATGCAGATTGTTGTGAAGAACGTAGACATGGAAAGAAGCATTAGTCCATGTTTCGAGTTAGAGTGTAATCCTCAGGAATCTCACAGCAGGGAGTGTCGCGGAATTTCTCCAAATGAGCTTGAGAGAAGGTTGCATGAGCTTCTAGAATCTAGACAGAGGGAGCAGATAGCAGAGTTAGAGTCTGCTTTGGAATATGCTGAGCGCAAACTCCATGAGAAAGAAATGGAGATTTGTTGGTGGAAAGACAATGTTCAATTCCTTTTGCATCACAAAGACTAATCTGTCTTGGTTGGTAAGAACTAAAGCACAATAACTTTCCATATACCGCAAACAGAGATGTCCTCTCAAGCTATTATTTACGCATCTCTATGCTATTACAGTTAGTATACTGTGCATGCTGAACAAATGCGCATGAAACAGAAATAGTAGACACAGAGAGATATCAGAAGATGGCTTGAATGCAAATTTAAGTATCTTTTTTTTTTCTCCTCATTATGCACTCTGTTGCTACAGTACTCCCTCCTACTTTCCATGTTTTCCTGTAATAATCTCCAGATATTCCACATTGGTTATTCCATTATTTGTTCAGTATATTTGTCAAGCTCAATGAGATGTTTAGATGCATGTTTGGAGGAACTTTCAGTATAGAGCTGTTTAGAATTTTTTTTATGAATGGAACAGATCCTCACCCAGAATGCAAGTTGGATCATTGTTGGAAATTAAACCTGATTGGTTTGATGTCATTTTTCTGATTTACTCCAGATCACAATCAACTGATAAAGTTTCTGTTATGTAGCATCCTGATCAGTTCATTGCCTTGCAATATCCCCAGTTTTCAAGAATTCAGTGAGTTCCATGTTAATTAAGGAGGCTTTCTCTTCATTTGTTTAATGGACTGGATGTCTTGACAGGAATTTTTGTTACTCCTTTTTCATGGATTAGTAGTGCCATGGATTTTGAAGTCTGCAGAATTCATTTTATATGCTTAGTGTAGCTAATTTGCTTGCAGTGAAATGAACAAGGTGTAATGGCAAAAATGGTTGCATTAAACAGCAAAAGGCACATCCATTTAGCTATGATTTTTCAAATCCGAGGCCCCCATTGAAAAGGCTTTTCCACATGTGTGAGGAAAAGTGCTTTACATTTGCAATGGCATGAAAGCTTGTCTAAGTCAGCCCATTTCTGACTAGGTCTAATATTTGGTCCCAGATCCAGCTCATAGGGCTAACAGTTGGGCCAAAGTTGAGCCAATTTTCAGAAAATGTAGAGACCTCTATGTTGAATATGTTGATTGGGCCATTTAGCATACAAACCCATTGGCTCAAACAGTTAAATATTGGGCCACAATTAGTAATGTCCGTGGACCCATATTATGCTGATGGTCCCAAACCAGTAATTTGTCGTAAATGTCGATCTTCTTGTAGATCCAGTTGATGTTTGAGGGTCCATGTTATGGGTCTCAAGTTTGGGCCTCATATGGACCATTTATATGGCCACGGCACCCTGGTCAAGCAAGCACGGGCCGTGCATTTCATGGGCCGAGCCATGACTGGCTGTGCACGGCATGTTGACCTGCGTGCCAGGCCGTGCCGGGCCTGGGCGGACCGGGCCATAGGCACAAAATAAAGTAGAGTGAAGTTAAATGAGCCCTAACAGTCTAAAATTTCAACTCTACCCCATTTGGATGGGTCTGGCCCCAATAGATGAAGTAATGTTGTAAGCCACATGTATTCCATTTCACTTCAACTCTCCACTCCACATGTGAAATCCACTTTATTTTACTCCACTCCTCATTTATCCAAACTGACCCATGGACTCAACCCGAACCTAAACCTAACCAAAATGAAGGAAGATAGTCTTAGGATTCTTTTGAAAAAATTGAATGAAAAACCTTCATTTTAAACTGACAGAAAGTGGGACTTTCTAGCATTTTAGAATGATGAGCTAGCAAACATGAGATTTCTTCTGAAGTAAGAAAATACCTCGTCCTCCTATAATACACCTCAGAATGCTTCATGCCAAACATATAGTTGCATTTGATTTGAGTGCAGCCAAACTGAACACTTTTAATTCCTGATCAATTTTTGGCGCACCCATAGTTAGCAGGATCACTTAAAAGCATTTGACCCCACAGTTGATGGTTTATTTTTATCATAAGTTTTGGCTGTCTTGGAAGGTGTGAAGATCTTCTATTGACTGAACTCATTGACAAGTTTGACTGAACAGCAAATACTTGTAAGTAAGGCCCACCAAATCGACGGCTCAGATATCTTCAACTGTCATAGATGGATAGAATGCTCAGACATCTAAAAGAAATGCACATAGCACTTAGTAACTTTCTTATGTTTTGTCTTATGCAGTATTTTTTTTTTTCACCTATGTAACAGATAGAGATGCCTTCAAACAGAACCAGCTTCGGAAAAGGTAGCATTAGAAATAGTAAATTTCAGGAGCTGTTGGGGAATCTCTTTTGAGTTTTACTGGGTCTTCTCAAACATGTTTGGGGAATCTATTCTATCCTGATCAGTCAGCCAAACTGAAGATTTGGTGACCCACTAATGAAAACAAAGGATTCCTAATTTCTAGAGTCATGATATGTCCAAAGCTATGGAATATCACAATAGTCAAATCAAGCGAATATGAGCTATGAATAAGAATAGAATAAGTAGATGTACAGCGATTACACCATAGCTTGGAATAGATTCCTTTAATGAGGTGTAAGGTATGATGGAAAAGAAGTACTGTATGCTCTTTCTCAAGAAAGTTGGACCATGGGCATTTTGTTAGCTGCCAAATAGAAAGTTCTACTCATGCTGATTAGGTTTATTTTTCAGAAATTAAAGATAATTAGATAAGTGGCATATTATTTAACAATAATCAGGTGTTTTTATAATTTTACCATGAACCACATCTATTAATCTAATAATCTTGATCAACCACCTTTTTTTTTTTTTATAACGGGAGGTGTCACGGTCATTTGGGCCAGACTAATCCCTATGGGCCCAGGGGGAATCGGATAAATCCCTTGTGGCCCGAGTGTGGTAACACCGTTTCGAACCCTCAACCTCCGGAAGCAAACCATGGTCGTAGGCCAACTAAGATGTCCCGTAGAGTTAATAGATGAACCTCCTTACCTGGCCTTTATAATAGTTGTCTTTAAATGGGGCAATGCCTTAAAATTAAACACTTAATATATGGGTCGGTCCCACCATCCATCTTAGGATATTGTGAACACATGAGCAATGGTTTTTCCCCTCTATCTTCAATAACCCATCAACAAATCAAACCTACACAAATGTGTACAACCGGAAAGTAAGATAAGATTGCACTAAGCTTTGGTATATAGTTTATAACTAAGATGTTCATCCGAGTGCTAAACAACTGAAAAATGCCCAACTCGACTTAGAAAATTAACTCAATCAGATTTTGAGTGACTCAACCAAAAACCCTAAATCCTAACTTTATACTTAAAATGGAAAGCTCAATAAGACCAAATCGGTGCACACTACCCACACTACACATATCTCTAACTAACTGAGAAACGGCTGGGGACCAACCATACCAAATTGATTTTTTTTGTGTTTTTAATATAATTTATATAACTCGACAAAGAATCAATTAAGGAGGTTGGTCTGGATAGTTGATCCTTGTTTTTTAAACAAAGTTTGCTTACATTATCATTCAACCCTTATGCATAATCATCATTCATATATTTCCATGGTGTAATGAATAATCAAGTGGGTTGAGTCCATTGCACTCCACCCCCTCAATGAATGCAAATCATTAAAGCCTTTCAGTGCATATTGCTCTTTCAGTGCATGATAATCCCTCTTATTAAATCCAAGCACACTTGTCTCTCCATCATGGATGGCATCTGTTGCTGTTCAACAATGCAAAATCATCATACCCACTTTTACAGGAAGTGCACCTGAACCACAAATCCCAAAGGTACCCTTGATTCTCTCCTAAAATGACCAATCTAACTTTTACAAATTGCAAAATAAGTCCACACCAGCTCCCCTTACATATATGCATTGATGTTTATATATAAGGTGGGGTACCTAGGTTGAACTCAGGTACCCAAACTGCAAACCTAACCGTGACCTGTTTTCTTGTGAGTTTAAAATTTTGAGGCCCAAGCCTGATCCAAACCCTAACAAGCTCAACCCGAATTTCACATTCGGTTCGGATTGGCCATGTGGGTTTGGATTTGACCCGACCCACCCCTATGTAAATTTTTTTTTTTATCGGTAATAATAACTTATATTAAAAGAAAATAGAATACAAATAAAGAGTAGAAGAAGAACTATGTAAATTATATTACATATTCAAGACCTTCTCCATCCTCATAACCTCAAAGTGTAACAGATGAAGTGAGGACCATGGTCCATAACATTGCTCATGCTGATGGGACCAAATAGTTGAACAGTCTACATCACCACAAGGGTGCACAAGGTGAATGCTTGGCTTTGCTCAAGTAGGACCAATACTAGAAGGATTTGAGTGTATTAGAAGGAGCAGCCTTATTAATAAGAAATAGAGGGTAGGAACAGTCTAACTGAATTGCAGTTGTCTAAATTTCAATCTGACTCGAAGATCATAAAATCAAAAACTTGCAAAAAAAACAGATTGATCAAATTGTTCTTGCTGCTTGTTTATTTAGCTCCTAAAGAGTGGTTGTGATTATTGAATCAAGGTGATATCTGAGCTGTGCAATCCATACAATGTCCTCCTTAACCAACTAATCACCATGTATGATTATTTGGGCAAATGGCTACATGATCATACTCTTTAATTTGAGAGAATTTAACAAATAAAATAACAAAATAGAATATAAAGATAACAATAATGGAGTTCCAATAGTTTTTGGGCAACATGATTTGACTGGGGTCAAGTTCTGTCATGATCTAAAAAACTAATTCAAGAAAAGTGAAGATTAGATCAGTTAGATTAGAAATGAAGGTTGTTGATACCAAATGATGTTGCCTTGATGGATCATGTGGGTGAATTGGCACCCTTGGTAGGTTTACTATGGAAAACTTCAGTTGGAGATGGCATCCAATGGTTAAATTAGGAATATTGTACCTGTACTTTTTGTCAGGGTTTTTAAAGGGAGAAATGGTCCTCACTTGGCCACTTTCCTAAGGAGAAACCCTGAGGGATAGCTCAGTTGGCCTATGATCATGGTTTGCTTTCAGGCATTAAGGATTCGAAATTGCGCTACCACAATGGGGCCAAAGGGGATTTACCTAACTCCCCCTGGGCCCCTAGAGATTAGTCCGGCCCAAAGGGCTGGGACACCCTTCGTTATCAAAAAAAAAAAAAAACCCTTCCCTCACAAAAATGCAATCAAACATAGAAAAATCCGCTGAGACAAAGCTTTCCTCGAGTGGACTTTCCCCCATTCAAACAAAGCCTAAGGTCTAGTCAAGGAGAAAATGTGGTGCAGCAAGTCCTTTCCTCACTAGACTTTCCCACATTCAAACAAGCCGCTAAGATCCATTTAAATAAAAAGAAAAGGTCGAGTAAATGGACATGAAAACTGTGGGCATGTTTACCTCCTGATTTCTCAACATCAAACTACCCTAGAAAAAAGAAATGGATAGGTTCTACCGTTAAAAAAAGAAAAAGAAATGGATAGTTTCTACCATCATTCCAATCACAACATTTGAACATAAATTGAATGATACAAGAAGGATACAAAATTTAAAAGAGATAATTAGTGAAAGGTCCCTCATATAGGACTTGTAAGGCCTCCAGTCCATCAACTTTTCCTTTAAGGCTTGTAGTCCATGCAGCTTGGACATATTTTGGTGAGAAGTCCCTAGACACGTCAGCTCATGGAGAGAGGTCCCTAGACACGCCACCTCATATATTTTTATGACTGATATGCCATTTCAACTGATTAGGCATAAAATTTTAAATCTTCCATCCTCCCTCTTCTTTTTCTTCAAACCGGACATGGACATTGACGAATTGGGTCTCAACAGTTGAGATCAATTTCTGAAGAAGAAGACCCCTGCAACAAAAAAAAAGAAGAATAAGACACCTGCAACGAAGAAGAAGACCCCTGCAAAAAAGAAGAAAAAGGAGAAGAAGAAGAAGAAGAAGAAGAAGAAGAAGACCCCTGCAAAGAAGAAGAAGAAAACCCCTGCAACGAAGAAGAAGAAGACTTGCAAAACACAAAACAAAGAAGAAGACGATCTTCTATGCCATCGCCAGATTTCCTGTGCCACCGTCATTTTTACTTGTCACCGAATAAGGGGGACCGCCACCGGACGCCGCACCATGCCATTGCCGGAATTAAGGAAGAAGGCGAATGGAAAATGGGTTTTGTGTTTTTTATTCCAGAATGAAGAAGAAGGAGAAAGTGGGGCCTAGGCTCTGCAGCAGTTCCGGGTTGGTTCCAATTTAGGTTCGACCTGACCCGTTCCAGAAGTCCATCCCCATTCTAGTCAAAGTTAAATTTATCTGAGTTTGTATTTTTCGTCAAATTTATTTGTGTTTTGGACAAAATCTATCTGAGTTTTTGGCTATTTATCTGACTTCTGGAACAAATTTATATGAGTTTTGGACAAATTTATCTGAGTTCTGTACAAATCTATCTGAGTTTCTAGCTATTTATCTGACTACTGGAACAAATTTATCTGAGTTCTGGACAAATTTATCTGAGTTCTGGACAAATAGCCTAAAGCTATTTATTTGAATTTTGGAGCAAATCTATCTGAGTTATAAACAAATTTATATGAGTTTTTGGTAGATTTATTTGAGTTTTTGAAAAATATAAGTGAGTTTCCGACAAATTTATCTCCATTTTAAAAAAATTTAACTAAGTTTTTGAATGAATCTTTCTGTATTTTTGGCAAATTTATTTGTATTTTCTTAGATCTATTTGTGTTTTTGAATTTTATTTGTGTCTTTTGAAATTTATTTGTATTTTTTAAATAAATTTAACTGAGTTTTTGACAAAAAGACTTGAGTTTTTTGCCACATTGTTCACTAATTTAGAAAATTGAGTTATTTTAGTTTTGGCAAATGTATTTGCGTTTTTTTAAATTTATTTGCGTCTTTTAATTTTATTTACGTCTTTTGAAATTTATTTGAGTCTTTTGAAATTTATTTATATTTTTTTGAAATTTATTTGGATCCTTTGAAATTTATTTGAATCTTTTGAAGTTGATTTTCATCTTTTGAAATTTATTTATAGTTTTTGAAATTTATTTGTGTCTTTTTAAATTTATCTGCGTTCTTTTGAAATTTATTGCTTTTTTTTTAATTTATTGTGTTTTTTGAAATTTATTTGTGTGTTTTTAGAATTTGTTTGAAAATCTAATTAATGAGATTCCATTAATCGTGGCTCATTAAGTGGTAGTTGACTATTATTAATGGGATATCCCACCAATCATGAGATGTGATTTAAATAAAGGGTAAATTAGACATATTAGGAATGAGAATATCTTAGAAGACCTTTAGCTGCATGACTTTTTTTATGGACTGTTGGTAACAAAGTCACACTTTGAGAGACCTCTCGCCGAATCCCCCATCTTAAAAAGAGGAAAAAAAGAAGACCATATAAACATTAAAGATATCCGCTGTGTTTGACTTCAAAATTTTGAGATTTTCATTGAAATATCGTGGTTTTTTTTTTGGTAATTACATTGGCATTTTCCCTTGTCTTTTGAAGAAATCAAAGCACTTTCATGTCTAATAAAGAACACCTTTAATCTAAAGTAAAATTGACAAGCAGAATCATCATCAACTTCTACCAATAGCTTTGATAAATTCACCTTCATTCACCTTCTTCCACCATATTGCCATCTCTCTCTCTCTCTCTCTCTCTCTCTCATGTTTAGAGCTTTCTCTCATTCTAACGGGGCTTTCTCTCTGTTTTTTTATGTTTAGAGCTTTCTCACATTCTAACAGGGCTCTCTCTCTGTTTTTTATGTTTAGAGCTTTCTCACATTCTAACAGAGTAAGTTCTGAAGTTGGTTTGTCTTTCTCTGTCTCTTGAATGTTCCTGCAAAACACCAGACATGGTTAGCTCCATCCTGTTACAGAGCCCAAAATACCATCTTTTTTAAACACCCAAAACTACTTATCCTTGAATTGTGGTTTCAAACTTCCATAAATTGTATAGAGAACAGGATTTGTGATATAAGAGCCCAAAACTTCTTCCCAGTCCAGAACCACTAACAAGACCATAGTTAGTTGCTTTGAGCTTCCAAGTCTTTCTGAAAATGGCAGCTTTTTGACAAGGCAGTGCTCAAAAACCACTTCATTAAAAACAGAAGGATCATGTTGTCTCAGATGGGTGGTTTAGATTCTCTACAACTTCCTTAAGAACTTGTTTGGTTTCGTTCTATTATTTTTTTTTTCTCTGATTCTCGGTCTCAGTCTTCTCAAATGGGTCTTGGTTTCTTTCATTTCTTTGGTTCTTTTCTGGTTTTAGCAATCTTGTTTAGACCATTGGCTTCTCATCCACCAAACACAGATGGGTTTTTTCTCTCAGACTTCTTTCAGAAAATGGGCCTGAATTCCACTTCTACTTTCAACCTCTCTGCTCCTGTCTGCTCATGGAAAGGTGCAATTTGTGATGCTCAAAACCAAAGTGTCACCAGTTTGGTGGCTTCTGGTCTAGGCCTCTCTGGCTCCATTCCTGAAGATACCATTGCAAAGCTCAAAATTATCCAATATCTGGACCTCAGCAACAACTACATCACTGATTTTTCTGCAGATTTCTGGTCTTTGGGCAGTACACTCATTAGTCTTAACCTCTCCTTTAATCAGATTCATGGTTCTCTTCCAAGCAATGTAGGCAACTTTGTGCAACTAAAATGCCTTGATCTTTCCTGCAACAGTCTCTCCAGTGAGATTCCTGCTGCTATTGGATCTCTTTCAAGCCTGCAAATTCTCAATCTCAGCAGAAACAGCTTTGAAGGGACAATCCCACCTGGGATTCTAAACTGCAAAGAACTTGTCTCACTTGATCTCTCTTGGAATAGACTGAGTGGAAAAGTCCCAACTGGTTTTGGAGCTGCATTGGCAAATCTCAGTGGTTTGAACCTTGCAAGAAATGAGATTCATGGCAGGGTGCCAAACTTTTCAGGCCTGAAGTCCCTCACTTATCTGAATCTTTCTAGCAACACGTTTCATGGTCCTGTGGTGGGTGTGTTCCAAGGGCCATTGGAGGTAATAGACCTGAGCCAGAACCATTTCCATGGCCACATATCTCAGGTACATTTCAATTCCAGCTTCAACTGGGCTGGTTTAGTTTTTCTTGATTTGTCTGAAAATCAGCTGAGTGGGGAGTTTTTCAGTGAATTGAATCAAGCAGAGTCACTTGAGCACCTAAATCTTGCTCACAATAGATTTTCTGACCAGAATTTCCCACACATTGACAAGCTCTTGAATATTGAGTATCTCAATCTCTCGAAAACCAATCTCTGGGGCCTAATTCCCACTGAAATCTTAGAACTGGGTGGCCTAAAAACACTAGACCTGTCGCATAACCATCTTACTGGAAGTGTTCCTGATCTAAGTGGCAATGGAGATCTCCAAGTTCTGGACCTTTCTCATAACAATCTCACCGGCGAAATTCCTCTGCTTTTGGTTCAGAAACTTCCTCAAATGGCTGAATTTAACTTCTCCTATAACAATGTGAGTCTATGTGCTGCAAAATTCTCGCCTGAGTTATTCATGACTGCATTTTCTGGAGCACAAGATGACTGCCCGATTGCTGCGAACCCGGCTCTCTTTCGAAGAAATAGAGCACAGCATAAAGAACTGATGCCAGCATTGGCAATCATGTTCTCTATCTTATTCTGTCTTGCAGGGTTCATCTGCCTCGTATTCTCCTGCAGGAGGAGTTCCTGGTTGTGGGCCGTGAAGCAGATCCCACATAAAGAAGTAAAGAATCTTTCAGGCCCCTTCTCGTTTCAGACTGATTCAACAACTTGGGTTGCAGATGTGAAGCTTGCAACTTCAGTCCCTGTAGTTGTATTCAATAAACCATTGCTGAATCTTACATTTGCCGACCTGTTGTCTGCTACATCCCACTTCAATAGAGAGGCTTTGTTGGCTGAAGGTAGATTTGGGCCGGTTTATAGAGGTTTCCTACCCATGGGAGTCAATGCAGCCGTAAAAGTTCTAGTACATGGATCAACAATGACAGATGAAGAAATTGCAAGAGAGCTTGAACGCCTGGGCCGAATCAAGCACCCGAATCTAGTCCCCTTGATTGGTTATTGCTTAGCGGGCGATCAGAGGATAGCAATGTATGAATACATGGATAATGGAAACCTGCAAAATCTCTTATATGACTTACCACTAGGAATTCAAAAAACAGAAGATTGGAGCATGAATACTTGGGAAGGAGAAGATATTGCTAGTGTTAGAATATCTGCATCTGAAGGTGTAACTACTTGGACATTTCGACACAAGATAGCTCTTGGGACCGCGCGAGCATTGTCATTTCTACACCATGGCTGCTTCCCTTCAATAATTCACAGAGATGTGAAAGCCAGTAGCATTTATCTTGGATCTTCATTGGAGCCTAGATTATCTTATTTCGGATTGGCAAAGATTGTCGAAAGTGAATTGGATGAGAATGAGCTCTCAATGGTATCACCAGGTTACTCTGCTCCTGAGTTTTCTCAGTCAGAGTTAGCACTTGCTACGTCGAAATCCGATGTTTATGCATTTGGAGTTGTTCTGTTTGAGCTGATTACAGGTAAGAAACCGGTGGGAGATGATTACCCGGATGAGAAAGATTCGAATTTGGTCAAGTGGGTAAGGGGACTGGTGAGGAAGAATCAAGGATTAAAGGCAATTGATCCCAAAATTCGTGGGACAGGATCAGCGATGCAGATTGAGGAAGCGCTGAGGATTGGGTACCTGTGCACTGCTGATTTGCCTTTAAAGAGGCCAAATATGCAGCAGATTGTGGGGCTATTGAAAGACATTGATCCTGCCGCATGTCAATGAAAGGAAGTGAGAATTGGTTCTTTTTTTGGTTTAATTTCAATTATAATTTCAATTACGATGTTTTTTTTCTACGATGGAAGGACCTACATGAGGTTTGAGCTTGTGTTGAACGTAATTTTTTTCCTCCTAATTCATGAAAAAAAAAAGGTTTATGTTACGAAGATTTTTAAGCCTTCCAGTTATTATCTGGTTAGTAGTTGATCTAATTGGCATTCAAGTTCACAATTAACAATCGCAAATCCTACCTGTCATAGTCACTTTGTTGGGTGTGTTTATTCAACTTGTTTCCTGGTTTGCCAATCTGTAGTTTGAGTTTGTCAGCTTCCATTAACAAACTTGAATTTCTAGTTTAGAAGAGTTATATTTTCACTGAGCTAATTTGTAGGTAATATATCAAACCGTTAACGACCCTGTCAAAGTTTATACATTGAATCAACGGTATTTTAATTGAACTACTTTGTAGGTAATATATCAAACTGTGAATGACCCTGTCAAAGTTTACACATTGAATCAATGGTATTTGATAATTTCTTCAAAAACAAAACCCATTTTAAAAATGAAATTTAGAGGGTGTATACTTGTACACGTGCACATTCAATACATTCAATCCAGTATGCTTAAAGGTAGAATTGTGATTCCCAAATTTACTCTTAACAGGTTTGATATTTGATCTAACTTGCAAACTATAGATGGAGTCATCAAATTCAAACCCTTAAGCGAATCGAAGTATGATTTATTCAAAAGAAAGCTAGTTCGCAGTTTGAACTTTGTTAGCAAGAACTAGGTAAGTATGGTCACTGTTTCCTTGCAGTTTTCCTGTAAATCTCTTTTCCTTCCCATTCTATTGTTGTATTCAATTATGAATTCTGGAACTAGGAATTGAGATCAATTGGATCTGTTATTAATCAGCAACAGAGCATAGTCCTTCCAGGATGTGCTTTGGCCCTGGCATGGTCATGTCTGCCAAAAGACCCAAGAGGCTGGCCAGTGCTTCTATTTTAATGAGTCCATCTGGTCAGTGCTAAAATCTTTATAGAATTTAGTTAAAAGGCTGGGCCTACACCATCCCATGACAAAATCTTAAGCCATGGGGTCAGTGAACACATATCAGTGTGGAGAGATGTGGATTTCTGTTTTCTGTAAAAAAAATTCTGCTATGCAAGCAAGATTTATATCTTCCATTGAAGATTTTATCCTTTCAAACTGAAGGTCGAATTGAAGATCTGATATGATAATAGTAATACAACTAAAAGAACATGTTTGTGGTCCCAATGGTCCCCATGGGTGATACAAAAAGTATAAGACAAGCCCTTCCTCCCTTTCCCCCCTTCTTTATCAACTTTATGAGAGAAACAGAGCAACACAAACCACAGGTTCCATCTGTTATTACAGAAGTACACGCCTTGCTGTAGATAAGGGGGCTCAGAATATTGCTTCTTGACCCATGACCTTTCTTTATTCATGTTCTTTGGAGACTTGACTTGTGTTTTGGGGGAATGAGGTTTCTAAAAAGCTGATGAAAGAGTACAAATGTCTATTGATGTAATGCTAAAGTCATTTTCACCCTGTGTGGCCCACCTCTGATTACAAGGTCCATTAGATTGGAAGGGACCACTATGGATGCCCTTCAGACCTCTTTCACCATGTCCTAAAGTTCATAATCATTTCTCAAGAGACCAAAATGGACATCTGGACTCAAATTGGTAGAACCATCCATTTTGCAGCATATAAATTGAAAGGTAAGCTCATCCGATCAAGGTCAATGTATAGTTATCAGAACCATTCATTTTTTGCGTCCTGCTTCAAATGGGTCACGATGAAAAAAAAAAACTGTTCGATCGCCCTAATTGTGTGATTAGAGGGCTTTATCTGTTGAATGTAGTAATCTCTGGCAATTCGTTAATTACCCAATTGCGACCGCAATCAGTTGATTAGTTCCAATCATAGTGTACTCTGCATTGCAGGGCATCCACTGTGAGGCCCACAAGATAAACAACCCTGATGATGCAGGGTGGAGTCCAAATCAGGCCTTTTGAATATTATCATTAATTTACAGATTGATGAATTGATCAGTTGAGCCTTGAGTGTACATGACTCATAAACAACAACATCAACAACAGCATTTCATTCAGTAGAGAACCCCAATTACTAGGCTAATCAAACCTACTGCTTGCAATGAATGGATCATCCCAAATTTCATATAAGCAACATGCACACAGATTTAAAAAAAAAAAAAGCAGCATCTTGAAAATTTTTAGATAATATTAGATTTTAAATGGTTATTTTTCTCCATTACTCCAACAGTACTGAAAATTATAGGGCACAAGTGAACCCAATTTTATATATGTTGATACTGTAAGTGAGGAGGTACTGCAAAAATATGAGAGAGAGAGAGAACAGTTTATCAAGATTTTATGGCAATCAGTATATAGTTTTCTCATGTGGGAGAGCAGTATCCAACAGTGTATTTAGAGAGGGAGTTAGGTAGGCCATGTTCATGATAATCCATCCAACAGTGTATTTAGAGAGGGAGTTAGGTAGGCCATGTTCATGATAATCCTTCAAGCATATTGTTGTTGTTGTGTTTGGTTGTCTTGCAAGCTGGAATTGTTGGACTTTAGGCATTTGTAATATGGGGAAAGTCCATCTTGGGTCAGCTCTAATATAACCCTCCAATCAAAGAGTTAAGATTGTCTCATCCATGTTTAACATTTCCTGCCTAACTTCTTTCTTTCAAGTCTCAACATACTAGTACCCAAAAAAAGTCACAACTTACACTGTAGTACACACTAACCTCCCACATGTGAAAACATAAACTAATCACTCCCAATAAATTCTTTAATACTATCTTCCCCTGCATATTACTGTGATTGTATTCTCCATCTCTCTACAGTCTACATACACCAAAATTTTCAGAAATGGGCCAGCCTATAAGGCCTACTTGCCCACCCCTCCCCACTCTGATACCTGATACTTGGCTCAAAAGGGTGCCCAGTTAGTTGATCCTCATGTTTGTATAGTGGGCCCGCCCGCAGTTCATGATCCGGACCATTGACACTATAGGCGTTTATCTTGGAAGTGGGGTGACCCCAAAATCTTTCTGGATTGTAGGATTTTGGTCATTCAATCTTTGGTCTCTTACCCTAATGGAGGACACTTATAACCATATGTTAAATTTTGTCTAATTCATGAAGTTAATTGTAACAAAAAAATTTAGACAAAATATGAAGGAAGCTTGGGGTTGAGAAAACTAGAGTGTCACAAACAAAGCTTTCCTTGTTAAATTAGCCTAGAAATGTTGAATGAAGACAGGGTGTGGTGGATGCAAAGGGGTAAAAAGGGGAAAAAGTGATACTCCTCTTTAAAAGGACATAGTAAGATTAAGACAAAAGGACCAATGCAATTCAGCTGTGTGCATTGGAATTTGGAAATGGTACTCTCTTCATGCTTTAAAACAGCAATGGAAAGAAGATTAGATTGATATATTGGAATGAGGGAAGCAGCTGGAACCATGAACTACTCAGGTTAATGCTTTAAAACAGCAATGGAAAGAAGATTAGATTGATATATTGGAAATGAATGAAGCAGCTGGAACCATGAACTAAGTAATGATTTGTGGCCAAACAAGATGAAGGCAAATAATAATAATAATAATATTGTGGAATCAAGCTTACATAGATGATCTTATTTTTCTAGTAGTAAGTGTAAGGTCAAAGATTCTTAGGGACAAATGAACAAAAGAGAGGATCCCAAGGGCTGTTTATCTGAAGACTTTTCTTCCCTTGATATTCTGTGGCCAGTATGTAATCAACTGGTCAACAGATTGATATAATAAAGTTCATGGAGGAAAGATTGATTAGCTAATAAAGGAATCTATTCACTAGTTGAAATTTTGAAAAACGAAAGAATCGCTTGGGTTTTAGGGGCACATTTATGCGATGAGAGGATTCCACGACAATGAAGAAAATTGTTCTGATTTCTTCTTTCTTCTTCATTTTTTCTAGGTTGGCCTACTGGTGCCTACACTACTCAACCATGAGTGTGTATAGGACTATGCAACCATATTGTGTTGGTTGTATGGTGCAACATTTTTCTTGTAGAAAAAAAAAAAAGAACTGGATTGCTTTTCATTGATAAAAGATGATCTGGATTTCCCATGGAAGGGATAGAAATGTAGAGTTCTTCAATCCTGCGGTATAGAAATCAAAAGGTGGAATCCTCTTATTGCACAAACACGTCCTAAGAGTTGAGAATCCGGTTCCTTTGAGCCTTGAGCCCCTTGAAAGTATGATAATCCGGCCCAATAAATCCTTCAGTGGGGCCCACCTATGTAATCTAGATTGCCCAAAACAACTATTCCTAGCATTGGTTATGGGCCAAATTCCACTCCAGCCAAAGATGGGTCACTGTGAGATTGATCATGTGTGCAATAAGTGATTGCAATCTTTTTTCTTTTAATCAATGCTTGAAGGTGGGCACAGCCAAACTAGAGTAAAATTTAACCGATAACCAATACACACAGAACTATTTATTTTGAGTGGTTTAAATTTCATAGGAGGGCCCACTGATGGAATTATAGGGTAGTGATGCAGTTAGAGACTCATGGCCCATGGTTGATTCATGTGAAACTCATTTGCTAAACAATAACAGAAACTAGAATAGCGAGAAATTGGATCCATGTGGGCGAAGCATCACAAAGAATGTTGAAGGCTAGTTTTTGCAATGGACCAAGAAGCTTGGACAGGCTTTTAAGGCCCATGGGCCAAATCTGGGCTTACGAAGTAAACTCGTCCGATATAATGGGTGGGCTTGGGCTTCTACGTCAAAGCACAACAGCCTGGATCAGCCCTGGCCCGCTTATGTCTGACTATATTATATATCTTATTTTGATGGATAAATTAAAACATATGGTTATATTTAGAATGTTATCATTCGTCGTGAATAATTAAGGTCATTAACTTTCTAATCCACTTGGAAATAGAATTTGGGCTGGAAATAACTTCTATCAGCATCTGGAAAGGACTTTTATGTTAGTTTTCACATTTTTTTTTTTGGGCTATGTTGGGCCACTTTTCAGGAACCGCTAGGTTAACTTGAGAACCCAGGGATGGATCCCAAGCATGCGTGTGAAACCAAAAATGGCAATTTCCTGATTAAACTATTGGCCCCAGGCTCAGGCTTGACATTTTTTTGCATGGGCCAGTAGTGGGCTTGATACATATGCCAGTGGAGTGACACTGGACCTAAATTTGAGAACCAATTATAAACAGGCTGGGCTTGGACACAGCCCACCCCTATTGAAGGGCTTGATGAAGCTGAAATTTTTGAGGAACTAATGAATATGAATACTTTCTGTTCTCTGTTTTGCTTGTTTCAAATCTAAGCATGGATTTCTGTATTGTGTTGATATGTACGGTGCAGTGGGCCATACCTGTGATCAATCAAACCCCCTCACATCACATGCAGCTATTCCTACACTCTTCGCTATTTGTTGACACTGTGATCTGAACACTATCCACCCTTGGATTGAATCACAACAGAAAGAGCACTCACAAAATCTTTGTACTTTGAAACCAACAGAAAGAGCACTAAATGGAGTGTTATGATGATTTGAGTAGGTTTATATCTGTTGATATATATTCATGGAAGAAATACCTCACTGAAAATATAAAGTATTAAGATACTGTTTTTATAACCCCAAAGGGGTAGTTCAGTTGGCCTACGACCACGGTTTGCACCTTGAGGTTGTAGGTTTGATACTACACTACCACACTGGGGCTACAAGGGAGTTTACCCGGCTTCCTTTTAGGCCCGGAGGGATTAGTCCAGTCCAAAGGGTTGAGAACCCTTCCATAGCAAAAAAAAAAAAAAAAAAGAGGAAGAAGAAGGATACTGATTTTATGAATATTCAAGATTTTAAATAAGAGTATACGACAATTGTATAATACTAATTTTAAAAATATTTAAGTTTTCATATACATAAAATTATGCCACCTAAAAAAATGTAAAAATCAAAATATTATGACATACCAAACTCAATTAGTAATATAATTTGAATTCAAACTTGAGTCCAATCGCATGATGAACCTAAAGATGCCAAATAGAAATGGTAGATTTTCACAGTAATTGTGGATTTCATGGTATGCAAATTTTCCTTGTCAAATGTTCTCACTCCAGACTTACCTGTGCATGTGTATTGTGATCGACACTTATATGTGCATTATCTAACCGCAAGACTACAATGTCGTCAAATAGTAAATAACTAAAGAGTCCAGATTATCGATCCCACGAAAAGAGGATGGAATAAGCAATAAATCCAATTAAAGTATAATTGAACTAAGATATAGCTTAAATAAACAATTGAAGTGAATAATTAATACTAATAAACTATGCAATGTAAACAACCAATTAACAATCTAAAATATGAAATTAATAAGATGTAACAAACTACATTAAACTAGTGGATGAGTGGTGGCGGAAATGGAAGATTTAAAGTGAAGATGTGGTGTGAAATGTGTATGATTTTAAAACAAGCGGTGTAAAATATGTATCTAACAATCTATAAGTGAAATAACAAATAAAATTAACAACAATCAAAATAAAAGATTAGGAAATCCAAAATCCACTAAGCATATAATTAATTCAAACAATGCATGTTCTAATTCAACTCCTAAATCTACAATCCAATTAACAACCTCTTGCCTAATTGGATTGGATGATATAACGATGAAGATCAAAGTAAAGAAAATCAAATGCCAATATCCTATATCATCATCTAGCTACTCTAACGATAAATCATTAAAATCAAGTTACAAAAGATCAAAGATAAGGGCTCTAGAGCATAAGTGTAGGGAATTTAATCCAACTACAAATCATCAATTGAGATTATCCAAGCATCAAGTGTAGAAATAGAGCATAAGAAATGAAAGAGATCAGCACAATTAAATCTAAAATCTACTAATTAATTGAGGCACAAGTAGGGAATTTAAACTAAAACATGCATTTAATTGAATTAATCACATTATTTAGCTTCAAAAGGAGAGCCTAATCCAAGAGCTTTAGCCACTAAACATCAAGAAAGAGCTCCAAATCGTCATTGATGATTTTCAATTACACACTCTCTCTAGATTAGTCACAATGAAACTCCTAATTATAATCTAAAAGTAAAAATAAAATTGCAAAAGGATTAACTTGCCAAAAGATTTTCTTTTTTTTCTAAAAAAACATTCCAATTTATAGAAACATTGAAGATATTTGATTGGCTCATTTGTTTATACCAATCCCAAGCTCTAACCAATACACCAATGAATTCTTTGTGCTAGAAAATTACTTCTTTTATCCTTAAAGTCTTTTCTTATTTTCGAATTCTTCAACTCTTCCTACGATTTCTTCATGTAATTTCTTTATTGAAATCTCTTCTTAATGTCCTGAGACACTAGCCAGAAGGTTAGGGTAGTCGCGGGGTCCACCTATACAAGAGAAATTACATAAAAATGCACTATAAATAATTAAATTTATGTATGATAATCCGATAATCCGTTAATGTAATAGAATGATAAAATCTATGAATAAAGAAAATGATATGCATATGAGATGGTGATAAAATTCCAACTAATGGGGGGGGGGGGGGGGGGGGGGGGGTAAAATATGCAATATTTAACATTTATCATATTGCAAGGTTGTGTATACGCTCAAGGAAAATAGTCAGTTCAGATAAAAATACCAACATCATTAAAAAAAAGTTTACAAAATGGGTAAGTCAATGAATTACCACCCGGGAGA
Source organism: Umbellularia californica (assembly GCA_028538565.1). NCBI lineage: Eukaryota > Viridiplantae > Streptophyta > Magnoliopsida > Laurales > Lauraceae > Umbellularia > Umbellularia californica. The sequence goes on from JAPQWN010000003.1 coordinate 97,789,319, forward strand.
ATAGTCCTATGGGATAACAAGACCACATGGATACCCTTTTCATTGAAAAAACAATAATAGGGAGGTCATGAATTTTGAAATAGGATGTTTTTCTGATATGAAGTACAAAAAAGGTAAGTTTTAATCATCTATCCTAAAAAAATCTAATTTCCTTTCCAAAGTTATTGAATTTCTTATGCATCCATAAAAATTAGGATTACTCACTGAGGAACCGCATATCTAAGAAACTTATGAATATGTGGATGGAATGTGTGCTTTAGAATATAAAACTTATGTAGAAAAAATTAGGAAATTGTGTGGCTCTAAGGAGAGACCAGCAAACGCAGCTAGCCCTTTGAGCTTTTACTCACCCAAATTGGTAATCCACAGGAGCACAAGATTGTTTACTTCACCTTTATTAACCATGCATTGAAGTGGACCACAAGTTTTTTTTTTTTTCGAAGGGTTACCAACCCTTTGGGCTGGCCCAGAGTGGAAACTGGGTAAACACCTCTGTGGCCCTAAGGTGGTAGCACTAGATAGTAGACTTAACATTCTGAAGAAGGGGGAACCGGAGGTCAATACACGATCTCTAGCTCCGAAAGATGAAGGAATCGTGGTCCTGACCACTTGACTAACTTCTTGGGGTTAAGTGGGCCACAAGTTGATTATAGTATGTACAGTATGTATGAGCATCTTTTACATTGCAATGAACGGATGGTTGCCCTTACACTGTGTAATTGTTAAGTTGTTACCCATCCATCATAATATGGCCCACCATGTAGACAGTTCAGATCACCAAATGATGCATGAGAGAATTCCAAAAATATTCTAGCTCAAGGTTCCATTGTAGAGAGAATAAAGGAAAGTTATCCCTTTCTAGTCAAACATGTGAAGAGCATCTAATTCTCTCCACTATCTCTAAAAGCTCATCTCGACCGTCAATATCTAAATCAACCATCCCTTGAGGCTAAGGGAGTGTTTCGCATCATTCCAAAAATTATTGAAGAAAAGCTTGTATAAGAGGCATTGTGTGAGAGAGAAAATCTAAAGAAATAGAGAAATAAGGAGATAAAGAAGAAGAGATAATTCAGATGTACAAAAGTAAGGGAGAGCCAAACAAGTCTTCCTTGGTTCAGTTTTATAATAAGAAGTTGCGAGAATGATGCCAAAGAGGCCCTCGTATTATTTTTCCATTTTATGGTGGGAATCATAGATGACCTTGGCTACAGTGAAACTACAATGTTTAAAGAATGAAATAATGAAAAAAAAAATTAAGTCCTATGGCACTGGTAGATTACAACAATTTTTTGTTAAAAGTCATCTCAATCAACATGAGACATGCAGAGACAACCCAATGGTGAGGGTGTCTCATTTAATATCACAAGAACACTGTACCACTGACCAAATCTAGGCTTAGAAAACATGTTGCATAATTTGTTAGATCTGTTGTTCCATTAGGTACAAAAATTTAGAAAAAAAACACATCAAGATTGTTGGTTGTTGCTAATTGTACAATCTAAGAACATTAAATTGATGGTACATAATTTTGAACTTACATTTTAGTGATCTTTGTATTTTAGATTGATGATACTTTCTAAGTTCTATTGCATTTTATAGTTACAAATTTTCACGTCATCTCAAATTCTTCTTCCATTCACACTTATCTTGCACATGTGATGCATGTGCTTCAATCGAAACTATTAACCTAGTGGACCCAAATCCTAAAATAAAAAACTAGTGGGCCCAATTAAAAATGGAGGCACCCAATAAAAATTGCAAACCACGGATCTTATCCTTGAGAGTGTATGTAGTGCGCCTCTTCAAGTCAATTGAGTTGATAAGTGATAATGATCCAACAAAATCATTCAAATTGGAGTTGATAAGTGATAACGACCCAAGAAATCGTTCTAAGAAAGCGGCCAATCTTGATAATCTAAGAAAGAGATGGATGACTTCTACTAATATTCTGGACACATGTACAATGTGTGGTAAGGAGAATGAGACAATTAATCATCTATTCCTTTATTGTGAGGTAGCGGTCCAAATTTGAAATGACTTTATTAGGAGGTATGGTATTGCTTGGTGTTATCCGAAGAATATAGCGGAAGTAGCAAATGCTTGGCGTGGTGAATGCTTCATTGGTTGTGGGCGTATTATTATGGAAAATGATTCATTTTGTTATTTTACGGTCTATTTGGAAGGAAAGAAATGAGAGGATATTTAGAGGCTCTTCATCTTCGGTGGTTGATTTGATATATAAGGTTGCTTTTAGGATTACGAAATGGGCTTCAATTCCGAAGGAGTTTGCAAATATAAACTTGAATGATTTATCTATAATTGGGAAGCTTGTATGGGGTGTCTCCCTTTTAAGGAGATAAAATCCGTCCCTTGGTCTCCCCCTCTTTTTGGGGTTTTAAAGTTTAATGTGGATGGAGCTTTAAAGGGTAAGTCAGGGCCGACGGAAATTGAAGGCGTGTTGCGTAATTGTAAGGGTGAGGTGCTTCTTATGTTCTCTAATAATGTGGGCATTTGTAACTCGAACGAAGTCGAAGTGTTAACTATTTTGGAGGGTCTTAGGTTGTTTGCAAGGAGATATATTGTTGCTCTTGTGGTGGAAATTGATTCTTCAAGTGCTATCACTTGGGTTTCTAACCGAAAAGATTTCCCTTTGAAATTTCAAATCAATTTTAATGAAATTAGGGAGTTTTCGGCTACTCTAAATGTCTCTTTTCGTCATGAGGTTAGATCAGCTAACTCGATCGTGGATGCACGAGCCAAGAAGGGGTTGAGAGGCTGTCTCCATGGGTGGGTGTGATTACGTAGTTGGGTTTGAGTTGGTATAATACTCTTGTACATTCTCTTTAACTTTTCTCTCTTTTACTTTTTCAACTTTGTAATTGTTTTCTTTTTTTAATAAAATCTTATTACCGTTTCGAAAAAAAATCATTCTAACGGACTCATCCATACATAAAACTTTTATGATATGTCCACCTTGCAAGGCATTAGTTGAAGATCATCTTTGATTGGATGATTAACATGGTTGACAAGGATTTATTTTGTTGATAGTGCTTTCAACCCCATTTGCCATGTGTAGATCTCACCTTGGATTGATCGTAAGTATTGATTGGACCAAATCTCACTTTTAACTTCAAAATGAGAATTTATTTTCACATAAAAAATGATCAAAATAAACATTTAATGAAATCTGTTCGAATTCACATGATTATTTATTTTTATAAAAATAACAATAAAATTATTGAATATCTAAATCTATCAAATAATAAACTTTTATGCAACTTTTACAATATGACAAATTCTCTCGTATTATTAATCTTTTTTTAAATATGATAAGCCCTCGTATATATAACTTCTAGTGCATCATAAATTTATTTTTCGTGCTTCAAGAATCGGAGTTGCAGTTTCAAACTCCATGGAATAGTTCGGTCTTGAAGAGGCCGAACACCCTCATCAACAATATATATTATCACTAGATCCTAGCCATCTAATATCTTAACTATGGCAATATAGTTAGTGATGTTAATGGCTGGGCTAATCCATATCCAAGCTCTTTGGCCTCAAGTCCAGAAGTCTAGGCAATTGGTTTCAGCCCCAATGGGCCAAATGACCTTTTTATAATTTGCACGGCCTTTCGAACAATTCTTTCAACAAATTATAAATAAATTACAAGCACTACTTATTCGGACCGAGCTAGGCGTGGCCTGAGGCTCCACGGCGCTTAATCCAAGCCCGACACAAAAGCGGGCCGGGCTTGAATCTAGCCAGGATTAGGTTGGGATGTAAATGGGTCCCCGATTCTCTGATTACCCGAAGGTTTCGACCTATTAAAAACTGGGTTCGGGTCCTTATTTAGACCCCGATAAGTAAATGGGTCCGGGTCTGATTCCAACTTGGTTTGGACCCGTGGATCCAAGATCCAACATATTACCTAAATTTTCGAAAATCTCTCATAAAAATCATGTTTTTTTTTTCTAATATCATTTTCTATCTAAATCCGAACCCTGATCCTGACCCATACCATATATTGTTCTGGATTGGTTTTGGAACTAAGAAATCGGTTCCAAAACAGTTCTGAGTCCGGATCCGGTTCCACCTTCTCCGTAACAATCATGGACCCAGACCGGAACTCACCCATTTACAACCCTAGGGCCAGCCCACCAAAAGCACCCATAAACGGTCATTAGTTTATAGTGGGCCCCAAGATTTGAGCCACGTGGCTTGTTCACTCACAACATGTATGACAAATCAGGTTCTAGATGATATATATATCAATGAGCCCTAGAATTCTGCATTCACCTCTCTCTCTCTCATCTTTTGATTGGATTCTCCTTTCCTTCTTCTTTCCATTGTCTGCAATTTGATTCTGTGAAGGCAACAAGAAGAAGAGAAGAGAGGTGAAGATGTCGGATGAGGAACATCACTTTGAGTCCAAGGCAGATGCAGGAGCTTCAAAGACTTATCCCCAGCAGGCAGGAACTATCCGGAAGAATGGATACTTAGTCATCAAGAACAGGCCATGCAAGGTATTGATTTCCCACTGCTTAGATTCTATTTTTTCTGATTCTACTTTTATGGGGTTCTGTTGGATTCATATAAAAAAAAATTATTTTTTGCTCTAGTCTCTAGATCTGTTGTTTGCTGGTTTTTTTTTCCATGGATTTGATTGGGTTTTTGTGGGTGTTTACAATTTTCCAAGAGCTTGCGGCAGTTGAATACATCTCCTTGTGATCTGACAAGTTTTAATTGGGTTTTTGGGATTTGTTGTGAGCCCCCTTTTTTTGTATTAGGGTTCTTGTTTTCTTCAGAGATCATGATGGGTTTTGTTTGATTTTTTGTGTTTACTATCTTATTCTTTGGTTAAAACCTTGTAGAATATGGTTTCTTTTGAATATGGGTTTTCTGCTGTGATTGAATTTCCTTTAGTTTCTTTTCACATATATTGATTTCTCTTGCTTGGAGTTCTTTTTTTTTTTTTTTTTTTTGGTTTCCTCTTTGTTGTTTTGGGTATGATCTTGGTATTGATTGATGTCTGTTGTAGGTGAATGGGAAGAAGAGAGTAAAATCTTACTCTTAGCTTTTCTTTTTCGCGATGTAATGGTTGAATTTTCACTGAAATACTTAGATGTAGATTGTGAGGCCTGAAATTAAACAACATATGGCCATACAAGAAATCTACCTTTCAGAAAACAGATCCTTGCCCCTTGTCTTCTTTCCATTGAAGTGGTCCAAATTTTGGCTTCCTTCCATTTAACTTGGTGCTGGTTATAGCACTTCAGTTTGCATTTAGGAAAATAAAGTGGCTTGGTTTGTTCTGCCGTAAATTTTCTTTAAGTTTATGATGTTCTACACTTTTAAATTCTTTATGCATTTGATTGTATTTTATGTGGTCTAGATAGAGTTCAAGTTCTTTGGATGGAACTTAATCATAACTAATGAATATGTTTGGCAAGAGCCCATAGTGCAGTTGCAAATTGCTCTTTTGTGTATCTCGCCGATATGGGAGGGAGTCCAGGCCCACAGTCAACCAAACCACTAAATTTGATAATTGAGAATGTTCTTGATTGATTCTACAGCAAGTTGGCTCACTGATATTTCCAACTTGGATTTTATCTTTTGTTTAGCATACTAGCATGTTTCAGCATTTTCTCTTGATATTGGGAAACTTATATCGGGTCAGCATGTAATAAAAAATAAGGCGAAAAACCCGAATTCCACGTCTTTCAGGACTTTCTGGGAAAATTTCACTACTCTTTGTACTAAATTCGTTTGTTTGCATGTTTACGATTAAAATTTTCTATTGGTATAAACACTGGCGGCTTGTTGTTTTCAAAATTACAAGCTAACTAAATACTTTCAAAACAGATGGGTATCTACTCCATGAAAAATGTGTTTCATGTTGCCCCAATAATTGGATTTGGAAACATATTGTGTTTGACAGCCTCAAACTTATCATCTCTTTTATTCTTTTTTGTCTAAAAACATTTCATCGAAAGAGCAATATGCTGCAACCAGCATGGAACAAAAGGAAATTGGTATAAGAGAATATACAATGGGTGCAAAGAGCATGCCACAATACTGCTAAAGCAAACATAGATTACATTAAAATACCCGCATAGAAGCTACTTCTATCAATTCCCTTTTTGCGAAGGAATCCACAACACCAGTTGCATCTCTTGAAATTTGGCATGGTTCAACCTCCTTCAATTTACAGTGGCTCTTACTCATTCAAAATGAAATGGTGTTTCCTTGAGTGTTCCAGTCAGGTAAAACCCAGGATAAATTCATCAGAAGAATCGCTTTTATCAGTCAAAGATGTTGAGATTATTTTGTTAAATGAGCCTCAAACGCTTCTCTAATAGACCAATTTTCAGCCTTATTTCAGTCTTTCACTCCATTTTGACTGCAGAAATCTGTTAGTTATCACCTTCCTCATTAAACAAAAGACCACCAATGTCATTTGTCTCCAGTTTCCCTCCTCGCCCCATCCACATTGAATTGGAAGATGCTTGAGACTCTGTTTTGCCTTTCTTTTTCCTTTGAGTTCCCACTCTTCATGCCTGCATCTTATTTCAAAAGAAAATAATTTTGCTTTAAAGCAACTTTAAACATATCTTTAGTTGGATGGAAAACATCCTGTGACTTGTTACCATTCAGAAGGGGTAAAAAAGCTGTAAAGTATCCTCCCTGAAACAAGCTAGGAAAATCCCTTATGCAATTCAGATCTTATTATTAATAAATTGGAGCTTTTCTTGTTGATGCATTATTCCCACCTTATTAAAGATGTATGGCTTTGATGTAGTAATGGTTTTTCATCACTTGTGTTCGGGTTTCATGCCATCGAAATCTTAATTCTATGAATTTAGAGTCCCACACATTTTATGAGGGGCTGCTTCTCGGTCTTATTTTGACCTGTCAGTTAAATCCTTGCTTTTCACCTGAGCATAGTTTACATCGCCAGAACCTCTAAATAATGTTGCATTATAGATCCATTTTTTGGTTTCCTGTAGCAAGCATAATTGTAAAGGTGCTATGCCTTGATGACCAGGGCTTGGGCTAGCACTGTTTCTTTCCTACTTGGAAGGACTCAAACTCACACACCGTCACCCAGCTATGGAGTACGTTTGGTGTCCTGAAGTAGCTGAGTGAGAGCCGGGATGACTAGCACCTGGGTTATATTATCCCTGTTGATGCAAGATAGACCCATGGTCCCCCATGGGTTGACCCACCAATGGGCCCAGCCCATCTATCTCGACCAGTTCTTTGGGCTTAGCCCACCTATCTTAGTTTATTTAGATTTTTATTTACCCATTTATGTTTTAAGTTGTATTTAGGTGGATGTTTTAATTTTGGCCATCTGGGTATTTGGATGGTCTAGATTAGCTTTAGGGTTATGTTTTCACATATTTAAGCATTAGCTATTCAGTTAAATGATTAATGAAAATTTTCTCGAGTGATTTTGGGGTGTCTCAAGTTCTCTCTTCTTTGTCACCTGCGATGGGGAATTTGACGTGAGGCCAATTTTTAGGCGAAAGCCTGACCTATCCCTTCTGCCCTCCACCTTCAGTCCTTGTGTCTATAGCCACCCTGCATCTGGTACCCTGCTCCGCATCACCTATTGAAGCTGTTATTGACTTTGGCAGTTGACCAATGTTTCACTTACCCATGCATCATCTGAATTTGAGGACTTAAAATTCAGGGACCTCCATCGATCAGGGCCAAAATCATTATGTGGCTGCAGTTCTACTGTTTTATTAGTCCATTTTGTTTCTTTGTATGGGACCTCCATCGATCAGAGCCAAAATCATTATGTGGCTGCAGTTCTACTGTTGTATTAGTCCATTTTGTTTCTTTGTATGAAAATTTTTAAAAAAATCACGAAATAAAAAATTTGAAATCTTCTTAAGGCTTTTGGCTGTCCTAGGTACACAAGTAAAACCTTAAGTCTAACCTAAAAAGAACCAATCTAATCTAATTAGTAGAGCTTTAACATTGATAATCAACTGTGTGTAGGGTCCAAGCTGCCAGTTTTGAAGATGTGGGAACTAATTATCCAGAAGGCTTTGAAAACCCAATAGATCACACATTTCTGCTCATATGCTTATAAGATCCCAAAATAGCTCTCCTTTTATGAAATGACAAATTAATTGTATAATAGTATGATATTTTAGATCACTCAACTATATATTATTGACAGGTTCAATTACTATGAAGTATGAAGTCACGATTTAAATCTTATGAAGATCTTATGGTGGGTTATGTATGTGTTTGGTTTCTCATTTTCCTTGAAATCGGTTTTCTTTGCAACGTTGCCATTTTCACTTGCTGTAGTTTATGGTAGTGAAGATTTTTTTTTTTTTTTGGTTTGTTATTTGTATCTCGTCGGTGGTCGATTCATAATTGTTTTTATGGTTTACTATTTAATACTTTATTTTACTTATTTCACTTGGTTGATTCTGTGGCACACCCTGGTTTCACTATGATGTTCACTTACATCCTAGACAATGTTGGATGGGTTCTAGTAAATGGCCCAAGTACAGTTATAAGACACGTGGATTCTGATACTCCACAAATTCCACAGGCATGCATACACATTTTCTAGTTAAACCTTTTCAGTAGGAAAGTTTTATACATATAACGACACTAAAGATATTTGAGTTGTGACTGCTATAGCTCATGTCATAGAAGCTAGTAAAATGAGTATTATATCTCGGGTTCAACATTTTGGTTATTACTACATGATGCATAGATTACTAATCAACAGAATGTATTTTGCAGCGATTAATCAAATTTGGCATTCAATACCAAAGTCTGAATCCAAGACTTGTACTCATGCAGCTTAGGCAATTGGCTATTTTAAAGTTACTTAACTTTTTTTTTTTAATTAATTTGAGGCATTTGAGACTATTTTAGGGTAACAAGATATAGATGGATACGAGTGACATGTACTGGTATGTTAAAATAGCTTGAAGATTTCCTAATCACATTTTTTAAGTTTGAAAACTAGATGGTTCTTTTTTTTTTTTTTGTGTGTATTTCCAAAGGTTGGAGATTATCGGAACTAGACAGTGGATCTATTCTGTACTGGACATTACTTCATGTCAATCCCTTTTGAGCACTTGCGTGTAAGATAAAAAAAGGGACCTTGTCTTTGACTCCTTTTAAAGTGTAATAGTGATTTTCTCCCACATTATTACTTTTTTCTGGTCACTGTTGATGTTTTGCTCTAGTTGTAAGCCTGTGGAAGAGCAGTTTATGGAGTGAAGAGTTTCATTAGCTATTTAGCCGATGCTTTTCTTATGGAAGATGAAATTTTTTAGCATGTTTATCATTTTCTTTTTTATATTGAATTTGAGATCCTTGCACCTTTTTTTTTATAATAAAGTCGGTGCCTCATTGGCATGGGAAAAGGATTTGAGTGTGTGATCCTTACACTTTACAACTTATCCTTTTCTTGGTGTTTTGGTGAACAGGTTGTTGAGGTGTCCACTTCAAAAACTGGAAAGCATGGTCATGCCAAGTGTCACTTTGTGGCAATTGATATATTCAATGGCAAGAAGCTTGAAGATATTGTGCCTTCATCCCACAACTGTGATGTAGCATCTTTTTGCCATTTTCTTCCATATTCATGTTTGTATCAGCTATGACGATTAAAAAAAATACTCAAATCATTTTTGGTGCTTTCGTTTTTCAGGTCCCTCATGTCAATCGTACTGACTATCAGCTGATTGATATTTCTGAAGATGGTTTCGTAAGTTTTCATTAAATGAACATTAGTCATTTATTGGAATTGAGCAATTTATGATGACTATTGATAAACTTGGATTGGGTTTCATGCAGGTGAGTCTTCTGACTGAAAATGGTAACACCAAGGATGATCTGAGGCTCCCCACTGATGACAATCTGCTTAGCCAGGTTAGTGCAGAAGCTTCTGGCGCCATTGCATTGCACTTAATATAGCCATCATGTCAAGCGCGCTGCTGTTGCTATTGCACGTGGAATTTGGCCAAATCATATGATCTACCCAAGGATTACTAGCAGGTTAAAGATTAGCACCCTTAGTACAAGGGATGGCTTTCTTACCTATTGATCCAGGCCCAAGCTTGGGCATCCTATTCGCCCATGGGACCATTAATGTTTAAAGAATTGGCTCAGTTTGAGCAATCTTGTGAGGCCTTCTTAGAACCATGGATATTAATTCCTATGCTTGAGGCCCATGGATTGATAATCCACACCTTTAACCTGATATCCGGTTGATTGGGGTTGCCCAAAAGATGATAAAATTGAAGATCGTAGTGATCTTATATTTGACTTGCATTGGTATATTAAGTTCCTATGATTGAGGCCCATCAGCCCACGGCTTGATATTCCACACCATTGACCTGATATCCGGTTAGAAAATTGAAGATAGTAGTGATCTTATATTTGACTTACATTAGTATATTACACTGTTTCACATTACTGCATTTGTAGAAATAGTCTTCTTTTGGGCCATTGTTGGGGAGATCATTTTTTCTTTCCCTTTTTAATTTGCTATCTATTTTAGTAGTTGCTCACCGTGCAATAATGGGTTAAGGGTTATTTATATGGAAGTCAAACCTATCAGTATGGCAGTAATTGTGTGCTGTAGTTTATATTCTTTGGAGTAGCTCTATAATTCTTCTATCTTTATTTTTACCTTTTCAGATTAAAGATGGCTTTGGAGAGGGAAAAGATCTGGTGGTGACTGTCATGTCTGCTATGGGAGAAGAGCAGATTTGTGCTCTGAAGGACATTGGCCCCAAATAAATGAGGGGAGGTGTCATGCTCTTACATATGGTATCATCATATGATGGTGTAGGCTGGGTTTTTTTTTTTTTCTTTTTATTTGTGACCTCAATATTATTAAGACAATTTTTAACGACAATTTGAGTGCTGTATGGTGAAGATGATTTTAGGCTTTTAATATAAGGGAATTGTGATAACTGCATGAGGTATTGATGGATATCCATATCTCCTGAATCAAGTTAAATGGATTGCATCATACCTTTACACAGTATTCTTTTCTTTTATCTAAGGGTTGCTTTACATGGTTCTCTTTGTTCTCCCCCTCCCTCCCTCCCTCCCTCTTAAAGAAGAGGTAAGGAATGATATTATAATGATGTCTCTCTGGGAGTTGTGAACTCCATCATTCTTTGCAGTAAGCCATTCTTTGCACTAAGCCATTCAGATTGATCAATATGTTCTATATGTTAAAAACAATATTAACTATCAAGCTAAATCCCCCTTTTTTACACATTGACCATGTCACTCACCCGAGTGTAATTTGGGTGAGTGCTTATGCAGAGAGGGTGTGATATGGAAGGCTTAATCCATGTGTACATTGTTGGGTTTTGATTCAATAGCACCCATGTGTGCCTGTAGCAGTTAAGCATTCCATGCAGTGACCTATCTGGTAAGGCCCTAGTTGTGGTCACCATTCTGACCCTTTTTTTTTTTTTTTTTTTTCTGTTCATACAGTGGAAATATTCCCTTTATCAAACGAATCTGTGGCCCCTGCTGAGGCATTATTGTAGTTGTAGGTCCAAATGGAACTCTTTTATTCTTTTCCTGTATTATCATTTTGCCATCATTGAATTTGAATGCTATCTTGTTAGTAGGTATAGACCTACCCTATTTTTTGGTGCCTGGTCCTACTTGATTTGGCCAAAATCAATGACCTACCTAATTTATTGGGTCCGGTACTTGATTGGTTCAAATTTCAATGTGCCTACTCTTTGGAGGATGAGCTAAGGATCTAGGAGGTTGAGCTTTGAATCCATGCTGGCCCTACTGTCTATGCAATTCAATTCATATAATTCACGAATAAGATGAAGATGAGAACTGTCTTTCCTCGGATCTGATTAAATGGGGGTGATAACTGGTTATTCATTTAGCATGATCTTTTGATTCAGTATTTTATAAAGGGGAGATTATTTGATGGCCATACAGGAATGTTCTCTTTTTTTTTTTTTTTTTCAAATTTTGACCCCTTTAGAAATATTATTTTGTGGACTTCCTAGAAATCCAGTCCCATGCAAGCAAACAGGCAGCTCTGTTGAGCCTACACTAGCCAAGTTGAACATACATGGGGTTGTATGGTCAGTTTTTTTACGGTGGTGAAACTTGCTGTTGCAATTAAACCACTTGAAAGGAGTATTAGAGGTTGGGTTTAGGGTTTAATTTATTAGGGTGATAGGTGGGTAATTATTATTATTATTAGAAAATGAGTCAAAATGGAGATTATATGATGGCCCTTTTTTTTTTTTGGCTATCGGAGGGTTCCCAACCTTTTGGGTTGGATTAATCCCTCCGGGCCGAGAGGGAGAGGGAAGCCGGATAAACTCCCCTATAGCCTTACTGTGGTAGTGCAGTTTCGAACCTACAATCTCCGGGTGCAAACCGTAGTCCTATGCCAACTGAGCTACTCCCCTGAGGTTATTTGATGGCCCCCTCGAAGCTTCATCTTTAAGTATTCACTTCTACAGCTAGATAGCTGGCGGTGAAGTTTCAGGTAATACAATATTTCTAATTCCTTGATCTGTGTGGTCCACAACATTGTTCTAATAAATCATTACACATGACTGTTTTGATGTAGGATGGTCAGTTCTTGAAGAGGCGGGACACCCTTTTGAAAAAAAAAAATGAAAAAAAAAAAGGCATATAAACCCAAGCCTATTGCAAGCCTATTGCCTGGCTGGTGCTTGAAAAAGCTACTTGTTTGAATTTGAAGCCTTCGGTTTCTATCTTTTTTTATTCATAACAAAAAAAATAAAAATAAAACTTACAATCACTACATTTTAAAATTTAGTCCTTTTGAAAATAGGTTTAATTAAATTCCTAGATGAGGAATAGCCAATGCTGTCATTGATCGTCTCTGTTTTCTTTGGTTGAAACATTGACTGTATCTTGGTGGGCACGGACTCACCTTTTCTGTCCTATATTTAGGTGACCTCAAAGTTTCATCTAAGATGAGAATAATGATTGCATGGACCTCACCAAGTGGTCCAGGATGAACTAATGGTTTTAGATGTGCTGGAATTTCTTAGGATGTGTTTTTTTTTTTTTTTAATTACAAATATCTCATAATCTATGAAAAATTAAGACAAGACACCAAAAATCCTCATCCCTGCCATTAATATTGAAACATTCAACAATTCGGATCATGAATTTGGGGAACGTAGAAGTGCATAAAATTATGTTTATAGATCGAAGATTTTTGGATGATTTTCACACATTTTTCAAAATCTATGAAGATTTTAAGATTTTTGGACCCATGAAAATGGCCCTATTTCTGAACGACTTTTACAAGTCAGATGTACAAATAATCACAAACAAATGTGATGGTGTGTTCTGACACTTAATGAAACAGTTATATATGCAAATGGGTGTAAACAAAGGACCCGTTATGCTAGTTTTTTCTATCTAGAAATGATAGGGTCTTCATGATGATTCCTTTTTTCTAGTTTTGAAGCTTTATGTATGAAAGAAGCATATTTTGTGTTTAAAGTGCTATTAAAAAAAAAGGGGCAGAGAGGCGAGGACTCCTTTATATATAAAGCAAAACCTAGGGGGTTTCCAAAAAGATTTCCGAATATTTAATAATCATGGGTCTAATGGCCTCCATGTCCAAATCTGGTTACACCATGGACCAAAACTTGAGCCGCCGCCGTTCTTACAATAACAACAGTAGCTTGGGGTAATTCAGTTGGCTTAGAATTACGGTTTGAACCTGGAAGTTGTGGGTTCGAAACTGCATTACCACACTAGGGCCACCGGAGAATTTTACCCCAGCTTTCTCTTGTGGGCCCTTAGGGATTATTCCCTAAAATTATATCGGGCCGTTTGCTTCATGTGAATAAATTCCTACTAATTCTAAGAGTTGTATTTCTATAAGTGGCAAAAATGAATAATCAACGGCAAATATCCAAGAATGAATTCCTACTAATTCCTACCAGATAGATAAGCATTTTGTGATGCAACTATTTGCAAGTGATATATTTTATAAGATGTTTTCAACTATTTAATTAAGAGCTATAAAAGTAAGATCAAGAGCTATAGAATGGACAAGTTAAAAAAAAAAAAAAAAAAAAAAAGACTGTATCTACCTTAAAAATGACAACCCACAACATTCAAACTCACCCATTTTTTCCATAAAAATATCCAATATTGTCCTCTCTTTTTCTTAAATTAAAGCTCTCTTGCTTCTGAGCATGTAGGTCAATGAGCCACAAAAAGCAAAAGAGAGCCCATTTAGGGGAAGGAGCAGCAGTCTGGATCCTCTATCACAACTTTTTCATGACAACCGTGTAACAAAACCTTGGAACTCCATTCATATGCCCAAATAGAGACGATCGAAGCCATTGAAGATGGATTTCATCCCTTGTCGTGTTGTGTGGCCAAATATCAGTTAAAAAAGCTTGGGTCCACCGCCTGATTGAGCACACGAAGGACACTTGAGCAACACTGCATTAACATTTATACGACGCCAGCATTGAATCACATTTCAGTCATATTCTCAATCGGATAGTGAGACTCACTCATTTCAAACTAAAATTAAACGATTAAATCCAACTTGAACGGTCAAGATCATCTTTTAGGGCTCGTTTGGTATTTTAGTTTTAAAATAAAGTGGAGTGAAGTGAATTACAAAGAAGGAATAAAATATAAGTGAGTTATGATGGTATTTTATTTTTAGTAGATTTGAATGAAATATTTTTAACTTTTTGTACGGAGAAAGGAGGGTTTTTTTTTTTCTTTTTGTCTTTTAGTAAATAAAAGGTAGTTGATTTTGAATTTTTTAGAGAAAGTTTGAGGAAGTTTTGAATTAAAGTATATTTGATTTGATATTTAACTTTACTTGATAAGTAAAATTATCAAATGGGTCTTGGAGTTCGGGGATTTTGTTACACGGATCCCGACCCTGACCGGGCTTCTACAGTTGACCTTTCAAGAGGTTGTGGTCCCACAATCGGGCATGGTAGGTCCCACCAACCGGCAAGTCACACTTAAACGCCGTGACTCGCCAAGTCACACCAGACAACCCAACAAGCAATTTTCCAACTTGAAACTGTGGAAGATGCAAATGGGCGGGAAATGAAATTGAAGACAATAAGACAGAGAGAGAGATCGATCGATCGATCGATCTTCCGCTTCTTTCTTCTTCCTATCTTCTGTAAGTGCATTCTACAGAAATTCTACTTTTCTCTGATGAGTTTTGAAACAATTCCCAGTTTGGATTTTTGAATCCT
This sequence comes from Umbellularia californica, assembly GCA_028538565.1. Taxonomy (NCBI): domain Eukaryota; kingdom Viridiplantae; phylum Streptophyta; class Magnoliopsida; order Laurales; family Lauraceae; genus Umbellularia; species Umbellularia californica. Next base: position 97,804,585 of record JAPQWN010000003.1, read on the forward strand.
TGATTTTTCCATTCTTCTGACAAAACCCTAACATCCCACCACAAAATCTATGTAGTTTTGCAGGCAATTCTCGAGGAATCCCTATAAATGTTAGTTTTGATTGAATCTCAACTGATTTCTCTGTTTAGGGTTTTTGTTGCAAAAAGTTTGTATCTTTTTACTGTTAAACCCTAAAAACTCTCTGTAGCTAGATCTTGAAGAAGATGGGTGTGGAGAACTACCATGTAATAGAGCTGGTAGGGGAAGGATCTTTTGGCAAGGTTTATAAAGGGCGGCGCAAGTATACAGGACAGGTTTGTTTGAATCCTATATAAGCATGCATAGAGCTTATTTTACTTGTTGTTATAGTAAGCATTGTTGTGATGAAGATGCTGCTTTTGATTGCAGACTGTTGCCATGAAATTTATTCTTAAGCATGGGAAAAGCGAAAAGGACATTCACAATCTGCGACAGGAAATTGAGGTATTGTTTTCGATCAAAATTCATTCTAATTTTGGTCAGTTTGTATAACCCTTTTCTGCGGTGGTTGCATTGGATGAACCCATTTATGGATGTGGCTATGTGAAGTTGTTTGTGATAGTTATAGGTGGGTGATAAGATTCAGGTGGCATTGGGCGTGATTTGTGATATGGGTCAATTTTGATCTTTGTGAATTGTAATTGGCCCAGGAGATATTCATGGTAGAGTTGTTTTCTACATATAGCTGTCTCATGTTTCTCTCCACGGGAGCAGGACTGCTGCAATCTAGTGGTCATTGGAGTGATTTTGAAGCCATTCAATGCAATTTGTAGGGTGTACTGTATGTTGATTCAGCTGTATCAGCTCATCTATCTTGATGATAGATGGGATCCACCGTGCAATTAATGTTCATCTGTCATCGAGACATAATCATTTCTATTAATATTTCTGACAGACGGAATATTTTTCCATTAAATTTAGGCAGACTTATATTTTTGGTTTGTGCTGTACAGTCATGATCTATTCTATCTTGCTGTTTTTTTCTTTTTTGGTTCTTATTAGTTAATTTGATCTAATCTATGATGACATCTGGATTCTACTTATCCTGTAATGCCTAGATTTTAAAGAAGCTGAAGCATGAAAACATAATTGAAATGCTGGATGCGTTTGAGAGCCCCCAAGAGTTTTGTGTTGTCACAGAATTTGCACAGGTGATCCTTTTTTTTTTTTTTTTAAATGGATGCAGGGGGGGATAAAACGTGTTCAGATTCATAACAGTTACTGTTTCAAAAAAGATTCATGGCAGTTAATGGAGCCATAATACTTCGCACTTGTTACTTTTGTAGGGGGAACTTTTTGAAATTCTTGAGGATGATAAGAGCTTACCGGAAGAGCAAGTGCAAGCAATTGCTAAGCAGTTGGTATTTTTTGCTGAAATCTCCTTTTTTCCCCCCTTTATTGGGACTGTTTTTATTTTATTTGATGGAAATATGTTTGCATTTGCTCTTTTCTTTTTCCTTTTTTTGGAAGCCAATAACTTATTTAATATGAATGTTACTATGCTTCCAAACCATTTCAGGTAAGAGCATTGCATTACTTGCATTCTAACCGTATTATCCATCGCGATATGAAACCCCAAAATATTCTCATTGGGGCTGGTTCTATTGTTAAGGTAAGTTTTCAAAATGCTCTCTCTCTCTCTCTCTCTCTCTCTCTCTCTCATGCAGGCATGTGCATGGACAGATTTTTCCTGCACCTTCTGTTTTTCTCTCGTTTTATTTTTTATGTTATTTTTTAATATATTGATAGGTAACCTTGTTAACCATTCTGAGGTCTGCAATTTGTCTCCAAACTCAACAAAATTAGCTTTTGATGAATTTTAGGCAATAGAAAATTGTTACCATCATTGAGTTTCTATTTAGTTAACATTAACAACTGACTGCTGACAAGCTATAAATATTATCCTTTATACACTGGCTGTATATTATAACTCTGCCCTTTTAATTTTTTCCTCTTTCTTTCTGTTAATGACTACACAGTCTACACTAGTTGCATGCTTTACTGTTACCAGTGTTACCGATACTCCCACCATTGAAGTGATTCATGTTTCTTTCCAAGTTCTCCTGTTAAACTTTGTTGCAAGTAAGAAAGGCATAACACCTTTCCTTTGGCTTCTCACAGCTTTGTGATTTTGGATTTGCCCGGGCAATGTCGACAAACACTGTTGTCCTGCGATCAATAAAAGGTTAGCTTATGTCAGCTCATGAGCAACTAAAATTTTACAAATCCATACCATGTTTTGTTTTGGGGTTATAATATTTTTCCATACTTTGTGTTCTTTTGAATTATGGCTACCACTTTTGACTCAACAATATCTTTACTTGCAAACATTTATCATCAAGGGTCCTTTTACTTTGATTCTTATTCAGCTTTTTTCATGCCAAAATATTCTTTCTGTGCAACATTATTCTCAAGGACTGCCATGTGATTCTGCACTGGGTATTGTTTATCTTAATTATATATTGTAAATTGGCAGAGCCAGCAGGCATTTTTCAATGTCAAGAAATCTTGCATATCTATAAAAAAAAAAAATTCACGTGAATGGGCCTGTCATTGTAAACTAGGTCAGTGAGTGGGTTGATACGAAAGCATGGTCTTGTTGAAGCTGGGCATCTGTTATGTGATCATTCAAAGATCTGAATGCTTATGCATTGTCTGACAGTTGGTATTTAAATCCCTGCTTAGGCTACTATGGTGCATTTCTTAACCAATACTTACCTGAATCCCCGCTGTTGACTATGCTTCTAAACCAGTACTTGTGAGCTGCATTTCTTAAGTAACTCAAGGGGTGGGTCTTGATTCTTGTTACCAGTTTTGGTAGCTGAATTTTCTGTCTGCTGCTATTACTCAGGTACCCCACTATACATGGCTCCAGAATTGGTACGTGAGCAGCCCTACAACCACACTGCAGATTTATGGTCTCTTGGAGTTATTCTGTACGTATTTTTTTCCAGCCTATATCTCTTTTCTAATGGATAGTACCATAGTCGCTGAAATTTTGTTTTACTTCCATATTTGGGAATGTTTCATGATTTGGCTGGGGGAAGGGAGTGAAACATTGCTGGTATAGTTCTGTTATGCTCTGTTAGCACGATAACGGTCGCTTGCTTTTCACTGTTGTGTTGGTTTTCTAGTTCTGAATGGTTTTGTATGTTGGTGTGTTGGACTTACAGAGGAAGGGGCAAGAAGAATTCCACTATACAATGGCATTTTGTATGATTGTTCGATATTTTCCTAAATTTGTCAAAATAACTCTTCATGAACTGTGTAGTTTGATAAAAAAAATTGCATTGACTAATGCTGTTATGGATTATTTGACAAATTCAATATTCTATAGTCGCAGGACTGCATCTATGTTTTTTTCTTTATGAATTTGATATCTTCAGGGCATGTCTATAAATATTGCATGATTTCTGTCTTTTTATTTCTAATCTTTTGAGTGTTAGCTGTGATTAGCGAAGGACCAAAGAAGCTGTTCCTTAAATTGGAGACAAGAAACCTGTAGATTTTTATGGTGCCCTCTTTATTCAATTCTTTAAATTTTCCATGGTAAGCCAGATGATAAGATTCATATTTAGGACATGTTTGTGTAATGTTGGAATTCTCATTCTGTGGATTTCCATTTTTACGACCACCACCATCACACACACACCCCCACACACACCCACCCCAAACCCATTACCACCACAACCACACACACACCACAGAGGAAATGGTTTTCCATGGACTTGAGAAAAACTAGTTCAATTCTCTCCTTTTTTCCATGTGGAAAAAAGCTGTGCCAAACCACAAATTATGGGGCTTTTCTGCTACTGTGGAATCCTTGGTGTTACACAAACATGTCACTATAATCTGGAATTTATAGAAAGTTGGAAAATGGTCTTTGGAGATTGATCTTACGGTTGCAAGTATTGTTAAACTAGAAAAATGTGGTAGAGAACACTCTGGTTCTCTACCAGAGATGGGGTAGAGAACCAGTGATATCTACTGGAAGAATCTGAAGCATCAACTTGCATATTTGTATAAGTTATTTTAGCATCATTCACAACTTAGAAAATATGGTTGAGTTGATTTTAATTCAATGTCATCAAACTAGAAGAAATACATATATATGTTAATAATTTTTTTCAATGGTTTGATTCAAGTTGAAAGAAAAACTATATTCTGTAAATTGATAATGATCTTTATTGTCATCTGAGATGGTTGGATATATGTGCAAAAGCATGGAAAGTGCACCCTCACAAAGAATTGAATAGTTTCAAGTGCAAGGAACCATCACATTTATAGATTGTGGAGTGACTAAAATAATGACTTCAAACAAAAAATGAGCGGAAAAGTAGAGCTCAGAGCTCCAGATAGATGGGCTACAGCTTCGATGGCGGTGATGATGTTGTCTAAAGCGGGAACTTTGTGTTTATTGGTTGACAAGCTTATGGTTGGACAAGGGGAGACGATGGTTTCTTTTGTCTCATGTGGTTTTCCGTCCTTTTTTAAAACATATTCAAAACTATATTATTTGTTATGCTTAACATAGGATGTATGACGCTTGTAATTCGCTTGGCTTTTCTATGAACATACAAGTGTTGATTGAATCAGACGTCAATGTTCCTTTATCAACTGAATGAAGACTTGCACTTCATAAATGTGTGGCTTTGCTTTATATCTTCTAATTCATTTTCTTTATCATAATTTTAAAGAGTAATTGAGTATGGAGCTTATCCAGGTATGAACTGTTTGTTGGTCAACCACCATTTTATACAAATTCCGTATATGCACTCATTCGACACATTGTCAAGGTGAAATTCCACACATTTAAGCTTCAGATCTTATAATTTACTATGCATTGCATGGGACTGAATTTGTTTCTATGCTATTTGATAGGACCCTGTAAAATATCCCGACAACATGAGTCAAAATTTCAAAAGCTTTCTGAAGGGTTTGCTCAACAAGGTTGTTAACGTTCATACTTTTGAGTTAAAACTCGAATCACTAGGTGCTTTACAATATCTTTGTGTAGTCTTCACTTAGATTCTTTTTTCTATGTCATTGCTTCTCAAATTTCAAAAAGCAGGAACCACATAAAAGGTTGACTTGGCCTGCACTTCTGGAACATCCATTTGTCAAAGAAACCTTAGATGAGCTTGAGGCCAGGGTAATGCTTCAACCATACATCTAATTTGAAAACAGCTAAGAATATATTTTATATAAGTTCACTTGTTTGTTTGCACTCACAATCAGACTCTCTTGCATAACCATGAAATCTGCACCTTCAACCCACGTTTCATGAATCCAAACCATCGTCCTGTGAATTGGCAGGTGATGCATTCTGGATTGTTGGAGTCGCACTCTGGTTTTGAAACTGCTGGATAATCCATCAGTGACACCACACCTGTAAAGCATTCAAAATTCTAAAGTTCCATTTATTATTAAATATGTAGCACAACACAAATAAACAAGACTTAGTGATTGTTGCGGGATTTGAAATCCTCTTTACAAGCAATATTTGACCATCTTTCCCTTTACACAAACGATTTAAAAGTAAACAAGAGTTCCTACTGGGATTTAGGACTTCTCTAATTGGTTTATTTACTTTTTCCCAATTGGTTTGTTAACATTAAAGATTTTCTTAAAAGAATCTTAATTAAGTTGGGACTCCTAAAAGACTTCCTAATATAACTTTGGATAGTATTAGGATTCCTAACTATTATAGATCGATCCTAATGATTAGGAATTGATTGACCAAAGCAGTAAACACACTTCTGCGACTCCTATACTTTTCTGCCAACTAAAAACATACCAGTTGTATTTTAATTGCTGTATTGATGCAGACCCGGATCCTCAATCGGAAAATAGATCAATCTTCCAAGGGATTAATTGAATCCAAGATGAATTCAAGCAGTAGGGCACATTCAAATAATGGGAAACACCATAATTGAAGAGAAAACGCAGAAGAAATCAACCAATAACAGAAATAAGTTAGAATTAAAACTCCACAGTAGCAATTGGTCTAATTGGGCTTGTGGGCTGAACCCAATGGACCGGGTTGATTCGTGGTCAATGGGTAGGCCCAGCTGACTTGGTCCTGGTCATTACTGCATCACATGTGGGGTTCAAGGAAGGAGCTGAATGTGGTGAACCCTTTTGATCTCCCAAGCCATATGAATCTTTATTGGCCAGCACCCAAATGACCTGAATTCAATAGTTTGAATTTGTGAAAGGTGGGCCACATAGTATTTGAAAAGCTCCCACAAACTATTCATGTATTGGTCTCCAAAGCTTCTCTTCCTTTTTTCTTTAACAGTAATGAGATTTATGGAAGCCTTTAATGTTTGGTGATACATTAGGAATTGCGTGCTGCTACAGTTGCAACCAGGGGATGTGATGCAGCTTGGAAAGGGGAAGTGAACCATGAGCTTAGTTCAACTATCAAAACCTCTACTGCCAGTCCTGAGAGTGAGGCCTCCAGTTACACATCACATTCACAGTTTTTGAGGTCTTCATTTTCTGACTATCTTTTTAAAACTGATTACAGGTAAGAGCCACTATTCTGCTCTTGAGCATCGCAATGCTAGGCATCATTCAGGAGAGAGGCAAGCAGAGAGTCATTATGCCAATTCTCCACAGCAAGTGGAACCATCAGGAAATTCAGTTTCAGTTGGTATTGTTCCTTCAGGTATTGTCCGTGAAGGTTTCTTAACACCACTTTATTTTACCTTTGGTTTGATAAGCTATGCTTGATAGGGTTGAAGAGATGAATTTATTGCAGGGTAGGGGAGAGCAATAGTTGGCTATAATATTTATTGATTTCTTACTAATTATTTGAAAATTAAGTTTTTGAGAAATTTTCAATTATATCCAAACAAAATTCTAAATTTGAACATAGGTCAATCATTTTCCAATACATAATTTCTCAAAACTTTGTGAGCATTAAAATATAGAAATACTATGGTTAATTATAATGAATCAAAATTGCTTAATATAATCCTTTTCTTTATATTTTAACTCTGAGGTTTGTCTCTCTCTCTCTCTCTCTCTCTCTCTCTCCAATCAAAATCTAACTCTTGTCGAGTGTTTTTTACATGTGAACTAATCATTACAATTAATTAATGAAAGTTCTTCAGTTGGTTTGTTGTGATTGTTTGGTGAGTCACAATGTTGTGGCAGGCATGGATGATCAAGAGGGCAGCACTCGAAGTCATTGAGGTGTAAATGATGTTAGGACCCTTTGATATATATTGCTGTCATTCGCTAATAGCTCGAGCTTTTGATGTTTCTCGTTATTAACATGGTATAAGAGCCGGGGGCCATTTGTTCAAATCCCTGGGGATATGTTTCTCTCCATGTTGGTCATTTGGTGTGTTTTTGTCCACGTGTGGAGCCCCACATGTGAGGGAGGCTGTTAGGACCCTTTGATATGCATTGTTCTGTCGTTTACGAATAGTTTGAGCTTTTGATATTTCTGGTTATTAACAAATGTTATGATAACGATGAGTTAGGAGTTCGGATCTGTGAGTGGCTCACTCGTGCTTCTAGTGTGGTGTGGAACTGCATAGTGGGGCCTACCTGTGGAATATCCGAACCACTCAAAACAAATGTTTATACTGTAGTAAGGCTTCCGTTAAGATTTTCTGCAGCAAAAGTTTGTCCTGAGAATAATATATGCTCAACCTTATGATTATCTCCTATTGGAGTAAAAATTTAGGGCAGCCCATTAGATTGGTGAGGGGTGGGGGGTGGGGGTAACTTTAGGGTTTGTCATGATAGGTTCTACCATTATCACAAATATTATTATGAAATGATCGTAAATTATTTTTAAATAATACAATTAAATAAAAACACTTTAAAAAATATTATTATAGATTTTTATTGACGATCCCATTTGATTTTGATTTTCTTGAATTTTTTTCTATTGATATTTTAATTTTTTTTTTTTTTTTGCAATGATTTGAAATATCATTATTAGGGATTTTTTTTTGGTATTGCACTATTTTCAAAATATTGCCTATACTCATGGCAGTGGTTCTGACTCAACCTCACAAGATCTAAACTGGATTTGGACATGGATCGTGATTAGGTCAACATTTTTAGTGCTGTACCCAATCCAGTTGGTATTGAACAAGCCTGGCTTAGTTGTAACCTGACAATACAAACGATTCAACCATGTAATCTGGGTCATTCTAAGTGGGTGTTGTGTCTTGACTTGTGGGCGAAGGTCTCTTCATAACTTCACCGGACATTCATGATGACCTTGGTGTCATCGGCCCGAAGGTAACTCTTCTAAGAAGAATAAGGACATCGATTGTCTGACCGGTGGCGGACCAAGGATTTTCTTTTGATGGTGCGGACCCAAACAAATGGTTTTGGGGGCAAACCCAGGATTTTCATGTTTGTTTTGGGAGCAGACCCGTGATTTTCATGTGCGTTTTGGAAGCAGATCCAAGATTTTCATATGTATTTTGGAAGCGGATCCAGGTCTGACGGGGGCAACTGACCCCGAAACTATATATGCAGATCTGTCCGACTGTTTCTATTTAACACTTTTTGAGTGGCAGCCTGGTGATAAGATAGTGGGCCTGAATGATTTCTTAGATGTTGAAAAGGGTCCATGAAAGGTGTTTTTAGGTCTGCTTGTCATGTAGTTCCAACAAATTAGTAATTACATTGGTTACCTTACCTCAGGTCAGATGTGGGATGTTTCTTGATTTCTGTGGGTCATGATCTAGTCCTGAATCTCCTTATAACCCACTTGCAACATTTTTAATGCCTGCATCTATTGGACAATATTCATAAATATTCTGTTTTCCTTCTTTGGAATTTATTAAGTGGAGTTCAATTTCTTGCCCTTGAAAATCGAAGTAGTGAGGAATTATATTGTCTGATTCTCCTTTGGCGCTGTTGACATTTACCATGTTTAGCATCTGTATTCCCATTTGGTGTCGTTCCTATGAATTGCAACTCTGTTCTGGTGGTTGAAGAAGTTCAACGGGGAATTATTGTGAACGTTCATGTTCTTTTTTTCCTCATAAGATGATTCTGAGATTTTTTTGGTAAATAAAATGATTCTGAGATTAAGTTCAATTAATGGGAGCTGTGTAACAAAGATACTATATCGATAATGATTTTAGCTTTATTGATCATGCAATGAATCTACAACTGGAACCCATTTGCTTCCCCTTTTTTTATTTTTATTTTTAAAATCATTCCTTTGTTTCCCACTTGTATGGAATTTCATATGGTGCATTTGAGATCCTACCTCCTTCTCAGAATGCCAGGTGTTAGATAAGTTGGAAAACAATTCTCGTACTGTCAAAGGAGCCAACAATATTGGTCAAGATAATGAAGCACTAGCACTTGTCCTTCATCCATTGAAAACTTGGCCTGAAGAATCACCGAGTTCAGGAAGGTAAAGCCCTTTATTATTCCTCTAAAAATCCATTATAACCATCACCTCCATTCACAGTAGAGGTCTTGACCACGAAAGTTGTTCCTTTTTCTTTGGAATGTTAACTGTTTTTCTTGTTCAAATTCAGTTGGTTAAAATGTTGTAAATCCTTTTTCTCTGTAAGTCAATTGTATATTATAAAGGCACATACTCGTTTATTGGTAGAGCACAATCGTCATTATCATAATCATCAATTCATCATATTGTAAGAAACCATATACCAACCCAAAAGCTTAAGCTCATAGGTGGAAGGCCCATACAGGTATATTAAGACATGTCAAGCCTATAACTTAGGTGATGTGGGATGTGGGACTTCCCAACACTCTCCCTCACGTGCAGGCCCAACAAATTTCATGGATAGGCCTATCACGTGGGCTACACAAGAACGACGGGATTGGAACCCGCTTTGATACCATGTAAGAAACCATGTGCCAACCCAAAAGATTTAGCTCATAGGTGGAAGGCCCATACAAGTATATTAAGACATGTCAAGCCTATTACTTAGGCGATGTGGGATGTGGGACTTCCCAACACATATTTGATAAAAAGCAACATGAACTTTGGAATTTCAGTCTTGTGAATGTATGATTTTTTTACATAAACATATGGACAAGAATGTTAATTCAACCGTTCTTGATTGATCTTTCTTCTTAAGTCATCATCATCAAAGCCTTGTCCTGATTACATTGGAGTCAGCTGTGTGGTTACATGAATTTTGTTTTGCCATTCCGGTCTATCCTGGTCCCCTTTGTCTCGTTTTAATTGTTTGAAGTGGTTATTAATCTTTGCTAGATAATTGTTCTGTTAAAGAGGATCATCTCCCATTTCATATTTTCGGTACTCACCAAGCTACTTTGCAAGCCAATAAAACTAGTTTTCTTATGAAATTGTACAGAGATCAGGGCTCTGCTTGTGTAAACCAGTCGCTGAGAATCCTTACGAACATACTTGCAGCTGGGGCTTTTCATTCAAATGCATCATTAGATGACGTGATATGCACACTTATTGGGTTCGCTGATGTCACAGTTAGCATGTCTTCTTTTGATGGTAATGCCTTGATAGTAAAGGTATGGTCTGTACCTTGACCAAATTAATTGTGACAGTCATGATGCTCGATATGGGCTTGTCATAATGCACCAGAATTTTTCTGGTTGCCGTTGCATGCAAGATATTTCTACTTTCTGTTCTGTTTGGTTTCAAATTTTGTTGTCTTTACAGTCATTGACTGCCATAATTTCTGATACATGCAGTGCCTTTCAATTTTAAAGAAATTACTTGATATCAGTGGAAAAGTAATGGGAAATTCTTACTGTCGACACTGGGTTGACCTTGCACAGCTTTATCCTCAGGTTTCTTTTTTCCCCTTGTTTGTAGCTGTTATTATTCTTCAGCAGCCCTTTTTCTTCTTTTCAAACTTGCTGCCCTTATTGAATGTGCAGGTTGTTGGCTACACCAGAGATCCATCTGGAAGAGTATTATATGAGTCAACTGCGTGCATTACAGTCATGTTATCTAGAGTTTCTATCGGACTTAAAGCATGCTTGTCAGCTGGAAGTCCTGAGGTGGTCTCTGTGTCTACAGTGGAAGAAACTTCAAGAGAGATTTTGGATCATGCTAGAACGCCTGGTTTTGTGGATCTCCTGTGCCTGTGTTTAAGTGCTTCGGGGTCAATTCTCATGTCTGGTTGTCCAAATATGCTACCTGTGGCTTGTGAAGCGTGCAAGGCAATGTGGGCTTTGATAGATGCATTGGAGGTTCTGACCATGAAAGGACATGTTTATTTGTTTCCAGTAAACTCTTTATTCAGCCATTCTCTTCTTCGGCTTAATATCAGGGACAATGATCATGGTTCACTGCCTGAGACAGAATCAGATAGAATTATTGAGATGGTGGTGAGAACACTTCTTCAATCAAAACAAGTGCAGGTTGCTATATATTATTGCCTCCGTCAAGGTCTAGAACCTACCCTCTCTGCTGCCAGTCAGGTGCATGTTCTCTCTTATTTTAACATGTGCATACAGCAGTTTGATAATCACATTGTTGTTCATTTCTGCTAAGTAGATAATGCCAACTGATGTCATTCACTGCCAAAGCATATGAATGGAGTTCCAAGTATGTGGTGATTTGTTTTTGCGGTTATCAAATTTAATGTGACAAGATGATTATCTTCAATTATAATGTTAGTCAATGAGTATTTGAGAAAGAAAATGGTTTCTCGTATACGATTGACTGTCGATATTCTAAATTCGTATCTTCTTTGTACATAACTCCCCCATGCCTAGACTATTTTTAGTTTACAATCAGACGAAGTTGTTTGTTTGTGTCACGCCTGTGGCTCCCCTGTAGAAGGGCGTTGGGTCCGACGAGGACTGGGTATGCAGTGGTGCATAAGTCCCACATCGGAAATATGCTAGTCCTGATCTTGGGTATAGATATGTGAGACCTCACCCTAACTCCATATGAGGCCTTTTAAAACCGTGAGGCAAGATTGGGTTGGAATCCCATGAGCCAAAGTGACAATATCACATGGACAACGGGCTTGGGTCGTTACAGTTTGTTACGTGTCAATCAGTCTCAATAAATCCTGAGCAGACTACTATATTGTAGATAACATACAATGTTGGGTACCCCAAAGGAACATATGCAAATGTGCTCTCAAGATCAGTAAAGTCTGCAGTATTAATGTATTATGCAAGATTATTTTCTCTTTTCAGAATGTATTAATATGGTTGGGGATTTAGTTTTCTTAGAGGCTGAGGGTTCATGTTTGTCAAAGTAGAAACACATTAAACATTTGCCTATCTTGTTTACAGTGCAGGCCTTTTGAAGAATCTCTTGATTTTATTTAGAATCTTATGTGTCTAGACTAGGGATGGCAACTGGTTGGGTTTGGTATGGCTCGGGTAAACCCTTATCCGCCTCTACTCCAACCTATGCCACCTTGTACCTGCCTGTCCCGCTGGTTATGGGTATAGCATATGTGATAATAATTAATAAATCCTCCTTAAAGGGTAGAAGTTGGGTTGGGTACGATACAAGTTACCCTTCTGATTTGAAATAGGATACTAACCATTTTTTTAAGAAAAAAAAACATATTTTATGTTAAGGAAAACCTCTGCCGAGCAATGTGCCCCCACCAAGAGAATATTAACCATTTTTTAAAAGAAAAAAACACATTTTATGTTAAGGAAAACCTCTGCTGAGCAACGTCCATCTCCCCCCACCCTAGATAGTCACCAATTCCAAGTTTGGCACCCATCTGAATAGACTGGACTATTGGATCAATTGTGGACTTGTTGGGATGTTGAAAACTTGTGAGCTGTTGATCAAGTGGTGAGGACGATGATCTGAGCCTCTGTCACCATACACAAGGCCGTGGGGGTGATTGGTGAGGTCTTTCGATCCCCTTGGTCCCATCCCCAAGTAGGCCCCCAAAGGACCGGTGCTCAGCGGAAGGGACCCTTTATATTATATTTCACTAATAAATAGTTAAAAGGTCATAGATGGTGTGGAGTGGGTCGAGACAGCCAAAGTGCAAACCTATCCTGAACCTGACTTGATTTGATATTGTATGACCATATTCGAACTGATCCTGTCAAAACTGGTGCCAAGCAAAACCCTAAGAGGAGCGGGTCAGGGCTGGTCACCCTTTTAACCTGTTCGGTTGCCCTCAGTAGCCGAGATTTTGCAAAATGCCTTATATACTTCGTTCTTTGTTATTTGAACAGAGTGAGCAGTACTTATGGAAATAGCTTGGATTGTCAATTTCATATGGTAGGAAGGGAAGTAGCCTTTTCCTAGACCTACAAATCCCAGGGTGGAAACTGGGCCCATGGGCTTCCAACTGCATTTTCATTTTTTTTAATGAAAATAACAAGTACTGTTTACAACATCTAGTTCTGGTCATGATTGCACATGACTTTGTTTTCTTTTTGTTGGATGTTGATATGTTCTTCATTGTTCCAGCTGATGTTGAGGAGCTGTGCACTTAGCACATCTGTCTGTGACGTGCTCTGCGGTTTGCCGACTTCAACACCTGTTACACCTCGCATCAGTGGAGGTGGCGATGGAACAATAGTTTCCAGCCTTTTCTCTGTATTAACTTTATGTGCTGCATCTGCCAACAAAGATCAATCAAGTGGAGATGCGAGTAACCAAAAATGTAAATTATCAAATCCACATACATTAGCTATGCATTCTTGTCTCACCCTGGCGACAGTAGCACAGCGTCAGAAGTTAGCTGGAAGAACTTCGGCATCATGCATGCTTACAAATACTCAGAAGAAACAGCATTCATGGGTTTCTCTCCTTGCACATCTTTCTTCCTCTGAAGATAGGTTGGCAAGTTCCTTTCCATCCCAATGTGCATCGGCCATGCTAGCTCTCGCATCTATCATAGCACTTGAAAGTGGAGGTTCGGTGAACTCTCCTCTCACTGAAACAGCATTGTCCTTGATTCCTCCCACAACAACACTGCGCGCCTACCTCAGGCGTTCTGCATCTGATGAAAATGAAGCTACTGGCACACACTCTGGAATGCTCTCAAACTGGCATGGCCTCAAGGATGGATGTGTTGGGTTGTTGGAAATGAGACTGAAGTTGGGGGGACCACTAGCCATTGAACAAGCCTGCTCAAATGGTATTCCCCAGCTTCTCATTTATGTGCTGGCTGACGGCCTTCAGAGGGTCCCACCTCAAGGAGCAGATTGCACAAAGGAACAAGTTGCACTATCACCTGTTGGTGTTGTGTGGACTGTTTCTTCGATATGCCATTGCCTCTCTGGTGGTTCTTTCCGTGAGATCTTGTTCCGGAGAGAACATGCTAAAATCATTGCTGACCTGATATCTGAAGCACACCTTAAGATTTTAAAACATTGGAGTGGGCCTGGTGGTGGAAGTGATGGCATTAGAGAACTGATCAATGCAGTAATTGATCTTTTTGCATTTCCTTTTGTTGCCTTGCAAAATGGTTCTGGCTTGCCATCAACAACTGCATCCATATGCAGTGGTTCCCTTCTCAATGCAGGGTCACCTGCTGGTAGAGTGGGCATGGAGAACAAGGACATCGTGAAAGCACTTGAGGCTAACATACCTCAATATGTAGAGATCCTTCTGGAGGTTAGATCTTAAATCCTTGACTCTCCGATCATTATTTACTCATTGACAGTTTCTCGCCATATCTCCTTTCATATGCAGGTAGGATTATGCTTGACAGTTTCTCACCATATCTCCTTTGTTATGCAGGTAGGAGTGCTTGGTTGTATTTTTAGGTGCCTCGAGTATGTGGAGTCAAAAGACTTGGGAAAGCCGGTAGCTTTTCTTGCTAAAATGACTGGCTATCCTCGCCTGGTCATTCAACTTCTTAAGGATGGTCTACTGGATCCAAGCAGAGTAAGAAAGTTGCTTGATGTGTGTAGTCCTCGGGAGGTTTTGCTGGATATGCTGATGATAGTTTCTGACCTTGCACGTATGTCAAAGGTCAGGGTATTAATCCATTTGTTGTATTCTCCATGCTTCGTGGATCATTCTGTTTTCAACTTTTCTATCTCATCTTTCATGTTCATATCATGTTTTTATGTTGCCATATCTTCTTTACACCAACATCTGACTGTTTGAAGAAAATTTGACAGACACAAAAATTACTCACTGAATTTTTCTCTGGCATCTTATTTGTCATGTAGATGCAGATGATTGCCATTTCTCGTTGCACATACATCCATCAGGCAGGTCCTGCCATGTACTTATAATTCAGATTGAACTTCATCAGGCAGGCCAGCCTATGAAACAAATGGACATTACATGGGCCAATATGATGAGATGTTTGACCTGATATTTGGTCTGGGGCAAAGGCATGGTGGGATGTCAATGGCTTGGATGTCCCATGCATGTGACATGTTGGCATATGTAGCTGTGTAGAAATTGACTCATTTCCATGTGCATGTTGGTTTAGAAAGTTACTTATGCGAGGATAATTGTTGAACTATCACTGCTTACCATTGGGCTTGAGGTGTATGCATATGATTTCCATGATGGACCTTACATGATCTTAACTAAATGTTCACCGTTGCAGGACTTTTATGAAGCTATTGACAGGGCTGAATTGCTGGAATTCTTGAAAAACTTTCTAATCCACGAAGACGCAGATGTGCGTGCAAAGGTTTGCAGTGCTATTGGCAACATGTGCCGTCACAGCTCCTATTTCTATAACTTGCTAGTAAGTGGTTTCAGTTGTACATGGCTGCATAGAGTTTTAAGGTAATGAAGTTTGTCTGCATGGTTGTGTGCACTGGTTGAACTCATTGTGCCGCCATTTTCTTTTCAGGCAAAGAATCATATAATCAGTCTCCTCATTGATAGATGTGCTGATCCAGATAAACGTACCCGGAAATTTGCCTGTTTTGCGGTAAAATTTTTGTCCAGTTAGTAAATGTACTGAGCATGTTGTGTGTATTTTCTACTTTTTCCACAATTACTTAGCAAACACACATTTTGGTGGAAGGAGATTTGCCTTCTAGAAGAATTTTATTCTGTCGTTTCGTAAATATACATAAGTAGAATGACATGTATCTTTGCACGAGGATATGCACTTCATCAGAGCATTCCATTAAGGGGGAAGGTTTTCCCTCCACCTTTTCCCCCCTTTTCTCCTCTACCAAAAGCCCCCAGGTCCTTTATATCCATGCAATGCTTCTTTTTTTTTTTTGATAGGCAACTAAGAAAATATATTAATAAAGGAAAAGGTGTTACAAAGAGGCCCGACCAAAGGGCACTATGGTATAAAAGCATTATACCACAAGGTTACATAGTGAAAGCTAAAAAGTTAGAAGACCTATCAACCCCTTGCTTAGCTAAAGAGTCCGCAAAGCCATTTGCTGTCCTCCCAACATGAATAAAGCTCACTTGAATAGAAGACAATAGAGCTCTAATCTCATTCAAATAGAATTGAAATTTCCAAGGAAACATAGTCGAAGAGGACACCCAAGATATAGCATTAAGAGAATCACTTTCAACCACAAGTCTAGAACGAAAAGAGGTTGAATTGAAAATCCGAATAGCTTCTAAAATAGCAACAACCTCAGCCTCATTAGAATCCATACAACCCACGTGCTTTGAGAACAAAGCCAACACAATGCCTTCACTATTGCGAAGCACCCCACCAATACCAGCCGGCCCAGGTTTTCCCCTAGCTGCCCCATCCACATTGAACTTGAGCACACCTTCCGAAGGAGGGACCCAAGAAAACACCTTTCTCATTTTCTTAATCCCACAAAATAGAGAGGCTTCCCAATTGTGCAGCACGCCATCAACTCTTAGATTATCAAACTCATTCTTGAAAGCGGCCCATTTGGCAATTCGAGCCACCACCAATAACGTCAAGTCTTCCACTGACGACGTGGACCTTTTGAACACTCGGTCATTCCTCTCTTTCCACACAGACCACAATATAGCAAAAGGAATAAGTCTCCAAAGAACTAACCCGCACCCGTAAAAACTAGAGCACTTCCAAGCTTCAATCATCCCTCCCAAAGTCCCTGGGCTACACCAAAGGACACCGCACCGCCGGAGGAGCCTACACCATAAGGTATGAGAAAACTCGCAGTGGATAAACAAATGGTCTACTGTCTCCATCCCCTTCCTGCATAACACACATAAGTCTGAAATAGCTTCCGAAGCTAAGCCTCTCCTCCTAAAGTTATCCGCTGTAGAAACCTTCCCCAAAATAGCAATCCAAACAAAAGCCTCCACCCTAGGTGGAGCCAGACCTTGCCAAGCCAGAGAAGAAAAACCTCTCAAAAGAGTTAAATCTTCCAACTCCCTTGAAAATGACTTACAGGAGAAATTTCCAGAAGTGGTAGGTTTCCAAATACGAGAATCTGGTACATCCCTGCAAAGAAAAACCTTAGAAAGAAGAGTGAGTAAAGACTCATACTCAGACTCCTCAGAAATACGCAAAGCTCTCCTGAAAGAAACATTCCAAGACCCAACTCCACCCATACCCACACAATAGTCTTGAACCGAAGCCCACTTATTGACCACAACCCTAAACAACCTAGGAAAGGACAAGGACAAAAGACCCATCCCCACCCAATCATCAACCCAGAACCGGACCCTCCTTCCTTCCCCCACTTTAAAACCCACCCCCCTCCTAAACACTTCCCCCCCACCAGAATATAAATCCCCAACCCTTAGAATATTGCCCCACACACTGGACACAAGAGACTTACGGACTCTAGTAGGCTCCCAACCCCACTCGTCCTCACCATATTTAGCAACAATTATCCTTCTCCACAAAGCTTCCCTCTCCTCCCCAAATCTCCACCACCACTTGGCCAAAAGGGCCCAATTCTTGAACTCCAAGTTACCCAAGCCTAAACCCCCCACCGCCTTAGGCTTAATAACTTCCTCCCACTTTACAAGATGCAATTTTCTTTTGGTGCTCCTCCCACCCCAAAGAAACTCCCTTCTTAAACGATCCAGTTGCTCCCTAACAGCCACTGGCATCTTCAAAAGGGACATAAAATAAACCGGTAAATTAGACAGAGAGGCCTTGATAAGGGTAATTCTTCCGCCTAAAGAGAGATAGTTTCGTTTCCACATGGACAACTTCCTTTTAAAATTTGCCACCACAGGATTCCACAACTGAATAGATCTCACTTTACCCCCAACAGGCAAACCTAAGTAAGAAAAAGGCAGACTCCCAACCTTGCAAAGAAGCTTCGAAGCTAGCAACTGAACTTCATCGTTAGAGGATCCTATCCCCACCAACATGCACTTGGACAGATTTATCCTAAGCCCGGAGGAAAGCTCGAAGCACCTAAGAATCCTTTTTAAGACAACAATCTCCTCCCACCTTGAAGAGGTAAAAATGATGATATCATCTGCAAACTGAAGATGGGTGATAATTTCTGCTCCTCTACCAACCTCGAATCCTTCCGTGAGACCACAATCTTTAGCTTTAGAGAATAGCACACTGAGAGCCTCAACCACAATGGTAAACAAGAAAGGAGAGAGAGGATCCCCTTGTCTAAGCCCCCTAGAAGCTTTGAACAAACGGGAAGGAGAACCGTTCACCAAAACTGAAAAAGACGTCGACGAGATGCATTCTCGAATCCAAGAACACCACCTTTCCCCAAAGCCAAATCTCCTTAACATATAGTCCACAAAGCTCCACTCAACATGGTCATAAGCCTTTTCCAGATCTATTTTAAAAATAACTCCTGGTTTCTTAGACCGTTTTCTGGCATCAATGAGTTCATTAGCAATGAGAATCCCATCGAGAATTTGTCTATTGTGCACAAAAGCACCCTGATAAGGACTGATGATAGATGGGAGAACCTTCTTCAACCTGTTGGCAAGGATTTTTGACAACAATTTATAAATACAACCCACTAAGCTAATAGGTCTGTACTCTTTGAGATCCACAGCATTAGGAATTTTAGGAATGAGAGTCAAGAAGGTAGTATTAATTTCCTTACTCAGTCTACCCCTTCTGTGAAATTCTGTCAGCGTGCTGCAAAAATCTCTTTTCACTATGTCCCAAGCTGCCTTGATGAAAGAGAAATTGAACCCATCCGGCCCTGGTGCCTTATCTCCCCCACATTCAGACAAAGCCACTCTAATCTCCTCGTCCTCAAACTCTCTTTCCAGCCACACTCTATCACCATTGGAGATGGAAGGGAAAGACAATCCCTCTAAGGTAGGCCTTGGAAAAACATCACTTGAATACAACTTCTCAAAATAACAAGTAATGTCTTCTTTAACCTCCTCAGGAACACTAGTAAAACCATTACTCCTGCGAATCTTGCCAATATAGTTAAGCCTCTTTCTAGCATTCGCCATATGGTGGAAAAATCTCGTATTCCTATCCCCTTCATTCAACCACAGAGCTCTAGACTTCTGCCTCCACAAAACTTCCTCCATACGATCAAGGTCCCATAATTTGCTAGCAACCATACCCCTAGCCTTCTTCTCTTCTTGATTCAAACCTCTATCTTCCTCAATCAAGTCCCACTCCTCAAGCTCCTTAGAGATAGTAAATCTAGAAGCCTCAATCCTCCCAAAAACCTCCTTATTCCACACCTTAATTTTAGCTTTAAGAAATTGAAGTTTTTTCACTAGCCTGAAACCTGCAAACCCTTGAAACTCTGAATGGAGCCACCACCCTTTTACCAGAGGCAAGAAATTTTTATCCAAAAGCCAACAATTTAGAAATTTGAAAGGTCGCGGTCCCCAGCTTACCTCATTAGTGTTTAGCTTTATAGGCCTGTGATCAGAAATGCCTCTAGGGAGAGCTGCTTGAATTACTCCAGAGAAGTGATCTCCCCACTCTTTAGAAATAAGAAATCGATCAATCCTGCTCAAAGCCGCAGAGATTTGGTTATTCGACCACGTGAACTTAGATCCTGATAGAGGCAAGTCAATGAACTCGTTGTCCTCAATAAAATCAGAGAACCTTTCCATGCTCCGAGAAAAGTACATAGCCCCCTTTTTCTCGTGAGGATAGCGAACCATATTGAAATCTCCGCCAACACACCAAGGAATTGACCATAGCGATCGAATGGTGGAGATATTAACCCAAAAAAGACCCCTCGCAGAATCCTCTCTGTGTTGAAGTTTAGTAGTTTGTTAGATCAGAAAGATAACAATAGTTATGCATCAAGGAATCAAAGATAAGAGATAGAGATATGGTTGAAAGAAATTGGGTGAAATAGAGATTATTATCATGTGAGATCAATTAACAAAGTGGACATTAGCAGAAAGTTGCAGCATATGGTTGAGAGAGTGCTCAAAGACCAAAGTTGTAATAAATAGTTCATTTTTATCTTTCAAAATAAATTAATAATTCGTTTTTCTGGCAACACATCAACTTAAGAAGCAGACTTATTTCCAGGAAATGCATTTACCTCAAAAGCTCCCGAGTGAAATAGGTGTTATACAAAGCACATCCCAAGGGAATCTACCTTTTTTTTTTTTTTTTTTTTAATGTGTGTAATCCGAGACCTCCCCTGTATAGATAGAGTTTGGTAGTGTCTCTGGCTCTCTATTTCTTGTGGGCTGTCTTTTGTTTTCTTTTTGGGCTTGTATTCTTTTCTTTCTTTCTCAATTCAGTTTTGCGACTTAGCAAAAAAAAAAAAAAAAAAGGGAGGCTTGTTCATCTGTGAGCCACTGAATAAGCACAGGAATAAAGCCTTCTGCACAAAAAGTAATATCTTTAGATATGCACTGGTCTTTTTCTTAGTTGAATATGGACTGCATCACCTGCTCAGTTCAGAGTCAGATGAACCATTTGGGTTTCCCATAGATCACTCACATTATGCCCTGAGCTAACAGTATTCTCCTGTGCTGAGCATTATATATTTTCTTGTTGCAAAATCTTTTTGGATATGTTGCATGGTTCAGTCTGAAAAGTGGGGATGGGAATTACATGGAATTGTACAGTCTTGCCAAATTTCCCTTACAATATTTCATCTGTTTTATGATTTTATTTGGAGTAAGTTGACTTACGT
This sequence comes from Umbellularia californica, assembly GCA_028538565.1. Taxonomy (NCBI): domain Eukaryota; kingdom Viridiplantae; phylum Streptophyta; class Magnoliopsida; order Laurales; family Lauraceae; genus Umbellularia; species Umbellularia californica. The sequence goes on from JAPQWN010000003.1 coordinate 97,825,552, forward strand.
AACTCTTTTATCCTCTCTGCCAAGCCAGCTAACCGTGCTTCCATATGCAATATACTTGTTTTTTGGCTGTTTGGAAAAATTGACCTTTTTGTTTCTCCAGGTGGGCAATGCTGCATACCATAATGACATGTTATACGAGGAGCTTAAGAGATCTATACCTCAGCTTACAAAAATTCTAATTTCAAAAGAAGAAGACAAAACAAAAGCAAATGCTGCAGGTGCTCTTAGTAATCTTGTGCGCAACTCCAACAGGCTCTGTGAAGATATCATCTCCGCAGGTGCCATGCAGGTATGCTTTGATATGATACTTGTCACAGAAAGAAGAGAGAAGAAAAAGAAGACAAATAAAGGAAGGAAAAGAAGTATCATGATGTGGGACCCACAGGACTGCTTGTTCCATTGCCCAGAACAGCCTGCTCTTCCTAAACATCTGCGTGTGCATGTGTCAAATGTGTGTTTCAGCATGCGAACCATCCGCATCTAAGGATGGTCTAGATATGCCTGTGGGGCCCACCCAAGATCTCGACCTAGGGTTGTAAATATCAATCCCATCAGACCATCAAATCTTCCTGACACCTCGACCCATGAGCCTCAAGTCTAATGGTGTTTTTAAAAAGCTTTGTTATTTTGGTTTCAATCCAACAGCGAGGAATAGTTCAGTGTGTCAAATTTGGGCTTGTTGCAATTTACAAGTTTTAATGTGTTAGGAGGGTAAGTTGATCATAGGTGGGCCAGGTGGCCGCAAGAATGTCTCAGTTGGTAGTTCTTATGTGCGGACGACTTTCACTTAAATATTTATGTGGCAGGGAGGGAGGGAGAGATCCTATTTGTTATTCTATCCTTAAGAATTTTGTCAGGCCCAAATTATAAGCCTAGATGGGAAGCAAAACTCCTAGAGTGAGCCCCTCAAAGAATTTGTTTGAATGGTAATATTGCTTTGTGCCCCAAATATCTCCTATCTAATTGTGTAAAATCAATAGAAGACTGTTATAACCAATGTGCTGATTTTTTAATGGGGCTTGATCGTGTGGCTATATAATCATCTAATAATTGAGATGGTGGATGCATTCTAAGAATCCATAGTTTGTTAGGCCAAACAAATGCTCTTCCAGCAAAAGAAATAAATAAATAAAAAGAAATAATAGTGCATTCCCACTTAGTTATAACTAATGATTAATTTTGCAGTAGTAGAATTATTTAAAGCAGTTCTTTACATATTATGAAGTATGCACTTTTACACATTTTCATTCCCATTGCAGGCTTTGCTAAAGCTGGTTTCTGATTGTTCCATTGTTGCTTTGAGCCCGAGTAGAAGGGATGCTGTAAATGAGTCTCCCCTGAAGATAGCACTCTTCTCCTTGGGGAAGATGTGTGCCCATTTACCTTGCAGACAGTTCCTTCGCTCATCTGAGTTCTTCCACGATCTTGCACGCCTGAGACAGTCTCCAGATTCAACAATTGCCAATTATGCTTCTATCATCATCAACAAAGTCTCTGAAACTTAAAACATGAGCAAACATGCAGCGGTAGAAATTGAGCATTTTTCTCTGAAACCCGATGCATATGCACTGCTGTGTATATTCATGAATGCAAATGTGGCATCTCCAAGAAGGCATTGTGGATGCAGTTTTGCACATCTATGTTTTCTACTGCATGTAACTGATTCTTTGCCCAAGGGAGGTCCTTGAATATCATTACACTGTATGAATAGTATGATATATAGCTTATATGGCTATTGTTGTTGGACAGGTAAGTCTTCTATGTATGCTTTTGAACTGAAGAATAAATAATATATTTTTTCACAAATGTGTAAAAATTAACAGAACAAAAAAGTGACTGAGCCACCCTGTAAGTCTTCAACCTATCACAGACAATTAGTTTTCTAATATATTTTACCAAAATGGAATGGAAGATATTAAAGATTAGTCTACAACATAAGAATATGGAAGAAATACATCTTTCTCAATTAAAGTTCAGTTTGACTGAAATAAAAAAAAAAAAAAAGATTAATAGACAAAGTTCCAAATAGTAAAAACCTTTTATTTCATATAAGTATTTTATTTTATTTTTTTTCATGCTGTAAAAAAAGTACTTCTATGAATGCATGGAGTTTGGAGCCTGCTGTTGTTGATTGAAGGCATGGGTCCTCTTCGGAAGGTGTATGCAGTGCCAAGTTTTAATTTCTGAAGGAGGGTTGTGGTCAATTGTGAATCTAGAATGGGCCTCCTGTTAAAGAAGGGGTCGGTCAGTTTAGGGACCCAAAACCTATTATTTAGTCTAGTCTGAATTGGATCTAGACCTACATAGAGTGATCATAAATGTTCATCATAATAACAAATTTGGGTGAAATAAGTCCCAGCCAGGACTAGCCAGTTCCTCCTCTCCTATCCTATTGAGTCTGATCTATAAATAGTTATGCATGGTCAGGTCCAGGTTGGGTCGATGGTCATGACCTAAATAAATGTATTGTATCAGATGAACTAATAGTAAATATATTTTATTATAAAACCGTTTCTGAGTCAGTTCCAACCAGGTCTACCCATCTACAGCTCTCAATTGTTCAGGCATGTCCTTTCTGGTTTTGAGGCATCTGTTGATTATTTTATCATATAAAGTAGGTTTTGGAGGCTAAGATACTCCATGAGAGATTCTCATTTTTCTCCATTGATTGCCAGTGGCTCCATCTTGAGCCCATCTTCACTTACATGTGCCCAGGCCCGAGTTTGCTTACAATTCGAGTCCCCAGGTGCAGGTCTGGGTTCAACATGGAGCCTAAAGCCTGGATCTGAGTTAGCCTGTTTGTGAAATGAGCAGCCCCAGATCCCCCACTAAAGCGTGCTAGCCCATCTGGACCCCAATGCAGACTGTAGGACTTGGTAAGAAAAAGGGCCACCCCGTCAGACAGGTGTTGCCTGATACAACTCATTGAATCACATGATCCACCCTATACAGGCCCTGCCCTGAGTTTTTACTTCAGCTTGAGTGATTAAACTCTCAAATTGATCAGCTTTTTATATATTATGGTCATTCTCGGCAAAGTCCGCACAAGACTATAACACGGCATGAGGCCTAATTGCCTTTTGCACTCGCGCCCACACGAATATACAACGCAGCATGAGGCATTTTTGCTCTGCATGGTTTCGAACTCGGGACCTCTAGCTATGATACTATGACTTAGTTGCTAGTCAGTAATCCGAAAACCAATTGGTGATAGGAAAAGATACAAACAATGAGGAGGAGCCATCATCGTCGTCGTCATTAAAGCCTTGACCCAACTATATCGGGGTCAGCGACATGAATTCTGTTTCTCCATGGTCAGTCCACAGGTGAGTTGTGGACCATAAGTTGGATTAGACAAAAATACTTCAAGTAACCCTAAGACCATTTCACATTTTTTTTTTTTCACTCTTCATATAATGTTGCTGAAGTTTTTCATTGGTACAGAGAAATATGAGAAGTAATGACATTCAACCCTCTTTATAATTTGTATAGCACAATTTAGGATCTACCATTAGATTGAGATATTTCTGCAAGGCCATCTTGACAACTCATAGTATCTTTACAATAATTACCAGTCACGACCCAGAGATAGTTGAATTGGTCATTGGCATTAATATGAAGTGCCTAAAAGAATACACTTATATATATATATTATAACAAAACCATTTATGATGATATATGACTAATGAATAGGTTTTATTGTAGAGCTGTTTCCTTGTGTCAATTTGATCTTTAGTTGTTCTATTGCTCACTATTCCTCATCCTAAAATAGTAGAACAATTGATCACAAATTATACCTTAGTAACTTGCCATAAATCAATCCACTTCCATGGATGGATGGTCAGATAATATGGGATGTGGGATGATTCTTCGAACGACGATGATGATGATGATGATGGTGATGATATACTTTTCACGGCCCTCATTAGGCTTGAAACTACTACATACTCCTGCTCTCTAATGGGGGGATTTTATGTCCCTAACAAGCACAGTTGTAATTCTTATCTGTTATTTTTTTTTTTTTTTTGCTAAGAGGAAGAAGAGGTCTCTTTCTTCTGATGCTTCTACTGAAGTTGAAAGAATATTGAGAAAGAAGGGGAACAGGATAGAGCTCCTTTCCTATTTGGTTAGAGGATATCTGAAAATTCCTGTCTAGGGACATCTGAATTCTTCAAATGCATAAAATGCTCAAAGTTGGAATTTGGAGAATGTTGGAAATTATCTAACAAATAATTTCAGAAGTTTGTGGGATAACTACTAATGTACTGTAAAAAATCCTAATGCTTCATTAGAGTTGTGCTCGATGATGAGTAACAACGGTAAGCTTAACTCTATATGTTTGATGGGAATAAAAATTTGCGAGGAACCAAAGATATGTGGTGCCGATGGTGGGGGACTTGGGTGAGCATGTGTGAGTGGGTGTCCAAGTAGTTACCTTACAAAATGTATATCACCGTGGTTGTCATTATCGTCGTCATCTTCAAAGCCTTATCCCAACTATGTTGGGATCAGCTAAATAAATCGTCATCTTTCCTAAGAGGTTGTCATGTGTAAACTTCTTCTTTCACCAAAAGTAAGTAAAAAAAAAAATCTATAAGTTCACTTCAAAGGGAACTTTGACCTTCCAATAACTTAACAAAAAGTTGCTAGAAGATAGAATATCCGATTCATTAATCTATGTTATCTTTAAATATAAGATACATGCACTTATTAACTACCACAATTTAACCCACTCTCTATAATTAACACAACTACATCCACTACTCCTACAAATAAACACTCATACAAATATGAAGACTATTCCTAGTTATAGGTAAACCAACTAACCCCCCATGACCCATTATTTTTCCCATGACTCAAGAACAACTCCCAATACCTCATGGGTAACTCCTCATAACTCTCCTCCCGCCATATCACCCATACATAGGAATGGTCATACTTGTGTAATGCGAGGCCATATCAGAGATACCTCTCATGGATTATTAGGGAGGTAACATCATAGAAGACTCTCATGTTTAATTCAACCCCCTCACACTCACTATCCTCTCATGCATTGTCACCCACCATAGTTTAACTCTAATTTGAGTTATACTCACCATTGGATTAAACTTCATAAAAAGGTAATTTAAGAAACCGTTAAACTTTAAAGCCCATAAATAAATGCGTGTGATGCTTGATTGAGATGGTTTTTGCCCAAAATCATATTCACAACGAGACTTTTCCATTATACTATTCCTCTTGTGATAGATATGCATCCAAGTGGATCCCACAAGAGGCTTGACACCTCTCTTAATAGTAGGTCGTACGGCTATAACCATATACATGCATGACTGTGAGTGCCAATGTCATTAAAGTTTGATTCTTATAAACATTTTATAGCGCTTATTTCTTTGTCTAAAATACATAGGAATTCATACGCAAATGAGCTACATAGAAGGATTATTAAGAAGGTGAGAGGTGAAAGATATGAGGTGAAGGATATAACCCCAAGGGGTTGGCCGAGTGGTCAGGACCACGGTTTCTCCTTCTTCCAGAGCTAGAGGTCTTGGTATCGACCCCTGGTTCCCCACTCTTCAGGAACCGAAGGTTGAGTCTACTTATGCTACCACCTAGGGGCCACGGGGTTTTACCCGGCTTCTCTCTGGGCCCGGAGGGAATAGTCCAGCCCAAAGGGTTGGGAACCCTCCGTTAGCGAAAAAAAAAAAAAAAAGGGTGAAGGATATAGTAGTGATGCATATAGGACTTTGACTTGCCTATATTGTGAATTACTAAGGTGAGTGTTGGATACTACTCATGTTTGCTAGATTCAAAATGATGATTACTGATTAGTTTAGGGTAATTTTTTTTAAAGATTGTCCTTTGAGTTTTCATTCCTAACTACTTATAAAAACACAAAATCTTAAAATGCCTAGAAACTTAAATAAACAACATACTTTACTCTGTGGAGTTATTTGTAAGCTCAAAAATATTTACCTGTGCATTCGGGCCATCCCAAAAGCAGGACCCATCTTTGAATATATGTGACGCATGGTCTATATGCATGGTGTGTAGGTGAATATTTCCTTTTCTATCAATATACTATTTATGAAAATACAATATATGTCCTTTCATATCTTAAAGTACAAAATAAAATTTGATATGTAATACATACAAGATACAACCTATATATGCTCAACCTTGAATAAGAAGAAGGACTAAGGAGAGGGGATATTTTAACATTTCCTAGATTTTTTGAGTAGTAGGATGACTAAAGAGTTGACTAATCCAACCCATGACAAATTGGTTTTGCCACCTGGGAGATGGGAAAGCACCCAAAGCTATCCCCTACCCAATTTACGAGGTCCTCAATCCTCATTGTGAATGGAATCCTTCATCTAGGGGACAATAGTTTTAATAGTCTATGGTGGAATAATACAAATTTAAAACCCATGGCCCACTTATTTAAATGCAATCAAATGATGATCATGATCACCCAAATAGCCCATCTCCAATTATAGAGGTTATACATGTGGCCCATTGTATTTGATTCTCTTCCTTTTCATTTCTCATGTCTTCTTCTAGTCTACCATGCTGGCATTGCTAGAAATGACATGAGTTTTTTTAAGTCATGTTAAAATGGCTAGTCATCGAATTAATGTTATGCATGTGTCATTTAGAATACTTATTTTAGGGGCTTTCTCTTGATGACCCGAATTAATTGTTTTCCTATTTTATTCATTTATTTATTTTTTTCCTACTTACAACCAAATTAATTGTAAATAAATAAGAATTTGATGATGATGATGATGATATTTCAATAACTATTCGCTATAATTTCGCAAATCATTTCATTGATGTAGTGATCTCAATGAAAGGAAATCCAGATGTCATCCAATGAGCAAATTCTATCCTTAGTTCATACTAACAATTGGAAATCCAGATGTCATATATGTTTGACCCATCCTATCCAAATGGGCCCTACTAGATCAGCAATCTGAGTTGCACCAGGGGCCCCTTCAAAGGACCATTCAGGATTATGATTCTGGATCCTCTGATGCTTTAACCAAGAGAAATTTGGAATTAAAAAGAGCGACTTTACAATGGGACCAACCTATTAAAAATCGACAAAAATGAAACGCCCTCCACCGCCTCCAATGTCAATCCGAGTTTCTTCCACCGGTAGATTGACCCATTGATTAAAAAAAAAAAAAAAACTTGATTAGTACAAGCTTTTGCATATACATGGTCAATTCAGTGGTGGGATATTCTCTGATTAAGTAAAATTTAGAGCACGTTTGCATCGAGCGGTCCAAATTATAATAAATGGCCCCACTGTGGAGCAGAACTCCTGTGACTCAGGCTATTTTAGGTTAAAGCCTTAGTTAGGATCGAGGATGACTCTATTTCAGTCTGGTACAACCGTACTCAGGTCAAACCAAGGACCAACGCCGTTATCCTCCGTCACAAAAAAAAACAAACAAAGAAGAAACCGTTATCTTTATCACTCTCGAAACGCTCAAAGTCCCAAACCCAAGCTCCAAATAACGATAAAATGAAAACGCCGTCATGACGGGTGAAAACCGCCCGGTCAACAGCAGTCAAACGGGGTTATAATTCCCATCCCTCTCTCTTCCTCTCTCTTTTTTAAAAACCCTCCCTCTTCCTTTCTCTCGACTTCGCAACTCGAAACAAAACCCGCTCCGAGTCACGACTCGGTCTCCTGAACCGCCCGATTCTCCTTCCTCCAATCCAATCTTCCATGGCAAGAAACCAGACCTCAAAACCCTCAAAAGCAGAACAAGAAGAAGAAGAAGAACAGATTCATGTAAAAGAAGAAGTGATTGAAGAAGAAGAAGAAGGAGAGAAATCGTTACTCGTCCGTTCGATTCTTCAACCGAGTTGTCTGGTTGAAGAAGGAAGTATTCGTTCTTCAGTTCGAGAAACCCTAACCCTACAGAGTCCGCTTTCGCTCCAAGGCAATGAGAGAGATTCGTCTGATTTCCGCCCGTCCTTCTCGAATCCACTGACCGGAGCGGTGCCGTCTCCTGCGAATTCGGCTTCCGGTGGACCGGAGGCGACGCCCGTGCCCGTTTTCATGCTTTCAGGCGAGTCTACGGCGGATGCTTGTCGGAGATTCCTGTCTGGATCGGAGGCTACGCCGGTGCCGGTTTTTATGATCTCCGGCGAGTCGACGGCGGAAGCTTGTCGGAGCTTCCTGTCTGGATTTCAGGTCGGTGTTTCCATCTCTTTTCTGGTTCTTGTTTTGATGTTTGATTTTTCACATTAGATTTATATTTTCATTTTTTTAAAGTTTCTCTGAATTTTGTATAATTTATTATTATTATTATTATCATCATTCCTGATTCTTAATTTAAATATTTGTGGTTGAATTTGTTTTATATTCTAAAATTTTCTTTAATTATTGCATTTAATATCATATGCTTGATTTTTTAAGTAAAAATTGTTTTTTTAGGTAATGAATATATATATATATATATTTACTTTTCTTGGTTTTTGAAGAAAAATTGATTATTTATTTATTATTATTATTATTTTACGGATGAGGGTGTCCGGCCTCTTCGATAACCAACTCTGGCGGCTTTTACGTGGGCAAGTGGGCCTGGGCCCGGGACATGGGAGCGCGAGTTCGAAACCACAACTTCTAATTTACGAGAGTTGGTAGTGGAGGACTGCGCTCTGCCTCGGGGTTATAAAAAAGTTGAAATAATTATGAAAAGGGTACTATGATTTTGTTGAAATGTTGGAAATGGTTGACTTAAGTCAAACCGACATTGGCTTCTCTTTTTATATTAAAGAAAAGAAGGGAATGAGTTGATTTTGTTGGATGGGTGAAAGATGAGAATAATCACATTCATTTTGGAAAAAGGTGGGTTCTTTTTAGCTTTTTTTCGAATTGGCTGGGGCCCACAAAATGAAAGTGGCGTAAAACCAGTGGTGGGGCTTTTTTTTTTTTATCACCATCCGACCTTTCAGAGTCGTGGTTGCGTGATTTGTAATTCACGGTGATGGGAGCTGTGGTGGGCCCATCGGTCTGGATACTGTTTGACCATTCTTCTGTGGGCCCATTGTCTGCGGTCATTTTGATTAGATTTTAACAATCATTGATTCATTGTGTGGGGGGCTTAATTACAAAATGGCAAAAGTGCATCGAACCCCTTTAAAATATATGGAGAATTCAATCCGAAGTTTCTGAAGAGATTATTCCATCCAAGCATAAATGTGAGGTGAGACTCATTTTTTAGCAGTCGGATCTTTCATTTGGAGGGACCCACTGTTGATGCGCATTGATGAAGGTATCTCCACCCTGCAATCATAATCATTGCAATTACCTCGCTAGTGTGGCTAATTGTGCTTATTCAATCGTGAGTACACCGGTTTTGTAATGTGATTGATTGAAGAGATTTTCGATTTTTGGCCCATCCATGATGGATCCCACAAGATGAATGGGTCAGATCATTGATAGACAGGCTGTACCTGTATGGGGTACTTGCAAGAAACAGACTAAAAGTATTTTAGATCTTGCTGTATATAGTACCTCAACTTTTACTTCTTTTATAGTGTGGATGATTGAGAATGGAGAGAGTAGCTCGTTAAGTGAGACTCTTAGCTGGTTTCTGGCTTGGATTTTTTCTTTGGAAGAATGCAGTATCTGTTTGTGTATTAAATTTTAGTGGCCATTCATTTAACTTTCAATATTAGGAATTGATGTCTGTCTGGAACTTTGGGTTGTTGTTGGGAGCTTGGAATTGTGGTTTCTGATTGTGTAGTGAATGAATTGATAGCTTCTGAAATGTGCATATTAGCTTAATTTCTACTCTTGAAGGTGAGTCAGGACTCAGGAGTATGTGGTTGGGTATTGGTCTTTGTCTGCGTATTGTGATTGGTTGATTTTTTGGCGATTTGAAAATGATCACCTGCGAGTCATCTCAATGACATGCTGGATTTTGCAATTTGAGTTGTAGGAATGAAACCCTACTGTTTCTTGAAAGAAAGAAGTGATGGTAGTGTGAACCTTTTCACTTGGATGGTAGCGGGCCCAATATTGACTTTACATCTAAGCTTGAAAACTCACACCAATTGCTCGATCCTCGCAGCTTTCAAATATTGCAACTGGATGGTTAGAGAACTTCTTCCAATGGTCTACATTGAATAGAAAGATTCCTTTAGTTTAGCAATTAAGAATCTCCAGATTAAGACGTGGCCTTTGGGATATAAACTATCCATGTAGGGCCTGCAATATGGCAATATATATCTCATAGATGTGTGCACCATGAGCATGCTATCTGATGTTCAAGTAAAACAATGCCCAACTCCATGTCCTTTGTGAAATTTTAAAACCCCAACATATGCTTGTATTTGCATATTATCTTTTACAAGTTACAGGTGTTGTTTCATGTCTCCTATAAAACCCATCTCACCTGATCATGGCTTTGATTTGGTGAAACATAACAAATCTTAAATGCCTTATCCTGCAGCTGTTATTATCTTCTCTTACATAGGCTGGGGGCAATGATCTTTCACCAAGTTACAAAGCAAATTCTCTTGGATGTGGTTATGTGAATTATAATGATATGATAATTATGATGATGATGATGGTAGCAGTGCTTAATAATGGAAGATTGTTTCATATGTATAACTAATGCTGGCATGCTGCATCTATATTTCATCAATGGCATTCAATTGGTACGTTGTTTATACTGCTTGTTCTTTGTGATTGGTGCTATTGCTGAGCATTTTTCTTTACTTGCATGTGTTTTGGCAACCAATCATTGGTTTCTAATGCATCAATACTGGGTATCTAACCATCCATACCTTAATTTTCAGGGGCAGTTTGTTATGTCACATCAAGAAGCATTGGCCAGCGTCACAGCTCACGCGCAGATGAAACTGCAGGCAGCCCCTCCATCATTGCCATCAGGATTACCCCTAAATTCTCCCATCCCATCAGCGTTATCAGCATTCACTCCAATTCCACAGCCACAAAAGCCGCAACAATTATTGGATGATAGCTTCTCAACTCGAGAAGCAGAGCAGCACCCTCATTTTGACCAGAAACCTCATTCTACTCATGTTGCAAAGGCTCCCTCTGGTGATTGCTATAACTGGAGGAAGTACGGTCAGAAGCAAGTGAAGGGTGTAGAGTGTTGTCGAAGCTACTATAGATGTACACATGTCAATTGCCAAGTCAGGAAGAGTGTTATGCGTTGTTACAGTGGCAATGTCATTGAAGTTGTTTATAAAGGTCAGCACGATCATGACCCACCTCAAAAGATTAGATACACAAGGGAGAGTAGGGTTCTGTCTAGTGCATCTTTAGGAGAGAGTGAAACTGCAAATCATCCAGGAGAAGAAATTAATGGATCAAAATCACCTACACCTAAGACAGAACTGTATTCTGGCCTTGCAACACATGAACAACGATTCAATTCCTCAAGTGGTTGTGATGTGGGCGCTGGCATTAAAGTCGAGTATGATGATGAACCAGAACCGAAACGAAGGCAAGCTCTTAAAGAAAGTTGGTTGAAAGTTTGATTCTCCTATCTTACACGCTGTCTATTAACAGATAATCATTTTTTATGAAGCAGGATTACATATTCGACGCCTCCATTAAAAACAACTAGGGATGCTAAAGTTGTTGTGCAGACAGGAAGTGATCTGGGAATATTGGATGATGGATACAAGTGGCGCAAGTATGGGCAAAAAATAGTGAAGGGAAACCCTAATCCCAGGTAGGTGCCTCCTATAAAGTTTTTGGTTTTAGATTTCTATTTCATTATGTTTGTGAGAGCACGAAAAGATGTTATCTAATTAGCATCTAACTCAATGCAAGTAGTTTACAGTCCTGTAAGTAACTTGCTTACATTACTTATAGTTCTGATATGTTCCAATTTTTAAACCTGCTTACATTAGTTATAATTCTGTTAGCCTTTATTAGATATGTTCCAGTAGGAAACCTGATTAATTAATTTTAATTATGTTATCCTTTCTTACAGAAGAAATTTGAGAAACCCCAATGCCATTGTATGTGCTTCAGTGGATCATCGAAAATCAACAACACAGTTCTGTCATAAAATATATATTTGATAGATTGCAAGAAATGAAATTCATTATTGCAAGCCCGCATGTGATACAAGTGGGAATGACTCAAAATCATGGTAGAAAAGAAGAGACAATGTGCTAAATATCTTTTATCCCTTTTTTTAGCAGAAACAGGTAAATTCTGTTGCCAGTAAAAAAGCAGTTCTAGGGCCTATACTACAAGAACTATATTCTAAATATATATATATATATATATATATTTAGGGAGGTGCTCTTGTGAGAGACACTCTTACCTTACTATGAGAGATAAGGTGGGGGCCCTCACATCCATATCTAATGCCAACAACTTAAATGTGAGGGGCCCCACCCTTATCCCTCATAATAAGGTGAGAGTGTCTCTCACAAGAGCACCTCCCATATATAATATATATATATGGGAGGTGCTCTTGTGAGAGACACTCTTACCAACTTTATGAGAGATGGGTGGGGGCCCTCATATTTAAGTTGGGGGTCCTTGCATTTAAGTTGGTGAGAGTGTCTCTCATAGGAGCACTTCCCTATATATATATATATATAGAGAGAGAGAGAGAGAGCGCGCGCGCTAATAAACAATTAAAGCATCACATACAGTGGAGGACCACCACAAAAAAGAGATCTAGCAACTCCTACTTGGCCAAACTAGATGCTACCTCATTTGCTTGCCGGAAAATATGATAAAACTCTACTTACAAGAATTTTTGCTTTGTAAAGATTTTGTTGAGGATAAAATTGAACTTCCCAGGTGCTCATAGAATCACCTTTCACCCATAAAATTGAACTTCCACATCTCAGAACTCATTATGCTTCTTCACAATGGCAACGGCTATGGCCAAGTCTTGCATGTTGAGCTATTGGAGTTTGAGCACTTGTTTAGCCCAAGGTTGTAGCCCATCATGACAAACAACAGTCAGTCCTTGTCTAACATGTCTTTGTTGTTTAGCATGAGGGTGAAGAACTTCATGTAGTCTCAGATCAAACCATCATGGTTGATGTGTTTCAAGTTCTTCCTTGCCAAATACTCTACGTTCTCGAGCGAGAAATGGGCCTTCAATTCTCTTCGAAAGGCTTCCTGAGTGTCAATGGTGTAGAGATTCCTCTCTACATTATTTGAACATTCTTTTCCATCATGACATAGCTTCATCCATGAAGTGTATATCATCCTCTATCTCTCCGGCTTCATATAGTGTTCCATGTCACAAGAAATCCTCCACCTCATTTGGCATTTCTGAGTCCCTTGTGTATTTCTTAGGTGTCATTTGGCAATTTCACAAGTGATATGAAAATGGTCCACGTGAAAACGATACACATATGAATCATTTTCATATGCAAATGAGTCACATATGAAACAGATTCCATTGTTTGTCATTTTCACACCTCTTTTCATTTGAATATGAGTGCATCCAATGGTGCACATGTCCCCCACCGTTTTTCTCATAGTTTAAAAACTCCATGATGAATCAAGTGATGAGATTTGATCCACTAGCCATTCTTGGCCTTCTGAAGGGGATCAACAGGTCAGATTAGGAAAAAGAGGCCCACTGAAATCATAAAAGTAGATCTAACGTTCTGGACTTTTTGGAACATTTCATAATCCATGCTTGATCAATGGTTCAAATTTGAGCTCCTAGCCATTTTGAGCCTCATGAATAGGTCTAGTGGTTCAGATCTTGATTTTGGGGCCCACAGAATTTGAAAAAACCCGGACTGCCTAAACATACTTGCGTTTTCACTGTAGGAACACTGTAGACTGCATGCATCCAATTGTTCTGCATTTTTTCACAGATTTCTAGAGAACAATGATGAATCAAGACCTAATATTTGATTGTCATACCAGTGTTTGGCCTTTTGAAGAGGATTAATGGTTTGGATCGGGAAATGGGGCCCACAACAATGTCCAGAAATTCATATCTAATGGTCCAAAGTTTTTCATAAATTTATCACAATCCATGATGATCCAATCGCTGAGATTTGATACCATAGCTAGTTTTAACCTTCTAAACATTAGTAACAGTTCATTTTATGATATAGGGACCCACTTTATAAAAAAAAATTGAAAAAGCTGGTGACTCGTTATTGACCGTCGCCGGTATGCATTTTTTAGCTGTGAGATGGTAAAAATGCAGGGCACTTTTTCACTCCATTTGCACACCTAGTGAGTAAATGCTACAAACGAACATGGTTTGGGTGTAACCGTTTCACTTGTGGGTCATTTACGTACATAAATGGAGCGAAACAAATGACCCCTTAGGTTTGGCAAAGCTTTTCAACATCGCAGTCTTGGCTTTCAACTTGTCCACATCTGCAGTGACCTCACCCTCGAGCTTGTTTAAAATTGGGTGAAGGTCTCCTTTCTCCTCTTAAATGACATGACCATGAAGGTATCCCCTACTTGCTCCCTCAGCAAGTTACTCGTAATAGCGACCTTGGCACATAGTTCTTGCACTTGGGCGACCAATCCTTGTTGGTCGTTCTCCAAGCCGTCCAAGCCCCCCTCGACCTCCTTGGAATGACACTCATGGCATTCCAACTTCCAACGCCACTTAGTCCATGCCTTCGCTTCCTGCTGGCTCTTGGGACGATTGCAAGTAGTCTCTCTGTTCTTCCTGATTAGGATCCACATGTCAATAATCAACAGCTGAGACCAGAGTGTTAAAGAGTAAGCATTGTCCATGTACAAGACTCATCTGGGAATTTTTAGTTAGCCTCTCTATGTGGGTGCATGGTGCAAGTGTGAGTTGTGTTTGAGCAGGCCGTGACATCAAGCTCTTGAAGTGAGGACGAGGAGCTTGAGCTTGGCTTCTCAAGCTTGACTTGGGCTCAAGTTGTGGATAAGGCAATCGGGCTCACACTTGAGCTGGGCCAAGCCTTACTCAATTCCACTCATTTGCACCTGTACTATCATCTAGGCCACTTGTTTGTGCTACCAAGCTATAGACTTCACTCATCCTCATATTCATTAGGTCGAGTCAGAATGTATATCGCACTCATGCACTTGCACACCTCCTACTGGTCGTACAAATGTCGGGAGCATTTTTATTCTAAGCATCTTCTTGACCTCCTCTCTATAATTAGTTAATTACCCTCCTCAAGGAACAGGTTTTGATGTCATTGACTATCTAAATGACATTATAAAGGATAGCATATAATCACATGTTCCGTAGCTATCAGCCAAGTTGAATCAGGCATGTAGCCAAGAAAGCTTCATGCATTCCAGCACACAATTCAAGAAAGATTCAGTTAAGCATACCATATTTTAGGTTGCATCAGATGGGCGCCTCATATTTGGAGCAATGTTCATTTCACGCCCCAAGGGTTGGGATCATATTATGTTCTCATAGATCAAAGGCTGAAAACTTCATGCTCATAAGTATGGTTTATTTATTCCATCTAACCTGATCCTTTTGACTATTTTCAGGAGCTACTACAAATGTACTTATGATGGATGCCAAGTTCGGAAACATGTTGAGAGGGCCTCGGATGATGCGAAAGCCCTTGTGATAACATATGAAGGTAAACACAACCATGAGCGAGTCGTTTCCAAGAACAGCGATGGTTCATACGGTCCAGCTCTTCTCATTGCTGCAGCTGCAGCTTTAAGTGCTGGAGGACAGTTGACAACGTCCAATGATTTGCCCGTGGAAGAATCGTCGGTGCAATTCCTCTCTGATAGAAAAGATGAAGTGAGTGAAAAGGCATTGGAGCTTGGAGGTGAAAAGGCATTGGAGTCAGCTCAAACTCTTTTGAGCATTGGATTGAACTTGAACTCTTCTGAAGCTGAGCGAGGACCCAAAAACACAAATGTGATTGAACGGCCTTTCTTCAATGGAAATAATGCAGTGGTTTCGGTTTAGGTTGATGAGTCAACAGATGCGAGGAAATTTTGACATTCTTGGTATCTTCTCATAGTTCGTTTAATTACTCTTCATGTTTGCAGGTTGCATATATTTGCTTCTGCACATTCTATTTGCATGTTTAGAAGGGGCTAATAATAATAGAGCATGCGCAAGGTAGAACTGGAAGAGAGAGAGAGAGAGATTGTTATGACTTTCAATGTGTCCTAGTTACAGAAGGGGAAAATTTTTTCAATAGTAAAATGATGTTAGTATCTCTTGTACTATTGTTCATCATCATTTTCATCTCAGCCTTAACCTGTTTACATGTGGCTGTCTTTTAACTACATTCATAAAATCAAACTCGGTATGACCTTTATCTTTCTTACTATTGTGCATCCAAGGATAAAATTGCCAGGTACATTCATGTGCATCCATCCCCTACACATCCCCCACCATATGGTGAGGGAAAAACTTGATAAGGCTGACCTAGAGCCCTGCTAATCATGGGACTTGGGAAGGATGGAAAGAGACAAACTAGATGGGCCCATCTATCAAATTTGAGGTTAATATCATGCCACTAACCCCTTCATCCATGGCCCACAAATCTAACAATCTTAAATTAAAGAAAAAAATTTGACCTTTGAACCAACGGTCCAATCCATTCAGATCAGTGAAAACCCAATAGATCCCATGTAATTCGAGGGGCCTCGTGTGTGAATAGTTCGGATAGATCGTAAAATTGGCCCCTATTATGTTGTCATTCACTATATGGTGAGGGATAGATGAACATGAATATTTCCATATATATATGTTGCTGCTGCGGCCCAAGATTCCCTAATCCTGGTGAAGGTGTTTCCATGGGCAGGGTCAGCCCAAGCCCAATCTTGGCCCAGCTCGCTTTGGACGGGCTTGGATGTAAAATGTAGGACTGTTTAATATTTGGGCCACGATTTGCCTAAGTGAGAAAAGCCCAAAGTCCAGCCTGGCTCGCTTGTAATTTAGTGATACATTTGCCCAAAGAATTGCTAAAGAGCCTCAAACTAATAAAAGCCTGGTTCAGCCCAGCCCCGTTGAAAAAAATTCTTAGCCATTGAACAGTTGCATGTGCCTACATTTTACCCAGATGTCTTTCTACCGAATAAAAAAAAAAAACCCATCCCTTCAAATGTTCTGTTTGGAAACAGTATATTTAAAGGCCCCAGGTCTTGTCCAGCTGATAGGGTCTATAAGATGATTAGGCTTGTTCTTGTAGCTTTGTCATTCCATGAGAATTTGTTTGTCCTCTGCATTTCAATGTCCAGATGCACCAAACAGGATCGGAAATACTCGCAAGCACACCCCTCCACAGGGCCATCAGCATGAATTTGAATCACTCGAATGGTCGGGCAAGGAGGGGTTGATCTGATCTCTGATCAAATAGTCCCAACCCTTCTTTTAGGAGGCCCCAATGTGTGATGATTGCAGTTCGTATGATTCGTTTCTGCTATGTTGGGCTGGGGGTCTAGGAGTAATGCTTCTACTTGAGAACCCAGAGACAGTTCTCTGGGCATGTGAGTGAAACTAAGGTGCTAACATCACTCAACAATGAGTGCGTTGATGATCACAGTCTTCTACGATTTCATTCAACAACAGATAATGGCCAGTGTCAATAATTCAGCTACAAGAAAGCAGCCTCCTAATTTGATCAGATGTGGCCTTCCATCTCCATGGCTGGGAGTTTCTTCCGGAAACTTAGGCAGCTGATATGGCAATGAGATCGCCATTTGCTCAGGTTCCATCATCAACTGGATTTTCCTTTCAAGGGGTGTTGACAAAGCAACGAGATTGCCATCATCAGTTACTCTAAAAGCAGCATTTGATTGCTTTGCTGTGGTTAAACGCTTTCTCTATAAATAAAAGAATTTTTAGCCAACTTTAGCTACTATTGTTCTGCTGTCTCCATTGTTGACTTCTCATTTTGCATTTGATGCCCACACCATTCCATATTCAACACGATCCACAGGCACCTCAAACACACGCACATGCACCCCGCGCAGAGAATCAATTTGCTATATAATCTACAAATCAAGATACACAGACTTGATAATTTTTGTACAGACCACCTCCTTCCATGGAATGAAATGAGCAGCAAAAACCTGTTCAAAACACAGCAGTGGAGAAAGACCATGTACCTGCCAGCCACTGCTTCCTCTTCATCTGCTTTCACTTCATATATGGAGACTGACTGCTAGATGACCAACTCATCCATATCTCTTCCCAATCCTGGAATATCCAAGTCCTCAGACTTCTCCTCTACCTTTACCTTGGCTTTACCAGCATCATCTTGATCTTGCGTCAAAGCAGCAATGCACTCCTCAAATCGGTAGCAGCCGATTAGATGGTCGTTGGTCATTCCCGTTATTTGCATAAAAGAATAGATGACTGTTGGCCCTACACAGCGGAAACCCCTTCTCACCATGTCTTTGCTTATCACATCTGCCTTTGGAGTCTTAACTGGTACCTGGCGTGGGTACCGGAATCGGTTGAGGATAGGCTTGTGGTTCACAAAGCTCCAGCAGTATTGGTCGAATGATCCAAACTCCTCTATGATCTGCACATGCCAACCATAAGATAAAAGAGTAACAGACATAACCCAACAAATGCATAAAGAGCTGATCATTTTTATTGCTGATGGAAGAAGTCATGCAATGGAGGAGTGACAATGATGGCTATAGCAGCAGCTGAACTAATATTAATAGCAGTATTAATTAATAACAATGCTAATAGCATAGAAATTGTCTGGTGCATTCAGAGACACTACATATCCCCTTTCAGTTTCTTGAAAATTTTATCTGTGGGTCCACACTTAAAAATGCAAACTATCTTTGCATTAACAAGCTATGAGCCTGAATTAGATCAGACTTGAATTAATGTTAATTGAATCGTGCCAAGACATGCAATTACCTCCATGGAGATGAATCACGCTTGACATGGTTCTATCCGATGGTATGTATAGAGTATAGCCCAGATTAGAATCATATTACCTCTAAAAGGTGTCTCATATCTCTGGATATACTGGAGTGGTGAATACCACTGAGATAGAGACACTTGAGACACCCCTGCATGTTATATCACTGAGATCAGTCCAAGACTTCAAAAGGTTAAGAAGGGCCATGGAAGCACTGGGCATTTTCTCATATATATAATAGCGGTAACAACAACGATGGAGAAAGGTTTTTGGATAACTTCTTGGGGACTGACTCCAGTAATCCATTTCATTTTGCCCTTTCTCTCTCTCTCTCTCTATATATATATATATATTAAAAAGCATGTCATTAAAGGCCCTTTTGTTTAATTAAATATTGAATTCCTACAAATTCTAAGCAATACATTCCTATCCAAGGGGCTAAAGTTGTCTCCCTTTTAGTTTGAAATAAGTACCCAGCCATCACCCCAACAAATCAGATCCTCGTAAAGCCAGTGCCATCTACATCACCATTTGGATACCATGAATTACATGTAAGTTGCAGTCGTTTTATTCTGTCACAACCATTTGCAAGAAACCAAACTTTAAGTAACTACAGCAATAGGTAAAATTATTGCAAATCAGCCTTGGGGCTTGTTTAAATGCATGGGATTAGGGATGTCCTTGTCCGGGTCCAGCACAATCTATTCCTGAATACGAGTAAAACTCTTAAAGAAATGCCACAATAATATATTTAAATACAACGCATGAACTCAAGAAATGTTTCTGGCCCAGGTGGTAGCATGTCTGATGGCAAACAACAGGTTGCAGGTTTGATTCCTATACATGTTAGCTTTATGTATTCAGGCATGATTTGGGTCCAAGCCTAGGTATTTAAATTAGATCAGATCTGGTTCTAGGTCCGGATCCACCTTAGATTGTACCAAACTCGACCCTTTACATCCCTTCGCAAACAACAGGTTGCAGGTTTGATTCCTATACATGTTAGCTTTATGTATTCAGGCATGATTTGGGTCCAGAGTTGGGTCCAAGCCTAGGTATTTAAATTAGATCAGATCTGGTTCTAGGTCCGGATCCACCTTAGATTGTACCAAACTCGACCCTTTACATCCCTTCACATGGAATCCTGCAACGATATCCATCAAAGTGAGAAGTCCACGGCTTTCCTTTGTCTGATCCAGTGAAGAGAATGGAAATCTAGTGAACATTCCACAGTGGGCACATTTTTGAAGGAATCCTCTTACTCTAATTAATGGTGGCAATACTCTTAGGGCACGTTTGTGCAGCCACTTTTCCGCGGAAAAACATGAAAAGTGGAAAAGCTTTTCCACAGTGTTTAAAATTCCACGTTTAGTGCGGCCGCTTTTATGTGAGGAAAACTGAAAAAATGAACTAACTTTTCCGCAAATACCGTGAAAAAACATTTCTGATGGGGGAAGGTTGGAAAGGTTTTCCACGGAAAATGGAAAAAATTTCCACGGAATAGGTTTTCCGCACTGCCGCACAAACGTGGAATAGGGCACTTTTCTGCATAAAAAAGTGTGGAAAGCATGAAAAGCTTTTCCGTGTTATAATAAAATCCACGTTTGGTGGGCCGCTTTTCCGCAAGAAAAAGTGCATAAGAGAGCTAAATTTTCTTGATTCCTCGGAGAAGCCTACTGTGTGTTTTTTTTTTTTTTCCCAGTAGAAGATCTAAATTTCCGTGGAACCGGTTTTCCGAGGGGGAAACGTTTTTGCAGCACTGCGGAATACAGTTCTACGGAAAACCTTTTCCTCTATCTGCAAAAAGGATATTCCCAGTCCCTCCCATGGGAACATATTTCCACAGAATTGCGAAAATTTTAGTTCATTTTTCTGCTTTTCCGAGCATGGAACTTTTTTAACCGTGGAAAAGCATTTTCACTTTCCATGATTTTTCCATAGAAAAGTGGCCGCACAAACATGCCCTAAAATTCCATGGCCACCAAGGTTCTACACATCCAAACAAGCCCTAAAGTGCACAGGCCATGTCTCAAGAAGTTAGTGGGTGAAATTCTTTTCTTCTATAGGTTTTAGATATGAACTTTCATTTTTCTAAGGGAACAAATTCTAATGTTGTCCACAGAAGTCTCTGATTTACAAGGTAAATGACCTTGTGTTCATATAACAATTGTACACTAAACCACATTGTTAAATTAAAATAATGTTAGGCGAATGATGGCACAAAATTGAATTGATCATCCATGATGCCTGACAAGTGACATCCATATTGTGTTGATGTAACTATCCAACAAAATGGATCTTAAGATCAGGAAAACTCATCCATTCAGTTGTCGTTACAGGGCCTACAATTACATTATGCAGGTTGGATTTATTAAGATACAAACTGAGCCATTTAATATAATATAATAGATCGACATGTGTGATAATTGCCCGTATTAGTTAAAATAGTACATCAAGGGTGAAGTTCATGCAAGATCAAGCTAAAATACTTCATCCGTGTTTAATCATATGTTTCTAATTATAAGCTTATAACCATGTAATCCTGCAATTATACGATGCGATCATTAGTGTGCTCCTCTTATAATTTGATTATATGATAATTACGAACCAATGGCCAGGTCCCACAAATATTGGTTTTATGTAGCAGGATCCCAACATTTGGTCAAGCAGGCCATATTTTAGAAAGGGATGAAAAGAATATTTTCTTACGAAATGGCTCCCCACCTCTTTCCCCATGGAAAATGAAGCAAAGCACGCGAGGAAAACTCAGTGATTAGAAAAACAGTTACCTAGGAAAGCGTCACACCAATGTCAAAAGCCCTTTTCTAGGAAAATGTTTCCTTTTTTTTTTCTTAGGAACAAGAAAATGCCAAACATGTCTTAATCATGTGCCATCAGCTTCTTGCTCCTCATACCCAATATAGCAACATTATACTTTGGCAAGAATGGTGTCTGTTGGAGCTTTTTCTTTCAATAAATAATGATGATGATGGTGATATACCTTGAGTATTTGACGTGCATTTTCAACAACTGCACGCAGTTTTGGCTCTGATAACAGGGAGCTGGCAGTGCTTCCTGTTGCTATGATCTTCTTCTCATTCAACTTAGCAACTGAGGCAGGATCAAAATCGAGAAAAACTTCTCTGCAGATGCAGTTGTATCAGAAGATAATTGAAATCACATAAAAAAAAAAAAAATTATGATGATGAAGAGTCGGAGATGAGATTTCATCAGGTCTTAAAACAACAGAATAAGCAAAATACCTGAATATGTGCCTTTTGCTGAGAATAGCTGGCCACGAAAGTTCAGCCAACGCACTTGACATTACCAATAACTCAAATAGTTTCCTGCAAATATCCAACAGTGGGGACGTATAGAAATCAACCACCCTAAGAAACCCTATAAGGTTGGAACTAAACAAAGGAGAGCATGGTTAGATAAGATACTTTTCATCGTGAACTGGAACTCCCCATTCTTCATCATGGAAGGCAGCATAGCACGGCTCTAAGAAAAAGATGACAAACAATGAACAAATGAGATTTACAGATTGCATGATCTATGGACAACCAAGTGTTAGCAAACACTAACAGCCCATTGTTTCTTAAACTGCGAGGCAAGTTTTCCATAGCTGAATGAAAACACAGGATTGATGGAATCTTACCCCATTTCAAATAATCTACAAAAGATAGTAACTTATTAAATGGATAAAAAAAAAAAGGAAAAAGAATCCAAAAGAACAATCATGCAAAGTTCTTGTGGAACAAAATTCCATTTTTTGCTTCAAGTGCCGAAAACTCCTTTCTTGCTCCAATAGACCATTCAGGTCGTGGGCCGTTGCTAGGAACTACTTTCTCTCTTCTTCAGAGTGGGTGGAGTTGAAGAACAGTAATGAAACCTGTTAATCCACCACCAAAAAGATTGGCATTTGTTTCTACTCCACAGGATAGGAAGATGCCAGCTGCTGGGAATAGCAGACGACCCCTTAATCAGGAGGAAAAAGATGTGTTGGAGGAAAAAGATGTGTTGGAGCTAATTGCAAGCATCATAATACCAATAAATGCAAATAATTGGAGCAAATAGCAGATGATGAGGCTCTCAAAAGATGCTTTGAAGCAGTCTTGGGTTTGAGAGGAAATTATTGAAGAGCAAGAAGTGACCTTGAGTTCACAATTTTATTTTATTTATTTATTGGTAGAAGGGTAGCTAGCTATTCTTGACTGCCAAGTTGAAACACACCCAAGTAAGTATCTTGTTCTGCATCTCATCATCATCATCAACACCTTGTCCCAACTATGTTGGGATCAACTACGGAAATTCTGGTTCTCTAGAAATAACTTTTTTTCTCACTGGCTCCATGGTTGGCCTGCATTGGATATGTCGAAACCATCTAAAACGAGTCTCCTTTCACTTATCACCTATTGATGCTACCCCCAAATGCTCCTGAATGCACTTATTTTTAATTCGTTCCTAGTTTTGGTGCACATCCATCTCAACATTTTCATCTTTGCTACACAGCCTACACTCATTTTTTGCATGTAGTGTTGCTTGCTTGGCCAACATTTTGCTCCATACGTCATACATGATCTAATTGTTATCTTGCAAAATTTTTCATATAATCATATTGGAATACCATTCAAATAATAATAATAATAATAATAATAATTGTGTTGGAATGTGCTAATCACAAAGCACTCTAGAAACAAGTCTTCACTCGAACCATCCAACTCTTATCCTATGTGCAGCATCCTAGTCAATCTCTCCATCATTATTAATTATGGAGCGGAGGTAGAGGAAAATTTTCTCCTATGAGTAGATTGCACATTGTTCATATGCAATCTAGCTCGTGAGGGTCACTTGGAGCATCCCTATCAATGAGTGGGAGGGTGGATGGAAAGGTTGCCTTATGGATAAGGGTCGGCCAAAAAATTAGCCCCACCAAATTATCCTAACCTTTGACTTAACAACCTTAAGTTTTAATGGCCCTTTAACCATAGTTTTTTTTATAGATTCAATCCAACGGTAAGTGAAGGTTCAATGAGTGTAAAATTTGGCCTAGTTTGCATGTCGGATCATGGGATAGAGAGTGTGAAAGGGGTTGCACTAAGGTGGGCTATGGGCACTAGTGGGCCCCATAGAGTGTGCAACACTCTGCTCGTAGGAGAAAATATTCCTTCGAAAGGAATCTCTATGGCACCTCTTAAGCAATTAAGCTTCAATTCTCACAAGAGTTACATCTCTCTATACGTCCCCTCTAAAGTTGCAATTCATATATTTCATCTTGTATGACTTATTTTAAAGCTCTTGGATTCTAAAGCCTTCCGCCATCTCTCAAGTTTCGCATCCACGCAATCTTTTGATTCATCCTTCAAGTCAATATTATCTGCAGACAACATACACTAAGGAAGGTAGCTCTTCTTAAATATGAGCAATTAACCCGTCCATAATCAATGCAAAGACTTACCTATCTCTCCATAGGTATTTCTTACACTCATTACTACATACATGTCTTTAATAATGCTAATATCCGATCTTAGTGCACTTCTTTTCTCTAAAACTCGCCAAAATCAATTCCTTGAATACCCTGTCATAAGGTTTTTCTAGATCAACAAAAACAATATTAGGAGTTCTCATCTTAACTCGATATTTTTCCATTACTTGTCTAAGTGAGAAGATAACTTCCATAGCTAACCTCCCTGGCATGATATCAAATTGATTTTCAGATATCTTAGTCTTTGGTGTAAGTCTTTGCTCCACACCTCTTCTATATTTTCAGTGATACACATAAGATTTAATCCCCAATAATTGGTGGAACTATGTAGAGTTCATTTGTTCTTGTATATAGGTCTTACAACACTTTATCCCCATTCATCTGACATTTTCTTGGTAACATCTTATTGAAGAGCTTAGTTAACCAAACTCATCCAATTTCTCCTAAAGCATTTCCAATCTTTGATCCAAATGCCATCTAGGCTTATAACATTTCTTATCTTCATTCTTGGTCATGCTTTCTTTACTTCTACTACCCTAATTCTTTTGTAGAAGTTATGTCCTGCTAACGAAGTATCGCTTCTTGTTTCTAAGCCTCCTATAGAATCTTCCTTTAAAAGTTTGTTAAGATATTATCTTCATCTTTCTACATGTCATTGTCCTTTAATAAAATCTTTTGGTCATCACTCTTTATATATTTGACATAATCTAAGTCCTTACTTTACCTTTTTCTCGTTCCTATGAGCTTGAAAATATCTTTCTCTCATTCCTAATTTCTTATAGAGGTCATCATTTATTTTGGACTTTGCATCACTTACTACTTTCTTAACTCCTTTGTCTTCTTATATATTTTATAATTTTCCGTATTTCTAGTCCCTATTAAACTTTGTTGCAAAATCTTTTTTCCCAAACAGCTTCCTGAACCTCACACTCTACCATTAGGTTTCTTTATCAATGCCTTTTCCCTTTCAACTCTCCCAGTGCCTCTTTTACAACTTCCTAATACCATCATCCATTTGATCTCATGTCACTGCAGTTTCTCCCTTAAATTTTCAAAAAAAAAAAAAAAACCCTTCCTTCCCTACCACTCTAGGCTTAAATGTTGTTGCCCTTTCCCCTTTCAAATCCCTCCACCTTGTTTTAGGGCACCTTTCCCATCTCTTTCTACTTCTAAAGCAAAAATCTAAAATTATTAACCTATATTATGTAGCCAAATTCTCTCCACAAATAAACTTACAATCTTTGAAATCTAGCCGGTCATGTTTCAAGTAGAAATGCCAACACAAATAGGTAGAGAAAAATCTCCATTTAACTTTTACAATGATAAATCTTAGTGAACATGGAAAGCCATTTAGCCACTTAGAAGAGGAAAGTTTCGTCAATTGGAGGGCATATAACTGTTGCAAAAGTAATTTACCAAAACTCCTGATCTACTATCTATCCTCTTTAAAATTCTAACATAAGTGACAGGCATTTTGCAAGCCATGCTATGGGAGGGAAATTCTGAATCCCAAATGTCTTAAAATGGGGAAAGGGTTTGCAAAGCAAGGTGGTTTGGGTGTCAATAGCAACAGGTTTAAGAAATTTTGTGCGTCTTGAGTTGAATTGCAGATCTGGAGACGAAGTTGAATTGGAGATCTGGAGAGGAGGCTGTGGAGAGAACAGTGGCTGCAGCCTACAAAGCATGGCTCTCCAGCAAATGGTCCAGTGATTTAGTTCATAGAAGTGG
This sequence comes from Umbellularia californica, assembly GCA_028538565.1. Classification (NCBI taxonomy): domain Eukaryota; kingdom Viridiplantae; phylum Streptophyta; class Magnoliopsida; order Laurales; family Lauraceae; genus Umbellularia; species Umbellularia californica. The sequence continues at coordinate 97,851,626 of JAPQWN010000003.1, forward strand.
GAGTGCTTGGAAAGACAGATTGAAGTTGAAAGCAAAGTTCCATGACCAAGTCAAGTTCATGGTTGGTAATGCGAGCTTTTTCTTTTTGGATAACCAATTGCTTGAGGATCAACCTTGTAGAGTGTAATTTCCGTCATTGATTGAAAGGAAGAAAAATAAATGTAAGATAGGACCTGGATGACTCATGAGGTTCTTGTTGAGAGAAAGGTTCAAAACATGGTTTAGTACAATTAACAGTCAGGGCCAGAATCTTTAAGTAAGGCCAATATAACAGCCCTAATTGTTATATCGATCTGTTTTGCCTCCTTTTCTATTTTGAAAGTTCGAACCTAAAACAAATCAAGAAAATGAAATATTTAAAAACCTTCATTTCCAAGGGCCTCTTAGATTAATGTAAATAGAATCTGTAAATTTACTGCATTGTTGTCCATAATATAGTCCATTTGTATTTTACATGTACATTATCCAGAGTTCAGACCTTTAGACTCACCCTGAGAAAATCAGAACCTTTATGTAACAGCCGAAACCATAATGTTAGGTCAATATTTACAAACAAGGTTGAAAAAATAGCACAGGGTCAGCCTAAGATGAAATTTGAATAAGGGGATTCGAGAATGTCAGCGTCTGTCATTAAATACGCTATCTGTCCCTTGAAACATGACAGCTTGTCGTGGAAGTTATATTCAAATTCAAAAAGGATTGTTCTTACTTAAGGACTGCTCAGGTTCACTATCAGCTATAGGCCATTCTGAATGCTCTATCTAGAATTTGGAAAGGAGACTGTAGACAGCATCCTTAACTGGAATTATCAGCAAGACCAAGTAAGAATTGCGAACACGTGCTTCATATGTGAGGAAACTGTCTGATTGAATGAAATGGAAAGTTCCAGCAATGTTGTTATTTATTTTCCTACTTAACCGGTTTATTTCCGTCTGGCGGCCCTTCTTATAGGCAAACACAAAGCTCAAAAAAAGAAATGATAAGGTCTGTTACTCCATATGTCATCTCAAAGGGTATTCGGATGCAACATATAACAGGACCTTCAAAAATGATATCTGTTTCTTCCTTTGATAGAAAAAAGAAAAAATTTAGGTGGACTCATTTCAATGGGTTCTACACTTGATATAGTTATGGGAGTTTAGATGAATGAAGTCTTAATTCATTTGGGCTACCATGCTCGAGCAACATAGGTGCCCTCGTTTTGCTGTCTGTTGTGCAGATTTGACCAGTTTCTGATTCTGTAGCTTACATTCCGTGTTAGAAACCCATCCCCCTTCCTCTGGTTTTTTCCTAATTCTCCCTTTCCTTACAGCTAAAAGACCATTTACTGCTAATTATCAGTATTTAACGAAGGAGGAGATTAGACAAAAAAGAAAAGAAAAAAGGAAAGTCTTTCTCCTCTAGATCAAGTAAACCAGGATAATCAAATCTGCTTGTCCTAACTCTTCCAACTATAAGACAAGATTTGCACAAACTGGTGTTTGTTGACCAAATTAAGTGAGATAATGACCAGATCGACCAAAATCAGGTATTTGCAGCAACCCTCATGGAATGATGCAGGGATAAAAGCTTTTACAATTCATGTATTGGGGCGCAAGAACATATCTATTTTACACAATCATAATTCATAACTAATATCAGAAAATCAAGAAAAAGAAAAGCACACCAGTTTAATGTTCAAGGGGAAAAATGGAAAAGAAAAACTTACCAGTATTTGGAGTCACCCAAGCACACCTCTTCTTAGTCTGAATGCCCTCCTGGGAAGAGACGGATACAGAATCAGAACCAGCCTTCTCCGACTTCGAAACGCATTGCTTCCTTCGACGTCCAGAACTTGTTCGCATAATCCTTCCCGTAGAAGCTCGACTCTGCACCGAATCAGACGAAGCATCCGACGAGCACGAGCCATTAAGTGACAAATTCGAATGCAAGAGCTGTTCCTGCCTCCGTAACACCGAGGGAACACTTAAGCATGATGGAGGTGATGAAGCAACAGCAGCAGCAGCAGCAGAAGGTGGAGCCTTCTTCTTCTCCTCTGCTGCCACCGCGGCTTCCGCCGCCTTCTCCACCTTCCTCAAAGGCTTCGACACTGGTTTCCTAGCAACCATCGACCCTGTTTTGTTCCCGGCCGGTCCAAGTACCGGCCTCGTCTCTGCATCTGCTACATTCATCGACCTGACTCTCGGAGCTCCCGACATGGAAAGAACACCTTGATTTTCCTCAGATCCGACCTTTCTGCTCTGAAAAATCCCCAACTTCTCCACTTTTACCAAACCTAGGGTTGAATCCAACTATCTCCAAGCACAAATCAACCAAGAAACCCCTCACAAGCACGTAGATCCCCTAAAACCACTAGATTTCAATATAAGCTTCCACCAAAACCCTAGAAAACACACAAATTTCAAAATCCAGATGATCTACACCAAATTCAGCAGAGCAGAAGCTCCATTTTCAATCCAGTACTGAAATCCGTCCGAGAAACCTAGAAAAAGCAGAGATTTCATACTACATTGTCGGAATCAGAGCTCTTGAACTCAAAAACAGATCGCAAATCAGTGCTTATCTGATTTTCACATGAAAAAACTGCAGTTTTGGTGGAAATCGACGCCATTCGCTTCAAGAAATCCAGAAAAAAAGCTGCAATCGCTTCATCAGACACCGATCGAGACCTCGATGAGAAGAAAACGCAGAAATTCGTGGAAATGAAGGATCGAAGCTCCGATTTGGAAGAAAGAAAGAGGAGATAAAGGCATCTAGGGATTTCGCTGGAGAGAGAAAGAGGAGCTGGTAATTTGAAGAGAGAGTGTGCTGCGAGGTGAGTAATTGGTTTTTTATATGGGGTGAACGGGGAGTAGCCGGTGGGAGCAGGTAATTGACTGGCTGTCAGCGGTCAAACCTTCTGGAAAACGATACCCGGGAATCTTTTTCGGTGTACCCACACTAGGGAATTGGACAAGTGGCATGGTCTGGTCGACAGTGTATGATGATGATGCCCTGGATGTGTGGGATCCACTTTGAATGGAAAGGGGAGATCAAAACCGTCCATCGTCCGTAGACTTTTTTTTATGGCCCCTTCAATTTTTCTCACATCCAACGGTCAGGATCAATATTGATGCATCAAGCAAAGTATCAGCATCGTTGGGACTTGGAAGCCCCAAACTTACGAAAGCAATCGTCAGTTTGGTTGCAAGCATTTATAAAGAGATTTTTCCATCTAAAATTTCACAGGTTTACATGTTATATCTCTTGAAATTCTAAATGATTTGTTCCATTGAAAACAGTTATTCAAACTAACATTCCAAATGAGACATTCCACATTTGAAATGTCAATCAAGCTTTAACATCCTAAGATTTCATATGGGTATAATATTTGGAATTCTCACCATGCTTTAAGATAATTTATTCCGAAATACTTACAATGAAATACTGTTTCGACTTATTCCCATGTGCCACCTATAAAATAATATCATCTTTCCCTTTTTTTATGCCAAGTTAGCAATTAGCTAACATTACATTTTATATAAGCGGTGCTCAGTGATAAATATGAACAGTATTTCTCTGTTTTGTTGAAACAGAAGATTTGGACTCATAGTTAGAACCTATGAGGCAAGAAATCATGAGGTAAAGGAGTGGACAATATATTGGGGCTGCCTATTGAATTTTGAATCGTTTGAAATAAAATTTTCCTTTGATGTATGGGGTATCTCAAATTTTACATCCTGTTTGGTGAAAAATGTAATAATAAATGCACATAAGATTATGTTAGTTGCATTTTTTTTAATTTAAGGCTGGTATTTTTTTTTTTTTTTTTTGTTATCAGAGGGTTTCCAACTCTTTGGGCTAGACTAATGCCTCCGGGCTCAGAAGGAAGCGGGATAAACACCCATGTAGCCCCTAAGTGGTAGCACTAGTGGATTCAACATTCGATTCCTAAAGAAGGGGGAACTAAGGTCGATACCAAGAGCTCTAACTCTAGAAGAGGGAGGAATCGTGGTCATGACCACTCGAGTTGGTCGAATGCTGATAAATTTAATAGAATATAAAATTTAATAATATTTCATATAATGAGATATTTATTTTAAGCAATTTGGATTAAAGTAATTTCTTATAGCGGAGCGTTTAAAAGGATCCACATCCTTTCTTGCTTCAATAATATTGTTGGACCACATTAGGTTAATTAAGATTTGGCGCCAGAAGATATATTTACTTGTAGGAAGGGCTTTGACCCATTTCATGATTGGCTTTGGCATTGGCACTAAAAAAAACCACAACTGGTTGGGTCCTTTTTTATAAATTACATTGGATACTCTGAGTCGGTTGAAAAAGAAAGAATGCACCCACAGAGTTTATCGTACTACGTGTCAAAGTTGTGACAGAAGGAAGTAACTTAGAACCCGGAGTAGGTGATTGACCACGAATTTCCCAATGCGCGCATGCCCATCTCATGCGACATTTCAATTTAAGGTCTGGACGATGAAGGCCCACCTATCATAATCACTGTATATTGAATTGACATCCACGGCAATATGGCATTGATACAACTTTTTTGTCACAGACAGCTGGTTTGATTATAAAGTCTACCAAAACCATCACCTCACGTGAAGTTTATAAAAGGATAAATCATCTCATATTGCTGCTGGCATATGGTGTGTTGCTAATGACAGCTGATCACTTAATTTAATGATTCACATTTTATTGATCAAAGCTGCTCATGTTAAACATCATATTCTATATTTAGTTTTGCAGACAGTGATACACACTAATAGATTGCTTATGATGTAAAATATAACTACATATTTCATACGCAATTCATTATTTTTAATCTAGTTTAGGGGGATTGGGACTCTAGCCCTTGGACAAAGAAACGCACCATGTCCATGGTTTGAACACTGGATAATTAGATAAGAAATGACACCTTTTCTAGGGGTGGAAAAAAAAATGCTAAACCAATCCGTCGGTTCAGATCGATTTTATAGTAGATTGGTCTGGTCACGGTTCAGATTTCTTTCAAACCGTTCGATTCGATTCGGTTTTCGGTTTGAAGGTGCGGTTAAACCGCTCAAATCGAACCGAACCAATTATATAAATATAGATTTTTTATAAAATATATAAAGGAATGTTAAAAATTACTTGAAGAAGACTCGAACCTACACTCCGTTATTTGAAGTTCAACGTCTCTTATCAATTGAATTGCCATTTTTTTGTAAAAAAATAAATAAAATAAAAAATCGTAACCAAACAAAACCAGTTCCTTTCGGCTCGGTACAGTTTGAGCGCACGGGCAGTTCGGTTCGGTTTGATTGATTGATTTTCCCTCTAAATCGATCCAAACCGCCCATGTACATCCCTACCTCTCACCACTTAGGTAGGAGTCCGTTTTTAATCCATTAAATAGTTATATCACACAATTTAGCATTGGTTGAATTAGATTTAAAATGCTTTTGAGTATTAGAATGGGAAGGTAGGATTAGGATTGTGTTTCAATTAAACCATGTCTGCTTTAATGTCTTTAAAATGGATTTAAGAGGATAAAATGGTCTCATTTTTGCCCACTCCTATCCCCACGCTTTTCCATTTGGACTTTTATCCATAATAGCATGCATCTATGTGGCCATGTCCCAATAGCAGCCTTGCCACTACAAGTTAAACCTACAGTAGTTAACATTAATTTCTCTGCCCACCTTTATTCCTTTTTAGAAGCTTCATCCTTAGATCTCCTTCACGTAGAGGTGCCAAAGATGGATTAGGTTGCATTTCTTCGCACTTCCAATAATGAAAAGCATCCTTTTAAGGCTGGGAAATACTTAAGATTTGACTTTAAGGGCACGTTTGTGTACACACCATTTTCGCGGAAAGAAGAAATTGCCACGTCAGCAAATTCCACATAAATAAAAACCTTAAAAAAGGATTTCTAAAGAATTTAGATTTTCATGTTTGGTGCAAAAGGAATTTCCTCATTGAATTGGTGCTAATGTTGTTTGGCGCGGCTATTGATTCCTTATAGAAAATCAAAATTTCTTATTTGGTGATATAATTTTTTGAAGAAAAATAACATAACATATATATTATTTATTCAACATTAAATAATAATTTATATAAAGAAGTAAAAAATGAAAGAGTTATAAGGTTTTTGGGTTGAAATGGACAAGAGTGAGGAAAAGATGGAGAAGTTTTCCGAGGAAATCCATTTCCCATACCAACCCCCCCCCCCCCCATAGGAAACTCATTTCCATCATTATCAAGGAAAATGCTGATGACGTAGGAAAGCATTTCCACGGAATTATTCCACACCAAACATCGGAAAACCATCCATTTTTCCGCGGAAAAGTGTAACACAAACATGCCCTAAGAGTTATCAAACTAGTATGGAGAAAATTTAATAGGATTTTGCAAAAAGACTCTTGTATTTTGTGTTTTTACTAGATTTTTTTTGTCTGCTGTCACGTAAATAAATTACTATAAGTTTGTATGAACAAATGATAAAAATGGCCTTTAGTTCAACTCAACCAATCTCAACAGCTCACCACAGGTTAGGTTAGGCCCACCTAGATGTATGATGCCGCAGGGAGGCATGTCAATGGGAATGGTTGGATGCGGATTAGGAATTTATGGAAAATCAAGTTGATCAAATGATCCTAACCATTAGTTTTAAGTACCCACAATTTGATCCTAACCATTAGTTTTAAGTACCCACAATTTAATCTTTCATACATTATGTAAACTTCTTGAGATAAAATTCAATGTGGATAATGTCCAAAATAGTGTGAAATAGGATAAGCTCCAATCAATGATATGCATGTGTGTGAATAGGTTGAATTGATCAAAGGTTGTCCCTTGTAATAAATTTGAAAGTTAAGTGTTAGTTTAAAAGAGCAATCTCAGCAAAATTATCATTTAGTCACTTGAGTTTTTCTTTGACGTTGATCAATCAAAACGAAAAATTAGAGATTATATTTATCTTGTATATGGTCGTCTATTATTAAGGGAGACTTTAGTAAAAACACAAAATACCAGGGTCTCACAGTGTATGGGTTTTTTGTAAAAAAAAAAAAACCCCAATATCCAATCTGCATAGTAACATGGGTATATAGAAACCCTAAGACCAAAGTCATATATATGGATACATGCATTTAAGAGTTTAGATATTTAGAAGCCCACTTGAAAATCCAAAATCCCCACAAGCCGATATGAAAATATTAGGTAGCCCACAAAACTCAACTACATGTTTGGATTCACCCCTTTCAAACGAAAACTTTGGATCCGCCACTTCACTTGTAAAATCTTGAACATTACACAAATATGACCTAAATCTATTGGGCTATTTATCTTGAGTCTTACAGATGCCATGCAATTGCATAGACATCCATAGTTTGAACGCTTTAGCCTTGTTAGGATCCTTAGAACTAAGGTTCCTATACTCAGGTCACACTTCGAAATCTAAATTGTAGCTGTAGAAAACAAAACTACTGCCACTTACAAGTTACTGAGGTTGTCCATCCACTATTGGCCTTTATTTATGCTTAAACTAAGTTACTTGCATTTAGTTTAAGATGATCCAAAGAGGCATTAACATACCCCTTTGTGGATGATCCAAGAACATGGGCCCATTCTAGATGAGCATGGCCCACTTGAACAAATTCAGGGCTGGAGGATACTGGCAAGACCTTTAACTGATGCATGCTTGGAACAATCAATGGAAACGTCCCTACTGTTGGCAAGTTGTCACCTCTTTATTGACAATCATAGCTTCCACATTAAATTCACATTCACTGTTGAGCACTCAGTCTATAAAGTTCTGGTGAGGAGCCACAGCAGAAACAAACAGAAAACAACAGTCCGGGTCCTGTATGTTACCTGTGCAGTATTTATTTATAATAAAATAAATAGAGTTCACGTGGCATGATCATGGCAAAGATGGTGTATAGATTAGCTATCTACCAATATCGGATTAGCTATTCAATCTAAGATCATAAAATTATTAATATAAAGGCGGTATATAGAATAGTTATCTGTCAAAGTTAGCTATTCAATAAAATGGTGAGGAAAGAAAGATAGAGCTTGATACATTTCATTTGTTTGTTTGTTTGTTTCTACCGAAGAGTAAACTCAGGCACAGACAACATACTTTACATGTTCCTAACCAGCTGATTGACCAACTCTGGTGGGGCTTAAACATCGGCATTGTACATGGAGCCAGGACACTTGATGTAGTATTTTCTTTAGATTAGTTATCTAAAACATCAAATTAATTTAAACAGGGTTTAATCAATTAATTTAACCGTCTATTCTATCCTGACAACAGATTTAAGGATATGGTTTTGCCATCTATCTTCTAGGCACCACACCACTGAATACCACCAAAACTGTGAAGTCCTACACATGAAATACATTTTTTTTTGGTAACCCAGCAAAGGGGGTAGGGACCCAATTGAGAGCTCGGATACACAGGGGAAGACAACCCACTAAGCCCTTTTACTTGGGAAAAAAGCCCATACAAGTGGGAAGGAAGCCCGCACAGGCAAGAAAATGTGGTGTAACCAGGGTTCGAACTCTGAGCAGTCAGGTGAGAACTGTAATGACTCCTTACCATTCGGATAAGGATCCATTCTCCACACATGAAATACTAGGGTCGGTTTTTTCTTTTTTTCTTTTTTTTTTTTTTTTTTTGCTCAGAATGCATATGAATTGAATATATATATATATATATATATATGAATTTATGGTTTCTCACCTAAGGATTAAAAAAAAAAAAGTGAAGGATGAAGGAAATGAAGTAAGGGTGTAGGACACACCTTGACACTTTTAGGATTTCAAATATCAAAATGATGGCTTCTTATTCATTTTCTGTTTTCTCTTATTAATCTTCATTGAAGGAAATGCTATTTAGTGTTCATTTTTTTATATTTACCTGTGATTCTTCATTTTTTAACCACTTAAAAACTAAAAGTATTTTAAGAATTCAATTACATGAAACAAACAGGTGCTAAAATATTAAAGCATGGCAAAAGAAATCGGGGTTTTGATAGGCCCACCAGATTTAAAGATTGAACCATTTTTTTAGAAAATCTTTTTCCATAGCATTAGTTGTCTCTTCCAGCACACAATATGTGGGAAGACAAATAAGGTATTTAGTTGGAGAACTTTCACCATGGTATGGATTGCATATTGTTCTCCGCTCACATGGTGGGTACTTTTTTCGGCACATATGAACTCACCTAAATGCATGTCAATCAATCAAAACTGAAGATGAGACGGCTTGATCTCGAAAGATCATGGGTCTGGCAAATAATCAGCCTTTAGTTGAGACACACCTTGTAGAAAAGTGGTAAGATCGGTCCTTGGTTAGTTTCGCGTCCCTGTATGACAAAAAGAATCAGCCTTCAGTTTACCATTTAACTATCAATGTTAATTGGCCTTTTGACTATTGGTATCAGGTTAGATGAGTGTCAAATTGGGTCTAAGAAGAGATCATTTGAGCATTGGAGAGGGACTGTGAAGGGGGTACTAACCAAAAGTGAGCCCAGCTAGGTCCCATGGAGTTGGAGGAAAAACTTTTGCTTGGAGAAAATATATGTTTTGTTTTGATTCACTAATTTAATTGAGAAGTGAAAATTCCCCATACATTCCAGCTTTTCCAATTCTATGAATAAATGATATTTTGATTCTACGGGGAATATCGCCAATCCACTTGAAGCCCAAGTGGTGAGACATCTCCACGTCCATGGTTGCGACCACAGATCGATCTATGGGTGTGTTGGATAGGGACTTAGGTAGTGTGACCGGGTGGATCTAAGTATACAAGAGCAAAACAAATTCACTTTGATCGAAGTGACGTTTTGTAATGCTCTCCATTTTTCAAAGGGATCTAACATAATGCACTGAGCACAGTAAGCCCAACCATGGATATTTCTTGGGGCTAAACTGCAATTTATATGGCTTATCAAAAATGCATGTAAACATTTTCAACATTCTAAAGAACAATTTTACAAGAAATTAGCTCATGCCAATCAACATATGGGACTTCCTATGCTGCCTGCTCATGTGGAACCACTGTAGGCTCAGTTTTGCTTGACCCCAAGTATTCATATCACACAACCCTATGACTGTGCTCAAATTGCACTCAATTAACCAGAGTGATACAAATGTTTGGTTGATCATGATGAAAATTAAGATCTAACTATTGAATATTTTTTGAAGTCCAAAAAGTCAAATCCTTAGGTGACAAGCCATTCAATCCCAACCTTATTCCATGAAAGCTTAATTGATGAATTTTCTAATACAAAATGTTGAATTGAACCATGTCATGGGTGTGGCTAGTCTGTGTGAAAATAATCTACAAAAGTCAATTATGTCTCTGTCTGTTTTAATTCACCAGCAGATAACATACAGATACTACATGCCACGGCTTGTCACTTTCAGTCATGGGCCTATAAATAATAAATTGAACATTATTTGACTTTTATCAGTATCAAGATTTTAATAGATTTGTATAAAATAAATCATTTCTCACTGTTACATTATATGTATCTATGTATAAAATAATATAAATAATGGTAATATTCAGGTGCCATGCCCCTAACCCTTTCATCTGTGGCCTACAAGTCAACACTCGATCCAACGGTCCAGTCCATTCGGATGTGTGCTAATCGTTGGGATTAGTGACAATCAGGAGGTTCTCTATTGGTTGCTAGGTTTGGATGGGTTGCTCGTTGGACCTTGTAAAAATGTTCTCATATAATACGTGAAAACTAGTCCTCACTTAAATATTTCCATATAACTAATTGGGAATGTGATTATGATATAAGGTACAACAACTCATGGATCTGACCCCTACCCAACCCAAATGGAATGGGTCTGGATCACAGAACTGGACCTACCATGATCCAGACCTAGACCTGAATTGAACTTAGACCCACCCGAGTTTGATTCATATTCAAGCCTAGTTCAAAATATGAAAAACACCCCATCTCGTACTGAGTTGACTCAATGGGCCTTGAGTGAATTGAGTCCAACCGAGTCTATCAAAATCTCAAACAAAATGGCTAGTTGGCAGTTGCAGAACTCATAGACCTTTTCTTGTCACAGGCATGTCCAGATCTGAAACTATATTCCATGAAGCCCGGATCTTCCAAGAAGAATTCTAGAGTTGAATCAGTGAAACTACACACTAGGACCCATTTCTTGAAAAATCTTAACCGCTCAAAATGAGGCTAGTGTCGAGCTTGGGCCAAATACATGCCATGTTTTAAAGTCAAGTTGGGCCTGAATATGCCTTGAGCTCGTCCCTACCCCACCTATGAACACTGCTAGTAGAGTATCTCCAATCCAATGTAGCAAGAAAAAAAGGAAAAAGGAAAAGGGAGAAAAGTGAATTGTGTGGATTTTTGGAATTCAATTGGGGTTCACATCCATGCCCTTTATTCACGTTCAGGTTTGGATTTTATTCTTTACTTCAGTTATGGGTTGTAGAGTCTAGGGTTGGACATCCTACCACAAACTTGTCGCAGCAGCTATTACATAAAACCGCCATCATGGGTCTCATGTAAAAATTTGAAGGTTGTAGATGCAGCGGAAGCATGGATCTATAAAAAGTGGCTGTTACAAACGCGATAAGGACAGCGTCGCTTAAATCAGGTACTGGTATGGATATACGTTCAAAATCCAAGGGCAAGGATGTACACCCACGTGATTCACTCTTCAAGATCCAATGGAAATGATGGACACCCTAAATGTAGATGATGATGATAGAGAATTGTAGATCTAGTGGAAGGAGGATAAATTATTCAAAGTCGTCCCAATTTATATATGTCTATATATATAGCTTTTGACTAATGGGTGATAAGATCTCTATTCAAATTTGAATTGAGAGATGATTAAGATAAATAATAAGATCAATTTCTCTCAATTTGAATTTAAATGTCGATACGATAAAGAGATAGAGAGTTGGATAAAACTTAGGCTATTCTTATCCATATCATCATGAGATTCCTTGTGAGTGGTATATCTTTGTGAGTAGGGTCTACCCACATGTAAACACAACTGAGCGCTATCACAAATGCCAACAAAATCATTCAGATTGCTTAAGATAAATCTCATCCTCTCCAATAACACATCTTGAGTTATAGCTTAGAAGAAGTAGGTCCCTCCCATTGTACAATCGAGCACTATGATCAAAATGTGATTAATGCCATCAGCAAGTGATACATCAAAACCTGATATGTTGTTACCACAGTGCTCAATTGTCTATTTGAATTGAAATTTGAGTATATATTAATGGAGAGAATGCCGTCCATCATGAGCGGGCCGAATTCTCTCTATGTGGGCCCCACAATGGAGTTTAGTGCTACACAATTCTCAAGTAATAGCTGCCACATAGGATCCAGACTCCATCATCACAAAGTTCGAATCCCCTGTTGCGTTGAAATATGGAGATACTGTTTCATCCGATCTACGCCATCACAAATGTAAAGTGGGGCCCACATGTTGAATAAAGCCGAACAATGGTCTCCAATCACAAGGCACAAACAACACAAAAGGTCCTTGTCAGATAAATTAGAGATGTCTTGCTTGTAACCAAGGTTACCTACCCTCCCACAATTTATTCCATTTCAATCAATCAACAGGAGGCAAGTGCACAAAGTCACAAACACATAAAGAGAGGCCTTGGCCATTTATTTAATGATGCCTCAATGGCCAATGCCCAAGCAATTGGTAAGAAACGATATGGCAATGATGTCAGTGTCCAATCTGTTTCAACAACCCTCCCATATTTTCCTTATAAACAAAAGCCCGCGACCGAAGAAGACGGCAGTAGCCGCGGTCTCTTCTTCGCTCCTTGGTCGACCCTCCTCGCCTTCTTCTTCCGCTTCTTCTTCACTGGTGCCCGCTAACCTGCACCACTCGCCGAACCTGCGCACCCTCTTTGCTGTTCCTCTATCGTCTACGCGGCGCGTGCGCATGGCGCAATCTATCACTACTCGTGCTACTCTGGGCCTCACCAAGCCTGGTTCAAGCGTCGTTCCTAAGGTGATGGATTTTGCGCCATCTGTTCGGTAGAATGTCTGAAAGGCGTGAAATTGTTTCATGGGTCATCTTGGATTCTTGATTTTATGCAAGTTTTTTCTTTGAAATTCTTGTTGGTTGTGTGGTGTTTTGGATATAACCGGTTATCTGTTCGGTAAAATGTCTGAAAGAAGGTGACTTTTGGTTTTGTGTATGAATTCATTTTTTCGTCGATGGTTCTAATTTTATGTTGGATCGTGCTAATGGGTGGGTAATTTATGTGTTTTGGGCTATCTGTTTGGTAAAATGTCTTAAAGGAGATACCTTTTCATTTCATGTATTGTTTTGAATCTGTATATGCATTTCATTTTGTCCATAGTTTTGCCAATAATTCAAAATTTCTTTCTTGGGTCGTCTTAATTGGTGGGTGCTTTTTTTTTTTTAATTATTATTTTCTTTGCTGGGTTGCTTTTGGTGGTGTGGAAATTGGATGCACCTGGATTTCTGTTCTGGTAATATGTCTGAGGGGAGGTACTTTTTAATGTCATGTATTGTTTTCTTCTTATGTGCCTGGTGTTATTTGTCCATAATTCTAACTAGCATGAAATCCCGTGCGATGCATAGGTTAAATACCATGCAAATTAAATATTTATTTTATCCGGTTTCAAAAACTTGAAATGCATAATAAATGCTTCCAGATTTGGAATACATTCAGTGCTGCACCAAGAATACCTCACATACCCATGAACCCTTTTACCCAAACCAAGAAGACCCAGTTCATAAATAGCAGAGAGGATGGCTACCAAGGTCCTTTCGTCTGGCTTACAAAATTAGTCATATTTGTAACAATCATTTCTCAACTTTGAAGAAAAAAAATTAAATCTCACATAGCTATTTAGTTGCTTTTATACTTATTGAAATGATACTTATTGAAATGAGAGATCGCAAGTAGGACCAAATATTTGAGATTCAGAGAGGGCACTGAATATCAGAAATGGAGAGAAAGAAAACTCGGGGAGAGAGAAGAAGAAGAGGAGGTTAAGAAATGAGAGATACATAAAGAGGAGGTTAGATGGAGAGAAAGGAAAGACATCCATTCAACGAGTCATTTCAAAATGAGGGTTTATTTTTTATTTTTTAATTCAAATTTGCTGATGTGGCTAGTTGTGGATTGATTAAAACTCGAAAAAACTAAAAAATGGGTCTCAATTGCATTAACCGTTTTATACCTTTCAGGAGAAAGAATTGGTTTTTTTCCCCTTGTGTTTGTGATTTTTTCTTTGAATGCTTGTTCTGGGTTTCTCTTATATTTATTCATTTATTTTTTCAATAGATTGCTTTTGCTGCAAAAGAGGTTGATTTTTCGGAATGGAAAGGGGACATACTTGCGGTGATTGTATCAGAGAACGACATGTCTAAGAATGAGAATTCCAATTTCACGACCACGGCATTGAGAAGACTAGATGGCGTTCTTGGCGGTGTATTGGGTCAAGCGTCGGCGGAGGAGGATTTCACTGGAAAAGCTGGGCAGTCAATGGTTCTTAGGCTTAGTAATTCTGGTTTCAAAAGGATTGGCTTGTTTGGCCTGGGGCAATGCACTCCTTCCACCACTGCAATTGTATATCGAGGCCTTGGTGAGGTCATTGCAGGTGCTGTAAAAGCTGTTCAAGCAAGTAATGTTGCTGTTCTTCCTGTTTCCTTTGAGGGCTCTGAAGAGTCCAAGACAATTATTGCATCAGCAATAGCATCAGGTATATATATTTGATCATACTTGTGCTTGTCACTAGATTGGACATTGCATGGTGTTTTATTGATTTACTTCAAGAAACGATTTAGTATTTGACTCAGGCTTGAAATCATTGTTATACAAGTCATTGAACACTGATTGGACGTGAAAAAGGAGCAACAATATTCCATGAGTTATATATTTTTTTTACTGGGTGTTGGAATTGTGCTAGTCAAACACAACATAGCTATTTCTGTCTTTTGTTGGTTAAGTGTAATTCAATGAAAAAAAGAAACTGATCACGTTCATGCTGACCAGCATTGTCAACTTTCCAAATATTATGATCATTCCAGGCATCTTCCTAGGGGTCTACGAAGACAACAGGTTTAAAACAGAATCAAAGAATCCATTGCTTAAATCGGTGGACATCCTTGGTCTTGGGGCTGGACCTTTACTGGAAAAGAAGCTGAAGTATACAACAGATGTGTGCTCTGGAGTGATTTTGGGAAGAGAGCTAGTAAATGCACCTGCCAATGTACTTACCCCTGGTTCGTGGATCTCCCCATCTCATTCTTTGTATGCTTCAAGTTTTGTGTTTTAAGCAGCTTTAAAGGCCCTTTGTAAACTAAGTGCATATAATCAGTTTACTTGTTAGTTGAGAGTTCAAGTGTATATCCCCACTTACTCGTCAACTTTGTTACCATGTGACTTTTTTTTTTGGTGATCGGTAAATTTGGAAATGCATTAGATATAAAAGAGTACATAGTAGAAAAGAATTACCATGTGACTGTTGCAGCAAAAACCTTGTAACTTGAATGCCCTCTCAAAATCTAGGAACTCTCTGGAGAAAATTAAGGAATTTATTGGGGACACAAGCAACAGTTTGATTACCTGTAACTCTTTTTACATGTAACTGAGTTCCAGGTCATCAAACTTACTTGGATAATTAAAGTCACCGGGATCCAACCAAACAAGTTTTTATCTTGTAGGTTTACTCAGCAATATATTCATCTGGTGATGTTTCTCCTTTCTTTATACTTTGCTATTAATGATATCGTTGTTGTCAACTTAACTATTTTAGCTTTTACTTTCCAGTTGTACTGGCAGAGGAGGCTTCAAAAATTGCTTCCAGATATAGTGATGTTCTCACTGCAACAATATTGGATGTGGATCAGTGCAAAGAACTAAAGATGGGATCTTATTTGGGTGTTGCTGCTGCATCAGCAAACCCCCCTCGTTTCATCCACATCCGCTATAAACCTCCAAGTGGGCAGGTGAAAACCAAGTTGGCAATAGTTGGGAAGGGACTAACATTTGACAGGTAATTATTTCTTTTCTAGGTGGCAACTTCCTTTTTCTTTTTTCTCTCAAAGTAAATAAAGGGGAAAAAGAAAGATAAATTAAGCTGGGAGCATTTGTTCCACTGCATATCTTAGGATCAGTGTGTATGCTCTGTCTTATGTAGAAAGAATGAATGTTTTCTTTCTCATCTAGTTTTTGTGTTATGACTACAATCCATATTCAAATTAGAGTGTTGGAGAATATAACCCTAAATGGGGACAAGTGAAGATGTAGAGCTCACAAACTTGATCCATGGATTGCTCAGGAAGGGGAGGAGTTTGATAAGAAAGAAACTTATTATTCTAAAAATTGCAAAACAAGAAAATAAATTGATAGCCTTTTATGATATCTATTTTCTTTTGAAATGATTTTTTGATGATTGGCAAAAATTAAGATGAGTAGTAAACTCATTCGTTTTTGAGGAGTTGGTACTACTACCTAGAAGCTTCTGCATTAGTTGCACAATCTGCACAGCACATATAGATTACTTCTTTAATCAATATAATATGACAGATCTCATTTGGTATGATATTAGTATATGTTCATTTTATCTTCTATGTTATCAGTGGTGGCTACAACCTTAAGACGGGGCCAGGCTGTTTGATCGAACTCATGAAATTTGACATGGGAGGCTCTGCAGCAACTCTAGGTGCTGCAAAAGCCATTGGGGAAATCAAGCCATCAGGTGTAGAGGCAAGTTGGTTTAGATTACTTGTTCTAAGAGACGGGCAACATATGTTTTAATGTCATGCACACCTTTTGTATTCACAGGTTTATTTTATTGTTGCGCTTTTGAGAATTTGATTAGCACTTTGTACATTTACAGGTTCATTTTATTGTTGCCGCTTGTGAGAACATGATTAGTGGTACAGGCATGAGACCTGGAGACATAGTGACAGCTTCAAATGGGAAGACAATTGAGGTAATCTTTTTGGTTCTATAATTTGGGAACACTATCTTATCATTGATTATGCTCATCTAACAAGTTAATGA
The DNA here is from genome assembly GCA_028538565.1 of Umbellularia californica. Lineage (NCBI taxonomy): Eukaryota > Viridiplantae > Streptophyta > Magnoliopsida > Laurales > Lauraceae > Umbellularia > Umbellularia californica. The sequence goes on from JAPQWN010000003.1 coordinate 97,868,688, forward strand.
CTGTCTTCATGTTGTTTTAAAATTGTGGTATTCATCTTTTTCAATTAAATAAAAGTGAACATCTTGAATTATTTGTATTTTGTAATGACTAATGAAAAGGAACCCATAAATTATGAACTGTGAACCCAAAGTGCAGGAGTAATTACAAACCTGGTAACCATGCTTTACACCTAGGTTGAATGTTGAGTTATGTTGAGGGGAATATAATATTCACTTTTCTTTTTTTCCTTTTCTGCTTTATATGCCCATAAACTGGCCCTCATGAACTCTATCCCTAGACCTCTTCCCTAATGGGAGATCGTCTTACCATTGAACTGTGTGCTGGTTTGGCAGGGGAATATCATTTGTATGCGAGAGTTCTCATCCGACTTTCTGCCATAAAAACTGATATCTTTCAGTTTCCTTGTCAATACTCAATTAGTTGCCTACTTAGCATGCATACTGGCTTTATTTTTTGTTGCAGGTCAATAACACTGATGCAGAAGGTAGACTTACACTTGCGGATGCTTTGGTTTATGCTTGCAATCAAGGTGCTGAAAAGGTATTTTCCATGCTAAAAAACATAGTGATACTTCTGTTGTGATTCAAGTGCAAACAAGAAAATGATTCAGTTGCCAATGCCTATCTTTGTGATTTCTGCAATTCTTTGTAAGCAGGTTTTGGCACTGATATATTAGTTTATCCTAATAATGTCAGTTACATAAAACTCATGAGCTACAACTGATCAATTACAACATGCAAAAATTATGACGATGACAAGGATTCCAATTTAATGTCATCAAATGGATATAGACGTATGTTGAAATAAAATTTACTGTTAAAAAAGAAAAGAAAAAAGGATGTCCATTCTTGATTGAGAAGGAATTATTCTAGTTATAGTCATACTAGTTATGAACTTATGATAATTTTCCTAAAAGATGGTAGCAACTTGACTTCCTGAGAAAAATGAAAGAGAACCCAGATCCCAGTTCCGAGATATGTGGAGGAGTTCCTCAATTCAATGCTCCTTTTTTAAGGAAAAAAATATGCTTATTTTCATATTCCTTCTCAGACTCTCAACCACATGTTATTTATTTCATCCTGAGGCTTAGAGTTATTATTATTATTATATGACTATTTATTGTACTTGTATTATTATTTTTATTATATACCTTTTTTTTTTACTTTGTATATACAGGCTATTACTTATACCTTGATCGATAGCTATGATCTGTAGTCTGCATATTCTTTTCATGCTAATGAAATTTTATTCTCTCTCATATACAAAAAAAAGGGCTTAGAGTCTTGTTTCCTCCTTGTGCTGCTGTTGTATGCAGGTTGTTGATCTGGCAACACTGACTGGGGCCTGTATCATTGCACTTGGCTCCAATATTGCAGGTATATTATTTAGGACTGTTTCCTTTTTACTTCATCCTGACAGTGATTACCCTTTGAGCATAATGTTGAATTTTCTGCATGTAAACATGACTGGTTTTGCTGAGTAAAAGGGTGATGGTTTTGTTACATCAACAGCTTTACCTAGCAACAATAATCTTCCCAATTGAAAATGAGAAACAAAATCTAAAAGTCATTACTTTTTCATATCTTTTGAAAATCCATGGTTTTTATGGGTCTTCTACAGCCTTGGAAACCAGAGTTCCAACAATATTTTTCTTCCTGATTTCAAATTCCCAAATTCTTGTTCCTTCTTTCTTTCCATGTTTTCTTCCTACATTTTTAGACATAAAATTGTTTGGTCCTGCTCCTGATACAAAAGGATGTGCATCTTCATTCTTCACCATCCCCTAGAAGTCAGGCACATGGTTTATCATCTGACAGGCCTCTCCATGGATGGGACATGTCCGGATAGTCTTCTAGATTGGGAGATCCTAGCCATATTTGGTCCTGATTCATCATGATGTGTATTTTGATGCACCACCTCCTGCAAATGGGGCCGATTGCTTGTAATTTAATAGGCCTCCATGAATAGGGAATGTTTTGATAATCTTACAAATTTGGCCAGCTAATAGATAGTTAAATCAAAATGCAACACAGGATAAGATCCTAGTCTTCCATTATTTTTCTTTTCTTACTAAACTAAGAAACCATGCTACCACAAAGTGCTAAAAAAAGGTTAAAGGTTGGTGGGTGGCTAGAATTCATCATTCTGGAATAAATTTGTGTCATTTTCTCTCCACAGTAGGCCCATTGAATCAATGCTTTCAGTTGCCGAAACATTGTCCCGCTTGGGTAGAATGGGGGCTCATCAAGATGTGCACTCACCCTGATGAATGAGGACAGAATAATTCCTCTTTTACATGATATTTAGTGTCTCTATCTTTACTTCTTGTAGTTAAATTCAATTCATCATTATCATCAAAGCCTTGTCCCAACTATGTTGGCGTTGGCTAAATGAATTCTGTTTCTTCATTCTGATCTACCTTGACCTAAATCCTCGGATAGGTTGTTAATAGTTAAATTTGCTTTAGACATATTTTCATACAAGTATGCATCATATTGGATGATATGCATTTTAGACTCCAAATTTTTTTTTTTTTTTTTTTGCATACATATACATCAACCTTTATAAAACTAGATAGACTACGATGCTATTTATGCATCAATGCACTATATAGCATATAATCCTGACAATTATAAAATGATAATTGTTCTATTCTGACTAACGTAGTGTAAAACCAATTCCATAGCTAGTTATTTTCTTCAATGACAATGTGTTCTGAAGTTCTGGTTGACATCTACTTTTCCAGGAGAATCTGATTGTGCCTGGATCATTTTTATTGGCATTTGGTATACCTAATGCGGGAGCATTTCTGTGTTGTTGTCTTTGCCAAATGAACATGTTCCCCACATAACAATATGTTACACCATTTCCAAATATTTAAGGAGTCTGGCCTTATCTGACTGGTTTCTGCTGATAATCCTTATGGCAGGAGTCTTCACACCCAGTGATGACCTATCGAACGAGATCTTTGCTGCTTCAAAGCTCAGTGGTGAGAAGTTTTGGAGGATGCCATTAGAGGAAAGCTATTGGGAGTCAATGAAATCAGGAGTTGCTGATATGGTTAACACTGGAGGCCGTCAAGGTGGTGCTATCACAGCGGCGCTATTCTTGAAACAGGTTCTTTCTTCATTCTTCTTGTATTTTGATTCCTTTCCCCATTCTGAATGTGGTGGAAGTTCATTGAGCCCACCAGACTTTAGCCATGGATAATGAGCAGCTCCTAACAACCATGCCAGTTGATTTAGTGCATGTAATCATTGTCTGCTGTCAAACGAGAGGAAAAGTTGGATTCTGGCCTTATGACGTGTACCATTTCCTGATATGCTCCAGTATATATATGGTTATAAAAAAAAAGAAGAAGATATGCTCAAGTATATATACAATTGGGGTGCAATGGTGAACCATTCTATCAATCTTCTGGGCCCTCCATGATGTCGATTCCTCCAAAACTTCTGAGATTGAAAAATCTTATCCATCTGACTCTTGGCCATTTTTCTAGACCATAGCTGCATTTCTTTTTCTTAGTTTCCATCAGGCCACAGAATGAGGGTTAGGACTTGGGATCTCCTTAATGTAGGTATTTTAGTGGCACCCCTGGCAGTGTTGGGGGATCATCAGATCAATAGTCTAGGAGTTCGCTGACAAAATTGTTTTTTCTTCCCTCTGATTCAAAACTGATGCAACAAGATAATGATGAGTTGAAACTGAAACAAAATCACTGCTTTTGCAGTTTGTAGACGAGAAGGTTCAGTGGCTTCACATCGATATGGCAGGCCCTGTTTGGAACGACAAGAATAAGAGTGCAACAGGATTTGGGGTATCTACTTTGGTTGAGTGGGTTTTGAAAAATTCAGCTTAGTTGAGGACCTGAAATCGCCAGATTCCTATGATATTGTCATTTAAGGATATGCAGAAAGCTCTATGGAGTTGCATTGAACTACGAAAACTGATTGGGTTTTAATGAAGATTTGATGTGGTATGGAAAAGAGAAGGGCAGAGAGTGTCTGTATTAATATTATCTCCTCTGAATAAGATTGTTGTTGTTGTTCTTGTAATTTTTGCAACGATTGGCAGCAGTACTGTTCAAATATTTACACCACAAATGCGAGAAGTATTTATCTTTGTTAGTTAAATGGATGAATGCATTATATCACTTGTGTGCATGAAATTGACTATTGCTTATAATACCATATACTTTGTGCAATGTAACAACTAAAGCATACAAAGGGGCATTTGATGTAAAGGTGAATGCAAGCACACAACCTACTGAAAATTCAAATGGCATGGTATTCAGCTGGAAGTCAATTCATTCTTCTACCCATTCTAAGGCCCAATGGCTGCTGTTATTTTCATCAATGGTTTTGGTTTCAGGCTTCTCACCATTAAAAGCAGTTGGGTATCACAGTATCACTACATCTTGGTGCATATGGAAAATGTGTCATGCCTATGCTGCAAAAAACCATGATATCCATTTATGAATTTGATGTGGCTAAGATTCTAAGGTAGATAGGATTGTATTCGATGGATCTCATCCAGATGCTCATGATAATAAATATGTGCTGATGTTTTTGATTAGGATGGTAGGTAGATAGTTGGAGAAATCTTTCATTGGCCAGGACAAAAATGTGGGCCCATGTGGACGAGTTGGTTAAGAGTGATCCCAAATACTTACATTTAGGTGGTCAATTTCTGTGTAGGAGCATTTTGAGAGGAGGTAGCTTGGTAGAGTCACCTGGGGCCCCACAAATTATGGGAACAGGGGGGATGAGTAGGGGCCCAAATGTCAAATTTTATGTCAATCTAATGCTTCTAACCCTTTGATCCATGGCCTCCAAGTTTAACTTTATATATAAAAAAAAGAAAAAAATATTTGACCGCCGATATAATGGTCCTATCCATTTGGATGTGTGCAAATCCAATTGAATGACCAGCACCCAAGTGGGCCCCACATGCCACCTCTCATAATAATACTTCGAGGTGAATGCACAGGAAAAATTGCACCCAAAATCTAAAGAACTCTATATTGTCCTATTACCACATGTAGTATTGTAATAACCTCGTCTGAAAAGATTTGCTTAAATATGAGTGAAAAGTTAGGTGAGGTGGGCCAAGTCAGCCAAACCCAAAATCAAAACCCTACTCGGGTCAAAATTTAGAAACCTATACACGTCTCAGCCAAACAAAATCAATACCAATATAGGGAGATTCTAAAAAACGCCCCACTTTATAAATGTCCTCTTTTGTGCCCCTCTTTTTTTTTTGTAAGTTCATGTTGTCTCAATCCAAGTCTTTTCACGCACATTACTCCCATGAATAGTCAAAAGTCCGAATTCGACACTCATCCAACTTTTCCCCTCCGTGGGATTGAAATCATGATGAAATGATGCTTTTAAATCATTAAATTTTAGGATATGGATCAAAAAGTTTAGATGATCCTATGGACTAAAGATATTTTACATATAGGTAGGCCTCATATGGATCTTTCTATCTAATTGACTTCCATGATCATCATGCACATAGTAGGCCCAATTAGGAGGGGCGTTGAAAAAACGCACGGGCGCCGTAGTGCTCCCCAGTAAAAAAAAAAAAATCCTATTTTAAATTTCTTATAAAGTTTCTCTCTCCCAATATAATTTATTTTACCTAAAGTACTAGAATTTCGAAATTTTCATAATATAAACTATAATCCCTGTGATAGAGAGGGCCATAATTGAATTCGATCAGACAGATTGGCCATGGGCCCCACAATGAGTTTTGGACCTGGAAGGAAAGCTATAAAAAGCCAACCGCGCATGCTTTCTCTCCCATTCGTGTGACGAAGGAAGTCAGGGGAAATAGAAATAGAAGAAGAAGAAGCAGCAGCAGCAGAGCAAGTAGTCTCTCTCTCTCTCTCTCTCTCTCTCTCTCTCTCGCTCTCTCGTTTTTCTTTGCTTCTTCATGCCAATTGCAATGGGTTTTAAGGGGTACTGCAAACGACACCGATAATTCGGGCTGTGACTGTGAATCGATACGGCATCAAAGTACCGATACCCGTTACATATCGTTTCGGCCGATATTCTAAACATAGCGGCTCGTTTTGGGGTTTAGGGTTTAGCGTGCTTTATTTTATCCTCATTCAAGAGGACAGATATTGCCCTAAAACAAGTCAGAATCTTGAGCGAAACTCAAGCAGTAATTCTTCTTGTGACCCCATTCAATTTTTAAAATTTTCGCCTCCACCTAGAAAGTTGGTTGCTTTCATACTTTAGGCATCATTGCACTTCATAGAAGAACAGGTGACAATATGTATGGTTCAAGAATGGGAACCAAGAAACTGCCTTTCTTGGACAATTCAATCTATAAAAGTTGTTGCTTGCATAGTTTAGGTAGGACCACCATTCAACAGAAAAGAAAAGAAAAACTTTAGGTTAGATGATGTAATTGCTCTTCATAGAAGAAGAGATTAGAATATGTTGGTAAGAGAGTGGGACAAAAAATAGAGATCCTGAACCCATCATTCATTCTACCCAACCTAGGTATTATGAAATTTCTAATTTGGGATAAATCATAGCCCTTGAAGATAATTGAAATAAAGTTAATTCTAGCCCTTCAATATCAATTCAATGAAATTTATGAAATCTAAAATTAGTTTGCAAGGTAATATAGAAAGAGAAAGATCAAGAGGCTTTTGATTTACATGTGCTCCAACTTGGACTATCATCTCAGCCTTTAATCTAATACAAGAGAAGAGGGCATCTCGGTGGGTCATCGGCCTTGGTCGATAGGACCCTCAGATTGGGTCAAAGATTGAAGGAATTAAAACTCCATGCATATTATTATTCATTGACAACTTGCAGTTGTTATCTCTTTTTTTTAGTATTTTCACAAATTAGTTGATTTAAGGAGGGTTTTCTATATTTCTTTATTAGTATAGTATTATTCAAGTAATGTTTCTTTTATTTTGGGAAATCAAATTTAATCTTTTTTTTCTCATTTAATGGAGTGCTCATCCATTTTTGTGTGTGTCATTGTTCTTTAATTATTATGGTTTTCATTTCATTTGATAGTTATATTGTTGGTTTATTGTTGATTTTTAACATTAACATCTTGACCCTACATTTCTTTTATTTTTAGGCAGCTCAAAGAGAATTTCTAGACTTCAATTTACAATATTCTGTTTTGCGGCACAAGCATAGTACCCGTGGTTTTTTTAAATTTTTATTAATAATTTTATGGTTTGATGCATCATTTACACGCGCGTGCTTTAAGAATGAGTTGGATTACTGATATCTAACCAGTCCACCATGTCATTAAGAATTATTCATAATAATCATCAGCATCATCATGATTTGGGGTTTAGGTTGGGGTCAACTAATGTTTGGGTTGTGATAAAAGTTTTATACTGGCTGTCAACCTAGTTAACACAACTCTTCTCCTTCATTTGAGCTTGAGAGCAGCAGTAAAAACTAGCAAAGTGATTAATCAATTTCTTATTGAAAACTTAGACAGAAATGCCTCTATAATAACCTACCTGATCCAAAAAAAGGCCTCTATAATAGTTTACCAAGACTCCTCCATTTCTTTGACATCACAAAAAAATCTCTGACCGTTGAAAAATGAATAGACTGGACTATAAGAATCATTTTAGAAGCCAAATAAAAAAAAAAAGAGAAAAAAACTAATACAAGAGAGCCCCTCTTCTAATCTCAACCCTTCAAAATAACTCTCCTCTTGCTTCAGTAGTGGGAAGAATTTCTCATTAACAGGCGTAGAGTACACTGTAAGATTCATCATGAACTTAAAACAAATTAGGATTTTCTTTGGGCTATCTCATGATATTACCTGAGGGGCAAGGGAAATAAGCTCATATGTGAGGGCGGCTGGGCGCACTTTTATAATTTATATTGTTCAAAACAACTCTCTTTATCTTATTTCAAACATTGGAAAACATTATTTTACTAGAAGTAAGGTGAAAATGGGTTGGATGGTTTGAGTTTGGTTGGGTTAAACATTAGGGCTAACATGCATATGCTTAACCCATACTCGATCTACATGTTAATTGTGTTGAAAATCATGTAGGTATGTCATTGACTGACTTTCGATGTGTAAAAATGACTTTCATGTAATCAATTCAATTCTAGGCATTCTAATCTTGACAAACATTGATATTTCCCACTCTTCCTGCACAGAAGAGTTTTTTTTTTTTTTTTTTTTTTTTTTTTTTTTTTTTTAATTTTGTTTTTGCACCACGGTACATACTCACATACCCACACCCACCCGACACAACTATACCACCCAAGTCCCTATCCAACAGAGTGGCTTAACTCTTTAGACTTGTATTTAAAGTTTGACTCTCTTCTATCTTTTGCTAATTAAAATTTTTTTTTTGCTATCTTTCTTTTCCTTCCTTTTGCTAATAATTGTTTATGTTTTGCTTTCTCTTTCCCCCCTCTAATATAGGTTTGAAAGAGAAGAAGAAAGCAGAAAAAAAAAAAAATTTCTAGATAAAGAAAAGAAAGAGAAAAAGTGAAAGAAAGGAAGGGAAGAAGCAGGAGGAGAAAGATAAAGCTTAAGCTTGTAAAGGAGAAGAACATGCATGGGAAGAGATCGTTCCTAGAATTAGAAAACCTGGACATACCACTTTCCTCCATTTCCAAGAGGCTTCGTTTCACTACTGGATCCTCCTCCATTGGTCTCTCATTGCCCCATCCCTCCTCCTCTTCCTCAGATTCTTCTTCCTCCCCTGCCATCACCCATCTCATGGCACTTTTCCCAGACATGGATCAACAGGTTTTCCTTCATTTCCTTTTGCATTGGGTTTTGGGTTTTTCTGTTCTCATTGAGTTGTTTATAAAAATATGCATGTAATGTTGGATTCATTTGGATGGAATTGAAAATTGGTATTGGTTTGGACTTTTTTGTGAGATGGAAAACAATATTTGGTGGGATGCCGGAATATATATTTTTTGGTTCTAGCTTTTGTTGCTTAGTTAACTCAACGGTGAGGCACCTTCCCCTCCACAAAAAGCATTAGGGTTTGATCTTGGCATTAGTGTTGAAAGTGAGGGACTTGAGTAAAGTGTGTAAGTTGGTGTCTGTGTTGTACCCATAGTTGTCAATTCTGTTCCGTTCGGGCCGAAATTGGAATGAATGTTCCAGCATTGGTTTGGGGCGGAGCAAAATGCCCCCTGAAAGATTCTGGGCCCACTGCTGGACCATTGCGGTTGTTCCAGGCCAATACCAGCCCCAATTTTGGCCCGACTCCAGCCCATTCCAGATGGAATGAGAGGTCCCTTGAAAGTTTCATTTATTTATGTTTATTAAGTAGTTTTGGTAAGTTCACATGTTTCGTACTTTCATTCATATGTAGTGAAAGCTAGGAAATAGTCGATTGTAGAGTATAGTTTAATTTAAATGGTGTAAGTATGCATTATTATTATTATTATTATTTTTATAGCTATCTACCATTTTTTCTATTCCATTTTAGTACTCTTTTAGTTGTTTCATTTTTTATGTGTCTTTTCTGGATTTGAACTTTGGAATTGATCGGAATTTGGAAGAGAGAGAGAGAGAGAGAGAGAGAGAGAGAGAGAGAGAGAGAGAGTCCTTGACCCAATTAGGGCACATTCTTATTGTGGATTTCAACAAATCCTCTAATTTTAGGCCAATTGGTGCTACTTCTTTATGCAATATGAGAGCCATCTTGTTAAGCTTATATTTTCATGATGGAGAGGAATCTGGTAGGGGGTGGAGCAGGATTTTTTGCCTGCACGGAATTGAGATTTTTTGCTTGTTTTAAGCAAACACTTACCCGTCTTTTATTTAGGGTGATAAAGGTGACAAATATTGTATTGATGTGATTGTGTGCTAGGAGTCTAAAGCCTTTATTATTATTATTATTATTATTATTTTAAGGAAGATAGTATGAAGCCGGTATGGGATGTATGACAAACACTATCTGTTTGGTGAAAGTTTGTTGGTTCTTCGAAAATTTTATGACTTAAATTGTTGTTAATGATTTGTGCTGACAATGATTTGGATTTTGGACAAAACATGAAGAGAAAGATGATAATGCTTTGATATAGGTTACTCATGATCAAAGTTATTAGTGATTCGATAAAACTCAACTCACAATCTGTTTGGGATTTTTGGTGCAGTGGGAAAACCCTTGGTGCAAATCGAGCCAGGCCCAGGTCAACTGGACCCATACCCATGGCCTTTGGGTCAACCCGGCCAGCCAGGCCCATTTGGTCAAGCCTACAGGCCCAATAGGACCATCTGATTTACAGTGGGAGATTTTTATCCAGTAGCATTCCTTTTTTGTTTTGATTTGATTTGTCTTGCAAAGATTTCAAGGATTAGAAAGATTTCATGGCTTTTTTTTTTTTAAAGAATTAGATACTTGCTGAGATAGGAATGAGGTGATCTTCTTACCCACCCTTCATATTGAAATTCCCTCTATTGAGAGGATCACCTATGATTATTTAATAAAAATCTCTGAGTTTCCCTTTGATTTGTGTTTGCTTCTTTGATTGTGAGTGTGTTTGTGCTGCGAATCCTTCACGGCCAACCCCTCTCCTCTTGCGCATCTAGGGTGTCCAAAGATGTAACGATTACATGATCTCTGATACTGTTTTCAGAATTTTGAGTCCTAAATTAATTGGTGATCAGAGAGTATGTTAATTTTTAGCTGGAAAGGAAGAACACAATCCTGTCTAATGCAGACCCAGGATTCTCCTTTTGAGTAGTTACCATTTTTTTTATTGATATTGAGTAGTTACCTTTACATAATGATGTATTTAATATGCTGACGATCATATTACATTACATGTGATAGATCTGTGTCATTGTGTATTGTTTGTTAGATTCTTTAACCAGGTGGGTCATCAAATAATTTTTGTCTAATTAGTTCTAATTATTGCAGCTTCTTGAGAGAGCACTGGAAGCGTGCGGGAACGATTTGGATTCTGCTATCAAAAGTTTGAATGAACTAAGTTTAGGTTCTGCTGGAACTGTCTCTGATACAGGAATGGGGACAAATGATCAACAGCCATCTCAAGGTACAAATGCTGATATGTATTAGGTATTCCAAGTATGTGTCAAAACGCAAAATATTTCTTTTGCTTTTCTTATCCTTTATATTTTCAGAAATGTTGTTGATTTGAACTTCCAAATATTCCTTCCCTCTGAAAGGTAATGAAAGATTGTATTATTATGGGGATTACTATAAAATACCTTTAAAAAAAATCATCATTTGCTTAAAAAAGAAAGAAATTAAGAAAGGGAATCCATAGGGAGTATGGACCATCTATTTGATGTAGCCCCATTAATGTTAAGAGCCTTCCTTTTAGACATTGATCCCAGTTATTCATAAGTGGCTTGATCATTAATTTGTATAATCTGATAGCCAGATTTAGGATTTCTGAAGGCTTCAATAATCACTTGGGTCAAGTGATACTAAACGTTCCATGTATGGCATCCAAAACAAATGTATTGAAGAAAAATACCACTCAATTTGATGGGATCTTTTGCTCGTGCTAGGCAAAGGTGGACTAAGGAAATTCAACTTGGGGGGGCTTTATGTAAAAGAAATATTGGGGGAAGGGGCAAATGTAAAAAATGTATATATGAATTTTCAGAATTTGTAGGGGTTTTTAAGAATTTTAAGTTTTTCTCATATATGGGTGAGGGCTTCAGCCCCCAGGATTTCCTACCTGGGTCCGCCCCTGGTGCTAGGTTTTATTGGTTGTCTGGCAATAAAAAGGGGATTCAGACCAAATGAACAACTCAAATGAAGGAATCCAAAATTGGTTTGTTATTTGAATCAATGACCAGACACTACATAGAAAACTAGCACAACTATCTATCATACTTAACGGAAAACTAGCACAATTATAATATTTGGTCAAGATATAAAACATTTTAAATTTTTTTTAAAGATCTGATAATATTTTGTATAAATTGCAGTTTCGTTTGCATTTTTTTTTTTTTTATTTATTGTTCTTCATTTTCGTTTGCTATATTCTGCCTTGCACCTGCTCTAGGGAAGTAATTCATCTAGTGATGTGTATTTTTATGATGGGTGGTTGGCTTGTTATTTGAGTGATGGCTGGGCATTCATTAAGGCACAACTGTTATGGCAATATTTCAGGTGGAGACCCTGCTTTAGTGGATGCAGCTGCCCAAAACAACCTCCCAACTAATGGTTCTGAATGGGTGGAGCTGCTTGTGAGTGAAATGATGAATGCTTCTGACATGGATGGTGCTAAAGGTTGCGCTTCAAGGGTATTGGAGGCTTTTGAGAAATCTGTTGCTTCCCGTACCAGTGCCGAGACAGCAGAACACTTCCATCGAAAGGTATTGTGCATTCTCGTAGTAAGTACATGTTATGAAGAATCATGCAAGATATGGAGTTAGATGTTGCAGAAGACCTATAGTATACATATTTTATCTCAGTTTTCATTCCTAAATCTTCTATTTTCTAAAGGTACAAAATCTGAACCATTCAGATAGTAGGTCCCACCGTGGATGAGAATTGGACAACCTTATCCTTCCAACTGGAGGACCTTTTTTTAAGGAATGGATAGTTGTTCAAACTTTTTAAAAAAATTTTCCCTGCATAAACTGAATTTGCCCCCTTTTCAACAGTTTCCAAATGAAATGGTATGTTATCTGAACCATGCAACTTTTATACTACTGCTTGTACTTGCTGGATGATCATTTCAAACCTCATTTAGGTGCAGCATGCTTATAGAAAGAGTCACTGGCAAATTGAGGAATGGTATCTGGCAACTTAACATTGCCCTTGCTTCATCCTTAATATCATTCTTGCAAGCATGGATAATTGGAAGTGCAAATTTAGATGAAGCTGACATGTTCTGGGTCCTGTCTTTTGAGATGGGCTTGCTGAAAATCTTTTAAAATCTCAAACATGTCCAGCATATGGCAAAGAAACTTGGACAAGTGGGCTGATCTCATGCATCTTAATGGCCACCGAGTTGGTGACTGATACCAAGCTTAACCATGGCATATGTATGAAAATAGTCATTGATAACCTGAGGATTAGTTTGTCGCTCTTTATTATTGTTTAGCATGGATATGCAAATTCTATATGGTGCTGATATCTTCTAGTCTGTGCTATCTCTAGGGCTGTCAATGGCCCAAATATGCATAGGTCTGAAATGCTCTCTTCTTCTCCGACCAAACCAAACAACACGCACAGAGCACACCTTCTTTCCCATTTTGCAATGCCACCAATGTTTCCTTCACTTAAAATATGAATGGATGCTATCTAGTTTCCATACACATCTAGCCTCATATGAAAGCTCAGAACTCCGGTCTAGGATTCTCATACGCCAACCTTCGTGGATTTCCATGGGTCTCTCTCTCTCTCTCTCCCTCCTTTTGGTTCTCTTCTTATGCTGCAATTGGGTGTACATGGTCTTTGGCGAACAATCGTTTTCAGACTGCAAATCAGGACAGTCTCTGAATACTATTTTGAGTTTCAAGTATATTGTAGTTTTCTCTGATTATCTGCTTGGAATGAGTTTCTAGTGTTTGTGTCCTTATGGCATAGTTCCATCATCAGTCTTGATCTAATGATTCTAATACATGATGTTCAGTTTCATCCTCTGTTGATTATTTTGATGTTGAGTTCGTCTCTTCTTTTTTGAGATGGCTGCTGTTGTCTTATTAGGAAAACATGCTGAAAGAGCACTGTGAATTACTTAAGCGAGCAGTGAGAATCCAGCATATTCGAGAACACACTATTCTCAAACGAGTGGATGAGTGTAAAAAAGAGGATGACGAAAGGATGCAGGAGTTGCAGAAACAGCTTGTGGCAACTGAGCATGAACATCAAAAAAAGAGCCAGGAGTTGCAGCAAGTGAAACAACTTCTGTCACAGAGTCAGGTAGAATTTAGAATGTTTGAAGTATGCGTTGTATGTTTGCATGGAGGAAATCTTACAATTTTCTTTTATTGGCTGTCTGTTTTTAATCAGTGTAGCCATTGTCCTGAGCTTCTCTGTTGTTTCGTTGTGTTACAGATTGAATGTTATGCACTGACTATGCAGCTGAGACAGGCCCTGCAGAGCAACTCCTCAATCCCAGATCGTTTCCACCCTCACGTTTTCTAAAGTGTGTATATACCTTGTTTAGTGTCTTTGGCTAATAATGCTAGCTACATTTCTGTGACGGTTTAGGAGAAATTACACCCTTGAACTGCATCTGATTCACATACGTTGCACGTTTGTATGGGTTATCTGCCAATAAACCTGGCCTAATTACTTGGATACCTGGACGCACACCCGGGAAATCTGAAAATGACTGGTTTATTGTCCCGTTAAATAATTGATCAGGGTCTGATATGGAACACGCTTGGAAGCCTGGAAGTGTGTCGACTATTCCTGAAAATTTTGTGAATATGGATATACTGTGTGTTTTTCCTTCCTCTCTTGCAGGAGAGGCTGTGGGGGATTTTTGGTCCCCATCTTTCTTGCGAGGAGTCCGTTTTGGATTGAAAATCCTTCACCGCCTTTGTGTGGGATTACTGCAGGTGAAAAGTTGCTACAAGTATGCATTACTGGTGATTTCACTGTTTGGACAAGGTTGATCACTATTAGGCAATTATGGACTCTCAAAATAAAGTGCAAGTGGCGTAGAGGGGCGAGCCTTCGCCTTGGTCTGGATAAATATTCCATGCTGAGCCGCAAGCGGATGACAACCCCCCTGCATGTGACCTTGTGATTGGGGGAGTTGCCATCTGATACTGCTTATTTTTGGGCCCTGTGGTGGATGTTCTTGCCATACCATTAGGGCTGTCATTGGGCACCTTATCCTAATGGGCCTGGTGAAAAGAACTGTCACTAGTACTAAACCCCAGGTTCAAATGGCCTTATTTGGACAGCAGGCCAGTCCAACTTGGACCCCAAATTATTTTACATAAAAAATCATATATGCATAATGTGTATTTGCACTATTGCTGCTGGCAGATAGGGGTCTGGTATTGGACCGGACCCGAACACAAACCTGAACTTCATGCCTAAGTCCAGCTAACCTGGCGGTGGGTGCGCATTGTTTCGGATATTTATCAGGATCCAAAACCAAGTTCAGGTATACTTACCCATGTTAGACATTTTGGATGGACAACCTGATATTCTTTACTGGCTGACATGGGGCATATAGAGTGCCCTTTCTGACCAAATGACTATTGATATAGACCAGTTTATTACTTTGAAGAGCAAGTTGACCCATTTGGCCTCTCCTACTGCTGGTTCAAATGATTCCAGCTTCCTGTGATGCAGACAGCAAAGACCTGGTCAGAATTGCTAGCTAGTTCATATAGTAACAACTGCTGATTTGTACCCATTTAAAATGATCAAATGGTTTGATTTAGACTTCAGTGTTGTCCTTGCCCAACAACCAATTCTTGAAACTTTGGGTTGGCCTAACCTGACCTCATGGATATCCAAATTTGGGCTTAGGCATTTAACTCAAATTGGAATAGAGCTGGGTATATTTGACAAAATGTTGAAAGAAATTAGGGGTACCTCTCGGATCAAGTCAATTTCAGTTACCTCATGAATTTGGGTTGGCCCCGGTAGTTAGACTACAGCAAATGCTAGTTCTAGATGATTGCTAAACTTATTCAGGAGATGGATTGACACTGCCAAATCTGGAATTATACCATTTAAAAATAAAGAACCTCCATGGGGAATGACCACCTTTTGAGGGCTTGAGTCTCCAATCAGTCTCATCTGATAACAAAGCATCCTTCCGTGGATGTCCAGCCATCTGGAAAATAGCATTAAAACGTCTCTGGAAATGGAAGTTCTCGGACAACATTAACCTTCACTGGCACAGGTTTTTCTCTCTAGACTGCAGATTGGATTGGAGCTTGTATTGTGGTCAGATGTTCCAACTATGCTGTTTATAGCAAGCACTTGCAACTTACACAAAATGAAAATTCCACAAGAAACAGTGGCAAAACTAGGGATGTAAATGGATCCTCGATTCTCCGATTACCCGGAGGTTCCGACCCGTTAAAAATCGAGTTTGGGTCCTTATTTAGGTCCCCATAAGCAAATGGGTCTGGTCCGGTTCTAGCTTGGTTCGGACCCGTGAACCTGAGACCCTACATACTACCTCAATTTTCAAGAATTTCTCCTAAAAATCATATTTTCTTAATATCATTCTCTACCTAAACTCGGACCCGTCCCATATATGGTTCTGGTTTCGGTTTCGGAGCCAAGAAACCGGTTCCGAAACGGTTCTAGGTCTGGATCCAATTCCACCTTCTCCTTAACGGTTTCAGTTTTGGGCCCATCATGAACCCGGACCAGAACTGACCCGTTTACTACCCTAGGTAGAACTCTAAAAAAAAAAAAAAAAAAAAAAAAGTCCCAATTTCTTTACATTGAAAAGAGATTAAATATATTACAGATAAAAGAGAGCGTTAATAACATGGCAACATATGGATCTCAACGTGCTGATGCTTAGGAGCAAATTGACTGCCAAAGCAAAGTTCCTGCTATTTTCTTTTAAAAGCTGTTTGACTGTAAGATGATGAAGTTATAAGGAAGAAAGCCCTACTGAACACAAAATAAACAGAAAAATTGCGATCCAACCATTCAACCATGGTTGACTGGTGTTGGCAGCTTAGTCACACACACATGCCCTGGGATCAATTCCTGGGTCCTCAAATGAATGTGTCACTCCGAAACCAGTAGCCCAACAAAGCAATAAAAAAACATTGCTTTGCTTATCACTGTAAATATTTCCATTATAATTGTCATACAGGCATAATGAGCTGTATCTGCATAAGAAGGAACATCTACATATGTTTACATGGTTTCATGGGATCAGTTTCCTTGATTGGTTATCATGTCTAGTTTCTCTAGACATAAAAAGAACATGTATCTATTTATTGGTTCCAGAAGTTATTAGCGTATATGACAAAGTGGTTGACATGTAATTCTGGCATTTTCCAAGCAGTTTTGTAGGAAATGGACTTTGATTGAAGGGATAAGGTCAAAAGATCAAGGATGCAGATGCACATGTGAATACCAATTTTCCCCTCATGCATGGCTTACATTGGCAGTAAAATTGATGGACATTGATACAAAAAATGCATCCATACAGACTAAATTGGAATTAAACAACATATATCTTATCCAAATTATGCAACATAGATCATGCAGTAGTAACAAAAAGTTCCCAAGCGCATGTTTACAGATGCACTACTCAGTCAGTCATGAGAGCAAGCAATGGTAAGCTAGAATTATGCAGAAGGGTTTTGATTCAAATGCTTGAATATTAGCAGATCAAAAACATTATATATAGGGCACAAGTTCACTTGATCACTTGATCAGATAATAGGGAAGGAGCTAGTTTAAATTGAAAGAAAAGGAGCTTAATGCCACCATGTAATGGACTTCTATATCTAGGAGATACCAAAGCACAAAGGGTTTTGAAAGCACTAGTTAAGGGTTTTGAGTTAAGAGTAGCAAGTGGTATTAACATTTAACACACATCAATGTATATCATCTGGTCCCAATGCTCCATTTTTCTTCATCTTAGATAATTTTGTTCTCCTTTTCCTAACATATTTGAATAAGTCTTCAACCCAGTGCTGAGTTACAGTAAGATGTTGATCAAAGTGATATTCCAACACTTCTTGACCACTTTCTGCTATGGCTTACTTGGTCAAGTGGACTTACTTACCAATCATCTCCACAAGTAATATTAATACACTAAACATATCTCTGTAACAGTATAGGAAATTATCTATATAAACATGACTGCCAAACATATTGTATCCTCTAATAAATATGAATAAAATTCGGTGAGGTTAGTAGTAAATAGTAATATAAATGGGTCATGGCAGTGCCAGATGGTGATGGGAACAAGACATGGTTCTGTAGTAGGAGCAAAGTTCAAGAGAGGGAATCATTTCTAGCCTTCTAGCTTATAACATTCCTGCTACTCATATTCATCTTTGATCAACAACGAAGGTCATGTTTAGCTCCTACTTTATTTAGAGCTAGAAAACTTATCCGTAAAAGAACCGACTCTGTGTAAAATTTCCAATAGCCTTAATAGATGTTGGAAAAAAAAAAAAGAATGAAAAGAACAGAACAAAAAATGAATAAATCATATCAGCTCTTGAACTGCCAGGAGCCAACGCAGCCAATATGAATCAAGCCATAGAAGAAAGTAAAGATATGTTGGGCCCTGTTAGAAATGACTAGAAAAAGAATGCAACAGGATTTTGGATATTTATTGGTTGAGTAGGTTTTGAAAAATGCGTCTTAGTTCAAGATGCAGATCCATATGACACTTTCATTTAAAGGTCTGGAGGTGTAAAAGCTCAATTAAGTCACATTGAAGATTGCAAATTTTATTGGATTTTAATAAGATTTGATGATGTGGAGAAGAAAAGGGGGTCAGAGACTGCTGGTATTATCTCCTTTGAGTAAGATTCTCCTGTATTTTTTGCAAAGATTGGCAGCATCACTGTTGTTAAATTTTTACCACACGAATGCAAGAAATATTAGTCTGTTAGGTAGATGGTTTAATGCAATATATCCATTGTGTGCGTGAGATTGACATTTGCCTATAATACTTTGAGAAGTGTAATAACTAAAGAGTACACAGGACCTTTTCCAGCATGGTGAGTGTCAAGCATATTGCCTACGGACAAATCATATGGAGAATGGCAAATGACACTGTACTCAGCTGATGTGTGGCCCCTATTCCAGCAGCCCATGGACAGGCACAGTCTGCTCCTTCTATAGTAACCAACAGTGGATGACCATCTCCAATACTACAGCAATTTCACTTATGGTTTGGAGTGGTTCCTTGAATTTTCATGTAAAGCCTTTTGTCATTCATAATCATTATCTAGTAGATGACAGTCAATCAATACTCACTGCCTCTCTGTTATTCATCTGTGCAATGCCATGTCTTTCACATAACTCAGAAGTTTCATTTCTAAAACTGAATTGCCTTCTAGCCCAGTAGAATGTAAAGACATCTGTGTATGGAAAATGATCTTTCAGTTTCAGTAATCCTTTGCCTACATGAACAGATTCCCACATGTGCATCAGCTTCAGTCAATAAAAAAATCCTGTGAACATGCCCCATTCAACTAGCTAGCCTTTAGGCTCTCTAATGGCTCTACTGCTAGAGTATATGGGGAATTCCAATCAGCTTCGAATATTTCCTGTAGCTGAGACACAATGGCAGGATTGTATGTCCCAAAGCTCACACCTGCAGTAGTGTAGAAGTAATCCCATATGAGATTGCTTGTTCCTATGTGTGCCCGCACATCGCTCACTGCATACTTGCCATGGTTGACCCTTGAGTAACCTGGATAAATATTTCCTGTACGCCTCCCATTGCTTTTGGCTGGACCAGTCAGATTGAATCCAGGCACCCTGTAGTACTTGATCTCGACCTTTCCGGCACATTTGTTATACGCCGAGGATGAGCAAAGGGTATTAGAATAGAGGAGGGACTTCAGATACTGATCTGTGCTCTCAATGAAATGAGCCCAATAGGCCACTAGTATCTTTACTGTTGCATGCTTGGAGAAGACAACCTGTTTTGAGACACTTTTTTAGATTCACAACCAAGTAGCTGAGAAGAGAAGTCACATTTATTTTTATATTGAAAGATTATAGCCTGGGAATATTAATTTACTTGCAATTTCAGATTTTGAAAATGGTGCTCATGCTTCAGCAAATAGATGGTCCATAGAATGCAACAGTATGGAGTGGCATCATTTCATCACCTTGGATCAATGAAACTGATGCCCAAACAACACATTCTTGTGCAGAACATATATTATTCCTAATTTCAGATGCACAGAATGAATGGCTGCATATATTATAAATTATCAATTTTCGACAGAGGAAGAATTTATAGTTTACTTGATGGCACTTTGCATCTTCCATCATCTTGATGGATCATGTGGGAAATTCTGGTTACAAGTTCTAACTATCTCTAATAAAGTCTACAATGACAGATCTTCAAATTGCTGTTACATGTTCAAATATTGCTCTGACCAAAACATCAATGCATGTGGGAAGATTTCGGGTTAGTCTGAAACATTCATCATCATCATTGAAGCTTTGTCCTGTCTATCTAGGATCGCCTTTTAAATTATATTTTTCTAAATGGGTTTTTATAGCGTTACCTGGACATGTTCCTGGATTTAGAAACTAGTATTTACTCTTGGAGTGCTGCCAAATGCACACTGGTTTTTGCTCTCTGCAAACTGGTGCTCTCTACACTCCCCTTACTCCCTGCACACTCCATGTTGCCTAAAATGCCCTAACCTATGCTCTCTACACACCCATTCTTCCCCCCTTCATTCTCAACGTTCTGTATCCAAAGAAGAAGAGCAGCAGCCCACCGTCCCTCTTCCAGCGATTTGCCCACCGTCCCTCTCACACACTCAACCCAAAGAAGACATAGCAGCAGCCAACCATCCCTCTCTTCTCTTCCTCATCTGCTTTCTTCCTCACTCAATCTCATTCTCAAGCCAAAGGTCTCCTAAGGTAAATCACTCTCCCTCATTCTCCCTATTTTAATCTTGAGGATTTTACCCAAAAAATCCCTTAAGACTTATCAATTGCCAAAAGCACCATTAACATCTTAAAAAGACCATAGTAGTCTCAAAGGCCCTGTTTGGTATTTTTTTTTTCTTTTAGTGCTGAGCGGGGATATCCCCGTTCATTCTAAGTAAATGAGCGGGGATATCCCCGTTCATCGTTCATTACAACTTAAAGACTGTCGAACACTCTTTTTCCCTTTGCCTTTTTTGGTATCCGGACGAATATCTCTGCAACCCTTCTTCCACATTAACTTGCTTTATGGGAGAATCCTATTCTTGAAAGTGTATGTTATTGCCTCAATTGCTTTTTAATGATTTTTGCCAAGAAATTGTGCATGAGGGAAGATGGTCGGCAGCAAGTTTGCATAGTTGGATTGCAAGAATTTGAGGTTTCAGATGTTCAAATTGTTAAAGAATTTATTGAGAAGGAGAATGCCGCGCGAAGTACTGGCTCTACTGGTGCCAATGAGGAATCTTCACGATCCCATGCCATTTTACAGCTTGCCATTAAGAAGCACAAGGAGGTAAATGAATCAAGAAGGCACAATGATGGAAATGAAACCAAGAGTGGGAAGGTTATTGGGAAGATTTCTTTTATTGATCTTGCTGGCAGTGAACGTGGTGCCGATACTACTGATAATGATAAGCAGACTCGGTAGGTGCTTTTTGTTAACCTCTTCCCGTTATTAAGTTTATATGGGTCCTTTCTACTTAAAAGATTCAAAAATAGGATTCTCCCATAAAGCAAGTTAATGTGGAAGAAGGGTTGCAGAGATATTCGTCCAGATACCAAAAAAGGCAAAGGAAAAAAGGGTGTTCGACAGTCTTTAAGTTGTAATGAACGACACGGGGATATCCCCGCTCATTTACTTAGAATGAACAGGGATATCCCCGCTCAGCGCTAAAAGCGAAAAAAATACCAAATAGGGCCTTTGAGACTACTGTGGTCTTTTTAAAATGTTGATGGTGCTTTTGGCAATTGACAAATTTTAAGGGATTTTTTTGGTAAAATCCTCTTTAATCTTTCTTGTTTATTTGTGAGGCATTGGATATTTGTTGGCCCCAACATTGGTTGTTTAGGCCTTCCCTTTCCCCCAATCTCTGTGTGGGATATCAGTGTGGGAAGAATGGGAAGAGTTTCAGAGGTTGAGATGGAAGGGAAGCAGATGATCTGGAAGAAGGGTGGGTGTGTGTAGAGAGCAATTGAAAAATGAAAAGATTTTGAAACCTGTCCTTTTTTGTCATTTTGCTTTGCGTATCATGGTCAATGAATATTAAGTGTGCATAGAGTAAAAACCAGTGTACATTTAGCCATCCTCTTACTCTTGCCTCAGACTATCAATTACAGTTGAAAAACGTTTCCCCTTTTATTGATACATCATCAACTTTCTTCAACTGTGTCATTCCTTACTGGACAAAAAAAGCTACCATTTTTAAATTTCAGTTCAATAGCAACATAGGAGTCACTAGAAAGGTTATAATGTGCATGTTCTGAATATTCAAACAGAACTGATCAATGAATATTTACCTCTGATATTGCTGATGAAAGGGAATCCCAGTAGACAGTTTGTTTCGTAAATTGAGCTTGACCAAGCCAGTCCATGGTACTAATTCTAACAGTGCCCCTAAACTTTACAGATTTGATTGTGTCCACCCAGCCCTGTTCATCTGCCTGGAACCTACCAAATGACAGCTGCAAAACATATATATCAACAAAATAATTTACTACAGAGTTGAGTAAACTTTCTTGAATTGTTGTTGTGTGTGTGACGCGCACGAGAGAGAGTAGTTCAAATGTCTGAACAAAACAGAAAATTTGACAATGGCATGGTGATATAAGCAGTGCACATTTCACGATCAAAGAGTCAATTTAAATGACATGAGCCCATTGGAAGGTGCTCATTGCTGCAACCACGTGGTCATGGTTTCATGTTACCAATCTAAAAAGAAAAAGGAAAAAAAAATTATTTAAATATCTACCAACAGCCATATTCAAAAAGAAAAATGATGACTGTATGTCCCCATACCAATTTTCATTAACTACTTCTAAAAAGATATTCCTTAACTATATTTTTCTTGGTGGTTGTTTTTTAATCCCATTAAAATTCAGGCTTGTCCACAAGAAGACAGATTTTAGTTGGTTTATTCTGTTAACTTTTTTTTTATTATTATTTTTGATAACGATGGTTTTGACGAACTGAAAGAAGATATGTTTATTCAACTGATGATACTCAGAATCTACACAGCATTGCAAACAGAAACTTAGGTCGTAAGTTACCTCAGGAGGTGCAAAGGAAAGATAGCTTGAGCGATGTAGAGAAGTGGATCTGTTGGCACCAGGAGTTGCAATTGGTGTTCTGAACATATAAGGATCTGATAATATAGGATAGCCTGCTACGTGGTGAACCTCAACATAATCAGGAAGAGGTGATCTGTCCATAAAAATCCATTTCATGCAATTAATTGGAGAATGAGATGGAAAAATGAAAATATCTGTCTCTCATACACGCGCGAATTTTGATCCCGTACATGCACCTCATACCCCCACCCAAATGGGTTTGAACCCATCTGAATGGATTGAACTGTTGGATCATAGCATCTTCGTGCGTCTGTGTGTTGATAATCTAGTGAGATAGGTACAATATTGTGATCAACTAAAGGGTCCTGCCAAAATAATGCAGATTAATGACCGCAGGTGGATGTGGAAAGACATGGATAGGGGGTGGGTGGGTGGGTAAAATATCACCCCCCTTACTCTTGTATTGGAGATATGTGGCATTTTATAAAAAGCTGATATTTGTGGGGCAAAATCATAAGGCTAGGATGATTGGATGGGTGTGATTTGCATCCATCCCTATCCATTTCGGCCCTATTCGTCCCACTGACCCCCATATATTGTTAGACTCCACACAACTTGCTGATCTAGTGAGATGCTGATGTCACATATCATGGTGCCTACCTAAAATCTTCACATTACATGGGGATGGGTAAGATGTATAGGGCTCACATATGGAGGGGGAATATCTAACAAACACCCTCTTCCATGTATCCTCATTATTTTTTGGCCCCACACAGTGCACAACAGATCACAAGGGTGGTGTAGGATGGGGTTATTATTCACCCACCTCCTTATCCAAGTGCCCCCCCACCCCCCCCAACACACACACACACACACTGTTAGGTTTTTAGTTGGCTAATTCATAGAGTCCGGACAAAATTGGGGTTTCTAAATATGTATTTCTATTAGTTTTCGAGCCGTCAAAGATCTGGTTCCAAAAAGACTGAAGATTCCAAGTTTTAGAGGATTCTATGGGTCGCTCGAGCGAACCCACATTCGCTCGAGCGAACCCATCCCAGTGCACCTTCGCTCGACCCAACCTGGAGTGCGCTTGACCCACCAACGTTCTGTCTTGGAGAGTTTGAAGACAGAGACTGGTTCGCTCGAGCGACCAGAAGACAGGTTGCTGTTTGAATTTCCAGAGAGCAGTTCGCTCGAGCGAACCCCCACAGTCGCTCGAGCGAACCTAGGACTTTCCTGTTCTAATTGAGCTGCTGTTTCTAATTCTTCCAAGATGCAACTTTCTACTCCTAGAGCCTCTCATGCACGAATTGAAGACTATTTAAAGGCTTCATCTCTCAACTTAGAAGAGACACTGATTAAGACAAAATTCCTGAGATAGAGGTTGAGAGATCCATCTTCCTTTCCCCCCAAGACTTCAAGCTGTTGCTGTGCTGAAGATTCAGAGTTTTGAGTCAAGTTTCCATCCCCTTCTTGAAGGCGGTTCTGCGCAAGCATGGTGAAGATTTGTGACGTGATGTCGGCAAAATCTGAGGCAGTCCTTAGGTTGAGCCAACAACTGGGAAAATGGTTGTAAGTGTCTTGTATTCTTCAAGTTTA
This sequence comes from Umbellularia californica, assembly GCA_028538565.1. Lineage (NCBI taxonomy): Eukaryota > Viridiplantae > Streptophyta > Magnoliopsida > Laurales > Lauraceae > Umbellularia > Umbellularia californica. The sequence continues at coordinate 97,893,185 of JAPQWN010000003.1, forward strand.
CATAGTGCTTGGTTGTCTGTTGGCCTAGACGATAAGGCCCATGGTTTTTCTCCATGTTAGGGTTTTCCACGTATAATTCTCGTGTCTTTCTCTATTTGTGGTTCGATTGCTTTGTTAAATCGGAATTATGGTTAATCACTAATTTAATCACAGTAGTTGGATATCCAATCGAGATTTAGTAAGCGGGACCTCTGCCTGTGTTAAGGTAGAAATCACTTTCACACATCCAATCCAACTTATGAATAGGCACGCCTAAAATAAATATGAAACATAAAAAACATAGCAACAAACAATGCCACATGCAAATGTTCTGCTAACGGCCCATTTGCCTCATTACTACTCAGTAGAAAATCATAGGAAAGGAGATCTTCTCCGAAGAGTATCACAGGGATGAAGAGTGAAGAGTAGGGGTGGAGATCTAGAGAGGACCATCAAAATGCAAGCCTTTAGTTTCATAGGGTAAAGATGGGCAATCATATACTACCAAAGAGCAGGGATATTTTGATGGTCCCTTGTAGCATTTGATCCTTCAGTATAAAGTCTAAACCCCAAACCCCCTCAACAGAAGCCCATTTAATGAACCCCGCAAACATGCCCTGAGCAATCAGGAAGCAAACTGAACTTCAAAGTCAATAACAAATGAATACCTGCACCTCTGTTTATCCCATTTTACAAAATGTGACCAGCAAGGCACTTTTCTACGAATTTGCCACTGTTTATCCCAGACCATTTTCGTGTATGATGATGAATCGAGGAGAGCAAGTTTCCATAGATTATTGTAGTAGACTTCCACCATCTTTGCCATTCTTGAACAACCAACAAGATAAATCCCCACCTCTTTCACCTAGAAAACAGTATTAAAATCAAGACAATTGTTAGCCTTATAATAACAGAAAACCAATAGTCCAAACCCCAAACTACTTGTTAAGTGCAGCTAAAAATGAAAGGATTAAAAGAGCTGGATGGTTATGATCAAATCTAGGCTATTCTTCGGAAATGGTTCATTATCCAAGGCTCATTGGATCATCAGTCTGAAGCCATGGTGTGTAAATACACAAGGCTGAGGCTTCCATGGGACAAGAGTCTAACACCTGATGATTCCTGTTAAGTAATACATACCAAACAAACATTAAACTAGAAGCAGAAATTTGTTTCTAAGATCAACAGATCTTTACCCTGGATTTTCTATTCTCTGCAAGTACAAATATTTTGCCGCGTCAGATTGATGCTCAGTTGTTGATGGTGATGATGTGAGTAAAAACATTAAAATAAAACAATAGAAGCATAGGGAATTTGGTCTGGTAGTATGATTCTGGCTTTAGATGAGTTATGTCTCAACTTCCATTCTAAAATACCCTTACAATGCATTTGATAAGGTGAGGCATTGAAATAATGATAAGATGGAGAAAAACAAAAGGAATCTTCCACCAAAGTTCGCACACGTTTCAAGAGGGCTTTACTAGGTGGTATGTACCGTAAGATGATAAGGACCGTCCTTATAGGAACCATTATTCATGACAAGCCAATAGAAACATAGGGAAATTTTCCTGTTGATCGATTCCGTCTTTCGGTGAGATAATTCTCTAGTAACATCCTCAAAAAGATCTTAGAATGCACTGGGTGAGTAAGACTTCAGCGATGATGTACAAAACTGAAAATTTAACCACAATTAGGATGTCTTTATATGCAGACCAAATTAGCTATGAGTCGAATATTGGTAGACCAAATCACTTCCATTCCTTTGGTTTTGATTTGCGACAATGCAGGCAACAAAAACCAGATGCACAAAATCTATTTTCTCTCCTTGCCACCTCCATTAACATGCAATCCCTCTCAGTTATGACCTCAAAGAAAATGAAATACTGATTAAAAGGAGCCTTTATTGAGTGAATGCAACAGAGTACCTGGGTAAGAGATTTCCAGTCATTGTTAGCAGATCCGATGTATATGTCTTTACCATCTGATATCCAAACTTTTGCATGGACAATGCCTGAACCCCACCAATCACTAAGAAGTAAGGTCACATTCTTCACATTTGGTCTTCCTTTTGCAAGATCAGCTGCTTCTTTATCATAATCAGGATAGACTCCAGAGTGCTGCAGGATCCTGAAGCATAGCCAATGCCATGAAGAAGCTAGATGAGTATACCAATTTGAAAATGGAAAAACATGCATGACCATATCCACATTCTTTATCAAACAAGCAAGATCAGTTGTTGTGCTCATGAAAAAACTCACTAAATAAATATTATAATTTGATCTTTGAATGACTTTGTGATGATTATGTATACAATATGAGCACTTTAGCATCAGATAAAATGATGACTTCCACTTCAGAAATGAGGCATCAGTATCACATTCAACAGTGAATGGAAAGAACATTTCAGAATTGAGACAATATGTGCAAACATTGTCAGAGTAGGAACAAAACATATGAATAAGGATTCACAACAACCAATCAGATATATTTTTTGCATGACACAAACCTGATTATTATATACAGAGTCATGGTATGTGAAAGGGTAATTATCTGGAATTTGTGAAACACCCACAACAATATCTGACTCATGGTAAATATCATCACCATGACTTAAAGATTAGACATTTGATGGTTCATTGATTAGTGCCTACAGTTTTCTTTGAAGCTTAGAAAGAACTGTATCATGTTGGGCAACTTCTCATCACTGGCTATGTAATAATCAGCATATTAAAAATGGCATTCTGTGAATGAAAAAACACATGAGAAACATTATATTAATTAGACATTGCAGGAGCTGAACTTGTGAATACTGAATTTTAAACTACCCAAGGGAAAGGAAAAATTGTGCAGTTGAAAACCAAAGTAAATACATATGTAGACCTTCCACTTACAGATAGAAAAGAAGTACATGCCTACATCTGCACTTTGCTGTACTCCTAAAAGCAATGCTTAAATTAAGGAGGAGAAAAGGAATTGCAAAAAACATGACATCTTGTTGTACAGTTGAGTTATTTGTAACAGTGAGATTTCATTATAAAAAGAGGAGCTTATAAAATTAAACAACACTATTACTACACTATGCTAGGTGAAAAAAATAAACTACATTGGAAGATACAGAAGCAATATTACACAGTTAAAACTTGTATTCATTGAAAATCTTCCTCTCAACATCATTGTAATTGCCTGTGCCTCAAATCGAATTTAAAACGAAAGCCATCACAGTGGGGCTGGTTGGCAGTTCCAACTTAAGTGAGACAAATAACAACTTCAGTAATTTCACCTGGTTGCAACTTAATCATTGTAATTTAAGCCAAAAGTTCAACTCAACTGCAGCATGACGCAAGACATACGTTTATCATCTAAATGAGATTAGTCATCATTTCAACAATGATTAGTTAGTCCTAATCAAATTGTAACAAGAACAGCAGGATAGAAAATAATAACTGCAGTCAGCATCTATATTTTCACCTTATATCAACTTTCCGATCCGCAGCATCTTCAATTGACTTGTAAACTTCCAACCCATGGTGGGATCCAAATCTCTCCATATCAGCTTTGGAGTAACCATAGTCTCCTGATTTTGGGTTTCCAGGCTCTGCTATGAGTTGCCAGTACTGCGCAATGATGTCGAGATTCCGGGTGGAATTCCCGGCCAACCACCGGAAAACGTCGGCTGTTTGTCGAATTCCGGCATATTTCAGTTAGCAAAGCAGGAAATTAATTTCTTGGCAAACCGAAAAAAAAAAAATCATCTGGTGGGCCCCACTCAACAGATTGATTATTTAAGGCGACTTTGCTTTTTGAACTTGAATTGCTTATTGTCTTATGGACTCTAGTTCTATCTGTTAGGGTTGCAAACGGGTATTCAATTCTCCGATTACCCAGAAGTTCCGACCTTTAAAAAACCGGGTCTAGAACCTATTTTAGGTTCCAATTCATAAACGGGTCCGAGTCTACAATCTAATTTAGGTTCTGATCAAATTGTATCTCAAAATCAACTTTTTTGGACAGTTTTATATATAATATTGGAGGTAGTAGACTTAATGCACTCTCTTATAAGCAGAATGATATGCTTATTTTTAAGAAAAATGAAGAATAAAGAGAAATTAGAATTGATTTTGGAACTAGATTCCAGTCCTCTAATTAGACTCAATTCTAGAACCGGATCCGGGTTTTCCTATCGGGAATTGGATCTGGAACCAACAAAACAGGTTCCGAGACAAAACCGGATCTAGAACCAGAATCATTATTTAGAAACGGTGATCCATTATGGTACTGATCCGGAACCGTTCCGTTTGCAACCCTACTAACCGTCCCTACTCCCTAACTCCTTAATGTGGTGGGCCCACGATTAATGGCTCCATAATCACCATGCTGGTGGGCCCAGAATTGAATGTTTGATCAAACAATCTTATGCAAATTCATGGTCAATCTAATGGTCTGAGAAACTCCCATTGATGTAAATTTTGAGAATGCCCCATGTAAGTATGAGTCAGATTGTTTAATTTGAACGATTCGGATTTCAATGTGTGGATCCCACTGTGGAGTTCCACTCAACGCCCTTTTTCAACCCAGGGTTTCTCTAGGTTAAAGCCTCACTGGAGCTTCTTCAATGGTCTACAATAAACCTGCCACGTGTTTTTATCCTTAAAATAAGAAGGAGCTCTGGTTGGTGTGAGGTCCCTGCAGCAAAGGGGGTAGAGAAATAGAATACAGATCTGTCTCCTCTATCCCACAATAATGAATGTTTTTGGTTTTGCGGAAAGAATACCAAGGAAATGAAGAGGGAGATTGATTGATTGATTTACCTGAGGAGAGGACTCCTTTGACCAGAGGTAGGTCTGGCATGTCTGTTGGAATGGATTGGACAAGCCATGCTTTGCATGATGACGACGACGATGCTGCTGCTGCATAGGGAAGAAGAGAGAGATGGAATGATGATACAAAGAAGAAAAAGCAGAAGAAGAAGGTGTGATTTCTGCTGCTAAGGACAAGGATTTGCTGCTTCTTCATAGCTATAGAATATAGATAGATGGTAAAAACAAGGGATTTTGGATTTTGGATTCTTCTTTTGAGAGTTGAAAATCTCTATTTAAAAAGTACTTGTCCCGGGACTCTCGTCCCGGAGTCCCGGGACAAGTAGCAGGGCTCATCTCTATTTATTGTAAGATCCATGCTACTTGTCCCGGGACTCGCCCGACTCCATAGGAAGAGGGCATTTTGGTCATTTGGCTCCTCCTATGGAGTCGGGCCAGTCCCGGGACTCATTTTGGTCATTTGGCTCCTCCTATGGAGTAGGGCCAGTCCCGGGACATGAGTCCCGGGACAAGTAGACTTTTTGTTATTGTAAAAGGAAAGGATCTTATGGCGGGCTTTTCAAGACCCAAAAATGTTCACAGATTCAGGAATGATTCCCAGGTGGTCCGGAACCTCTGTCGCATATATTGCGCGGCAACTGTGTCACAAGTTCCATTAACACCATGTTGGGGCCCACACACAGATAATTAGGACCGTTAGAAAAAGATTAATCCCATTCTATTCCTATATCTACACATATCCTAAACTTTCAATCTAAAAGAAGTAGGTCCCACCGTCCGATTAATAACTGATCGGAAAAATGTAATTGGCGTCGTTGACGTGGAATGCTTCAAACATAGTATTAATCACATTTACCTTACGGTTCTCAATGAGACGGCGAGGCCCACTCTTTTTAAACGGAAACTTTAGAACTTTTTTTTTTTTTTTGAATTTTAACGGTTTAGATTATCTCTATATGAGCCCATGATAGAGTTCGGAGAATTTATTACATGAATTTTTGTGATAGCTGCACAAAGGATCTGGACTCACCTCCTTTGTCTTCGACATGCTTCCAGCTGGTTAGACGTATGTAAGCCACGGTGGAGACCACTTATTGATAATTTAGATAGTTAGAGATGAGTGTCATGTCCTCGGGTGTAGACCCAAGAATCATTCCTTTTGTAGCACTATGTAGGAAAAATTCTTACGATGGTCACATGTAAAAAAAAGAATGTATGTAGTTTTTAAAATATGTAAAGATTGTTATGAGAATTTTGGGGAACATATGTGAACAATTAAAAAAATTCTTAGAAATCTCCACTCCCTGTTCTTTTAGAAGATTGAGCGCATCATTCAAAACATGATTGATACTTAAAGATTGTGCTAATCATGTCAAGTCATATGCTCAGTCTTATAGTGGAACAAAATTCTTTCAAAGTGCCAACACATTTTTTGTTAAAGGGTATCGGCACTTTAGTATCATTCACATGGTCAAAGACCAATACCTCGGCCTCCAAGTTTATGGTATCACTCTCAGTCCAAAGCCCGACTTAGCAAAAAAAAAAAAAAAAAAAAAAATCCTTTTAAATTAAAATTTGAGAATTTGCCCATGGAGGTGATGAAAAATATAAATCTATTGGGTGGGGGTGGGCTAAGAATGGGCTTTATATATCCGAACAGAGCACAAAAAGACCTTAAAAAACAAAAACACTAGCGCTATAGCTAACAAATGGGCTTATTTGTTTTAGTCTTCCCATGTGGTTTAAGAGTTGAAAAACTAAATAAAACATTGATCACCCCCATCCACCCCGAATTTCCCTGGTCCCTCATGACAATGGCACTAATTCAAAAGGGCCACAAAGCACAGGAGAAAATTGTTCCTGAACTCTTTGGCAACAATTGAAGTATTAGGGATTGATGCCTGACACAGGCGAGCACAGTCGGAACACGTCTTGTGGTGGAACCTGGATGACATAATACTTGGAAGGAGCACTATGATGGAAGTAACACTGGCAGAGCACAACAAAAAGAATGTAGCACTCAAGGAATCACCAGTGGCTTGATAAATTAGGCTAGCTTACAATTCCTCCCAAGTCCCTTTAAAAATAAAACCTTCTTTGAGCTTTTACAATGACATTTCTCCAAATACAATGGTGCATGCTTGTGGCTTGCACATTAACTAAAAATTAGATTTATTACACATGTCAAGCTCTCTATGTAATGCCATCAATGGTTCCCAGACATCCATTTCATCATCAAGCACAAATGACTAGCAATGTATATTCTATTCCAATATTTCTGGTAGATGGATGAAACTACAAACCTCTTCAGATGGTGGAAACAGTGAGCCACAAAAAGTCCACACATGCCCCTTTTCTAATACTAGATAAGATCCTACTTTGGTGTAGAATATTGTGTAATTGGCAAAAGTCGATCCCATTACCAATATCTTCTACATCTGGGGAAGGCTTGAGAAGTCTTCAAATCTTGGATTCTTGCGTATCACAATAGAAAAAAAAAATCCTCTTTAACAATTACATTTGAGAAAAGTACATGGCCCTATTATCTAGTTCATAATAAATTTCTATGGTTTTGGATGTATGGTAAAATAGCGACACGTGGAGGATATTTGGTGTAGATATAGATGGGACCCTAACTTTTATAATATTTGATTTACTTCTAATGTTTAATTTTCATCTACACTTAATTCTATTTTATTATTATTATTAAAAGAGAGATTATTTGATGGTCATTTTTTAAGTTGAACTTTGTTTCGTCAATTTTGATGACTTTTTGAAATAAAGACATTAGGGCGTGTTTGTTTGCATTATAATACGTTGAAATTGAATATATAGAATTCATATCCGAAGTAGTTAAAAATGAAGACAAAATGTAAATTTCAAAAAATGAGTATAAAATTGAATGCCCTTTCCTTCTAGAAAAACAAAATCAAAAGATGATGAGAAATATATTACTAATCTTCTTTTAATTTTATTTTACTAAAAGAAAAGGTTGTTGATGCTCATTTTTTTTGCTAAGAATCCCAATAAATTCAATTTTTATTCATTTTAGTAGAAATAAACAAGCCCTTAGTATTCTTAGGAATTCAATTCACATTACAGCCGGTCTTTTAAGGGCTTGTTTGTGTAATGCCGCCGAAAAAGAAATATTTACATGGAAACAAAAGTCCAAAAGGTGTTTGGATTTAAAATTCCTCTCACAAGGAAAAAGTTCCTAAACAATAGGCTTTTCGCAAAAAAGTATAGCCGCACCAAACGATCAGAAAAAATAGGCAAAAAAAAAACAATCCTTGGTGCACAACCGTGCCCAACTGTTGTATTAATGTGGGTAAGAGTGAGAACAAAACGTGAAGACCGACAAAAATAGCCCCACTAGAACTAAGAATTATGGTCTATCCTTCACCTTAATTTCCCATTGGAAAATTTAATATTAAGAACTTGATGCTCTTTTATATATAGATTTCCATCCTGGCTCCTCACTCTTTGCTCCTCCTGTATCCTTATATTCCTTGGGCAAGCACGAACGGGCCACTGATAATTTTGTATATTCTCTCAGAAGTACAGTCAACTTCAAACATTATCACAATAGTTTTGAATCTTATCCCCTTCACATCTTTCTAACAAATCTATTGGGACATTTCTAAAATACGGGCAATATTGACACACTTGGCCCACGATTATAGTTAGATTAGTGATCATCTTGAGAAAGACATGTGTTTGTCCATACAAATATGGAGCCAGTGGCGGACCTAGGATTTTCATTTGGGTGGAGCTAAAATTTTGCTAGACTTAACATTTGAAAAATAATATTTTTTTCTAAACTTTGCTAGATTTTTTTCACTTTGCCAAATAGCACCTACAGTTTTTCTTTAGAAAATGTCCAACTCAAGGAACTCAACTGATGATGCATGATAATTATTATGTCCAATGGAGATCACTACAAGTTCAATGTGAGTGAGTGTGTAAGAAAAAACTGAATATAAGAACATTTTGAGGGCACCCATCCTTTTTCTTTTCACTTTCTCAAAGCCTCCAACCTTTAGATAATGGGAGTGGAATTTTATCTTTGAATCACAGTGAGGCTAAGAAGAGATGATAACGGGAATGAATTTGTTTATCTTTGGATTGGTAGATATGTTTAGATTTGATGGTTTATGGATTAAGGTTTGGATTAGGATTTGAGGACTTAGGGTTTGGAATTAGGATTTGGAGATTAAGCATTCAGATTTAAGTATAGAGTGATTAAGAAGGATTATACTAGATATGGTTGGCATATGAAGATGTAGTAGTTTATACAGTACATAAGGACTGGCGACGAGAAGCTCGATCAACAATCGACAAAAAGGGGTTTTGAAAGAAGAGGTTGAAGACGAGGGTGCAATGGGTTGCTGCAATGTTTTCTTTTCTTTTCTTTTTTTATTTTTTACCAACGAAGCTTTACATATGTGGGGTTATGTTTAGATATATGTGGAGCGACAAGTTTAGATATGTGGAGCAAGCTCCAAGGGCCCATTCAACTCTATAGGGATTTCAATTCTGACCTGGGGCAACCGCCTCCAATGTAGGTCCACCTCCACTCCAAGGCCCATTCAAACTCCATGTTTCTAAAAAAAAAAAAAAAAAGAATTTATGGAGATTTAATTTCGGACCTGGGGTGGTCGCCCCAGGTCCATCCAACCATAATGGAGCAATACACAGTAGAAAAAGAGCCACCTAAGTATCTGCATTATCTTGACTCCCTACTTATTAAATACAAAAAATCTTGATTAGTCTCCCTAAGATACATATTCTTCTCACACTACACATTACACATTAATCTGTGGTGAACGTATGTATCTTAATGCATCCATCAACATATATTCTATTATCATCATCACGACAAGGTTCCAAACAAGGCCACTTTTTGGGCAGATATGCTGGCCAGTGGTTGGATCCTAGCAATGTGGATTGGGTCCCACCTCCTATTTGGATGATGAATACACCTGAAAAAAAGGCTTATCAAACATCAAACATTCTCCCCTTATTTATTCATGAATAATCTGGTCATGGGTACTTTGTTATATTAGTAAATGTGATGAAATGAAAAGTGGGTTTTAAAGGAAGAATTTGCATCACATCACATCCCTTTCTATTCAAATGTTCTCTCAATAAATCAGCTTCTATCTCATCCTCGCAAGACAAAAGGCATGAGCATGAGCATCATTTTTCCTTTTCTCAGCTTCTTTTTACCTTCTATTCTTATGTTAATGTGATGGGTTGCTTTTTGTGAAAGAAGAAAAATAACACATCAAGGAACCACATATGTTTTGTGTTAATCAAGATGTCCTCATTATGAATCTATACTAACATATTTTTTTTTTCAAATTGATTTTTTTTCTGTGAATTTCCTCTTTGTCAATTTTCTATTTTCTCAACAGGGTTGTGCAAGAATATGATGTTATGATGGATGCATGCATGGTGTGATAATACCCCAAATGTAAAATGTTATATGATATGATCAACATTTTAGCGGTCAAAGCTCAAAAATTACCTTCCCCCCCCCCCCCCCCCCACCCACAGTAGGGCGTTTATATGACACTATTTCACAACTGCAAGCCTCGTGCACCATAGATACTCTAATAGGAGATGGATCCATTGCTACTTACTACAATAATTCGAATTGTATCGTGTAAGATCAGTCACACATCTATTATGGAGATCTAAGATTGTCTATTAGACATCAACCCGTCTGGTTCACTCTGCACGATTCAAGGGCAGTGATGGACACCCTGATTGTGGGACTCGATGTTGGTACTTAAGCGGCCAGAATCGACTTGAATCAAGTCTAAGTTTCTCAAATAATTCTCTCCTCATTTATCTCTACTCGCTTTGACAAATGAATTAATTGCGATGTGCCTCACAATTAACCACGTGGCAAAGAGGCTTCTCACCTTTGTAGCTATTAGGGATATATCCTTGGGCAGGTATAGGTCTCATGGTAGTCTCCCTACCAGTAGTCCATACTAGTGAGGGAAACAAAAAAAAATTGAGATGTGTAGTCCTTCAATCCCTTTTTCTAGCAATTGTAAATCTCATCTCAAATCATTAGAGGATGAAGATATGAGCCCTATATCAGCTATGATCACGACCCCTAAGCATTACCACCACTAAGATTTTGCTATGTAAGAAAGTTAGATTAGCATAAGAATTGAGACCTGACCTTTTGATTGGGCAAGTTGCATGGTAAAGCAAAGTTGAAAGACATAAGAAAAGGGAAAGAAATCTAGTAAAGGAGGTATGATCGAATCTATTTTTTCCACATTCAAAGTGTTTAACGATAGGAACTTGGGTGGGTGAGAGACCTACATGGGAAAAAAAAGAAGAGAAGAAGATGCTTATTGGGCCTGGCCTTAGCTATTGCTTATTTTGCATTAAAGTTTAGAACAAGACTATATATATATTCGGTATATGCGAAAGCCACTGCTCGCATAATCACATGTGCCTAGTGGGGATGTCTCTTTTTAGAGAGATCCCTGGGTGGACTATGATCTATGTTTGGAATGTAGTGGGGCGCACCTTCTAACAATACTGTGGGCCATGAGTGGAAATACTGATCATCTGAGCAAGTTTACTCAAGACCTATATACAGTGTAACCTGTGAGCACTCTATGATAAATACCTTGTGCTTCAAAATACAACCCTCAATATCTAATGGGGAGTGGCTCAATTTTCATTTGATAAAAATATAGTCTACTTCTGAATAGATCATATGTGAAATTATCACCATGGGGCCACTCTAATTGATGGATTTAATTTTTGGTACCACAATCAAGGGGCTGGGGGAATACTGTTGGAAGGCCCACAAGTGAGAAGAGATGCGCACGCAAGTGGGAAGAGTGGCACCTTTATGCAGTTGGGTGAGATGTGTGGTTGTCAACCAACTAAACAAAACCCTCATTCTCCACTCTATTCGAAGTTAATGCCGATATGTAAGGGCACGTATGGTAACATGTGAGGAATCCACATATTTGAGAATTTCTCATTGTCCTTGAAATGGGGACTTCACATCGATATCAGTGCGTACAGCTACATATAACCGAGAAGCAGGGCCGGCTCTAGCATAAGGCCAATAAAGCCTTTGCTTTAGGCCCCAAAAAATAAAGCCAAAAGAAGGCCCCATAATAGTTGTCATTTTTTGAAATTCCAAAAAATCAAATTTATCAAAATTTATCAACTGCCATTCCTTTTTTTTCTCCCCAAAATATAAGACCCCATAATAATTCTCTCTTAAAAAGATACAACCAAGATTTTTATGGGGCCTTAAAGTGTCATTTATGGCCTATTTTTCCAAATCTGCCCCTTATATAACTATTGCTAGGAGTCCACTTGATTTTAGCAAACTATTATATTTCTAGCCGTCTATGTGTATCAAATCTCAACCATACATTCAGTTATGAATTTGCTTTATAAGCATTTCTCATTATTTTTGCGTATCCTATTTCAATAGGGGCCCATTCAGATTTGATCCATGATGTGATTGTAATAAATCCATAGATTGGGATTTCAGCCCTAATAATAAAACTTAAAATTTAAATTTTAAGATAAACAATGGGCCCCCACTGGAATTTATTCACTTGCCCACAATGCATATGAGCACCGTGCATATGGAACATCCAATACGTGGGGTACAACCCTGAAGTCCATCTTGGATGGTCCTGACTCATGTGTGTATGCGCACCATGCACATGTGAAAATGCTTCGAGCCCTGCCAATGGCATATTCAAGATTTTTTTTCTTTTTTTTTTTTTGGGACCCAAGATTTCCATGTGAGTTTTGGAGATGGGTCTAGAGTTTTCATTTGGGTTTTGAAGGTGGACTTGAGATAGATTAGCAAAACTTGAATATAAAAACTTAATTAGTAATTTTGCATCACAAAAAATCAAGAAAAATAAATTTTAAATAAAATATTTATAATAATATTAAAACATAGAAAATGCCTCCAAGTTGTCGCTTTAGGTCTCGAATTGTCTCGAGCCGGCCTTGCCGAGAAGAATTGGTATTGGTGCATAAATCCGGAAAAATGAGAATTTCAAATCTTTTGAGAGAGGGTTATACTTGAAAATTCTAAATAACAAGGATTTCTGCTGGTCCAAATCTTTGAGGACTTACAATTGCCAAACATGAACCCTCCATGACTTTATAAAAAACCAGTGTGAAATTACTAAAAGCTTATTACCAAATGTGACCTAAGTGTTTTTGAGGCATTTGCGTTTAGAAGGATGTGCCCCTATAATTAGATTAGAAGAAGGAAGTATAACAATATTGAGGCAGGAGATGCCATGGAGTACTGGCGTAGGCAGAAAATTTTCTTCCGTGGGCACTAGTTAAAAATTATATTATATATAAGGAGACACACCTCATCAAAGAGCCCCTTTGCTTCCATGGAAATGAATGCTTCGGAATTTTAACAAATGTATTTTTAAAGGTGGTCAAATTTGAAAAAACAAAGGTGATAATCCATAAATGACCATCGAATAATAATCTCCTATTCGATGGAAGATGTTTAAAGGGAGTTGGAAAATGAATACTTAGGTATTCAAAATCATAATAAAGTCAGGTCTATTCACATCATAACCTTTTTATCTTTCTCCCCTCATGACATCTTTAATATTCTTCCTTGGAACTTATTTCACCGTGAATTCTTATCTGTGCAATTCCCTACAAACAAATATATTGATGTGTGGGCCCTAACCGATGGGGCCCACTATGATAATCCCTCTCTTTCCTCATTTGGGAGAGGTCACAATATCTATACATATATGCTAATGGTAGGATGATTGAAACCACTTGGCCACAATCTCCACCAATCATATATCCTGTCTACAATTGACAAACAACCTCATAAAATGAAAGATCAGAGCCGTCCAATCTTGTTCTTTGAATGTGACTATCATCATGGCCACCAATCAAAAGGGTACTTCACATCAACCCAATGGCTCAGATAGCTAGAAAAGACCTCAAATTGCACACCTCAAGGCTCAAGCAAATATTATTGTTCTTCACCAAAGCCTATAAACTTAGCCATGCCATGACCATCATCATCATCATGGATCATGCCATGAATTATGACCAAACACATGACCATCCACCACTATGACACAAAACATGGCGGCTAAAAGCATAAATCCCCTCAGTCACCAATCATTGGCAAGGAAATCATTATTTATTCCATCACCATCACATATGCTGATATGCCTCAAAGCCCCAAACTCTAGCTTCATATTATCTATATAAATAGAGAGGCTTGGGTTAGTTATGATCAAGCACTAGGAACTGAGGGACAATTAGTCAAAAATCCACCTCAGTGCAATGGCCGAGATGTTGATAGTGAGGGAGTTCAATGTAGTAACAGACATCACAGCCGTTGAAGAGTTGGAGAGGCTCTGCGAGGTGGGGCCCAGTGGCAAGACTTCTATCTACACTGATTTCATGGGGGATCCCATCTGCCGTATCCGCCACTCCCCTGCTTATCTCATGCTGGTTCGTATTCATTCAACTCCAAAAAAAAAATTGCTAGGCATGAAAATTATGGCCATTCTTTCTACGATTCTGCGGAAAAGTCCGTGAAACCGATTTTCCGCGAACATACATGAACATGCCCTAATGTCTAACCCCATGCATTAGACACTCTCCGGGGTAGTGCACATTAGTGAGATCCACGTGAAACGTCTAACTTAACTGGAGGGGAATCTCCCTGAGTGTATGTTAGTGATTTCTGCATTAGAATTTGTTACGTGCACCAAAATGGAGATGTGGGACAATCTAAATTCAGTTAATGGTTTCATTCACCATCGGCGTAAGGTAGTAAAAGGGTGGCAAAAATGGTAATGTGTGCCGAATTTTTCCTTGCATGAAATTCACAGGTTGCAGAGTATGGGGCAGGAAAAGAGATCGTTGGGGTCATAAGGGGAAGTATAAAGACAGTCACAAGAGGGAAAAAACCCTTTAATGAACTTCCAATCTATGCAAAAGTCGCTTACATTCTCGGCCTCCGAGTCTCTCCCAATCACAGGTACTTTTCTCTTTACATTCATACTACACTGTATAAAAAAGGAAAGAGATGAGATTTTTCTGTCCAGTTTTGGGTCTCTAGAACATGGGAATCGTTTCTTCTATCAGAAATTCATGAAAAGAGCACTGAATTAGAGATGGGTTTGTTGTCTTCTTTTGAAAGATTCTTAATCTCATTTCGGCAATGCGCTTGAAAGGAAAGAAAAGACTACAAATATTAGTGAAGAAACTTGTTTTACTGGTTGAGGGAAAGGACCCATATCTCCTCCTCTTTTCATCAAATAAAGTAGTTTATGTGAGAAAGCTGATTGAGGAAAAAGCTAGCCACCTTAGCTTTCCATGGGGAGCATTCACAAAGGTGGTCCCACCATCAATGGGCCTGGTTCCAAAAGGAATTTTCTGTTGGTGGATACTCTATCCCAACAGCTAAAATGGATGCTCATTGCTGGTTCCTCATCCCCACGCTCTTGACATGGTTCCCATGTGAGCCCCACATGTGAACCTGCTATTTGCAAAGCGTGTCTGGAATCCAGATCCTCCAGAGAAATGCACAGTTGAGCGAGTGAAACTTCACCATAGAATGGCCGATAGATTTATAGCGTATCCCCAAATTTTATCCCAATAGGATATCATTCATTCTATTGTATGATTGACCATTTGGTAGAAAATGTGAGAAATTTGAGATCACCCCAAATTATCACAATTTTTGTCAAAGGATTGTGGTGAAAGCAAGTAAGATTGAGGTGAATTTGTGCATACCCTATATAAGAGAACTCATTTTCAAGCGGATCAAATCTTCACTAGGTGGGAGATTTTTCTATGCCAAACCCTGTGAGGAGTGGGACTCCTATAAAGCTTTCTTTCATTGGGTGGGACCCACTCTAGTACCTTGACTAATGGTCACTCTAGTACCTTGACTAATGGTCAACGGCGTAAGTTAGCATTCAACACTGCAGTCAAGACCTCAGGTTGGACTCTATTTTTCATAGTGTTTTTCTATTTTGCATTGTCAGGAGATTAGGCATCGGAACTAAGCTGGTGGAGAAGATGGAGGAGTGGTGCAAGCAGCAGGGCGCCGAGTACGTGTACATGGCGACCGACCGCGGCAATGAGGCCTCCATCAACCTCTTCACGCTAAAATGCGCCTACACCAGATTCCGATCCCCCACCGTCCTTGTCCACCCCGTCCACGCACACCGCAAGCGGCTCAGTCGAGACACCGCCATCCTCCGCCTCTCCCCTCCCCTCGCCGAGTCCATCTACCGCCGCCTCTTCTCCTCCTCCGAGTTCTTCCCCAGCGACATCGGCGCTGTTCTCGCCAACCGCCTCACCCTCGGCACTTTCATGGCCCTCCCCAAGGCCCACCTCCCCAAGTGGGACCCCCTATCCGGCCGCCTCCCGCCGAGCTACGCCATCCTCAGCGTCTGGAACTGCATGGACGTGTTCAAGCTCCAGGTCAAAGGGGTGTCGCCACTAACCTACGCATGGTGCGTAGGGAGCCGGCTCCTCGACGAGTGGATGCCGTGGCTGAGAATTCCGTCGGTACCGGATGTTTTCCGGCCGTTTGGAGTGTATGTAATGTATGGGCTTCAGATGGAGGGGAAGAGTGGAGGAAAGCTGATGAGGGAGCTGTGCAGTTTCGTCCACAACATGGGGGCGGCGGAGGAGGGTTGCGCCGCCGTGGTTGCGGAGGTGGGGAGGAGAGACCATGTGAGAACTGCAGTGCCGCACTGGCGGCGACTGTCGTGGGCGGAGGATGTCTGGTGCATGAAGAGGCTGGTGGGAGACGAGGGTGAAGCGGGCTGTTGTGGTGGTGGGTCAGATGACTGGGTCAGGACTCGGCCGAGCTCGCCGGTCGTGTTCGTTGACCCAAGAGACTTCTGAGTTTTAATTTTGACTTTTGGTTGTTTCGGATTTGAAGATGGTGGATTGCTGATGATGGCTGATCTTTTTGTCGCTTTTCTCACGTTCAAAATGGAAAAGGTTGACTTTTTTTTTGACCTGTTGTTGACCGCCTTGATTTTAGACGTTTGGTTGATCAAGACCGTTGATCTGGTGGGCTCCATTGTACATGGATGGAATAATCAATAACCATAAGATTGATCGATTGATGGTAGACTTAAATGGGATTTCCATTAATAACCTTTTATGATAATGCATGCAATTCATCACACGTAAAATTAGCTAAAATTGGAGATCAGTCCTATGGGTTGGAGTACAATACCAGTTGAAATTAGTTTGGAAGGCCATTGTCACAATATATGATTGAAATCATAGCATTCATTGTTATATTTTCCAAATATATACTCAAAATTATAGTTCTAAAGAAAAATGGAAAAAATGAGAAAAATCTAACTAAGAAAACTGTTTTCTTCTTCTTCTTCTCTTTAGCATAAATGGTGGTGCCCACTGCATTCATATAGTTTTTTTCAGCCCGAGCCCTTGGGACATGAAAAGAGGCCTTAGGTGATGGAAGGTGGTATACCGAGGATTTAAACCTTGGGCAACCAAGTTAGAACTGACATCTCTCACCATTGAGGTAAGAGGGTGGTGTTCTTGCATTCATCTATTAATTGTTAGGACTCACAATGCCTTTATTTTAGTTTTGCCAAGTAAGATATGACATGAAGGTGCAGCCAGTGGTATTTAAAGGATTTTATAAATTCATTAATTATTATTTATAAAATACAAAGGTTCTAAGTCATTGGATTATAAGAAATGGAGTTATGAACATGGAAAATGGAAAATCGAGAAAGCTAAAAGAGGTAAAAATGGAGAGAGAGTGGGAGGGAAAGAGAGAGAGGGACTACGGTAGAAACACTAATAGGACTCTTGCTATCTAAAAGCTTGTTATGAAGAGGTTTGGTAAGTACATTTGGTTTTTGGAGCATATGAAGCAAAAAGTTGAAAGTAGATGAGTTTTTGTTAACACTGGGAGATCAAGTTGGTTGGTTAAAGAAGAATTAAACGAAGTGACTTGAAATAAAAGCGTTTTCCTAAAATTTAAAATCAAAACAGTGTTCTACAAGAAATAATTTATTTTCCATAGAAAATAATTTTTTTTCCCTACAGTGCCAACCACATGGATGCATGCAGGCCACAGGGAGGTGCGTACCAAATATTGTTTCAATCAAAGCATCTCACTGCTTTATTTTGGGGCCTTAAATCTTTAATCCTTAAATGATTTTTTTATATAGAAATTGCACACTTACATCAGTTCTACAAGTGCTAAATTAGGGTGAGTGGCAATTTCACGAAGGGCACATGTTAGAAAGGTTGAAAGATTCTTTTCCCAATAATGAAATCTATTCTCCGAAAATTCTCCTTCAAATAAATCTTAGTCACAAAAATGTAAGGATGATTATAACATAAATACACCTTATATCATATAATGTGAAAATTCCTAATGGTTAAAATCACTCAGAGAGGGGGTTTATGGCCGTCTTGCCAACCATCCATGGTGGGGGGCTTCCTTCACATGAACATTATAAGTAACTCAACGAAATATGGAGGTCACCCTATTTAGTGCTACACCAAATGACACTTTAGGTAAACCAATATTGGATATTGGGTATGTCATTGTCTCATCAAATGGAAGTCTGTTATTGGCAAAAAAAAAAAAAAAAAAAGGGAAGTTTGTTCCCCACATGTGACTTCTATTTTTATAACCCTCTCTAAAGTTGTATGCCCCCAATTTTTAGGTCTTTTAATTCCACATAAGTGAATATCTAGGATTGTCTTTATGTAAGTGGCTCATAATAAAGAACAAATTAAAGGCGAATATTTAAAAACGACCACCAAATGACCTCGATCACTTTAATGGAAATTAGACGAATGAAAGATAGGGAAGCGAATACCTAGCCATCAACTTAGTAATTCAATACTTAGAAAAGTTAAGGTCCCATCTACTTCTCCACTTTTTTATCCCTTACCCTTCACCTCTTTGAAAAATATCCATTGGTGGAGCTTACTTCAAGGTGAATACCTATGGATTCAATCCTTACATATTTTATGCAAATAAACATGCAAGGTTTTAATTGGTCTCTCTGTTCTCTTTGATATTCAAACTTATCTTCAGTAATGAATATATCATAAAGTAAGTGACTTTTTTAATAGTTCTCAAATCATCTCAAGCAACAACATAACAGGAGATTATTATTACAAAAACAAAAGCTCTTTAGCTTTCGAAAACTAATTTATTTTACCAAACAAGTGTTTGTTCATAAGTCCATTAAATCTTATTCAATCAAAAGATGCTGTAAAAGGAATACATGGATTTCATTCAGCTAGGAAATGAGGTCAGACCACTTCATTCCACTAGAAGCACTACCAATGAGGGGTATAAGGTACAAACTTTTTGACAAAAAGTCATACATCATGTCTGTAGGCTGCTATCTAACTAAAGTCTAGATCCAAATCTATCTAATTTTTTCAAGATCCAAAAATGGATCTGCATCCTATTCCACAATCAGATAGACCATATTTGCTGAATAACTATCAATAGATGCTTTAAGTCCTGATTATGATGCTGTTTGTCCAATCTTTTATACGATCCACATTTAACTCCAGATGTGGAAAATAAATCCAAAATCATCCAAGTAGAATATTCTTTCACTATTAATAGAATTCTTTGTTTCCCTTATTCTAGTTAAAGTGATGGTTATGGTAAAGGCATAGAGGAGTCTGGAGTCAGGACCTTCGATCCTTGCCTGACACAGCCCAATTATGTAATCAAATCAAAACCTTCCTTTTCTTGAATTTGTTTTCAGGTAAAACATTAAATTGGCTGAATCCAAGATCTACATTATTTAATATTCTTCAATATATATATATATATATGAGAAATATTCAAGTGAGAACTAGTTCTCACCTATTATATGAGAACTTTTTTGCGGGGCCTAACTAGCAACCCATCCAAACCTAACAATCAATAGGGAACCTCCTGATGATAACTGATCCTAAGGATCGACAAACATACGAATGGACTGAACCGTTGGATTGAGAGTTGAATTTTTTTTTTTTAATATGAAGCCATTAAACTTGTGTGCCAAGGATGAAGGGGTTAGGGGCATGGATTTGGGGTCAAACTTAATACTTAGAGTAATCTCATATAGATCTTTTCATCCCCCTTGGTCCATCACCAAATGGACAAAAAAGTTCTCAGATAATATATGAGAACTAGTTTTGACCTGAATATTACCATATATATATATATATATATATATATATATACATATTTAAGATAACTTATTCCAACCAAAGCTGTAAAATTGCATTGCGCTCCCTGAACTAGTCAACTCTCTGAAGACCACAAAATAAATTTCAGTGTGGATACTGAAAAGGAAGTTGTCTGAAATTTTAGTTGACATACGGAGTTTATTGAACTTCTGAAGCTCGGTAGGAGCTTAAAGTAAATAACCCTTTTTGAGATACATTATTATACCAAATGAAAATTGGGTGAGAACAATTAGTAAGCTTCAATACAAATGACACATCCATTGCACCTCCCAAGGGCCCATTTATTTGCATGGAATTAATTCATAGAAATTCATGGTAAAGACGGGTTCCAATAAAGGATTATTAAAGCAATGAGGAGTGAAGGATATATATATATATAAGGTGAAGATGGAGATGTGCCCTGACTTTTCTAGAATTTTTATTAATGATTGGATTGCCATTTTCCACCAATAAGGAGATTATTTGACGGCCATTTAGAGATTTTCACTGATATTAGCTTCTTCCGTAGGAATTCATTTCTTCCAACTTCTAGAGTTCTTCTACCAAAATAATAAGTAAAAAACTTTATTACCATATATACAATATAGACAAAATATATTCACAGGAATTCATTAAACTCATTACCATTTATACAATATAGACAAAATAATAATGGCATAAACTATGTGTAATATAAAATGGACTTCATGTTTTTTCTTCTGATTTGGGTCCCATAGCTCAGATCTAGGTCCAAAAGTACTAATGAGCAGACATTTTATTTTCAGCAATATTTTCTAATGAGTAGATCCAGGTCCAACAGTGCTATAAACTTATTTTCTGCATTCTTTTTTATGATAATATCTCTAGAAAAAGTCCCAAATTTCAAAATATTCAAGCATAGAAGATAATTTCCCAAGAAGACATTCCACATTTCCAACACTGTCATTGAGTAGTGATAAGTGACTAATGACAGGTTTTTTATATCTTGAAGACAGATTTATTAATGACCCCATTACAGAGCACTAGAGAAAGAAACAGCTACACTTGGAAGATTGTACTTCAGTTCCAATGGAAATCCTATGAATTTCTTTTTCCCTTCATTCGCCCACCAATCCAAGCATCTAGGATTAAAGCTCTGTGTCCTTCAGTCCAGTTCCATGAGGACTCATCACCTTTATGGCTAAAATAATCCAAATCCCCCCATCAGATTGATTCTTGGCACTCTCCAATCACATGAAGACATAAGCCCTCTCACTATCCTTCTTTCCACAGTTTTCTGAATTTGTTTTCCCAAAGCCACTCTCACCCATATAATAAAAGTACCAGACCTTTCGGCCATGAAAAAAAAAAAAAAAAAACCACTAACAGAACTCAGTAAAGCAAAAGAGATTTAGATTCAATCACACATTTCCATATATAAACTCACTCATAAGAAGGTGCTTGAGAAAGAAAGGAGGGACAGCCATGTGTAACTAGGGGCATCATGGGCCAGACCAGACCAACCTGAGCCCAGCCCATATTGGGTTTGATATGGGCTTCAAATATATTGGGCCTATCCAGCTTGTGCCTACATATGCTTGAAGGCCCATCCTGACAAATTTAGCACAGAAGAGTGTATAAGTTTGGTATAGACCCTAGTCTCACTCTCATACTCATGAATTTAAATTCAAAACATTAGGCCCAATAACTAAAGGAACCAGGGCCTGACCCGTCCATGAACACCCCTACAAGTCACCTTTATAGGCTCCTCAAGACCTCCATCATTCTCAAGAGGTGGTATGTCAACATTGCATATATATCTTTCTCTCACACCACAATTAGATTTTAGAGATCTATCATAATCTATTCTTAGATTGTTTAAGGGTGGTTCCAATCATGGAACTGCTTTCAATGATTATATTAAATGCACCCAAAAAAATGGCATTAACACATGCACAAAAGAAGGAATTCATAAAAGGATGAGAACAAGAAACCTAGGCTACCAGCTAGCATATAATCCATGCTGCTAGAGAATCTAAGTGTGTCTTCTTGTAATTTGGAAAAGGAGATGGAACCAATTATCAGGTTCTAAGGAAGATGGATGGAAGTTTGTGAAATTTTTAGGATGTTCATGCGAGGATGATGTATATGTCATGTATGTTTTATGTATATATATCAGCAAGTGTTCATCTGTATGTATTCATGCATGTGTGTACCAATAACTTTCTCTGATATTCATAGGTTCTATATCCCAAACATATTAGCCGCATCTCTTATTATTAAATTTTTTTTTTTTTTTTGATACTCAACGAAGAAAATGTATTAAGAAAGGAAAGAATATTATAAGGAAAGGAAATAATATTTTTCCATTTTTATGCGGCTCTTTTTTAAATGTGGTGTAGTACCTAATCGTCGGAAAAGGAAAAAATGAAGTTATTTTTTGCAATTGAAAAGATTTCGATTTCCTAAGAAACATTAAAAACAAAGTTAAGAAAGATTAAAAACAAAGTGGAGTTCTTCTTTATCTTGAAAAAACGAAAAAAGATCGTTGTTTATGACAACAACAAGAATAGGTCCAGATCCAGGCCGGGTAGGGCATCCAGCTCTATAAATCCATCAGTAGGACTTAATTATAAGACCCAAACCAGTCAAGATTACTCCTTTCTATCTTTCTTTAGTGGAGACTCTAAACCACGCATCCGCGCACATTGACATATCCCCAACTAGCTGAGCAATAGTTGGAGATCACTCAAGATAAACCCTTTGCATACTAGAATACTTACCATGTCAGGTTTTCTTATCGACTTTTTTTTTGCGATTTGAACTCTACCCAACCCAATTTTTTTTTTTTTTTTGAATGATAAGCAGCATTTATTCAAAAAGAAGCAAATATACAACAAGGCATGATCATCCGGAAAAGATCCTTCAAAGGGACATCTCCCATTAAACAATCAAAAGTACTAAAAATGGACAAAAAAAAAAAGTTAAAATAGACCATAAATGATTACAAATGAATTTTACTGCTCGTAAAATTACTTCATATAAGAAAATTACTGCTCGTAAAAGCATATTGAGCCAGTTGTGACTATCAAATATTCCGGTTGTTCATGGTTTGCCATCTAGCAGTTACCTAACAATATAATTTCAGCCACTTCATCATCCATTATGTCTTAAGTTAACCGTTAGAAGTTGTTAATTAAGATGCTTTCTTATGATTAACATATAGATTAGTTGGTCATTTTATCCTGTGTTGGCTTCAAAAGAATGACATTAACTTTCTGATTTAACTCATTTTGGGTTCATATAGTTGTAGTTAGACCTGCACAAAAACACATTTTGGTAATTAATTTGTGAGTTATATGCTGGTTTCGAGGTTTTGTACGCTGTTACTGGTCGATTTGTTTGTTTAACAGTAACCATAGAAACAATCCTACATGATTGAGCATATGGTTAATGATGTGATTAATTCGTAAGTAAACAATCTTACAAATCATATGCTTTATCTTGTGGTGGGACCATTACCTTTTACCGTGAAATCTAGGTACAAATCATATAAGGTGAAGGCATTTATCTTGAGTAATTCGGATTCTCAACACTCATGGGACGCACGCATAGTTATTTTGATATTCATAAACGATAGAGATGTTCAAAACTATAGAAGAGGACTTTTCTTTCCTTGGCCAATGCTTAGAATTGGTTGATATTTTCAATTGAATTTTCTTGTTCTTGGGCACCCTGTACTCGATAGAGTTTCCCTTTTCCTCCACACACAAACGTCTAGTCCAAGTCATTACAGCAATCAATTTTCCAATACCTCTTGCTCTGACCAAATAACCAACCCTAAATCTTTGGACCTACAGTTTGAAAATTAGTGTTGCTTACAGCCAAAGCTTATACAACCCAAATCAATTTAGTTATTGGGCCTTAAATTTATGCTTGGGTTCTTCCCACAGCACTAGAATTAGGCCCGTGAGTACCCCAGCTAGAAAGTGTGTATGGTTCATAGTGCCAATCACGTTGGGCTAAGCTAGGCCTCCATGCAAAGGATCACCTGGGGCCCAAGAAGGGTCCTCATTAGCAAGCTGAAAAATGAGGCCCAGGTCCATCTTTTAGGCCTGAAAAAATAGCCCAACCCAACCCGCGATGATTCGATTGGTCCAGCCCATATGCATTGCTACTGAAAATGGGCAGTCTATATAAAACAACAATGAGTCATTTACACATAGAATGTACCTCTCTGTGACCATTATTTTATAAGGCATGTTGAACTCAAGGTGGCATCTGGTATGGTGTCAACCTGCCAGGGCTATGGTTGGCCCAAACCCAATCTACTCATATCTTTTGCCTAAAATTTAAGTCTGTGTTGGCCCCAAGTATTCATTGTTTGCCTCAATTTCAACTTTTAGCTGTGGCATCTCTATCACATCAAAGCATCTGTAGCATCTCTAATGGTTGGTGCAGCTACCTCACACAGACTAACTGTGTGGTTCATCTGATTTGGTATGAGATTATAATGGGCAGGCTAGATTGATTTTCTGAGCTGAAAAATCTGCTTAGCTTGAATCCATTTAGCTCTACCAGGTGAAGAACACCAGAGCCAACTGCAATCCTTGGAACTTTGTCGCGCTCAGTGGCGGGCCCAGAACTTTCATTTGATTGGTTCCCACCTGGACATGCAATTGCGGTTTCACATGGATTATGGGAGTGGACGCAGAATTTTTATTTACATTTTTGAAGTATAGACCAAATTCTCACTATAGTTTTAGAAGTGGGCTGAGGTCTAATGGGTGAGTCCGCCCCCATGTGAATGTACTTGGCTCCGCCACTGGTTGCACTGTACTCTAAATTACTATTCTGGTTACTATTATTGTAAGCCCTTTGGCATTAAGCTCTGGTCTGGGTGAATGCGAGGACTAACCGCAAATTGGGTGGATTCAGGCATCAAATGTGGAGATCTGAAAATGTCTGTCAAAGATTGATCATGTCTTGCTCCCTCAGCATTATCTGAGGGCAAGGATAAACACCCTGATCATGAAGTTTGATGGTGGACAGCTTGGAGCT
The DNA here is from genome assembly GCA_028538565.1 of Umbellularia californica. Classification (NCBI taxonomy): domain Eukaryota; kingdom Viridiplantae; phylum Streptophyta; class Magnoliopsida; order Laurales; family Lauraceae; genus Umbellularia; species Umbellularia californica. Next base: position 97,918,288 of record JAPQWN010000003.1, read on the forward strand.
TTCTTTTCTCCCTCTCAACGAATGAAATTATATTGGGTCTCTTTGGTTGTTCCATCCTCTTTATATAGTAGTGGAAATCCCCTCAAATAACATTTCCTTTGGTTTGGGTGCGGACCTAGGCACAATCACACTGGTGCAGTTGCACCCGATAAACAGAGTTGCGCTGAAAATCATCAATAAAAATCATAAGTCCGCCCTTAAAATTCATATGAAAATCCTTTGCTTGCACCCAAAACCAAACTACCCATTAAGATCTGTGCCCTCAAACAAAATTCCTGGGTCCGCCACTGCTTTGGATCTTGATAAGTGAAATAGAAAAATGTAAGGGTTGTCTATATCTGTGAGTGGGGCCACCTATGTCTAATCTCATGTGGGCCCAATCATCAGATGCCAAGAATAATTGGCTATAGAAACGAATGAAATAAATTGAGTAGGTTTTTTTTTTTCTTTCGTGGGTGGGTGGGTTGTGTGGGCTCTCTTGGTCCCAGCCTCCTTTGTTGGGGGTATCAATTATAAATAACAAAAGTTATTGAACTCCCCTGTAAGAAAGTTCAAGCCATAGGCCTCACAAGTACAACTTTCAAACAGATGACACATGAGAAAATCGTCCACATCATTGGTGTACATCAGAAAAATTCTCAGGGAAGAAGAATTCTAACTGTAAGAAGATACCTTTTGATTGTCTATGAAAAAAAACTGATTATTTTTATGTTGGATATGAGGCATTTCATGTTATGCTTTTGCTATTGAATATGAGAATGTACTTTCACTCTAGCCCTATATGTAACTAGAATCTGTTAAATTATGTTTATATCATCATTATCATTATTTCTTTGTCAGTTCAATTATGGACTCTGAAAATCAATTTGGTCTTAATATGAAAATAGTTGGCTTAGTAAAATTAAATGACTTAATCATTAACTTGAATTGATTAGCTAACAACTAAACTAGGATGTATCCATTCCCCTCCGATGGCTGCTAATCCACAAAGAAGGTCACACTTGCTTTAAGGTGCGCTTGTGCAATGAGAAGATTTTGAGGTATAGAAGAAAACTATTTCGATTTTTCCTACAGCTCACTATTTTTCTTTTGTTAATGCAACATTTTTCCTCGCGAAAAAGGAGAAAAATGAATTGGTTTTTCTTGATATAGAGGATTTTAGTTTCCTATGGAAGGAGTGGGAATGCAGGATTCTAATATAGAACAAAATCCTCTCTTTTTTGCACAAACAAGTCCTTAGTCTCGATCATGTTCATGATGATAGATGAATATTGCTAAAAAAATAGTTGGAAAGTGGGAAATTATCAAACTGTATGATCTAAAAACTTTAATAGCATATCCCCAGCTCACCTGTACCTTGGTTAGGGACATGAGTGAATGTATAAGACTGCATGAGTTTGAGTTTTCATTGTAATGAGGGGGAAAAAACTTAGGTAGTGTTAAACTCTAGGGATTCTGCAATGAAAAGGAAAATGCTTTAATTTCATATGTAACTAAATGCCAGCAGTCAGTGTGATATTATTTCTATGAAAATAGAACTCTATTTTAAATAAAATTTTACATCCTCAAATGGTAAAGTGAGAGTGGGAGGGTAGGGCTGGAGAGTTGACTTCTACCAAAAAGGATTTCATATCATAAAATTAAATTTCTACGAATTATAAGATATATGTTTTTACAAGTGGCTAAAATAGAAAAAATAAAGGTAAATGTCCGTAAAATTTTTTTTGATGTAAAAAAAAATCAAGCCACTCTTAGAATGCACTTGTTTGCAAGAATTTCTAATAGCAATGCCAATCGTCGTTTATAAAGTTCCATATTTGACTTGTGAAATTTTTATAAACTCAATCCTTTGAAATGTCACTTTTACACTTTCAAAAACTTCAAATTTCATATCCTAAATGCTGGGGGTATATCAAAGGACTTGAAAAACTTGATCAAGGATAGTACTTGGCGAATCTATTATTTTCTCGCAGAGGAATCCTCGGCATTCCAACAAACAAATGCCCCCATAGAAATACATTTCTTGGCATTCCTATTAATTTATTTCCATGCAAACAAAGGTGCCTCAATAAACTTTGCATAGTAATTTCTTAGTAGAGCACTTCATTTATTTTTTTAATCTTAAATCTTGTGATTTGGTGGTCAAATCATACACAACCTACAGAATTATAGGGTATGATTGTCCCTCTCATTGGATCCACCATGTCATCTCCATTATTTTGATATTCCCCACTGCCACTGGATTGGAGTTTATGGTTTTGTACTCACCAACTCATGAAAATAACTACCAAGCGCATCCACCCACTGCCACCCAGAGACCATCAGGCCAGTGGGTCCTTTCTAATCCACTTTAAGCTGATATATTCACTGATTGGAAGACCATGACATCCATTTCTATCTCTAGCTTTTCTAAATCATTAGACCTTTGAACTCTTTTAACTCTATGGTCACTGCTCAAAGGGACATAACTTATTCCAATTTTTAAACACCTTCAATAAATTTTAAATGGGAATTTCATATGTTGAGAATTTTTTTACGGTAATTTAATTACTGTACGCTAAATTTGGAATTTATTGTCGGATTATTAGAAATTTTGACTTTGTGAATGCCACATTTGACTTAAAAAACACTTTAAATTTGAGCTTTTAGAGTGTTGGAGGTAGGCCGTAGGGGTGTACACGGTCGGCCAGGCCCAACTTTAGAAACAAGGCTTGTATTTGGCCCAAAGCCCAACATGGACAGTAAATGTCAGGCCCAAGCCCGCCTATTTAGGTAGTCGGGTTGGGCTGCATTGAGCTTTTTAGCTATACGAGGTTTCTAGCAATAATTTGTACAAATATCACTAAATTACCACTTTTTATTCAAGCTGAATTAGATTATGGACTTTCTATTACTTAATCCAAATTAGCCCCCCGTGAACACCCTTGAACACCCTTAATTGAAGAGCATTTGAATCTTTGACATTTGGGCCACTTTGGGCAATAAATGAGGAACTCTTGATGCCGCTAGAACACAGATTCCTCATAATCATGGCCCTTGTTGATGCCTATAGCTAAGAAGAAAAATTGGTACGAGTGTGTAAACCCACAAAAATGAGATTCTTAATTCCCCGGGAATGGGTCCATTGTCCCAAATCTATAAACTAACAATTGCGAAATGTGAGTTTTTCCCAACCTAATAAAATCTGATTGCCAAATGTGATAACCCTTCAAACAAACAGTACCATGCAAACTTTCAACAACATAAACCAATCCACCTATTCAAATTTCAAACCTAATCAAAATCCAATCATAAAGATTAGCATTTATGTGACCCACCTTGATGAAAATTGAGACTACTTTTTTTTTTTTTTTGCTAACGAAAGATTTCACCCTTTGAACTGGACTAATCCCTTCGGGCCCAGAGGGAAGTTGAGTACATCCTCATATAGCTCTATTGTGGTAGTGCACTTTCAAACCGATAATCTTATAGTATGGGTGCAAACCATAGTCTCAGGCCAACTGAGTTAACCCGAGGGTTAAAATTGAGAACAATGAACCCACGAAATCAAAGCAATGCCAAGTGAAAAACAAATCCACCATCAATAAATCTCACATTCTTATACATTCATTTCCACAGTAAAAAAATCTCATCGTTTTCTGGACTCTCTCGTCGCTATTTAAAACACGAGAGAAGAAGTAACAAAGAAAGACGAAAACAGAAAGAGAAGAGAAGGAGAAGAAAAAGGAAAGAAAACCCTATTTTGGATCTGGATCTGGATTTCTTCTCTCTCTCTTTTTGTTTTTCTTCCAGATCCGTCTCTTCCGAAACCCTAAAACCCTGTTCTTCTTCCAGATCTCGCCACAGATGGAGATCGCTCGATCTCTCGCTCTTCGGATCTCCGCTCTCTTCCTTCTCTTCATTTGCGGACGAGGATTCTACCTCCCTGGCGTCGCTCCTGAGGATTTCGAAAAGGTCGGATCTTTCGTTTGTTTTAGATGATTTTGGTATGTTCTAGGGCTAGATCTTGTAGATCTTGGTGATTTCTTGCTCGATCTGTGGCGCTGATGTTGAATGCTTTTGAGAATTCTAGTTTCGTGATTTGATTATTAGCTCGGATCAACGAATTTGGTGTCGGATGATGGATTTGTTGTGAAATTGGCCATATTTTTTTAAGTTATGATGTCGGATTCTTAGATTTTTCAATTTGGATGTAGCTTGAATCACTATTCATCTTAATGTTTGAGTGGTAGTGGAAGTCATATCTGTTGGAGGACATTTTTCAGTTGCATGTAGATGTAGGCGATTGTGTTAGTTTTGATTTGGTGTGAATGGATTATGGCTAATTCTGTGTGATTGGGCAAAAAATCTTTTATACTGGCATGAACATAATCAGCATTATGGTATGGTTAAGATTGAGGATTGAGGATTAGAAAATTCTTGTAGTTTGACCATGAAAACCAAAAACACCAAAAAGTTGGACGTGCATATGTTTAGGTAGAAGAAGATGAATTCCTTTGAAATGTCTCTCTCTCAGATGTATGTTTGCATGGTGTGCTTTTTGTCGACAACAATCTGTATTTTATCTATTTTTTTTTAAAGATTCAACTGGAGGAGGAATATTAGAATGGGTCTGTAGCCCAAATCAAAATAAATGATATCAGGTGATGCTACCCAGATTTGATGTTTGGAGGATGGAATGTCACATTTGATGTTGATACTTGAAACCAACCTCTTTTTGGTGCATTGTCTTATTTTACATCCGGATGTGTGTGGCTCTGATGTGTTGGGTTTTTGCCATTAGTCCATTGATACAAAAGAAATCTCATAGATCTTTTGTTTGCATGATGCCTGGTGTCTATTGTTGCCCATTTTCTTAGGCCACATTGCTTGTGATTTTACTAAATGCAAGCTGAAGATTGTTTCTATAACAAAATAGAAATGAATTAGGTCTGGCTTCTTAATGGTTTGTCAAGGGTCTTTTGGTTATTATTTTATAGGGTCTTTAGGCATGTTCAACAACTTTACTAGGATTCATTAAGGCCCTTTTTTTTTTTTTTTCTGAGTTTTGACCATTTTGGACAAGTCACTGGACCAAACCTTCTTCTTTTTTTTTGGGTCTTGTGCGTGTAGGTGTTGGGCTTGTCATGTTTTTTTTTTTAATTATTATTGGCGCGTGGATGTTGTTTCCTGATTTTTCTGTAGTTACTTAGTTTTGAGGTTGCATAATAGATTGAGAAGGATTAAACAAAAATGGAATGTACGTGATAACCATTTTGTCAGTAGAGCTGCAGAGCATGTTTACTTGGCAACAAACAACAACTCTCTCTCTCTCTCTCTCTCTCTCTCTCTCTCTCTCTCTCTCTCTCTCTCTCATATTGCTTGCATTCATGTTTCTCTTTCCTTTTCTGCCTAGCTTTAATATTAAAAAAACAAAAACCTATAGCAATGGATAGTTATGCAAATCCTGCTACTCTACGGTGAAAAGTACACCCCTTAAGCCTACATAATCCCTTGAGAATGATGTTTCACTAAATCCTTGTGTTAGACCTGTTTTGTAGAGATTAGTAAAAGCTTGCTCCAATAGGGTTTTTAGACCCTTTTTGGGTCTAATTAATTCTTTTTTGTCACATATGCCTCAAGTGAAGAACTTGTGCTGTTTTCTCCCTTAAATGATACCTTGTGCTGAATAATTAAACTTTATTGTTCTTATAAAAAATCATACTTTTGTAGAATATATAAGTTAAATGCTTTGAATATCTGTCTGTGTGCGAATCATATGAACTCATGAACAGTCCAGAACTATGGTTTTGATATTTGACTTGACTTGGTGAACAAGCAGCACCATTTCTCCTGGAAATTGCTTTTATTTGCCCTTTACAACAAACCAAAAACCCGATGACTTAGTGGGGTCAATATGAACTTCCACAGTTGGATTGAAGGTAGATTATTTGCAAGTAAGTTGAATATTTGGATTAAAGAGTGAGGCAATTTTCCTTATCCACACTAGTTTATTTGTTTTTAAAGTTGGAATTTCAGATTATAAACAGATACATATACTTTTTCACTCATAATTGTCTATGGCAACTATTTCCTTTCAGACTGCGTCTATACCTGTGTGATTCCATGGAAATTTGTCGGTTTCATTCTCTGATATATGTGACCTTGCATGTGTTTTGGTTGCAGGGAGATTTGCTGAAGGTCAAAGTGAATAAGCTAACCTCTACAAAAACACAGCTACCTTATACCTTTTACTCCCTCCCTTTCTGTCGTCCAGAAAAAATAGTTGACAATGCAGAGAATCTTGGGGAAGTACTTCGTGGTGATCGCATTGAGAACTCTCCATATGTGGTCAGCTACATTTTTCACTTAGAACGCTGTTGATATTCTGCACAAGATCATGTCATTTATCTGTGTTTCTGAACATGGCTGTCCTTTTTCAGTTTAAAATGAGGGAACCACAGATGTGTAATGTTGTCTGCCGAGTAACACTCAATGCAAAAACTGCAAAAGACTTTAAGGAAAAGATAGAGGAGGAATATCGAGTTAACATGTATGGAAGCATTGTTGGTGAATATTTCCACTTAAATTTTCTGAAATTGCCCAATTATTATTTTTAACTTTCGTAAATGGTTTGTTTCAGGATCCTTGATAATCTTCCTCTTGTGGTTCCTATACGAAGGCAAGATCAGGAATCTGCAACTATCTATCAGCAAGGCTTTCATGTTGGCCTCAAAGGCCAATATACCGGAGTAAGTACCAATAATCATAATAAATGAACTAGTAGTGGTAGACATAGGCTGAGCCTGCATTATATCGCTACAGTGCATGCTATGTTTCTGTTTTTGCATCTGGAAATTGGACGGCCATCTGTTTCATCAATTAAAAATAAAGGCCACCATCCTCACAATACTTGAAAATTGTGATATTGAAATACAGCAATGAATATCAATATGACGTTTATAGAGTCCTGATGGTCATGTGATAAGATTTTTTTTTCTTTTTGCAGAGCAAGGATGAAAGGTATTTTATCCACAATCATCTATCATTTCTTGTCAAGTATCACAAGGACGAACTGTCTGAATCTGCCAGGATAGTTGGATTTGAGGTCAAGCCTTTCAGGTCATTTAAATTCCATCTCTTGTAGCATGAAACATGATGTTGTTTGAGGGACTATTTGCGTGCAAGGAATAGGAAATCTTTGGATTTGTAGGCATTTTTGGTTTTTGGTTGAGAAAAAACAGTCATATCTTGAACATTTTTTTTTTTTTATATATTTCCTGCAGGAAAGATTCCTCTTGTTAGAGAAAAAAAAACCGGTTTCAGTTAATTGAAGTATTCTATAGCCAAAAATGCCTTCTGATTTATGAGAATCCAAGATAAATGATGTTGATGTTGATGTTCATTTCATGTTTTTGTTTCTCTTCCATCTTGGCTTAACATTTGTTGTGGGAATCTCTTTTTTTTTTTTTTTTTTTTTGTTCCAGTGTTAGGCATGAATATGAAGGTGAATGGAATGAGAGGAAGACTCGCCTTACCACCTGTGATCCCCATGCAAAACGTGCAGTTGTCAATTCTGATGCTCCACAAGAGGTAGAAGATAAGAAGGAGATCATATTCACATATGATGTTGATTTTGAGGTGAGACTACTTGCACCTACATCCCTAGTGAAGCCCTGATCTAATGTAATTGTAACCATATTTGACTAAAAAAATATTAATGAACCAGCCATCTGATTCACCCAGATATGAAATCTGCTAGCTTCGCTTCAATCCTTTATATTGACATGGAAAAAGATTATTTATCCCCTTTCTAATATGCAGAGGAGTGAAGTGAAGTGGGCATCTCGATGGGACACCTACCTTTTGATGACCGATGATCAAATCCATTGGTTCTCTATTGTCAATTCTCTGATGATCGTTCTCTTCCTCTCGGGAATGGTGGCTATGATCATGCTGCGAACACTTTACCGAGATATTTCCAAGTACAATCAACTGGAGACCCAAGAAGAAGCCCAAGAAGAGACAGGATGGAAATTGGTCCATGGTGATGTTTTTAGGCCCCCAACGAACTCAGACTTACTTTGTGTATATGTTGGGACAGGCGTCCAGTTCTTTGGAATGATTCTTGTCACCATGATGTTTGCGGTCCTTGGCTTCCTCTCACCCTCAAACCGTGGTGGGTTGATGACGGCAATGCTCCTATTGTGGGCCTTCATGGGCTTGTTTGCTGGCTACTCTTCTGCCCGTCTATACAAGATGTTCAAGGGATCAGAATGGAAGAAAATAACCCTCAAAACTGCATTCATGTTCCCCGCAGTCGTGTTTGCAATCTTCTTTGTCTTGAATGCTCTCATCTGGGGAGAGAAGTCATCTGGGGCTGTGCCATTTGGAACTATGTTTGCTCTGGTTTTACTCTGGTTTGGGATTTCAGTGCCACTAGTGTTTGTGGGTAGTTTTGTTGGGTTCAAGAAGCAGGTGATTGAGGATCCTGTGAAGACAAACAAGATCCCGAGGCAGATACCAGAGCAGGCATGGTACATGAACCCCACATTCTCTATACTGATCGGAGGGATCCTCCCTTTTGGAGCTGTCTTTATCGAGCTGTTCTTCATCCTTACTTCGATATGGCTGAACCAGTTCTACTACATATTTGGATTTCTCTTCATTGTCTTCCTCATCCTCATCGTTACGTGCGCAGAGATAACAGTTGTGCTGTGCTACTTCCAGCTCTGCAGTGAGGACTATCTCTGGTGGTGGAGGTCATATCTAACATCAGGTTCTTCGGCACTCTACCTCTTCCTATATGCCACATTTTACTTCTTTACGAAGCTAGAGATCACGAAGCCTGTGTCGGGAGTGTTGTACTTCGGCTATATGTCTATTGTTTCGTATGCGTTCTTCGTGCTGACTGGAACAATTGGTTTCTATGCATGCTTCTGGTTTACTAGGCTCATATATTCATCAGTGAAGATTGATTGATGTAAGAATCTTGTTGATCATTTGTCTGTATGGTGCAGCAGCAGAATGGGCTCCTACGGGGCTCTTTTAAGCAGCAGGTCATTTCAACTCAGAATTTAGCCTCTTTTTTTTCACCCCCTTCAATTTTGAACATTTAAGCACTCTCAGATTCTGTTGTAGAAATTGTTATATATTTCTTGATGCAGGTTATTAGAAATTCCTCTTTTGTTATATTTTTTCTTTTTAAGCGTTATGAGATGATGTTACGATTTTGAAACATATCTCTCTCTCTCTCTCTCTCTCTCTCTGCTTCTGTTTCGAAGGTTGGGCCTCATAGACTACAATACAACTACACTAATTGTAGATGTAGAGCTTGGTGTGGCATATGCCCCCATCGGTCAGCTGGCTCTTTTCACCAAAGAACGAAAGTGTAACCGGTTCTTTTCTGCCTAAATGGCTTCCCTGTCTAAAGCATGCATCCCATACATCCACACCACTATAGGGATGTAAATGGGTCCCTGATTTTCCAATTAAGTGGAGGTTCCGACCCGTTAAAAACCGGGTCTGGGTCCTTATTTAAGGCCTGATAAGTAAATGGGTCTAGGCCTGATTATACCTTGGTTTCTGACATGTTAACTAAAATTTTGAAAATCTCTACATTATCATTTTCTACCTAAATCCGGATTCAGATCCGAACCATATATGGTTTTGGATCCAGTTTCATCTTTTCCTTAACGGTCCCCGGTCCAGCATGGACCTGTATCTGGTCATAACTTGGTTCCCACATATTACCTAAAATTTTGAAAATCTCTTCTAAAAATTATATTTTTTCAATATCATTCTCTACCTAAATCCGGATCCAAATTCGAACCATATATGGTTCTGGATCCGGTTCCACCTTTTCCTTAATGGTCCCCGGTCCAGCATGGACTTGTATCAGAACCAACCTGTTTACAATCTTAACTGTGTAGGGGTGTTCATGGGCTGAAATGGACCAGATGAGGCACATTCAGGCCTGGAGTGACTTTTGAAATGGAGGCCCATATTCTGCCCAAGCCACTGAGTGCTGGGACAGGGACTGCCTGAACCATGTTAGGACTGGACCGTACCGCACCTTATATCTGTAACGGCTATATGTTTGGGCTGGATTGATGGGCTTTGTGCTTTTTTTGCACTCAGTCAAAGTTCAGCTCAAGTATTAAACAGTTTCAAACTTCATGTGCAGGCCAGGCCCGAATACTAAAACTTCAAAGGTCTAAGCTCAACCCAAAGTGGGCCAGTTCAAGGCGTGCTAACCAAAAAAAAAAAAAAAAAAAACACACTCTGGAGAGGCTTTGGATCGCACCAAATAGTTCCCACCACTGACCCAACTTATCCAGAAAAAAAAAATAATAATAATAATCAGATGTCAAGGGGGAGCATTTTTTTTTTTTTTTTTTTGGGGTGGTGGGGGAATAGCACTAGAAACTACGATGGGCCTCTCATTTGGATTATTACCCACCTACTGACACATTGAAACCATGTGAAATTGTTTGCAGACTTCACCGGTTTGTCAAATGGACTCGGATCTATTAAATAATCCAGTTCTGCTTTTGATATAGACTTTAATCTCAGGTGCACTTTGATCAGCCCAATGCACAACTCACGGAGATTGAGCATGTTTGTTTAGCAAGTGGTAAAGTTGGAAAAATTGACCCAAAGGTGGAGCAGCCCTGGATCCTCAACCGGAAAAGTTAGATCAGTCTCCCAAGGGAGATTCAAGCACTATGGCACACTCAGAGTATGGAAAATACCATAATTGGAGAGAGAACTCAGAACTCTAGAATTGTAGGACAATAAGCATGAATTTACAATGAGGTTTGATAGTCATTCTATAAAAGTAGTAGGACTGATCACTGGCCCGCTTGGCACTTTACTAGGATAGTATAGCCATTTGGTAATTTTACTTTTAAAATCAAGTGGAATGAAGTGAAATAAAGAAATGGAATAAAATATAAGTGGGGTATGATGGTGTTTTATTTGTAGTTATTTGGTATTTAATCTTTTCGTCTTTTTGTATAGGAAAGTGGAATTTTAGAGGGATTTTTGAATTCAAGTACCTTTGATGTGAACTCTTGTCTGAAAAGTTAAGGCTTATATTATAAGCCTCCATTTTTTCAGACAAATAGCAAACAAGACTTTCTAAATGAAAAAGAAAATCTAAATAAAACAAAAAATAGCAATCCTAATCATATAGAAAATAGAAATACAAATAAAGATAGAAATAGGATAGAATCATATTGCCACGGTAGCTTGCTGCCACCATTGGGCCTGTGGACCGAACCCAATGGACCGATTAACCTATGTGACAATGGGTTGGCCCAATTGTCTTCTTGGGGCTTGATCTGTACTACATCAAAAGGTCACTTTTTTCTCTCTGCAGATTGAAAAAATAAGCACCAGCTGCTACTTGTTTTAACACAAATTTTAGCACGAGTCACTTTTTTTCTAATTTATAAAACCAAGGTAAAGTGTGGTAAAGTAAATCCCAGGCAAGAAGCAACTACTTTTACCACTTTCTTGTTCATTTTACCTCATACAAAACAAACACAAACATTACTTCACCACATACTATATCTCATCCTTCTCACTGATGTAGCATTTACTTAATTACCACACATGTAAAGAAACACAACCGGTCCTGGGAAATGTCTACTGCCTAAAAAACAAAAAGCAAGATAAAAAAAGATGGAATCGGAAAAGGTGGTAATCAGCTAAGGCAAGATTGAAACCAGCGGTCCTCACAGACCTGATTGCAGGACTGTTCTCCTTGAGTTGGCTAGGGAGTGTATCAGTTTTGCAGTTAGCTGTACAAGGGAAAACAAACAACAATCATCCATAATGCTGATACATTTGGGCAGTAAATACTTTCTTAACAGTCTGATTTATTGGCTAAACTTAAATGAACTTAGATCCCAGCCTGGTGAATTTTCTGTTCATGGCCGTTGGTGCTGTGAACAGTAGACACACCAAGTCATAGAATAAAATGGGATCTGAACTGAAAGCTGTAGATGTAAATAGAATGCTTACACAACAATATGATTGATTGGCTGAGAAAGGATGGGAGACAAATGAAAATCTTCTTAATACTTGACAATGGCATCCAGTGCACCAAGAAATTGTTGGTGCTTGGGAGATTTGAATCCATGATCACGTACTGCTTTTCCACCGGGATATACGACGTTCCAACGACATGATGGCTTCTACCTGTTTTTGTGCTTATACTTACATTGTAGAAGCCTTGGCAAAGCAAGAAAATCTGGAGTGTTCATCTTGTAAAAGAACTTGTGGATTTCCTTGCTCAACCTGCACAAAAGAAAAGAATATGTACAGGTAATCAGTGTAATAGTGATCTATCGGACAACTTAATATGGGGCCTGAAGGGAAAGATAATAGCTTTATATGGTGTCCATATATTCAAGGCCCAAAATAAAGGATATGAGAGAGAGAGAGAGAGATGAGTGGCAAATTGAGTCGTGCCAATCCAGTGGGTGGGTTCGCAGGGGTAGGGACGGGCGAAGGGATGGGATCTTCCCCCATACGCAGTGCCACCCATGCAGTCATATATATGTGTGTGTTTTCATATGGTCTAGATATTATACTCGAAAATCAAGGATCAAAAGACAATTTAAAAAAATACAATCCAACAGTTGGATAGGGAGCTGTATCTGAACGTTTGGGTTCCTGCAATTCAAATCCGGGAAGTGAGAACAAACAAGGGATTGGTGATTGAAAAAATGCACCAGTTGTCCCAAACATCTGATTTATCTGCTTCAAAATTCCTGTGCTGCGCTGCCCCGAAACATGGTGCAATTAGGATTGGGGTCGGGTTTTATCCTTGGGATATTGTATGGAGAGAGAGAGAGAGAGAGAGAGAGAGAGGTGATATCATGCTATGATCACATGAGACTTCACTTTACCATAAAATGTCTCCATCTGTGGATCTACATGGGCCCACCTTTGCTTGGTTCAAACTAGAATATACACCCCCAACTGTGACTCCATTTTTCATGCCTTGGACAATCCAATGTAAGTATTGCTCAGATTGAAGCCATGATGTTCAGATATGGATGGATATGGAAGGGACATGCCCTCAATATGGTAGGGAAATTACACAAAAAATAAGTATCAGATACAATATGGCACGATCATTGCCTACATCGAAGTGTCTGGGTATCATAGGATTGATGTGACATTTAGGTTAGTCTATAATCATTAGGATGCTTGTGATATGAATGAATTACTCCAAAGCAAAGTTAGGGCCCACATGAGTCAACAATAGGTGGCAGGATGGAAAGACCCATGTGGTCATTAACATGGGATCATAAATGTGTGTACAAGCATGAGTTTTAATCTCACTATGTTGAACAGTGAGGATTTGAACTACTTTGGAGCCCGCAAAATAGTATTTCCCCTGATTGGATGGTTCTCATTTTTTGCACACTGGTGGATTATTGGGATACCTTTCAAATTCATCAAATCTCTCTCTCTCTCTCTCTCTCTCTCTCTATACATATATATATATATATATAAGAAAAGAAAACCCTCCCACACGATTTGCATGCTTCTAGGTAGGCCTGCAGGCCAGGTCATTCTTGAAAAAGGCCTATGTATATTCTTATGTGTTTGTGTTTTTGTAAGAGATTAATGGTACCAGGACTCCATGGTTGAGAACCAGAATGTTGTCCATCTTCATGACTACAGAAATGCGATGAGCTATTGTAATCACTGTCATTCCTTTGCATTCACTGGAGATGGTATTCTGTAGTATTGATGCTGTTTGAGTGTCAACACTGGCAGTGCATTCATCCAAACAAAGTATCTACATAAAAAAAAAGAGTATTATTTATCATAAAAATATAAATTAAACTGAATAAATCTAAAATCATGGATATACTTGCAAGTCCTCTCCAATAGAACAAACATTGAAGAAAATCCTTGAATATTTATTTTCAAGAAAGAGCCAACCTCTCACCAATATCATCATCATTATTATTTTGAGTATCTACCTACACTACTGTTCTTTTGTTCTAAATTGCCTATTGGACAAAATCCTTACTCTACAATTGCCTATTGTTATACAATTGATCCCTACATTTAGGTCTAGAGGTTTGCTACTCTTCCATATCTGCTATTTCCATTTGCCTGTACGGACATGATCATGGCATGAGTCGTCCTGATGGAGACTTGCTAGGTTAGTCCTTTACAGATGCTCTGCCCCCAAAAAAAAAAGTAAAGAAAATGCAGGTAACGAATAAATGGTTAAAAACAGCGCATGTTGAGTCTGCCTGATGAGTGGACAACATGGTTGAAAATTACAGTCACAATGAAAGTTGTGGGAAACCTTACGGCTCATCACTGTGTGGGTCTTTTTTATCCAACCAACAGACAAAAAAAAAGTCCCAACAGATGTCCAAAAAAATTAAAAAAAAGTTCCAAACTATTGAAAAACACTAGAACCTAATTTTTTTTTCCATTAGGGCAGAATAAATTGTTATATTTGTCCCCCAAAAGCATATACATCTTCATCATTATTTTAATTAGAAACTATTAGAATTTTTTTAAAATTTAATGATTGAGTCAAATATGTGCTAAAAGTTGTAGGAGTATCACTATAAAAACTATTTATTACAAGAATAAAAGTAAAAATCTTTATCCAATAACCATTCAAAAAAATCTTTGAATCTACCCCACAATATTTTGATTGGACACTTAAATAAAACATTACCACATAAGACATAGAGAATCTCTATCTAGGAGTATGAGAATTTACTTAAAAGGATGAAGATCAATATCATATAGAATGTCATGTAGGCCAAACATCATCATTGTCATGTTGTCACAGTAATGGCAATAGTACTCCTGTCCATATTATTTCATAATTTTTTTTACAGTAAAATAATTTGTTACCACTTGGATCTAGACATTTAAATAGTTTAAATGCTAGATCTATGAATGAGAGTCCATTTCATCATTTTTTTATTCAGTAATTAGAAAAAAAACTTTTGAAAATAAAATTCCAACGTCTTAAGAAAAAAATAGAAAATATTAACAAATCTCAGTTCTCACTAGATATGAAGCAAATGAAAAATCTAGAGTAAAATCTCAGTCACTCTAACAAATGCATGCATGTATTAGAGGGTGCCACCAGTATCAATATACCTTGGAAGACTTGAGGAGTGCACGTGCAAGGCACACGAGCTGCTGTTGGCCAACAGAAAATGACATTCCAGCTTCTTTCACATGAATATCTAGTCCTCCTGCAGCTTCCACTTCCTCCTTGACATGACATTTCTCAAGAACCTCCCAAATTTTTGAGTCACTTGACATCCCTGATGGATCTAGGTTGTCCCTAGAATTGGAAATGATGGTCACGCATGGATTGCTTATAACAAATAATGGGAGTCATTTTAAACTAGGAGGATTCCATATAAGGAACAAGGTATTATACCATTGATGCTTTCTTGAGAAAAAATGGTAATACAAGATGTTTATGATGATTCATCATGAAACCCAATGGCTTAGATCACCAAAAGGCTGGCCCCACCTTACAGTTGAAACGGCCAATCAAATTGTATCATTAAAGTTTATACACTGTAGATTTTCTCATTGCATTATTACCATTATTCTGTGTGCATTAACCAGTCTGAATCACTAGAATAATATCCTATTCAATACCTTAAAGGTCCTTCAAACAAGAATGGGCTCTGTGGAACAACGGCAAAATGATTGCGGAGATCTCTAACAGCGACATCAGCCACATTTATGCCGTCTACTAAGATACGACCGCCACATATTGGAGTAAGACGAAATAAGGCATTCAACACACTGGATTTCCCAGCACCTGTTCTCCCGACAATTCCAACCTAATTCCGTATGTTCACACATTCAAACACGATATGTTTTCAGTTATTTTTCCATGTTTCGTGGGAAAACTCTGAAGCTTGCCTAAATTAGGATCCACATGTGCACTGACCTGTGTACCTGCTGCAATGTTGAATGAAACATCTCGTAAAGCAGCCGGCGAAGAGGGCATGTATCTAAGTGTAACATGCTCAAATTCAACATTTCCTTGAACAGGCCAATCTGAATGTAAAGGTTGGCATGCATGTAGTTCTTCTTGAGGTACATCCATATACTGTAAAGTGGTAGTTAACACATTAAAGAGTGGCAAGGAAATATATTAACAACATGAATGCCATCTTCGTACCTGAAGTACCCTCTCAATAGATACCATTTCTTTCTCAGTTTCTGTGAAACTTGTTAGAAAGCTGCTCATTAAAGATACAATTGGTGATGCATAAGAGAGAGCCAAGCCTACCTGTAGCCCGAGGAATCACACATTAAGTTATACATGTTGCAAAAACATAAAACCAGTAAATAACAAGTTCAAACTAAATGGTGTGAACTTATGAAGAAAAACAAATGAGGCAGTCAACGGCTTACCAATCCAGGTGTACCAAAATTAACAGGAAGACCGCCACGGCACCCGATAACAGCCATTACGGCAATGAATGAGATAATAAAAGCAGCTATCAACTAAAACATTTCATGAGTCAGCAAATATAGATAGAGCAGATTGAAGGTATTGTGAGCATGGTGCCATCTAAAATTTAGTTCCTTATTTTATGGTTCATCTAATGCAACAATTTGAAGAGGATAACATAAATAATAATTCTGTTTTCTAGACTTGAAAGGAATTTCACAGAAATGAGAAAATATCTGAACTGTAGTGAGAAATCAGAAGCATACTTGGAGACGCAAAGAAAGCCACAAACTTGCTGTTAGCTCTGAATAAGAAGTTTGCTGATATAATGCAACATGCTCAATGAATCTAGCCAAAAAAGACTCCTGAAAAGGAATGTCTTAGAAGTAATAATTTGTCTTTAATGAAAGCAATGGGAACTAATCTTTTCTTGCGCAAGGTTAAAAAAAAATGATAATGGCTCAAAGTATACAGAATATCAATGAGATCAAGTATACATGTACAAATGAATTCAATTTCATTCCTTTAAAAGTGACAACAATATTATTACGAAAAGATAAGCAAAAGTATAGAAGATCTAAACAAAAAGAGGAAATATCAAATATCATACCACAGAGCTGGTTAACATTTTTTCCAAACAATCCATAACATGACTGCATCCCGGCAAATATATTTTAACTGAAACGGTATGCATGCTCTAAATCCTGAATTTCTTCAATCAAATCCGCCAACCATGAATGGAAATTGAATTTAGTAGACACCCATTGGAGAACCCAAAATAAGCACATTCCAGAATAGCCCCTCCAGAAAGGTCCAAAAACATTGTAAATGGGACTGCTGTGAGCACTATCGCAATCATTTATCACCCACCTAACATCTGTCCTTTAAGACTATCTAGAACCAATTGAATCAAAATCAAGTTTCCAAACTCCCATAGGTGGGAGGATATTTCGCCAACAAAAGGGAGCACCCTGATGGGGACAAGCATTCCAACATCATAACAGATCAGAGGCCTGGACACCCTCAAACTCCTTTCTTGCTAATTGCAGAAGTGCCTGTCTATCAGTATTGGGTCAGCTCTAGGACGCTATTCACCTTGGAACTGGTTCGGAAATCAACACATTTTGTGAGAGTAGGAGAATGTAGAACCTATCGAACTAGGTTCTGTCCGTTGTTTCTTTATCATGTAGCTCAGTCAAAAATCCAATCCCTCACAGATGGGAGTGATCAGGGCAATGGACCCACTGATGTATAGCCTGCCAAAAAAAGCCCTTTTTATTTGTCCACCTTCCATACCGACGCCCTCAAACTCCTTCCTTGCCAATTGCCAAGTTATCACTTTTCATCTACCCTTACTAGGAAACCCTTCACCTGAATCTGAATATTCTGAGAGGTAAAATTGTTCTGTTCAAACCATACACCATAAAATGGCAGAAGCAGTGGGACCACCTAAAAAACTACCTTAACTCAAAACAATAATCACATCACCAAGCATCAATCAGCTCCATCCTCGGCATAATGCAACAACACCAAAAGAGGGCATGGAAAACTCCATCAGAATGTGTCCCCAGCTGTTGCTAGATGGTTAGGGACATGTGTAGTGTGAGTGAGTGCAAGAGTCCGAGTCCCTTGTAGAGAGAGAGAGAGAGAGAGAGAGAGAGAGGGAGAGAGAGAGAGAGAGAATGCTCAATCAATAAGAAAATGATTTAACTTCTGCATCCCTATAATAAGGGAGAGTGACTAGCACGAATCTCGCCAATTAGCCATGGTCTACATGCATTGGTCAAAGTATCACCATTAGATTGGTTTCTTCATTTTTTCTAGTAGGCCAAATTCTACACATCAAATGACATTCAAGTGGCATCAAATTGGGTGAATTTTCATTGGTCATTTAATAAACTTTCAATGGGTATAAGTTCGTGCAATTCCAACAAGAATTGAGCAAGAACCATTTTCTGATACAGTAAACCAGACTTCTGATTTTCGGTTTTTTTTTTTTTTTTTTTTTTTCATTATTTCTTTGTTTAGTTATAAGGGTTGAGATAATAAAAGAATTTCCATCTCAAACCGAAGATAGGTAAGATGAAGATTTTGATTGACTTTATTTTTCTACAAAAAACTGGGGCCAAATAGATATGGTAAGGGTTCGATTCTGAATGACAAGGAGCCCATGATTATAAAAGGAATCCGACTAAGTTAACATGCAGAAGGCACACTTCTCAAAAACAATTTACCTCTTGCTTAAATGCTCTTATGGTTGATGATCCATCCAGTGTCTCTGTGAAAGATGCATAGATAGGAGAGCGAGAAACGCTATCTAACCTTCGCAGTTCCCGTGATGTAGATCTGTAGTAGAACTTCAAAAAAAAAAAAAAAAGGAAAAGAAAAGAAAAAAGAACACCTCAGTATCGATCTATTTGTATGTGAACATGAAACTACAAGATAAAATTTTCATGGGAAGTGAAAATTTGTATTGAATGAATAAGAATTTACTATAATCTACTGAAATACTAAAAGTAAGTATTTATGAAACCCAAGCTACTAAGTAAAACTGGAGAATGAAAAGGCCAACTAAGGATCTAAATGCTGTGCAGATACTCATTCAAGAACAGGGTAAGAAAGCAAAGACTGCCATAATTGGTATTACCCCTTCAAAACCCATTATCTTTGGTATCATCATTTTTCTCAGAATTCGTGCTTCTGAGAAAAATGCTGAATTTTTCTCTGAATGCATGATATGATTAATTCAAATTTGGACAATTTAAGAAAATACTTAAGTTTCCTTGGCTCTCTGTCAAAACCTGTTAACTTTGTGAACAAAAATCTAGGATACCCAGATGCTTAAAAACATACTTACAGCACCACTGTCACATCATGCCAAAACCGACAGATACTATCTAAGATACTGCATTGAGTCTTGCATACAGTTTAAACTGTATCCATTGTACAACGCATATTAGAATCACTGATTTCTTGATTCCTAACAGTTTGATGCATCTGGAAAGGAGTAAAAGGAAGAGCTGATGGTTCGTGCTCAGCAGACACGGAGAGATGGATCTACTCTAGAAATAGCTTAGGGCTCAACAGTAACTCATGGAGATTATCAAGACCTAACGCATTGGCCCTGGTGGTGGCTGAGGTGATGAAGACCTCATTTAGGGCCCAAGACCACTGAGAATATAAATAACTGGATCAGATTCTAAAATTGGTTGGGTTTTGGCAAGTTCATCAGCAATGGATCTCACATTCTACAATAATCTGAAATGGAAAGTGATCAGTTCTTCTAGAGTGGCCCACACCACAGAGAATGAGAAGTGGTGAGCACAACAACTTATGCCAGTGAGTTGATCAGCCAATTCAACAAGCACTGATCCTGTCTTTGGCATGCAATGTTAGCTGGATCGATAGATGGGGAAAATTTTCATCTTCTACGATATATTTATCTGGACAGGGTAGAGTCCCCATCCACACATCCAGGATCATGACTTTGAAGAAAGGATAGGAACTGAAACTCACCACAACAGGTGTTCATGATAGGAATAGCAATGAGCTGGTGTTATTTTGGTTTGACGAGTTCATTATTGTGGCAGGGTTAGCAAGAAAAAGGAGGGTTAAAGAGAAACGGAGGGTCGAGCAACCAAGCAGCTGGTCTAAAATGGTGTTTGCATCATATCATTACAGATCAAGAGAAGTCAAAGGACAACTGTAAAACTGATATGAATGATATGAACAGCTTCAGGACATAAGTGTTGACCCAAAGAATAAGAGATGAAATAAGGATGATTACTGTGCTGCTTTGCATGAGAAAATGAAAGTGAATTTATAACCTGTCCAGTTGGGATAGAACCATTATAACCCCCCCAAAAAAAAAACATTTGACTTGTGTCCCCACAAGGGTGGGTGACATGCAGAAGTTAAGCAGATAGATCCACATTATATAAAATTTCCAGGGTTGATTGTGACCATACAAGATTGTGCACATCAAACCCCTGGCTCCTAGAGAAGAGTGAAATGAAATGCAAAGCTGTGCTAAATTCTTCCAGGGTGCTACATTGTTCTTCGGATTTTTCTTTCCCTAAAATGAATTTGTTTGATTCTTTGGGAGCATGGAATATTAGTAATCCCAAAAATGGATACACACTAAGTTTTGTATCCTCATCAAAGAAATCAGTGTTAAACCTTGACCAGACCAGATAGTTCAGCGAAGTTGTACTAGGTTAAGTGGTTCTGGTTACCTTCTGAATCATTATAAAAAGGCAAATATCACATGATATATAAAGACAATAATCAAGCCACCACATGCAATTGGAACGTAAAAAGGCATACAAAAGAACTTAACTTTACATTGCAGTGATGGGAGAGATGCAGCACGGGCATTTCAATAATAATAATACTAAAGAAAAAAGAATGTAGAACTCGGCGGGTTAGGTCCAGTTATCATTTTTCTTTTTGGGTTAAGTCCAGTTGATGTGCTGGTTAATCCATTTTGGAGTAGACCTACTACCAAAATGGGTTGGAAACTTTGATCTGCTAGGTGGTATAACATTTGAACCACTGTATATTATGTGTTGTGTGTGTTAATTTTTAGGAACAGCCTGGCTGTTTCTAGCATTGGAATGGTTCAAACCTGTGGGACCACCTGCTTCCCTTGAATCAGTCTAAGCTCTTCACACACACTACACCCACCCTCTGAATTGCCACCAGCCCAAATTCGACACTCATGAATTTTGTATGTGATCAGGAAAAACTTGACACTCATCTGGCTTTATCCAACAGCTAACAATTGGAACTCTGAGCCTTTCAAAACAGTAACTCCCATAATCACTTTGGTTCCCATTTTTTTTCCTAAACAACTAGGTCATAGGAAGACCCATTAAACTCCTGAAACTCCCATGCTTGGCATGCCTTCAGGTGGCCCCCGCAGGCTGAACCTTTTGCTAAGCTAGGAACAGTGTGGCCATTCCTGAATATGATTCACAGTTCACACTCATAAAAACACACAGACCACCATCTATATATACATGCAACACAGGATAAATAGTCAGAAGACAAATACCTGTAACTTTCTGTAGACAAACCAGAATGGCAATAACAAAAGCAAGAACAGGATCTGCACAAATTTATTGATGGTCAATCAATATATTTTATGGCTTGGCACTGTACAAAATATAATAAAGTCCGACAAGATGCTGCATTGCTGAAAAAGTCATTTAGTTTTACCTGTGCATATGACAAAACTATTGCAATGCCCATCAGGTTAAAGAAATTTGCTAAGAGAATGTTGAGAATAAATGGAAGAGAATCATCAATAGTGTAAAGATCTGAAGATAACCTGCAAAAATAAAACTAGTGCATAAAACAGGAATACCATAGAGCTAGAAAAGCCCCTGATAGTATATCCTATTCTGACCTGTTAAGTATTCTTCCACTTGGATTTAGATCAAAGAAATGCACAGGGGCATTGACAAGGTTGTTCAGAAGCTCACTATGAACATTAACTGCAGCACGTAAGCCACCATAGGAAAAGGAGAATGCCCTCACCAAGGTTAGAAAGGAATTCATGGCAGAAAAGATGCAGAGTACAACCTACAGCAACAGTGTTAAATTACTTAAAATATAAGTAGCATAAATAATACTGTTATTTGTTGAAACCTTAATGAACTGTTTGCTTTAAGGGAAATCATGGCTTCCCAAGCTATAGCAAACATAGAGTTTACAGCCTCTCTAGTTCCATGTACGTGGGACCTGTTGTTCCGTGATCCAAACAGCTAATGTGACAGGTCACAACACAGATGATATCCCTAAGCACTCCCAGAATGAAAGATTTTAATTCTTGTATTCTCAATGAATGGCCTATAAATAGATGCTGAGAATAGAACAAGGCGACATTCCATAACCAAAAATGAAGAAAAATGAAAATGAATGGATGGCTTGGATGTTCAAATGGAGCAAGGCAGGTAGATTTCACCACCCATGCATCATGTTAACAGTCTGTCCTAAAAACATGATTCCCGCATGTAATGACTTGGGATGTAGGGCAAACTGGATAGTGGCTGCAACACCATAACCTCTAATTCTCTTAAGACAATACTTCTGAAGCAAGAAGATACAAATGATTACCAGATAAAAGGATGTGGAATGATGCTTCAAACTATGGCTACTGTCAGCGCTATCAACCCAGTGAGAAAGCCACAAGTCATTTCCATTGCGAGATGCTTGCATCAAAGCTGCTGATAAGCAGATTAGCACTACAATCGGCCAACTGGAAAATTTGGCATAACTTCTACAAAGAGTTTAAAAAAAAAAAAAGGATTAGTAACAATTTCTGGATTACACAATTAGAGATCGTAGTAAGCATTTTTAAATTTTCTGCTCAAGTGATTTCTATGAACTGTCCACATCAAAACTGAACTACAATGAACTCCTATATGAATAAATGACTATGAAAAATTTGCAACTCACTTGTAGACACGAAGTTCTACTGTACCCTCTTTCCTTAGTTCTACTTCAGTGGTTTCCTGTGCTTCCTCTGAAACAGCTATTGAATCCCTCTCTTGCAACAGATTAGTCCTTAAATCACCTGAATCCTTGCCGGGTTTTTGTCTTATTGAATGAGATGAGGAGATATTTGAGTCTTCCAGTGAAGGAATTGTTGCATATGGCGACAGTGAAAAATCAGCCAAACCACCAACCCACTTTACACATCCTTTATCCATGACTATGATCATATCAGCATAAGAAATTGCCTGTAGCAAGATAAGCAGGCATTTTAAACTGGTTTTTCTACACATTGGTTGCAAATAAGCAAGAAAATATCAGCAAAATATACTGGTACTCTTTTGGCAGCACATATGGTTCCTACATGGGACAGTATGCTTCATATGTTCTCTAGATTAACAAAATTAAAATTTATTAAAGTGCTTTTAATAAATGATTATATTTCAGGTATTAAACAATGCTCGGTGAGAATTTTAAGTGTTAAACGAGTTATCAAGTATGTATACTGTGAGCCCAATTTGGTGAAATCCTAGCAAGGATATTGAGGAAGTTATTGCCCACTTTCTCTAAGGTACAGTAGATTAAGGTTAATTCAGCCATTTTCATTTTTTAAGTATGCATAATTACGATTTGAAGTATCTAAATCAACTACAGATAATTTGAGTGGTTCAGATTGTCAATATGAGAGAAGAAACAAAAAGATATGTTGAATGATCTCCCTTTGAGGGACGATAGTGTTTCATATATGTAGAGGCTGAATGCCCTAATTACAGCCAATTTACAATATCTAATCAAATCTAGATCCTCAAGTTTAGCTAGCAAATTAAGTATGTACATGTGAGTTTGGACTAAATACAATGACTGGGCCTAACTGAGCCTGTGAGTTTGGGCCTCATTAACACCCCCCCTCAAATTGATGCCGATGAATCAACCAGCATCAATTTGTCTATCAAGAATTAATGACGTGGCCGAGAAAGTGCTTTTGTAAAAATATCAGCAACCTGAAGGCTTAAGGAGATGAACGGTAGAGAAATAACATTACGTAAATATTCATCCCGGATAAAGTGGCAAGCAACATCGATGTGTTTAGTTCGCTCATGAAACACTGGATTTTCAATAATCCGAATGGCACTGGTGTTATCCGCATGTAATGGTGTGGGAGAGGTTTGGGAGAGGCAAAGTTCCTCAAGAAGTCCACGAAGCCATATAATTTCGGAGCATGCGGCAGACATTGCCTGGTATTCTGCCTCAGTTGATGATTTAGACATTTTGTCCTGTTTTTTCACTTTCCATGAAATAAGAGCATCACCTAAGAACATGCACCAGCCCGTAGTAGAACGACGAGTATCAGGGAAACCTGCCCAATCGGCATCAGAATAGGCAGTTAATGTCATTGGAGAGCCAACAGGAAAAAACAAGCCTCTGTGAGAAGTCCCAAAAAGATAACGAAGAATGCGTCGAACAGCTGCTAAATGGAGATGATGGGGATTGGTCATATACTGACTCATCAAGTTAACTGCATAACTGATGTCAAGCCGAGTAGTAGTTAAATATATAAGACTACCGACAAGTTGTCGATAATATGTCGGATCAGGAAGGGGATCACCACTGTCACTATGGAGTTTAAGATTCAGTTCCAGAGGGGTATCCACTGGTGTGGAGGTTGACAGGCCTGCTGATTCAATTAAATCCATAGTATATTTATGTTGATGTAAAACCAACCCCTTCTCAGAGTAATGAACTTCCAATCCCAAAAAGTATTGCAGAGGACCCAGATTCTTCATTTGAAAAGATTGATGCATAGAAAATTGTAGATCGTGAATCATTGCTGTATCTGTGCCAGTGATTATGATATCATCTACATAGACCAGAAGAATGGTGATTCCTGTAGATTTATGATGCAAAAACAATGATGGATCATAAGGACTTTGTTGAAACTGCAGCTTGAGTAAAGCATCCTTGAATTTGTCAAACCATGCTCTGGGTGCTTGTTTTAGTCCATACAAGGACCGTTTCAAAAGAGCAACTTGTCCTTCGGATGGTTTTGAAAAACCTTGAGGCAGTCGCATGTAAACTTCCTCTTTAAGATCACCATGAAGAAAGGCGTTTTTCACATCAAATTGGAAAAGTGGCCAGGATTGAGATGCAGCTATAGCAAGAATGGTGCGAACTGTGGTCATCTTTGTGACAGGAGCAAAAGTTTCTTCGTGGTCGATGCCATATTCCTTTCTGTTGCCAAGGGCCACAAGTCTTGCCTTGTATCTATCCAAAGTACCATCTGCCTTCAATTTGATAGAATAAACCCATTTACTCCCAATAGGTTTAACTGAGGCTGGGCATGGAACAACAACCCATGTTTGGTTCTGCTGTAGAGCATTAAGTTCTTCTTCCATAGCCTGTCTCCAGCAGTCCTGCTTTGCTGCTTGTGAATAAGAAGTAGGGATGGAAACAGATGACAAAGTAGCGAAATATGAAGAATGAGAAAAACCATATCGATCTGGTGGGTGAGAGATACGAGAAGAACGACGAATAGCAAGTGGAGGTGAATTTGATGCTGAGCAGGATTCGGGGCCGATTCTTGCAAAAAAGGTAAAGTAATGGCATTTGTTCCTTTTCAACAAACATACACCTTGTCCGGATGAAATCGCAGAGGTGAAAGAAGGCATTCATCATCAAAGGATGGTACTTTAGAAAAGGAGATTTTTGGAGATGAATCGGGATAAGACTGAAATAGGTACTGGTGTTCAAAGAAGACAACATTTCTAGAAGTCCGAATACGCTAAGAGATTGGGTCATAACAAATAAAACCTTTTTGTTGGGAAGCATAACCAAGAAAGGCACATTTTGCAGATTGTGCGGATAATTTTGAATATTCATGTGTGGGAAGATGAACAAAACAAAAACAGCCAAAAGTGTGTGTGTGTATTGTGGTTCAGTTTTAAAAAGACGGAAATATGGAGATGTGTTTTGAAGTTTTGGAGAAGGAAGGCGGTTGATGATATGAGTTGCAGTGGTTAAAGCTTCTGCCCAAAATCGGGGTGGAACGGAGGATTCTAATAATAAACACCTAACCATGTCTAAAGGATGACGATTTTTCCGTTCTGCAACACCATTCTGTTGGGGAGTGTAGGGACAAGTCCTTTGGGATAAAATCCCTTTTTCTTGTAAATATGACTGAAATCGTGCGGACACATATTCCCCCCCCCCCCCCCCCCCCCCCCGAGTCTGTACGAAGAACCTTAATACATGTTGAAAATTGATTTTGAACGTAATTCAAGAATTTTTTAAACACATCAAAAACTTCAGATTTGGCATGTAGAAAATAAACCCATGTAAAACGGCTATAATCATCAATGAAAGTCACAAAATACTTATACTGTGAATAAGAAACAATTGGTGCAATACCCCAAACATCACTATGTACTAAATCAAAACATTTGGTAGCAGAAGAAATATGTAATGGAAAAGGCAAAGTTTTGCTCTTTCCCAGCTTACAAGTGGGGCAATCAAGAGCAACATCTGATGATAAAAACTTCATTTTATTAATATGACCAGATTTGAACAAAGATAACAAAACTGTTGAATTGGGATGGCCTAATCTATTGTGCCACAACTGCATATTATTCTTAGAGATAACTGATAAAGCAAACACAGGCATATCTGGATTTGGTGTTACTATGTGAAGAGGAAACAAACGCCCACACTTAGGCCCCTTCGCGATCACCTTCCCCGTCTCCTGAGCCTGCAACACACAACCAGAGGAGGAAAAAGAAACATTGCAATTGTCATCAACTAATTGACCGACAGAGATTAAATTTGTAGAAAGAGTTGGTGAACAGAAAACATCATGTAAGGGTAGAGAATGAGAAATATCACCAACAGAGGTAATTGGTATTGTGGTACCATTAGCAGCATGGACCTGAATCCGTCCATCATATGGTTTAATTTTGGAGAAGTTGTTTGATGATGATGTCATATGATTGGAGGCACCAGAATCAAAATACCAGTGAGAGAGATTTTTACCAGAGATACCAAGAGATGAAAAAGCCTGAAGGATCATTTGTTGGATCATATCAGGGGTAACTGGCGCAGCAGAAGCAAGGGTAAAAGAAGATACGGAAGAGGAATCAATAGTGCCAGAAGTAGCAGTAACCGCTTGGTAAACTTTTGGATTTCTGTTCTGAGGACGTTTGCGGCATTCATTGATGGAGTGTCCAGTTGCTTTGCAATAATTGCAGATCCGCTGCTTACACTGATTTGCATAATGGCCAAAAGTCTGACACTTAAAGCACTTCACTGTACTCATATCTCTGCTTGGTTGCTTTCCTTTGGTAGAATAAGCAACAGTGACTGGAGTGACTGGTGAGATCGGTGGTTGATAGGAAGTAGGTACATGATAGGCAACATCAATAGCACCAGGAGAAGATTGTTGGAGCACACTAGATTGAGTCAATTGTCTCTGTTCCTCCTGCAGTAATTCATTGAGACACTCATCTAGTGATGGAGAAGGTACCCTACTCATGAGATTAGATCTGACCGATTCACATTGAGACCGTAATTTCATAAGAAATTGATCCCGATGACTAATTGCTAGTATAATTTGTAATTCGGGAAGAGCCTGTGCAGAGATATTTGCATATTTGATTTCATCTAATTCTGTCCATAAATTCAGGAAACCAGAATAATATTCTTGAATGGAAGAAGTCCCTTGCATATAATTTGCAATGTCAAATTCCAACTGATACTGTCTGGCAGAATTCCCTTGATGATACACCTTTTGAAGATAGTTCCACATATCTTTGGCAGTTTTGTATGGTTTTAAATTCATGAAAAATTGTGGTTCCATGGACCCGAGAATCCAAGATTTGATCTTAGCATCTTTTGTGTTCCAGGACACAATTTTCTTCTCATTTTCTGTTGGTTTTGGCTCAGTTCCAAAGATATGGCCCCATAATTCTTTACCTTCGAGGTAAAGTTCAAGTTGAAATGCCCAAGATGGATAATTTTTGCCATTAAACTTGATTAAGTTGATTTCAGATTTCTCCATATGTAACGACGACTCAAATAAACCAACAGAATGATGAACAAACTAAGCACACAGCAACAAATCCTCTGATCAGGCCAAGATCTGTGATTGAAGATGTCTGGATGAGCACGTGGGGCCCACAGAGAGATTGGCAGAGAGAATGAATGCAAAATCAGGTGTAAAATCTGATAGCCAGTCTAAACTTTCTTCAGCAATAGAAGAAACACAGCAGCACAGCAAACAACAAGCAATAGACAGCAACAGGAAGTAGAAAAAAACCACACGTCCTTGGACGTTAGTGAAAAAATATCCATGTGGGCCCCAGTGGATGATCAGAGATCTGATCAGAGGTTGGGGATGGAAAGACAATGATTTTTCGCAACTGGGGGAAGAAGTCCCACTCGAAATGGATCAATATCCACAATATTGGATGGCTGTGATGAAAACGTCTTGATAGAACAGAAATATCACAAAAAAATGCTAGATGGCCTACCTCTGATGATCCATAAATCTTGAAAATTTCGTCATAAAAAAGTAGAGATCCAGTCGACCAAGATGGGCTGATTCCGCTGATATGGTGATGATGATCGCAGGTGGGCCACGTCTAATCTAGGTTGATTAGGGATGATCAGGCTGAAGAAAGGAGCTCTGAATAGCTTCCAGATCTTGGAAGATGACTAGGAGGATCCAAAGATCATTGGATCGTGAAGAAAAATAACTGACTAGTTGTTGACTGGCTCTGATACCATGTCAATGTGAGAAAGATATGCTGAATGATCTCCCTTTGAAGGACGATAGTGTTTCATATATGTAGGGGCTGAATGCCCTAATTACAGCCAATTTACAATATCTAATCAAATCTAGATCCTAAAGTTTAGCTAGCAAATTAAGTATGTACATGTGAGTTCGGACTAAACACAATGACTGGGCCTAACTGGGCCTGTGAGTTTGGGCCTCATTAACACAGATTATGTTAGGCGTTCGACTTTATGTTAAGCCTATAAATATAGTGAGACTGCTGAGTGCCCATGGCTTTTGATATTGTTCTCACTACTTATGGAATAACCTAAGAAATGAGACATGGATGTGTGTATCCATTCTAGGTGGGTGATACACCACTGATCACAATTGCAAGTGTGTTCCATAAGTTCTTAATTTGGTTTCCATTCTAACAACTTGGCCAAGTCCGAGTCAACTCAACTTAGATTCGGTCCTAGTCAAGTCGGGTCGGGGTAAACTCAGACCTGATTTTTATATTTGGGCTTTTGGGACAAATTGGAGGCTTCTATTTTTATATTTGGGCTTTTGGGACAAAATTGGAGGCTTCCCAGAAACCGCCACCACTTCCATCTGAGCTCTGCTGAATGCAGACTGCTAGATCTTCCATAACTCTTTATTCCTACTCCCATCCGAGCTTTGGTGAATGTGGACTGTTAGATCTTCCACGAGTCTTTATTCCTGTCCTTCTGCCTGCTCCACAGTCCACACCAATTGATTCGCCAAATCCCCAATCACACGCTGGCATCATCTCCCCATCACCCTTCAGATGCAGCCCTACACTCGGCTAGAACACGTCAAAGTTTTAGAACATCAAGCCGGACTCCACCCTGGCCCACTGCTGATCGACAGCGGGGATGGTCCAATGGAACAACCTGGCCTACATTTCCCACAGTGTATGCAATTGCAACTCCAAGGACTGTGGGCAACCAGGATGCATGGTGGCAGAGGAAGGTGTTGGTGAAGTACACAGAAAAGGGTTGTTACTTGTTCCAGCCGTCAGGCGGAGGAGGGTGGGAGGGAGGGAGGAATCTTCTTTGATGGAGTTGGTGAAGTACGCTGATGGGGTCGTTACTTGTTCCAGCCGTCAGACTCAGATGACTGTGACCCAGGCAACTCGGCTCAACTCGAGGGGTTTTCACTTTGAGTTATCCCGAGTTCTAGTTTTTAATACTTGTCTATTCTAGTCAACACTGTCACTTCAAATGAGAAAACAAGGGAATAGAAACTCTAGATCTCCATATTTGACATATTCTGTTCGGTTTGGCTGAACTAGCCAAACAATTTTGGTTCGACCAGTGGTTAGAAACGAACCACCCCCAGTCCAAACTTTGGACTGCTTTCAACCAAAATCTTGGATTTCGTCCTTATTCCATCCCCACAACCCCACCCACCAAAAAATAAAAAATAAAAAAATTGCAGTCTTTGTATCAGGTGGGGGGTGGGTGGTGAAAAAAGGAAAAAAAGAGAGGGGAAGCGTACCTGTCTGCTAGTGGAGATGAGAAAGCTGCTGGTGGGAATTGAGAACAAGATGGCTACTGGTTGCTTTTACTTTTTTTTTTTTTTTTTTTTGAAAAAGGTAACAGTGATATATTAAATAAAAGATATTACAATGAAGCTTTCTCAAAAGCACTAAAACATGGGAGTTCCAGTAGAAGAGATACATACCAAGCACCTAATATATCTATGCAGTACTGGCACTCAAATTACATAAACATCCACCCCTTCTTTAGATTAAGTGTCCGCCATCCCATTAGCAGACCTACTAACACACTAAAAAGAAACACAAGACTTGACATTAAATGTTAAATTTCATTAAAGTAGAATTGCATCTTCGAAGAGCCCTTCAAAGTTCATGCCCAGGATGCGGCATTAATAGAGTCGCTTTCCACTATAAGGCTGCTGGCTGCCTTCTCCTACTCTTCTTCTTTTTCTCTCTTTCCATCTTCTAGCTTCTTCATTCTTGGTTTCTCGTTTTGTCCGGATAAAATGGGAAAGAGAGTTTTGGCCCCCTTTTGCCCTTTTATAAGTATTTTCATTCCAACCAAGCTTTCCTTTGGATTTAGAGAAAACTCATGGGCTCCACAGTAGGGTTCACCTATTTTTAGTCAAACTCTTTTAACAAAAAGAAAAAAAGAAAAAAAAAATCTTTCAGTCAAACTAATCTTTTATTTGACTTGGGAGAAATTCGTGGGCTTCACAATGGGGCCCATCTATTAAAGATCTAAATTGTCAGTGTGAATGTATCAATCATATATGGCCCTAGCCAATATTCACTCTAATAAGAAATAGGGCCCTAACCAAATTTCACTCTAACAAAAAATGGGCCCAATCCAAATTTCACTCTAACCACAAATAGGGCCTTAGCCAAAATCTCACTCTAAATAGGAAATGGGCCCTAGCTAAATTTTACTCTAAATAGGAAATAAGGCACTACCAAAATTCATACTCATTTTTAAATAATAATATTTGTTTCATATTTTTATACATGTATATAATTTTATATATGTTTTCCTAAATGTAACTTAAAAACATTCGCTGAAATTCCAAATCAACCAAAACATTTCGGTTTGGAGGTCAAACCAAAATGGGTTCTGAAACAAAATTCTCGACTATGGTTGCCAGCCTGCCACAGACTGTTCCATAGGATATTATTCACATAGCTCCCTAAAATCTAGTGAGAAAAAGCAGCCATTTTTTCTTTTGCCTTTAGCACCAAGGGCCTCAATGGTCAAACGCAAATTTGAATTATATTAAAAATAGGTAATGACTCTTTAAAAATAGGTAATGACTCGAGGAAAGGACCTTAATATTATGAGTACATAGCACACGTGTCTTCTGATCCATTAGACAACCCAGGATAGCCTCATGTAGAATCCAGCTACCAACTTGAGCATCAACTGCACTCAGCACATCATCAAGTATGTAGACATCAGATCCATGATAGATAGCCCTGCAAATTGTTTGGTTTAACAATGAATCCCGTGTGTGACCCTTAAATTTGTTGTACATCTAAAAAATGAATATATTTCACCTTGCTAGTGCAATACGTGCTCTCTGTCCACCAGACAAGTTTAATCCTCTCTCTCCAATATATGCTTGATCACCTCCAACCATGAGTGAAATATCAACATCAAGTGCACATGCATGTAACACTTCTGTATATCTGCTTCAAGACAAGACATTCCAGGGTTGTTAGAAGATCAATGAAGTTCGCTACAAATATTATTCTAAAGAATCAGTCTCAGTCATCAGTAAGTGACAAGGCAGCCTTTTTTTATCGGTAACAGTGAATTATATTAAGATAATGAGAGTTACATCCTATTACAGTTTACCAACATGAGTAAGTGATGGTAAAACAATGGTGATTGCATCCAAATTACAAGGCAGCCCTTCAAAGTCCATCTTATTAGGGGGAAAAAAGGAAGTGAATAGGTCTTATAAAACTATGACTCATACATGTTGACAACCACTTACTCTAAAAGCTTAAGCCGATAGAGAATGGTGTAACAATGTATATCAAGGTTAACCCCCACTCCACGCGCGCGTGGCACGTGCGAGCTCTTTCATGGGAATTACACCCTCCATGGGAGAATATTGGGGCTCTGCACAAGAACCACACCCTCCGTGGGAGAATACAAGGCACAACAGCCCCGGGGATTCAAACACTCGACCTCCCACTCCGATACCATGATGACAACCACTTACTCTAAAAGCATAAGCTGAAAGAGAACGGTGTAACAACATATATATATATATATATATATCAAGGTTACAACAATACAGACCTTTTTGCATCGTAGTCCTTTCCGAACAAGATATTATCACGTACAGTGCCTGACAAAATCCATGGGACCTACATGACAAATTTCATTTCAACAAATTAACAAGTAAAATAACAATTTTTAAAAAGAATCCTTCAAGCAAACCTCAAACAAATAGAACCCCCTAATACAGGGAAAATCACCCACAATATAATTTAAAAGAAAATGTGTGGGGTTAGAGTACCAACTAGTAAAGCTCCTCCTTTGACTATATGTTGATGTAGTTAATCATCACCATCACTTCTGAATACCAATTCCAATGGTTGATAGGGCCTATTTAGTGCTGTGTTTTGATTTTATGGTTGTTCAGCATATGGTATAATCTTCGTTTGTAGGCCTTTTCGGTGGTGTGTTGTTCTCTTTTTCCTTCTTTTAATAAAATTTACCTGGTACTGACCAAATAATAATAATACCAATAAGGGGTAGGTAGAGTACTACTACTACCTCTATTAAGTAGTATGCCCAGTCTGGTTTGGCAGAGTTTCAATGGTTGGCTGACAGCTTGATGACGATGCTCCCTTAAATCAGGGCAATGTTAATTTATCATGGGACAATAAAATGGGCCAACATACTACACAACGAAGCACTACAAATGCTCACATAATGTTTTCTCAAAAGAGACCATGAAAAAGAACCATCACTAATCCATTAATGCATTGACCCATCATGCAGGGACCATTGCAGTGCTTTGTTTTAGTTAAACAGTTAAATTTCCCTTGCCCGTACTAGTTCAGAGTCAACTCCTTGATGCCTAGGGAAGGCCCCTGCAGGAGCTGTTCCCATTCTTATCTACAGCCAGCAACCCACACCTGCTGCTAGAGTAACTCCAACAGTCAACCTATTACTGAGAAGTTTTGGACAGTGACCCCCCTCTGCCCAATCCTCAGAACCAACCCTTTTTGCCTGAGGTTAGGGATCTGTATTATTGAACATGGTCAAACTAAGATTCTCGATTACAGTCAAACTAAGTAAATTTTGTAACTCATCTCTCAAGACCCTTTCCGTTTAACATGAGAAAAATCAAAGTGAAAAGAAAAAATTTTCGGTAAGAACTATATTCTTGACAAACCTGAGATACATATGATATTGATCCTTGTGAACGTATAAATCCATGGATGAGCAGCATTTCACCAATAATTGAATTTAACAAGGATGACTTACCTGAGCCAACCTGATCACAAATAGCAATTATCAATTAGGTAGAGATGATGAAGAGACACAGAAATGAGAACTTCCACGAAGGAAAGGAGAAGTTGAAGTTATATATATATATATATATATATTGTGCAACATTCCATGAGAAAGTTATTCCTTTTCCTTTCTTTTTTTACTAGTTTTATGTTCATCAGAATGCAAGATATGATTTCATATTGTTTTGGAGTTCATTATATCATTATATAGTAAACGGACAAAGAAATAAACAGAGCGCTTCAAAAATAAAAATAGATTAACAGCAAATACATTGATTAAAAATATAAATGTTAAAGAAAAGGATACATAAGCATTGTATAGCTTTCACTACAGATTTGTTGGAAGCTAAAGAGACTATACTCCTACATATTTATTTGCAGCCTTTTCTCTTTCTATTGCAGATAAGTGGAACTTTGATTGCTTTACCCATGAATATCGATTGTTGAAACCATCATGTCCACTGGGTTTTAAGGAATGTTGACTAGCAAGCCCTAAAAAGTGTCCATCCTTCTTAAACACAGGTAGCATGGTCTTCAACATGGGATTATAATGTGGCATCAAGTTGCATAAGTGTATGAAGAAGAGAAATAAATCAGCACTTTGTTCTTGTTGCGAAAGTAAATCAAGGGAACAATGTGGGACATGTTTGCAACTTCTATAGTATTGAGGTAGAAGTATGACACAAATGCAAGAAACATAAATATTTGCAAGAGGGAACAAGACAACAAGCTTCCAAGTAACTATCAAATTAGGTTAAGACTCCAGATATTATGGGAAGACAAATGAATTCCGATATTCATCAGGCCGTCTTTTTTATTTGGTCATGAAAACAGAAATTATTTTCGAAGCAGATTATACAGACCTTCCAAAAAAAATATTTGTCATACTGTTGTAGCTCACCTGCTCAAATTATTTATGCTTACGCAGTGCCACTCATACAATATTATAGTTCAGTATTCAAAGAGAAGTTGAAGTATAAGGCATGAGCAAATAGCCAAATAGTTATAAGACTGGACCCTAACATTTTACTGGCATAAGACAATGAATTGTAGATTAGCTTTATTGATAATGTGAAAAGAAAAAAGTGAACAAGCTATTAGAGGCCAACATAGTTAACAGCCTTAGAGGTAGGCACTCCTAAGCTCCTCCACATAAAAGTTATCCTGCAACCAGTGTTTGCTAATTGGTTGATGAAATCTTGGTCATTACCCATTGCTTTGGTGCAATAGAAAAAGTCTTGGGTGCCATGCAAGATAACGCAGGTTCGAGACCTATGAGCAGCCACTTTGTTCAAAATTGTGAAAGGTTAGGTCTGTCTCTAGTCTGGGCCCTCTTAGGGGACCACATTGGGTAATGACCCTTTTTTAGTCGATGAAATCTTGGATTTTCAAACAAAAGATTTTCCTCCACTCCATATTTCACCATTTCACTTCAGGATCATTTTTATTTCTTTAATAACCATTCTATAATTAAAAAAATGTTATTAACTATTTTGCGACTCAATGGATTATGCCATGTTATGAGATGAAAAAGAAAAAGAGATGCAAACACGTCTTTTCTCCCACTTTTCACTTATCAAGAATAATAAATAAATAAAATAAACCCCCAAACCACGGTGTGTATGGAAAAGGGAATTTTGATGAAAATATTGGTAGGAAAGAGGTCAGCTGTACAGTGTAATTTATTTTCAATTATGCAGTATGAACTTTAAGTGTCATTTTAGAATTTTACAAATTTTCCTACTGTTAAATGTTCTAAATTTTTTTGATTTGTTCATTGCGCCTTTTCCAAGATGGATTACTGGAACAACCTAAATATTCCATTCAACAACCAAAATGGAAAGGAGACCAGA
The DNA here is from genome assembly GCA_028538565.1 of Umbellularia californica. Lineage (NCBI taxonomy): Eukaryota > Viridiplantae > Streptophyta > Magnoliopsida > Laurales > Lauraceae > Umbellularia > Umbellularia californica. The sequence goes on from JAPQWN010000003.1 coordinate 97,953,921, forward strand.
GTGGAATTGAAAACTATGGTTGAGACTTGGGAGTGCATCCCTTGTACATATAGCCAGTTATGCTGTTAACATTAAACGATGTCTGGAAATATAAGTTTCAAATAGAGGAAAAGGAACTTTTTGGACTTCAAGGTGATGAAATTACCTCCCCAACAATTGCAACAAGAATTCCCTTGGGAAGCTCGAGAGTTATGTGGTTTAAAACAGTAGCTTGCCCCCCATTCTTCTTTGACCAAACACAACAAGCATCTCTCATGACAACAGCCATAGGTTCAACAGAACTACCAGCCTGGTCTTCAAAAAGACATCCAGATGAAGGATCGACAACGTATTCATTGGATGACGGATTTTCAAAATTAAGCTCAGAACAGGACAGGAATCTGCCTAATCGCCTGGTGGATATTACAGCCTATAATACATTCCAATGAATGATAGAATTCAATCAATAAAGTTACCATTAAAAGAGAATGATTATTTGCATATCATGACATACATAAAGCTTACATCTATCAAACCATTAATAACCCATGGAAATGAATTTAATGGAGAGATCAAAGTATTAAATAGAGCAAGACATGTAAACACCTGCAATGGGACAACGCAAGAGGCATTAGTTAACAAATAACAACTCCTTCCTACTAATAAACATAATTATTAGCCTATATATCATTTTTAGTAAAGGAATTATTGCTGCCACCACAGAGAATATACAGCTAGCCGTTCCCTTTTCTGTACATGTAAGACTCACAGTTGGTTATTCAAGCATTGATATGACAGGAACTGTGGATGATATCCCAAAAAGTCTCCCACATTGGAAAATCCTATTCATTCATTAGATCGCTGCTGTATTATATTATAGACCATTTTTTCTCAGCACTAAGAAGCATGATCTTTCAAGCAGGCAATTTTGGGATACCCTATTTGGTCTGCACCATCAATGCTATGGATAATCAAGTAAAAGGTCTCACATGTACGGAATGAGGTGGACAAAACTGTATGGATGAAGAGTAGGGTCCTATAATCTTATTTTTGCACTAAAAAATAGACTCTAAAACTACCGTGGCTGCATCCAGTGGATTCCCCATCAACACATAGAATCCAAATGTAAAGAGAGAGAAAAGGGTTGGTGTTGTTGCCCAAAAGAACACACACCATGCATCCAAGTATTTCCGAGTCTGGTGAAGACAAACAAGATGTTAGGATGGGTAACTTGCATAATAGAGAGAAAAAATCTGAGTACTAATAACATTAGTTAAGGAACCCATCTAATCAGAACAGAAAAGCAATATTGCATACTGATAGATGCTTCACTTCCAACTCTCTTGTTTCCATTAACCGATTCGCAAATATAAGCTCCCAACAATACATCTTCAGAGTTCGTATATATGTGAGAAGTTCACCAGCCCTTCTGATTCTGTAAGAATATGAGGAAATACACATTTTTTGAGCTACAGTAAGGGGTTAAGCTGCAACTCAGTTATAGAATTTCAAAACCAAAAGAAATGGAATCAAGCAAATTTCCATTGAGGATATGCAGATTTATGCTTTGAGTTCGATTCTCGAGATCTACATTGGCAGAAAGCATTACGATGATCGTGAGAAAGGAACATCTACTTGCGAGGAAAGAAGAAAAAGAAAGAAAAGATATTCAATACATGTTCCTCATTTATGCAGGGTTCTAAGCTTTGATCACCAGTCTCAACATTCCCAAAATGAAGTTTCTCTGAAATTTGATACCTTTATCCGTGGTCTCATTCTTCAAGGAAAGCTACACCATGGCCAATGACCTCTTTGTACACAATATTTGTTATTTTAGCAAGAAAATGCACATTTTTCTAGGTTAAGAATATTAGTATCACTCCTCATTTTAAGGACTTAAAACTTAAAAAGGACTTATGCCCTATTTTATGCTATCTTGCCGTTGTATTTTGCAAGGTCTTGATACAGATACAAAGATTCATTTTGGGGGGAAAAACAAAAACAAAAAAGAAATAGTAACAACAATGTTCAGACTAGCATCTTCATTTTTCAGTAAATCCTTTTTGTCATCTAAGATTGATAGCCCATTCTTTAATGGCAAATACTGCATTTTACTTTTTGAAGAAGAGAGTTATTAACCAACTTAAGGATGCTAGAAGCCCAAGAAACAAGGCAAACACTGCATACAGCCTAAGGGCAACCCAAAGGTCAGGTAGGCCAAACAATGGGAAATAAAGATAAAAAAGAGCTAAACAACCATGCTCAAAATGGCCAAAGCGAAGACACCCTCGATACATGATTATATATGGAAGCACACTTTTTTATTCTATTTGGAAAATAAGTCTTTCATCCAATTCAGACATTAAGTTCTGCTCTAAGCTTGTGACACAAGAAGTGTATCCTAATGCTTCATTCAATAAGCTTATCTACTACAATATATGAATAAGTTTCCACAATACTGCATTTCACGCCCTAATGGTAATGAAACAAGCTTTTTTTTTTTTTTTTTGTACGAAGTTCCAGAGCTATGAAATAATGAATCAATAAGCCTACCTCTCATCCTTTTGCTTCATCATTTTCTCTGTCGCATTTGCAATCAATGTAGAAATCCATTTATTCACTGCATGTGAACATTTTTTCCATTTAATGAATGCAATAACTATACCAAACCTACCATTATATGTGAAACAAATTTGTCGCCTGGGAGTTAGGACTTAGGAGTGCATTTGAAATGGGAGTTTTGCAAGTCCTTAACACAGACTTAGATGAATATAACATATTGATTTATAGACAAAATGACACAAACAAAAAAATGGAGAATGAAGAACCCTTCCCAAAAATTAGCAGCATTAATACCTGGTATGAGCAAGATGGTTATTGCGATTCCTGAAATAAAAGCGAATTTAACTTGTGTGTACAAAAGATACAATGCCACCCCAATTTGCAAAGGTAAGCTGAAACGTAAACAAGGCGATGAGACTGGTTTCAGAAAACTTATGCACACTTGACAAGACATAACTCTTGTAAAAGGTACAATGTAATGTGACTTGTACGTTTAGGCTGTGTTAAGAATTGATATACATTTCTGGTAAAAATTTCTGGCCCAAACTACCTCATCAATGCCATTCACTCTGTGGTCAACGGCAATTTCAGATCATTTAATAGAATCTAGTACATGCGAGCTTCTCATGGGGTCCACCTATGGCCATTCCTTTGCACCCACACACTGATGCTATTGACCGCACCCAGAGAGGTGATCAGCTGAGGAGCTTAACATGGGCGACATCCCTATGATGCCCACCTGGGTGATCATTCAAGGGGGTTGGAAGGATGGAAAGGCCTACACATGGACAGGGGTGGACCAAAAACCTGATTGGGTTTCAATTTTCACATGGTGTAGACATTAAGGCCTAAAAATCAAGATTTGGAAGTAGCAATAAAAGATTCTCAAAGTGAAAGGATGGGTGTCAAATTGTGTTCGGTGCTGATTCATGAGTGCTAGTGGGTGTTATTGTCAAGACACAAGTCAGCCCAATGGAGATCCATGGGTCAAAGGAAATCTGTTGTATTAGTATAAATTGATTGTACTTACCAATTTAGTTCCTGGATTAGATTTCCTTGATTATAATCAAATGTAATTATGGCCATGGCCCATGGCCAATGCTATATGAAAGAATACAATACAAAGGAACAACCAAGGTCACTCTTCATAGAACCTTCTCTCTTTTCTTGATCTATTTCTCTTTCATAGTATCAGAGCCTTAGGGCATCTGGACAATTCCTGTTTGGCTCTGGAGTGCTCCTTCTACTACCTACAACTCCCAAGGGTTCAGTTCCCCACCTCTGGTGACTGTTTGGCCAAGATTTCTTCCACAAATCTTGAAATAAAGAACTCCATTGAAGATCATCTCTGTTGACCCTATGACAGTGCCAACTGCCATGTCACTATTTCGTTGATTGTGGAGGCTGCTTGTAGATTTTATCATCTGAAACAGCAATGATCTGGATGACAACATTATTCTAGGATTTTCTGTAATTTTTCTAAATATTTTTGGCAAAGCAAAGTAGGTCATTTATGCGCCAATTGACAAGGGGAGTGGATTTAGGTGTATCCCACACAGGTTTTTTCCTGTAATAGTCCCATGAGCAACGTACACGCACTATATAGCTTTTCCACCAAAAAACCGGTTCTCATATTATTATTTAAAAACCATTTTGTGGGGCTAAATCATAGTCTGGGAGGAATGAGAAGGCATATGCATGGAATGCGGATGCCCCAAAAATCAGAATAGTTAATTAACAATGGATTTTGAACCCCCAAAAGAGTTGTTTCAATCAAACATTGAACAACAGTCTGATAAATATTAAATTGTGTTTTCCACTTCATGGCAAGATAGTCAGAGGAGGTGATTAATCAAATCTCGTCCCTAGTGGACACCATAAGGTGACTCACAATTTGTTATATTAGAATGTTTCTTAGATGAATATTTGTGCATGTATATTAGCATTTTCTGTGTGTACTGGTCACAATATTGCTATGTGTGAATGCCTTGGTCAGGCTCATCTCAATGCATGCTGAAGGAGCAGGGGACATAAAGGTCAGGTGTGGGCAGGGGGTTACCCAAAAAAACAGTTCCATTCGGATCATCCTAACCCTTGATATATGGCCTCAAAATATGATACTTTTAGCCATTAAATAATCTGCATTTTTTGTTATTTAATCCAACAGTGAATACGAGTTGGATGAGTGCTAATTTTAGTTGAGTGCAGCTCACTGGGTGTATTGAGTGACAGTGGTTTGGAATTAAAAACAGATCGGTTCCATACAAGAGTTCGTAAAGACGTTTGAATAAAAGAACTATAGTTATGACTTGTGTCGATAATGTAAGGATCTCGCCCATGAGCCTAATACTTTATTATGAACCAAATCAACCATTACCTCCACATATCATGAAAACTGTTACACAAGTTGACAGTTCGATCAGCATCAACAGACATGAAGGTTTGAACTTCCCCTTCAGAAAATTCAGAGCGATTTGCTACACTAAGGCAAAGGCACTATCAAAGAAAGTGTACAGGAAACTGTCAGTAAAGCAACATAGTCTACAAAGGGGCAAAAGGCTTCCAACTGAAGTAGTGAAAAAAGTCTCTATTAACAAACCTTGACAATACTAAAAACTAAAAGATAGGAAATATAATATAGTCATCAAAGAATAAAATCACCAGTCTAATAAAGAAACACTGTGGGTCATATAGTATAATCTCAGATTTTGGATTAGAAATTTAGATATAGAGAAGAATGTTCAACATAAAGCAACAACTACACAAGTATGACTTCAACAAGACAGTAATATGAGGAATCTTTCTGTTTTCTTTGTTTTTTGTAATAATCTAATAGATAGTAATGAGGACAGCTACAGACAAAAAAAATCCACAAGAAAAATTGAATCCTATGATACCATAGTGATGGGATCCTGGAGGAATTGTGAGACAGATGTCAGCACAAAGACTTAAGAAGGAAGAAATTAAAAAAAAAAAAAAAAAAAAAAAAAAAAAAAAAAAAAAAAACCTCATGAAGCTATCTTCCGGTTGATGTTAGACGTAAGCCAAAAATAGGCATGTGTGTGTGTGTGTTCAATTTCAAAGCCATAAAAACCAATGACATCCTTCCCATCCGAGTCCTATGCTGTAAAGTTAACATGCTCCTATAGGACGGTGTAAAACCACCATGCCCACAATGACACATCAATATTGCTCATATGATCACGTGTCATATATTGTAATGGTTGAAGTGGCAAATTGCCCATGTAGCTATGTCATATTAAATATTCCTCTAGACTATGCGGTGTAATGCTGTGTGTTCAAAATCAACCATTGGGTCACGGTCACATGAAAGGTGGTGCACAGCAGGAAAGTGAAAAGTATAATATGATAGTTATGCAAACAACATTGGTATTCCCCTGGATCCCCTAAGCAGAACCAAGTAACCTATGTCGTAAAAATTCTATGAAAAGAGCAAGATATCACATCATTACATATTCTCGTGTCAGATGCTTCACAAAACTATGCTGGAATCTTCACCAAGAAACTCGATAATTCTAGTGCTAGTTTAAATGAAGTTTTGTAGTTGATGATGACATTTCACCATTTTTACCCCTCTGAAATCTAAGTTTAATATAAAATAGCACTTGAAACTTACCATTTAACAGGAAAGTTAGAGGCAAAAGTACACAACTACAGAGTACAGATATAGAAAGGTAATATCATCATCAACATGAATTCTTATCTAATTTAGATCAAGGTAATATCATACCGTTAAATTGAAAAGCTGGCATGATCAATCACTTGAAATAGATGGAACCCACAACCAGGTTTGCAACATTTTTCTGTTGCAGCCTGTTCATGCCGAACTTCCCTCATCCTAGTCAAACCATTAAGTCCTCCAAACACATTATAATAAAGAAAACTTTTGGTAATGTCCTTAAAATCTCTCAAATGGAGCATGGACACTTCTTGTTTAAACCCACTATACAAATCAATTAAGACCATGGATTGCAAAGAAAGATACAAGTCAAAGAACAAACAAGAAACTTCTATGCTCATTTGACACCTTTCACTCTTGGTTAGGGCCTGTTGCTCTTTTCATCCATGAGGTGTATTCCCTCTGCAGTCATGCGAACATGACCAATTTCACATAAAATTAATGACCAAACAAAACATCCAAAAATTTAGACATAAGAAAATAGATTAATGTAGATGTACATGTGTGCATGTTAGTAAATGGATAATGGATAAGTTAGGATGAGTAATAAAATATTTTCTTTGCACAACATTGGAGCAAAAAGGGTATACACCTTAACCACTAAACATATGGACATAAATAATGAGAAGCTGGAAAAATAAAATGAAATGTGAGCTTACCTTGCGATAAACTACTGACATAATGCTTGATCTCAACTTTAATTTCAGCTTGGAAAGATGAAAAGTATATTGTGTATCCAAAAAAGACCTGAACCAGAGAATAAGCATTATTCATCAATACAGAATTACAGATCAAGATCAGACAAGATGGCTCAATAATGATGAAAAACATCCATTGTGAATAAAGCATGAACTTTCGGCTGAAGAAAGTTAGTAGAATTAATGTTAAATGTCCGCATGCCTTGTTAGAATCTAGCCCTGATGGAAACAGGAACATCTCAGCCAGTAGTGCTCTTAGGAAAAAAATAGGTTAGTTAAGGTAGCGTAGGAGGGAGGGAAGATTAGGTATGTCAACAACAAGAACCATGTTAAATTATGGGGATAAAACAGAAGACCATAAATATATGCCTCTAAGCTCATCTTATTAACTCTGATCATATAGCTAAAATTTTAAGTTCAAACTACAATCATGGAAGCTCAATTATGATGAAGGATAATTATACTCAGTTTCTTATGTTGAAAGGATATTGTTTCTTTGCTAGTTGACCCTGATGCTAACGATGATCTGGTGATGATGATACATCATGAAAAAAACTACCTGGTCGGAGGAAAACAGATCTAGATGAAAGATAGATATCATGGTCTTAGTTATTGAACTAAGGATTTAGATAAGTAACTGAAATCATTGGGGTTCTCTTGCAAGCTTTTGACAGGATTTTTCTTAGAGCCAATGAGGTTTGAACAGCTAGAGGTCCAAGAAGGATTGCATTCAAAGGTTAGCTAAAGGAACTCTCTCCAAGCATTATAGCTCTGAAAGTAGCAGCTTTCAAGATGTTACAAACCGGTTCCCTTTTTTTGTTTACCTATTGCTCTTGCAGAACAGGAATGAAAACCAAATTCCATAACACAACTTGCAATAGGAAACAAAAGAAAGCTCCATGTACAAAAGGCAGTTCATAAGTATGCATGCACATAGGAAAACACCATATGTAATATTAATAATAAGAAGAAGTAGAAGAATGCAGTAAAAAAATGCCACGGAGACAAAAATCACTTCCACACTATGCCTATTAAGCAGAAGTGATTCAGTTCAGTTAGCTTGCATAGACGTAGAACAGAATCTCACAGTGGTTAAGGAACTAAGGATAAAACAATTCAAGGGTCTCTCAGAAGAAGAATACTGTACTTGAAGGTGGATGTAAGACCCAATGAAATAGCAAGCATATAACCATCATAATACCCAGAACCTGAAACAATAGCAAAATGTTACCACTCGAACCTTTTTTCTCTTCCTTCAAGGGTATCAGAATCAAAATGAATAAAATAAGAAATCAGTTGGATGAATACAAAAGAATGCACCACCTGAAGATTTTTTTTTTTCTGACATAATATTAAAACTTCAATGTAAACAGAAGATATATGTGTATAGAAACAGATAGATACATACATATATATATATATATATATATAGAGAGAGAGAGAGAGAGAGAGAGTGTGTGTGTGTGTACAAAAGGGGAAATGAAAATGACCATTGGAAACAGGCATTTCTCAGAGCATGTTATTTTCAAGGGAAAGCATCACAAGTCTAATGCTGGTTCAGCCACTTTGATAAATTGTTGCACATGTAGGCATAATGCTCATAATCCTGTTCAGTCACAATCTTCTACCACAAGATAGAAAGAATTCTATTGAGAGAAGGTCTGTCAATACTATGTTCAGCAAGTGTTGTTGAGGCTGATTGTGGAGCCATGATTATGCAGCATTTAAATGCATAGCTATAGACTTAATTGGCCGAGTTAAGGGTTGGAGTCAGCTTCCCATGAACATGCATTATGAATAGTGAAAATATTATTATCACCTTCTGAAAATGGCTTCCATTGAAGGAAGAAACATGGAGGCTGAGCTTCAAGAAGGAAAAGATTGTTAAAGAAACAAAAGACATAATGGCCTGGAATTCCTGTCTGGAAATTCCCCTCATGTGTATAGGAATTGAAAATGCCTGTCAGACTGTCTCCTGAAATCCCCAAATTCACTGTTTAATAGAGAGGATTTCAAAAACAGTTACAGTCAAATGACTAAATAGACTTTGGAATGCTCCAAATTCGGGAATTCCAAATGGCTTGCATTTGAGGAATTAAAATTGCGGTACATGAATTTGAGGGAATCTGATATTCTCCAGACAAGAATTCCTCAAATTCTTAATATCGAGCAGACCCTAATAGTCAGTGGAGACAAAAGATCAATTCAATTACTGGTATTCAGTGCAAGCTGAGAATAACTGGCATGTTTTCTCCAATAGAGAGCAAGGTTTGTTCATTGCTAGATGCATGAATATAGTTATCATTGCGTTACATGTAGCAAGGATGTTAATACAGTGCTATCTAATAGAGCACTGATGGTAAATGAAAATATGAAAAGAGCCTGTCACATAGACAGAAGGTGTTCATTGTCACAACCACGAGGTCGCACACGCGTCAGGTTACCCATAGAAAAGGAAAAGCAAATTTAATGAAAACCCTATTCAAAGTGAGCAGTCCCACTTGTTGGGGCCATGCCATTTCATGGGGAAGGTGGGGATTGAAAGAACTTAGGGAGACCTACATGTGTGCAAAATTTCAACTCCATTAGATCATGCTAACCCCTTTGATCCATGGCCCTTAAGATAATAGTTTTAGAAGGCATCATTTTATAAGATTGCAAGCCAATGGTGAGTAACATTTGAATGAGCATCAAATTTGGGCTTGTGCCAACTGCCAATTCAGTGGGAGTAGTGAGTGTGAGGGGGTAGATTGATCATAGGGGTCCCTACATGTTGAAAAAAGGGGTCTGCACAAATGTCTATCACTTGTCACAAGAGGGTGCACAATTGAGATTTATATATATATATATATATATATATATATATATATATGGGAGGTGCTCTTGTGAGAGACACTCTCACCTTACCATGAGAGATAAGGTGGGGGCCCTCACACCTTACTATGAGAGATAAAGGTGGGGGCCCTCACATCTATATCCAATGCCGACAACTTTAATGTGAGGACCCCCACCCCTATCTCTAATAATAAGGTGAGAGAGACTCTCACAGGAGCACCTCCCTATAAATATATATATATTCACGTATATGTTAGTAAGGTTCTTCTCATGATACTATTGTCATGCTCTTTCTAATTATATTGATGGTATGGACGGGAAGAGGATGAATATTGAATCTATATTCCTTTCCCTTTCTTGGAATTTTCAGATTGATAAAAAAACATTAACAAAAAAAGATTATTGCAGTTTTGCAATGCAATTTTATTCAATTCCTAGAACAGTTCGAAATTTTTGAACCTTGCGTCAGTACAGTTATATACAAAAGGTGCACACCACAATTTTTTTCCTTTTTTTGATTAGCAACAAAATAAATTTTATTAAAGAGGGAGAAGTACAAACCAGTTACCAAGCAAGTACAAAACAAGAGAAGGTATAAGAGAATTATATGCCACATGCCACAGAAGAAAATACCATGACATTAATAGATAGATGTAATTGTGAATTCATGTAACTACTATGTAATCTCCTTCTATAACAAGGCCTCCTTGTATATTTGACAGTACATACCATTGATGCGTCTCACTTTGAGTTTACATTCCCAATCCAGTAGTCCTCTTATCTTACTTGTGTTTTGTCACAACCCCACCCAACTCAGCGCGAGGACTTCCCGGGCAGTCACCCATCCCAGTACTACTCCCACCCGAGCAAGCTTTCACCCATCCTGGTACTACCCCCGCCCGAGCACGCTTAACTCCGAAGTTTTTATGGGAATCAGGGGCCACACAACTTTAAAACGCGTCATATTGAGTTAACACAGGGTTTGACTTATAAGCTCAGGGTTAGGACTTGGATATTTCCGATGTGGGACTTGCGGAGACTCTCCGTTGGAAGCCTGAGATTGACATAGGGTGCCGTTCGGACCAAGTTCTCACACTCTCCCCCACCGGAAATAGAGTTGTCATCGGCTCTAATACAAATTGCCACAACCCCGCCCAGCTTAGCATGATATTGTCCGCTTTGGCCCACATGCGCGCGAGAGGACTTCCCGGACGGTCACCCATCTCGGTACTGCTCCCACCTGAGCATGCTTAACTCCGGAGTTCTCATGGGATCCGAGGCCACACAAGTTTAAAAAGCAGCATGTTGAGTTAACACGGGGTTTGATTTATAAGCCCACGGTCAGGACTTGGATATTTACGATGTGGAACCTGCGGAGGCTCTCCGTTGGAAGCCCGTGGTTGACAAGCTACGCCCTATGGTTAAGGGTGCCGCCTGGACCGAGTTCCCACATGTTTCTTAACACCCCTAAAAAATATGCTTGAAACTAACTTGAGAACATATTTGACTATTGAATTAAATAAAAATAAAAAAAAGGAACCAAAACTAAACCACATATCAAAATAAGTTTTGAACCATGATAGATGAAGCAACAATCTTCAAGCATGTACAACAGTCCGAAATCATCCACATCTTTGAGTAAGTAGGGCACATTTCAAATATATATATATATATATATTATATTTATAAGAAAGCTGCAACACCTTGTTGAAGAAACCGAATTAGTTTGTTCAGCAGCAATGGTCCAATAAAACCAATACCATCATTTATCACCTGCAGAAAATAAGAGATCATAGTGTAAAATGGTTAAACAGGTAAGTACAAAAATAAAAAAATAAAAAAAAAATAACAGTGGTCGATTTGTTAGTAATTACTCCATAATTGTGTTGAATTATGAAGATTAAAGGCTAACGATGAACTGAATGACAAGCACAAAGTAGGTAATCCCACATATTTTAGCAAGCAGTTAACCGTGTAAATAGAGTGTGTTTGCAAGACTTAACACAGATAATTGGTTCCTATTAATTAAAAGAAAAGTTGCTGTAGACTGGAGAATAACGAGCTTTTGGAAGTCAATAATATGAGGGGAATGCTATCTTGGAAGTGCCACCAGCATTGTGCAATTCAACTTTGCATTAACAGAGTTTGTCACCCCAAATAGTTGAGATGAGGCTACAATTATGATGATATAACACAGTCACACAGCAGAAAGAGGAAAAAAACAGAAACAAAGGAACTCCCACCAAATGAAAACCTCCTAAATATGCACTAGGAGACTGCCAAATTTAAGCTGCATGCTAGCACAACTGATCATTCTATATTCCCTGGAAAACTCAATACTGCATAGTTAAGTGGAATAACCCAGTTCACTTTATTTTAGCAGCTGACTTGGCATATGTTTCATGGAAATCTTGCCACTCTGGATACAAAAGTAGGCATTAAAATGAAAGAACTCTATCAAAATTGCAATGAGTTCGAAGAAAACAAGAAGCATGTATAAATCATGTTGATTACTATGTATGGTTTTAAAAAACGGCCGAATCTGAGTCCAAGTTTACTCATACTAGGCACCTACCAAGTTGAGTCATAGACCTTTTCCCCAACCAGCCCCCTCACCATGTGCAACCAAGTCCTATGGGGAAAGATCAGAATTGATTTTTTTAATCTCATTTTCATGTTGTGATTAGATGTGAGAGGCTTTTGGTGTTCTTATGCACTAATTTTGGAAGATTAAAACCACCTTGTGGTGCATTTGTTGATTGAAGGTACTGTCCGTCCAACTTAGTGAAAAACAAACACAACTGCCTATTACTACTAGATGCATGAGACCATTTTTTTTTTTTTTTACATGTTTTTATCCCTTTTCACACATTTTAGGACATTGGGGACTATAGAGTGAAAATCACTCGGCCAAGTTGACTCGACTCGAGGGAAACCAAGTCGCCCCCAAGTTTGAGTTTTAAAACCTCAGTCTGTGATTCAAGATACATACAATAGAATTGTCCATGTATAAAATACCATGTTTTAAAAATTACAATCCATCATATGCCTCTTGATACACAACCCATTAATAAACTATGAAATGTTTTCACAAATCGATCATCATCATCAAAACCTTCTCTCAAGTCTCAACTATGTTGGGGTCAGGCGGTCAGCTACCTGAATTCCATTCTAGTCTATCATGGGCCAAATCCTCTGATAGGTTGCACTTCTTTAGATACAACCTTATCATTTCCATCCATGCCCTCTTCGGCCTACCCCTTTTCACAAAGCAATCCAAGAGTGCATATCACTCCGATTGGAGTGAAAATTGGGAAAATACCCATCCATTAAGAGGACTTGCTTCATGGACAGTTTGGATTTCATAAGGGGAAGCCCCACAAGGATCAAATAGATTATCAGCACTAAAACTCCTGTTTAGATTGTCAATACAAGCACATTTCTCATGTCTGTATAATAGCTTCCTAACTTGTGACTCGAACTCAACTTGGCAGGAGAAGTTGACAAGTCAACTTTTTTTTATGCATTTAAAAATATATGATATAAAAATATATGTGAAAAAAATTAATATAAGACAAGAAGATTAAGTATGCCTTTATACCACAAAATATAATAACCATTGACGTATCAATCATATGTCCAAAGACTATTGAAGTAAGAAGTGAAAAATAATAGATGAGATTTAAAGGAGTAAAAAAAATCATTTAATAGATGAGGGTTTTGATATTTTGTACTTAAATCTTATTAACTCCATGTTCTAAGTATCAATCTCAAATCATTAGTTTGCACACGGGGACCACAATTTATAGATTTGGACCTTAAATGACTGGCATCAATACATAGAAAATGGCCTAAAAATTGATTCAATGGGAAAGACCTTATGTTAGGTAGGTTGATAGCCAACATAAAATTTTGTCACAGCTCAAACATGAATTCTGGCATAAATAGAATGCATGCAGCCGATCCCATTATTGTTGATGATGACGATGACCACCTCATGTTTGGTTTCTTAGAAGATCTGCAACAAAGGGATGCCAATGGACCTCCAATTATCTGATTGCCCAAAGGACCCAACAGTCCCAACCCGAGAAATCCTAGTATGGACCCTCTTTTCAAACACAATTGATAATCAGGTCTGTGCCCATGTCCACTATTTGGGCCCGGTTGTTAACAGGGTCCGGATTCAAATCCCAATGCCTATGTAACTGAGTACATAGGATAAATAAAGTATGATAGTATGTTATATATAATATATGCTACATGTAATATATCCATAAAAATGTACAATTAAGGTTATTAATTATAAGATATATATAGTAATATTCTTGGGCTCTGAGTCAAGCCAAAGGTCGGTTTCGGTGGGTCCAAGAGGGTACATCCAAGATAGGTTGAGTCCTATACTTTAGACCAATGTCACGTCCAAGTCCAAATAGACTCAGCATGTCAACAAACTTACACACACATCTATGTTTGAATTAGCATTGGTCCTAGCTTGACAAAGGTCCAACAATTTTCAACTATTGAAATTAAGTCAAGAATTTTACACAAATTGCCGACGGCCAAAAATCTAAAGCTACAATTATTAAATTATAGTGATAATCCACCCTTAATCCATGACCAAATCTATCCATCCTCATTTATCATGGTGGGGTTGGGGGTCCCATGTGCTGGTAGAAATATTACCTCTAACACAGCATGTGAGAGGTACCTCCTAGGCCTTAGCAGAAAGAAACACATACATACATTTGTGTGTGTGTGTGTACAGAAAGATAGATATGTAGATCTAGGGTGATGATAAAGCATGTTTTTGTGGGCCTAATCAACCGAATGACCATCATGGGGGATCGGGTAAGGGTCATAACTGAAATATAGACTTATTGTTTTCAAACATATTATATCCAATACACACAGAGGGTTGTGATCACCTGCACACAGTGGATGGATAAGTTATTGCATCCCTTATGGGGCCCACTTTGATGTATATCAATCATGGACAACAATTAGAAGGTTGGAACAGTCTTTGTTGATGTATTAGGTGTAACTGTGTAAGCAAAGAACAATCCATATCAATGTCAATGATATATCAGGGTCAAACATAAAGCCCATGAAGGCCCAGCCCATTTGTACATTACAAACATGTGGTCAAAACGTGTAATAACTGTAGCTACCATAATCCAACATGCTGTTTAATTCCTAGATTGTAATCAGCCTGTAATTAGATTGTATTTTAGGGACAGAATACTTGATTGTAGCCCTTGATGGGTATTGTAAATTCTATATACCAGAGTCGATCCTCAAAGAGGACAGACACTCATTTTGGATTCCAAATCTCCAATTTCTGGAAATGTCAATCAAGTCATCCTAACCCTTGACTTAGGCCTCAAACTTTAACAGTTCCTCATGTTTATTTCTAATAAGTTTAAAGTAAACTGCCGACAAATTAAGGTTAGATGAGTATCAGAGGGGGTGGATGGATTCCAGTTTGGGGAAGGAGGTTAGTGAGAAGAAAAGGGTTGGATTGATTATAGGTGGCCCTTACATTGCAGGTTCTAAAGGGTGCTCAAGAAAGAAACAAATAAAACGAAAGTGCTAATCAAAGAGGTACATAAATTGAAGTTCTATTTGTATTAGTGCATGCCTAAAAGAGATAATCTATAAAAGTTTTTGGGCTATAGAAGATGCATGGCTATTATGGGGGAGGGGGGTGAAAGGTCATGGGGAACCAGGAGATGGACAGAGATTGTCCATTCAAATCATAATAACCCTTAATTTAAAGGACCTCAAAGTTTGATCACTTGTTACCCTTAGACGCAATTCTTTCATTTTATGATTGAATGATAAAGCGAGATCCCTATTAGCTCTTTTAGGCCACTAATACTAGGACATTTCCCATCTCTTTGCAATTGCCCACCTTACACCGAGACAGACCATTAGAGATCAACCTCAACCACGAATGTTAGATACCATGTACCAACCCAAAAGCTTAAGATGATAAGTGGAAGGCCCAAGCAGGTATATGAAGCCCTGTCAAGCCCATTACTTGGGAGATGTGGGATGTGGGACTCTCCCACACTCCCCCTCACATGCAGGCCCAACAGATTTCATGGATGGGCCTGCTATGTGGGCTACACAAGAATGACAGGAACCGGCTCTGATACCATGTTAGATACCATGTACCAACCCAAAAGCTTAAGATGATAAGTGGAAGGCCCAAATAGGTAGATGAAGCCTTGTCAAGCCCATTACTTGGGCGATGTGGGATGTGAGACTTTCCCAATAGTGAATGGTCATTGAATGAATCACAACCAATGGCATGATTAAAAAAAAAAAAAATCCAATGGTGAATATCACTCCAAACGAAGTCATATTCAATTCAAGGATGCCATTTCTCAATGGAGGAGGCTGATAGTCAAAGGGTCACCTCGGCATAAGAGGGCCTAAGCTTCACGGAATAATTGTGCCAAAAATCATGTTATTGACTCACACGAATAAAAAAAGCATTCATCGTGTAGTATACAAAACTGCAATACCTTCAATAGCCCTAGGCATATGTAGGGCCACCCATATGCATGACATATAGCTCTAAACAATGAGGGTTGATTGCAATGTTTGCTTTGTTCTTCTACCCAACACCTTAACAATGTATCATAGCAAGAAGAAGGATTCATTTCATTCGGTAGTTGAATTAAATCTTCAAAGTCAAGTTGCTTTGTCACTCCAAGATCCATAACTGAATTGATAGATTTGAATGTTAGAAGATGCCAATAGCAACAACTGGCCTCACCCTGCATGGATAGGATAATAAAACTAACATGATTGTGATGATGATGAACTAATTGAAAAAATCTAAGCCTTAATTACAATCTAAAAGATAATTTTTAGAAATATGTAGTTTTTCTTTACAACAGTTCTTCTCAAGCATAGTGGCGTTACTTGGGAAGCCAAAAAGTTCAATGGAGAGAGGTTGGGACCTACAACCAAACTTTCCATTGTTTTAGCAACAGTCTTTTAATGGTACATTACATGGTTTCATTAGAGAATGTTTTAATGGTACGATACATGGTTTCATTCAGAGAATGACTGGTGAGAAAGCGAGAAGTGTTTTCTCATCATGATCAACATTTTGGCTATTCAAAATCGAGACCATTCATGTAAAGATAGAAGGTTATTTGATGTACATCTAAGATAATATAGGAACAAAAGATAAATATTGAGGAGTTATCACTTTCAAGAATCCAAAAATGTGAATCCACGAAAATTTCCAGCATAAATATCACATCTTTGAAAGCTAGTGTTAAGCTACTGATGTTCTTTAAATAGATTAAAAAAATAAATAAATAAATAAACAACCACAACACTCCATTTCTTAGAATCTGTTGCTCACACATCACAGTGGCGGGCATTTGCCAAACACAACATACAGTAGTTAGGAAAATCCTCTGTTCATCTTTTTGTATTGTTTTATATATAATAAAAATGCTTCTATATTGTGTTAAATTACTTTAATATCCAATTACTCTATTTATAATGTGAATGAAGACTTTGACACACAGCGCTTATAATACTTAAGCATTTATGCTTGCATGGACTGATATTTATAGTTTTAAACAACAGTATATTATGTAACAACATGGATACGTTAGCATATTGGACTCCTAGGTATTGTCCAACACCTTTCATGTGCGACAGTGCACATGAAGGTGTCCAGGTTAGAACCTCAGCTCCTAACCAGAAGTGCCCGTTGTTACCAAGTCAAGAAACAAACTATGTTTATATTATCTCAACAAATTTCATGAGTAGAAAGTACAAAAAACACGAAAAGGATATGGTAAAGTAAGGAGACATACAGAATATTCAACTTGACTTTCATCAAGATCTTTGTTGTGTGGAAGAAGTGACTCGAGTGAGTCCTCTACAAAAATAAGTTTCCTGAAATAGAGCACATCATACATTAGCCAGCAGGCAGCAGTAAAAGATGAAAGTGAACAATTAGACAAGGAAAAAAAAAGGACAATGTGTAACAAAAGGGGGGAAATATCAGTTGGAATTTGTCAAAGAGGACATATTATGCGTCCAGGAGAGTAATTTCTTCATTTGGCTACACCAACGAGCATAAAATGTGATTGGAAGACCTGTAAGACTGACAATTATACATATTACTTAGCCCCAGGGACTCTCATGAGGTTCTCATTTAATATCAGTAGGCAGCATACAGATTCATGAACTCCTTTATTTTCTTTTCCTTCTTTTTTTTCGAATGATACAATTTATGAATTTTAATCATGCATTGGTGGATGTATATTTACATGCATTCAGAGTGTCAAAACTTGTAGTTTAGGATATCAATGATGCCACTGTGATCAAGAAATAAGGAAAAAACTTTGCATGACATCATACATCTTTAGATTAATACAATTCCCCTATACCAATCAAACAACCTGCAGAAAGGAAGAAGAAACTAGTTGGTTGGTACTGTTCCATAAAGACATGCTTTTGATTGCATTTCCGACAAAAAAAAGGAAGAATAATCTATTATGTGGAACCTGTTTCTGGTCGATGTCCGCATGACTCTCACAGTGTTGATAAACACACCAAACACGACATCCACAATAATGGAAGAAATCTCTCGGAAACATGCTATAGCCTGTCAAATAAAGTTTTAAATAAACTCCTCTGTTGTACACAGCATGATTTTACATACAACTTCTTGTACAACATAGTTTAGATCAACAGAATCAATTAATATTTGCCTTTTTTAAGCTGGAATAATATCAAATCATGAGTAAGGAGTGAACCCCAATAGATCACAAATCTTATACCCATGATCAAGTAGATGAAAATATTTTTCCAGTGCTGTTACCCTAAAAGATTGGCGTCGTCAAATCCATATAGCCGACCCCACCTAGTGGGAAAAGGCTTGATTTGGTTTGGTTTGGTTTTGTTACCCTAAAAGATCTGTATTGTCATAGTCATAGGGAGAAGCTCTTAAAGTGGGGAGACACTTCTATATAGATCTCTTAAAAATGCTTCCCCTACCATTACCAAATTCCTCGATCCTACGAAGGAATGAGTTAGCAAAGATGAATTTTAGTCCTTACTTTCCATGAAAACTGAGTTAACCAATCTTTGCATTAAGCTATGTAAGGATTATCTTCACCTTGAGACACCTCTGTCTAAAATTCTAGTTTGACCTTCTGTTATCTTAAATCAGACAATGAAGATTGGTAATTGGAAAAACATAGGGAAAATCCAGCTTTCTGGAATAATTAATTTTTTATGAGGGTGGAATTGAGCTAGAGTCTTGCAACTGACAATGAGTCATATAGATGATATTCAGAAAATTGTATAGTAATTTGAAAAAATGAAATATCTATTTAATGTATTCAATTTGGCTACAGACCAGGTGAACAGACAATTAACAGCCACAGCAGGCAAAAGTGAGTATTTGCATCCATGTCTACATTTTCCATAAAATCCACCACAGAAAACTCTTGCTCAAAAAAGACAATTTCTTTGCAAATACTCGTAAGGCATGAGGGTGAAACATTAATAAGGAAAAACCTTTAACTGCTTGAGGGATCCTAGAACTCCATTATAATTCTCTTTAAATGTTTAGAGATTCAATGCAATCCCTGGGGCTATGTTTGGATCCTTGCTGTTCTGAGAGCAAAGAAACTTATTCCAGATCTTTCAAAATTGTGCTTCCATTAGAATCACTGGTGGTCTCAAAATGCTGCCCTTTCATGTCTTCGAGGCATGAAACAGTTATATAAGAAACAAAAGAACCAGTTCTGAGTTCTGAGACCCAGCCAAATAAAGAGAAAACTCTTAGCTCCCAAGAGGCAACCGACCAACTGCTACCGAAGATGGTGATAGCTTACATCCTAATCCCCTTAAACTATAAACATTGCAAAAATAAGTAAACACAAATAGTATAATAGTACCTGCAATGACAAAAGCTTTGTCTGCAAGTTAGGGATGTCCATGAGAGGTTTTACAATCCACCAAAAACACAAGACCCGGTTGTAAAATATAAGGGACCAGTGCTCACATTTCAAGAATAGCATGATGGTCACCTACAACAGAACATGTCAGACAGCAAAGGCAATAAATCAGGACTCGAGTAAACAAGCTGTCACTCATTACAAATATATTTCATCTATGTAAGCAGAAAGTTCAAAAGGCTTACCCAGGATGTAAACTGTGAACATCTAAAGAACAACTCATGATGTCTGATAGGTTGTCCTTTAAGGCCTTTCTTCAAAAGTAAAACAATGTCATAAAAAGATAAACATGCTGCAAGAGCAGGAACGGCAAGCAAGAACACCCTCTCCAAAATGTGCATCCTCATAATCTAAAAAAAAAAAAACCATTAAAAAAGCTATCATTGAAAACCTGCAGTCGTATCTCAATACATTACTCATTATTTTGCTACTTTCATATTAAGCAACACTAAGTGAACATGAAAAAAAATGACACCCCACAAACTGGAGATATCTTATGTATCAAAGTTGAGAAGAAAAGGCACAAAATCTCCACATGTACATGGGGAATGAATTGTCAGTCTGAACTCCTATGCACTACACAGATAATGTCCAAAAAGATCCAAGATCTTTTTCCAGTAAGAAATTCAATTCATGGTAGTTATCAGATGTCAATATTTTTTATTACTTGCAGGGAGAATTAATTGCATCATTAGTAATAAGTAATCTGCTCTGATGCCCAGATACGGCAGGGACACGCCATGAACATGGCAGGAACACAGATTTTACATATAAAAAGTGAAGTATCGCATACGATACGACACAATACGTTACCCATTTTGAAGTATCCATGCATCATAGGTAATCTGAGATGATCCACAACTGATACTGATATTATTTTTGTAATTGGTCAGGATGAACCAGAATGGCATACTGCGCATTCACAGATTTGCATATACAAGGAATACCAAGGTACAGATATGCAAGTGACTTCTTTTCAAACATGGATATACGAGTGAATCAAAGGGGAATAATATTTTTAAGATCCAAGAAATCAAGCAGCAAGATTTTAATGGAGCAAAAAGAGAAAATTGAACATGAAAAGTATGATATTCCAAGTATCAAAAATACAAAACTTTAGGAAGGTAAAAGACATCTCCAGCTTTAAATAACTACATCTTCATTTATGCTATCATTCCATTTTTGTTCTACCTACAAGTTACTGAAACCATTTTAAACATCATCTGGCCAAGCCCAATGTAGATGGGCCGTGCTGCAAAATAGCGCCTCTGTCACTATTTTACCATCCAACAGTTGGTCTTTTGACTAAATGGTTGATAGAATGCAGCCAACAACCGACTTGACCAAAATGAAATAGTTGTGATTGTCTGATTGAGCTTCAAAATCAACATTAGAAGCCCCTTTGTCTCAGATCCAACCGCGAGATCAGTCTTTAGCTTAACCAACTTGGGTCTAGTGGCTGTTAAGAGGGACTCTTGCATTTGAGGTGGGCATATGGGAACCATAAGTGGGCCCCACAGAGGTATGACCCCCTAAACCATATATATATATATATATATATACGTACATATATATATGGGAGATGCTCCTATGAGAGATGCTCTCACCTTATTATGAGAGATAAGGTGGGGGGCCTCACATTTAGTGAGAAATATCTCTAATAGGAGCATCTCCCTATATATATATAAAGATCTATGTGAGACCACCCCAAGTATCAAGTTTGACCCCAACCCCATGACCCCAACCCCTTCATCCGTGGCCCACAAGTTTAATCGCTTCATATTAAAAAAAAGATTCAACCCTCGATCCAATGGTTCAGTCCATTCGGATGTGTGCCAATCCTTGGTATCAGTGACTATAGGGGGGTCCCTATTTGTGCATGGTTTGGATGGGTTGCTAGGTGGGCCCCACCAATAGTTCTCACGGAAGCACAGTGAGAACTAGTTTTCACTTGAATATTTCCGATATATATATATATATATATATATAATATGAGAGTAAGGTTGGGGGCCCTCACATCCATATCTAATGCCAGCAACCTAAATGCGAGGGCCTCCACCCCTTACTCTCATAGGACCGTGAGAGTAACTCTCACAAGAGCATCTCTCATATGTGTGTGTATGTATATGTATATACATCTATATATGCATCTAGATATGTGTATATATGTATATATGTATATATATAGTGTGTGTGTGTATATGTATGTATTGTATGTATATATGTGTGTGTGAGAGAGAGGGGGTCTCCTAAGCTGAAATCGTCTGCGAAATCCTCTCCATCGTAAACTACCTAGATATCATCGTCTCTAAAATCAAAATAAATCCAATAAGAACTGGATTTTCCAATTCCATCTGGCCAAAAACAGATATAATCGACTTTGAGACCATCGTTGTTTCAGCTTAGGAGAGCCTCTGTGTGTGTGTGTGTGTGTCGGATCATATATGTATGGGATCCAACGGTCTACTCCATTTGGATGGGTGCAAAATAGGAGAAACTAAGCACTAGTGCTCACAATAAGGTGAGCACTGCATGCCTAAACACCTAGTGAGGGCCACTTATTATCCATCCAAGTGGTCCATAAAATAGGAACAAGCAGCCCCCCCAACCCACAGATAGTCACCGATCCTGGGTTTGGCACCCATCCGAATGGACTAGACCGTTGAATCGATTGTGTGCTCATTTTGAAAGGTGAAAACTTGTTAGCCATTGATCAAGTGGTTAGAATGATCCGAGCCTCCATCACCATACACAGGTAAGTGGGCCCCACAAGAAACTGTGCTAACATTATCGTGAGCACCGGTGCATGTGTGTGTAGAGAAAGAGGGGGGGCGCTTCTCATGTGCGCGCATTGGGCATGCGGGCGCACAAGGTTAGGGGTTTCACCTAGGGCCCCACCCAAGGGAATTTCAAGGTCTTGGTGAGCCCACACCTATGAAGTTTGGGGCCCATTATTTAACGCCTTCACAGTCCTATCACATAGGTGTGCAGTCGATCTGTGGGTCCAGTTCATTCACATGGGTGTTAACGGGGTCCTGTCTTTGGTCCATTTAGAGGGACCAGCAGTGGGCCCCACATTCAATGAGCCCGGTGTGCACCTGATAATTGCAATATATATAGAGGAGAATCCACAAACCCCCCCCCCCCCCCCACAGTTATGCTCGAATGTGTGGAGCCCACTTATGGGTCATTTGACTTGACCACACACACGGGTTTCACATGGGCCCCGGGTTTGGATAGATTGGAATAGACTGGACCATTGGATCGACTGCACACCCTATTCGAAATGGACTAAACTTGTGGGCCCTGGATGATAAGGTTAGGGTGATCTGATTAGGATGATTTTTGTCCATAGGAGGGGCACATGCAAATCTTCAAATCCCCCCAACCCCATCCCCATATGGGACACCACAAGCATGAGCGGATGGGTTCCCCCATCAACTCGAGCTAAGGAGAGGAGGGTTATCTATTTATGGGAAATGTTCATGTGTATCCATCCCTCACCATATTACGGTGAGGGACAACATAATGAGCTGACATTATGATCCATCCGAACCATTTACACACAAGGGACGGTCTGAATTACTCTAGATTTATCAAGTTTTCACCTATATGAATGGATTGGACTGTTGGATCGATGGTCAAACTTTTTCTTTAATATAAATTCATTAAATTTGTGGGCCACGAATCAAGGGGTTAGAGGCATGATATAAGGGCACATCCAAGATGTCACTTTCCTTCTCCCCCCAAGTCTAGTGATCTGTGGGGCCCTAGGCAAGCCCCATCCAGTTTGTCCCTCGCCATATGATGAGGGATTGATGCACATGAAGAGAGAGAGGGTGGGGACATTCATGTGCATCCATCATTCACCATATGGCGAGGGACAAACTAGCGGACCCCACTAATCACTGGACTTAGGGGGAGATGGAATGAGAAATCTTGGATGGGCCCTTATATCAAGTTTGGGGCCAATACTATGCCTCTAACCCTTTGATCCGTGGCCCACAAATTTAGCAAATTTATATTAAATAAAAAAATTTACGCTCGATCTAACGGTCCAGTCCATTCAGATCAGTATAAACTCAATGGATCTAGTGTAATTCAAGGAGTCTCATGTGTATGGATGGCTCGGATGGATCATGAAGTCAGCCGCACCATGTTTCCCTCACAATAATATGGTGAGGTGTAGTGTATAAATATACACGAGGTGTGCAAGGGCCTTTTTATATGCAACGCATTGTGGGACCCACCTATTGGCCCACATGGGGATGGGGCTATGGGATTGAAAGATCTAGTTAGGGCCCTGCTATGTATAAAAAATCAACCCAAAATCAACCCTATCTAATCCCTTTCATCCACGGCCCACATTTTCACCATAAAAATGGGATCACAGTCAATCCAATGGTCCAATCCATTCAGATGGGTGCAAACCAAAGGTCCAACGACTATCAAAAGGGGGTTGGTCTAGTCGGATGGACCATCATGTGGGCCCCACTATGAGGTGCGCACGGGTGTGCATGGGAAAAAGGTATGCATGGGATAATTTCTCCATGTGTGTGTGTCTAGGAGATGCTCCTATGAGAGCATCTCTCGCCTTATTATGAGAGATAAGGTGGGGGGCCTTACATCCATATCCAATACCAACAACTTAAATGTGAGGGCCCCCACTCCTATCTCTCATAGTAAGGTGAGAGATGCTCTCATAGGAGCATCTCCCTATATATATATATATATATATATAAACTCTCATTTTTGCCCCCTATTGTTTTGGACCATAGAGCCCATTGTGAGACAATCCAGTCTTTTCATACATTACCCTCCCATAAACTTTCACAAGTCCAAATCTGACACTCATTCAACTTTTGCTCACCATTGGAATGAAATCTTAAGAAAGTGATGCATCTAAAACCATTAAAATTTAGGGTCATTGATCAAAGGGCTATGATAATCTAATGGAGTTGATATGTTCTACATTGGTGAGTCTTATCTAGATCTTTCCATCCAACCAGCATTCCATGGTTGTCAATTGTCATGCATCACAGTGGGCCCCACTGGGAGCGGTATTTTTTGCAAAAGCACCCCATGCATTTTCTAGCATGTGTGTGGGTGGGTGTGTGGAGAATACTCTCCTATGGGGACCATGGAGACATCCATGCAGACGACCATGTTAGGGCCCTCCTAGGGACCCCTATGATCCATCACACACTACTACCTCACCGAATGTCACAAGATCTAGCTATTCAACACCCATCCAAATGAAATTAATTGTTGGACCAAAAATGATACCTTCTAAAACCATTAAACTTGAGGGTCATGTATCAAGGGGTTAAGATGATCTCATGGACTTCAGATTTTGCAAATAGGTGGGTCCCATCTACATCTTCCGATCTCCCCCCTAGTGAGGCACATATATATGCAAATTTTCCTATGAGTCTGCTGCTCTCATCGTTTTACAGTGAGGAACAACATAGTGAGGCCCACCTTATGAGACATCTAAACCGTCCACACACTTGGGAACCCTTGAATTGCACAATATCCATGGGTTTGCACCCATCTGAATGGACTAGAACGTTGGATCAAGGGTCAAAAAAATTTCTTCATATAAAGTTGTTAAACTTGTGGGCACGGATCAAGGGGTAAAAACCATGAAATTGACAAGTTTGATGCCCATTAGGATCCTACCACCCCTATTCCCCATGATCTACAGGACCGCAGTTGGGCCCACTTGGTGTTGTGCATGGTAAGCTCGTGAGCACGGTGCTCATAGGAATATAGACCTTATATATATAGTCTTTGATCCTATCTCACAATGTGCATGGAACTTCTCAATGAGCACCTCGTTATAGGAGTTGGGGGGATCAGGGGGATCAAAAGATCTAGTTATGGCCTACCCATGTACAAAATATGGGGTTCAACTGATCATCTAAGCACCTCGATCAATAGCCCACAAATCTTAATACCCTAAAAAGTGTGCACAATTGATCTAACGGTCCAGTCCATTCAGATGGGTGCCAAACCCCAAGATTGATGGAATTCACCGGGGTCCTATGTGTGTGGTCCATTCAGATATAAGGGAAAATTATCCGATGCACACGGAGCATTTCGTGTGCACCTCATAGTGGGGCCCACTTGATCACCCATCTAAATGTACCCCACACACACTAACACAAGGACCCCTGAACTACACCGATCCCATGTTTTTACACACCATCCGAATGGACTAGACCATTGGATCGACTATACATACTTTTTTAAAGGGTGGAAATTTGTGGGTCATTGGTCAGGGGTTAGAATTATCAGATGGGCTTCATATTTTGTACACGGGTAGGCCTCAACCAGATCATTCAATTGCACCAGCCTCATCCCAAGTGGGGCCCCAGACCAAGGGACATGGTTAAGATGGCAAGATCCATTCATGATGGAACTAGATATCATAAATGAGGTCAATCTCATGCCTCTAACCCTTGATCCATGGCCCATAAGTTTAACAACTTCATATTAAAAGGAAAAATTGACCCTTGATCCAACGATCCAATCCATTTTGTGAGTGAAAACCCTGGAGTCCGGTCACTATCAAGGGGGTTCCCGTGTGTGTGAACAATTCGGATTGATCATAAGTGGGCCATGGATCAAGGGGTTAGGATGATCTGATGAACTTACAATTTTGCATATAGGTAGGTCACGTCCAGATCTTCCGATTTCCCATTGCTCCCATGATTGATGGGCCCTAGGTGGGCCCCATGAGACCATCCGTATGGACATCCATGGGAACCATCTGTAGGGATCCATCTTATGGGAGCAACCATCTTACTACTTAATGAGGACCATCTTATGGGAGCAACTTAGAACTATGAATGAATTAGGGATGCCCCAAACTAAGAACATATGAAGAAATGGGCTTTCCAACTCAATCGATAGTATCAGTTGGATGAGTGTCTTTTTCATTTTTTTTTTTTTTTTTTTTTGTGTATAAAGTTGGATGAGTGTCAAACTGAGGCAAGTGCCAATTCATGTGAGAAAGGTGTGGTGAGTGACGGGGGTATATTTCTCATAACTTGACCCAAGTGGCCCCACAAGTTGGTTCTCACATAGCTAGCTACTACATGAGAACCACTTTTCATAAGAGCGATAAGGGGAAATTTCAAAAAAGTAAAAAACTTTTGGTTCATTTTCAAAAAACTACACAAGAAATTGAATATTTCAAAAAAGTACAAAAGTTTTCCATATTTCTCTCAATCAAGCCCTCTCCGTAAAAAGATTTTGAAAAGGATAAGAATACCCTTATGACAAGTTTTTGTCTTTTCTTAACCTTCTTTCATCACCAAAATGCCTCACTGATTAAATGTTTATGGTGGGGCACCTTCCTTTGATCTTTCAGTTACCTTAAGAGAATGCTAGAATTGGTCGTGGGGTTCTTTTCTCTCGATTATCAGATGTCCCGAGTTTCAACTTGATTTTGATGATCACAACCATTGAATAAAGCTAGTTTTTTTTATCCTTTGAATTACATATAAACCCTTCTTTTTTAACCCTCTATGCATAAAGGTAGTTAAAGTGGACCCCACTATGTTGTTTGGGTTGGTCTTGATCATCTCTCTTAAACAATTTATTAAAAAAAAAATTTGAAAAATGAAATATGGGAATTTTTGTCCCATTTCAAAAAAAAAAAAAAAATTTACGGTGAGGACTTAGATCAAAAGAAATATTGAAACCAATCATACTCTTTTGAAATATTCAAATCTTCACCAACTTTTTTTTAAAAATGAGCTAAATTTTTTATAATATTTAGCAACTTTGCCTGTTGACCCCTCTCAGGTCCTATGGACCCCATATGATCATATTTTTCCATCAAGAAACCTATAAAACAGTACAAAACAATTTAATGAAACCAAAAGAAACATACCCTTCTCACTTCAGCATTCCTGTATCTGATTCCAAGCGCAACCACCAAAACCACAGTCACCAAATTCGCTCCGAAACCAAACACCGTATTTATCATGTCAAGGGAAAAAAAAAAAAAAAAACCAAAACCAAAAAGAGTAGAACCCTAACTTTTTGTGTGTGTGATCAGAGTGTCATATAAATGAAATGCACACACAAATGTAAAGGATATATATTCTCGAAGCACTCGGAGAATCCATTTCCATCCCACACCTGCAAATCAAAAGGAGATTGCATATCAGTTTCTCACTCCTTCTCCTTCACTTTTCTTTTACATTTTTGATGCGTTTGGATGCCCGATTGGTTTCAAATGGGAAATGATCCGCCTTCTTCGAATTCGAATTTGAATTCGAGAAGACCCAAACACTGCGAGGAAAGAAGACGAAGACGAAGAAGAAATTGAAGAGTATGAATGAATGAATGAATACTTACAGCAGGAGAATTATGACAGAGGATATTCATCAACCCCATTTTCCGTCTTCCCGAGAGAGCAGGAGTAGTAAGCCAGAAGAAGAAACAACAAAGTGGCTCTCAAGTGCATATAAATAAGAGGACCACGGAACAAGAGCTGGGTATTCAGTGTCCTGCACGAGCGCTCAAGGTTTAGAAAAGTCAGACCCACGAGCCCATCAGGGCTCAACCCACTTTGGGTTGAGCGCGCACATATAATCAATTTAATAATTGGGCCGGTCTTGGATTAACTAATAAAAAGCCTAAATTGGGGATTGACTTGTATGAAAAATACTTGTAATTTAGTGATAGTTTGTACGGCTCATAAGTCACAGTTTGGCTCGGCCTGATTGACTAAATGGTGGGCTTGGGATTGGCTAAATACAGGCCTGTGTTTCTAAAGCCAGGCTTGGCATAGATATGCATCAACCTTGCCCGACACATGAACATCCCTAGCTAGTAATAAGGATGGATAAGTATAACCTATATGAGGATTTGAAATGGAGAAACAAAGTTTACGGGACAAGGCTTTGATGATGATGAAGAGATTTTTTGTTTTAATTTCATAGAAGTTGAGTAAATGATAGGGCTAGTGATGTGAACGGATTGAATCTATGGTGGAACTAAATCCATCTTCATAGATTAGACTTAGGTATGTAAATCCAGAAAGTCCCCATTAAAATAAAAACCAATACCCTAGGAAACAAAATTATATCAAAAGATGGAGAGATAGAGATTGAGAGAGGAGAGGGTTTGGAGGTATACTAGGCTGGCTGGTCTTCAACGGTGAAGCAGAGAAAACGAAAGTGAATCGGAGTTTTTAACTTCCCTCTATGGAAAGTAATGAATAAAAGGAATATAAGATTTTTTAGATACAAGCGAGTGAAGAGTTTCAATCCCGCTTCTGTATCCCACTTTGACAATACATACCGTTTGTCTCAACGGGTGTATTTCTATTTCACATCAAAACTATGTGATTTGTTTTACCAAGGTTTGGGGTGCGAAAATTTTTATGTGAAAATGAGCATATATTCGTTACACTTTCAAAGTAAATTTTCGAATCACGTATGTAATTTAGCGAAAACAAACATAATGATGTGTAAATATTACACATGTGATACATTTACATGTGCAATCAAACCAACCACTAACTATAGTAACCCTTTCAATAGGGCATCAATGACAATGAAGAACTCTTTTTTAGAGTAGTTCATGGATCAGGCCAGGCTCGGGCCCGGCCTGCTTTGGTTATGACTTGGGCCAAGGGTTTTCGTGTTCGGGCCGGAGTTGGGCAGTTTATTTAGGCTCATTTTATTTTTGGGCCCGATCTGAATATAAAAAATATTAATAAATAGTGTTGGAGAGGGGACTCAAAGGAAATCCATCTCCAAGCTGGTTATGTATAAACACCACTTTACCTACCGCTTAAAATCATACAAGAAAAGCCCCATTTTTCTTTTATAAAGCGAATTGGGCTGGGCCCGGGCTTACTCATTTTCAAACCGTCCGAGCTTGGGCCAGGCTTGGCGAGTTTTAGAACTGGGGCCAGGCCTGGATATGCTGCAGCCCGGCCCATGAGCACCCCTACTCCCCAAATGAGACGAGATAGTATCTAAGAGAGACACAATTTGTGGTGTCTCGTGGGACAACTCCTCATGTGGATTTAGTGGCTCCCAAGTCCCAAGTCAGCATGCGAACCAGACATTATTCTTTTAATCGCACACGTGGTAGGTTGGTCGCAAGGTGTGGCCCACCTTGATGCTCTTGGGGAATTTAGGATCCTCCACGTGCAGCCCACATAACTTTTAAATTTAATAAAAAAAAACCCCATAACTTCTACCCCCCACCCCCACCCCCAAAAAAAAAAAAACCCAATCATAAATCCTAGCCATTCAAAAAAAAAAAACCCAATCATAAATCCTAGCCATTCAAAATAGACTGCCTCCTTGTATATGAATTATCCTAAAATTTACTCCAATATAAATACTGAGATGGGAGGTTCTGAATCTAATTTTGACTTTACTTTTTAATTCAGGTCAAAAGTTATTTTCGATTTCTATAATTATTAGTAAGTTATTTTTAATTTCTACAACTGTTAACATACTCTCCTTCCACTTTCAAATAATATATTTTTCCATGTACTTTCATTTCCTCCCTTATTAACATACATATAATCATATCTCTTCAATGATACCCGTGATTAATATAGGTTTTTTGTGCGGGTTGGCTCTTATGGTCATGCGTTTTTCAACTAAATAGTCGATTCTACGGTGGAACTAAATTTTATTATGATAAGATTTTAATATTTCTTACATTAAACAAGCGTCTACTTTCAGCATTTCATATTTTAAATAGAATAGCCTCAGCTTAGCCTTAAATTAGGTTAATCACATCTAAAACATCTGATGAGTTGGTGCGTAGAGGGAGGTGAGATTTAGTTGGGTGGGCCCCACCACTTGATGGATTGGATTGAGCACAGAGGAATCTCTGTGGGACGGCATGAGAGAGTCGCAGACCGTCCTTATCGGAGAATTGCCTTTATCGGGTTTGCTGTTCGGAGATTCGCATGCGCACCGAATCCTTCTTTAAACGAAGGCTTTTCAAAGCTGCGCTCCACCTCAGAAACGCACTCCGCCGAGCATCAT
This sequence comes from Umbellularia californica, assembly GCA_028538565.1. Lineage (NCBI taxonomy): Eukaryota > Viridiplantae > Streptophyta > Magnoliopsida > Laurales > Lauraceae > Umbellularia > Umbellularia californica. The sequence goes on from JAPQWN010000003.1 coordinate 97,984,735, forward strand.
CCAGTGCTCGGGCCGAATAAAATGTTGATTTTACTAGCGTTTCTGCTTTTTCAGCAAGTATACAAAGTAGGATCATCAATTATGTGATCCAAACCGTTCATAAAATGGGCCCACTTTGAGTGAATGTCCCACAGAAAACCTTCATAGATTTGAAGATGCACAAACCATCGAGTAGAATTTTTTTTTTTCCTTTTTACTATCGGAGGGTTCCCAACCCTTTATACTGGACTAATCTCTCTAAATCCAGAGAGAAGCCGGATAAACACCCTTGTGGCCCCAAAGTGGTAGTACTAGTGGACTCAACAATTGATTCCTAAAGAAGGGAGAACCGTGGTACTGACCACTCGGCCAACCCTTTGAAGTTACAAATCATCAAGTAGTTGGGGCTTTCCTTCTTGAATGTGGACCGTTGTGATGTTTCTTTCTTCATCTTCTATTTATGAGAGATTTATCTATGGTGAGGAGAAGCTGGGCCATGGGTGTAAATAGGATTTGTTTTTTTTTTGCTATCCGAGTGTTCCCAACCTTTTTGGGCTGGACTAATACCTTCGGGTCCAGAGGGAAGCCGGGTAAACACCCACATGGCACCAAGATGGTAATACTAGTGGACTCAACCTTGGATCCGGAAAGAAAGAAGAATCAGGGGTCAATACCAAGGCCTCTAGTTCCGAAAGAGGGAGGAACCATGGTCTTTACCACTCGACCAACCCCTTGGGGTTGGGTGTAAATGGGATGAGTCCAACCTTGGCAAAGGAAAATATTCTCAGTCCATAGAGCCCGCATGAGCCCACCTTTAATCAGTGAAGCCCCTTTTAATATTCTAGTTTATCTCAAGATCAGGTATCAGGCCCACTTTTACAACAATCAATGATCCTTCACTCACCGCTAGATTGAATCTTCAACAACATAAAACTTAAAAGTTGTTAAATTAAGGACTAAGATAATTTGGTATAGGTGGATTTTTGGCTCTACTTTTCCGCAGAAGACGTTTCGGTCTGCGAAGGCCCCATGAGCTGGACTGCACATAACTGATATGCGGCCTGCGCTGAGGAGACATTCTCCCAAGTGAATCCAAATTTGTATATTCTTGGCCCAAGTGGTCAAAATCTAGGCATGCAACGACGCACACCCAGCCCATCAATGGACCCACTTTAACAGAGATTAGGGTGAGGACAATCTGTTGATGGACCCCGGTGGAATAACTACGCCAAAAAGGCATGGCTAGCTGAAAATGGGTGGGCCCAACTGCACAGCCTGATTGAAGATGGATATGGTTTGACTTTTCAGACTATGGCCCAGGGGCTGGGCCTGATTTCTCAGGCCCAATAGATAGGTCAACTGTGCTGAGCCTGTTTTCTACCAAAAGGCATGTGTACATTCACTGGCCCAATTTGAGAAAAGTCCACAAAATAGGCCTCATGACTTACTAATCGGCTGGGCATTTTTTGACCCACCAATAACACTAGAACCAAACCTGGTAATTCATGGCTTAGGTTGAACCTTTTTATTTTTGAGCTGACATTTTTTTTTTATACCAGTTTTAAGTTCCAAGTTTGTTCAGGTTGATCTTTTCAAAAGGGCCAGGTTCAGGATAACCCTATACATGCAAAATGTATTTTTTGACCTGACCCAAACCCGACACATTTCCACCTTTACAACTGAATCATGAGCCAGTGTCAGGAATGAATAATAATACGACTGATAAATCACTGGGCTGAATTGGGCTGGGCCCCCAAAGCTTAGTCTAATTTATGCACAATGTGAGACAAAAGATGCCCAAAAGACTGTCTCTTGGACACATCTGAAGTCATCCAACTCATACCAATCAGGTATATAGTTCACTATTTTTATTTTTATTTTTTTTTGTGTGTGTGTGTGTGTGTGGGGGGGGGTGGGGGGTGGGGGTGGTTGTCAATATCTGTTTCATCCACAAGAGCCCATGTTTCATCCACAAGAGCCCAAACCAACAATCCTACCTCTTCAGCTGAAGTTTATGTGATTGATCTATCAGCCTTGCTCCAATCAACTACAATGAATGGATTGTGAACTGCCCCTTTTCCTCAACACTAAGTTGTTACAGTTCTCGTCTGCATGCCACCTTCCCTCACCAAAGGGCTTTGTCACTTCACCCGAAGTCTACTTACCTCACCCGAGAGCCCCATAACCTCATCCAAGGCCTACTATCCTCACTGTGGGCTCCTAGTCCCCTATAGGTGGGGTACCAAAAAAAAAAAAAAGTGTGTCGAGGTATGGTGAGTAGTGAGTTTATAAGAGAGTGCTGGGGATCACAAATAAGTGATCTTAATGAACAGTGTAAATTCTTAGGCACAAAAATTATTTCCACTTGGGACGGAGAGGGTTTTTGGTAGGGATATAAATGTGTCCCCGATTCTCCGATTAGCTAGAGGTTCCGACCTATTAAGAACCGAGTTTAGGTCATTATTTAGGTCCCAATCAGTAAAACAGGGTCCGGGTTTGGGGTCCTTTTTTTTACCCATGACCAAAACGGGTCCGGTTTTACATTGGTTCTGACCCGTGGACTTGAGACCCAATATATTATATCAATTTTCGGGAAGAAAAAACTTCTAAAAGCTAGTTTTTTTCTTAATCTTTCTCCACCAGATTCGGACCCGTCCCATATACGGAACCGGCTCCATTTCCGGTTCCATCTTCTCATTAACGGTTCCGGTTCTAGAACCATCTTGGTTCATAATTCAGGAACCTGAAAGACCAGTTTACAACCATAGTTTTTGGGAACAACCAACCAATTCCAACTAAAATCTGAAGGGCCTCATCCGTAGAGCCCACCAGAGAGCATGACATTCTTTGTTCTCAGAATGTCTACTTGCAACCTGCTTACGTGCAATACTAGAGAAGCATTCAATTTCAATTAAAGAAGATAATATTTTGATGGCCTCCAAAGTTTTCAAAATCTTATCATTTAATTAAGGTCGAGTGTCTGCCAAATCTTCTCAAGGGTCTAAGAAACTCTTCTTAGTATAAAATTTGATTAGGTGTTATTGCTAATACAAGTATTATTAAAACTATGGGGCTTGAAGATAATTTTGCCTCATTTTTTTGGAACAGTAACAAAAGATTTCATTCAAAGAAAATATGGTACAAAGTACAAAAAACTAAAGAAAGAGAAGAAGGAGATGTGGAGGAGAAATGCACGACCTCCAACCCTACTAAGAAAATCACACCCACCCAAAGAAGCAACCCATCAACCATTTTCATAATCACATCCACCTAAGGAAGCAACCTATCAACTCCTTACTTGACTAACACATCTACCATGGAGTTAGCCAATCTAACCTCATGGCGGAAGGAAATATTGATTCCAACAGATAACTCTCTAATTTCATTCAGGTGGAAAGGAAACATCTATCAACCCCCCTGCGAATATATAACCACTCAAATATTTTTCCCACTTTTGTACTCTTCTTTAACAACTTCATTTCTATAAAAATTCTCATATATCATTTCTTTATCTATTCTTATCCTTTCTTCCTACCACATTACTACTCCACGCACTCTTAGATTGAGAAAAGAGGTGTTGACATAACCTTCTCTTTCTTTTATTCTCTCCTTTCTTTATATTTCTTTTTAACAATTCATGGAATAGATTCTTACAGTTATTGGTGATATGCTCCTTCTAAGCATGGGTTGTCGTGCTAGTATTAGTTTATCTTAAGGTAGGCTGGTGATCCTCGGGCCTAATCATTCCCTCTGCGATGGGTTAATATTAGTGCTTGTATTCGCGTGTTCATTCTATTTGAATTAGAGTTGTTTTGGTTAGTAATTTTTATAAATAGATCATTTGATATGTATGATCTAATTTAAAAAACAAACTTGCCATATTTTGAAAGTTATATGGACATAATTATCATATAATAAAACCCGCACTCACAAACTTATCATGTAATAAGGACATCTTTCTTTAGTGGAACTCCCGACTATCCACTAAAATTCATATTGTGGAAATTTCCAAAATCCGTAGTAATTTTGTCTCCTTGGTATTTAAAAATGTTATGATTCTTTGCATAATAAAACCAGCACTCACAAACTTATCATGTAATAAGGACATCTTTCTTTAGTGGAACTCCCGACTATCCACTAAAATTCATCATGGTGGAAATTTCCAAAATTCGTAGTAATTTTGTCTCCTTGGTATTTAAAAATGTTATGATTCTTTGCTAGAATTCAGAAATGTGATTAAGCAAAAGTCATATGAACAAACTTATTATAAAAAGATGTGCTATTGCTTTAGACCTCCATTTATATTTGAAGATATTATCGTTTCGTTATTTAAAAACAAAATGGAGAAAAAGAATCTTAAAATTAAAGATTATTAAATACACATTTACATACCTTATTTTCAAAAGATTTAAAGCACTTGGATCAAGAAACATTGTGCCCTACACTACTGAGTTAACCAATAAAGCTGCGAGTCCGAATCACTTGTCGCATTTATTTTATTTTCATCGTAAGTGGATAAATAATATTCTGTCACGTTACCAAAAAATTTAAATAATTACCTAAATTTTTGGATAAATTACCTAAATTTATAAATAACGTGGCGGACTATTACTCGTTCACTCACGGTAAAAGTAAAACAAATGCCATAGGTGACGTAGACTCATAAAGCCACTAATCAAACCATGGCCCAGCTGACATAAAGACAACAAAATAGTGGAAACTGAAAACGACATCGCCTTCATCACGTGACCATTTTGGCGGGAAAGATGCCGAGCACAATCTCTCGTCCCGAGGAGAACTAGTAAAAAGCCCAGCCTCAATCGCTTTAAAAATTGACGGCCACATCAAAGTCAAACATTTCAGAAAAGTGTTCCAGTTTAATAGTCGGCGTGAGCATATAAGTACTGTAGCCCTCCCGTTCCTATCTCATCTTTACGGTTACATTGGCCCCCAAATGTTCACTGTTTGATCTTAACCATTGGTTTAGATGGGTCCTATGTGAAAGTTAATTTTCCCTAGAGCAGTTGGCAGTGCCTGCAATTACAATTTGATACTGTTTTGGAAATTAATTAGAGGGAAATGATTTTGAGCCCACTATAAAAAAATGTACGACTTCTAGCAGTAAAATAATTCATTTTTGGTGGCAGGTTTTTTTTTTCGCTGCTAAAAGTACCACACTAACCACAGTAGAAACCATCAAAACTATTTGGGATGGGAAAAAGTTTCCACAACTAAAAGTCATATTTTTTTTTATAATGGCCTTTATGATCTATGAGTTTGTGGTGATTGTAGTTTATGGATTTAAATTGAAGAATTAAATATATATATGATTAGGTTAGTGTTATGCACATTCTTAATCCATATCCTAACCAATCTATCTTGATTACCATAGTTTGTAATGCATATTAAAGTTCCTTCAGCTATCAGCGCTAAGATTAGGAATCAATCCCTGATTGTTTTTATTTCGGTAAAAAATGAGGTACCCATCATTGAAATAATAGTGGATAAATAAAAATCGACATCGAAGAAATAATTAAATAAAAGTAAACCATGGAAGTCTATACCTATATTATTCAAATCTCAAACACTTTAAGAAGCTCTTGTAGAAAAATTCCCAACTTTTTATCATAAGCATTTTTTAATAAACAAAATTTTAAAATAAAAGAAAAGGTGATGTAAACGGACCAAAAAGTTGGTTGGACCATACAGATAAGTTTATGGATAGAACTATGATATGATCAGAGGCTTCTCCTTTTTCTGTCTTTTTTACAAGTTTTTAAAATTTTAGTGTACTCTTGTCTTTATCCCCAAGCACATCTTTGATCAATCCAGACCCAAATTGGAAGTTACTCTAATTTAGGTAACCATCAAATCTAGGTTTACCTTTCAATTAAATCTAAAATTTGTTTTAAAATCAAGGCCCTTCATCAAGGATGAAATAGCTAGATATGATATTATCTTTTTTCACAACCTTCACTCAAGATGAGGCCCCCATCCCTTACATGGACTGATTGAAGTGCATTTTGTGGCCTTACAAGCAGGGAGCATGACAAAAGTTATATGTCAACCTCAGTACAGTCAGTGCATATACTCATGCTATTTGATCTCTTTGGGAACATGCTTTAGACTGAAAAAGAAGCTTTTAAAAGGTGAAATCAAAGGCCTTGATAAAGCTTGACGAGGACTGATCCTTTTGATTGCATCCAAATGGGTGTATGTTGATTGTTGCACCTTAAGTCAAATCAACGTGAGTCTTGATAATTGGTCCATGGGTCCATTAGCGTAAAACCTGCCTTGGCTTGAAGGGCAGCACTTAACCCTTCCAAGAGACAATGCAGAAAAACATGTGATCCATGGGACTTCCCAAAACTGATGGTCTCCTGACATTTATGGTCAGGTTCTTTCAAAGTTGTTGCAGAGTTACTGCTTACTAAACACTTTTATGATTGGATGATCTCTTGGTAGATATACCTTCCCAGGCAGAAGGTACACTGACCAGGGTGGATGGATACTGCCATGGAGAGATCTGGTCCGTTGATTTTATTAGCTCGGCCTTTGGTTTCAGAACTTGCTACCATGTTTGGACTGTGTCAAACAATCCCATCAAATGGGTCCAAAGTTTTGAATCTGATCCATTGATTGTGAGGATGCCAAAGTTTCCAATCATCTAATCATATGACAGTAATGTTTTGACTCCTTTGTGATGAAACCGTACTTTTGTTACAGGCCCGGTGGATATTGGAACTGGAGTGAATTAAGATGTCAAGTACATATGAAATAAGATATGATTTTTAATATTTTTTCTGAGTTCTATGGGAGCAGCTGATCAAGTTTTTAATGAGTAAATCCACTTCCTACTTGGAACAAGGTTGTAAACGGGTCGGTAATGGTGGATCCAAATATGAAATTGTTAAGGAAAAAATAGAACTGGATTCAGACTTAGAGCCTTTTTAGAACTGATTTCTTGGCTTTGAAATCGGAATCATAACTATATATGAGACGGGTTGAGATATTTTCAAGAATTGAGATATTAGATTGAGTCTCGAGTACACGGGTCCGAACCAAAGTGGAACTAGACTCGGACCCATTTATTTATCGGAGCCTAAATTAGGACCCAGAACCGGTTTGTAACGGGTCGGAACCTCCGGGTAATCGGAGAATCGAGGACCTATTCTCATCCCTACTTGGAACCAAGTTTTCTAATGAGTTTTACTTTGGTTAAGTCCTATCAAGTATTTGCCTTAGGGCGTGTTTGGATGTGCGGTGAAGTGAGGTGAGGTGAGGTAAAGCCTCTATTATCCAGACAAGAAAAGACAATTGGTCATATCAAAAGTACATAATTTCAAAATTCCCTCCATCTTTTTCAAAAAAAGTCAAAAAAGCAATATCCTTTCTCCACTAAAAGACAAAAAAGCTCCACTTTTTTATACAAAAAGTCAAAAAGATTCCATACCAAACAACTAAAAACAAAACACCATCATAACCCCTTATATTTTATTCTCTCTTGATTTGATACTTCACCTCACCTCACCTCACTTCACCACACATCCAAACAGGCCCTTAGGGTATACAAATTGAGGGTCCACTCTCCCTATAGATGTCTTGCCAGGGAGAAGAAGTTTTAAGTTCTTAGGGATCCACTTGGATGCACGCTAAATATAGAATAGAAGTGTGATGAAAATGTCTTGCTGTAGGTATGATTTTAATTAAAAATCTCAGCAACGAGATTGGAACGCCTATTAATTTTGGAGTCTTGAAGTTTTTCCGCCTCTTAAACTATATTTTTTATGAAATTTATTCTATAGTTAGTATAGTATAATTCCAGAATGTGTGCAAATTTATGAGGTATAATGAGTGTGATAGGGTAATATGCTCCAAGAAAAAGTCTAAATGAACCGAATGAGGTTCCGACTTGGGACCGAATCACCAAGTGACATGATGTGAACAATGAGAGTATTTTACTTTTTGGGGGACCAGGAGAGAAAAAAAGCATGAGAGAGATGTTCGGTCCCAACTTCGGGACCGAATTCGGTCCATGTAGACTCTTTGATGCTCCAAATGGGATGTGTGGCAATACAAGAATTGTCCCTTGCAAACCGTAAATTGATGATCAACTTTATTCAATTGTGTGCATTCAGGTGACGCACAAGTACTCACCTCACAAACTTAAACTTGGGGAAGTAGCAAAATTTAAGGATTTGGGTATTTCGAAAACCATAATCATCCTTTCACTAACTAGAGAAGCTCCTCTGCTGTCAGCCATTTTGAAAAGGGCTGAATGATATCTTTGTTTCTCTTTCAAGCCCCTCTCCTCTATTTTTTTTCTTTCCCTCCTTTGTTTTTCCTTATCCTGTAGACTTTATCTCCTGCTCTTTTGTTTTTTCCCTGTGAGTGCAAATAAGATAATCTGAGAGAATTCCCTTCTCTTGAGAGAGAGAGAGAGAGCGCCATGTGTTTCTCATTTGCTCCTTCCATTAAAGTAAGACAATCCAAGATAAGTATTTTAAAACTGGAAGAAAAGAAAATTACAAAAAAGGAATGAGTTGGGGTTTGGTAGATTTGCATAAGATGTGGGTTTGTTTCATAATCGTGTTCAAAACTACCCTATATTTGCTTGGTGTAAATTCGTGTGGGTTTAGCAGATGTCATGTGTGAATTTGTTCAATTGAATCAAAGACCTTAGCAATACCCACGTCATCAGAAAAGAAAAAAAAGTGGGACCGAAAAAGAGTTTCTTACCTTTTTTTCTTCAAAATAAAGACTTCGTAGGTCCTTTTGTGTGAGAAGTAGTATTAGTGATTTTATGGAACATAAGGACTTGCCATTTCAGATTTCTTTGGTAAAGTGGGTAGATGGAGATGGATTCGAATTACATAGGACACAAAGTCAAAAGATATTTGGACTATGCGGGAAATTGAGTTAGAATCAAATTCAACTTGAGAGTACATAGCAGGGACGAGGTCAAGTTAATTAAGCTCAACCCAACTTCACTTGAAACTACCTGAACCAAGTTTCACCTATACTAGGGATGTCGAGGTGGCTGTGCATCCCTTATCAACTAAAATAAGTTAGAGATTTAACTTTAGATATAGGAAAAAAGAAAGTGGAACTCATGCAAATACATATGAATGTGTGGGTTTTAATTTGTTAAGCATACAAATTAGGTTATTGAAAAGAACAATATGATTCATAATTTGTAGACCCAAATGATAATATAATCCAATCTAAACTCTTAAAATCCACATATTTTTAGGTACGGCTTGAAATAATCCTATAGATAAGAACGGGGCAAAACAATCATCCTCGTGATATTATTCTAACCCTTGATTTAATTATTTTTTTTATAGTTTTATCTTTTAATTATTATCAAATTAGGATGTAGAGAACGGGAGAATGCTAGGGTTACAAATTAATATATTATTATCCAAGGATTTGAATGTTGCAGCATTTGATTTTGAATAAAGCCAGTTTGAAACTTATTTTTGAATTCAAAAGAAAATCATATTTGGATTCAGACCCGAATATATACATAAAGGATTTGGAACATTTGAATTCAAAATTAGATCCTTTTATGTTTTCCTTGGAGGATCCGGATCTAGAATGATTGCATTCATATATTTAAACTATATAGGTTTTGAGGGCCTAGATAGCTTGAGTCATATTGTAGTTGAAAGTCTAATTAACATTAGTTAGATAACTATTTAATAACACTGCTTGTATGTTTTTAAAAAATAATTTGAAGTTCTTTTATCAAATTTTACCAGTGCACTCCATATCTTATTTGAAATTCAGATTTTAAATCAGATCTATTTTTTTAGGTTGATGCCAGTACACAACAGCTGAGTTGTATATCAAATTTGAATTTATAAAGAAGGATCGGAATCTAAATCTACCATGCATGGTTCTACTTAAGGTCTAATTTATTTGCATACCTATAAAAGGCGCTCAGGGGGTGAGCTTTAGTAGGTGTTTTTCACAAGAATTTCTAATGAAAACCTTTTTGTGTTGGAAATTAAAATTAAATGTCATGTCATTCGCTGCATAGGACATTTGAATACCATATTTAGGTTGTGAGCTTTCAAAAATAAAACTTTATGGATTGACCTTTTTAAGTTGGAGAATTCCTCAAACTGTCAATACCTTTATATGTTTGTTTTATTTACCAATAAAGTAAAGTAAAATAAATATCAAATTAGAGAAAATGATAATAATTAGGTAAATTAAAATATACTTTTTGATGAATTAAAGATGCATTTGTTTTCTCGAGATAAACAAAGCTAAAGTGTGTTGAGAATCTAGTAACTAGTGACAAATCACTTGTTTTTTATGAGGCAAAATTTTTTGGAGTTTGATAAAAATAATAGTAAATTTTTTTAATGGCTAAAACTTTACTTTTTCCATCTTTTTTAATTAGAAGCAACCAAAATGACAAAATTAAGACTTTGACAGCTGTAATTACTTCCCACAGACTTTACCTCACTCAGTTGCAAAATAAACATTGCTCTAAATCTAGCCGGAGGACACTATTTGAACTTCTTTCATATCCATTGATTGAACAAACAGGCAGAGCAGTATGTGAATTGGGAACTTCTTTTTCTTCCCCATATTTTTCTTCTTTATCTTCTCTTCATCTTGATCCTGCTGCAGCTTCTTTTAGTCAAAAGAAATTCCCACCCTTCTGACTTTGGGACCCCACCACTCCTTTAAAAAACCCCCCACCTTTCATTTTTTTCACAAAACAGCCCTAACCATTTTCCAACTGTAATCCACTCTCCCTTTCCCTCCCTTTACATACAATCAATGAATACCAAATCTCTCTCTCTCTGTTTTTTTCTTTCTTCCTCCTCCACTCCACTCTACTCCTACTTCTACTTCATTTCACTCATCCTTTCTCTCCAAAATTCCCCAAAACCCCCTCCCAAAACCCCAAAATGACATCAAGACCCCTCTCTGCAACACCCCATCTCTCCTCTTCAAAGGTTAGAGTTTTGTTCATCTCCCTCATCATCTCCTCCGCCGCCCTCCTCCTCTTCGCACTCCTCCTCTTCCTCTTCTACCTCTGGCACTCCCTCCTCCTCGACCGCCGCCCCCGCACCACCCCCTTCGACGCCGCCGCCCCCCTCCGCCTCCGCCGCTTCTCCTACCGAGACCTCAAGTCCGCCACCTCCTCCTTCTCCCCCGCCAACGCCCTCGGCCGCGGCGGCTCGGGCTCCGTCTTCCGCGGCATCCTACGCGATGGAAAGTCCGTCGCCGTCAAGCGCCTCGACTCCACCTCCCCGCCGCCGACCTCCCCGTCTCCGCCCGCCGCCGCGGCGGATCGCGAGTTCCAGAACGAGCTCCAGGTTCTCTCCGGCCTCCGGTCGCCGTTCATCGTCACGCTCCTCGGCTACTGCGTCGAGCGGAGGAAGAAGCTTCTGGTCTACGAGTACATGCCCAATCGGAGCTTGCAGGAGGCGCTTTTCGGCGAAAAAGGCGCCAATTTGGACTGGGACCGGCGATTCGGGATCATCATCGACATCGCCCGGGCGCTCGAATTCCTGCATCTGGAGTGCGACCCGCCGGTAATTCACGGCGACATAAAGCCCAGCAATGTGCTCTTGAGCTCAGAATACCGCGCAAAGGTCTCCGATTTCGGGCTCTCGAGAGTGAAGATGGAAGGTGAATTTGGGGTGGAGTTGTTCAGCCAGGAACTGGGGCGGAGCCAGGAGCTGTGGAAAAGCCAGGATCTTTCTGGGAATTTGGCATTGGCCTCTGCGGAACTGTCAACGGATCGAACTCCGGCGACGGAGAATTGCGAGGTAGATTTCGCCCTTGCCTTGCAAGCTTCTTCTTCTTCTAAGAACAGTAGGAAAGATTTAACTGTTAGAACCCCCAATTCAATTGCTTCCATTAATGGCAATGCGCGAAATGATGGTGGTGATCTTAAGGGTGGTAGTTATAAGGGGAAGGAGGTGTCTTCCATGTTTGCGACGGCGGATTTTGGTGGGGAGGATTGGAGCAAGTTCGTGCCTTTTGACGACGAGCTTTGCAGCGCTGATCATAGCAAGGAGTTGAGCGCGAGCGCCTCTCCTCCTCTGGTCGATGATCCCGTGGCGAATTCGAAGCAATGGGGGAAGGATTGGTGGTGGAAACAGGATGGGAGTGGTGAATTGTGCAGCAAAGATTATGTGATGGAATGGATAGGGAGCCAGATATGCCCCTCGAGGAACCCTGATTGGGACGACGAGAATAAGAGCTCCCCCAAGAAATCTGATTTTGATGCTTCTACTGGGGTAGAGAAATTGGAAGGTATAGGGGAAACCCAATGCAGAGAAGTTGGTTGCAGTGGTCAAGAGAAGAGTAATCCCAACAAGAAGGAAGGGAGGAGTGGCCGTGGTAGCAGTAGTTTTAGCAAGAAGCAGAGGAATATGAAAGAGTGGTGGAAAGAGGAATACTTTGCAGAGATCAGCAGGAAGGGTAATAAGCTGAGGAGATTGGAGGGGAAGTGGAAGAAGAGTTTCAAAAAGGTGCATTTTGATCTTGGTAAGAAGTTGCGAATTCGGACAGTTGGTAGTCACAGGGAGGAGAAGGAGGTGGATAACAACCAGAACATGGATATCAGTTTCAGAAAGGGTTGGAAGAAGAAGAAGAGTCGATCGGTTAGCAGCGACATGTGGAGCGGAGATCTTTTCAGCAGGGAGCTCAGCAGCACTACTAGCATGAGAGGAACCGTCTGCTATGTCGCCCCTGAATATGGTGGATGTGGATATTTAATGGAGAAGGCTGATATCTACAGTCTTGGGGTTCTAATACTTGTCATTGTTTCAGGGAGAAGGCCTTTACATGTACTTGCTTCGCCCATGAAGCTTGAGAAAGCCAATCTAATAAGTTGGTGCAGGCACTTGGCTCACAAGGGCAATGTCTTGGAGCTCGTGGATGAGAGGTTGAAAGGTGCATTCAACAAGGATCAAGCGACATTGTGTATAAATTTAGCTCTTATGTGCTTGCAAAGGATGCCGGAATTGCGGCCGGACATTGGTGAAATTGTTAAGGTTCTTAGAGGGGAGCAGGATCTTCCATTCCTTCCATTTGAATTCTCACCGTCGCCGCGTTCCAAACTCTTCAGCAGGTCGAGGAGAAGACATGTTGCAGAGTGAGTTCTTTAGCTTGCCATCTATTGCCTTTCCTTGTTTCAGTTTATGTTGAACTTCACTGTACTATAGAAGAGATTAATGCTACTATCTCTCTGAAGTTTGAAGAATTTCGGTGATGTTGTATTATATGAAAAGTGTTGTCTTGAAAGTTGAAAGGCATGTGATACAGCCCTTGTTGTAAAGACAAACATTAAGAAAAAAAAATGTTGAACATTGAATGATCATGGATGCTTCTTTCACTGTTATTTTAATGTTTTGGGTGATGTATCCTACAGCCTCAGTCCATAAATTTTACCACAAGAACTCAAAAAGGCACTAATACTGCTTCTTCCAGTCGGTTATCCTGTTGGAATTCAGGTGCTATAACGTTCTACCCTGTCCTCACTCCATATTCCCCTGTTTTCTATTTGTTCTCGTGTTCAGTTCAGTTCTCTGTTATTCTCTCTCTATGCTCTCTAGAGCATCTGTCTATCTGTGAATCCTTCTATCTAAATGTGTAGGATCCCAATACTTGTATCACTGTTAATATAGTTATATTTGATCCTTTGATCCTCACATATTGAATGTCCAGGCAGAATCTTGATAGACTGTTTGAAGTAAGAATGAACAGGACTGGAGCTATTGGTAGTGCATGGATTAATTAATTCATTTACACAACTGTAAGGTCAGGACTTATATAGGAATGTCAAAGGTTTCAATGAATTATGAATGTAGAATTTGAAACTGGGTCATCATTAAACCTCTTTACTAGATAGTGAAGGTTAAATTTGTTCAAATCTAAAACATGGAGCAGATGATTTTGCCTTTGTGCTAGCCACTTGATTGGCATTTGGGGAAATTTTCTAAGCGTCATGACATCTAATGTTCTTGAGTTCGAACTGCAGTCTCCAATGAATCCGCTTGCCATAATCAATTCAATTGACCCTCAAAAGGGGAAAGAAGGATATGGCATAACCAATTTGAGTATTCTAGCAGAAAGGATGGTTCTCTGCTCCTCTATGGTTGGGTTTGGCGAGAGTAAAAATCAACACCACACGAGGTGTGCCTTTTCTGCTTTGAATGACCACAAGTTTCCTTTGGTCAATAGTGTTAACTAATGGGGAAGGTAGATGATATCCCACTTGATGTGATTTCTGATATTGGTTCCATTTGCATCATGACAAAGGGATTTGAAATTACTAACTAATAGGGAAGGTAGATGGTATCCCACTCGATGTGACTTCTGATATTGGTGCCATTTGCATCATGACAAAGGGATTTGAAATTAGTAGGGTGATGGATTAGTATTTGTTTTCGATATCTCGACTCATTTTATGTGGAGAGATTATTTTATGGTCATTTTTGAATATTCACCTTTTTCCTCTTTATTTTTAACTATTATCGCCATCATCATCATCATAGACTTGTTCCAACTGTGTGGAGGTTGGCTAAATGGATTCTATTTATTCATTTTGATCTATCCTGGGCCAAAGAATTCCGTGTCATTTTTAACTACTTTCTAAAAAAACTCATGTCTTCGAATTCCTAGGAATTCAATTAAATGAAACAAACAGCTGCTTAAAGCAATTGCACTTTGGGAATATCCTAGGAACCTTCTTTTATTTTTCATTTTTGCTTAATATAAATCATGCAATGTTTAATAATTGCCTAAGCACTTGCATTACCAGCCTCACGTTCTTGCTCTTGGTGCAAATAAGGTTTCACCTATCCCATCACATTATTTCTAATTATCCCAACACATCACCATCAGTGTTTGGAGTCACAGCCACTGTTCAAACCAGCTAAGGGAGGTGCTTCTGCTTTAGCTACAGCTTACAAAGTATTTTTAGTAATTATGGCAACACGGACTATTAGTAGGTTGCTTTAGCAATTAGGGAGGTGCTTCACTGTTTTCAGCAATTATGGCTAACCATCATTGTGCACTGTGCAATCTTCTTAGAGCGCAATGAAAGGGGAAGCCAAATGGGCCCTCTTCTGCTAAGCTGATGAACACTACTGTACATCCTCTGTTCACCCTCCATGTGTCATCATGAGTCATCATCAGGTGAAGACACTGAATGAGCATTAGCTCAAGTCATCAGATGGGTCACATGAATATGAAAAATAGTTGTCCAAAAGGGTGACCAATCGTCTCTATTCATCGCCTGCTGGATTGCAAGAATGTTGAGAAAATCATAATGAAAAATCCCATCTTTCCTATAGCCCAATTCTGTAAGTTGAATTATCCAAATGCTGATATCAAAAGAGCATTTCAAATTTTGGGCTTTCATTATTGTAAGCCAAACTTGCCTTTTGCAATTCTATCAATCAAAAAATTTCAACGAGCAACTTCTGATGCAATTTTGAATTTCCTCATCATATAACCTTTGTTTCAACTATGTTAGAGTTCGCTACATGAAATATGTTGCTCCATTTCATTCTTTCTTGGGCTTAATCCTTGGATAGATTATAATTCTTTGGATCTAACATTGTTACTTTTATCCATGTCCTCCTTGGTCTACTTTTTTTTCTCTTGAGGGGCTATCAATTTGCATAGAAAATTTATATTTTCATCGGTTGACCTGTGCTAACATGTCAAAACCATCATAAAAAAACTTTTCTTAATTTATCACCTATTGATGTTATCTCAAAATACCCCTAAATATGCTCACTTTGGAATTCTCAGAGGCTCAAATCAGGGGCGGACCCACATACATCCATGTGGGGGCGGACACACCCGTTGGACATCTGTCCACTTCTAAAACTATAATAAAAATTCTAACTTTGCTTTCAAAATCTACATAAAAATCCCACACTCGCCCCCAAGACACAAAAAGAAAATCCAAGGTTTGTTCCAAAAAGCCAATTGCATGTTTGGGCTCGCACCCCTCAAATGAAAATCCTGGGTCCGCCACTGACTCAAATTCCTGATGCCTGCGATCAAGTAGGCCTTCATTTTCCATATCCTTTACATTGTGCATGTGCTTATGGGATTCCACTCTGACTATTTTGAAGGGTCATATGGGATTGGGAAGCTCCCTCCCCACTTTTTCGCTTTGTAGGTCACTTAAATCTTTTCAGTTTCCACCTTTAAAGTGGCCCGTATCTCTCTCCTGTCGGTGGTTGTTTCATAACAATCATGGCCTCACTTCTTATGGTTGAAGCATCTCTATCCTGTGCTTTGTTATCTTTTCCTTTAATCTCAAGCCAACTACCGAAAGTAACAGAGAGGCTTTTACAGTTCTGAACCCCGCCAGGTTGCCTCAAACATGATACAAATTCACAGAAACTGAAATCCGGAATCAATCCTCTTCATAAGAATCTTTCAGAACCTTATGAAGCCTCATAATTCTGGAGCTATTAACATTAAATATCGACTCTGATTATATCAAACCATACTTAAAATATAAATGTTTTGCGCAAATATAAGATTACCCGCATTTTTGGGCGAAAGTGACGCAACTTGTGAGTTCTATATTGAAATTTTTAGAAGGTCCAATTACCACAATTCCTAAAGGTGGTCGCAATTATCTCACGAAACGAGAGTTTTTTTTTTTTTTTAACCAAATAGACTAATTATAAATTAGAGCTTTTATTTTAGATCTCCATTAATCATATTAGAGTTTCCAAAAGGCCCCAAGTGAGCATTACATCCTTTAATAAAATAAGGCTGGGGTAGGAGTAGGACAATGGTTTGAAAACTTGTTCTCCCTCACCAAACTTACCTAAGCTACCAGGCTTGGTTAGTCAGGGGAGTTGGACTTCATAACCTGACTAACCAAGCCTGGTGGTTTTTTTCTTCTGAAAACATAGTCAGGTGAGCCAAAATTTGAACTTATCTTTTTAATATTTCAACTCAAGAGAACCCCCAAACTCTGAAAACCTCCAGTTAAATAACTCCACTATTAGTTGCTGATTTGTGATGATGAAAGTACAGCAACAGGTGAGTACTGTGGTTGTGGTGGCTAATGCAGTTCCAATCAGTGCCATTCATGCAGTGACCCACTTGTGGTTTGAGGTTTCTTTCATGAAATATAGGGAACCCCATATGACATCTCAACCATATAAAAATATATGTATATAGCCAATGATGTTTGGAAATGAGTTTCCTTGGACAGAGAACTAGGCAATATTCAATTGATGGGTTAGTTAACATGACGACATCTTAGAAAATGGATCGCAAGATAGGCCTCTGACACAACTTGTTTAAGGTCTTTTTTTTGTGATGGATTTGGACCAGTCATCTAAGCAAAGGCCATCAGGGTTGCGTATGGCAATGTCAACCATCATTGGAATGTCAACTGATAATGAAAACCTTTCATCATAGAAGTCACATTTTCACTCATTAATTAGTTGGGAGTTTAGTTTGGAAAACTAAGAAAACTAAGAGAGTTAGTGGAGCCCATGTTCTAAGTTGTGAATCATCTAAGGATGGCAAACTTTGATCTAACCGGCAAACCCAGCCCGAATCCGACCCATATCTGATATGCAAACCTGAACGGGTTGGGTTAGAGATGACCTGTATAACCCATTTAAATGGTTTGGATTAAGGTCATAAATAGGAATTCAATGGGGTTGACCCAAATGTTGGATGCCAATTATACGGGTTGGGTCGACCATGTTGGATGGGGGTAAGTGGGTCGGGTCGGATCAGATCGCAATCGGGCGCGGATTGAGTTGTCTGACCGTTTGAATGAGGTCAACCCAACCCGCTGCCCCGTTTGCTACCATCTCGTCCATGCATATGAATGAAACTTGAACCTGAATTTTCAGGTGCAAGCTCACCTTCTCTTGCTCCAGCCGATCAATTTAATGCATAAAATCTCTCATTTTCTATGTATGATTAATCAATCGAGACGTGGGATGGATGACTGCAATAAATGAAACAAAGGTACGCCTTGCTCAATGAACACCATGTGTTATTTGGCTGTCATAATTGATGGGTATGGATTCAACACACGTCCGGAGAACTATGTGCATTTCGCTTGTGCCTGCTCCCATCTCTCTCCCACATCTCTGATATAGGCCAAGAGTCATAATACTTCTTTGCTAGAAACCACATTCATCCTAATCCCATTGGGGTTTTATCCGTAGGTATAGATCGATCAATTTTTTTTAGATTATAGTAGGATACTAACTTCTCTATTGGCCACAACTATGTTTGATCTGACATGGGACCCATACTAACTTCTCTGTTGGCCATGACCATGTTGCATCTGACGTGGGACCCGTGGCATACGGGCCGCACGATCTCTAACACGTACATATATTTTATGTATATGGTAGTGGCAATCGAGTCGGGTCAAAATGGGTCGGATTGAGAAGGCATATTAAAGGGTCAAATCCATATCCAACCCATTTTTAAAAACAAAAAGTCTACATGAGTCCCGGGACAAGTAGCATTACTCTCCGCACTCAGTGTGAGCCAACCCTACTCGACGGCATGACCTGAATTAAATGTGGGACAACCCATTTAACCTGACCCAACGGCGATTTTAATTAGTCTAAAGTATCAACATATTAAGCTACGTACCAAATAATTCAAAAGGATTTATTAATGCCGCTCGGCCTTAAACCAAACAACCCCCAAAATCATTGAAGTGGATTAAATGTGTTTAGCAGGCTGTGCAATTTGACCCTAACCCAACGTGGATTCTTCTAACTCAGGATTCTCCTAACTCATCTAAGGAAAGTGGCACTTCTTTCTACCACTTACACTAAAAGAGTTGTATGCTCAAAACCTTACCGCATATGGGGACAGTGCAAGTTAGACGCATCCAAAACCCAAACCCGCCCTGAACTCGACTCGGGTTAGCTATAGCTGACCCAAGCCCTAACAACAAACTGCCAAATAGGAGCGGGTCAGGGCGGGTCCTAATTTAAATCCGCTTTGGGTTCTTAATAACTCCAAATTGCAGTGTACCCAAGTTTACTCCTAAACTTAATTACTTGTAACAGTACGTATACTTACAGTAAAGAATCATAAAGTGGCAAATAGTTTGGGTCTCACAACCCACTTTATGAAGATCCAACCACTTGATTCTAGGCCATGGCCCAATCAAACAAAATCCAACCATCCATCCACCCACATCAGTCCCTGAACTTTGGTAGTAATAGTACTAACTTGAGCAGGGTGCTGTACTAAAAACCTTACATCACCATATAAGCAGAAGCTCTATTATTTTCTCAAATTCTAACAGAAAAAAAAAAAAAAAAAAAAAAAAAAAAACCACCACCATGCATGCATCACCTTCCCTACTTGGATTGACGCTTGCGATCATCCGATCCACCGATCGATCCACCGATCGTTGCCTTCGCGACATCGGAAGCACTGGCCTCAGGCTTGGCCTTAGTGTAGAGAGTGAAGTATCCGATGGCGGCGACGATGACGAATCCGGCGACGGCCATCTGCATGGTGGAGAAGGGTAGGGAGCGCCGTTGGTGTAGTACTTCTCTCTTTGCTCCTTCCGTTCCATTCTTCTTCTGCTCTTCAGGTGACATTATGTATGTGTGTGTGTGTGTCTCTCTCACTCTCACAGAGAGTGAGGAGAAATAAGTAGGGAAGAAGGGCCACGTTAGGGGGCCATGCATGAAGGGTTGGTGGGGTTCAGACATGTAGCAGCTTGTTAGGATTTTAAGGACACGTGTTATGAGTAGGGCTGTGACTTGTAAGGGAACTGAGAAGTCCAATTGGTATCCGTTTAGCTTGTTATATATCCAAATGACAGGGGACCAGATTTTTGGCTCGACCAAAAATAAGTATGGTTTGGGTTCAATGTATTCGCAATTTGATTAATTTGTATTTCAGTTTGTAATTTGTAATTTGAGACTTAGCATGATGGAAAAAGTCCATGGAGTAGGTTAATATGATTTGTCCGATTTGGAGTATAAGTTTGATAAGTTCGATGAATTAGTTTATCGGTATCTGAACTATAGATCTGTCTTTGAAGCTAACATTTTAAATTTAAGCCACTCAAAATAATTGTTCTTGTATAGTAAAGACAAGTTTTACTTAAAACAGACGAACTTAGATCACCATCAGATTGATTATTTGTTGAAAGGAAAAATCAAAGCGTAATCTATATTCGTTGTTGATCAATTTTAAAGTATTGCCAACTTTGGTTGCAGTTAGACATGAACTAGTAATTTAAAAAAAAAAAAAATAGTTTTAATACATAGATGTGCATGGCAGCTTGTAGTTTTGGGTAAGCTTGACTAATAGATTTATAGGACTAGATTGGTCAGCTTTATGAGAATACTTCCTACTATATCGGGATCTAACTACAACTTATTTGTTTCTACCAAAAAAACAACTACAACTTATTTGAAATGAGCTATTTGCAGTACAAAGACCTTATTTTTATACCAGGTGACTATAGTCCATGATTACGGATCTGTTGGTATTGGGTATGGGTTTGGGTTGACTTAGAATCATACGAAAGATACTAAGGACACATTTGTGCAACCACAGCTCCACAGAAAAGGTGAGGAAAAGCAGGATATTTTTTTCGTGGTGAGAATTTCCAATCTTTTAGGTGCTACCATTTTTCATGAAAAGCGTGAAAAAATGTGCTCCATTTTCTGCAATCTCTTGAAAAAACATGTTTGATGGGGGGATTAAAAAAAATATTTCATGGAAAAGCAAAACTCCATAGAACCGATTTCTGCATACACTACACACACGTGTCAATATTTTCTATTGTTCTTGCACCCAATATTTTAGACAAGAATGATAAACCAGAGGGTGGTCTATTTACCTTATTGACAACATGATCTAGGTCTGGGGCTATAGTACTGGCTGGACACTTTACAATACTGGGTCCATGTTGGGAGATATATTTTGGGATTCAGGTTGAGGTAAATAGAGTCCAGACTAATGTTCACTGCAGCCGTGACCAAAAGGCTACCCAGGATGGATTCCTAATTACAGCCATCTAGCCAGGGCGGCTGGACTTTTTGGGCCCAATGTATCCTTTTACAAGTGCACTTTAAATTAAACCCTCTACTTGGGTCCCAACTATATCTGAGACTGAGTGTCTAGTACTGGAGCACAAATGAGCTCTAACTATTACTAAAAGGAGTCCAGGATCCACTGCTTGAAAGGAGTGGATTGCAAACCTAAATATGAGGCCTGTCTGCTTTATTTGTATCTATGCTTCTGTAGCCTTTCCCTCGTGAGTCGTGATGATCTGTCCAAGCCCATGACTTCAGATAAAATTGAGATTTGATTTGTCCAGTGATTCCCATCTTCTCTACGGTGATTGTAGGGTATGAGAGTTCAGATCATGCCTACATTCTGAAAATTCGAAATAAGATGAACAGCCTCCCATGCCGACTGTCGTAGATGTTTTCAAATTTTACTCCAATATGAGTAGATCCCATCCTATGATATATATTGATCCTCTCAATCAATCACTCATTCTTCCCATGAGTGAAGGGAGTTTTAAATAGGACCCACATATTGAAAATCTAAATCATTCAAGATGAACCACCGGTCGATCCACCGATCGTTGCCTTCGCGACATCGGAAGCACTGGCCTCAGGCTTGGCCTTAGTGTAGAGAGTGAAGTATCCGATGGCGGCGTCGATGACGAATCCGGCGACGGCCATCTGCATGGTGGAGAAGGGTAGGGAGCGCCGTTGGTGTAGTACTTCTCTCTTTGCTCCTTCCATTCCATTCTTCTTCTGCTCTTCAGGTGACATTATGTATGTGTGTGTGTCTCTCTCTCTCACTCTCACAGAGAGTGAGGAGAAATAAGTAGGGAAGAAGGGCCACGTTAGGGGGCCATGCATGAAGGGTTGGTGGGGTTCAGACATGTAGCAGCTGTTGGGATTTTAAGGACACGTGTTATGAGTAGGGCTGTGACTTGTAAGGGAACTGAGAAGTCCAATTGGTATCCGTTTAGCTTGTTATATATCCAAATGACATGGGACCAGATTTTTGGCTCGACCAAAAATAAGTATGGTTTGGGTTCAATGTATTCGCAATTTGATTAATTTGTATTTCAGTTTGTAATTTGTAATTTGAGACTTAGCATGATGGAAAAAGTCCATGGAGTAGGTTAATATGATTTGTCCGATTTGGAGTATAAGTTTGATAAGTACGATGAATTAATTTATCGGTATCTGAACTATAGATCCGTCTTTGAAGCTAACATTTAAAATTTAAGCCACTCAAAATAATTGTTCTTATATAGTAAAGACAAGTTTTACTTACAACAGACGAACTTAGGTGACCATTGGATTGATCATGTATTGAAAGGAAAAATCAAAGTCGTAATCCATATTTTGTTGTGGATCAATTTTAAAGTAGTCTCAACTTTGGTTGTAGTTAGACATGAACTAGTAATTTCAAAAAAAAAAAAAAACCAATACTCTTAAAAAAAAAAAAAACTAGTTTTAATACATAGAGGTGGACGGCAGCTTGGATTTTTGGGTAAGCTTGACTAATAGATTTATAGGACTAGCTTGGTCAGCTTTATGAGAATACTTCCTAGTATATCGTGATCTAACTACAACTTATTTGTTTCTACCATAACACAACTACAACTTATTTGAAATGAACTATTTGTAGTACAAAGACCTTATTTTTTTTATACTAGGTGACTATAGTCCATGATTACAGACCCGTTGGTATTGGCTATGGGTTAGGGTGACTTGGGATTATATGAAAGATAAAAGGATACATTTGTACAGCCACAGCTCCAAAAAAAGGTGAGGAAAAGCGGGATATTATTTTTGTAGTGAGAATTTCCAATCTTTTAGGTGCTACCATTTTTCTCCAAGGAAAAGCCCGAAAATGTGCTCCATTTTCTGCAATCTATTGAAAAAACATTTTTAATGGGGGGTGGATTAAAAAAAATTCCATGAAAAAGCGAAACTCCATAGAATCGATTTCTGCATACAGTACACACACATGTCAATATTTTCTATTATTCTTGCACCCAGTATTTTAGACAAGAATGATAAACCAGAGGGTGGCCTATTTACCTGATTGACAACAGGATCTAGGTCTGGGGCTATAGTGGCTAGACACTTTACAATACTGGGTCCTTGTTGGGAGATATATTTTGGGATTCGGGTTTAGGTAAATAGAGTCCAGACTAATGTTCACTGCAGCCGTGACCAAAAGGCTACCCAGGATGGATTCCTAATTACAGCCATCTAGCTAGGGCGGCTGGACTTTTTGGGCCCAATGTATCCTTTTACAAGTACACTTTAAATTAAACCCTCTACTCGGGTCCCAACTATATCTGAGTGTCTAGTACTGGAGCACAAATCATGAGCTCTAACTATTACTAAAAGGAGTCCAGGATCCACTGCTTGAAAGGAGTGGAAGGCTGCACTTTGGGTTAGCCTTCAGGCCTCAAGTCAATCCCTTTTGCAAACCTGAATATGAGGCCTGTCTGCTTTACTTGTATCTTTGCTTCTGTAGTCTCTCCCTCCTGAGTGATGATGATCTGTCCAAGCCTCAGTCCAAGCCCGTGACTTCAGATAAAATTGATATTTTGATTTGTCCAGTGATTCCCGTCTTCTCTATGGTGATTGTAGGGTATGAGAGTTCAGATCATGCCTACATTCTGAAAATCCGAAATAAGATGAACAGCTTCCATGCCGACTGCCGTAGATGTCTCCAAATTTTACTCCAATATGAGTAGATCCCACCCTATGGTATATTGATCCTCTCAATCAATCACTCATTCTTCCCATGAGTGAAGGGAGTTTTAAATAGGGCCCACATATTGAAAATCTAAATCATTCAAGATGAACCAACCTCTCCTGTAGTGGGTATCTTCAAATTAACTTAATCAAATACTAGTAGTAAAATTGATCACGTGATTAATGTAAATGACTAAGTACATAAGTTTGTGTCAATCAAATTATTAATAATATTGTTGAATCTTACAATATAATGAGACCGATTTTTATTGAAGTAAAATTTGAAGATATCGCGTATGACTCACAAAAAGCATTGGGCCTAGAGTCTAGACTCTTTAACTATTGATGGACGCAATAATTAAAATGGTAGGAACTTTTGTTGGGAAAGGCGTCGAAATGTCCTGGGGCACTTTGTTTAGTTTCTCACTCATTCTATTTTTACAGAGTAAATTTTAACTTCACCTAACAGATTAGATTTAGAGAACTTTAAGTTGCTCTCCATATATAGTGTTTCCTACAAGAGACTGCAAATTGCTACTAACATGCAGCCAGCTTGTGGAGCTCACTTAACTATTATAGTGTTGAAAGCAGATGGACAAGGCAGAAGCCTAAAAAAAAAAGCGCCTCACTAGATGGTACTAGACCAAGGTTCAGCCCGGCTTATGGAGCTCATTTAGATACATGTCTATTATTCGGTTAAAAGATGAAAAGGCATTTATGCGGACAAGGCGGAGCAAAACATAATAATAATAATTGCCCCACCAAATTATCCCAAACCAAAGTTCATCCCAGCTTATGGAGGCCATTGAGATACATGTCTATTATTTTGTTCAATGGAGATGGAAATTAAAGCTATTCTTGTGGATAAGGCGGAGCCAGAAAGATATATATAAAAAAAAAAAAAAAAAAAACCAACCCCACCAAATTATCTTTATTTTTAAAGTTTAAAAGACATCTATATATATAAATATCCATATAATATGGCCCACTTCCACTTCCACAATAATCTTTATTGATCACAGTCCACTGTCCCTGTAAAAATAAGGCCAGCTAGCAAAATGGATGGACAGCCAAGATCACAAGTTCTAAAATAGAATTGAAAAAATCCAATGGATCAAATTTTGGAAGTCTGATGAATCATGGTTAGTTTTACATTATTTATAACTAGTGGTGCCAGAGTGAACGGTTAAGATCGGTGCTCCACTCAGTTCTTGGTTTTTTTTTTTTTTTTTTTCCTTCTATTTTATGGGCAGAAACACACAAATCTCTTATCACCCTTTAATATTAATCATCATCAATCAATTCATCATCATCATCATCATCATCATAAGAAGGATCAGAAAGTACAGTTTATGAACAGAACCAATACTACTTCATGATCAATCAATCATTTATGATCAATCAATCATTCACTTTATATATGTATATATAAGAAGGAAAAAAAGCAGCAGAAGAATCCCCATCTCTTTCAATTTCTCACAGCACCATCCCCACAAAAGCCATCAAAACTCCCACAGGAAAACCAAAACTGCTCTTCAAAACCGCCAAACGAGAAGAGCCGCTTGCAGGAGGCTTAGCCAGCCCACCAGACTCCGGTGGAGAAGGAGCTGGAGAAACCCCACCACCTTTCTTTTTCTCAGACATTACCACCACATGCAGGTTCTCACCCTTCTTGCAATTCCCTTCATGTCCGCTGATGAAAAGGAACGGTCCTGATCTCTCCAGCTCCACCGTCACATTCCCACCCTTGTATGCAACAATCGGAGCAGTAGTGTTGCAGCTATCGTAACCATTTTTTGTCACTTGCAGCACCGAATCCTTCTCTCCATCAAAGCTCCAAACTGCAAAGATATTGAAAATAGAAACAAATCAACAAACCCAAGATTAAGAAAGAGAAAAAAAGCTGCTAGAACAGCTAGAAATAGATGATTGGAAGATAACCCATATTGAAACAAGTGTAAAAACAGACAGAAAATGATGATTGGAAGATAACCCATATTGAAAAAGTACTGAAACAGATAGAACATGATGATTGGAAGGTGACCCAGATGGAGGGATTCTTATTTACCAAGGGAATCGCCGATTTGGAAGCGGTTTTTTTCAGCCCATGCATTTAGAGTTTCTGACTGGGAAGATGGGATCTGCCATGCATTGGGCTTTCCTCCAACCAAGAAGTGTTTAGCTTCTGAAAATGTGAAGAGGAGAGAGATGAAGATGATGAGAGAAGACAGTACTAGAGATGTTGAAAAGGCCATGATTCATGAATCAGAAGCAGAAGAAGAGTCTCTGTGGAGGTTCCTGATCTGCTTAGGTCTATTTAAAAGGTGAAGAAGGCCGAAAATAGCCGTTACAGAAAGCACGAGAATCTGAGGTTTGTGGTTCGGGAATGACGAGATTACTGGCTGGGACAGCTCAGATGGTCCTTTTTGGAACGGTCAGGGGCAGGAATGTGGACAGAAGACAGTCAGCAGTTGTAACGCCTGCAGGCCGTGGGCATTCGGGGACAGGTCACTGTACATTTTATTTCAAGTACTTAGATCCACACTTACTATTCACAGTGTGATAGGTACTTTTATTTAAATTGAAGATCTAAAATATTTAAATTATCTTTTTTTTATAAAACTCTTATCTATTTAAAGATAAATCATATCCTATAATTAGTGGGATATGCCATTGATAATGGCTAGCTACTATTTAATTAGCCACGATTAATGAAAATCCCTTTAATGAGAATTTGAAATAAATTTTAAAACAAACACAAATAAAATTCAAAAGACACAAATAAATTTTAAAATAACGCAACTTAGTTTCAAAAAGCGCAAATAAAGTTTCAAAACACACAAATAAATTTGAAAAGACGCAAATAAATTTCAAAATACACAAATAAAGTTAAAAAATACAAATAGATTTCATAAAATGCAAATAAATTTGCCAAACAACTCAAAAAGATTTGTTCAAAAACTCAATTAAAATTTCAAAACGAAGATAAATTTTTCAGAAACTCAAATAAAGATAAATTTTCAAGAAAATCAGATAAAATTTTTAAAAACTCCGATAAAGATAAATTTTCCAAAAACTCAAATAAATTTTTCAGAAACTCAAATAAAGATAAATTTGCAAAAAACTTAGATAAATTTATCTGAGTTTTTGGAAAATTAATGAGTTTTTGGCAAATTTATCTTTATTTGAGTTTCTGAAAAATTTATCTGAGTTCTTAGCAAATTAATTTGAGTTTTTTAGAAACTTTGACAAATTTTCTAAACTTAGATAAATTTTTCAAAAGAAAAAGCCTGGTGCTATGTTTTAGGCTTCTGCCAACGGGTCAAAACAAAACAACCTAGAAAATGAAACAATAAAATCTCATTCCAAACTACTTATTTTCCAAAAGTCCCATAAAAATTTGAGACAGACTTACACGAAACGGAAAAAGGAAAGAAAAGGCAAATACAGCAATGGGTTTTTGTGTTATGTAGAACCCGTCGCCGGAGAAGGCCCGGACTGGTCGCGTTTCCATCGTTGAGCTATCGCCATTATGGCTGGTGTAGTTGGAGATGGCCGACTTTGATCTGCAGAGCTCTTTTGTGAATTCCCCGTTCTTAGAGAAGAAGACGGAAGGGGTTTTTCAGGACAACAGAGAATGAGAAAGAACTTGGCCTAGGAATGAGGGAGAGGAATGAAAGAGAACTTGGCCTAGGAATTAGAGAGAGTGGAAGATTTGAAAGTTTAAAATTCAAAGTTTTATGCTCAAACCGTTGAAAGGGGCAAATTAGTTGTGAAAATATATGATGTGGCATATTATGGACTTCTCACCAAAATATCTCCAGTTGTATAACCTATAAGTATTAGAGAAAAAGTTGTTAGACTGGAGCCCTAGAAGACCGTGCTTAGGGATTTGTGGCTAATTTATCCTAAAAGCATCAACTTGACATTCAACTAATAGCTCGAATTTGCATTGGATTGGGAGTTTATTTCGATTAATCAAATTAAGTTAGGATGCATGCGTTGGGTTGCCAGATAAAATAGCAAGGAGCTGTTCAGGGCTCATCTTATTTATTATCAATTGGATAAAAATTATCAATACAAACCATGAATCTGAGTAACAGAGTCTAATTTAAATGGAATTGTGTCAAACGGATCATGAGTCCAGCCTTCTAACTCATGTATAGTGACCTAACCCAGTGACCTTGAGTGGAGGAACTTGGACAAGTTTTTGAACTGACTCAATGCCCTTTAAAACTGAGTTGACTCAGTGGAGCTTGGACAGTCTAGTTGGGTTTTTGAACTTTGGTTGGGAAGGGAGACTGCTTATGTGGATGGGTCACTTGAGCTATTAGATGTATACTATAGTTAAATTAACCACTATTGTATTGTAGCTCTGTCCTGGTTGTAAATTTGGTTCTTTTCAAGTATTAGATGGTGTCCGACAAGAGTGTTGACAGGCTTGGAGATATGGTAGAATTAAATTTCATTGGCTTTTATTGTTGTAGATTGGCAACACTTGACATGTTGATTGGCTTGTTGATATGGTAGAAATAAATTTCATTTGATGTTGATATGGTAGATCTCTAGGTAAGAAATAAAAGGTGGAAATAAGATTTAGGGGTTGTCCACTATTATTGTCTTGAATTATGAATCAAACCACATAAAAAAGAAAAATAATATGAAGGTGATATTTGACAGATGGTGAGGGCATGAGTCTTCTTTATTTGTACTGCTGTTGAGGTCAGTTTTTATAAAATCAAGAATGGATTGGTTGGTTCAACTTGCTTGGACTAAAATAGCTTTTTATTAGTTCAAAACTGCCTAATTGATCCTGTGAATCAAGTGGTTTTGTAGATTAGTTACATTTTTGGAATTTTTATGAAGAAATCAGTCCTAAACTCTAATTACATAAATTGATTAAGAAAGATCATAAAATATCAAATTAGGGTGTTGTAAGCAGTCAAAAGATGAATTTGCCCCGGAACGATATAGTTAGGGCTCTTTTGTAAAGAAACCTTTATTAGATATTCCTCTTTTCTAAAGAAACCTTTATTGGAGTCTCCTTAGACAATATAATTGGCCTGATCTTTATTTCCCCTCTTCTCTTTTGCTCTTTATGAGTCAAAACCTCTCTTCTCCATTTTCATTTTCCATTTCCTTTCCAAAATCTACATGATCTAAATAGAGCAAATATATTATCTCTCTCAAGGTCATATTCAATTAGTAGTTGAAAAATACAGTTTTTACTATCAATTGCAAAAATAGATCCAGATCTAGGATACTCTCGCAAGGGCAGAGAACTTACTGTTGGAGTTGCAGGTACAACCTATAAGGCTTATTGAAAAAGATTATTAGTATGCATTTTTATATTTGTAATAGAATAGGTTCATCCGCTCCTCTATCTCTTGTCCATAGTTGAGACTGAGCCCATCATCTCTCTCTCGTCCATCAACCATCAAATTGAAAACTGTGAAGAAAAGGGAGAAAATAAATACTTGGGAAGAAGAAAGGATAGATTGTAAAGGAGACTTTTTTAAAATATATTTTTGAACGAGTCCTAATGATATCGTTCTCGACAAGAAAAAGGGAACAATTGGAAAGAGTTTTTAAAATGCGCCCTAACTGTGAGTGCCTAAATATTACGGACTTAGTTAGGCGAGTATAAAACTCTTAATGTTGCTGTTAAGCTTCTTTCGGGAAAGATTGAATGCCTGAAGACCTGAAAGGGAAGGAAGGAAACGAAGGTCAGAGGTCCTGGCTGCAGTCAGCCAAAGGCGCTTCGATGCCAAAAGCGAAGGAAGAGTAAATGGAGAAGAGAGGAGAGCTATGGGTGTTGGTTTTCACGCGTACCTTTTCATGGGTCTTACCCATGCATATATACAGGAGGAAGTCCTAGCAGACCGTACCCTTAGTGGAGGTAGGTGAAGATGGAAGTCTCATCAGCCCATACCTTATATCCTTAGTGGAGGTAGGTGGAGGTACTATCCCATCAGATCATTCCTCGATCTCTTGTATGGCTGCGGATATGACCGTTAGATAAGGTCAACGTCTTATCAGGCACATACCTTATTTGACAGCTCGTTCTGCAACGCCGCTGCACTATCATAGTAGCATATTTATGATTGATTGATACCTAGTACTGATACCGAGGTTAGTCATAGGCGTGTCCTGGCACTACTGCCGAGGTGCACAGGCCGAGACAAGCTCAGCAGGTACTCTTACCGAGGCTCGCTCGCGCTCGGTACAAGCCGGCACCGCTGTCGAACTGCATGAAGCCGAGATCAGGGCATGTTTGGCTGTACTTTTACCTAAACTAGGGCTGATCTTAGTATTATGGAAGACATCCCCCCCCCCCCCCCCCCCCCCCCCCCCCCCCACACACACACACACACAAAAGCTAACTAACAATATTGGTTCCATGGAAAATTGGTCTTTTGGCCACGTACGATACCCTAATTCGATGTTTTAGCGTCTTTTTTAATCAGTTCGTATAATTAGAGTTTAGGACTAATGTTTGCGTAAAAATCCCTATATTTTTTAAAGAAAGGGAAAAACCTAAGAACCAGCCAATGAGAAAATTTGGAAAAAAAAAACTATCTTTTTTCTCTTTTACTATAAGGAGGAATCAAATTAGAATCTCATATATTGTCACGACCCGGGCCCGAGATCTGATTACTTCGGACAGACCCCGAGTCGCGATGATCATACTTACTCCCGTAAATCCTGAATTAACCGAAGTTAAGACAAGACTCACAAGGGATATCAAAACATAAAACCTGTCAATGTACAATGTGCGGAAAACATGTATATATATATTGACTATACTTAACTTTACATCAGGCGTAAAGTTCATTTATACAAAATCATAGTTTACTAAAACCAACACTGCACATTTAAAATACAATGCAGTCGGTATCTAATTACATCCCAAAATTCATTATTACAAAAGTAATTGTTGGCATTCGCCCTTCGACTACGCCCACTCCGCTAAACCTCCTGGAGGTAACGGACGGGCCTCCTCCGCAGGCGGCGCGGCCTCGGCAGGACCGGCACGGGCATCTGGGCCTGTGACATCATCAATAACACGTGAACACGAAGGTTCAACAAGATACATGCATTTTCATGATTCTTCATGGTATTTAGCAATTCTATACAAGAATGTCATAATGTAAGAACTTAAACAGTTCTATATAACCTAATTCAGTTCCATAATAAATATCTATGTCAAGTCATATCTTTTCATTTCATTGATTCCAACGGAAGTAGTTTAAGCGCAAGGCGGAAGGGCAAACCATTCATGGCCTAGGCTTCAAGATTATTCAATTTAATTATGCACAAGGCGGAAGGGCAAACCATTCATGGCCGAGGCTTCAAGATTGTTTCACTTTTCATTACATGACTTATCACAAATGGTGGAAATTTTCCAGTGTCTTGATCAGAGAGCACTGGCATTCCACGAGGCTCCGGAACGCCCCTCACATCTACTGCAGCAGGAATTATTCATTTATTCACTTTACTGTCACCTTTAGTGACTTTCATTTCATTTCATTTCATTAATTCAATTCGTGCATTCTGTCATTTCGTGCATTATGTCAGTTCGTGCACTATGCTAATGAAGTTCACCTCTGTGTCACTTCATGGATTCTATTCATTTCTAATCAATTCTATTCACACTTCTAAGCCAAACAAACGAGTGAAGCGTTAGTTATCCAATGTACGTGTTATTTTCGATGAATATCACTTCATATATTTGATTTGTACATTGAGACGACCTTCGCTACACCTATGTAGGCTTAGATATTAACATGGAATAGCCTGTGCGTCTTAGGCTTCATTCCCATAATTTCTCTGAGTTTGACTCAGCTGTCGGTTGGCCTGTCAGCTGACCGACAACACAACGTCGGTTGACCTCTCGGTTAACCGACACTTTGTCGGTTCAAGTTCCAGAAGCTGGATTTTTCAGTCCACTCTCTGATACATTCGTCGGTCAGGCCTCGGTCATGTGTCGGCTGACCGAAGATACCATGTCGGTTCGAATTCCAGAGAGCTGGAATTCACTGAGACAGATTCCAGATCTGTCGGTTAGTCCGTCGGTTGACCTGTCGGTCGACCGATACTTCCATGTAGGCTGACCGACACAATGTCGGTCAGAATTCCAGAGAGCTGAAACTCTCCGAGACAACTCCCAGAGTTGTCGGTTAGTCTGTCGGTCAGGTGTCGGCTGACCGACACATGCCTAAAAGTTCAGTTCTGAACTTCAAATTTTCTGAAGTAAAACTCAAGGATTGGAGTCAAATGAACTCCATCCTTTCTAAAACTCTATAAATCACAAGAGTACATAAGTACTTGCCTCTTGTGAAGGTTGAATGGATAAAAACCTCTTTCTTGAGCTTGATTCCAAGAGAAAACCTTGATTCCAAGCTTCACACTTTCACAATTTGAAAACGAAGTTGGGGAAGATGAAGTGAAGGATGTAAGCTCCTTAAAAACACTTACAAACCCCTTGTCTGCTACTTGATTGAGTGAGAGTGGAAGGAAAGAAGAGAAAAGCAAGAGAAAATGGCTGCCTAGGGTTTGGAATGCTTTGGAAATGAGATGAATGATCTCATTTGAGTGACTTTAGCTTATATAAGCTAGTAAATTGCATTCAAGCCCATTAATTTCACTAAATTACAATTCGAGTCAAATGAAGGGTCATTTGACCGGATTCTCGTCAAACGACTTCGAGCCTATTACGAAAGTTGACGTACTCGTCAAGATACACGCGTTGGTATCAAGAGTTTCCGTATTCGACGAAATACGCGAAGATTCGTATTTACACAAAAGTCCCTTATTTCCATGTTTGAGTCTAAAACTCCATTTAAACCATGCAATTCTATTCCTTACCATTCTATTAAGTCCAATTCATTCATTTACGGCTAATTCCATATCATTTGGTCATAGACCACCATTAGTTCAATTAAATGTGGTTAATTAGCCTTAAACTCAATCAATTCACTTAATCTCTTCATTGTCCGTTCATTAATTTGGGACTAACTCCATTGAGTTTAGTCATCAAGTACTATTAAACTAGTTAAACATGGTTAACTAGCACTAAATTCAATTAACTAGAGTTAATCTTGATTAACTCGGGACGGGACCTTACATATATGCACCTATGTTAACTAGCAAGCTAAATCTAGGGACAAATATAGTTCCATCAAAGACAACTTCAGTTAAGATTAATGAAGAATTAGAACATCTATCTAATATATTGGGCCTGCTTAGAATACATAAGAATTGAAGACATGGGAATTCACGGTCAAATGAGCTTCACGGGAGGACTATTAAATAGGTGAGAAGTGAAGGATATGAGGTCAAAGTGAGAGGTGAAGGTATAAGATGGAGATATAGATGAGAATTTGACTTCCTGGATATTGAATTACTAGGGTGATAGCTAGGTACTCATTCCCCATCTTCTCTTATTCACTTTCCATCACCATTAAGAAAGTTCACCATTAAAAAAAATCAATTGAAGGGGATGTTATTTGATGATATCATTTTTGGATGGCTATGTTTGACTCTTCATTTTTAACTACTTACCAATACAATGCTAGGAATGTAATTAACCATGTACCAACTCTAAAGTTTAAGCTGATAGGTAGAAGGCCCATACAGGTATATTAAGACATGTCAAGCCTATTACTTAGGCGATGTGGGACTTCCACACAAGAATAATGGGGTTGAAACCTACTCTGATACCATATAATAAACTATGTGCCAACCCAAAAGCTTAAGCTGATAAGTGGAAAGCCCATATAGGTATATTAAGATATGTCAAACTTATTATTTAGGCGATGTGGGATGTGGGACTTTCCAACAAGGAATTCCATTACATGAAACAAATAGGTCCTTGTGGAAGTGTTTGGATGCACCTTAGTCGGAATTGTTTAAGCCTTCTTTTACCTTCGTGAAGTTAAACATTTTTATGGAAGCATTCTGATGCACCCTAGTTGCAATTGTTTGTGCCTTCTTTAAGAGGTGAAAAACCCCACTTTGAGCTTTTTTTTTTTCTTTCTTTATTTTTTTTTGGGAATTGCTTGAGGATTAACCATCCATAAAGCTCAAAACAATGGAATGAATGATAAATAGATTTAGGGAATAAGGGTACTTTTTGTTCTGACCATCCATTTTATGATCTTTAAAGAGATGGTTTATGGATTGCCTACTTAGATGGTTTATCGATTGCCTACTTACCAATGTCAACTTAAATGGCAGACAAATGCCCTATTTGCAATAAAATACATAGGAATGGATGGTGAAATGAGTCCTTACAAAGGAGTTAAGAGGTGAGGTGTGAAAGATGCGAGGTGAGGGGTGAAAGATATAATATGGAGATGTAGATGGACCTTCACATCCCCACGTATCGAATTAGTAGGGTGATGGCCCGGTTTTCATTTCTTTTCTTCTTTAAACTATATTTTTCTAGAAGGAAAAAGTAAGCTGTTATTGTTTTTTAGAAATTCACCTTTGACATTACTTTTAACCACTCAAGATATGAATCACATGTATTTTTTCTTTACAGATTCTCCACAGCCATTTAATATCTTTCACCCATCACCTCTGTAATAACTCTTATATTTTCTCATTTTAACATAAATTTGTTCGCATTCTTTGCAAACCAACAAGCCCTAGGCCCATTCTTTCTTTGGTATCATTGGCA
This sequence comes from Umbellularia californica, assembly GCA_028538565.1. Taxonomy (NCBI): domain Eukaryota; kingdom Viridiplantae; phylum Streptophyta; class Magnoliopsida; order Laurales; family Lauraceae; genus Umbellularia; species Umbellularia californica. The sequence goes on from JAPQWN010000003.1 coordinate 98,019,169, forward strand.
CCTAAGACCTAAGTACTGTCGAGTTATGAACACCCAATATCAGCGACCCACTTCATTTATCAGTTTCATCTATTGGTCACTTTTTAGAATACTAGTTAAAATAGAAAAGAGTTTCTAATCACATTTTAACACAAATATTCAAACGGTGGCTGTAAATTCAATTGGATTGAAATTTGACTACAAAGCAAAACATTGTGAACATTAATTCTGATGATCTATTGATGATTTTATCATGATGAGAGACCATGGACTGCAAAACACAAATTAAAATGCATCCAAATCTCTTCCATTTCTGATGACCATTGATTCATGGCCTTCATTATCAGCCTCACCAAAAGACTGAAAGGAACAAACCCTCTCTTCCTCCCTCTTCTCCTACCCCAAATCCTCCACCCACCACTCCCTCCTTCCTCTCCCACACTACCCATCTGCTGTTTCTCTACAACTCCAAAAACCCACCTCCCAAAAGACCCTTTCTTTCCTCTTAACTCCTCTCCAAATCACTGTTTCAATGAAAGCAGCGATTTTGAGGCAGTAGAGACCGAGCCCTGCACGTTTTCCTTTCATTCCTCTGCAACTTCAAAAACCCACCTGTCAAAAGATCCTTTTTTTCCTCTTGAGTCCTCTCCAAGTGACTATTTGTATGGGAAGGGCGATTTTGAGGCAGATGATGCCGAAGTCTGCAGTTATTCCTCTGCACCCACAAAAACCCACCTCCCAAAAGACCCTTTCTCTCCTCTTGACCCCTCTCCCAATCACTATTTCTATGAAAGCAGCGATTTTGAGGGAGATGAGACCGAACCCTGCTGTGATTCAGAGCTTCATGGGTTCCTTCAGATTCTATCCCAAACCAAGCAGTTCTCCTCGGATGAAGATGCCTTGCAGATTCTGCGAGCATCGGGCGTTCGACCCAGTAGCAGTTTGGTCTATTCTGCAATGTGGGAGTTGAGGAAGGAATGGAAATTGGCCTTTTTGGCCTTCCGCTGGGGTGAGAAGTGCAGTTCCAACAGCTTGGAAGCTTGGAATTTGATGGTGTGGATATTGGGGAAGCAGAGAAGGTTCGATATCGCGTGGCGTTTGGTGCGAGACATGCATCGAACGGCCATGGCGACCCGTGGGGCTCTGCTGATCATGATAAAGAGGTGAGCTTCTTGCCATAATCTGATTTGATTTGTTTATCCACATTCTTCATTTGTTGGGACACTGTTTGGATGGGAGAGAGCTTCCCTTAGAATCTTAATTATTTTCAGTTGTAATTATCTTAATATGAACTCTTTGAATGTGCTCCATTGGTTGGAAATCATGACTTGTAATTGCTGGTTTTCATCAGAAGGCTAGGATCGATTGGGGTACCAGATCAACAGCTTATATTATTGGAAATGTGGGCCCCACTGCTAGAATTGCCATTGGGGAGGGAAAGGAAAATCATTTGTTTGTTGTTGTTGTTGTGTTGATTCACAGTCAAAATGTGCATGAAATTGGTTTCTTTGTTTCTCTTTTTGATGATTTTCATAGCAATTCCTATTTTGGATGGTCTCATCAACTTCTGAAGAAGAATTATCTTGGGTTCATTTCTTCTTGTTTGTATGATGGACTTGCATTGGTCCCAAGGAAGTTTTGCGTACTTGAGATTTTCTTATGTGTTTCCAAGGTATGGAATTAGTCATCTGCCTCACAGTGATGGCATATTGGTTTTACAGTTTTTATATTTTATGATATGGAAGATAAATGGTTTAAGGCTTTGATGATGATGGTGATATTTTAGGATTTTGAGTGAGTTTGTACTTGGTATCACAACTCTCTTTGGCATCCAAATTATTCTTTTGTAATTCTTTGATGTTGGTTCTAAATATTGTCTATCTATCTGTCTTGTGTTCCAAATGAAGATGTGGCGAGAAGTAGTCTTATTTGTTTACTTATGGTGTTGGATGAAGATTAAGTCCTTGCTTTCACTTGGCTTGTTTTGCAGTTTGGTAGTTGTTCGAGTGTCAAATGGCACAGACCTGCTGTTTTCTGATTACAATTAGACCATGTTTCTGCTCCTTCCATATAAATATTGGTGCTGGTTTTATTATTTATTTATTTATTTTTGGCTAGGTTGGCCCACTGGGAAGGAGTGATACTATCCACCTAAAGACCTAGGGATCGATCCCGGGGCATGTTTGTGACACCAAGGTGACGACACCACTTAACCATGGGTGTGCTGGCGGTTTTGTTTTCTTCTTTGCAATCTGATGAATTGTATTCTTTTTTTAAATTGTTGATCTATTGAAAACTCCCTTTTCTTGTCATTGTTGGGTAATGAAGCTCTCCGACCTTATTGTTAGGTCTATTTTGTGGTTGATATTTCACTTCAGGACTGTTTGTTTGCAAAGAATCATAGGAATTCAATAGATAGTTCTTGGCATAAGTAGTTAACAATGAAGACCAAAAGTGAATATACAAATATGAGCATCAAATAAAACTTAATCAAGGGAAGATGGAAAATAATACCCAACCATTACCCTATTAATTCAAGTCCTAGGAAACTCAAGGTCCCATCTACATTTCCAATCTTCTTTTATCACTTAAGATTTTTGTTCATGAAGAATTGCTGAATTATAAGAAGTATACTTCTTATGAATGCAGACCATTTTAATTTTGTTCATCTTATAGTAATTTTTGGTTTATTTTGGCTCCTTTGGGGGCTTTATAGGTATGCTGCCGCAAATGATGCAGGAAAAGCCATCAAAACATTTCAGGCTATGGAGAAGTTCAAAGTAACTGCAGACTCCACATCATTTTACACCCTTCTTCGTGCTCTATGTAAACATGCGAATATTGAGGAAGCCGAAGAATTGATGTTTTCGAGCAAGAAGCTTTTCCCATTAGAAACAGAGAGTTTCAACATAATCTTAAACGGCTGGTGTAATATTATCGTTGACGTGGTGGAAGCAAAAAGAGTGTGGAGGGAAATGTCAAATTGCTGCATAACTCCAGATGGTACTTCTTATACCCACTTGATAAACTGCTACTCGAAGGTTGGCAATCTCTTTGATTCTTTGAGACTTTATGATGAAATGAAGAAGAGGGGCTGGGTTCCTGAACTTGTGGTTTACAATTCTCTTATATATGTAATGACAAGAGAAAATTGCCTGAAGGAAGCACAGAATCTGCTTGATAAAATCATAGAGATGGGTATGAAACCGGACTCGTCCACTTATAATTCTATTATTTATCCTCTATGTGAAGCAGAGAAGCTTGAAGAGGCACGGATTGTATACAATGACATGATGAAGAAGGGACTCAACCCAACGATTGGAACATACCATGCACTTGCCAAGGTAGAAAATATGATCGGAACGTTGAAACTGATGAACAGGATGCGAGAAGTTGGGTGTGGCCCAAACAGCTTAACTTTTCTCTTGATTCTTAATAAATTATTCAAGTGGGGCCTGCCAGAGAAAGCTTTGAAAATATGGACTGAAATGAAGAAGTATGATGTACACCCTGATTCAGCACATTATTTGGCATTGATACAAGGATTGGCATCATGTGGCTGGCTTAATAAAGCTAAGGAATTTTATGTTGAGATGAAATCTAGAGGGTTTCCTGGTGATCCTAAGCTTGAGAAGCTGTTAAAGGAGTTGGAAGGCAATAATAAAAGTCATGGAGAAGGTAAAGGGAGGCATAAGAAGGGAGACATCCATTTGAGTAGTAGAAGAGGTAGCACATCAGGAATGAGAACTAGGAGACCAGCCAAGAAATTGTGGGATCAATCTTGCGACGAAACTGAGAAAAACAAGGAGCACCAGGAAAGAGAAATTGCGCAAATGATAAAGCATTTAAGAGTCAAGGGGGTATAAAATTTAAAATTCGGTGCTATTACAGTTTCTCATGCCATTTTGTAGAAAAGCCACAGAATGGATAAAAATCAAGGTGATGATGGAGGTAAGTACAATAGAGTGTTAAGTGCATCCATGTGCAGTCCAGTAATTTTTTGGTGCATTTTTTTTTATACCCCAGCCTAGGGTGCATTTGGAGGTACAACAATTGTAATTTGAATATTTTGGCAGAAGAGATTGTTATCCATCTTTCTATGGATAATTGGATATGCAAAAGATGGAAATAGCAAAACATGCCATATGGGTTTTCTTGCCTTTCTACCCCAATCCACATTACAGCCAATCAACTATATTTACCTAGGCAAAGTTAATAACCAAATTGCACCTGATATGGTTCTATCTATGCATAGTCTCAGATCAACAGCAGAGAGGTTTTTTTTTTTTTTTTTCATCTTAAAAAAAAGGGCCCGGACAAGTATGACTAGAGAGCATTGAGATGAAAATGAAGAGTAAAAAATTGGGATATGCTGTGCCTTTATCAAGATACACTGAATATTTTTTCTTTTTAAATTTATTCTTATATTTTTAACAAAATATTGTAAAATATCTATGACATTGTCACTCTTTGATCTTACTGTCCACTCCAACTTTTCTCCTCATCCAGACCTTCAGAGCACTGTCCTTCACATCATACACATTTCTCTAGTCTTAAGGTTTGTGTCCCACACATTCTTAATGGAAAGGTTTTTGTGCTTTGATTGGTCCTTCAAAAACCATGCTTATTTGAGTACCATCTTTGCATAGGCCCACAATAACTAGTTCATGAAATGAAGGACCACAATGAATAACATTTAAAAAAGAAAAAAACTGATGTTATATGTGTTGGGCAGCTTGGATCATGATGATTCATGATAAGTTGCAAGTTGGAGGTGCAACACATTTAATAAGAAAAACCCAAACCCATTTAATAAATGAGAACTTGGATCTGACTAAAATTTTTTTTTCAAACCACAAACATGTGTGCATGAGTTAGTTTGAGATAGTGCCCGCACAGAAAATAATAACAAAGAACTTTTCTTAATAAAATTGTATACAATTCATTCAATACAAATATAGTTTGAATACATATAAATCAAGCTATGTGGGGATATGTGTTTAGATTGTCTGATGCAAGTCTAGACTCATAATGCTTAACATCTCCGACCGTTCCTTTTAATGACCTTGTAATACTTAAACTTTTCGATGAATTGGAGTTAGAATTTGGAGCAAAACAACCCACCAAGTGTAACAAGGTGGACTTGGTTTAGAAAATCAAGCAATCCGGCATAGTTTTCCCATTGTACCATAAAAAATCTATGTGGATGGGCATTAAAGAGCTACTAAATACCAATGCTATAAGGCTAAAATTAACATTGAGGGCAAGCAATGTTTGGCTACTCTACTAATAGAGTCTAGTAAAGTAAAGTCCCAATATCTAAAAAAAATTGTCACATCAAGAGAACTTTAATTCAAAGTTTTCACAATTTTCTTTAAAAAAAAAAAAAAAAAACCAATATCATTTCTCCGCTAAAAGGCAAAAAAACTCAACTTTTCTATACAAAAGGTCAAAAAGATTCATACCAAACAACTAAAAATAAAATACCATTATAATCCACTTATATTCTATTCATTCTTCAAAATAATCTTTACTTCACTCTACTCTATTAGTAAGTTTCCCAAACAGACGTGCAAAGTTCTTCAAGAGTGCACATGGGAGGAATATTGATTTGAAGATGGAAAATCTCCTTCAAATAACCCCAAGAAGAGGTATTTATAGCCTTCAAAGGCTTAGAAACAATTCTAGAGCAATTTTCTATGATCTGAAGTAATTTAAACACGTTTGCATGCATATTGGAGGACCTTAGAACTTGATTGTGGCCTAACAATGTCAGGTTTTAATTTTGCTTGCTGGAAAAGGATGTGCACTACTTGTAACTGCTCCTAATAGGGGCTCTAGTATCTGCACATGCTTAATTCCAGGGCCACTAGATTCTTATCAATCTCAAAACCTCCAAGGGCCAAAATGTGTACAATGGATTGAAAAAGGTTTTAAGTTTGTGGGAAAGTCTTAAACAAGCTTAATTAAGTTGATCATGGCCAAGTAAACCAAAAGGTTTTGGGACCAAACCATCTTCATCAAGTTCTAAAATTTCTTCTTAGCAGTAGAATGACATTGAATGGCTTCAAAAGGTCCTGAAACCAAGGAGGGTCCCTCTAGTAGTACTAAATCGGTTAACATAGGTCAAGTGGACCAAATTGTCAGATTTTTTGATGTAATTGGCCCACACCAGTTTCCAGGAATTCTTGCGAGCCTAGAATTCTAAAACATTGATATGGCCTAATAAAAGGCTACAAAATCCATGGAAAACCATTTATCTTGGCCAAAATAGGTTAATTATGTCTTAGATGGATAAAAATCAATCAGTTTTGGAGGCCAATGAAAGCCCACATCAATTTTTAGGGTTTTCAGTGACCTTGAAATTCAAAGTGTTGAAAAAGACCTCAAAAGGTTCCAAAATGAATGGGAAGCCATTTAATTCAGCTAAATAGGTTAATTAAAGCTTCAATGGACTAAATCAACGGGTTCTAGGTAGGAATGTAAATGGGTCGGTTTCGACCGGGTGAATAGGAATCGTTAATGAGAAAATGGAACCGGAACTGATTCCATATATGGGACGGGTCCGGGTCTAGGAAGAGAATGATATGGAAAAGAAAAAAAAAATTTAGATTATTGGTGGGATTTTTGCAAATTGAGATAATATGTCAGGTCCACGGGTCGGAACCAAGGTGGAATCGGACCCAGACCCATTTAAGTCACGGGTCCAAAAAAGGACCCTGGCCCAGACCTGTTTACTTATCAGGGCCTAAACAAGGACCCAAACCCGATTTTTAATGGATCAGAACCTCCGGATAATCGCGGACAAAACCATTTACATCCCATAGTTCTTGGCCCGATTAGCTTATATTAGTTTCTAGGCTCATTTTTTTAGCAACTTGAAATTCGAAATACTCGAAAAGGCTTCAAAAGGATCTGAAATTAAAAAAAAAGACCCTCTAGTAAGAGTAAATAAGCTAATCATAGATCAAGTTGACCATAACCAATTGGTTTTGCGACTAAATAACTCATATCCATTTCCATCCCCAGACCCTATATTTTAAGGTTTGTAAAAGTCCTCAAAAGGCTTTAAAATTAGAGGAGCACCATCCTCTAATAAAACCAAACAGATGAATCATGTGTTAAATGGACAAAGAACATGAGTTTTGGAATCAAAATGAATCAGTTCAATTTCTAAGGATTTTTACAACCCTGGAGCCTTAGTGGCTTTAAACACTTTAGAATCACTAATAGACCCCCAATGAGGCCTGCTAGATTAGATGAGCAAGAAATCAAATACTTATGGGCCTCAACTATGGGTTGAAATAATTCGGGCCCTCTTCTGGGTTCGTGACGATATCTTTGGGCCCATACTTGAAAAAAATGACATTTTCATTCCAATACACAAGTTAAATTAAACACTTTCACTATGACACTTGATCATATTTAATTAATAAAAATATGTTCATAAAATGAGTATTGTATGACCAAGTTCATATTAGGGAGTGTCATAAATTTGTTGTGGTTATTCAAATTCACATTTTTGCATGATTTATGAATGATGGCACAACACTATAAAAATACATATTTCCTTCTCTTATACATTCATAATTATGTTCAAAGATTTTTTAATTGGTGAGATAGCAAGATAAAAAAAAATCTAGAGAATTATTAAGATATTGGAAGAAAACTAAAAGAAAGGTAATATGTTGGACTTCATTTTTCTATATATATTGGATATTTTTTAAAGGATCATATTTGTTTGATTTATGTCTAAGAGGTTGTGAGACTCTTTTCAATTTATTTGTATGAATAGCTGTGGTTTTTTTTTTTTTTTTTTTTTTTTTTTTGTGTGTGTGTGTTTTCATCTACCTTTATTATATTGGTAATCAAGATGTTGTGGTGTTTTGCCTTTTGTTTTAAAACAAATTATAATGAATCTAATGACATATTCTATGTTACTTATATTGTTATAGTGATATATTGTTAACTCTATATTAAAAGACATTTTACCTTTTGTTACATTCATAATATATATTTAAACATTTTTGAAGTACTTCGTTAAGAGCTAAATTGAAAAATAGTAATTTAAAAAACATTGGAAAACCAAAAAGTTATAGTGGCAGTGGAAAAGGATGCAAAAGAAAGTAGAGATCCTTTATTCATGTTTTGTTGTTGTTTGATTCAACTCACACACTCTGCACAAGTCTTTAACCATCAACACTAAAAGTAAATAAGAGAGCTAAATATTAAGCACCCAAAAAAAGACTGAATCAAACAGTCATTCTATGCACCTCACCTCCTACCTCCTTATCCTTTTAAAACTCAGTTTCAATTTCAATGACAGATCTTGCCTCCACTGTTGGTATTTCATTGACAGACTGATTTTCCTAGGAATTATTCTATTCTCCTGCCTCTGCATTTTATAATTGTGCCTCCTCCTGATATGAGCTGAAACACTCTTTCTCAGATGAAGTCCCAATCAGTCTCTTCCATTTTGCAGTCATTAAAGGAAAAGAATTGGCCCCCTGTTTCTTCCTATCCACCTTGACACATATTTCTGATTTTATCTGCATAGGATGCCCTTTATCCCCACAGCTTGAATTCTCCACTGACAGTCCTGGATTACATGTTGGTGTCCCTGAAAATTCCTTCTCAGCATCCTCCCTACTTAGCTCCTTATAGCATTTTATGACAAGAGTTTCATCATCCTTGTCTTTAGATTCTCTCTGCATGGAGCAAAGGCTTCTTTATTGGTCTTCTCCAATTTCTGTTTGTGTCCTTCCACCTGCGTTTTTATTTTTTGGCCAGAACAGCATTCCTTGGGTGAAACATCTAGTCTTTTTTTGACCCCAGACACAGAAAACTCATCATGATTGGATTGGGTCAAGCCCACATGCAGTCCATCATAATTTTCTGGTTGGGCCAACCCATAAAAAAACTGGGTCAGGTAAACCACCTATGTGACTCATCTGATGCATACCCCAGCCCAGTTTTTTTTTTTTGGAAGGGCTAGTTGGCTTACTTCTGGGTATAATTCCAGCCAATCGCTTGATATCAGGAATCTATCCAATCTTGATAAAATGGCGGTCTCTGATGATTGCACCTTTCATGGGAAGATCCACGAGTGCTTGTGAGTTAATCCAATAAGGACTTCATATCTTCTGTCATGCTGCCTGATCCTGATTTTTCTCTAGAGAACCTAACTATGTTCCAATCTCCTCCAATACAGCATGCACCCTCCCATCTTCCTCTTATCTCTTCCAACTCTTTCCACGCATCTTTTCTTCCCTGGCTGTCATTTGGGTCATAGACCGAAGTTATCAACCATGTGACTTTAATTTGTTACACAGGTCCTCTACTACCACTGAAGTTATCAACCATATCCAGCCCAGTTGTTTACCACACTTAAAACACATGATGAGGGATAACCTCACACGTGTCCGCGGCCCCTTTTGTTGTACCATCTTTCGGCGATAAACTTGACAAACCTGATTTTGAAATGAACACGTTCAGAACCTTTTTGCAAACCTGGAACACGTTCCTCTCAACCAGTATACTAGAGTGAACTCTGGCCTATTATTTACGAAAACTGTGGTAATGTTCTCACAACCTCCCATCCTCAGCTTATGTAGGTCTAGATATCCTAAGTTGAGCTCGGGATCATTAATGGCATCAATCCTGACTTTTTTTTTCTCTTATGGAAGAACAGTGGGTGAAGCAGGAGAGCCCTGGACCCCGAATGAGTATGAAACACTAATACATCTGTACTGGATAATGCGCCGAAGGTTTTTTTTTTGTGAGCTGATAACTTTAATGTTTTTTATTTTTATTTTTTATTTATTTTTAATTAAAGTTGTTGCGGCAGGTGAAAAAAGATCTCTGAGTATCTAGCACCGAGAAGCAGCGAGGCCTACAGACGTCGCTACCAGGATTATTTGCGAGACTATAATGTCCTATTTTCACTAGCTGAAAACCAGATGATACTCCTACAGTATGTCCCATTTTCACCAGCTGAAAACGAGATAATACTCCTACAGGGCAACAACGACCTCTCCCATTTTGGCAAATCAACTGAAACTTGCGACAAGAGTTTGGCAGGCGCCGGCACACCTAAATGGTGGAGCATTAGTATCTTCATTTTGCAGCACGGGCAGCTGCTCATCCACCCTAATGGCTTGGAGATGTAATGCATGTTTTGTGCATAGTATCGGTCTCCTTCACTACTTTCTCCTTAACTCCTTTTCAGTTTTGACTCAACGGTGACAAGTATGCATACACGCTGGTCATCTCAGCCGTTATATGGGATTAACATCACCCCTTCTTTCATTCTTATTCTTTTCATATGTACATATGACAACTAGTATACAACCCTTCTTTTATGTACATATAACAACTTTAACTGTTCTTTTGACTCTAGTTATAAACAACATATTGTTGCCCATGTCTAGACCTTGAAATCTTTTTGAAGATTCTTTTAAGGCATACAATTGAAACTTTACCTGATAATCTTTGGAAGATGTTTTTCAGACATGCAATTCAAACTGTAACTACTATGCTTCTTGTCTTGAATGAAGAAACTTTACCTGATAATCTTTGGAAGATGTTTTTCAGACATGCAATTGAAAGTGTAACTATGCTTCTTGTCTTGAATGAAGTAATGAGGGCTGTACATAAAATTGTCAAAAACAATTTTCCTCTTTGTGTGGAATCCTCTCACCGCATAAACGTGCCCTTAAAACTCAAGTGATTCTTTTTTTTTTTTTTTTCAGATTTCCCAAATTCCTTTATTTTCTAATCAATCTCTATCCTGCATGAACTTTATTACACCTGACCCGTAGACCAGTTAACCACATACTGACCACAGAACATCATGTAAGGGAAGAGAAGTCATCAGACAAACAGCCCCTGGGATTCTTTCTTTTGTTCATTTGTCCCTAAGCATCTTTGACGATACATTTACGTGTAAAGCTATTTCCCCAATTTATTATTATTATTAGCAGTATAGTATAGTATACCATGTCCTTTTACAGAGGAGTATCACTTTTCCCCACTTTATAAAAAGTTCTTACTTCATGCATTACTCTCTCAGAATTTGCATCCACCAAACCCTGTCTTCATTCAACATTTCTAGGCCATGTTAACAGAGAAAACTTTGTTTGTGTGGTTTCCATTTGGCTCTTGCAACAAATACAACCAAAGGGCCTGCTCTAGTATAGAATGTGATGGATCTCCATTCACAATGTGAGAATGGTATGATATTAGTTATTTGTTCACCATCATCATTGAAAGTTGAAACCTGATACATTTGAGATTGGCTATGTGAGTTGTGCTTTTCCTTCCACTCAATCCTTGAAAGCTTGAAAGCTATGTTATCTGTGACTCCACTTCACAATCTAACATGTCTTTTAGACGGTCATACTTTTGATTTTCCTAAGAACATTCTGATGGGATTGCAATGGTCCCCTCTTCAAGTGGGGACTTTCTCCCTCCCGAGGGGCCTTAACTCCAAAGTTCTTATAGTTGTTTTAAAACGCGTCATGTTGAATGTTGGGTACTACCGAAGCACTCCACCTATACCCATGCACATTCCCCTTTCTTTACCTATAACCATACAGATTCCCCTTTCTTAGGTCACATGATCACTTGATTTGATCTTGCCTCAAGCGGATTGGGGTATAACATGTATGATCAGTTGCTCACTTGTGAGTGAAATATGCAAAAACTTAATATCATCACGTCTAATTCCAAATTATTTAATCTCCTACTTCAAACTTCAAATATTATCCTAACATATCTATTTAAAATAGAGATAGAACTTCTAGTAGATTAGATGGCTTCAGATACAATTTTGTCAATTCTGTACTAAGCTTATTCCATTTCCTTTCCTTACTTCACGAGCCTCATTCCATCATTTCTGACATCAAAGATCATTGCCTCATTATATTGGAATGAACTGTTTAAAACCACCACTTTAGACAAAATGACTGGCAAAATTCAATAAAATTTGGTTTTTCCAGAGATGCTGACCACATCCAATAAGGTTTTTCTCTTAAAAACAAAGAAAACGCCGGCGAAAATATTTAAATGCCCCTTGTAGATCAAGGCTGTTCAACCCTGTGATCAATATACTATGATCCTTCATATGATATGTTCCCTCAAAGAAGGGCCTATAATAGAGAATTCTTTGTACAAAGAACTACATGCAACCAAACATGTCACTGTTACTATGATAATATGAAGAAACATGGTGTTCCAAATTGAAGAAAGCAAGAAAGCGACATTAGTAACGTATTTTAGGTGTATACCACACCCACGGGTCTTCCTGGAAAGAGAGACTTGGGCACGACTCCCATTTTCCATCTTCTAAAGAGAAGACGTTAGTAGTGTAGGGAGGTCCCGCTGCGAAATCTTTGTAATAGATGCAACTGCCTTTCAAATTCAAGGAAGGAAAGTCCTCCACAGAAAAGCACCTGGGGAAGTGATTAACCAAGAAGATCACTGCATCGCCAATGCTTTTAACCTTAACCAAATTCCATCTTGAATCTAACTTGAATACATGAAATGCTGTGGTTACCTTCCCTCTACGTCGGTAGGATTTCATTTCATGGATGATCAAGTAAAGCTCCCCACACCATTCGATCAGCGACTTTATAATTTCATCACAATCGACTCTGTGCTTACCAAACACAGGAGCTCGTAAGAAATGCCTTTCAGCTCTTAGTTTAAGATGATGATCCGAGTCCAAGACCAGCTCCAAGATGTTGATTCTTAGGCTGCAACACTCCATGGCAATGAATGAGCCATTATAAAATATGATCTCATCGTAGTCAAAACGTTCGAGTCCGTTAAAATGTTGTCGAGTCCATGACCGATCACCCAATCTGCATACATAAAGATTATGTAATCTATCAACAGCTACCACAAAACAGTTATTGTTGTTGGCCCCATCATTTGAAATAGGAGCTGATGACGGATGAACTCGATATATATGAGGCAACGGCACAATTTGTGGATCCACTGAGTCATTTATAACTGTGTCTGGAAGGTGAATTTTAGCTTTCGACAAGGGATCTATAATGAAGACCAGTCTTTTAATATCTAAAGGTCCGCCATGCATCACCAGCCAACCCTCAAAAGATCCACAACAACGCAACCCTTGAGCTTCTGGTAGGTGCAGTGTGTGAGTCATGCCATCTGAAAGACTGAAGAATCTGCGGTCGCTTTTGCTTTTGCAATCATTAGAGAGCATAAACCATGGGAACTGGGGACTTGCCATAAGGCAACAACGTTGTGCGACCCATCTCCACAACCGACAGACGGCACTGAACCATATGCGAGTGACTGAATCATTTAAGTGATTAAATACCAGTTCCAAGACATCAAGATTTAAAGATCCAAATCCCAATTCTTCTTCCCTAGCTATATTCATATTTTTTCTGCGCTTTTCATCCATATATTTATGTCTCGGTAGCTTAGGATAAGTAGTAAGATGATATTGGAGCCATTCAAGCACAGGCAAGTGAAGGTGGTGTAAACAACCTTTTCTAGCTATCAGAGTATAGTGACGTCCTTCCAATTGAATGAAGCGTTCATCTGAAAAATAAATCATATCATAGAACCATTATAATCAATTTCCAGCTATGTAGGGTATTAGAGGATACAAATAAATAAAACGAATGAATCAGAACAATTGTATAAAGGAAAAGCAGGGGCTGCACTAACTTGTAGTGAGACTACTACAAAAGTGGAAATAACATTTATTTTCTTATATGAAGCTAGCTCTTATTGCCAAAATTTGTCACCTTCTTTCATTTTCATCACAAAACTAAACTCAAGTAAAAGTTACAAAGAACCAGCTGGAAGGGTCTCTATCCCTCATGAAGGGTGGATCCAATCGACTCGGTCACACATTTTCGAGCCATACCAACAAAGTCTTAGTGCATTGGGGTTGCCTAGGATCTTCAAACAAGGCTAAGAGAGGTTTTCCTCACCAGCAACATTTATATAAAGTAGTCTCAAAATCTTGGCTCCTAATTAGAGATATAGTGTTCTAATTAGATTGGTCAAGAATCTTTTGACTCTTAATTAGAGATTTTGATCTCTAACTAAGGCTCCTAAAGATTTTGATTTACACATCTTTCTAAAACTGAGAAAATCATGATTAATTATTTCTCTTAAGATAGAACTTCATATACTCCTAGATTGGCATGTGAAATAACCATAGTGCCTTCTTTCAACATGTGACTAATTAAACAGTTAGAGCCTATTTGTTTGCATAAAACACATAGGAATTCATGATGAAATAAGACGCACAAAAGAACTATTAAAAAAGCAAGGAGTAAAGCATATAAGGTGGAGTTAATTTCCTTGGTATTGAATTACTATGGTGATGGTTGGGTATCTATTTCCTATCTTTCCTTGATTCAATTTCCATTAAAGAGGAGGTTAATTCACAGTCATTTTTGGATATTTATTTTTCTTTCTTCATTTTTAACCACTTATAAAAATTAAAAAAAAAAAAACACAACAATATAGGTATTACATTACATGAAACAAGCAAGCCTACTGGTAATTAGGCTAGGCTTATGCTAGTCTTTTTTGAGCCGGATAAGTCTCTTTTGGTGATGGCCCCCCTCTCTCTATAGTTCTATCACCAATTTGCATTTTATAATTATATATTTACATATCTTTCCCTCTCTTTTAGAATATAAGAGTTATAATAAATCTTGTAAAATTAATCAATTAAAAAGATGAAAAGTCTTGATCCAGTCCACCTCCTTATCCCTTGAACAAGTTCAAAAAAAATAATAAAAAAAAAATGTTTAGTGATCTTGATTGCTGAATAAAATGCAAGAAACATCATCTTATGATGAGAAGTGTCGGAAATCAAACAAAATTAAACCATACCCCAAGTTCTATGTTGAAGGTCAGGAGCCCATATCTCATTGCAAGGCTAGAGGATATGTGAATCCCCACTCCAAGAAGGAAGTCTCCTCACCACTATCATGGGCAATTTAGACACATTCAAAATACAATGGCTTGTGATTCACAATTATTAATTCAGGTTCCACACCATACGAGGTGTGCAAATCAAACATATAACAAAAGCAAATGGAAGTTAAGTTTGACTCAGGTATGGAAAGAGTTACGAATTTTCAAGTTTCAAACAATGTGACAAGCTTGGGTTTTGACCTTTGTTCACTATCCAACTTTTTGTGAGTTTGTCATAATTCAGTTTAACTCCAAATTTGAACTGTAGACACTAGACACATGTGGATAGACTCTTAAAAATTCAAATTCACTGTTTGGATTTTCATAATTTTCCAAAAGGGAACTTATCAAGAAACTAGACTTTAAAATACAACTATAATAATGAAATACAGTGTGATTTTATGGAAAACAGAATTTTCATTGAAAATTCAAAATTCATTGTGACAAATCCCCATACGAAATTCTTAAAATATTCTAGGAATCTCCAAATATTGCAAGAGTAGATCCATTTGAAAGCTAACTCGATGAACTACAACTTTCATGTTTTCACCGGAACCAAGAACATAACATATTTTTCCCAGAAATTCATCGAATATAGCAATACAGGTTCTATAATCTATACTGGACTGTTTTGACACTTTCCATGAAACTGCTATATCACTCAAATCATAGTGAATCTGAAGATGAGTTCTGCAAGAAACTTGGAGTACTCGATGGACAAACAACATAACAAATTTCCAAGATTTTTCGAAAATTCCAGCACATTGTTGCCCTTCAATTTTCAGTTGAGATGCATGCAGTCCTTAATATAACGCCCTATTATATATATGAAGTGAAGTGAATCCAATTGCAAAATCAGCCAATTGGATTCAATTGATTTTGACTGAATTTTATTTACCTTCATTGCAATATCCTTCCCACGTTTGTAACTCCTAATAAACAAAAACGTCTCCCTCTTCAATTGCAATTGACTCCTCATCTAGGGTGATATAAAGAAAGCAACAATCACGTTTCATCTGCTCATGATCATCTCATCTTTGCCTACTATTTTGGCCATTGATTCGAATACACCACTCGCATTGTTGAGGTAACCAAAATCAGCATTTCTCTGATTTCTTTTAGGTCTTTTATGGTTCCCCAATTTCCTTTTCTTACTCTCTATTTTGCATCTGCTTAACAATCCATTTTTTTACAAACATATTTATATTGATATTCTTCATTTAACCAAAGTGCTTTCTTTCTCTCAAATAAAAATAAGAAAAAAAAACCCTTAATCCCATATTTAAGGCTCAAAAGTGTTGTTTTTCATGAAACTTACAAGAGAAGTGCAAGATTATGAAAACAATTTTCAAATAAATCAGAATCCAAACATTGAATTTAAAATTTTTTAAAATTCCCAACACTAACAATGGTGAATCAATTCAAGACTTGATCCCGACTGTACAAACAAAAACAAATGTGAAGGTGAGGATTTACAGTTCGAAGTTCCTCCTGTAGGCATGCAATTGTTTTAAGATCCCGCTTTTTCTTATTGATGAGGACTCAATTTTTTGTGAGATCTAAACTATCCATGAGATGCACAATGGTAGTCTTAGCTATGTGTGAGGTTATACTTTAATTAATGTGTATCACCAAATGATTAGATGATTAGAATTCAACTACATCTTCTAAATTTGCTCAAGCTCTTTTTAATCAAAATCGAGATTTTCCAGTGGCGATTTCCAATCCATTATGATTTTGTACACACTTTGGGTGCCCCTTACTTTTTTGTGAGTTGAATTATGCATCTCTGAGTCACCGAAATTGGATCTTAAATTGCCATCTAATATTTTCTCTTCATATATTATATATATTTCTTTATTTATTCGTAATACAAGCCACATTATTTATAGTGTTTCCTACATTGCTTTTCATTTATCTACTTTTGATTTTTTTTTTGTGTTCGAGAAAATGCCACAACAAGCTATGGTTGGTGTGGAGTTTTAGGATGTCCGGTATGTTTGTGACTTGTGGTTTTTT